>OZ010794.1:271577568-272870850 GCA_963932465.1 Maratus speciosus
AACAAAATTATAAATGGAAAAAATACTAATTTTATATAAATAAATAGATAACTTGATTATTTATTCCTGTTTATACAATTATTAATGATTATTTACTAATGAGTTTATTACAATTATTAATGATTATTATCTGAATGAGTAAAGCATTTATGTTAAGCGTTAGAAATTCAAATAAACAATTATATTCTAAATTCACTTTTTAAATATAAAGTTATATTTAAAGCAGAACACTATTAAATTTCAAATAATTCAGTGACATCTCCATCACAACCTAATTTTTGTTGCTTTAGCATAGCATAACACAATAAACTAGTTTAGAAAGAGCATTTGTTGACAGTTTATCTTGAATGTATTGGGGGGAGGGGGGGGGGGGGCTTAGTACAAAAAGATAAAATAGTTACAGGCTACTTACTGAAAGTAAAGAATGCAACTTTTTTTCCCTTGCTTGGAATGTAAGAGGGAGGGGGGAAAAAAATTCTAGTTTCCTATTTCATTTAATTACTTTTTTTTCTGTAACAGACTAGTTTCATCAGATATATAATTATAAATTAGTACCAAAGACTTAAATATTTACAAGATTCATTACATAAAACAAAAGTAGCAAAGTTATATAAAACCTTTTGAAAAAAAAAATTAAAGGCTGACAAAATACTTTTACTTAAGGGAAAAAAATTTGATATCAGATTTTTAATTTTGTTCTTAAATTCTTAAGTATTAGACTGAATTTAATATAATTTAAAATATGTAAAAATATTTAATTATATTTATTAATTAGCAAATTAAATAAAAATACTAAATGATATGTAATTAAAATTAATTGTTTATATCCATATTATCCTTATTAGATTATAGATTTTAATACACATTAAAGACAAATAAGAATTTGCCCTTTTTGCCACTGTCCTGGTAAAAATACATTTTTGACAGCAAAAATGCCAACCCTGATTCAAGGTGAATTACAATCATTTAATAAAATTTTGGAAAGCAATATACAATAAAAAATAAGATTAAGAAACTAACTTACATCAATAAGAAGTTTAATATCCCAAATGTCACAGATCGAATTTTTTTCACATTCTTCTGGCCAAGCGTTTAACAGCTTCATATATTCACTAGCCTCTGTTTGAAGTTTTTTCTGAAAATTTAAAAATAAATAAGCAGGATTTTTAACTTTTAAAATAATTTAACTTTATTTTTAAATTTGATGGGAGAAAAATGAAAATGCAAAAAATGAAAATTTAGAGCAATAGAGAAAAAGAGAAAAATTTTAAAAATTAAAAATTTAATTTAAAAAATTGGGAAATAATTAGGGAGAAACTATAGAAGCATGCTGTAAATATATGCAACTGTACACTTACATTCGTTTTCTCATGAATAACTTTATGAAGAGCTAAGCTTAGAAGTTCTGATATATCCGATGCTATATTTGTGTTATGAGAGTTCAAACCATCAACACTTGTCCACTTGCATTTGCAAAGTGGCTCGTCTGGATTACATTTCAGCTTTCGCAGGCAATCATTATGATAAACACGGGGGCAATCTGGACAGTAAAAATCATCAGCAAACTTGTGGCAAATCCAACAGTAAGCATCACACTTTAAAAGAAAAGAAAAAAGGAATTACACTACAGGCATATAACAAAGATATAATGAAGAATCATCTTAAAAAATGTTTTAAAATAAAATCATATGAATTTTCTGGCATGGGTTCCCAGCAAAACACGACAGTCAATTTCTCTGACCAAATCTCAAAAAATTCCATGACCAAACGGGCATACGACGACATTTGCTATTTATTTTTGCAATCATTTGTCAAAATTAGCATTTTTTTTGTGTGTGTGATTGCTCTTTGAATTTCTCATTTTATTTTTTATTTATTTATTTTATTTATTTATTTTATTTTATTATTATTATTTTTTATTTATTTATTTTATTTTATTTTTAGGGGGGGGGGGGGCGATCGTTTGATGAAATTTGTGATTTTTTCCCCCCCCCCCCCCCCCAAACTCTTCCACGAGCTTAAAAAAATATTTGTAAATTCCCTGATTTTTCCTATACAGTAGACTCCCTCAAATCGCAAAGCTTAGGACCAGAGGTTGTGCGGAATTTAGAATTTTGTGGATTTCTGTTCATTTCTTTGTTTACATTTTTTAAACAGTCATTTGAATGTAATAATGCAATAGAAATTATAATAAATGCTTGCAATATAGTTAAATATAATAATTCAATAAAGTGTTAAACTAAAATGAGAAAAAGTAAGATAATTTTAAAAATTATTAAATTATTAAAAGTAAAGATCAAGCAAATAATGTATAATTAAATATGCATAATAAAGATAAGATAAATTTTTCTTGAATTATTCAATGAAACTTTCCTCTTAAAGGTAACTTATTAATTCACATCAAAATCATAAAGTAATGAAGCTTTATTTCAGGTTTAGACAGTCTTAATAACCAAAAAAGTGATTAATATAATACATAAATATATTTGGTAAAAAGATTATGATTATCAGCTATATCAGCAATATCTTGATTTTTTTTAAAGAAATAAATTTATACTTCCTTCATGGAACAGCACGAGTTCAGTCATATTATTAAGAATTTTGCAGTTTTTTTTGCAATCTTTTGATGAAATTTGCAAAATTTTTTTGAGATCTTTTGATGAAATTTGTGGGTTTTTTTTTGCGATCTTTTGACAAAATTTGTGTGTTTTCCATGATTCTTTGGCAAAATTTGAGTATTTTTCATGATTCTTTGATGAAATTTTCATGTTTTACGTGATTTTTTGACGAAATTTGAGTGTTTTTCGCGATTCTTTGACAAAATTTGAGGGTTTTTTGCGATTCTTTGACAAAATTTACATTTTTAATGTGGTTCTTTGACAAAATGCGTTTTTCATACGATCGTTTGACGAAATTGCCGATTTTTCTGCGAATGATTGAAAAAAATTTCTTTTCAGCGACCATTTGAAATTTGCGATATTTTTTGTCTGAATTTCCATATTGGTGACTGATTTTTTTTAATTTTCGGAAAAGAATCTCCCCTATTTTAAGTATTTGAATGGGGTCAGCCCCTCATAAATGGACTAGGTAATTTCACTGATTTTCTCCCTTTTTTACTGGATTTGTTTGCTGTCTTCATGAGTAGATATAAGTTTCTCTCCCAATAGTGTATACTGATGGAATGGCGTCACAGTTTTCCCTAGTTGCTTTTTCTGGAATACATAAAAGAGGAGGGGGGGGGGGGTAGAGATCGTATGATAATTATATAAGAACTGTTTCCTGTTAATATGTGTAAGGTCTGCAATAGTTTTGGGGTCAATCCATGTGAAATCATCCAGAAAAAGAAAAAAATGTTGCTCAATATTTTTGATTTTCTTTTTAATTCTTTACCACTTAATTTACTATACTTTTATAAGTCTAAAACTGTGATTAAAAATTTTTTAAACCTTTCGAATGTTTTTTGGCATCCATTTTTTATCATGTCACAAATGGTTTTTCATGAAAATAGTACTTTACGGAAACCCTTATAACTTTATTTCTAAACATATCAAAATGATTTAAAAACCATTATATTGAGTAAAGAATGAACTAAATTTTGATAGTAGGTATTTTTATGATAATGATTAAAAAAATTGAATTTTTGACAAAAATTTTAATGGAAGAAAGAGCTTTGGCACCTTTATATATTTTTTTCCTGGATATATACCTTAATGAACTATTCTCAGAAGAAATATGAAACAGTTTGAGTTATTCCTTCTTTTACTATGATTAGTCAAACTTAGCACCAAAATGCTAAGTTTGAAGTTCAATATCTAAAAAAAAGGACTGGATAAAATTTTATAAAAATTTAGGAGGATAATCTTCTTATAGACGTAAACATGTAGCAAAAATATTATGAGTGATATTTATGTAGTTATAGAAATATGGAACTTCGAAATTGGCTTGAAAATCACATTTATTTACACAACTTTTCACAACAACAAGAACTCTTAAATGAATAATTTATTATTCTTATTATTTCAAATGCTGCTTTTTAAGGTACACGTATTTTTCTTATGTAGAATACATAATACTTAAATTTACTTTACACACATAGAAGCAAATATCAGAGATATTTCATTGCAAAGTGTCTCAGTAATGTTGTAGCTGCGTCCAGTGACTGGAGTTAGGTACTATTAAGTAACGTGCTTCGTAAACTAATTGTATCATTTTTGGACAGTTGAAAAGATGTTTTCAGCCCATATAAAGGGGGGGGGGGGGAGTGAAGGAATAGGCCATTGCATAGATGCCAACATTGTAAAGACTGTATCAGGAGTAAACCAGTTAAATTTCAGGAGTTTTGGACACTCTTCAGGAGTCATTTCAGGAGTTGCACAAAGTTTTTTACGAGCTATATTTTTTACAAATATTTTCAGTCCTCTTGCAGCTTTTGCATTTATCAACACAAACATAATTTAAATAAAGGTTACTTAATTTACTTTTACTGTTAATCTATTAATAATTTTTTATAATAAATTTATAAAAATGGAATTTTTTTCTTTATCTCTACGGAGCAAAAAATCTATGATTGATGTGAGTATGAAATCCCACGACCAATTAACAAAATTCGCGATTTTCCACCGAGATTGACTGACGAAAATCGTGAATTTTTCGCCGCGACTGACGAACGAAAATCGCAATGTTTTGTCGCGACTTGCAGACGAAAATCGCGATGTTTTGCCGCGACTTGCAAACGAAAATAGCAATATTTTGCCGCGGCTTGCAGACGGAAATCGCAATGTTTTGCCGCAACTTTCAGATGAAAATCGCGATGTTTTGCCGCGACTTGCAGATGAAAATCGCGATGTTTTGCTGCGATATGAGGACGAAAATCGCGATGTTTTGCCGCGACATGAGGACGAAAATCGCGATGTTTTGCCGCGACATGAGGACGAAAATCGCGTTGTTTTGCCGCGACATGAGGACGAAAATCGCGATGTTTTGCCGCGACATGAGGACGAAAATCGCGATGTTTTGCCGCGACTGACGGACGGAAATCGCGATTTATTGCCGAGAACTCACTGACGGAAATCGCGATTTTTTGCCGCGACTTACTGACGAAAAAAGCGATTTTTTGCCGTGACTGATTGACGAAAACAGCGATTTTTTGCCGCGACTGATTGACGAAAACAGCGATTTTTTGCCGCGACTCATTGACGAAAACAGCAATTTTTTACCGCGAATGACTAACGGAATTCGAGATTTTTTTTGCAGCGCAGCGAGTGATTGACAAAATTCGCGATTTTTATCATTGGCCGATTACCGGATTTCAGGATATTCCCCCCCCCCCCCCCAACTGATTAACGCAATTCGCGATATTTTGCAGCGGCTGCGATTTATATCAACGACCTATTGATGAATTTCACGATTATTTGCAGCGACTGATTGACAAAAATTGCAACTTTTTTCAATGATCGGTTGGCGAAATTTGCGATTTTCTGCCGCGAGCGATTGTAGAAATTGGCGGTTTTATCGATTAATAGACGATTTTCGCGATATACTTCAACGACCGATTGACAAAATTCGTGATTTTTTGCCGCGATCGGTCGAAGAAATTCGCGATTTTTTTGCCTCAAATTTCCGTATTTTCTACCTTATTACCGTACTTCCGTATTTTATCGTACATTTCCGGAGAAACTCCGGAATTTCCGGAGATATTGGCATCTATGCCATTGTCTTCTTCACTTAGCTCAAGAATTTTTCCAACCCACCACTTTTTATCACAAATGCACGCAATATAATTGCAAGGCAATTCATTTACTTTGAATTTGAATGATAGTGGGCTTTTCCAATTTTTTGAAATATTGTGATCATTATATTGTTCATATGTAGATGTTACAAAGCATCTGATAACATTTTCATTTAAAGGTATAAATAGGTGATATGAATCTGCCTGGAATCTGTTGGCAGAACTGGAAACTATTTTATAATTTTTTCTCATTTTCTTCGATTTCTTTTTTTGAAATATGTAATTCCAGAAATGTTTTGAGAGCAGCACTCAAACATATCTTTTGGTGTTAAAATTTGGTATGTATGGTCGTTGTAAGGAAATTCTTGTTCTCTCTCTCTTTGTCGTTCCACCTATCCCAACACAGGCATTTTTTTCGTGGGAAGAGGCAAAGAAATTCCATTCCGATTTTATCCCAAAATCCTTGAAATGATGACATACATTTTTTTTTTTTTTTTTTTTTTTTTTTTTTATACTGGCTGCTTGAACCATCAGTGAAATAAATAACTTTTTCAATGACAGAAGGTGCAATGTTTTTGATGTCATCAATTAAGTGTTACTGAAAAGTGTGAACTGCAATCGTATCATGTACCAAATGATTTCTAATTATGCATAGATTCCTGCAACAAACTTTTGTAATAGTATACAAATGGCTGTATTGTAGCCTGTTGATTATTCCAGTGGTAACTCTGGATTTCATCTTGAATCATAAACGTGTAATTTTCAGCAAAATCTGCTAGAACAATGCATTCTTTTGAAGTTAATTTCTCTCTTAACTCCTGGAAGTTCTGAGACTGTGTTTTAGCAGTAAAATGGTGAGTTTTTAAAGCCAGTAACTTTTCTACAAAAGACTAAAAATTTATCAGTTGCCTTCATCTGGGTTATAGTTTAAACCATAATATATTTATGCACTGCTACATTAAAAAATAAATAGGACAGGATATGAAAAGTTGTTCTCAGTCATAGAATTTAACAGATGTTTACAAGTTCAGACATGATATGATTTGTAAATTTGTTCTTAAGAGCCATTATTTTGAAAATCAGACAAGTGCGACAGTTGTATTTTTTGCTTTGCTTGATTTTTTTTTTTTAATGTTGAAGTAGATCATATTTAATGAATATTGTGAAATTTTTGAAGCCCTGAAAAAATTTAGTGTTTCCTGTAGAAAATGTCAAAGTTCAAGATCATGAATCCCTTTTTTAATGAAACTTGAAATGCCAGTATGTTTGAATTGCTATATCTCTGGAAAGCAACAACATCCCAAAATTCTTTTGTCATAAACTGTTAGTATAACACTACATGCTTAGTAAAATTTACTTGGATCCATGGGGCATTGTTAATTTTCATTGTTATGTTGCCACAAAATGCAATCAAAATGACGTTTTTGTCCGTTTCTGCACTTATTTATTATCTTAGTTAAGCAATAGTACCCCAAAATTTTTCTTATAGAATATGAAAATTTACTATTAGTACAAGCTAAATCATATAAAACTTTTACTGGGATATCGATGCTGTTAGCAGATGTAATCTGTTAAATATTCAAAAGTTTCAAAATCTGCAACTTTTGAATAGTCCTATCTCAAAACAGCATCACAGTTGAATAAAACAAAATATATCAGGTAGTAGTTGAACATATGTACAAAAACATGGAAACGAAAAATAAGTGGGGTCTCATGCTATTTTCCAGGGTTCTCAAAGATGGGCCCAGTTTGTAAAAACCTAGTGGGTTTTTTCAGAATGGGCCCATTTGAAAAAGCCCACTGAAAAATCCATAATGTGGGTTTTTTCAATTTTCAGAAATATTTAAAATTTTAAACAGCACATACATTTAATGAATTTAAGACATTTCAGAGATTTCTGAAAAAAAAAAAAAATATATATATATATATATATATATATATATAAAAGCCGTTACATAAACACCTGGGCAGGGGCGCGCCAGAAGTATCCGGCGCCTGTGTGCAGAACTTCAATTGGCGCCCCATATTTCTACCCCCCCCCCCCCCCCCAAAAAAAGAAAGAAAGAAATATACTTTTTTTTTTTTCAATGAGTAGTATAAATGCATAGCTGCCAAGCCAACCTACCGGTGGTTTTCTCCAGATCAAATAAAAGAATTTGAACCAGAAAATTTATTTAATGAAATGTGTCTTGTTTCTACAGGATTCTTTTTTATTTCATTTATTAAATTAAATTTCTGGTTAAAAATATTGTTGTTTGACTTTAAAAATAAGGAATGTTGGCAGCTATACAAATAACGGACATCCCTAAAAAGTGGGTGCTTCAGCTGTTTCCTCCCCCTCCTCACAAATGGCATACCTCCTACATAAATCAGCTTCTTTTACCTCCATTACTCCCGGAATTTTTAAGATCTGATCTTTATTTATATTTATACTTAAAACTTAAAACAGTTCAAATAAACTTTAATTTGGAAATATAACTGTGTTGAATTAATCAATGGTAGCACTATGACACAAAGAAAGGAGTGCTCGTAATACGGTAAATACACATAAAAGTAGAAAAATATTTTCTCAAATTAATGGTGTCGTGTCCGTATTACATCGGAGCTTGTTATAGTTCTTTTATTTCTTTTAAAATAATGTAACATCAATTAAGATGCGCCTTAAACAATTACCACACGTAGATTATAATCAGAGGTGCATTCAAAAATGTTCCAGTCCCGGAACATTTGATTTTATATTAGCAAATACAGAACCCCTATACTGGCTATATAACAATTGTTATGAAATGCTTCTATTGAATATTTTGAATTGAGAATACTTCTATTTTAAGATTGAGGAGAAATATATTCAATATTTTCTTATTATGATAACAAGTGCTTAATAAAAATAAAGCGATAGCAAAATAGAAACAAGAATAAATTACCTGAATTTTTATTTTTAAATTAAGTACCTTTTACATATATCACAAGGGGGCTGTGCATATATAACGTTATCAACTTTTTGGAAATTTTGGACCCCCTCCCCCCCCCTTGCGATATCATACGTTATCATTCCTTTACCCCCCCCCCCCCCCTAATGATATCGTTATCAATGTCTAAAAATTATTTTTGCAATTTCTTTCTTTTGTTTGCAGTGACACAGAAACACATATGGTTATACATATATTATTCGTATACATTGTTGATTCAATTTAAGATAAGTCAATGAAATATCAGCACTATATATATATATATGTATATATATATATATATATGAAATAACTTTATATCAAATAATATTTAAAAGAAAGAGCTACTATTTAAAAGTATTTAATAATAGGTTTTTGTTACATAATGCATTCAACAGTAATAATGACTTATTGAATTTACTTCCACATGGAGGCAGGACTTCTTATCAGGAAAACAGAGGAACAACATTTTTTCTCTTTTCTTTATTAGTACACACAATAAGTCACTTAAATATACTTCGGACCTAGTTTCTCGAATAGCGGATTATATATTCATATGCATATGACAGAAGAGGAATGCCAAATTCTGGGGGTATTCCACATTTTGGAATTAAATAATTTTATAATAATTTAAGGATTTTAATAATAACTTTGCTTTCTCATAAAAAAAAATAATGGAGTAAAAAAAGATAAACTATTTTGATGTAAAAAACAAATTACAAATAAAAAGAGAAAATTTTTGCTGGATCGAAAATGTTAACGATATCAAAAGACATATACCCCCTCCACCTAGAGATATCCTACGATATCATGTACCAGACCCCCCCCTCCCCCCTAAAGTGATAACGTTATATATGCACAGTCCCAAGGGTTTGAAAAAATATTTTGTTTGTCTCAGTTTCGATGGTCTTTGCTTTGATGCTCTATTATGGAGATTTTTAATATTATTAATTCACCAGTGTAACAGTCTTTCTGCTTCTCCAGCCATGCCAAACTTTTTGCAAAAGCTTTAGAATTGCTAATTTGCTCGTTTTCTGCGTTCTACTCCGCAGTTTACAAGAGCTCAAGTTAAATTCAAAGGAACTTTAAGAAAGGGGACCGAAAATATTTATATGTACTCGTAGTTCTGAAAGGACCTCTTGCACACAAGGAATAACATAGTTAAAAAAAAAAAAAAAAAAAAAAAAACCTTTAAAAATGGATTTCGGTTAACCGAGAGTTTCGGTTAAAAGACTTTCGAATAAAAGAGGTTCTACTGTACTAACAAAACAAAGTTTTGCTGTGTGCGATGACTAGCAGAATCTACGGCACGTACGAGGCTCAAAATTTTTGTGAAGATAGTCGAAAGTCTGTCCTGGTGCACCCAGTGATGTAAAATAACCACTTTGGGTATTTTTCTGGGTATTTATTTTTTAGTTAAATATAGCTGTGAAAAAATTTATAATGGATTGCTGAAAAAGAATGAAAATTTAGATTTTTTAACTTCCTACAACTCTTAAATTTTAAAGAACCTCAACATTTTACATTTAAATATTGAATTTAAATGTCTTTTTTTTATTATAATAAAGTCTGTCAAAAAAATAACGTATTAATTCAGAAGAATTTTATTAAAAAAGCAATTTTAATTAAATTTGTGTAACAGATGCACTTAATATATGTGCAATACTGATTCAGCTAATGTATATTAGTACTACATAGGTCACTTCAAGCACTACCACGGTAATACTATATTACGATGGTAGTTCTCCACATTAAAGGGGACACATTTTCTCTCATTTTTCCTCAGAAGACTTTTCTTTCCCTGATACTCTTTTTCTCTGCAAATAATTACATCAGTCTAAGATGAGTGCTCTCTAATTTCATATGATGGCCAATTTCATGAATAAATATCATTTGTATCTGACGGTTTTAAGGTGCAGTCGGTCAAATGAAATGAAATAATGACTCCATGCATTTTACTCACCAAATTTTTCCTGAAAACAAATAAACATTCGATAGGAAATTATGTATTCTTTCAGGTTATATAAAAAAAATCTTAAGGCTCATCTTCATAATTCTAAAATTGTACCGAACTCTGAAATTTTCAATGCAAACGCAATAATTTTTACTTAAGAAAACTAAACAGAAAGGCATTTAGTCAATTAGTTTAGGAATTGTGGAGATTTAAAATTTAAATCTCCAAATGTTAAATTTATTTTTAATCATTGCAAAACAGATTGTGATTGCTAATGCTCTATAAACTTTGGCAACTATAGTGTGATAGGCAGGAAGGACCATTTAACGTTTTGCTGCGTATTGTATTTTTAAAATACGATAAAAATATAATGCAATTTGTTATTTCGAAGACTCGTGAAAGGACGACTAAAGACAAAACAAACAGGCACGCATTTTGCTTTTGTGAAACTTTGATCTGCGTTTTAATATAGGCTTTTAACGTGAAAAAATATTTTCTGCATTCTTTTAAAAAAATCGGGTCAACCCGAACCCGACCCGCAAGAGTCAAAAAGCCAACCCGAACCCGCAACAAAAAGAGTTAAGGTCAACCCGACCCGATCCGCAACGCGAAAATAATAGCGCCGAGTGCTGGTTGGGTCGGGTTTGGGTAAAAGCGGGTAATCCGACCCGATGCAGGACTTTATCCCAGACTATTAGGTGGCTTTCCCCTCGTGGGGGAGAAAATTAATTTTTTCATGTGACATATTGTTTTAAAGATTTTGGCCTGGATATTACTAAGCACTCACTCCTCTCCTCTTAACTCATTTTTTTTTTTTTTTTTTTTTTAATCAGTAGAGATTATTTTAAAATTTTAATTTGTTCATTACTATCCCATACAATTTTCCAAAAATTAAGAAAAACATTTACATAACAAATCTCAACAATTAGCAATTTTCCCCCCATTTTCACACAGTGAACGGTTACGTACTTAAGACAAAATGGGGTGGGGGGATCGTTCGAAAACCTCGTAACACAGAACTCAAAAATATATACAATAATAGATACAATTATACTTTCAGAAATTCGTCGAAAATGTAGGGCAAAATTATGTCTCCCCTACTTTTTCCATATCTACTGAAAATAAAATTACGAAAAAATTAGAAGTAGTAGGAATTTATTTAAACCTTTCAGGAAAACTATAGAGATTATCCTAGGTCATACAATTTTTCAGAAAATCGCAGTTTTCCTTTATATATAAACTTTATCTTGCTGGTGTTCAGTGGGGGAGTTGAGAAGAGTTCGAGGCACCTATCGATGCGAAATCATCAAAGGACTGTCAATAAGGATTTTCCAAAAGAATTGTCGGTAATTAGCTGAGATATTAATTAAAAACCTATCTAAAAAAACGTGGCACAGACCAAAGTGGCCATGCAACTTTGTAACCTCCTTTCAAAGCGTACTTGGCACAATGGCAATATTAGTGATGGGCGATTTCGATTTTTTTAATCGATTTAATCGATACTATGGCCAACTCGATTTAATCGATACTATGAATTTTTTAATCGATGTCTCTAAGACAAAATAAGGTAATATCATTTTCATTTTCCTTCAAAAATTGAAGATAAAGTAGTTGGATGTGCCAATCCCAAAACTTTCATCTGCCTCATAAATGTTAAAACTACAGAATTCGCTATCACGGTGTCAAATTTAAATGCAAAAAGCATAGGTTCGTTGAAGTATGTGCCTTTTAAAAGAAAATATAAGCATTGCATTTTCCTAACAAGTCATTGAATTTCTGCTCACACCCTCTTAGGCTAATGTCAGACGAACGTCTTTTTTTTGCACGCTTTTTTCGCTCTTACGCCATCCCTACACCTTCGCTAGCATGTGTAGGGACGGTGTAAGAGCGAAAAAAAAGCGTGCAAAAAGACGTTCGTCTGATATTAGCCTAGATGTCTGCAACGGAAAATCCCAATTCAAAGAGCATAAAAGTGACAGCTGTTGGGCAGTATACACCCAAGCATAATAAGGATCTATTTATCTGAAAGTGTAACAGAATATGAAGTTTGATTAAATTCCGTGCATTAGTTTTGAGATATGGCTATCACGAATATCAGGCAAAAAAAAAAAAAGTATAGCAGCGCAGCTTGTTACATGATTAACACGAAAAACTCAGGAACAGCTTATGTCAATGACACATAATATTAAGTTTGATGAAATTCCGGTCATTACTTCTTGAGATATTATCGCTAATATCTTGTAAATTCTGGAAAACAGTGTTAAATTCAGGGGCTGGTACTGGTGGACAACCCCCCCCCCCCCCCCTCCCCACGGAACATTGAAATTTCCCTCATGAAGATTTCAGATTTTATGCTTAAGGGACAAAAGTCCAACCCCCCCCCCCCCCCAAAAAAAAAACTCTAGAATGTCCCTCTCCAGAACCATAGAAATCCCTCCCGGAGAAAAATGTCTGAATTCAACACTGCTAAAAAAAAAAGCAGCATGGCAGCACAACCTGTTATATCATTTACCCGAAAACCTAATCATGAACAACTTATGACAGAATATTAAGTTTGATGAAATTCCGTTCATTAGTTCTTGAGATATGATCCCTAAAATCGTTTAAATCCAGAAAAGCATGTTGAATTCCGCGGGTAGCCCGGAGGGACATGCGCCGCCTGCATGCTATTTTAATGCATGCTATTTTAAAAATGCCCAATTCTCGTTCTATTTTATTATAAATCCACATTTTGAAACCTTGACCAAAGATACATTTGAGGTCGCTCCTCCCACCGTTTGAGACTTACCTGCCCCCCGGGGGGCATATTTATTGTTTCTTCCAAACCATCTCGAGTAACATATTGTTGGAGAGCTTTTAACGTCCTCTTTTATTTTCTGTCCTTCCTCCCCCCTCCCTAGTTACACGCTCTTGGCACTTTTTAGCTCACAGGCTATCAAAGCCTGAAATTTAATGCGCCCGTCGGTATTGTATGTATGTACGTAACGCGATAACTCTTGATAGAAATATCCGATTTGCTTCAATTTTTTTTCTATGTTCATTCTGCTAAAGCACTTACCTGATTAGTTTTGGGCGTTCACTGGTTAAGTATAAAGGGGGGGAACGGGGGCTAGTCCCTTCCCCTTAACTTAGATAAATGGGTTTTTCATGCAGGATTATCAGATTTTCTTTAAATTTTGGTATACCGGTTAATTTTGATAACTAGTTTCTCTGATTATATTTGAAGGTTCATTGTTATAGTCTAAAGGGGGGAGGGGGGAACGAGAGATTAATACCCTCCTTAATTTAGATAGATGGGTTTTGCTATCCGATTTACTTCAAATTTGGTATACCAGTTTATTCTGATAAGGCGCTTCCCTAATTAGATTTGGAAGTTCATTGGTTAAATATAAAAAAGAAAACGGGGGCTAATACCCCCTTAATTTAGATAAATGGGTTTTTGTATCTGATTTGCTTCAAATTTGGTATATCGATTTATTTCGATAAGGCGCTTCCCTGATGACATTTGGAGGGTCATTGGTTAAATATAAAGAGGGGAAACGGGGAGGGGTAACTCCCCCCTAGCCTTAGTTTATTTTTCGAGGGGCATTATTCTTTGAAATATGAGCATAATATACAGTTAGTGTGAATAGCCTGTGAGCTCAATGCCATCAGTTTAACTGGCACTTTTCTTTTTTCTTTCACTTGCTGGCACTGATGTGCCCGCAGTTTCTGTATGTATGTATGTACGTACATACGTAACGCGATAACTCTCGATAGAAATATCCGATTTGCTTCAATTTTTTTTTTCTATGTTCATTCTCATAAGGCGCTTCCCTGATTAGTTTTGGGGGTTCATTGGTTAAGCATAAAGGAGGGGGGTACGGGGGCTATTCCCCCCCCTCACTTGGATAAATTGGTTTTTCTTGCAGAATTATCACATTTGCTTCAATTTTGGTATACCGGTTATTTCTGTTAAGACGCTTCCCTGATTAAATTTGGAGGTTCATTATTTAAGTATAAAGGGAGGAACAGGGGCTAACCCCCCTTAATTTAGATATATGGGTTTTTATCTGATTTGCTTCAAATTTGGTAACTAGTTTATTCTGATAACGCGCATCCCTGATGAGATTTGGAGGCTTATTGTTTAAGTATAGAGATGTGACGGGGGGGGGGGGGGGGGATTCCCCCTTAATTTATTTTTCGAAAGACATTCTTTGAAGTAAGGGTATAAAATACAATTAGTATGAATAGACTGTGAGCTCAATGCCATCAGTTTAACTCGATACTTTTCTTTTTTATTTATTATTGTTTCAGTGAGTGCACTCTGCATGTCAGCGAATGAGTCAATAGCTGTTTATGGTTTTTAGATTACTGCTGGGGGAAAAAAAAAGAAAGAAAAAAAACATATAATCAAGGAATGTACTTTAATTTATTTGTTAACCAGAGAAAAGTATGTTATTTCATTCTTAATGGCTGTAGAATGAGAACTTTTTTTTTTTTTCTTAACAGCTAAATATTTGGTAAACATTAAAAAGAAAGATATTTATAAACTGTAAATGAGATAAGGAGATATATATTTTAAAAAGGGAAAGAAATTTTAGTTAAATATATTATTAAAAGGAGAATTTTGATTATTAATTGGGGGATAATTAGTATGTGATACTTGGTTAATTACATTCATCACAGCTATTTTAAAAGAAGATTTGCAATATTTGCATTTCCCCCACACTTATAAAAGACCCTAGAAAAGACTGAAAAACCATTTAAGTTTTTAAATAAATTTAGAGCCTTCAAAATTTCGCTCATCTGCGCATTTTTAAGAATGACATTTATAGGAAGAAAGTCCCCATCTGTTTGGTTGAAGGAAATAAGAGTTGGAGTAGAAAGTACATCTTTTCCGGATGAAAAAAAAAAAAAAAATCATTTCTTTCTTTTTTTATCTGACCGAGATCTTTTTTTAAAGATAAATTTAAATATAATATAAATTATTATCAAAATTACATCTTAAAAATAATAATTTTAAAAGTTAAAAAACCTTATTTTTTGACTCAAAAGTCTGTAGTAGCTTACTTCTGGGCCGCTAACATTGTCTATGGCCCACATAAATGGGGGTGAGGGATAGTCGTTACGGCCCTGTTGATTCGCTATGCTTTGGAATTACTATTTTTCAGCTTATCTGTGTGAATCTGTGAACATCGAAATATCGATTCAAGTATCGATTCTAGAATTTGGGAATCGATTCTTATTGCGATCGATTCTGTTTTTTACGATGTCGATTTTAATCGATTCTCAAATTTTCCAGAATCGCCCATCACAAGGCAATATTAAACTTTGTACAAGGCCTTTGTTTTAGGTAAGACATATCACAATGATAAATAGTCAGTGTTTTTCATTCCAATTGAATTCAATTATTGAAGGCAATTATTGAAAAATATTTAATAAAATAATTCCGAGTTATTTGCAAAGTCTTATTATTCATTTAACAACTATATTTTGTAAGATTGTAGTTAGAAATTAATAAATTTATTGTATGACCACTCTGTACGCGAGTGAAACTAGCGCTTGATCTATTATAATTCGTTCGAAGCAAATCTATAAAATATTCAATTAAAATTTCAATAAAACTTAATTCATTTTGAGGTTGTTCTCAAAAACATGCTTCCCTACTGTAAATGACATGAAACTTTCTTACATGCCCATGGGCTTGTTTTTATGCATAAAAGCATACAATGTTAGGCATGGCTATTAAATTGGGTTGGAATCGAATGGCATTGTTCATTTCTTTTTTTTTTTTTTTTTTTAAATGCATTGTATTTTGAGCTCCACCCTGTTTTATTTATTTATTGTTTTTGTTATAATGTAGCCGATTGCTGTGATTTTGATTTGTGCTTTTTTCGGCAATTTACTTTTACATGGGAACCGTGCATAACCTGGGGGCTTATGTTGCTTTACCATTGTGCCATTTAATATACTACAGTACAGGACCCATTATCCGCAATTCCGAAATCCGGAAGAAAAAAAATTGAAAATTTTCTATAAATTTGAAAATTTTTACTAAAATTTTGGAATTTCTGAAATTTGTCGAAAATTTTACAGATTCCTAATTTTTTTTTTTTTGATCTATTGTGTTGCAATGTGTAACCACTAAAATATGTTACATCAGCGATAAGGGAACACGGTGCCCCCCCCCCAAAAAAAAAAATTAGAAAAAAATCATTTTTCTGTCAAATTTGTTTAAAATTAATTTATATTACGATTCGTTTAAAAAAAAAAAAAAGATATTTCATACCCTCCCTCTCACTTCGATAGAATATTATGATTACACAATTATGTTACTTGAATCAAGGCTGATGATCAGGAAAAAAAAAAATTCTGAAATTCACAGCAAATTTTTTTTAAGTTTACAGAGGAGGAGGGGGAGAGGGGTCTCTCGGCACTAATTATGCGTTTTTTTCACGATCCTTTAACGAAACTACCGCTTTTACGCGATCTTTTGGCGAAATTAAGAGAGTGTTTTGCGATCCTTTGAAGAATTTCTTTTTTTTTTTTGCTATCTTTTGACTAAATTTGCGTTTTTTTTCTGCGAGATTTTGACGAAATTTACGTTTTTCTTCCGCAAACCTTTAACTAAATATGCGTGTTTTTCGCGTTCCTTTTACGAAATTTCTTTTTTTTTTGCGATCTTTTGATGAAATTTGCGGTTTTTTGCGATCTTTTGACGAAATTTGCTTTTTTTTCGCGATCTTTTGACGAAATTTGCTTTTTTTTTTTCGCGATTTTTGGATAAAATTTGCGGATTTTTTCGCGATCTTTTGACGAAATTGCGGGAGGCTTTTTCGATCCTTTGAAGAAATTTGTTTTTTTCGCTATATTTTCACGCAATTTGAGTTTTTTTTGTGGTGCTTAGAAGAAATTTGTGTTTTTTCGCGATTCTTTGATGAAATTTGCGTTTTTCCCGCGATTTTTTTGACGGAATTCGGGAGGACCCGAAATCCGGAAAATTCCAAAATTCGGAAAGCCTTCGGTCCCAAGGATTCCGGATAATAGGTCCTGTACTGTACTCGTTTTTATGTCGTCAGTATGTGTATTACTACCAATACCACAGTAAGATAGAAGTGTTATATATTTGCAATTATTTGAATAATGGAGCCTTCCATGTTTGCTCCTAGCTGTAGTGTGCCCTGTTTTCTGAAAAGTTGGACAGGTCTGATTTGGAGCAGGGATGTCAAAAGGGAAATTCGCGGTCGCCCTTCTGAAATTTTTTATGCTTCTAGCGCTTTAAAATTTATTTTAGGTGCATGACGGCACCCTTAAGCCTTCCGTGGCACCTTACGGCCATGACCTTTCGACACCATGGCGCCTTTCTGTTTGAGACTCCCCCTCCCCTACCCTAAAGCTACGCTGCTGACGAGCATCTGCAAATTTCATATATCTTAAAAGTAAAAATGAACTCATAAATGCGTCATCAGAAATGACGCACTTTCGATTTTAAATACCCCTTTAAAAAATTTAAATTGGATAAAAGTTTGTCAAATTTTTCAGCTTCGCCTAAATTATTTGGAGCCTTTACTATTCTGGCGCCTGTGTGCGGTGCACACTTTGCACACTGGGTCGGCGCGCCCCTGCACCTGGGGTAAAATAAAAATTGAAAGCACATTGAAATACTTTACTAACATAGAACATAGTAGGCAACATACATAGTACATATAATTATAGGTAAAGGCATATCGTAAGAATGTCTTTATATAAAAAAATTCAAATGAACTATATTCATGAAAATAAAAAGATATGTATTTTTACTTTCTTCTATCCTTACAAGAAGAAAGTATTTAATTTGTGAAAAATTTCGATTTACAGTTTACAACGAATTTATACGAAGGGGGGGGGGGGGGGGGCATGCTATCCCCGACAGGGCCAAATTAGAGTCTTGCGAGGGTCGGGTTCTAC
Organism: Maratus speciosus; assembly: GCA_963932465.1. Lineage (NCBI taxonomy): Eukaryota > Metazoa > Arthropoda > Arachnida > Araneae > Salticidae > Maratus > Maratus speciosus. Next base: position 271,596,128 of record OZ010794.1, read on the forward strand.
ACTACCTGAACCCGAAAATTACATTTGAAATCAATCTGCAACCCGACCCGAACCAGCCAAAAAAATTTCCTCTATCCGACGCAACCTTAGTCCTTCCGCGTTTTTTCAGATAGTTATTTAATTAACTTTTAAAATCACTCTAAGCGTATTGAGAGATCCACTCAATGCAAACTGGTCACAAATCCCATAGTATTTATGCGATTCATTCTCATTAAATTAGTCTGTTTTTAACAATTTGACGTTTATTGCTTTTATACTGATACTGGGCATTGCATTACACATATATATCCTTAAAAGTTGATAACTTGGCTTTAAAAGCCAATGGTACATAGAGTACGCCACCCCTGTCATTATGTATGTACAAACCGTCCGTATCTTTAAGTGTTAATATCTCGGCTAATTACTGACGGGTTTTTTTTTCTAAAATCATTATCAACAATGCTTTTATACTTCTCCTAGGATAGATACCTCCAGCACTGCTCAACACTTTTGGTGAATGCCATAAATCGAAATTTGTGTGTAACGGGAAAATGCGATTTTCTCAAAAGCTATGTGACCTATGGTAATCACTATAATTTTCCTGCAAGCTTTAAATTAGCATCTACTACCTCTAATTTTTTCATAATTTTTGTCAGTCAGTGGATTCGTAATTAGATAGAAGGGGAGGGGGACATTTTCTTGCGCTGCATTTTCGACGATATCTTTGAAAGTATAATACCTAAAATTAAAAGAAGTATTTTTGAGTTCAGCATTACGAAAGCTTTCACACGATATACAAAGAGCAGATTTTTTTTCAAGTAACTTAATTAGCCCCTCTACATTTTTACTAAATATATTTATGAATGTTTAATAATCTGAAAATATGTGGGTCAATAGTCTTTATTACTTCCCCCAATTTGAATTTTTCACGTTCCATTGTTTACGAGTAAAATGGCTTTGACAGACAGACAGACAGACAGACAGATACAGGAGTGATCTTATAATGGTTCCGTTTTTAAGTACAGAACCCTAAAAATACTAGGCAGCATAGCTACCGGAACACTAACGTAATTTGACGAAAATGCTGCTTTAGGTGAGAGTATTTCAGGTAATTGGTGTGTTTTCTGTAAATTTTTTTTGGCTGGGGTGTGGGGAGATAAGCGAATCAAAGCAAAAAGTTTCATGTTTTAACGAAATATAATCAAGGAAAAAATTAGTTTAACCCATGCATTATTTTGAGAGCGTAGAGTCTTGCACTGCTTGGGTTATACCCGACCCGAACCTGGAAATTCTGTATCCATTCACCTTGAAAGTTTAGAAAATTAGTTGATCCAAACCTGACAAGCTTCGACCCAAAACCGACACACTTTATGTCGAAGCCAAATCCGAACCCAATTCCACCAAGTGAAAAAAAATCCATATTGTAATGGAATAATTGAAAAGTAACCTTCAATTATATTTTTTATGCAGAAAATCAATATATCTGTATATGTACTCGTTGATACTCAGATATTATACTTTTTCCTTTCAAAATATATTTTGGAGAATCTTTTGAGAAATCAGGTAGAATCGAACACATCCGCCAGAAACAATTAAAGTTAACCCAACTCGAAAAATAGAAGTCAACCCAAATCTCTCTGAAAAAATATTCACGTTAGCCGGATAAGACTCAAACCACCAATCGGATTGGGTTTAATTTGCCCAACCCGATGTAGTACTATACCCAAAAAGCGATCCAAGATCGACAAAAAAAATTTCATACTCCACATTTCGACCTGAACTCGAGATACTCCCAACCTCAACCAAACCCCAACCCTAAATGATGAAAAATACAGGCATATGTATATCCATATTATAATGCCAATATATAAAAGTAGTCTACAATTATACCGTTAGTATCAGGGTTGGCAGGTTTTTGACACGTGGGTCATTCCATGTCAAATCAACACACTTTTTGAAAAAATTTTACCTCACCATCTCAGATTTTAATGAACGATGGCACATAGTACATATATAGACTAAGAAAAATACCAAATTTTTTCAAAATATATCTATCCGTTTTGAAAATATGGCTATGTAAACTTTTCAAAAATTGTCAAAAAATGGCAGTTTGACAAATTTTCAAATCATCATAGGGTCCCTCCTAATTAAGATAGGAAGGTGAAAGAAGTGTCATATTGCAGCATTTTGTATGGACTTTAATATGATATGCAACATAATACAGGTTTTAGAAAAAAAAAATTTCAAAATTTCAATTTAAATTTTAAAATTTAAATTGTAAAAAAAAACGTTTTTTTTAAAAATTTAAAAAAATTAGGAAAAGTAAATTATATTATTGTAAAACATTACAGAAAGTTTCAAAATGGGACAACAATGGGTTCATAGAAAAAATAATTTTTTAAAAATTGGATTTTTCATCAATTTCAAGTGATACAGTACAATACAATATGATGCAATGTAATATGATACAATATAATACAATTATATACTAAAATAGTTCAAATATAAAGACTTAAAAACTTTTTTTTTGTTTCAAATAATTTAAAAAATGAGTAATATTATTGTAAAACAGTATATACAGTTTTACAATAATTTTGAAATTTGAAAATAGGACAACAATGGGTTCATAGGAAAAATAGTGTTTAAAAAGTTTCATCAATTTTAAGTATAATAGTATATAATATAAAAAAAAGTATGATGCATAATGTAATATGATAAATGTATAATACAATATGATACACTACAGTCAGTTCAAATAACGGTGTACAAAATTGTCAAATTGTTAAATAACACAAAACCTTACCAATGCAAATCCTTTAACAATTCTTGTTATTGAATTACTTTGGACAATGAATTGTTGGATTTCAAAATGTCTTTTTTAGTTAAAACATAAGTTCTCCCAGTTGGTGTTAGAGGCTCAACAGAACATAAAACATCCATAAGTGGCACCCATAGAACATCTGGCTTGCTAGGATAAGAAAATGATGAAGATGGCCCATGTGGATGTAAAAATGTGACCTTAAGCTCATCAAGTTCTTCATCTTTATCCAGGATATATGCAAGCCACCAATGCTTGTCATATGCAGCGGTGATATATCCATTGCAATCTGATAATGATAGTTTATCATCAGATTTTGAAACTATTACTTTAAATGATTTTGAAGAATCAGAAAATGATTTAACAAATATGTCTGATGTATTTAATTTATCCGGAATGAAAGCATGATATTGCTGTGTTCCTTTAATGGTAACTGCTTTGTTGAACCTATCTTTTAAAAATATTTCTGAATTAATGTAATCTTCCTGTGTTGAAAATGCAAAGGTTATTTTTGAAGAAAAATTGGATTCGGCCCATTTATGTAATTGAAGAGGTGTTACTATTTGATTTTCATAAGGTCGCTGTAAGCTAGCTCTTGCTGCCTGTCTCTTAATTGTGCCACCCAGTCCATCACAAGGCCCTTTCCCATGAGCTGTGGCTGAAAAGTGCCATTCAGCTTCAATATTAAAATCTTCTTTATGAAAACATAGGTTGGAGAAATTTTTCTTATTTTTATACTGGGCAGCACATCCATCTGAAAAATAGAAAATCTTTGTTGGGGCTTTTTGAAATTTATTTTCGAGAAATTTAATGAATTTCTTTTGGAAGGTGTACACAGCAACAGTATTATGCTCCAAACAGTCTGAAATTACAACATAGTTTAAGTGCTCAACTGTATTTTCCCTTTTGTAGTACACTACAAACGGATGAATTGTGGCTTGTTCATTAGCCCAGTGGTAACTTTGAGCTTCATCTTGAATAACCATGCTGTAATTTTCAGAAAAATCAAGCACAACAGCAAATTCTGATTCTTTCAAATTTTCTTTTACTTGATTCATAAAAGATGATTGCTGTCTTGCAATGAAATCGTGTCTAACCAAGGTTGACAGTTTGTCACAAAAATATTCAATAAATTCTGCTGATGATTTCTGCAGAGTCTCTAAATTGCAGCGATCTACAGAAACCCACTGTCTAAATGTGACTTTTTCTATTAAATTATCCTCGAATGATTTCTCTAAAATATTCCGTATTTCAAAATCACCAGGGCAAGATGAGCATTCAGACATGTTGCAGTCTATTGACGGTGGATTGCACAACATTTTTGATATGCAATGTTTGTAAGTTGGCAATTCGGCATTGGTAATTGCACCCATTTTAACGTTTTCTATCATTAACTTGACATTTTGGTGAGTCGTGCAAACACAAACTGTGTGTGTACCTTTTGACCCAGCCAAAATGCAACGCTTTGGACGGAGCTCTGCAAACTTAGAAAAACTAATTTTTAAGTCTGGAAACTTTTCTTTGAATAGTACATGAGCCTCTTTTAGATTGCATAAAATGAGCCTTTTATAAACTTTTACTTTGTTTCCACTTTGGTCAGTGATACTGATACAATCTTTAATTCCGGGCATTGATCTGCTTATCTCATCACTTTCATAAAATAAAGTGACCGTGTTAACTATCTCAGTAGAAAGATTTTTACCTGGCTTAGAATTTGGGGTTTCCAATATTCCTTTTTCTTTCAACAGTTTTTTTGATTGACGTACCATATAGTTAGGTGCGTTAAACTCACGCATGATTTTTCTGATACCCCAACTTTCCGGTAGGCAAGTCAATATCATAAGTTTTTTTGTCCTACTTGTTGTATTTGAAAAATTCTCTATAAGATTTTGCAAAACTGTTTTATCTAAATCTTCAGCATTATCACTTTCTGAAGACTCTTTTGCTGATACAAACAAATTTCTTTTTAGGGCTGAGTCTATTGTTTTAACTTTTTTACTTGCATATTGTTTTGATTTAATTTTTTTCCTATCGATAGGGGACTCTCCTAATTCATATAGTGAAGAATTTAATGTTGCGATCACATGTGATTCAGCAGAAAAGCTAGGATCTTCTGAATCTGAAATTTCTTCTTCTTGATGAGTAGAAGTGCTCTGATCTTTTAACTTTGCTAATTCTTTCCGGCAGTAATCACAAACTTTTGCATGTTTGGGCAAATCAGGATACAAATCACATATCCAATTTGTAACCTTTCTTAACTTTTTCTTATCCCTTATGGTGTGATTACTTTTCTTAAATGGATTGAAACAAGTAACATTTGAAAACTGACATTGTGCCATTTCTTATTTCAATCGGACCTCTATTAAATTCTTCTCACAGAATCAAATAAACTGCAGTTGAAAATGTACTTTTAAAAGAATCCACATTACAAAACAGAATTTAATCTTTAAACTAAGAAACACAAAGTTTTAAAAAGTTCTTGCATAAAATATCCTGAAAAACTTTAGAAACTTTGTGAAAACTCATTCACATAAAAAAGAAAGAACACTATTTTAAATGAAAAAGAATATTCCTATATTCTGAAACCAAAACTGATCAATATACTAATATTCTTCATTCTACATCCAAACAGAACTGATTCCAAGATTATACTGATTGCAGTGCTGTTGACTGGTGATACCCATGGCTGACCTTTGATCTGTCTTATCTCAAGTAGTCAATAGATAACAAACCCTTGACAGTTTGAGACAGGCCAGACCTACAGACAGAGAGTGGTTACCAAAAAATCCCTTCTAATTAAGATAGGAAGGTGTGAAAGTATTATTTTGCAGAATTTTATATGAAAACATAAATTATACATTAGGATTACCTAGCAACTGAACAATTTTATTTAATAAAAACATTGTTTTCTGCTTTCCTATATCATCATTTATAGCAGATTAAATATTAATTTTGAGTTTCTTGTTTTATGAGTTTTTTCTTTTTCTTTTATTCTATATAACCCCAATTTAGTAAAATATGCTCATTTAAAGTTATTTTTAATATGGATCTGTTCTCCCATTTTCAAACATTGTATACTATTTTACAATAATACAACATATTTTCTATGATTGTTTGTATTTTAAAAAAAATCACACTTAATTTTTTTTCCCCCTATGAATACATTGTTGTCTCATTTTACAACTTATTTTTTATATTTTTTTGAAGAAAAAAAATAAAATCAAAAATTTTTTTCACATTTGAAATTTTAAAATAAAATCAAAATTTTGAATTTACATTCTTTTTTTTTTTTCTTTTTTTTTTTTTTTTTTCAAATTCTGTCCTGTGACATACATTAAAAGTAAAATTTTCATGGATTTTTCGCATCATACTTGAAATTGATGAAAAAGCCCATTTTTAAAAAATTATTTTTTCTATGAACCCATTGTTGTCCCATTTTGAAACTTTCTGTAATGTTTTGCAATAATATAACTTACTTTCTCTAATTTTTTGAAATTTTAAAAAAAAAACGTTTTTTTCACAATTTAAATTTTAAAATTTAAATTTAAATTTTGAAATTTTTTTTTCTGAAACCTGTATCATGTTGCATATCATATTAAAGTCCATACAAAATGCTGCAATATTACACTTTTTTCACCTTCCTATCTTAATTAGGAGAGACCCTGTGATGATTTGAAAATTTGTCAAACTGCCATTTTTTGACAATTTTTGAAAAGTTTACATAACCATATTTTTAAAACGGATAGATATATTTTGAAAAAAATTGGTATTTTTCTTAGTCTATATAAGTACTAACTATGTGCCACAGTTCATTAAAATCTGAGATGGTGAGGTAAAATAGGTGTGTTGATTTGACATGGAATGACCCACGTGTCAGTTTTTGACAGTTTAAACCGTCATGTCAAAAACCCCTTGTCAAAAACCTCAAATACTACAGTGATCTGTAAAATTTCACATTAAATGCCACACATTAGATGTAATATTTAAAATTCACTATTACTGTAATTGTATAATTAGTATATAGTATTAGTAATAATTACAGGGTTGGCAGGTTTTTGACATATGTCAGTTATTATTGTTAAATACAACTTTTTAACAGGGTAAAATTTTTATTTAAATTTTTTTTTGTAAAATTGTTTTTCTAAAAAGTCGACATTAAGCTCACCTGAGCGGTACATTTTTTCTCTTACTTAAAATCGTTTTAATTTCTCTTACTTTTGAGAGCTTAAAGCATTAGGTAGCTTTTTTTATGGGAAAAAAAAACTTAGAAAAGTGCAGATTTTTTTGTATATATAACAAGATAATGTGCATCAATGTTATTCTAGTCTAGGCAATAACCATTCCATTCAAAATTGAAATTGGATTATTAATTTTAAACATTTACAAAATAAGAGAAGTAATTTAAAAAAAAGCTTAAAGTCAAAATCTTTTTAAAACATGATTTCTTTCAATGTATAAAAATGTTTTCGATTTTAAAACTGAACAAAATTGGCCGGTCATCTAAAAGAAAATTCCTTGAAGCCCATATTGAAAATGTGCATAATAGAAGGGATAAAATCATGAAACCATACCATTGTTTGGCTTATACTTTGCATCCCAACCGTCAGGGGAAGGGTTGACTGCTGTATCAGTTGATTCAGCTCGCGATTGAGCTACAGAGAGATTTTATGGATCCTTACCCATACTGATTATGTATGAAGCTAAAAGAATCCCCTTTCCCGTCTTCTCATTTCAGTGCTATAGGGAGGACTCCATTGCTTGGTGGAAAGGTATCATTAAATGCAACAGCTTTTTGAGCCTGCTTCAAAACTTGCTCATCTAGCAATGCTTTTGATATCAAGTCCTACTAGCTCAGAATCAATTAAGAGACAGACTATTTTCTAACGCTTCATACACTCTAAACTCAAAAATCTTTTGGGTGTAAATAAATGTGCTAAACACGTGGTGTGCTGCAGCATGCTGCAGGGTAAAATTGATCCAGATTATTTAATTGTACAAAATTATTTTCTTCTGGTTGAAAAATACAAAAAAAAATATTTTTTTGCAAATAATATATTTTTTAAATTATTAAATTTCAATAAAAGATCACATAAATCATTGACTTATTTAATGTTTACCTATTGTTAAAATGTTTTAGTGTGTTACATGTATTTGGTAATTTTTGACGGTTTAAACCAGTTTATGACAGTTTTCGACAGTTTAAACCAGTTTATGACAGTTTTCGACAGTTTAAACCAGTTTATGACAGTTTAAACCAGTTTTTGACGCTTGTCATGTCAAAAACCACTTTTTGACGTCAAAAACCCAACCCTGGTTAGTATCAATTTTAACTTTTAAGTAAAAAAAAAAAATTCTATACATGTACTCGTTAATATTCAAATGTATAGTTTTCATCTTAAAATAAATTCTGTAAATTCTTTTGAGAAATCAATTGATCTCGAATAAAAAACCGTAAGTGTCATCATCCAACTCGAACCTGAAACAAAGTTAACCCGACTCCAATCCGGCCCGAATTAGGTCCGACCCTATCCGGTCCAGACCACGAGTCGGATCATGTGTAGTTTGCTCAACCTGATATAGCATATTTGGACTTTTTTTTCGACTTGCCATCCAACCTGACCCTGACAAAATAGCTTACGTCCTCTGTATTCTTGACCGAACCCGAAATACTGCAAACCAAGCTGACCGTAAATCCACAATCAGTGAAAATTGATCATCAATTTAATGTAATTATAAAAAAAAAATAGCATATGATCATAACTTCAGTATAAATTTTATCTTTTATCTTGAAAAATAAATATGGAAAGAGTCATCCATGTATCAAATATGTAGATTTTATCTGAAGGAATTTGGAATTTCTTTTTTTTTTTTTTTTTTTTTTCGAAAAATCGGGTTCTTCTGAACCAACCCAACCTGCAACAATCAAAATTCAATCGGAAACAGACTCATACTCTTAAGAATCAATTTATTAAATCTGACTTGCAAAGAAAAAATATGAGCTCCAACTTGACCCAACCCGACCGTGCCGAAATTCAAAAGTCAAAATATTTTCCCTGACGACATTGAATTTGGGGGGGGGGGAGGCAGGCATGCCCCCCAGACACCTCTGGCGCCGCCCTTGCTTAATAGTAAACTTTCATATTCCATAAGAAAAATTTTGGGGTACTATTGCTTAACTAAGATAATAAGAGCAGAAAACAGACAAAAGGGTCATTTTGATTGCATTTTGTGGCAACATAACAATGAAAATTGACAATGCCCCATGGATCCAAGTAAATTTTACTAAGCATATAGTGTTATACTAACAGTTTATGACAAAAGAATTTTGGGATGTTATTTTCCAGAGATACAGTAATCCAAACATACTGGCATTTCAATTTTCATGAAAAATGGGATTCATGGTCTTGAACTTTGACATTTTCTACAGAATACAGAGAATTTTTTCAGGGCTTCGAAATTTCACATTATTCATTAAATATAATCTACTTCAACATAAAAAAAAATCAAGCAAAACAAAAAATGCAGCTATCGCACTTGTCTGATTTTAAAAATAATGGCTCTTAATCATAAAATTAATACTTACCTTCAATTAATGCTAGCTAAACATTAAATGAAATATTAAATTTGTGAGCATAAATTAAATTATAATATTATTTTTATGTAAAAAAGTTATTTATACTTTAAAAAGATGCATTTGAAGAAATGAGCAGAATATATTATGCGTTATGAGTTCTTCATGGTGTGGAAATATATGCAAACAAATGGGTTTTCAAGCCAATTTCGAGGCTCCATATTTTTAAAACCACATACATATCACTCATACTATTTTTGCTATATGTTTACATCTATAAGAAGGTTATCCTGCTAAATATTCATAAAATTTTATCCAGTCCTTTTCTAGGTATTGAACTTTAAACTTAGCATTTTGACGCTGAGATGCCAAGTTTGACTAATTATAGAAAAAGAAAGGGTATCTCAAAATGTTTCATATTTCTTCTGAGAATAGTCCAATAAGGTATATATTCAGGGAAAAAAAAAAAATGTAAAGGTGAGTTCCATTCCACTTTCTTCCATTAAAATTTTTATGTCAAAAATACAACTTTTCGTTGCAAAAATGATACAGTTAATCTTATTTTATGCAATTTTTTTAATCATTATCATAAAAATACCTATTATCAAAATTTAGTTCATTCTTTACTCAATAAAATGGAAATTGAATAATTTTGATATGTTTAGAAATAAAGTTATAAGGGTTTCTGTAAAGTACTATTTTCATGAAAAACCACTTGTGACTGCACAAAAAATGGGGGTAAAAAAAAAAAAAAATTGAAAGGTTTAAATTTTTTTTAATCCTTGTTTTAGATTCCTAACAGTACAGTAAATTAAGTGGTAAAGAATAAAAAAAATGAAAAATATTGAGCAACATTGTCTGGATGATTTCACATGGATTGACCCTTTTCTGTTCTTCAGTAAGCAACATTGATGGATTAATTTGTTGATGTGGAAGATATTTATTAATGGCTCTCTATTAAAATTTGACAAAATTTTTTTCATCTAGTAATTTCTGTTTTTTCAGGTTTTGCTTAACGGGAGTGATTTACATTCAGATGTTTGATTTCACTCTCCATTGTGGCAAAATTTTTGGATATGCCCATCTTTAATTTCGATGTAGTATATGGAGATATGTATTTGGTAGTCATTACCTTCTTATCAAGAATTGGTATTTCTATTTTAGGATGTATCCTGTGCAGGGTTAGCAAGTTTTTGACAGTGTGGCAGTTTTATCCGGTTTTAATCGTCATGTCTTTTGACATAGTTTTTGACAATGACTGTCAAAAATCTGAAATTGAGTCCAAAAACTGTTTAAAATTATTTTTACAACAACATTAAATTTACAATCTTTCGCTTTTCGCGAGCTGGTTTTATTTACAATTTACACATTTTAAGTGAAAAGAATGTTACAAAGGGGGCCTATTTTATTAAAAAGAATTTTGTGAAAGGGCCCATTTTATTAAATTTATTTTTGTGAAGGGGCCCATTTTTATTAAATTTATTTTTGTGAAGGGGCCTATTTTATCAGATTTTTGTGAAAGGGCCCTAAATGGGCCACAAATTTTGCCTGGATCGACACCTGCCTGTATAAAATTCAAAACATGATATTGGTTCAACAAGTTACTTAGAAAACAGAAAATAATTCTAAGCTATAAATATGGAATAAAAAATAATTAAAGGTATCGTTACAGTGAAAATATAAACTAATCAAACTATTAAATACTTTAATTTTTAAAAATGAAAGTACATGGTGAAAAGTACAATTTGAAGTATGAAATTACACGTAAATAATATATACACATTTTTATTTTTATATTGCTTTAACCTTCTTATCAAGAATTGGTATTTCTATTTTAGGATGTATCCTGTGCAGGGTTAGCAAGTTTCTGACAGTGTGGCAGTTTTATCCGGTTTTAATCGTCATGTCTTTTGACATAGTTTATGACAATGACTGTCAAAAATCTAAAATTGAGTCCAAAAACTGTTTAAAATTATTTTTACAACAACATTAAATTTACAATCTTTCACAATTTTCAGTTTTAGACATTTGAGTAAACGTTTTGATAGTTTTAGACAGTAAAAAACACATACCCTGTCAGGGGTGGGGGAAGGTCGATGCAGGTTTTTATTCTTGGGGCCCATTTTGTGAAAAGTACAAGTTAATTTTGTGAATTGTATTATATTTTTGTGAAAAATAACATTTTGTAACGAAAATTGAAATCCAGTTACTCAAATTTGAACAAAGAATTTATTGACAAAACTTCTTTAAATCCCCTTGCTAAAGTTTTTGCTTTTCGCGAGCTGGTTTTATTTACAATTTACACATTTTAAGTGAAAAGAATGTTACAAAGGGGGCCTATTTTATTAAAAAGAATTTTGTGAAGGGGCCCATTTTATTAAATTTATTTTTGTGAAGGGGCCCATTTTTATTAAATTTATTTTTGTGAAGGGGCCCATTTTTATTAAATTTATTTTTGTGAAGGGGCCTATTTTATCAGATTTTTGTGAAAGGGCCCTAAATGGGCCACAAATTTTACCTGGATCGACACCTGCCTGTATAAAATTCAAAACATGATATTCGTTCAACAAGTTACTTAGAAAACAGAAAATAATTCTAAGCTATAAATATGAAATAAAAAATAATTAAAGGTATCGTTACAGTGAAAATATAAACTAATCGAACTATTAAATACTTTAATTTTTAAAAATGAAAGTACATGGTGAAAAGTACAATTTGAAGTATGAAATTACATGTAAATAATATATACACATTTTTATTTTTATATTGCTTTAATGGTAGTCTTATTCCCCCCCCCCCCCCCCCCATGGAGCATGCAGTAGCCAAAAAGACACATTTGATGCCATACCTGCCAACATGTCAATTTTGAAATCCTTACAAATTTTATGACGTATTCTTACGTGGTTAAAAATACATAATTTATGCACATGCAATGAAAAAAGTAATATTTCATAACGTTTTCTATGCTATATTCATACACCAAACGCTATATTCATACATTCCAAAATAAAAACGTAAGATTTCATAAGAAAATTTTTTTCCATGGGAAATTATAAGTAAAAAAAAAAAAGAAAAAAAAAATCAAATTCACAGCAAATTTTCTGAAAGGTTACAGTGAGGAAAGGGGGGAGGGACTCCCTGCAGGTGCTAACTATGAGTTTTTTTTTGAGGCCCTTTGACGAAATACGCGTTTTTGCCATAATATTGACTGTGAAAAATTCGTGGGTTTTTTTCGTGATCCTTTGACAAAATTACTGTTTTTTTTTTTTTCGCGATCTTTTGGCGAAATTTGCGTTTTTTCCGCTCTCTTTGTCAAAATTAACGGTTTTTTCGTGATCCTGTGATAAAATTAGCGTTTTTTCTGCGATCTTTGACGAAATTAGCGTTTTTTACGCGATCTCTAACAAAATTCGCGTTTTTTTAATGCGATCCTTGACAAAATTCGCGTTTTTTTACGCGACCTTTGACGAAATTAGTGTTATTTCCCGTGATTTGTTACATAATTTAATATTTCGCCAGATGTCATATGCACCGCATGTTTGGCATGATTTTTTTTTTTTTTATTATTTGGCGAAAACCTCGTTTTCGAATACCAGTTACATATGTATTTTTGGTACTACTTAGTTATCCCGTCGACAAAAAATCTGTCGCGAACTATAAGATTAAATGTCAATAATGCTTGATCGTAAATGTCACATTCACTTGACTTTTAGCAAGTTACACGTGTTTACGTCACCAAGGGATTTTTATTTCAACGTTTTATTTTTATATTTATTAATGTTATACTAATTTATTTGTTCTTTTGTTATTTAAAATAAAAATTTTGTCAATCTGTACAATTTGGCGATTTATATAATTTGCGGAATTGGGTGACGGAATAACTACTACATTGTACCGTATTTTTTAATTATTTTCTATTATTTTCAAAAGGAAATAGCCAAAAAATAATTACTATAGAACAAAATAATTTATATAAATTTAAAAAAGAAATAAAAGTAAATATACATTTATTATTAAATAAACAACAATAGGCGGGTTACCATGTCTATCAAAATAATGCCATTTGTGCGCCAATTAGGTATCCCGGTGCGTATATGCCATCTGTGTCTAATATTTTTCTTTTGTTTTTAAAAAAAACAAAAAAAAAAAAAAGAAGTGAAAGACATCAATTTAAATGTTTCATTTTTAAATGAAAGTTTTGTATTTAATAAAATGATAACGAAATACAAAAAAAGCATTGTTCTTAGCATAGATTTAAAGGAGGCCAAACTGTTGCCAAATTAATTTAAAATAGTAACCTTTTCTGCATTATGAAAAAAAAATCTGTTATGATTCAAATTTGAGTTGCCATCATTACAAAAAATGTATTTAAAATTAGAAAAAAAATTAATATTTCGAAAACTAATTTGAATTTAAAAATTCTAATACCAGTTTTGAGATTTGTGGATCAACACGGATTTTTTGTGTTAATTTCATCGCAAAGTATTCCATATTTTAGGAGAAATCGCCGTGAAACAAAATCAGTTGTTTAATCAGTCGATTCAAAGAATCTATACTTTTCAGGCGTTTCATACATTCGTTTCATTAGGATTTTATATATATAGGGTAGATATATATGTGTGTTACATTATTAGATCTAATTCCGCGATTTCCTTATCTTATTCTAAATACTACTTTATATTCACTAAATCCTTATCCTTAAATAATCTCTATCGTTAACTCTGTTAAATTCCCTTTAATTTAATGTCTCACTTGTCTAAATTGCTTAAATATTACGCTTTTAGTATTCTTAAATTAAATGTTCCATTTCCGCGCTTTTTTCTTTCTAGAATATTCCTTTAGCTTCCATTTTTACTTTCCCGCGCATTTCTGAGGTTATCCTTTTTCCCTTCAAATTCATCTGCTTGCTCTGTTCGCAATTTTTCCATGACGTGATATTCTTAATTATTCATGGGTTGAGAGCGCAATCTACGTCATATTTGTATTCTTACACTTGAGGAATAAAAAGTCGATACTCGCTGTGTTTCAGCAGAATTTGTCATATTTCTAATTTGATAACTTCCCCTGGTTGCCGTCTGATATTTTCTATTATCTATAATTTACTTACCCATAATTAAATACTACGTAGCGATGGCTATATTAAAATGAATTGGTGGAAACTGCACTGGTGAATGCTCTTTCAATAAAATCCTGAGTTAAATTATGCATTGTCTCAATTATTCCGGAGAAACCTACACTGGATAAATGTGTTATCTGGCCTACCACTCGATGACTGCAACTACTTTCCAATATCCATGTTGATTTACTATGAAACCTTCTCTTCGTTAAAATTCAAAATTCGTTATATTTGTTGACGAGAATTCAACTCTATCTGTGTTTCTATTATTTTCAACATTGCACTACTGGTAACATAACAATCAGTTATTTTGTTCACTAGTAAAACCTCCCAATGTTATAATAATCTAACACATATATATATATATATATATATTATTATAATAATAATAACAACAATAATGACTATTTTACAATTAGATATAAATAAAGCTTAACGTAAACAAATTGTTCTAAATAATTAAACTGAAACTAACATAGTAAAACGAAGATATATTATTTATACGCAAATAAAAAAAAATGACAAACCATCTTCTTTGAAGTTATTGATTTAAGGAACTTTTAATTATATCAATTTCGTGTTATAAATCATTTACTCAGAGAACATTTGTGTTACAATTATGGTTTATATCAAATGTTCATGTACAAAAACAAACATTTAGAATCATTAAAAATCTAGGTAACTTATGATCAGTCATTAAGTAGTGACTACTTTAGCTTTACACAAGCTTTTTTTTTTTTTTTTTTTTTTTTTTTTAGCATAAATTAGATGCTAATTTTTAACACTTTCCAACAAAGTTGAAAAGTGTTTATGACTTCGGTTTGTCTGTCCATCTGTCCACCCTCTAACTCTCGTAAATATGCTCAGATCGTTCTGAAATTTTTGGATGTTAGTGACCTCTACCATAGCACGTTCCTTATTTCAAATGAAGTTTGTAGCATGTTTAGTTCATTTACAGGGACAGTCAAAAGTTTTCCGTTACATTACGGCCAATGAGAAAAAATCGTTTCAAATGATTTTTAATGGTGTTAACACTCTTTCAAACATAGTAAAATTGATATTCATTTATGAAGTCCACTAAAATATGCATTCTGTTGAACATGCAGTGCAAAGAATAGTTATTGTTCATTTACAGGACCACACAAAAGAATTCCATTCATAACGGTATAGAGGAAATTGTTTGCAGTGTATTTGAAAAGATTTCAGATACAGTAGACGGATTGCTCGAAATGCATTTTTATTTATGATATGCGCTTTTTTAGGATTTCGTTCATCTGACGAAAACCTATTCGTCTCGCTCCTCTGTCTGTCTGTCTGTCACAGAGCCCATTCTGAGAAACTATACATATTGGAGAGAGACTTGAAATTTTCCATACTTATAGCTGAACACCACACATCATACGGCAAATCATAAAATTTTGAAAAAGTCGTACATTTAACACTTTAGGCTGCCACATGTGTATTTTAAACAATTCTTTCTAAGTGAGCCCTAATTTGGTTGAAGGCGTAAATTTGGCATACTTATAGCTGAACACCTCACATCAAACGACAAATCATAAAATTTTGAAAAAGTCTTACATTTAACCCTTTGGGATCCCACGTGTGTATTTTAAACAATTCTTTCTAAGTGAGCCCCTATTTAGGTTGGAGGCGTGAAATTTTGCATACTTATAGCTGAACACCACACATCATACTACAAATTATACAGTTTGAAAAAATCGTACATTTAACTCTTTGGGTTCCGACATGCATATTTTAAGTAATTCTTTCTAACTGAGACCCTTATTAAGGGATTTATTGGAGATTTGAAATTTTGCATACTTATAGCAGAACACCTAAGGCCAGGCGACAAATCATAAAATCTTGAAAAAGTTTTACATTTAACCCTTTGAGCCACCACATATGTATTTTAAGAAATTCTTTCTAAGAGAGGCCCTAATTAAGCTGGAGACATGAATTTTTGCATCGTATAACTGAATACCTCAGACCACACAGCAAATCATAAAATTTTCAAAAAGTCTTATATTATTTACTCCTCCGGGCTCTAACTTGTATATTTTAAACAATTTTTCTAACCTCTGCTTTTTTCACCCGGGGAGCACTTTTCCAACTTTTGCTGACACAACTTTGACCATTCTTTCATATTGTGCACCATAGCCGTACATATTTTAGTTTCACTTTTTACCGCCAGGGGACGCCTACTTATCTCGGGTGCTATCGGCCCAATCCTCTTTACTAATATACCAACAGATAGTATATAAAACGGAGTTTCGTTCGGATAGAGGTTTGTTTAGAATAGAGTGCGTCCCTGCTTGCGAAATGTGGAACTAACAGATTTTTCAAAAGGATAAAGTGTTTTGATAAAGGAGGAATGCATTAGGATAAAGGAGTTTTGCATTTTTACGCTGAACTGAATTTAGTGTACTAAGAAATATTTGTAGAATATAGATAAAATGATATACAGGGTCACGCAAAGAGTTGGATACATGGCCGTCCAAGGGTGATAATTTCTGGAAATGTAATTTCAGTAGTTTTAAGTGTGTTTTAGTTTGAATTAAATTTTAGCTAAATAGTGGTATGTAATAAAGGTACTAAGTAAACTAAATGGCTGTGCAAAAGTATTCAGGTATGTTTCCATCTATTAATATAAATTGCTGAAAGATGAATTTTAACATTTTATGCATTTTCTTGCTAAACTAAATTTTCCCATTATTAGTATATATATCAACATACAGATAGAGTACAGGGCTGTTCAAAAGAATTGGAATACATATTTGGCTATGGGCAGTAACTACTGAAATCAGATTTTTAAATGTTTACTTAGTTATCTTATTTCCCAAATAACGAAGTTTCGTTAAAGCTTTCAGGGAGTGTTGGAAAGTGTTTCATAATCTATGCTGTATGTATGATTTTTCTTACTTGTTTCTATAATAAATAGTAAATAATACTTTTTAAAATGAATTTAATAGTAGTTTCAATATTGTTAGCCATTTCTCCTAGCATGACATTGACAAATAACTTGAATTACAATTTATAATTTTATTACAACTTAATTATAGTATATAACTAAATAACAATTATTTATATAACATATAAATTACTTAATCAGTTTTTAACTTGATTTAACATAAAATTTCACTAATTGCTAAAAAAATGTATATAAGGTTTTTGACACTTTACGACATGTCATGTCAAAAAACATTTTTTGACGTCAAAAACCCAGCCCTGATTTAGATAGCAAGAAAATGTGGTTTTGAAACGTTAAATAAAAGATTATAATACTCTTTACTGGCACTTTTACCACTAGAAATTAGAAATTGGCAACTATACGTCCTTGCATTCTAATGCTTTCTGCTGCTGTAGCGAGTAGCAACATTTTAAATAGAGTTTAAATTCTCATTTTTTATATTGTTAATAATATATATATATATATATATATATATATATATATATATTTACAGAAGTGTTTTTATAATTATTTTTAAAGACATTTTTAAATACTTTTTTTCAGTGCTCTTTTTTGTTTTTTAAATATAGAAAAATGTTCTGAATTTATCGCATGGCTGCTGTATAGTGCCACAGGCAGAGGGAACCCATGTCGGATGTTCGTACAGAACATATTGCATCCTTAATTTATGAGGTGGGTATTTCCGAATAGTAATTTCAACAAATTTCTTAAATTCTTATGTCATTCCCCCATCCCCTCAACTAATATATCTACGAATATGTTTAATTTACAGAGTTTCGTTCAGATGTACACTTTATCTCCCCAACATGGCAGCACTGTGGAAGGTAAAAACAGTAACATTCTGCCTTAAAAAATAGTTCTCCGTTATTTTTTAATCTTAAATGGTGAAAATGCATAGAAATGTATATGGTTATGTTTATAAATTACAAAATTTGGCATTTTGAAACATATATTTAAAGTAACTCCTGTGTTAAAAGTATTTAATTTTTTTTTTTAATTGCATTTAAGTAAAAATCCTGGGTTAAAAAACTGTCCTTTGGTGAGGAACCAAGGCTAAATATCTGGCATGCGTTTTAAGCTTCTGTGCCAATTCCAGTGCTCCATTGCTCCTCGAATTCTTATTGTTCTTATGAATCCTTTTAATAATATTTGCTGCTTGCTTCCACTTTTACTTTTCTTGTTAATGTGTTAATATTTTTTTATTTTTACTGTTAATTATCATTATTTAGTTCGTTTATTAATTGAGTATTTGTAAAATTTTTACTTTTACATATAAAATGTCAGATAAAGCATTATCTCTATCGACGTTTTACATAGAAAATGATAATCCTGTAAGAGGGCGTCCACAAATGATGTCTCGCTTGGAGGGGGAAGGGGGTAAGAAGAAATGGGACATCACACATTTTGGTTAAAATAAAAAGCATTCAAAATCAGCAGATTAAATTTTGAAGTTATTTTGAAATTAAAGTGTTTTGTGTTGATAAAGTAAAGATAAGATTTAAAGCTAAATATTAAATTCCATTTCAGGTTCCAAAATACTAGTGTTTTCAATTGCTCTTTTATATTAATATTTTATTACTATTGTATATCAATTACGCTTTTTGTTGTAAACCTTAATCTTACTTCATACAAAATAAGCGCACGAATCATTTTTATTGTTATGCTCACAAATGTCATTAGAACGCACAGTTAAAGTTCTAACTGTTGTTAACTGTGTTGTTCAGTAAATAATGAATTTTTGTCTCTGATAGTGACTTTTTTAGCTGAAGAAGAAAGCAAATATCTTTTCCAAGCTTTATGTCTGAATTTTTTACTTTTAACTGTGGATTATGAGGGACATAATTAAGTCAGAACAGACACTGAATAATAAACTGTCTAATTTAAATACTCAGTTCTATATATATATATATATATACATACATACATATACAGCTTCATTAGAAAAGAATATGTTCTGGTATTTAGTTTTGTTTAAACTGTACAGCATGTTAGGGAATAAAAAAATGTTAAAAATTTTCAGTTAAAACAATATTATGTATTTAAAATTTTGTTTTATGAATTTGATTTCTTGATAGTTGATACTGAATCCCACAGCTTTTTTTTTTAAATGTAAGTGCATAAATCAAATTGTTTCGGTTTTCAAATAGTTGATCTTCAATTTTGTTCTAAATTTCTGATTTGTTGATAGTTGATACTGAATCCTATAGCTTTTTTTTTTTTTTCATAAATCAAATTGTTTCAGTTTTCAGTTAGTTCATCTTCAATTTTGTTAAGTAAAAAAAAAAAAAGTGTTTAGTATATTGTTTTAAGTTTTCATGTTAAGTGTAATATGTTTTAGTTTCTAATGTAATATTATGCTTGAAAATATTTATTATTAGCAAAGTTGACTATTTTGAAAATATCGGATATATATCGAAAATATCGGATACACATCAAAATATTGGATATTTTCGAAAATATCATGATATTTACGAACTCTGACTGTGATACTTTATGACAAAAGGAGGGAGGGAAGTCAAAAATATTGAAAAAAAAGTGTGACATTTATGGATAGGCCCTAAGTAAAGGAATAAATAGCCAGTACTTTTTTTTTTTCCTTCTGCTTTTGCAATAATAAACTTATAGCAAATTGGAGTTAAATAAGAATGAAAGAATGACATCGGCTGATTAAAAAATTACTTTTTTTCCCCTTATAAACAGATATTGGTACTAGTGTTCTGTCATTTTTTTCTTTCAGTAATGAATACTAAATTATTAATTATCATTTTAGTAATTAAAGCATAAAACTGTACATTATGTTCCTAATTAGAGAATCAATTGTTTAATAATTATTAAGAGGCTACTTCACTTATGAAAACACCCGCTAGCTAATCTTAATCCTATGGAAGATTTTTTAAAAATCTCATTTGCATTTCAATACTTAATTTTTTTTTCATCCACATTTGATAGCTGTGGTCGATCTCCACATAGACCCTATTTTACTTTTTCGATTTTGCTTAAAGAATTTTTTTACTAGGATAATTTCACTTTCGAAACCTGTTCTGAAAATCAAAGACCCTTGATAGGAAATTTTAATATTAAGTATGTAATGTGACAACATCCTTTCCAATTAAAAATATTTTTTTAATTAATTTAAAATATTTAAATTAAATCAAACTTTTTTACTTTAAAATTCTCCCTTTAAATATTCATTCATTTTCGTAAAGTTCGTTTTCAGTTATTTTTTACTTAAAAACAATTTTAATTTATTCTCCAGAAAAGATCGTTAAAAATTATGAATAATAAAATAATAAATCTTAATTTTAATACTATCAACCGAAATGGAATATTTTTATAATAATTTTCAAATATAAAATTCAAATTATCACCTAACGATCTTTTATTTAAAAGTTTATCACTTCTTGTGGCATCGCTCTCAATCAGCTACTTTCGTGCCCAACAGCGATCTTTTTGTAGTGTCATCTCTCTCTCTAATGGCGGACACCATGTGAGGAGCTCGCAATTTTACATCCCTCTGTGACGCTATGGCCGTTGTAACGGCAGGGTGTTATCTATTGCAATTTTCAATTAGGCTTCTTTTAAAAATTATTTAGTGGCAATTATAATAAAAATAAAGTCTCTCTCTAGGGTATGTTTAATACATCGTTATTAACTGTACATCGGAATTTGGTAGAATTTTGATTGCCGGCCAATGCTTTGGAGCATCTTATGAAATATTACACAAGTACGGCAAAATTGTTTCCCAAATGCTATGTTGCTAGGATTGATTGCAGCTGTATCTCATTTCAACACCTAAGTACTACCTTAAATGTCTTATGTCACTGGAAACAAATCCTCCGTAAGTGTGAGCAAAGATCTTCTCGTTAGAGCGTCATGGGTAAAGTACGAATTTTTTTACAATTAGTATCTAATTCCTGAGATATTGGAGAAAGTACATTTAATGACCTATCATTTGATTACTCATCAAACAATCTTTTAGTACTGTGCACCTACTACAAACTATTTATTTGATGAGCTGTTTTCTGATCAATAAAACGGTTCATTAGTGAATAGAAATAAAATGTTTTTGTTTCCAATAATAATAGACGAGGAAACTACCATTGATTTTGGATAGGTTGTGTAATAAAAGACATTGAAATTGAACAAGGCTGATGTCACTTGAAACATTGATTTGAATATATCCTGTGAATTCCTCTGAATATTTGTATCAATATTTCAATAATATTAGATACTTAAGTTAATGCAGTATTTAAAACAAGTGGCACTTGATTTCCCCTCTTCCCTTATCCTAAAAATATTTTAGTAAATTCCCAAATATGTTTTTTTTTTTATAAAATTACTTAACATTTATATTTGTTTCTTTATTGTGTTGAATACTTGAATTCATTTAAATTTTACATCTAAACGTGAATTTGTTGATGAAAGTTATAATAAAGAAGATATATTGGAATCGTAATTTTCGTGGCGGTATTATCCTGAAATCGTGAAAATATTATATAATTTCAGATTCGAAGATTATATGTTCAGGTAAGAGATATTTTGTTATTTGATTTTACTGCGAAGATGCCAGTTTATGCTTGCTTACTTTTCTCACCCGTGATGTATTTGGTAACACTAATGATCTTTTGGTCAGATTAATACTAAACTTTCTCTTTTCTCATTCATACTAAAATTACATAATTTATATAGATTCCAAATTTTAATAATTTAAACTTCAAATCTGTTCCTCCCTTTAAATTTCCTTCCTATCTTATCTTCTATCTATAACGTTGACTCTAGAAAATAAATAGTCAAGTGCGAGTATTACTCACGCACAGAGGGTTCCGTATAATAATACAGGGTGTTTATAAAGTCCCGGACCCATTTTGATATTTAATAACTCATAAAATAATAAAGATAGATTAAAATTAATAACAAATGGTTAGATAGACTCAAAAAGTTTCATGACCCTTGTCAATGAACTTCCACGTGTGCCCCCTTCGTCGCACGGAGAATATCAAGTCGATAGTCAATTTCACGCCAGGTACCATCGTTCGTACTTCTTTGAATGACCATTTTCCAGGAACATATATTAGGCAAGGAGGTCCAATTCCTTGGCCACCCAGATCACCTGATATAACGCTGCTGGACTTTTTCCTTTGGGGATTTGTAAAGGGCAATGTTTACAGGAGGAGAGTGTCGAACATTGATGACTTAAAAGCCAGAATTACAACCACAATAGCTTCTGTGGATGCCGACATGCTTGCCACTACCTGGCGTGAAATTGATTATCGACTTGATATTCTCCGTGTGACGAAGGGGGCACACCTGGAAGTTAATTGACAAGGGTCATGAAACTTTTTGAGTCTATCTAACCATTTATGTTATTAATTTTAATCTATCTTTATTATTTTATGAGTTATTAAACATCAAAATGGGTTTGGGACTTTATAAACACCCTGTATATGAATTAGTAAGTGTATTATTAACAAGCAGCATTCGAAATCCTTGGTGGTCCGCTGGTCCGAGACCACTAAAAATTCAATCGGACTACTAATTTAAAAAATTTAGTGGTCCGCAGGACCAGTAGCTTTTTCCCCTCTCTGATAGGTAAACTTAAATTTTCCCATCCCTGAGAAAACCGCAACCAAACACAAACCACAGTTTTATTTTATTTAAAAAAAAAAATAATAAAAAATTGCATTAAAACTTACAAGGGCACCACCAAACATGATGCGCATAGATTTTGATGATTTCAAAGTATGTTGTGGGGATCATACCATTAATTATTCTGATGAAAGGGTTTCTTCAAATGGGCCTTAGTTTTTGAGAAATTGAGGGTTAAAGTTCAGCGTATATTTCAAATACCCATTAGTGTGACTTGCTGAATGTGAATTCGTGGTGCAGCGGTAGCATGCTAGCTTATGGACCAAGACATTGCAGGTTCGATTCCACTTAGAGGTATTTTTTTTGTCTTTTTTACAAATTTTTTATATTTTTTACACGTTAAAAATTTTAAGCAGAATTGGGCATTCTACAGCTTTGAACTTTGATATTTTCTTAATAAATTACATTTAAATTTTCGAATTTTTCATGGCAATTTATTTTTCTCTTCAATTTTTAAACTAATATTTTTATTTACAAAACTAATTTATGCTTAAAACTTTTTTTTTAAATTAATTATTATTTACATTTTTTATTTTAAGCACAATTCTGCAATAATGATTTTTCTTTTTTCTATTTTTTTTTTTTTTTTTTTTTTTTTAACTTTATGGAATTTTAAAGGAAAATGTATCCTTTTCTTGTGTAAATTATACAAAATAATTTTCAGGTGCAATTTCTCAAACGTATCTAGGATTAGATAATTCAAATAATGCATACCTTCGAAAGAGTTATAAAATATTAAAGTAGTAATGCTTAAATACAAGTTTTTTAGCAGGTGTACAAATTTTTAATACTTTGTAAAATACATTTATCTTTAATAAAGTTCAACCTAAACGTCATTTTTTGTTTGCACAAATAAAAAATGACAGATTACATTTAAAAATATTTTTTTATTATAACAAATAAAAACACTCTCTGCGTGATACATAAAAATTCAACTGGATTGAAAAAATCGTTTGTTAATGAGATAAAATTTACGATACATATAAATATATTTATACATTTTTTAATCGTCTGCTTTGCTTTTCTCGGTAATATTGGAAAAAATAAAAATTTCTTTTCTTGATCTCGTTTAGCTTATTTTTCAGACAAATAAAAGATTTAAAATATTGTTACATATAGGGGAAATTTCGGTATGAAAATTAAAAGAAGGCTACAGATTGTGACAGATTGAATGCTAAGGATTGTGTTATGGAAGGAACCAGCGCTGATGCGGAAAATTCTCGTTTGGAAGAGAAACAAAAAGGCCGAATTACAAATGCATTAAAATATTGCGAGACGTTGTTACAAAATACTGTTTACAAGTTCTCCACCGGATGAAATATCCGGTGCTTCAATTGCTATGGCTGAAGAATGTCATGGTGCAATTTTAGAAATATTAGAAGATCGACAAATTATTGGAGGCCGAAGAATTGATATTGAATGAAGAAGATGAATTTAACGAATTTACAAAGACATAATTTTTTACTTTAGGAAAAAAAAAAAAAAAAAAAAAAAAAAAAAAAAATATCATTATATTTCATTGTTAAAAAAAAATCGAAATCAAACGATTGAATTTTAAATATTTTTTTTATAGTGTCCGGGATTTCATGAAGATGGTGAGAATTTTGTACTTGAAGAATTTGCACCTCAACCGCGCGATTATATTCCACTGTGGTACAAAAAGAATGCTGTTGCATTAGCTGAAGCCTGTAATAAATAAGTAAAAAAGTAAATAAGGAAAAGAGAGCCGCAGGGTGGGATCGAACCCGCAATGTCCTGGCCCATAAGCTCGCATGCTACCGCTGAGCCACGAATTCATATACAGCAAGTCATACTAATGGGTATTTGAAATATACAGGGGCGTAGCTACCGTGGAGCAGTTGGAGCAGACTGATGTCATTAAATTAACGACAAGTATTTAAGTTAGCAAAGTTTAAAGTAATACACAATGAAAGCAAAAGCTAAATGTCCCATTTGGGTTTTAAATAGTTATGAAAAAGATAAGAGATGTATGGTGGCGAAATGAAAACAAATTAAGTTTAAAAACAAACTAAATGTTCTGTCCCTCCCCAAACATTCCATGTTTAGATATATTCGTGAACTGCCGACAAACTAAATTATCATGATTCATATATATATATATCAATGCTGAAGAACACTAGGAAAACATTTCTATAAAGAAATTGCATTGCTGAAGAATATCACAAAACACTTAAAGTTGATGTATTAAACCGTCGATAAATAAATTCACTCCAAGCTTCACTTTAACAACTGCCATTCATGACTCACGACTCGCCGTTTACTTGTTGTCGAGATAAAACAGAGTCCATACATCAAAACAGGAGTCGAAGTTGAAAACCATCGAACTCCAATCAGTAACCTCATAAATGGCTTGGCATAGGTTAAAGCAAGAATAAGTAAAATGACGATTTGTTAAAAACCAACAGAACTTCTAACCGGACATCCTCAGCCATCGAAACTCCAGAGAGATAAAACACTGTTAGAAAGAGGAGGTGAAGAGAAAAGAAAATGGATCTGTATTTATATCAGCCGGGCGTTCAAATAAGATCTCATTACGCAATTCAAGGAGCAGCAGCAGACGAAATCATGATGAAAGATCGCACAGCCGATGTGCCGTAGACTCAAACGGACGACGCCATCTGGCGGCGGATGTGGAACTATTATCGTGGCGGTCATTCGAATGAAATGCGTGCTCCTGAATGCATGGAAGTGGATAGCTGAAAAGTGAAAGTACGGCCGGCAAAGAAAGTAAATAAAATAAAGGACTTTACAAACAGGATAACAGAAGTGGATAAAAGGTAAGTAAAGAAATGATTGACTTTATATTATTAATAAAATATATTTAAAGAATGTTAAAAGATATTTAAATAAAGAAATATATGAAATGTAGAGGAGATCTCTGGACAGTGTCAAGATAGGAACAAGGTGTTTTACACTTGTCAAATGCCTCCCCTCTTGACACTGGAACAGAATGAAAAGGCCAATGCCCAAAGAACTACTACAAACATGACTTTACATACTTTACAGACATGCTAGTGTCCACATGAGCTAAAAAGACCCAGCAGCTCCAACCACTTAAAACCAGAAGAACTTAATCTCACTCTATAAAAGCATGAAACTTAAAACTGCGAAAGGTTGAACAGCCACTCAATGATTTAACATAAATTAATAAATTTATAATAAACTTAACAAAATAAATACAACACATAATATACACATATATTAGTAAAAAGTAGGACACATTTCTCAGACCCCCCTGTGATTCATCACAATAGTATTCAATCAGTTATATTTCCACATGATTGATTTAAAAATTTACAATATATTGAAGAAGGCATTCAGTATTAAACAATTTCTTAAAAACTTTTAAAATTGAAATTGCAAGTGAAACAACCATCTAACATACGTTCACCCTACAATTTGCCCCCCTAAAAAGAAGTCAAAAATGTGAAGATATGGTTTAAAAGTAATTCAGCAAAATCAAACATGAAGCAGCCCTACCCGAAATAAAACATCTTTGACTTGTCAAAAGGATTATATAACTTTGAATTCAACACTAATCTTCCCACATGACGTCAACGTAAAACAACTTTGTCTCAAGCAGGCAAACCCTTGTGGCCACTAAAGGCTACCACTTGACGAAAGTTACAGAATGATAAATGCTCCAAGATAATGCTACAATTAATTTTAAGGTTTAAAACATTCTATTGTTCAAAAACAGATTTTCCTCCACGGACTTCCTCCGATCACAATGCAATATACCTGAGAATCCTGCCAAATAATAATCGAATACTTAACAAAAGAAGAATATACTGTTGAAGCAAGACACCTCACAAAGGGCCTACCAACATGCTGAAAAATTAGATCAGCATTCCCTCTTAGCACTGATGCCGAAGCACGCACACATTAAAAAAAAAAACAATTTCTCCATCCGGTGGTACCGGAGACCAGATAAAGAAATTTGCCTTTGGCCAAAGGTCTTCATTCGCGCCGATTCATACAACATTAACACGCAGGTATATCCGACCGAACAGGAAAGTCCCAGAAGATAAACTAACTCTCAATAAAAATTCAATAATTCTGCCTAAATTCAAACATCAAGGAGCATTCCGTATTTTAAACCATGAAAAACAGTTTTATAGCATGACATCATTCAGTGGGAGAAAAACAAACGTATTCGTAGAAGGTATATAGTAAACACTCAAGTGCAAGAAATGATCAGGTTTTCATTAAAAATATGAACCACTATCTTAAAACCTTGCCACCTTGATCACAGAGAATACTTCAAAAATTCAGCAACTTTAATCAATTTACACATGTTGCATTCCCAACCTTCTCTAATCAAAAAGATGCAGCTTAAAATTCGGGCAATGGCTACCACCAAAAATTTTGTAAACCACCGGGAAAAAGGATTTTTAAAACAGCTAACAGATATTCCAATAAAAGAACTTATCTTCTCAGACAAGATAACCATTTTTTGAATACACCAGGTATTCAAGTTCCTTCCATGACCTGACCCTTAAAAACAGGAAACTCATTAAACCCTAACCTCTCAACTTTTCCAGTAGACCATTAAACATAGCCAATCTAAAAAAAAACTTGAATTTGAATCAATGAAATTTTAGCATTTGATTCAATTCTAAAATACGCAATATGATTGACATGCTGATCTAAAATACTAAAGGCTACAAGAGATACTAGTCACAATTGCTACTCGTCCATAACTTCCCAGAGTTTAAATTCTAAAAATTTATAAATATTGAAACTTTATTTAAAAAAAAAAAATTGAAATCCGGAATCTCTACAAAGTTAAAATTGATCCAAATTGATTAAAAGTTAATCTTACAGCACATAAACTTGTTCCATATTGCAAAGAACATGCAAGCCAAAAGGGGAAAGATTTAACCAAATGATTTTAAATATATTAAAAAAAAAACCCATTTTTAAAACTTCAACATATGTAATATAACAATAATATGTAAAAACTTAAACAATTAAAAATATTGCACATTATATCTATTGCGTTTAATAGCTACAACCAAAAAGTCCCCCCCCCCCTCAAAAAGTTTCCATCAGGAATCAATCGAAAATCACAGTGCCTTAAAAATAACATTGACACAAGATAATCAATTTAAACCAAGAAAACATACTTAAATGAGTAGAGGAACCCATATGGCCAGCAGAAATTACTTAAATTTAATTTTAATAAATAAAAACTAAAGAAAACAAAGTAAAATTAAACATTGTCGTAATAAAGTTTCTCAAAACATATCCCACCTTATTTAGGGATCAAAAATTTAAGTGTAGACTCAATTCTATGTCATTACACTTAACTTAAATTCAAAAGATCTTAAGGAAAAGAAACTTATTAAAATTACAGACAATGAGAAAAATAAAAATTAAATTTGCAATCTTTTCATATAAAAAAAACTGCTTAAAGAGATATTAAAAAAAAACTGAATGATTAACCCCAATTAATGGCCACAAATCCTTAATTTTAAAACATGAACCCACAAGAACCTCCTTAGAGTTCTACTTTTAAAAGGTTCCAATTCAAGGTACAGCTGCAAGAAAACATTTCAAAATATACATTTATAAGAGATTATCAATCAGGGCAAACAGTTAAAAATGAATAAATTAAAACAAATTCATCTTTATTCACAGAACATATATTAAACAAAAACAATGAATAAATCACTGAATTGAAAACATCCTAATCAACTGACTTCAAATATAGTCCAGCAATTGCATATGACTATTTAAAATGAAAGGTCAAAGTTGAAAATTCATAACTCAGCAACTAAAAAGGTTTATATTTAATATTCAAAAAAAAATTTATGAAAAACTATATTTATTGAATATGACCCTCTGTTAAAGTTAAAGTCTAAAAAGCATAAGTAAAAAAACTTAACTTTGACTGAAAATATGTAATTATACTTGTAAAAGCTTTCCAAATAAATTTTTGGGTAATCGAGCTAGACCCTATTTAAGAAAATTCTTAAATAGTCGAACTTCCAAAAACCTATTGATAGTTAAAGACCATTCTATTAATAAAATCAAAAGAAATTTTAAACAACTGTTAAGTTTAAGAATTTATATTTAAACTATTTATTTTATTTATTGCCTAAGTGGGACAGAATCACCAGACCTCAAGGGTCCGATGTAGACTCTATTTGCCCCACCCGGAGTGCTCCCCGACACGCGGGGATTCGTTAACAAAAAAAAAAAAAAAAAAAAAATAATAATAATAATATGTACAAAACAAGCTCCTCCCGCCGGAGCACAGGCTGCTCCCTCGCGACAAGGGGCGGGTGAGCAGAATGGGTGAGCGTGGAGTGTGCTGGATCACACAAAAAGTCCAGTTAATTGTGGAGGAGTAGCCACAAGGTTGTGGGTAAGTTGCAGCACCATGCAGGTCTATGAGGTGAGGTTTGTTAGTTCCATTTGAAAATTATAAATTCTATTTAATTTGCCTATAAGAAGGGGTCTTGTTAGAATATTGGAAAGCCAATTTTTGGGAAGGATGCGGGGGCGTTTAATATGCCAGGCTTGGGTAAGTGTACAGTGATAGTAGCTATGTTCTGGAGAGCCGACCTCGCCACACTCGCAGAAGGGGGTGGCTGCCCGATAGAAACGTTTCAAGTATTCTTTGAATGGTCCATGGCCAGAGAGGAATGCTGTAGTTGCTGGTGAGAGAAAGTACATTTCTCTTGACACTATACGTATGAGATCGTATGTGTATCTACCTTTGGTAGACGCATCCCAATAAATTTGCCACTCTGAGATGATTTTTTGATTCAACCTTCTGCGAATGTGTGAGGGGGGAAGGGGAAGGGTAAAATCTATTGATGTTCTAGCCGTTGCTTCTTTAGCCAACCTGTCAGCCCGCTCATTGCCCTCAATGCCAATGTGGGCCGACACGTGACCCAGGGCGACTTTGTGTATGAGAGAGAGTAACTTAATTTTTATGTCAAGGACTAAAGGGTTCTTAGTTCTGTGCGCGAAGATTGACTGTAAGCCTGAAAGACTATCACTGTACAGCTTGGTGAAGGAAGGAGGTTGGGAAGAGATCCAATCTAGTGCCCGCAGAATCGCAAAAAGTTCTGCTTGGAATACAGAGTTATCATCTCCGATTCTACAGGCCCATTCATGGACCACCACATCGTTCCGCATGACGCAGAATGCTGACGCCACGCCCGATTCCGTGCGGGATCCATCAGTGTATACGATTGGGACTCTTGAGGGTACAAATGAATGTTTAGAAGGGTTGACTTGCAGATGTGATGTTTCTTCTGCAGGATGCAGGAACCAGCTGCTGACTTTCCTTTGTATGTCTGTTTGTGGAAAATGCGCGTCTTGCGTTTGTTTGTGATCGAGGTGAAGGATTCTGTTTTTGGTGTATTCATAATTTAGTGTTATTTTTATGGGAGGGATACCCGTAAGTACTGCGAGCGCGTCTGTGGAGATTGTTTTATACCCCCTCGCCATTCGTAGTAGGAACATCCTTTGCAGCGAGGGAAGTTTGTCCTTGACTCTATTGGTGAGGTTTCCTCCCCAGACGCCCACGCCGTAGAAGATGATCCGTTCCACAATTGTGTGGTACCACATTTTTAACATGTTGGGCTTAATGCCCCAAGATTTAGATGTTAATTTGCAACTATTATTGTGAAGTGTTGCTAAGCGTAATTTAAGTGCGTTGATGTGTTCCGTCCAGCTCCGATGTTTGTCTATTGTAATTCCTAATAATTTCATGTGTTTAACGTGTTTGACGCTGCGCCCGTTGATTCGCATCACGGGGTTGCGTTTGAGAACTATGGGTTTGTCAAATGTAAGTGCTTGAGATTTTCCTGGTGAGAGCTGGAGGTGTAGGTCGGTCAGCAGCTGTAGGAAAACAGGGAATGCTTGACGTGCCGCAATTTCAAGATCTAGGCGCCGGCGACCAGAGAAGATAAAGCTGAAATCATCGGCAAAGGCGAAGAGCAAAAAGCCTAATTTATCGAGTTCTTTTAATATTACGTTTGCTATGAGCAACCAAAGAATTGGTCCAAGGCAGGACCCTTGTGGGCAGCCTTTTTCTAGTTGGTGCACTGATGTGCCAGTGCCCCAGTTAATTAATATGCTTCGGCGAGAGAGATATGAGCCGATGGTTCCAGCTATATTTCCCGGACAGTCGATTGCAATAAGCTGGAGTAAGATGTCCCGCCACTCCACATTATCAAATGCACCTTTGATGTCAAGGGAGACTAGGGAGGTGTAGAGTCCAGAGTCTTGACTGAGGGCAACGGAGGACATGATGTCGAACAAAGCTTTTTCACAAGATCTGCCCTCTCTGAACCCGTATTGCCTGTGGTGCAGGATATTGCGGGATTCCAAGTAATGTACTAATCGTGTTACTAGGAGTTTTTCTAGTAATTTGCCTAACGTTGGAAGAAGGCAGATTGGTCTATATGCATTGGGTTCAGAGGGATTCTTCCCTTGCTTCTGGAAGTAGACTATATATAAGAGGGTCAAAGGATTAACTGTAAATGAAACAAACTTTAAAATTTAAAAGTTAACCAGAGTCAGGTAGATAGGCCGTCATAATCTGTTTAACAGAAATTATGACATTTCAAAAGAATTGCCCCCATTAAAAATTTCTAACCTGACAAGATTTTTAACAAAAACTAAACATAAAACACAATTTATTTTTTAAAAAATATTACCCCGATCAACAACTATCAATTTCTGATAAAATATCTATAAAGAGCAATAACAGAGATTTAACTATCCTTTAAATTGAAGAAAACTTCCCTTTTTAAAAACTATATTTAAAAATTTAATCAAAAAGACTATACTGATCAACAGTATAAAGATTCCAAGATTTCAAAATACTTTCATTATACTCTCCACACACATTAAAAATTTATAAGAAGCAATTGTAGAAAGGTAAAACATGATGGCATACACTTTTAAATGCACAAAACTTCCCTTAAAAGACTTAAATACATTTGAAAAACCATCCAATGAACCATCTTGGGATCTAAAGAAAAGCATGTGTTATCCCTCCGGATCTCGAATTTGTGTGGCTAAAATAGTTTCAGGAACACCAAATGTTCAACTTATGTCGATAAATGTCTCAAAAAAAAGTTCTGTACATTGGTAAAAGTCAAAAACGTGTCTCCAAAAATTGATACGGCTTCCAATCAGGCTCATTCATATAGTAAGTTAACATCCATCATCATTACCGCCCAGCACGCGACCATTGCAATACTGGGGGATACACTGTTAGGCACTTCTTGAAAAAAAAAAAAATCACAAACGTTCCTCAAATACTGCAGATGACGAACTTATTAAAACAAAACTTGACAAATATGAAGATATACTTTCATTGAACACTTCAGATTATAGAAGCACTTGGCTGGAGCACTAAAAATGATTCACTTCACAATGATCAAACTTCATCTTAACTTGAAAACACATGGATCAAGGCAGATTCTTTAGCTTGAAAATATGCAACTTCAAAATACGCAAATCAATGCAGATTCAGTCACAATATGTCGAACATCTCGAAGAAAAAGGTAAGGATTCAGTCAACTTTTAATATAAATGACACTTGTTTTAAAATATAAACTTGAACACTGTCCTCTTCAATAAGCAATTATCGTAGATATGCCATGAGGTCAAAAAAATTCTCAAACTTATTTACTTTATCAAAAACTTTTAATTTACTTTTCAAAAAACGTGTCAAAAAACGTGTGAAAAAAAAAAATTTCAAATATACCATATAAACTTTCTATTACTTTAAAAAATTTCAAAATTATTAGAAATATTCAAATTACAAACTTAAAAATATTATAAACTAATCGCCCCCCCATCGCAAAGC
Source organism: Maratus speciosus (assembly GCA_963932465.1). Classification (NCBI taxonomy): domain Eukaryota; kingdom Metazoa; phylum Arthropoda; class Arachnida; order Araneae; family Salticidae; genus Maratus; species Maratus speciosus. The sequence continues at coordinate 271,629,088 of OZ010794.1, forward strand.
ATCGCTAAATAGCTAATGGGGCTAGCGTTCACCACCATAATACCGTATCCCTAAGGGTTAAATACGGTAATTATAAAAATAAAACAGAATATATATTTTAAAAAAAATTTTTTAAAAACACATAAATTACGATTTATTTAACTGTTATAACAAAAAAAATTTTTTTTTTAAATTTTTAAATGAAGTTTCTATTAAATTTTAAACTATTAACACAGTTAGGGACGGGCCCATAACCGTGATGTCATTAAATTAACGACAAGTATTTAAGTTAGCAAAGTTTAAAGTAATACACAATGAAAGCAAAAGCTAAATGTCCCATTTGGGTTTTAAATAGTTATGAAAAAGATAAGAGATGTATGGTGGCGAAATGAAAACAAATTAAGTTTAAAAACAAACTAAACGTTTATTAAATAAAATATAAAACAATATGATTAAATATATTTCCAACAGTAAACAAATCTTTAAATTCTATTAAGTACATTCTGCTATCAAATTATACATATCTAGAAAAACATATTTAACAATAAAAGGAAAACTGATCTCATGACACATAACGAAATAAACGATATAATCGCTTGAGTGACTGTCCCTCCCCAAACATTCCATGTTTAGATATATTCGTGAACTGCTGACAAACTAAATTATCATGATTCATATATATATATATATATATCAATGCTGAAGAACACTAGGAAAACATTTCTATAAAGAAATTGCATTGCTGAAAAACACTTAAAGTTGATGTATTAAACTGTCGATAAATAAATTCACTCCAAGCTTCACTTTAACAACTGCCATTCATGACTCACGACTCGCCGTTTACTTGTTGTCGAGATAAAACAGAGTCCATACATCAAAACAGGAGTCGAAGTTGAAAACCATCGAACTCCAATCAGTAACCTCATAAATGGCTTGGCATAGGTTAAAGCAAGAATAAGTAAAATGACGATTTGTTAAAAACCAACAGAACTTCTAACCGGACATCCTCAGCCATCGAAACTCCAGAGAGATAAAACACTGTTAGAAAGAGGAGGTGAAGAGAAAAGAAAATGGATCTGTATTTATATCAGCCGGGCGTTCAAATAAGATCTCATTACGCAATTCAAGGAGCAGCAGCAGACGAAATCATGATGAAAAATCGCACAGCCGATGTGCCGTAGACTCAAACGGACGACGCCATCTGGCGGCGGATGTGGAACTATTATCGTGGCGGTCATTCGAATGAAATGCGTGCTCCTGAATGCATGGAAGTGGATAGCTGAAAAGTGAAAGTACGGCCGGCAAAGAAAGTAAATAAAATAAAGGACTTTACAAACAGGATAACAGAAGTGGATAAAAGGTAAGTAAAGAAATGATTGACTTTATATTATTAATAAAATATATTTAAAGAATGTTAAAAGATATTTAAATAAAGAAATATATGAAATGTAGAGGAGATCTCTGGACAGTGTCAAGATAGGAACAAGGTGTTTTACACTTGTCACAGACTGCTCCAGGCGCACTAATCCTAAGGGCGCAAAATTAGAAAAAGCGAAATAAAGATTTCTTAAAATATTTTTTTTTTTTTTTTTTTTCATTATTAATCAGACATTATAGATGAATCTTGTTACAATCAGCGTATTCCTATGATATTTTACCTTGTGTTTAATCTCAACTATTTCGAGTTAAAATATGTTTTCATACACAGTTGAAAAAAATGACTTGTATTCAGGAAGTTTTAATTTTAATTCATACCATATTGCAGCCTCAAATAACTTCTCCAACAGCGTTTCACCATTCCTGATTATTTTCTTTAACTTTTTTGGAGACGACCGTTGAAGATTTTCAGATCTTAAAGTAATCAAAACTTATTTAACAGGGCTCTCATCGGTCACTTTACTGGCTACCACTATTTCCAAAAAATAATCTTTCTGGTACATTTCTATTAAAAATGTTTTAGAAATTTATCATAATGATTACTGTGCGGAAATAATGGTAGCCAAAGAATTCACCGCTGAGAAACCTCTATGTACGATGTAACAGTAGTAATTTACGATAATTATTTTACGATTTGGAAAAAAATAGCCTGACAAGTTGAAGAAAATTATTGACCATTTTACAGACAAAATCTAAGAAAACGAAAATTTTGAAGGGTTCTTTTCGTTTGTTTTGTGGAAACTAAACATGCATTAATACAGATTACAAAACAATAATAAGAGCTGGATTTAAACATATTCCACATCTGCGCACGGCGACAAAATTTAGACGGAGGGGGTAAGGGAAAGCAGCAACTTAAATTTTGTGAGTATTGTTTTTTAGATTTTGAAAATTTTGCAAATCTCAAATGCAGAATCGATAAGCTTCAAAAAGAGAGAAAAAGTTAAGTACCCAATTCAGTGCTCCTTAGGGCCTGATTATAGCCTATGCAAAATTACACCACTTTTTGGTAACAGTATTTTTCCGCATTAAACCTTATTCAATCCCATAATTTTAGGATTAAATAAGGCTGACTGGCCCGCCGGAAAACCGACCTGCAAGCCAGTGTGCCCTAAACCAGGTAAAGCTGCTCCCTCCCTTAGGTGAAGCTAATAATTTTAAAATTTGCTATACGCATTACATATTTGCAATATTTTCAAAATCTAAAAAACAATACTCACAAAATTTAAGTTGCTGCTTTCCCTTACACCCCCCCCCCCCCCCCCCCGTCTAAATTTTGCTGCCGTGCGCAGATGCGGAATATGTTTAAATCCAGCTCTTATTATTGTTTTGTAATCTGTATTAATGCATGTTTAGTTTCTACAAAACAAACGACATAAACCCTTCAATAGTCAATAATTTTCTTAAATCATTTAACAATTTTTTTTTTAAATCACTTTTTTGAATCATTTTTTATTAATGATTTTTATTTCTCTTTGCAAGGCAGAAGAACTGATTTTTTTTCTTGAAAGTTTCTTTGCTTCAGAGGACCATTTAAATCTTTTAAAACCAAATGTGTACGTTCTGTAATTTTCTTTGTGACCAATAGCGACATGGTCTGCTCCAAGAATTCTCAGCCTGTCTGGAATACCAAACAGCGCGGCCTCTCTTTAAATATATATATACGTATTTTATTTTATTTAGTTTTTTGCAAAATCATTTATCAAGTATTTGTTTGAAATGTGTAGGCTTCGTGTATTCGTACAATGCTGTGATTGTAATTTCCCTTATATATATGTGTATTATATTGATTTTTGCACTTGATGTGCAAAAGTATTTATAAAGAATATTTTCGGCGAAGAAAATGTAATTCAAACATTCTTTTTGTTAAAAATTACATTTTAATATGAAAACGGGTTTGTTTCAATAGTGTCTATAAATGTGATAAATAGAACGGCGGTCAGCTATTTTGTATATACGTTAGAACAGGGCTGTTTTTCTTAAATTTTTAAACCGATTTTTCACGCAGTCATCGAGTTCGTATTTCAGACAAAATCGTGTTAAAGATATATGACAAGACTTTTTTCCCCTTCGTTGACTGTTTTTTCTGCTTTCGTCGGGAAATTCCGTTGAAAACGCCATCTTTGACAATGTTTTCAGTAAGATCTATTGTGTTTACAAGAAATCTGGAAAACGTCTTTCGGTTACAAAGTTTCTGAATAACAACACATGCCAGTTCTCGAGCAAAAATTAATTAAAATGCATGTCATAAAATTGCCCCTTTGTATTTAAGAACAGCCTTAAGAAATAAAATCATAAAAATTTCAGGTTCATTTAAGAATATTATCACGGGCCCCGGCAACACCGAGTAGGTCAGGTAGTCTATACTAATAAAAAGAATTTTCGCTCTGTGTGTGATGGCTAGTGAAATATACTGCACGAAGAAGTCTGAAAATTAAGATGAGGGTAGTCCAAAGACAGGTCCTGATACATCTGGAGCTCAGATTTTTAATTTTTTATGACCGGCGCCCCCTTAGCACCTTTCAGTTTGTATGCCCTGAATTGCTCAGAACTTGCCCCTTTTTATCCGATCTTCTTCGTTTTTGGGGCCCTTTTCCCTTTTAATTATTCTCCGTTTCTACATTCCAGTTAAGACACTGGACCCCTTGAAAATTTTCTGCGCCATGCATTTTTCACACCCTAATATTGTGAACCTCTCAATGCATAACTTTAAAATTGAGACTTTGACTCCTCTCCTGGGCCAGCACCCTCATATTTTTATTGGGCACTTAGTATCCTTTTTTAAGAATTTCCCCCATTTTTTTTCGCGCTTCTTTAAGATTTTATTCGAATGAATAATAAATACCCTATACTTAATTTCGACTTATTGAGATCTACAGCGCTAAGTACTAGAACCTTTTAACATGTTTCTATCTTAGGGCCCTGCTCTCAACTATCAGTTGGCCCCTTTTGGACCACCTATTATATCTCCCTTAAAAATGGTCTGATTCACTAACTTTTTTCTGTAACAACATGATAGGAAATCCAGCTACTACGGGAACAACATAAAAATTTTTTAGACTTCAGCTACCACCAAATTTTAAAATTAATCGCCTTCTTGGGGCCCTTGCCCAGCTACATTCCAGTTGAGACCCTCGACACTTGGGGCTTGGTACAAGGCCACTTGAAGTTTTTGTGCCCTAAATTGTTAATAAATCGCCCCTTTTAATCCGTCCTTCGTTTTTGGGGCTCTTTTTCCATTTGGCTTTTTTTTCGTTTCTACATTTCAGTTCAGACACTGGCCCCCTAGGGTAACTTTTTGTTCGCCATGCATTTTTCACCCTTTAATTCTGTTACATTCTCATTTCATAACTTAAAAATTGAGTCTTGGACTTCTCTCCCCGAGCCAACACCATATTTTTATTGGAATTCTAGAGCTCTTTTTTTAAGCATTTCTTTGAAATTTTTTTTCTAATGATTAATACTTATACCCTATACTTAATTTCGACTAATTAAAAATCTAAAGCGCTAAGTACTAGGACCTTTTATCGTGTTTTCATCTTAGGCCTTGCTCTCAATTATCAATAAGCTCCTTTTGATCCCCTATAAAATTGGTCCGATTCACTAAGATTTTTTCCCTAACTATTTCTTTGGTCCCCCAGCTACTACATGAATAACAAAAAAATTACTCAAACTTCAGCTACCACCAATTTTGAGTATTAATCGCCTTCTTAGGGTCCTTGGTGCAGTTTCATTAAAAAATATCCGATAGTCTTGCAATTTCCTTTAGCATAGTTCTAGGGTCCTCTGGCTACTTTAGAAACCACTAAAAAATTTCTTTGAATCCAGGTACCACCTTTTTCGAATATTAACCTTCTTTTACGGCATCAACTTACATTTACTCACTAGAGCCGTGAATTAAAATTCGCGCTACTGTTAAAGGTAAGTGGTTAACTTTAGAGGGATGGGATTTCTTCCGTAAAATAAATATCACATTTATGTTAAAGGTAATTCGTTAAATTTACAGGGGGCGGGGGCAGCAAGCACCTTCCAATGCTTCGGGGTGAATTCTTTCCTCGAATTCTAGGGGGCCGATTTCAATGGGAATTGGTTAATTCAACCTAGATTACGATTCAGCTCTGTATTATGAAAATTTGTCTTAGACTTCATTTACTAATATTTTCGAGCATTAATGGTGCATTCTTTTCTCGGGTTCGATATGTCCGATTTCAACGGTAAATGGATAATTAAGCTTAGCTTACTATTCAGCTACTATCTGCATTGTGAAAGTTTATCTTAGACTTCTGTTACCACCATTTTCGAACATTAACGACACATTCTTTTCTCCGCTGTTATGGGTTCTGTTTCAACGGAAATTGTTCCATTCAACTTAGCTTACGATTGTTTTAAAGATTATAGTTCCACCGCCAGGATTCGCATTCTTATCTCGAGTTCTATGGGCTCGATTACTACGGGGTTTACTCATTCAATTTTCGATTGTCTCCGCAGCGTACGGAATACTCCTGGCATACCCTGCCTTTGGTAGCAGGGACCCAGGCCACAGTTTTGTTCTGAAAGAGGTTTGACTGGAACACACGCTGCCGAAGACAGTGGGCCATCTCTAAAACTATGTTCATTTGAATTACTTATGAATGTATAAAATCATACAAACTTTATTTTTGTTTACGTTATTATAATGGGACCGGGCAACGGCGGGTGGGTCAGCTAGTTACATATATATATGTAACTTCCAAAAAAAATTACGCAGAACTTTTTTGAGAGACAAGAGGGCGCACAAACTTTGCTTGCTCCAGGGTGCTGAATATGTAGCTACGCCACTGGAAATATACGCTGATCTTTAACCCCCAATTTCTCTAAAACTAAGGCCATTTGAAGAAATCCTTTCATCAGAATAATTAGTGGTATAAGCCCTACAACATACTTTGAAATCACCAAAATCTGTGCGCATCATGTTTGGTGGTGCCCTTGTTAGTCAGTTGAAATAAATAATCGGAAATAAAATACATAATTATAATTAATAATTTTATAGATTTTGTTCATGTACTGTTTATTTAATTGTTAGCAAATTATAATTTTACATTTTATTATGCTGAAAATTTTGGGTAACTGAAAGGAAGTTTGGTTTATATTCGAATAGGAAGAGGGGGGGGGGGTCACTTGAAGGGTTAAAGGTACATAATAGAATTTTATGTAGCGGGCCAGTGACAATGTCTGCGGACCAGTAAACTCTGATGTTTACTGGTCCTTTGGACCAGTGACATTTTTTTATCAATTCTACCGCTGACAAGTAATATAAATATTTTGTTTTTAAAGTCAATTTCTACTTAGGTCATAAAAGAAAAATTTAATATAATCCCTTAAGCTAATATTAGTTTTTGTTGCATTAAAATATCTCAATTTGTTGATTTTCTATAAGCAAGTAGGTTTACAATGGAAGTCTATGGGAATTTAGCGGAATATTAGAGATATCGCCAAGTTGGCGACAAACTTGGTAGTATTTGGCGACATAATAGGGTCCCCGTATGGTAACCCCTTATTGAAAATACTTTCATTGATCTTCAATAACCAATGGCCGCCATTTTGTTACCCATGCAAAACTAACATTAATTAATTAAAATTTAATTAATTAATATTTGAAAAAACTGTATTAGCATCAATTGTCATCCAGTACAAGTTTTAAAAAATTTATTTCAACTTGATAGGATGAATAATGAGTATTTTATTAACGATTGAAAATTTGAACAAGATATATAAATACAGTGAAACCCGATTAAGACGCTCACGGTTAATACGCGATCCCGCTTAATACGCAGATTTTTTCCGGTTCCTTGAATATCGCCCATAAGGCTAATGCAAAAATATCACGTTTAATATGCGATCCCGCTTAATACGCGAGAGATTTTCGGTCCTTTGAAGCAAAAAATCACGCTTAAGATGCGAATTCATTGATCAAGATGCGAATTCCTTGTCTCTTCTTCAGTCTTGCCAATTTACCAAATTTTTTTATATTCGAATAAAAAACACTGCTTACAAATAGTAATATTTACTTTATTTAACAACAGATTAATTAAGGCGAACATTTCTAATCGAAAATAGTGACAGATATTTGAATTTTTAAAAAACCTGCTAGATTAGCAGCACTACAATTCTTGTTTGATCCCGCGTCCTAACATTCTTTTGTCTCTCGCTTCGTGTATGTTTTTACTGTAGTAGAGAGAGATAGATTGATTCAGGATACTCAGATATGTCATGAAATTATTATGATTAAAGATTAGTATACCTATTGTTTATGAGATTTTTAAATGTATGTTATATCCCTACTATGTTTCATAATGCATATTTTATAGGCAAAAAATGGAACTCCTAAAATATTAAATAAATACGACTGCGATTGTTTAATTCTTTCATGTTTTCTTTACTCCTTGCTATACTAACAATGTTTTTTAATATACAAATACTATTAACAAGTTTTTTCTTATAATGAAAAGAAGGACAGATTATAATTGTACTCAATATAATTTTAAGTACTAAATATGATTTTAACAAGTGCGTCAAAGGAGTAATATTTTTTTTAGCTCTGTTAAAAAATTAATCTAGCAGGAAATTATTTTTTTTTATTTTTGGTTGCAGCATATTAATCCATAATAAAGCAGTTTGATTCACTTTTTATTTTCAGTTATTATTCCATTCGGTTCTATAAAAAGAAACAATGAGTTAAAGTTGAATTCAATTAAATTTTAATCAAAATATACCTAAAATATACAATTTTCGACTGTAAACATATAGATTATAGATGAAAGTTCTAAAGTTCGTTTAGATGATTAGATGTTGTAAATAAGCACAGCTCCTGGAACATTATACAAATCACATTTAATACGCGACTTTTGCCCACTCCCTTGAAACGCGTCTTAACCAGGTTCGACTGTATATACATATAGGGAGAGTGTGAGCTAATAGTAGGAATTGAAAAATAAAACCTTTGCTAAAAGAATACTAAGACTATGTAAAAACTATACAACGTAGGGTTGTGTGTAGCTGTATAGTATACAGGGTGCAAAGGAAAGTCCCTTTAATCTGGAAATACTTGCGAACGGAGCGAGCTACAGCTATACAAGTGAGGTAACGGTACAGTAAAGCGAGTACGCCCGACCTAATGCAAATGACAGAAGCACCCCTAGTGGCAAAATTTGGAAGATAGCCATTGCAAATCGAAAACGAAAAGAGAGAGAGCAAATTTTCCAATTAGAAAGATTTAGAGCATCAATTAATTAGTACGAAACGACATTCGGTTTACACGGATAAGATAAATCGTCGCCTGCATACCCAAAAATGTCCAAAATCGATGAGTGACGATTCTACTTTGCCTATTCACATTCCAGAAATGTAGCAGTGCACAATTGCAGATTGTGACGTTGTACTGTGCTGTAATGTCTGTAAAGATTTAATTTTCAATGCATTTAAAATTTTAGAATAACCCTTTCAGGGCCAGAAGAATTCTGTTCGTAAACTGATGAAATAATTGACTGACACCAGAATATTCAAACGAATTTCTCAGAAAACAAAAACCTGCTAATTTGCACTTTCATAACAAAAGCAAAATTTTATTAAAATATTCTTGGTGCCATTTGTCAGTTTTGGAATTAAAATTAGGTGACTAGACTATCTAGCCACTACCCTTGAAAGGGTTAAATCTATGTCGTCGTATTGAAGAGGCTTGCAAAAGACGTTCCATTCTGAGAAATGTGGATGCAGAATTACTCATGAATCAAATGTGTATCGTGGCAATAGTGAACTTTTCGAACAAAATGAATATTAACTTTTTATCACTGTGAGACAGTTTGTCTGTTTATTATGTGTGATGTTATCCAAAAGTATTGAGATAAGTACGTATTTATAGCATAAATTGTGCGTATTTCTTCATACTTTTGACTATTCCATTTAAACGTTTACACAAAATGGAGTGCATCGATTTCAGACATTTTTGGGTAAATAGACGAACATTTATCTTATCCATGTAAACCAAGTGTCGTATTCTATTAATTAACTGATGCTCTAAAACTTTCTAACTGGAAATTTTGCTCTATCTCTTTTCATTTTTGATTTGCAGAGGCTATCTTCCAAATTTCACCACTAGGGAGGCGCTGCTGTCGTTTTCATTAAATCGGGCATAGTCGCTTTACTATACCGTTGCCTCACTTGTATAGCTGTCGCTCTCTCTGTTCACAAGTATTTTCAGGTTAAAGGGACTTTCCTTTGCACCCTGTATACTAGAAAAGTATAAATGGATATACTATGATAGTTAAAAGATATATATGGAGTTGGAGTTCCATATATATGGAGTTCCATACATATGGAGTTCCATATATAAAAGTTAATATATGGAACCTACATAATAGCAAATACAGCTAATCTGTATATTTGTTATTCCATATAGGTTTTTAGTTAACCTTTGACATAGTAGGTGTATTGAGGGAGACACTCAATGGAAACTAGTCGCGAATCCCGTAGTATTTATGAGATTCATTCTCATTAAATTAGTCTGTTTTTAACAATTTGACGTTTATTGCTTTTATACTGCTACTGGGCATTGCATTACATAAATATATCCTTAAAATTTGTTATCTAGGCTTTAAAAGCCGATGGAGCATAGCGTACGCTGTCCCTGTCATTATGTAAGTCCAAACTGTCCGTGTCTTTAAGGGAATATCTTGGCTAATTACTGACAATTTTTTCCGAAATTGATAATCAACAATGCTTTTATACCTCTGCTATGATAGGTACCTCCAGCTCTGCTCGACACTTTTGCTGAAGCCCGTAAATCGAAATTTGAGTGTAACGGAAAAATGTGATTTTCTCAAAAACTATGTGACCTAGGATAATCGCTATAATTTTCCTACAAGGTTTAAATTAATGTCTACTACCTCTAATTTTTTCATAATTTTTGTTTCAATAGATTCGGAATTAGATAGGCGGGAACATATTTTTGCACTACATTTTCCACTATAACTTTGAAAATATAATACCTAAAATTAAATGAAATATATTTTTGATTTCATCGTTACGAAAGCTTTCACACGATATACAAAGAAAAGATTTTTTTTTTCCAAGTAACTTAATTAGCCCCTCTACATTTTTACTAAATATGTTTATGAATATTTATTAATCTGTAAATATGTGGGTCAATAGTTTTTATTACTTCCCCCAATTTGAACTTTCCATGTAGCATAGTTTACGAGTAAAAGGGCTGTGACACAGACAGACATAGGAGTGATCTTATAATGGTTCCATTTTTACTTCTTAAATACGGAACCCTAAAACGGGCCGCCGGGCAGGAATTTTTCAAAAAGGGCTATTCCAGAAAAAGGGCACACTTGTACCTTGTTCACAAAAAATATTTTGAACTGGTTTGTTTAGAGTCCCTAGAATTTGCAATATTTTCCCGGGATCAACTGAATTGCCACGGGGCACATAGGAAGTATTAAAAAGGTAGCCGGGCACATCGGAAGGATTTAAAAGAGCCGCTGAACACAAAATAGAAATAAAAAGGGCCGCCGGGCGCTGCGCCCTGCTAAAGCAGCTTAAAGACTAATCTAACAAAGTATAATATAAATATTAAAATATCCAGTCAGAAGATAAAGTTGGATAAGATAGTTTTTTTTTTTTTTTTTTAAATGTATAAGCTAAGTGATCATGATAGTGAAGAATATCAGAAAAACAAAATTTCTCATTTTTCTTTTGTCATAAAAAAGAAATTGTGAAAGTGAGATTATTTTACACCATAAAAATCAAAATGCTTATTAAACATTTGGTTTTCTATAAGAAAAATGATCTTTTAAAATAACCAGACCTGCCAACTTTTGAAAATGAGAAATCGTAGCACTCAAAATTAAAATTAATCTGGAGGTTGGTTGGTTGATTTTTTGTGTTTTGCAGCCATATTTTTGACGTTCGTAAAAGGAATAAGGTTTCAATCTCAACTCAATATCGTAAATTTTTTCCTCTGAAAATTTTTATATGATTTTTTGTGTTTCTCATTTCGCAGCTTTTTTTTTTTTACATTTCTAAAAGGAGCCCAGTTCCAATTTTTTACCTCAGTCCAGTAAATTTTGATGAAATTCGCATTCTCCCCCCCCCCCCCCCGTGATCATTTTATGATATTCACAATTCTTTCCCCACAATCTTAATTCAAGTTTTTCGATCATGATTCTTTGTTGAAATCTGCACTTTTTACCCCGAACTTTTGACGAAATTCGCATTTTTTACCTTAATCCTTTGATGAATTTTACGTTTTTGCACGATCCTTTGGTGAAATTCGTGTTTTCTTTTGGCGATCTTTCGATGAAATTTGCGTTTTCTTACTGACCTATCAATGAAATTTGCGTTTTCTTACTGACCTATCAATGAAATTTGCGTTTTCTTACTGACCTATCAATGAAATTTGCATTTTCTTACTGATCTTTCGATGAAATTTGCATTTTCTTACTGATCTTTCGATGAAATTTGCACTTTATTTCCGTGATCTTTTGACGAAATTCACGGTTTTTTCTGTGATATTTTGACTAAATTCACATTCTTACCATGATTCTTTGATGAAATTGATTTTTTAAGCGGTCACTTGTCAAAATTCGTGATAGTGTATCGCGTCAGGTCGGCAAATTTCGCAACAGTTTTGTGCAACCGATCAGCAAAATTCGCAACAGTTTTTCGCGATCAATTGGTAAAATTTTCGATATCTTTTCGTGACCAATTAACAAAATTCACTACTTGTATCTGCGACATTTTGAAGAAATTTGTAATATTTTCCCTCAATAATTTATTGAAATTCGCAATTTTTTGACAAAATTTTCAATCTTTTCCTGAACTCTTAACAAAATTAGATTTTATTCAGCGAACAATTGAAGATAATTACTATTTGTTTCTGAGATCTTTGACGAAATATCAGATACTTTCCCATGATCGTTTGACAAAATTCTCAATTTTTTTCACAACCGATTCACGAATTGATTTAGGAAAATCCCATAAAAGAAAAAAATCTGCAGAGTTCCAAGAAATTTTAAAATATACTCACAGAAGAATCATAGGTCTATGGAAGAATTTTCAGCAGGAAACACTGCACAGCAGTTTTCATTATGCAAGACTTTCCTTTTCTTAGTGCAAATTGCGCGATTCCGCACAGTATTTCAAATCCTGCCCCTCAAAAAAACTCTTAAAATGATGTCCCCGTTTCTAAGTAAGGGAATTTATGTATAATAAATATTTAGAGATGAATGTTTCACTCATGGTTAATATCCATTAAGGAGGTTTTATATTAAGAAGTTTGTTTTGCAGCCCATTTTTTTTTTTTTTTTTTTTTTCTACTTGAGCATGTCTGAATTTTCGAACTAATGACCAATTTTTTAAAACTTCTGGAACCAAATACTTTAAAATTTAGGAAATTTCAGAGCAGAATCACTCCTGAAAAACGTGCTGCATAGACAAAATATCTCAACCAAGAAAAAAAGTTTTTTTTTTTTTTTAAATCGTAGTGTGAGACCGATTTTTGTAGCATCATAGTTTAAAGGTCCAAATCATAGCAACTACGATTTTTTCGTAGCAGTTGGCAGGTCTGAATAACACATTGCAACTTAGACACCGAAAGTTAGTGGCCATACTCGACTACAGGGGTCGGATCAGAAGGCCAAGCTATTTCCTCTTTCTCATTGAGAGGCTACTTCAGTCAAGCAAAAAGACAAGACCCGCTCGCTAATGTTAATCCTATGGAAGAAATTTATAAAGATATCTATCTCATTTGCATTTCAATATTTTAATTTTTATTTATTTATTTATTTATTTATTTATTTTTTTGTGCATTGGATAGCTGAGATTGATCTTTACAAAGGACTTTTTCTATTTTTTTTTTTTTTTTTTGATTTTGTTTACAGGCATTTTTAATGAGGACACTTTCATTTTCGGAACCAGTTACGAAAGTGAACGCATCCTTATAGAAAAAATCTGCAATCAAAATCGAAAAAGTAAAAAACGGCCTTTGTACAGATCGACCTCAGCAATTCAATGCAAAGAAAATGATTTAAAAATAAAGAAATGCAAATGAGATATCTTTATAAATTTCTTCCATAGGATTAGCATTAGCAAGTGGGTCTTTTCACTTGAGTAACTGCTGAACTGTCTTTTCACTGAAGTAACTGCTTAAACCTAAATCAGAAGCAAATAATTGTGATAGCAGAATTATCGAGCAAGCCCTATTAATATCATAAAAATTTCTGCCAGAATAATTAATAGCTAAGTTTTCCAACAACTGTTTTTAACTTCTCTCGTTATAATCGATTGTAAAACATCTCGATTGCAGATTCTGGGAATCAATCGATGGTTATATCGATAGTGATTTTTTATGATGATTTTTCTCGATTGTCGAATTCTCGAGAATCGCCCATCACTATGTCAGACTTTTTAACTTGAATTTCGTGTTATGATGGAACTGCCAATGTGGAATGTATGATCAACTTGTATTAGATCAAAGTTCTTGAAAGGGATTTATTTTCTAATTTAGAAAGGAACTGATCATGTGAATAGATCCATGTCAATAATGGAGGAAAAGAGTATTTCATCTTATGCCGTATGTTTCACTTTTACTGTGAGAAAAGGTCGATGTCCATAGTTTCTATTTATGTACTAGATGGATTGACTATCTTGCAGGGGGGCAGAATATGTCTGATCCGTCAATCTAGGATCGGGGGAAATTTTGCAGAAACATGTAAAATTGATTTCAATTTTAACAACAATTTCCATAATTCCCTGAAATCGAAAAATTTCACTACAAATAAAAAGATCCGTATGGCGAACTTCACAAAATCGATCTCAGAATAATATGTACCATATCAGGGTTGATTCTGTCCCAAATTTTCCAAAAGTTAATCGATCATATATCTGACAATTCAGACAAAAATACTGCAAATTTTGTCCAAGAATTATATGGAAAAAATGTGAATTTCGTCACAAGATCGCGAAAGAAATGCAAATTTTGTCAAAAGATTGCGAAAGAACAACGAATTATGTCACAAGATTGTGAAAAAAGCGCAAATTTTGTCAAAAGATCGTGAAAAAAATCTGCAAATTTTGTTAAATGATCACAAAATAACTGCAAATTTCATGAAAAGGGGCGAAATAGCCGTGATTTTCAACAAAAGCTGGTGAAATATTCGCGAATTTTGTCAAAGGAATGCAAAAACCCCGCAAATTTCGTCAAAAGATCGTGAAATGGAAGAAAATTCTGTCAAAAGATCGCAAAATGAACTCAAATTTTGTCAAAAGATTGCGAAACCACAAATTAATCAAAAGGTCGCGAACGGACCACAGATACCGTCAAGATTGTGAACCAATTGCACATTTCGTTAAAAGGGGCAAAATAACCGCAAATTTTATTAAAAGATAGCAAAAAACACAAATTTCGTCAAAAGATCACTAAAGAACTGCAAATTTTGTCAAACGATCACAAAACAAACGCGAATTTCACCAGAAGATGGCAAAACAATCGCGAATTTCGTCCAGGGATGAGAATTGCAAAAAAGCAAAAAGACTGAAACCACGCGCGAACAAAAAATTGTACCACATTTTATCCGTGAAAGATACTTTAAGAAATAAAACCAGGGTCTGATTTCCGGGCAAATGGAGAAAAGCGCACAAGCCTGTATACTACTTTACAGGAGTGAAAATACTCAAATTACACACAGCTCTTAAAACATTGAGTGTAGGTCATATGAAATGCTCGACTTATCAGAATCATGACCACTCCTGAAAATGAAATAATTTAATTACGAATAGAGTTTTTGTGTGTCATAATTTTAATAAATTTTTTAGCAAAAAAAATGAAAAACTTAGTGAAAAATCACAATGGTTAGCTATTTTTCGTCACACGGGCTAATTGGACCAGGACCTACAGCCAGCTTAATGTGAATTTTGAATCAGGAGTGATTCTGAGCAACAACAAAAAAATTTGAAATTCACAGCAAATTTTCTGAAAGGTTACAAAAGAGGGGGGAAGGGGAGGATACACTAAAAGCACTAAATACATGTATTTTTCGTGTCATTTTGACGAAATTTGCCTCTTTTTCGCGATCTTTTGACGAAATGTGCCGCTTTTTCGCAACCGCTTTTTCGCAATCTACTGGCGAAATTTACCGTTTTTTCACGAATTTAGGACGAAATTTGCCGTTTATTCGCGATCTTCTGATGATATTTGTAGTTTTTCGCTATCTTTTGACAAAATTTTCTGCTTTTTCGCGATCTTTTGACAAAATTTGCCGCTTTTTCGCGATCCTTTGACGATATTTGGCATTTTTATCGCGATCTTTGGACGAAATTTGCCGTTTATTCGCGACCTTCTGACGATATTTGTAGTTTTTTTGCGATCATTTGGTGACATTTACCGCTTTTTCGCGATCTTTGGACGAAATTTGCCGTTTATTCGCGATCTTCTGACGATATTTGTAGTTTTTTGTGATCTTTTGATGACATTTACCGCTTTTTCGCGATCTTTTGACAAAATTTGCCGCTTTTTCGCGATTTTTTGACGAAATTTGCCGTTTATTCGAAATCTTCTGACGAAATTTGCCGTTTTTCCATCACCTTTGAATGTTCTTTCGAAATAGGAAGACAAGCGGAATCGATAGGAAAGTGAAAATTTCGGAAAATAACAAAATTTTGCAGGAGAAAAAATACGGAATCTTCGGAAAAAAGGCGGAATTTCGAGAAAAAAAAAAGGGGAAATTCCTTGAAATAACAAAAAAGCGGAAATCCGCCAAAAGACGGAAAATTCTCATCCCTGTTTCGTCAGAAGGAAGGTGAAATATCTGCAAATTTCGTCAAAAGATCGCGAACAATGCGAATTTTGTCAAAGGGCCGCGAAAAAAACATAGTGCGGGGAGTGGATTTCCGCCACTTCCCCCACTCTCCTGTAACCTTTCAGAAAATTTGCTGTGAATTTCAGAATTTTTTTTTCACTCAGAATCACCCCTGCGCATAAGTCGAGAAATATATGAAAAATAAATTTTCTATACCTACGGTAATACAGCATTTACCTATAACATACAGTAAAATTTTGAGGAAATTTTCATGTGGATTGAGGGAAATGTTGGGAGTAGAAACATTTTCTACACCCCTGCTACCTTGATTTTCTCATTTCACCATGAATATTCAAGTCTGTATTTTCCTGGTGATTTCAGTTTTTTGCTTTTTGAATTGATGCTGGTCTGTGTTTGTGAAAGGAGACATACTGTTTCTGTGCTTTTTCACTGGTTCTTTATAATGTATTTAGCAAACTGTTTCTCGCAACAATCTCGAATATCTGCAACATTTTTAATTAAATAGAGTTTCAACGACAAACCTCCAATTTTCCACAAACCAACCAAAGTCCTCGATTTTTTAGCAGCTATTATCGATCAACCAATCAAAAGGAGAGAAAAAACAGATAACAGTTGGGTAAAAAAAATGCCTGCCAGTTTGTCAAGTTGGTTGCTAGGCTGTGGCATTATGTGAAATTAAACTATTCTTTTAATGTTCATTATTATTAAACATGTTTGCAAAGCATGTGTGCCCTTGTACTAAAATGTAATGTTTAGTTGAAAAAACAGACTCTTGAAACATTAAGCACTCAAATTGGCTTATTTAAATCTATCCCGGTTTATTTAATTACTTCTGCAAAAATTTTATACAACCAACCAAACAAAAGCAAGCGGAAAGAAAGAAACGTATTTTTGATTGAGGAGCGATGCTTTATGAACAGGGGTGGGGAATTTCTAGAAAATCTTACCAGCCAGTAAAATGGCTCCAGTACAGTTGAAAATTTTTGTGACAAAATTTACACAACTCAAACACAGTTGGTTACTATTACTATAATGCATTTTCATATTTTTTTTCCCTGTAAAATTAAGAAATATAAACAAGAGATGAAAGTTTCATATAAAATGGAACTTAGTACCATGTTTACATCGCAGTAATTAGGAAAGTTGAAAAATATAGCTAACTACTAAAAAAAGTTGTTGCATATCTCTATAGTTTGCAGTTTTCAAAGACTACCTAAAAATTCACTCGCCCTATCAGAAAATTAACTCGCAAGTGGCGAGTAAAATGATGCATTTCCCCACCCCTGTTGATGAACGAACCAACCGAAAGTAAGCAGAGGGGAAAAAAACCCATACTTTTGATGAGAGTGAGATGCATTTTTAAATTAATTTCTCAGCTAATAATTAGAATTTTAAAATTCTGAATGTCAGATACATCAGGAGAGACTTTGGGCTGTTCTAGAGGTCTGCACGGGCCAGAATTTTCAGACCCGGGCTCGGCCTGAACGAAAGCTATTTTGGCCTGGTGTAAAACTTAAAACCCAGCCCAGCCCGTATAAAAATCAATGAAAACAGGTCTGTCCCGGCTCAATTTCTACAAATTGACCTTTCTTCTACTTACATTTTTTTTCTATAAAAATTCTGTTTTTTTCTTGACATACAATTAAGATTCTTTTAATGAATACTACATACATATTTGGAACATTTTACAGTATGTGTTCACAAAACAGAAAACACACAATAGTAACATTAATAATTACTTTACAGTCTTAGACGTTTCAAAATTCAAATAAGGATTCATTAAAAAAAATATGTAGTTTAGAATAAAGAGTTAAAAACATTTGAAGACACAAACTTTTGAAGCTGTATAATAAAAAGTAGATTTGTGAAAATATTTCTCCATCATTTTTAAGGCTTTTTTTTTTTTAATCCAAAGGAGCAAGGAGCTACATTCTGACACATTTCTGCATTCATTCCTTTTTGGAAATGCTTAAGATTGGCAGATATTCTTAGTTTTTTTTTTTTTTTTTTTTTTTTTTTTTAATGAAAACAATATATCTTTGATAAAATGCTACAAAATTAAACATTTTGAATCTTATTTCTGGAAGCGATATCACAGGAAAGGAGAAAAAACCTACAGTCATGTCACAAGAATCTCTTATTATCTCTAAATAATTTATCAAAAATGGAAAACGTTATTAGATTCCAAATCTCTTTAATAGTCAGGCCTTTCAATTTTATGCCTTTACAGTTAAAAATGAGTCATAAAATGTGTCGGAAAATTTTGCATTGTTGAGTAGTGAATTTGAGAACTACTTTAAGGTGTATTTCCAAAGATACTGTTAACAGGAGTACATTATCACTATTAATACTAGGGTGTAAAAAATCATGATTTTTTTTTATTTAAATCAGATTTTTTTTATTTAAATCTGATTTTTTTTATTTTTTTCCCTGCGTTAAAATATTAAATATCTGTCAAGAATTAAGCATTTCAAAAATGAATAACCCTCCAATTACTAACATAGACTATGTTTTTTTGCTTTAATTAATAAAATTTTAATTATGTAATTATAGAAATTACAAAAAACTACAAATTAAAAATTTCTTTAGTAACATACAAAATTATGTGCATTAATATTTTGTAATAATTATGTAAACCAATATTAAATACTGCTTATATTTTAAAGTTATTGATAAATTGCATTTATTTTCAAATTGATGATACAGATTAAATTTTGTTATTATTAAACAATTAACTGTTTAATTAAGAACACAATCTACATTTTTGAAAAAGTGGTTGAAAAAAGGTGATAAATAATAGCTTGATAAATTCATAAAGCAGCCAGTAATTTTACACAGGTTCTAAAGCGTATGTATATCAAATTGATCAAAAATTGTAGCGATGTTTACAGCAAACTCGCACATAATTTATAAATAGATCACAAAAATTGTATTTTTGAAATTTAAATCAGATTTTTTTCCCCACAACACTAAAATATTTGAATAGCTACTAAATATTATAATGTTTTGAAGTTATTTAACATTTAGTTAGATGTTTTTTTAAATGTGTAATACTTCTTTTTACACAGTTTAATAATGTTATAATTAACAATAACAAATATTACATTTTTTAGAAGTGATTTAGTGATCGTTTTCATTATTGATTAGAATGCTTTTTCACACCATTTTAAAAAATCAGAAAATATGTGATTTTATAATCTGATTTAAATCAATTGATTAAAATCATTGACACTCTATTGCTATGTTTATTGTATGTAAAAGAATGAATAACTTGATTATTAAAAGAAAATGATGACATTGTAAGTTATATTAGATTTAAATATCATTTTAAAATTAAATGCTTTTTATGTTTGTTAGATAAAAAACCATGCTTTTTACAAACTTACTGTACTTAAATTTTTCACAATACTCAGGAATTATGCTTCAAAACAATTATTTAAAGCTTTGTTTTGTGTATTCATAAGTCACAATACCTGTAGAAACTTTCCAAATTATGTTCATCTTAGATTTGAATACTTTTTTATGTCATTTTAAACATTTAAAAATTTTTTGATTTTAATCAATGATTTTTTTTTTTTAAATCACTTGATTAAAATCATGATTTAAATCAACTGATTTAAATCGTTGACACCCTAATTAATACTTTTACAAAACATAATGCCTGCCCTTCACATCCTGAGAACGATTAAGAAGAGTTCCGTCCCAGCACGACTATGTGGAAAAAAATGCAAGCCTGTGGGCCCTCGGCCCACCATGAGTCTGCTGAAACAGTTACACCTGGAATCAGACACCATGTAACTGTCCGATGCAGATCTCTATGATGGAAATGTTATATTTCTGTATCCATGTGGTCAAACTCACATTGACTCGTGATGCACATTTATACTTTTTCTCATGAAAGTCATATTCATTGAAAATGGCTCATATTTTATCTGCTTCGCTTAAATCTTTATATTGGGCCAATAGGGTCGCTTAATTTTTTTAGCGGCCCGAGCCTGGGCCCGTGCAGACCTCTAAATTATTCTCACAAAATTTTTTTAGCCTTATATGTGTTGTAGATTTCACTAGCCATTGCAGACAGACACAGACAGAGAGCGATTTACTTTTTTACTTGTACAGATATATCAGTCACATTTGAACGGAGGGTGTTCTTTTGTTTGTTTGTTTGTTTTTTTTTGGGGGGGGGGGGCATCATGATTGGTGAAAATATAGCAAAATTTTCTGGAAGTGCTTAAGTTTTTTTTAATTAATTTTTGATAACGAAGAAGGTGGATGGAAAGAAGGGAGAATGTCAATTCAAAATGCGAATAAATGCAAATTCAGAAAAGACAATTATTGACAAGTAGTATAAAAACAGAATACTTTAGAGCTATAAATAGAATATAATGTGCAAATGACATTTACCAGCCTGCCGTCTCCAAATTGTCTTCGCTGAACATCAGGCATTGGATCAGCAGCAATACTGTTTCTTTTGGCTGGGCTTTTATCATCTGCAGCACATTTCCTTTTCTTAGCTAATCAAATAAAAATAATTATTTTAGAGAAAGCAGTTTTTATACATAGCTAATTTTAAATTTTTGGTAGAAATATATATATATACTAAAGAGAGAGTTGGTAGAAAACAAGGATCAATAAAATCAAAAATTAAAAAATACTACATGTATTATTCACACAATAAAAGTAACGCAATAAGGTAAATTCTAGATATATATAAAAAGAGATATTTTAATGACTTAAAAATTGTAGAAAACACTGAATTATAAAACTTGAGATTTATCTACTTAATTTGTGGCTTGAAATGTTTTAAAAATTAGATTTCAAAATGTGAACTAAAAAACAAAAGACAGTCAACATTGTTTATAGCAGAAGACTCAATTTTAATAGGGAAAAGGCAAATGGTTGAACAAATATAAAGATAAATTTAATAAAACTGTATACTAATGTGGAAAACTGGGAACTATCAAGTAAAAATTTTGCAAACTTACAAAAAAATCAATTTTTTTAAAAAATTTTAAACTATGCTGCCTATAAATACTCCAATTTTCCTTTATTTTATTTATTTATTTTTTTCTTTTAGTTTCTTAAGTAAAAAGGGTGCTTGGTGATCTTACATGGATTTCATTCGGAATAGTAAATAATAGATTTTCAATTCATTTTCCCCATCCTTTTCAACCCTATTACATATTTATTACTTATTACATACGGTAAACTTGATTCCCGTATTATTTTCCCTCCTTCACTTTATTTTTCAGTTGCTCATCGAGCACTTGTTTACGCTCGGACATCGAGGCTCGGCGGAGTTGTGAGCTTGCAGCGCGCGTTCTTTCTTGACATGCAGCCATTTTGAGTTGCGATCGCATTCGTAATCTCTTTACTTTAAATTAATCACTTTTATTTTCAGGTATATTATAAGTTATTTTCGGGTTTATTTCAGCTTTAAATTACATCAAAGTTATTTTTAATGATATTTTCTAAGTTGGTATATTTTCACGTAATTTAAATGTTTAAGGTAGTAAGTAAGAAGCATCGTGAATATGCAAATCGCATGCTTGCTTTTCACTGACTGTCGTCACACCGCTGGCATTTAAAAAGTCTGAGATTCTGTTTGTAGGTTCTGCTTTGATGGATTGCCTATTTTTAAGTGCTCTCTCACTCTGGTTAATATTTATGAAGTTTAATCACATTTCGGCTGTAATTATGAAGTTAAAGTGATGAATTATGGAAAGTTTGTATGCTCAGATATTTTGCTTGTATCAAGACATGCACTGCGTTATGCAGTGTTTTCATAAAATCAAAGTGTTTAAACGACCGTTTTCGCTATTAAAAGTCTGTTCGAGATTATATTATAGAAAGTTAGTTTTGTGCACGGCAGCCTTCTTTATTTTTTTTTTTTTTTTTTTTGCACCCGGCGGCTCTTTTAAATCCTTCCGATATGCACGGCTACCCTTTTAACACTTCCTATGATCCTTGTGGCAATTCATGTGATCCCTGGTAAATATCGTAAACTCTAGGGACTCTAAACAAACCAGTTCAAAATATTTTTTGTGAATAAGGTATAAGTGTGCCCTTTTTTTAGAATAGTGATCCTTTTTTGAAAAATTTTGTGCCCCTTTTTTAGAATAGTGTTCCCTTTTTGAAAAAATGTACCCTTTTTTAGAAGTCTTTGTCCCCTTTTTTTAGAATAGTGTTCCCTTTTTGAAATATTCCCGCCTGGCGGCCCTTTTTTTCTAGAGTAAACACTATTGTATGATAACGAGAATAGAGCAATTCTACTAAACATTTATTGTTTGACTCCTTAAAACAAAAATTCAATTAAATTTGCAAAATTTAATCTTTAAAACATGAAATACTATAACTACTTGTATTAACAAGCACTAGGACTGGGTGATGTAGAAATTTCTTAAATCGATTTATCATCCATCTAACATCGCGATTTAGTGCTAAATCACGATGTAACACAGACTTTACATATTAGAATATGGAAGCCTATTTTTTAATTCTTAGTAACAAAATATGGTCTTCATGCAGCAGCCTCCCTCCCCCTCCTGTATTATTTAGTATAATTAGCTTTTAATTTTTCGAATACCTTTGAAAAGAGGTATATTTTACACATAAAAAAAAAACTTTGAATGTCCCAATTTTTTTTTTTTTTTTTTTTTTTTTTTTTTTCATTTTAAAAATTAGTGACCTATTTTAATACATTTTATAAACTCATTCTTTAGAAAGTAATATAAAAGAACATGATTTTTTTTTTAATGCCTGCTACAATCTAAATTCCATAAGGAGAGGGGGGGGGGGCAACATCCCCTAGCCCACCCAAATAGCACTTCATTGCTGAAAACCTACACACACTTTTTTTTACAGACACAGAATTAAAAAATTATTCAGGTAAAACAGAAGCAGATACAAAGAATTCAATGATGAATTTAATTATCCATTTACCATGATGAAAAAAGTAAAAAAAATAAAAAAGGAAAAGTACCCAGCTAAACTGATGGCATTGAGCTCACAGGCTATTCACACTAATTGTATATTATACTCTTATTTTAAAGAATAAAGCTCCTCAAAAAAATAGGTGAAGGAGAATTAGCCTCCGTTTCCCCCTTTATACTTAACCAGTGAACCTCCAAATCTAATCAGGGAAGCTAATTAACATAATAAACCGGTTTACCAAATTTGGAGCAAATCGAATAATCCTGCAAAAAAACCCATTTATCTAAATTAAGGGGTGGACTAGCCCCTTTATACTTAACCAATGAATCCCCAAAACGAATCAGGGATGCTCCTTAACATAATAAACCGGTATACCAAATATGGAGCAAATCTAATAATTCTGCGTGAAAAACCCGTTTATCTAAATTAAGGGGGGTGGACTAGCCCCCCTTTCCCCCTTTATCCTTAACCAATGAACCCCCAAAACTAATCAGGGAAGTTCCTTAACATAATAAACCGGTATACGAAATTCAGAGCAAATCGAATAATTCTGCATGAAAAACCCATTTATCTAAATTAAGGGGGGTGGGGTAACTCCTCTTTTCCCCCTTTACCCTTAACCAATGAACCCCCAAAACTAATCAGGGAAGTTCCTTGACATAATAAACCGGTATACCAAATTCGGACCAAATCGAATCATTTTGCATGAAAAACCCATTTATCTGAATTAAGGGGGGTAGACTAGCCCCCCTTTCCCCCTTTATCCTTAACCAATGAACCCCCAAAACTAATCAGGGAAGTTCCTTAACATAATAAACCGGTATACGAAATTCGGAGCAAATCGAATAATTCTGCATGAAAAACCCATTTATCTAAATTAAGGGGGGTGGGCTAACTCCTCTTTTCCCCCTATATCCTTAACAAATGAACCCCCAAAACTAATCAGGGAAGTTCCTTGACATAATAAACCGGTATACCAAATTCGGACCAAATCGAATCATCCTGCATGAAAAACCCATTTATCTGAATTAAAGGGGGTAGACTAGCCCCCCTTTCCCCCTATATCTTTAACAGATGTACCCCCAAACCTAATCAGGGAAGTTCCTTAACATAATTTCCCGGTATACCAAATTCGGAGCAAATCGATTCATTCTGCGTGAAAAAACCATTTATCTGAATTTTGGAAGGTGGACCAACCCCCTTTTTCCCGCTGTATACCTAACCAAAGAACACCCAAAACTTATCAGGGAAGTTCCTTAACATAATAAACAGGTATACCAAATTCGGAGCAAATCGAATAGTTCTGCGTGAAAAACCCATTTATCTGAATTAAGGAAGGTGGACTAACCCCCTTTTTCCTTAACCAATGAACCCCGTAAACTTATCAGGGAAGTTCCTTAACATAATAAACCGTTATACCAAATTTGGAGCAAATCGAATCATTCTGCATGAAAAACCCATTTATCTGAATTAAGGAATGTGGACTAACACCCTTTTCCCCCCTTTATCATTAACCAATGAACCCCCAAAACTAATCAGGGAAGTTCCTTAACATAATAAACCGGTATACCAAATTCGGAGCAAATCGAATAATTCTGCATGAAAAACCCATTTATCTAAATTAAGAGGGGTTAGCTAACTCCTCTTTTCCCCCTTTACCCCTAACCAATGAACCCCCAAAACTAATCAGGGATGTTCCTTAACATAATAAACTGGTATACCAAATTCGGAGCAAATCTAATCATTCTGCATGAAAAACCCATTTATTTGAATTAAGGAGGGTGCACTAACCCCCCTTTATCCTTAACCAATAAACCCCCAAAACTTATCAGGGAAGTTCCTTAACATAATTTCCCAGTATACCAAATTCAGAGCAAATCGAATCATTCTGCGTGAAAAACCCATTTATCTGAATTTAGGAAGGTGGACTAACCCCCTTTTCCCCCCTTTATACTTAACCAAAGAACCCCCAAAACTTATCAGGGAAGTTCCTTGACATAATAAACAGGTATACCAAATTCGGAGCAAATCGAATAGTTCTGCGTGAAAAACCCATTTATCTGAATTAAGGAAGGTGGACTAACCCCTTTTTTCCTTAACCAATGAACCCCCAAAACTAATCAGGGAAGTTCCTTAACATAATAAACCGGTATACCAAATTTGGAACAAATCGAATAATTCTGCATGAAAAACCCATTTAACTGAATTAAGAGGGGTGGACTAACCCCACTTTTCCCCCTTTATCCTTAACCAATGAACCCCCCAAAACTTATCAGAGAAATTCCTCAACATAATAAACCGGTATACCAAATTCGGAGCAAATCGAATCATTCTGCATGAAAAACCCATTTATCTGAATTAAGGGGGTGGACTAACCCCCTTTATCCTTAACCAATGAACTCCGAAAACTAATCAGGGAAGTGCCTTATCACAATGAACCTATAAAAAAATTTTGAAGCAAATCTGATGTTTCTATCAAGAGTTATCGCGTTACATACGTACGTACATACATACATACAGAAGGGGCGGGCACATTAACTCTCAGGCTTTGATAGCCTGTGAGCTAAAAAGGAAAGATATGAGAAATCAGGTGCAATTTTATATCTTTTTAACTTTTAGATTATAATAAAATTTGTATAACATAAATGCTGGCATTTAGGTAGCAGATGGACAAGGATTGAAAATGTTAAGCCCTGTAGCACATTACTGAAATTGCTGATTTTTTCTTGGCCGTTGCCACCCTATAAGATTAGTAATAAAATAAAATCTTAAAATATATTTTCTTTTATTAATAACAAAATGTCAAAAAAGCAGAAAATCGCAGATCTGCAGAAAAATCTAATGAATGCCCCCTCCACCCCTTTCTCATTCTGCTGTAAAAATCAAGTTACTTGACTCATTACAGAACTTTATTAAAGTATTTTTAATTAATTACAAAATAATGATAAATTAAAACTAAAATATTCCCATAATACCCAAACATACAAAAATTAATTGTTCATCAAAATAATGCACAAAAATATAAACTAAAAATGGATGGATTTGGATATAAATAGTGAATCAATTTCAGCAAGAATGAACTTAATATATGTGGCTGGTGTTGAAATCGGATATCAAACCTGATGCATGGCTATTTTAAAATATTTTAATTAATTACAGAATAGAAAATAAAGAATGCATATTAAGATATTACCCAAACATGTGGAAAATGAATTTTTCATTAAAAGAATGCATAAAAATAATAAAAAAGAAAAGTGCCCAGCTAAACTGATGGCATTGAGCTCACAGACTATTCACACTAATTGTATATTATACTCTTATTTTAAGGAATAATGCCGCTCAAAAAAATAAGTGAAGGGGAATTAGCCCCCATTTCCCCCTTTATACTTAACAAGTGAACCTCCACATCTAATCAGGAAAGCTCCTTATCATAATAAACCGGTATACCAAATTTGGAGCAAATCGAATAATCTTGCAAAAAAAAAAAAAAACATTTATCTAAATTAAGGTGGTGGACTAACCCTTTATCCTTAACCAATGAATCGCCAAAACGAATCAGGGAAGCTCCTTAACATAATAAACCGGTATACCAACTTCGGAGCAAATCTAATCATTCTGCATGAAAAACACATTTATCTGAATTAAGGCGGGTGGACTAACCCTGTTTTTCCCCCCTTTATCCTTAACCAATGAACCCCCAAAACTAATCAGGGAAGTTCCTTAGCATAATAAACCGGTATACCAAATTCGGAGCAAATCGAATCATTCTGCATGAAAAACACATTTATCTGAATTAAGGGGGTGGACTAACCCCGTTTTTCCCCTTTTATCCTTAACCAATGAACCCCCAAAACTAATCAGGGAAGTTCCTTAACTTAATAAACCGGTATACCAAATTCGGAGCAAATCGAATCATTCTGCATGAAAAACACATTTATCTGAATTAAGGGGGGTGGATTAACCCCGTTTTTTCTCCTTTATCCTTAACCAATGAACTCCCAAAACTAATCAGGGAAGTTCCTTAACATAATAAACCGGTATACCAAATTCGGAGCAAATCGAATCATTCTGCATGAAAAACCCATTTATCTGAATTAAGGGGGGTGGACTAACCCCGTTTTTCCCCTTTACCCTTAACCAATGAACCCCCAAAACTAATCAGGGAAGTTCCTTAACATAATAAACCGGTATACCAAATTCGGAGCAAATTGAATCATTCTGCATGAAAAACCCATTTAACTGAATTAAGGGGGTGGGGTGTGGACTAACCCCGTTTTTCCCCCTTTATCCTTAACCAATGAACTCCCAAAACTAATCAGGGAAGTTCCTTAAAATAATAAACCGGTATACCAAATTCGGAGCAAATCGAATGATTCTGCATGAAAAACCCATTTATCTGAATTAAGGGGATGGACTAACACCCCTTTTCCCCCTTTATCCTTAACCAATGAACCCCCAAAACTAATCAGGGAAGTTCCTTAACATAGTAAACCGGTATACCAAATTCGGAGCAAATTGAATGATTCTGCATGAAAAACCCATTTATCTGAATTAAGGGAGGTGGACTAACCCCGTTTTTCCCCCTTTACCCTTAACCAAAGAACCCCCAAAACTAATCAGGGAAGTTCCTTAACATAATAAACCGCTATACCAAATTCGGAGCAAATCGAATCATTCTGCATGAAAAACGCATTTATCGGAATTAAGGGGGGTGGACTAACCCCGTTTTTCCCTCTTTATCCTTAACCAATGAACTCCCAAAACTAATCAGGGAAGCGCCTTATCACAGTGAATCTAGGAAAAAATTTTGAAGCAAATCGGATGTTTCTATCAAGAGTTATCGCGTTACGTACATACGTACGTACGTACGTACATACATACATACATACATACAGAACGGGCGGGCACATTAGCTCTCAGGCTTTGATAGCCTGTGAGCTAAAAACTGAAATTCGATGAATTTGGATTTTAAATATGAAACTTTATTCTTTTTCTTTTCCCAACCATAAATACTCAATCAATTTCAGGGAAAAAATCTTACCAAAAGAAAACTATTTCATGAGGATCACGGCCAAATCAGAATGCACAAAACAATGCATGACCAGGGGTGCGGAATATGTCCGATCCGGCGATCTAGGATCGAAGGGAAATTTTAACCACCTGGGGAAATTTTGCAGAAACATGTACAATTGATTTAGATTTTAATAAGGAATTCCATAATTCCCTGAGATAGACAAATTTCACTACAAATAAAAAGATCCGTATGGCGACCTTCACAAAATTGATCTCAGAATAATATGTACTAGTGATGCAACGAATAGTGGTTTGGCCGAATAACCGAATACCGAATATTCGGCCAAGTTACAGCCGAATATTCGGCCTATTCGGCCGCCGAATAATGAACTTAGTTTTGCCTAAAAACAAAATGTAGTATGCACTATATGCACAATTCTCGTATATTTCACAATTAAAATGTATTGTTTTCTTTTAAAAAATTATTTATATATAAATCTTTAATTTTTTAAAGCATTATTTTACTCTTGAAAAAGTATTCGACTATGTTCGGCCTAAAAATTGCCTCAATAATATAATTCAGACCCCCCCCCCCCCCAAAAAAAAAAATATATATATATCAGCAAAAGTTCCTCATTAGGTACTGTCTAGTTACATTTTAATAGATATTATGTGTGTTGTTGTTACATTTTAAAATAATGACAAAATTTTAAAAGTACTAGGAAACAGAAGTTTCAGCTTTCAGATGAAATAAAATAAAGAATAAGAAATCTTAATATTTTAAGGAAAACCACTGATAGAAAGTGTGAAAGGAATATCCTCTAAAATGGTGGAAAGAAATCATTGTAGACTTTATAAAGCTCACAATTAACAAAATTTTTATTTACAATTAACAAAATTTTTATTTATCTTTAATTTTTTTTTCTTTGCTGTCAGCAGTGAAGCCTCTATAGAAAGTGCCCCTCAATGTGAAGAAGTAAAAGAAATTAGTAATTTTCTTTCCCAGCCACTACTAGAAATACAACAGTGTCCTTTGGAGTGGTGGGTGAAAAATTCAAAAGACTTTCCAAACCTTTTACAATTAGCCAAAAAGTACCTTTCTGCACCAGGAAGTACCATATATAGTGAGAGCTTATTTTCAGAAGCAGGTAACATTTACGAAAAAAAAAAAAAAAAATAGACTATCACCTGAGAATGCTGAATTATTATTATTTCTGCATCACAATCTATGTTTATTGAAAACATTTTAACTGTTTTTTAAGGCATTACAATGCTATTCTTGAAAAAAATATCTAAAACGTAAATGCATACTAATTAAAAGAATTTAGTATTTACATTTCTTTCATTGTTTAATAAGAAATAATAACAGACTTAAAATAATCACTTAAATTATATTTAACTTTTAAGCGTATTTTACTAAAAAATACTTAAGTATTGCAACATATAGGACTTAAATATCTTATACATATAATACATCTATATCTAATCAATCATATATTTATGTTCTTTATAGGTATAATTCAAAATATTATTGAAAGAAATATTTTTTTTATGTAACAAGGGTTAAATGTTAAACTTCCCATTATGATGAAAAAAAATTTTTGAATTTGCTTGTTCAGCTGTATTAAAACAATTTTGAATAGATTAATTTTAAATTTAACAGATTATGTTAGCTTATTACAGATACTTTTTGTACTTACTGATACAGCATAAAATTTTTTTAACAAGATTCCTAAATTAGTCTCTTATATAAAAATGGGTAGATAAAACCCATTCGGAGTATGAAAGTTAATGGAAAAAAAAGTGTTAGTTAATTTCAAATAAAATTTTCATTATATATATGATGAATATAAATTATCAAATTAAAAAGTTATTCTGTGTAAATATAAAAACATTTATTAGTATTATTCGGCCAAGGCCGAATAATGGACTTGATATTCGGCCGAAGCCGAATATTCGGCAGACGGGCCGAATATTCGTTGCATCTCTAATATGTACCGTATATCAGGGGTTATTCTGTTAAGAATTTTCCGAAAATTTAAATCATTCGGTTCCGAAAATTAGAAAAAAATCGGTCATCAATCTGAAAATTCGGACATAAAAATACTGCGGAAAAATACGGAAAAAACTTGCTTTTCGTCCCAAGATCGCAAAATAATCGCAATTTTCGTCAAAGAAACGTGCAAAAACTGCGAATTTCGTAAAAAAAAAAAAAAAAAAAAAAAAAAAAAAAAAAACGCAAAATAACCACAAATTTTGTCAAAAGATCGCAAAAGAACAGCAAATTACGTCTAAAGATCGCGAAAGAACCGCAAGTTTCGTCAGGACATTACAAAAGAGCCGCATATTTCGGCAAAAGATTCCGAAAGAGCCGCAAGTTTCGTCAAAAGATCGCAAATTTCGTCAAAAGGTCTCGAAACAACCGCAAATTTTGACATAAGATCGCGAAACAACCATAAATTTCGTCAAAAGATCGCGAAACAACCATAAATTTCGTCAAAAGGTGCGAAATAGCCGCGAATTTCGTCAAAAGATCACAAAAGAACGGCAGAGTTGTCAAACGATCGCGAATTTCGTCAAATGATCGCAAAACAACCGCGAATTTTATCAAAAGATGGCAAAACACCCGCGAATTTCCTCAAAAGAGAGCGAAAATATTCGCAAATTTTATCAAAAGTTCCCGAAATGAACGCAAATTTCGTCAAAAGATCGCGGAATGAACGCAAATTTTGCCAAAAGATCGCAAAACAACCGCAAATTTCGTCAAAGGATCACGGAAAAAGCTCAAATTTCATCCAAGAAACGTGGGAAAAACTGTAAATTTCCTGGAAAAATCGCAAATTTCATCAAAAGATCACAAAAGAACTGCAAATTTCGTCAAATGAGGGCGAAATAACCGCGAATTTCGTCAAAAGGAAGGCGAAATAACCACAAAACTCGTCAAAAGGAAGGCGAAATAACTGCAAATTTCGTCAAAAGATCCCTAAAAAACGCAAATTTCGTCAAAAGATCGCGAAAAAACGCGAATTTCGGCAAAGGGCTGCGAAAAAAAAATGTAGTTAGTGCTAGTAGTGGATTTCCCCCTTCCCCTACTCTGGTGTAACTTTTCAGAAAATTTGCTGTGAATTTCAGAAATTTCTTTTTCACTCAGAATCATCCCTGCCATATATACTTGTGCATAAATTGAAAAATAATGGAAAAATAAATTTTCTATACCTACGGTAATAGAACATTTACCTATAACATACCGTAAAATTTTGGGGAAATTTTCATGTGGATTGGGGGAAATGTTGGGAGTAGAAACATTTTCTGCACCCCTGTGCATGACTATACTTTAAAATAATTTCATTAATTACAAAATAATAGAAAATAAAAAATATATGTTAAAATATTCCTAAAACATGTAAAAAATGAATTTTTCATCATAAGAATGCATAAAAGTATAAACTGAAAGTCGATGAGTTTGGATTTTAAATATAAAACGTCATTATTTTTTTTTTATCATATAAATACTGAATCAATTTCAGGAAAACAATCTTTTGAAACAATGCAGAATTCTACTTTAAAATATTTTAATTAATTACAGAATAATAGAAAATAAAAAATATCTATTGTAATATTACTCAAATATGTGAAAACTTAATTTTTCATCAAAAGATTTCATTAGCATATATACTGATATACGATTAATTTGGATTTAAAGAATAACATTACTTTTTCTTTTCAACTTTCCACCATATAAGTTCTTAATTTCTGAAAAATACACATTCCAATCTCCTAAACTCTGAATCTCGTTTACAAAATAAATAAATAAATATAAATTTTTACTTAAATCATCATTTTCTTAAATCATCTTTTCTTAAATGCCTTTTTCTTAAATCGGAGAGGATTGAGGCTCAATGTTTTCTTAAATCGGATCCTGCTAAATCAATATAAACATCAGCTTACCACCTTCTTAAGTATTAAATCGGAAAGCTTTGAGGCTTGCGATGTTTGCTTAAATCGGATCCTCCTAAATTGATTTAACACCAGCTTGCCATGTAAGCGATAGATACATCAAAGTAGATAAATCGATTTTCCGATGTTAGCTCTGAATCAGTATTTTGTTTTAAATCGATTTAAAGCCAATGCCTAAATTGCAATTTAAGACAATGGCTAAATCACGATTTAAGACATTACCTAAATCGCAATTTCCGATGTTAACTTAAATCGATTTAAGACCAATGGTTAAATCAGATTTCCGATGTAAGCTTTAAATCGATTTAAGATTTAAATCGATATAAGGTCCAGGCCTAACAACAAGCACCCATCATGAAGTTTATGAAAGTCGCGAAAACTGTGGGTGTACCGAGTAGTACTTTGGCTGGGTACTCGGCCATTTACTACTTTACCAAATTACTGAGGATGAGTAGTTGTGTATAAGAAAGAAGTACTATTACGCGTGCGCATATAAAGTGAGCTTAAGAGCAGCACGTCTGTGTATGTATATAGATATATAAACATAACTCTAAAGCATATAATCATTTTTTCAATTAAAAAAATTCCAAATTAGCTAATTCAATTTGAAATTCAATTATGCACTTTTTAAACACAATTTTTGAAAATTCAAAAAATTTAAAACAGTAGCCTTATTTTAAGAAAAAATAGGTACTACTTAGTTATCCCATCAACCAATTTCACCACATTATATAAATCGCCAAATCACTTGCCAAATTATACAAGTGGACATAACTTTTATTTTAAATAATGAAAGAAAAAATAAATTAATATAACATTAATAAAAAATCACTTTATGACGTAAACATGTATAACTTGCTTAAAGTCAAGTGAATGCGACATTTACGATCAACCATTATTGGCATTTAATCTTATAGTTTGGTGATAGATTTTTGGTCGACGGGATAACTAAGTACAGTACAAAGTCCGGAATCCTCGGGACTTTCACTAGTTAAAAAGGCAGAATATGACGTTCATACATTAAAAATTGAATATAACAACTATTAATACTAAATTAAACAATCATTAAAATAGCAATTAAAGCCTTTGTGCAAGAATATTAAAAAGCAGGAAACCAACGTTTAAAAATGCACAAATAATACGTGAAAAGCAGCAAACAGCTGTTTCGAATCTACTAGCAAGATTCTTCTTCAGTGCAATATAG
This sequence comes from Maratus speciosus, assembly GCA_963932465.1. Classification (NCBI taxonomy): domain Eukaryota; kingdom Metazoa; phylum Arthropoda; class Arachnida; order Araneae; family Salticidae; genus Maratus; species Maratus speciosus. Next base: position 271,662,469 of record OZ010794.1, read on the forward strand.
AGCAAGACACAGCGTGCTAAAAAAAAACAAGGCTGAGCAAAATGACAGAGACGCACCAGCTTATATACCCGATACGGGTAGCAAATGCTCTAAAACAACCAATGAGACAGAAGCAGATGAAACGACTGAGTGGACAAGTAGAGACATATACCGGAGAACAAGAGAAAAGAAACCAAAAAAGGTGAAATTAAATTAATGCTTTCCAAATACATGGAAAATCAGGAATACTAGATAAGTCATTGACTAAAGAGTGAGACTTTTTAATGATGTGGTAAGCTTTCCAAAAATCAAGATCAAGGCTAGAAGAACATTTCAGGATAATGATGGCTGAGGAAAAATTGAACCTATGTTGAAAAGACCAACAATGTTGAGCAATAGAAGAATGTTTATCAACATTATGAACATGACGAACGTTTTTATGCGATATTTATATGCACTATTTTGAGGTCGAACTTTTTGAAATTTTAAAATTTCCGTTCTATGTTCGTTATGTTGATGATGTTTATATGCTGGCTGAAATGAATTCGGATATTAATCATATTCTCTCTATTATGAATTCCATTGATCCCTGCATTCAATTTACCTCTGAAATGAAAACCAATAACTGTCTTTCTTTCCTGGATGTTCTTGTTATTCATTGTGAAAATGGTTTTCAGACTACCGTCTTTCGTAAACCTTTTGCTGTCAGTCTCCCACCTCACAAATATTCTTCTCATCTTCCTAACCAGAAGTTCGCTGCTTTTAATACTTTTGTTTTTCGGGCTATCAATATTTGTTCCACTCCTCAGTTACTCAGTGCTGAACTTAATTACCTCAAAGCTATTGCTCTTGATCGTGGCTATTCCTCTAATATTATAGATTCTACCTATAAGAAATTGACGAAACCTGCTCATTCTGAAAAGTATTCTAATTCCAACTCCAATATTTCAGTTGTGTTGCCATTTTTTCCTAAAATCAGTCAGCAAGCTGCTAAAATCTTATGGTTTGATTTTAATGTTATTTTTTCTCCTGTTAATAAAATCTCTTTCCCAAATCTCAAACACCCCATTGATCACCTAGATAACTGGGGTATTTACCAAATCTCTTGCCAGTGTGGTCTATCTTATATCGGCCAGACTAAATGTGTTCTTAGATTTCTTTTAAAAGAGCATGAAGATTAAGTTAAAAATCAGGAGCTTAAACATTCTTCTATTGCTCAACATTGTTAGCCTTTTCAACATAGGTTCAATTTTTCCTCAGCCATCATTATCCAAAAATGTTCTACCCTTGATCTTGATTTTTGGGAAGCTTACCACATCATTAAAAATTCTCACTGTGACCTTGAAAGTCTTAAAATAATGGATAAATGAATAGCAATGAGCTTTAAGCAGTTTTGATATGCAAGCATTTTGAAAGAAATGCAAGATTTGATGTAAAATTTGCACCCAAACAGTTAAAAGCTACCAATAATGTTTTCAGAGATAAAAGGGAAAAAAACATCCCTGTAATTATGGGTGGGATCCAAGATAGATTTTTCATCTTTACCTCTCCCTACTGGCTCCACCTTCTAATGAACATCATTCATGTTCTTTTTTCAGGTACTTAGTGCTTTAAAAACCTGAATTCTTGCTGCAATATAAATTAACTTGAATATGTCATGTCTTGACAAATAGATTAAAAATTAAACTTTGACAACATTATTCTACAGATGCTCTACCGCAAAAAAATGAAAAATGCAACAAGTTGTGTTTAAAAAAACATTTGCCTTAACTTTAACTCTGCAAAATTTAAAACGTAAAACTCTAAAGTTTATTGATTGCATATCTGATTCGGCAGGACATATCTGATTTGGGTCTCTCCCTCTTGTTTCAATACCTGTGGCTGGTTGGTTGTAAAAGGTTTTATGGCACAATGTCCTTTAGGGACAAAAATTAGAGCAAAAAAACAGATAACCTTCATTCCTTAAAAAGTTATGTTAAAACCTTTCATTACAATAAATACAATAAAAAATAAAGCTCAGGAAAAAATGCCACATGGATTCCCATCCAGATATAGTCACATACAAGTGTTGAAAACAAAAATTGACAAATATAAACACAATAATGCATATAAAAATGTAAGTTTAAAACATTAACTACAATTCAAAATAAAAGCCAGAAGGTTTTAAAAAAGTAAAGAATTCCCAATAAAGTGTTTCTTCAATTAGGTTTGTCAATGTAGGTTTTCATGAATTAAAATTAATTTTATGCAAGTGTTTCCACACTGGGCAATCAGTTAAAAGGTGCTGAATAGTGAGATGCACAAAGTGGGAGTGAGGACACATATGCACATCATCCCGAAGTAAAAAGTGTTTATGAGTTATTCTTGAATGCCAGATTCGCAGACGAGTAAGCAGAATATCAGTTTTTCTTGGGTAATTCATAGGCCAAAATTGTGATCCTGTGTTTAATATGATGTAACTTGTTATTGCATTCAATTATCCCAACTTTTCTGCTATTTATTCTAAATAAAAAAATTTACTGCATATTTAACATCTAGGAATGGAATCTGATGGTATAATGGAGGAGTGATCCTGAGTAAAAAAAAAAAGAAATTCTGAAATCCACAACAAATTTTCTGAAAAGTTACAGAAGAGGAGAGAGTGTGTGTGTGTGTGTGGGGGGGGGGGGGACCCCTCTGGCACTAAATGTGTTCTTTTCCACAGCCCTTTGACAAAATTCTTTTTTTTTTTTCCAGGATCCTTTGATGAAATTCATGTTTTCCGGCAATCAGACGAAATTCGCATTTTTTCTGTGATCCTTTGATGAAATACACGATTTTCCAGTGATCCCTTGACTAAATAAAAAATTTAACCACGTTCTTTCGACGAAATTCATGATTTTTGAGCAATTCTTTGACAAAATTTATGTTTTTTCCCATGATGCTTTGACAAAATTTCAATTTTTCCCCTGTGATACTTTGAAGAAATGTATGTTTTAGAGATTATTTGACGAAATTTGCTTTTTTTTTTCTTTCTGCAATCCTTTGATTAAATTTAAGTTTCTTCCAAGATCCTTAGACTCTGCGAACAATTGACGAAATTGATTTTTTCCGGTGACCATTTGTCGAAATTCATGATTTTTTTATGTTTGAATTTTCAGACTGGTGACCGATTTTTTAAATCTTTTGGAAGATTCGAAACAGAATTACCCATGGGGTTAAGAGCATGTTTTGCTATCTCATCTGCTTTCTCATTAACTGGAATCTGCGCAAGTGCCCTGGTACCCAGCAAAAGAATATATATTCTAACATGCCTGGTAAGTTGATTAAAAAATTTCAAAATGCTTAAGACAATGTGATGATTGATGATGTATAGATGTTTATTGCATCAAAAGAGCTGTTTGAATTAATATAAGTGATGAAAGATGATGATGAGATATGGTTGGTTGGTTGTATGAGGTTTTATGGTGCAAAATCCCTTAAGGGACATGCTGCACCAAAATAATGACCAAAGAACTAAAAAGTGACAGAAATTATGCAAGTAAATTAAAAAGAGCAATGAGAAAAGCTATCTGGATGGGGTATCCCATCCAGATGAAGTCAGACAAGTGTAGTAAAATAAAAAATAATTAAATCCTAAAAACAGTAGAATAAAAAAGTAAAATATTCTTATAAAAAGTGCAGTCTGGATGGGGCTCCCCATCCAAATGTCAAAGTGTAAAGCAAATTCTGAGATGTCAAACCGATGATAGAGATAAATTTCAAAATAAAATCCTGTATGTTTTAAAAAAGTAAAGAATGCCCCATGAGGTGTTTCCCCAAGATGATGAGATATGAATAACACAGGCCTTTTTATTGCAATTAATTCAGCAGTAAACCCCAAGATAGATGGGTGTAAGTGACAGCTAATAATAATAGTACTCTCAAATACGATGCCACAGACAACACAATCTCCATACTTTGACCCATATGTATAAACATCTGAATAGTTATTGAAATACAACACAAGCTAAACTATACAGGGTGTTTATAAAGTCCTGGACCCATTTTGATGTTTAATAACTCCTAAAATAATGAAGATATAAACAAACTTATGGCATTTATTGATGGAATAACTCATATATTATCCTTTTCAGGTTTGAATACCTTTACTTTTGTAAATATTGTCTGCGCGTGTGGTTAATTTCAGATAATTTCATTTTCCAGTCTAAATATCTGTACTTTTCTAAATATCGCCTGCTTATTAATTGCATTTTTCTCTCTTGTTTTTGGCAACTATTGCAATGTTATGTTTACTTTTGATATATACTTTTTTCTATGTTACTTTTGTATGTGATGTTTTATTCAAGCGGATATTAAGGAGAATGCATACACCACAAGAGAAAGCACGATATGTCGACATGCTTGCCGCTACCTGGCATCAAATTGACTATCGACTTGATATTCTCCGTGCGACGAAGGGGGCACATGTGGAAGTTCATTGACAAGGGTCTTGAAACTTTGAGTCTATCTAACCATTTATGTTATTAATTTTAATCTATCTTTATTATTTTATGAGTTATTAAACATCAAAATCACTAACTGCAATAGAGATGCAACGATTATTCGGCAATAGCCGAATAATTGGCCCATTTGGCTTCGGCCGAATATCAAGTCTATTATTCGGCCTTGGCCAAATAATACTATAAAAATTGTTTTTTAATTACACAGTAAAGATTTTTTAATTTGACAATTTATATTCATCATGTATATTGAAAATTTTATTTGAAATTAACAAACAACTTTTTTTTTCTCTAACTTTCATAGTCTGAATGGGTTTTATCTACCCATTTTTATATAAGAGGGTCATTTAGGAATCATGTTAAAACTTTTATGCTGTATTTACAGGGTTGTAAAAAACCCGGGTTTTTTACATTAAAATTTAAACATTTTTAAACATCAAAATGGGTCCGGGACTTTATAAACACCCTGTATTTGTAAAAAATTTCAAAAGAATGGAAGGAGACAAGAGGTTCCCAAGAAGGAATCAATTGCTGAGAGCACGAGCTTAACATCAATATTATCTAGTGGGCTATTATCGATAAGCCCGGGCGCAGAATTGGCGCAACGCTGCGACGCACGTCGCAGACTCTTGAGAAGGTCTGCAGACTGTTTTTCAACTGTTAAAATTTAGAAGAAAAAACTTTGCTAGAAAAAATTATAAAAAATCGGTCATCAGTTTGAAAATTCGGACGTAAATATCATGAATTTCGACAAATGTTCGCCGATAAAACAATTTCTTCAATCGTTTGCAGTGAAAATAGCCAATTTCGTCAAAAGATCGCGAAAAGAAAAAACACATATTTAGTCAAAAGATCGCGAAGAAAAAACGCATATTTAGTCAAAAGATCGAGAAGAAAAAACGCATATTTAGTCAAAAGATCACGAAGAAAAAACGCATATTTAGTCAAAAGATCGTGAAGAGAAAACGAAATTTCGTCATAAGATCGTAAAAGAAATGCCAATTTCGTCAAAGGGCTGCCGAAAAATAGCAACCTTCGTCAAAGGATTGCAGACAGAACGTGAATTTTGTCAAAGGATTGCTGAAAAATGAGAAATTCGTCAAAAGATCGCGTACAAAACTCCCGCAAATTTTGTTATAAGATCGCGAAAGAAACGTCAATTTCGTTAAAGGGCTGCGGAATAATAGCAACTTTCCCCAAAGGATGGCGGAAAAACGTGATTTTCGTTAAATGGTAGCAGAAAACACATGAATTTTGTCAAAGGGCTGCGGAGAAATAGCAATTTAAGTCAAAGAATCGCGGGAAAAAACTCAAATTTTGTCAAAAGGGCGCGGAAAAAACGCGAATTTCGCCAAACGATCGCGTAAAAAACGGGAATTTCGTCAAGGGATCTCGGGAAAATTACATATATTAACAAATGATTGCGGAAAAAATGCAAATTTTAACAAAAGATCGCAAAAAACGCGAATTTTGTCAAAAGATTGCGAAAAAACGGCGAATTTTGTCAAAAAAAATCACAAAAAACCCCACTAATTTTGTTAAAGGATCGCAAAAAAAAACCCAGAATTTCTCAGGATTGCGGAAAAAACGCGAATTTTGACAAACGATCGCGGAAAAAGCACAAATTTTGTCAAAGGATTAGGACAACTAGCTAAGATTGCTGTGTAAAACACTGCATCAGAATTATGAACTTAAAATAGAAACTTTCGTTTCAGAATTATTTATAGTATTTCCATAAATTGATTCTCCCCCCCCCCCCCCCCCAAAAAAAAGAAGGCAGGATTTAAATAAAAATATTGACAATTTTACTGCGAATAAAATAACTTTAATTATTATTCTTATACGCACGCTATTTTAAATTTCTCATTTTCCCATTTCACGCACTTTTCCTCTTTTCTTACCTTTTGCAATCTCATGCCTGAGCTTGCCTTACGATTCAGTTTGATGTGAGCTGCTGTTGAAGTGCAATAGAGAAAGATGCGGTAATTTCTCGAGACTTTGGCACACACATTTTTTCCACGGGCATTCGGCTTTTGAAAACGAAAACAAAAATGTTTATAAAATCTTAGTAGATAAATCCTACTTATTCAACTTTGAGTATTTACAATATCCTAAACCAGATGTTTCAGTTGAACAAACTTCTGACGATAAAGGGTTCTGTTTTGAATCTTTTAAGGGCTATTAATATTTTTCCTTGCTATAGCACATTTGATTATACCAAACAAGACCTATGGTTTGAATATAAACAGTTGTGCAACTGGTTCATATCAAAAATAGATCAAACCAGAAATTTTCACTCTACATATAATCCCAGGGCTCTTTTAAAATCGCAATTTTAGAGCTGAAGTCCAAATACCCAGGGATCATAAGATTTTTAACATTTGCAATGTCAGTCCCAATTTCAGAAGTTGTTTGTGAGAGCTGGGGCTCATTGATAAGTGACATAATGGTGAAAAGACCAACAGCAAAAGATGGAAATATGGAGGAAGTAGGCACAACTGATATAAGAGCTGTTAAATGGTCCTCCACCAGAATACAAAAATATTATTTTATTTTACTTTAAGTAACATTTGATATTATCGCATCTATATATAATTTTGATATTATCAGATTGTATCTTTGTATTGTACACAATCTTTTCAAAAACTTTAGAAATTGGTGTTCATATGTTATTTTTATTGTTATTCTGTTTTCTAACTTCATAGAAATTTTGACAAATTTTATAAAAGATTTTTCAAAGACAATGGTGTTAAAAAAAATTTGAGGACAAAGGTAAATTATTTTTAAAAGTAATTTCCTTTTATGTTAATCACAAATACTTGGGGGGGGGGGGGGGGGGGGGGTGAGTGCATATAACATAATGTAAGAGATTGGAAAGAGGATGTTTATCCTTAAGTTCTGCAGACTGTTTTTAGAGTTTCTACTTGTGTTGCAGACTGCAGAATAAAATTCTGCTGCTGGGTCGATAAGACACCACTTTCCCAAAAAGATGTGATGAATGATGGACAGACAAGTAGAAACAGAAGTAAAACAGATCGCTCAAGAGCCCAGGGTTGCAAAACATGTAAAGATGGTATCTCCCAGGGCAGCAACACCACTGGCAGTTGATCAGTTCAAACAGCCCAAGGTCTTGTCCCTGATTACACACACAAAAGTATACTAATACTTTGAATCTTTATTGAAAAAAATATGATGCTCGCTTAATCATACTCACAATTTGAAGTCTGTTCATTGCCAGATGCCGATAAGGATCTTCTAGTATTACGACCTAAAGATAAATGAAAACAATACTACTAAACAGAGTAATAAAAAAAGGAAAAAATCTTAACATGATTATTAATTTATAAATATAACAATTCAATGAAATACAAAGTTTAATTAGCCTGAAAAACTCCCACAGTTTCCTAGTGTGGTCATTTTTCACATAAGATAACAAACTTGATTCAAAATACAATAAAAGGTCAAATACTTTTTTATGGGCTGTTTCTATTTCTGTAAACACACCTTCCCTTCAGAAAAAATTAAAGGGAGCAGAATACGGGTTTAAAAAGGATTGTATAAACTCAAATTCAATAAGTCTCTTTCTCTCCCCCCCCCCCCCCAAAAATAATAATAAAATAAAATAAGTAATAGTCAAGTGTGAGTTTTACTCGTGCACAAAGGATACATTTACTAATTACTAACTGCAATAGAGATGCAATGATTATTGTCGAATAATCGGCCCATTTGGCTTCGGCCAAGGCCGAATAATACTGTAGAAATTGTTTTTTAATTACACAGTAAGATTTTTTAATTTGACAATTTATATTCATCATGTATATTGAAAATTTTATTTGAAATTAACAAACACTTTTTTTTTCCTCTAACTTTCATAGCCTGAATGGGTTTTATCTACCCATTTTTATATAAGAGGGTCATTTAGGAATCATGTTAAAACATTTATGCTGTATTTGCAGGGTTGTAAAAAACCCGGGATTTTTGTTAATAAAAGCCCAGCCCGGGAGGGTTTTATTAAAAAACGTGGGTTAAATGGGCAATTTTCCCCGGGTAAATTGGGTTAAAATGCCAAAATGTGGACTATGATTCCACCTTCCTCACAAATAATAATCTTCAGGGTTGCCACTGCATAGAGAAAACTGGAAAAACTGAGGAAATATAAAAATGAATATTAAAAACAAGAAATTTTACTAAATTTTGGTACTTTGCAAAATTTATCCATTGAAATTTTGAAAATTCTCAGAGGAATTACTCAGGGAAAATTTAATTTTTTGCTTAGGAAAGCACAAGGAATTTGATTGCCGAAAGAAGTGCCAATCCTGATCTCAAATACTATCTTTGTGAACACTTCACAGTCTAATAGATGGGAATGACTTCATAGTCTTAATAAAGGATCTCAATATTTTTCTCTGTTCTTAAAATATATATATATGCAGGATGCAGAATATGTCCGATCCGGCGATCTAGGATCAGGGGAAATTTTAAACACCTGGGGAAATTTTGCAGAAACAAATACAATTGATTTCGATTTTAACAACAAATTCCATAATTTTCCTGAGATAGAAAAATTCCACTATAAATAAAAAGATTCGTATGGTGACCTTCACAAAATCGATCTCAGAATAATATGTACCGTATATCGGGTGATTCTGTTCCGAATTTTCCAAAAAATTAAGACATTCGGTTCCGAAAATTAAAAAAATCGTTCATCAATCTGAAAATTCGGACAAAAATACCGCGAATTTTGTCCACGAATTACGGAAAAACGCGAAATTTCGTCATAAGATCTCAAAATAACCGCAAATTTCGTCAAACGATCGCAAAACAACTGCGAGTTTCGTCAAAAGAGCGTGAAACAACCGCGAATTTCGTCTAAAGGGGAGAAATGACCACGATTTTCGTCAAAACATGGCGAAATGAACGCGAATTTCGTCAAAAGATCGCGAAATGAACGCTAATTTTGTGAAAAGATCGCAGAAAACCGCACATTTCGTCAAAAGATCGCGAAAGAAGACCAAATTTCGCCAAACGATCAGAAAACAACCACGAATTTCGTCAAAAGAGCGCAAAATGAAGACAAATTTCGTCAAAAGATCGCGAAACAACCGCGAATTTTGCCTAAAGGGGCGAAATGACCACAATTTTCGTCAAAACATCTCGATATAACAGTGAATTTCGTCAAAGGAACGCGAAAAAAACCCGGAAATTTCGTCAAATGTTCGCAAATGGAAAGCACATTTCGTCAAAAGATCGCGAAATGAACGCAAATTTTGTGAAAAGATCGCGGAAAAACCGAACATTGGTCAAAAGATCGCGAAAGAAGAGCAAATTTCGTCAAACGATCACAAAACAACCACGAATTTCGTCAAGAGAGCTTGAAATAAACGCAAATTTCGTTAAAAGATCGCAAAACAACCGCGTATTTCGTCAAAAGGGCGAAATAAGCGCAAATTTCATCAGAAGAGGGCGAAATAACCACAAAACTCGTCACAAGGAAGGCGAAATAAATGCACATTTCGTCAAAAGATCGCAAAACAACCACAATTTCGTCAAAATATCACGAAACAATCGCAAATTTCGTCAAACGATCGCAAAACAACTGCAAATTTGTCAAAAGATCGCGAAAAACCCCGCAAATTTCGTCAAAAGGGGCAAAATAACCACGATTTTCGTCAAAACATAGCGAAATAATCGCGAATTTCGTCAAAAGAACGTGAAAAAACCCGCATATTTCGTCAAAAGATCACGAAACAACGGCGTATTTCGTCAAAAGGGGCGAAATAACCGCAAAACTCGTTGAAAAAAATGCAGATTTCGTCAAAAGATCGCAAAAAACAGCAAATTTTACCAAGAGATCGCGAAAAACCGCAATTTTTGCCAAAAGATCGCGAAAAAACAGCAATTTCGTCAAACGATCGCAAAACAACCGCGAATTTCGTCAAAAGAAGGCAAAATAACCGCGAATTTCGTCAAAAGAGGGCGAAATAAGTGCTAATTTCGTCAAAAGGAAGGCAAAATAACCGCAAATTTCGTCAAAGGACCGCGAAAAAAAAAAAACAGTGCTGGGAGTAGATCCCCCCCCCCTTTTACCCCACTGTGCTGTAACCTTTCAGAAAATTTGCTGTGAATTTCTGAATATTTGCTTTTCACTCATAATCACCTCTGCTACATACACTCGCGCATAAGTTGAGAAATATTGGAACCTACGATAATACAGCATTTACCTACAACATACCGTAAAATTTTGGGGAAATTTTCATGTGGATTGTGGGAAATGTTGGGAGTAGAAACATTTTCTGCACCCCTGTATATATGATCCCTTTAATTTAAATAACAAACAAATTTTAAATTGCAAAGCTATCAATTGTTAGTTAATAAAATATAAATATAAATTAAAAAAAACTTGCTCCTTTGAAATTATGATAAGATAGCAAATGTTGATAAAAAAATATCTTACAACAAAAATCTTTCTTATATGTATACGCCGGACGTCCACTCTCAATGGTGTCCAATCAGTGTCATCACTACCGACTTTTTATTGGTGGGGGAGAGAACCTCAAATTGCCAAGTCATATTTCAGTACTTGCCAACTCATTTTACAATTTTGCCAACTTACCACAGTTAGAAAATGTAATATAGTTCTTATTTGTTAAAAGTTTAATAACATTCCTAATTAGTTTTGTAATTTTTGCCAAGTCTATCAGAAATAGAAAATATATTGTAGTTTTTATTAAAGTTTTAAAAGAAATTTGCCAACTAAGTTTGTAAATTTGCCAAGTGTAATAACATTCGCGAATGTTTGGGGGGGGAGGCTCCCCCCCATCCCCCCTTAGTGAGGTCCCTGTGTCCAATGGCTAATTCCTAAACCATTAGTCATAGACATATAGTTCCAACTACAAAAAATGTTTTAATTGAGGCAAAGAAATACTTTAAAAGCGATTTGGGTCAAAAACATTTCTTAAAAAATTACAAAATTTAAGTTTTTATACCCCCCCCCCCCCCTGGTCCTATAAGTTATATTTAGTAAAATTTTCCTATTACACTGACAAGTAAGACAAAAAAAGTCCTGTTCATATAACACTAAAATTGATGACTGAGTTATGAAACTTTAAAAATACATGACTTCTGCATCTGAACACAAATGAGTTTGGCCATGCTTTGAGGGGTCATATACTAAGTGTTTAAAATATTTGAAGAACTTTTCATGTGTATCTGTGCTCAGAAAAAAATAGTACAAGTGTTACAATTAACTTTTATTAAGTTTCAGATTGCCTAAACTATCGTATTTTAACGTATGTTTTATTTTGTAAGGATTTGACTCTTTCTTTTCATGATTTCTTTTAACAAACATTATGTTATTTTATTTAACTTTAACGATCGTATGCATGTTTCCCCAGTTCAAAATAAGTACTCGAAATTTAACTCACTTTCAAATATCCGATCGAGATTAAATTTTACATACATACTGATGTAAACCCGATGACAATCTAATATTACTATGATTTTCAGTGGTTACCATTCATACTTATTTTACAGATAACACACAAAATTTCGGATAGATTACCGCCAAGAAGTTTAAGAAAAAGTTTTAGATTAGATAACACAAGACTTAGGGTTGTGTTTTTTAACTTGTGTATTTTTTAGCACTGAATCCAAGAATTAATTTTTAACCATCTCTCAGGATGTTTTGCAAATCATAAATTGTCATCATATAGTATAAAATAGGAGATGGCTGAGTTTTTTAACTTTTGATAATTGATTTTTATGTACTTTTTAGCACTGAATCTGAAAATGACCTTCATTTTTAACCATCACGTTATAACTTTTTTGCAAATCACAAATGTCAAAGTTAAAATATAGCAAAAATCTGATACTATAAAACACAAGTAAAACTTTTTTTATTTAATTTTCCTGACATGATGGTTAAAAATGAAGGTCAGTTTCAGATTCAGCAGTTAAAAATGATACTATAAAACAGATGTAAATTTTCCTGACGTGATGGTTAAAAATGAAGGTCATTTTCGAATTCAGCGGCAAAAAATACATAAAATAATTTAATAAATATAATAAGTTTCTCTCTATTCTAAAAAAAAGTAACTACCGCTGTCACCGCCGCCGCCGGTTTTGAATTTTTTGTGACCGGAGGTCTTTCTTCGTTAATATGAATAAAACTGTTGCATACAAAAATATGAAAATCGGTAGTATTATAGAAAAATGTTTGATAAACACGCTGATGAAGACAGTTTTCAAATCGAAGAATTATTTTAAGAGATATTTAATACCAAAGTTGGACAAAATCGTTCCATTAAAAAAGTTTTATAGGAGCAAAAACTGTACATAGGAATTTAATCATTTTTAGATCATGTTATGCGTCAGAATTTCCCGGTGTGCAGATTGCAGTTAGTTTTTTAATTTGAATAATTTTTCGAGGTTTTATTTCTATTTTAAATTCAAATTTTCAGCATTTCGAGAGATATTTTTTACAAATTTTAGAAAATTGTATTAATTTAAACTGTTGCCAACTGTATAAAAAGCGCAACCAATAATGTTTGCTTCAAATAAAAAATTTATTTTACACGTGACTATTATAAACAAAAAATATAAAAAGCAGGAACTCATTGAAAATTACGTCATAAAAACTATAGTTACACGTGAATTTTAAATGAGAAAGAATATTGCAAAATAATAAATTCAGTAACATGCGTTAGAAGTCCTAAATAGGAGAATTTACGTCATATTACACTTATTACGTAAAATGAACAAAAAATAATATTGCAAAACAGTTTTAATTTAAAAATTGCGCGAGACATTTACTTGACATTTTAAGATGATCATAATATTTCATTTCTAACAAAAGTATTTTGACGTGAATATTAAAAAGAGAAAGAAAAGTTTGGTGAAAATTACGTCAGATTATAATTGTCAGATTCAAATTATACATCAATCTTCCGAAATCTTTTTAAATCCGATCAAATTAGCGTGCTGTTAGAGTCTGCTGTGTCTGAACGGGGGTTGACGAGCGTAGCTCGTAGGGGGCAGAGCCCCCTAGTTGCAAAAAAAAAAAAAACTTTGAATTATTCTATGATTTTTAAAAAATTGAATTTAATTGGAATGAAAAACTATCTTTATCACTATTCACCTTGCCTAAAACAAAGACATTGTACAAAGTTTAAACTAGAAACTGTGCTAAGTGCATTTCAAAAAGAGGTCACAAAGTTGTAATGACGCTTTGGTCCATGCCATGTTTTTCTAGATAGATTTTTAATTAATATCTCAGCTAATTACCAACAAATGTTGTTGAAGATCATTATCAACAATCGTTGAATGATTTCATTGAATGATTCCACATCGATAGGTACCTAGAGCATCCCTCAAAGTAAACTTTGTGTGAAATGGATAAATGCGATTTTCTCAAAAACTATGTTACCTAGGATAATTGCTATAGTGTTCCTACAAGGTCCTCCTACTACTTTAGTTTCAGTAGATTTGGAAATAGGAAAGGAGGAATGAGCATTTTTTTGCGTACATTTTCTATGATCTCTAAAAATATACCATTAAATGAAACATTTTTTAATTTGATGTTACAAGTGATGTCATATCGCGGCATTTCTTGCCGATATCGAAATACGGCATAGATATCAACGTTTAAAGTCGTTTTGCTTTACGGCCCAATTCTGAGACTGCTCGATATCGATGTTTGTTTTCTAGTTTTAGCTACGAAATCTTTTCAAATTTTAACTTACGAGCGTTTCGTTTTTCTGACGATATGACGTCATACATTTACGAATTCCACACATCTGGAGATGAATGACTGAATTCAAACTTAGATATTGCGTCATCGTGCCGATGGCATACGCTGGTTTCTAATTGGATGATTTCTATAACTGCATGTTTCACTGTTAGTTACGAAGTTGATTTCTGTTTGGTATATATTGGAGCGACTTCATGTTCAGAGGGCTCGTTTTGTATGTTATGTTTTTCAGTAATGTAACTAATATAAGTAAAGGTTCTATAAATGAGCTGTTTAAGTTCTTGGCCGAAGTTATGGCCATATATTGTTATATTTAATATATTTAATCGTGTTTTTAATTGGTTTTAATAAAGTTATGTTTGAATTATATCCTAACTTATTTCTGCATGTCAGTGGACACTTATTCTTAAACTCTGCTTTAAGTTGTTGTGGCTTCTAGGCCTAATTTGCCCTAGCAGCCCGTTAACAAGATCTTTTGAATGATACCCAACATTATATATATATATTAGGGATGGGACGAATAGTGATTTGGCCGAATACCAACTTTTTTTTTTTAAATAAAGAAAATAACTTTTGGTTATATGTAATTTTAAAAATTGGAACTCGTTGATCATTACTACTCTTCGATCTACTTTTAAATTTGATTAACTTATTTTAGCACAAAAAATTATGAAATTGCCTTATATCCTTTTATTCTAAAGTAGTATATTAAATTGATTTTCAGAAAGTCAGGATGATAAATTATTTCCATTAAAATATAAAGAATTTACTTCACTTTTACTATCAAATGATACTTTTATCCTTTCTTAGATTCAAAATCAGTAATACTCTTACTCTCTCTCATAACTCACAAGGAGATATTTTCTGAAGTAACCTTTAATCAAGTAAATTTTATCATTGAGAATTTGTGTCCCTAATGATAAAAAAAATTGTAAGAATGAGTTTGTTTTGAAATCGGTTTCCAAGCCTAAAATTACCAGGGATGCAACGGATATCCGGCTGATTTTTCAATATTCAAAATACCATCGGATATCCGGCAGAACGCAGCAAAGCAAATATATAACGATAAGAGAAATCGTTAGACCCAAACAATGCCGAACAACTTTTGTTTATAATGCAAAATATGAAAGTAAGTTCACTATTCACGAGTAAAAGGTAATTCTCAAAAGTTTAAAGAATTGCTAGCTTTCCTAACATTGATATTTGAACTCTTTATAATAAATTTAAGAATTTACATCTTTTAGAAAATTGTACCTTTACTTTCAGAATGTAAAAAAAAAAAAAAAAAATTGAAGTTGTTTATTAAAGTATGACTTTATTAATTTTCTTTCTCTCTTTAAGCTTAACAATTAAACAGACCTATTTTTACTTTCTTCTGTCTTCAATAAACAAAAGTATTGTAATTGAGATTTTTTCGATTTCTGGTTTTCGACGGATTTACACTTTTAGAAGTCAGAGATCCCAAAACATGTTTATTCAAAATGCCTGTTCGTGTGTCGTCACCGTACCATCAAAAAGTGTATGAAGTTATGCATAGAATTGAACCAAATTTTTTGTGAATGTTTTTGGCTATAGCCAGCTGGTCTTCCTTCAATATTGAAACATTCTGCCGGAAGGGTGCTGTAATTGCGATTTTTGAGCCATTTTATTATTGTACTATCGAAAAGTGTATGAAGTTATAGGTCAAAATTAACATTTTTACCCACTGGCCATTGGCCAGTACACTGATTTTTTTCACTGGTCAGTAACAAAGTTATGTACGCTCCCTACAAAATTGTGTTTTTTCTAACTATCAACAATGTAATTTAGTAATATATTACGTACCATTCAATATGATTACACTCAACTGAAAAGTTTTATTTTTACTATTAATTGCAATGAAATAAATTCACAGGAAATTTTCAGAAAGGTTAGAGCAGAGTGAGACCCCCCCCCCCTTCCCCTTGGCACTAACTAATATGCATTTTTCTGCGACCATTTAACAAATTTCGCGTTTTCTTTCGCGATCTTTTGACGAAATTCACGTTTTTTTGTGACCTTTTGCAAATTCTGCGTTTTTTCGCGATTTTTTGACGAAATCTGCGTTTTCCCCGCGATCTTTTCACAAAATTGCGTTTTTTTTCTGTAATCTTTTAACGAAATTTGTGGGGGTTTTTAGCCATTTTTTGAAAATATTTGCATTTTTTGACGAAATTTGCGTTTTTAGGCGATCTTTTGACGAAATTTGCGTCTTTTTCCGCGATCTTTTAATGAAATTTGTGTTTTTTCCGCAATCTTTTCGTGAAATTTGCGTTTTTTTTTTTTCACGATCCTTTGACGAAAGTTTCATTTTTCCGCGATCTTTTCACGAAATTTGCGTTTTTTCCATGATCTTTTGACGAAAGTTGCGTTTTCTCCGTGATATTTTCACGAAATTTACGTTTTCCCGCGATCTTTTCACGAAATTAATTTGCGTTTTTTCAGCGATCTTTTCTCGAAGTTTGTTTTTTTCACGATCTTTTGACGAAATTTGAGTTTGATTTTGTCACAAAAGTTGCGTTTACTTCGCGATCTTTTCACGAAATTTGCGTTTTTTCAGCGATCTTTTCACGAATTTTGCGTTTTATCCGCGATCTTTTCACGAAATGTGCGTTTTCCGCGATCTTTTCACGAATTTTGCGTTTTATCCGCAATCTTTTCACGAAATGCGCGTTTTCCGCGATCTTTTCGCAAACTTTGCGTTTTTTCCGCGATCTTTTCACAAACTTTGCGTTTTTTCCGCGATCTTTTCGCAAACTTTGCGTTTTTTCCGCGATCTTTTCGCAAACTTTGCGTTTTTTCCGCGATCTTTTCGCAAACTTTGCGTTTTTTCCGCTATCTTTTCGCAAACTTTGCGTTTTTTCCGCTATCTTTTCGCAAACTTTGCGTTTTTTCCGCGATCTTTTCACGAAATTTGCGTTTTCCGCTATCTTTTCACGCAATTTGCGTTTTTCCGCGATATTTTGAAGAATTTTGAGATGCTTTTTTGCTATTCTTTGTCGAAATTTGCGTTTTTTCCGCGATCTTTTCTCGAAATTTGTGTTTTTCCGCGATCTTTTGACGAAATTTGCGTTTTTTCCGCAATTTTGTCACGAAAGTTGCGTTTTCTCCGCGATCTTTTCACGAATTTTGCGTTTTTTCCCGCGATCTTTTCGCGAATTGTGCGTTTTATCCGCGATCTTTTCACGAAATTTGCGTTTTCTGCTATCTTTTCACGCAATTTGCGTTTTTTCGCGATACTTTGAAGAATTTTGTGATGCTTTTTCGCGATTCTTTGTCGAAATTTGCGTTTTTTCACCGATCTTTTCTCGAAATTTGTGTTTTTCCGCAATTTTGTCACGAAAGTTGCATTTTCTCCGCGATCATTTCACGAATTTTGCGTTTTTTCCCGCGATCTTTTCACGAAATTTGCGTTTTATCCGCGATCTTTTCACGAAATTTGCGTTTTATCCGCGATCTTTTCACGAAATTTGCGTTTTATCCGCGATCTTTTCACGAAATTTGCGTTTTATCCGCGATCTTTTCGCGAAATTTGCGTTTTATCCGCGATCTTTTCACGAATTTTGCGTTCTATTCGCGATCTTTTCACGAATTTTGCGTTCTATTCGCGATCTTTTCACGAATTTTGCGTTTTTTCGCGATCTTTTCACGAATTTTGTGTTCTATTCGCGATCTTTTCACGAATTTTGCGTTCTATTCGCAATCTTTTCACGAAATTTGCGTTTTTCCGCGATACTTTGAAGAATTTTGTCATTCTTTTTCGTGACTCTTTGTCGAAATTTGCGTTTTTTCCGCGATCTTTTCACGAAATTTGTGTTTTTCCCGCGATTTCATGACGAAATTTGCGTTTTCCCCACGATTTTGTCACGAAAGTTGCGTTTTCTCCGCGATGTTTTGACGTAATTCGCGTTTTTTACGTGGTCCTTGGGCAAAATTCACGTTTTTTTGCGATTCTTTGACCGAATTGGTGATTTTTTTCTACAAACGATTGACGAAATTGATTTTCTTTTTCGGCGACTATATCGAAATTAGCGATATTTTTATGTCCGAATTTTCGGGCAGATGACCGGTTTTTTTTTTTTTTTTTGAAACGAATTCCTTAAATTTTCGGAAAATTCGAGACAGAATCACCCGTTACTTTCTTTTCTTACGTTCGGGAGAATCTCCGATTTGCACGCCGTAAATTCCGAACGAATTTCACCCCTTTCCTCCCTGGCATCGATCTTTCAACCATCGCGTTTGGTGAGTTATGCCCATTGAGTTTGGCGAGTGAGGACAAAAAAGTTAATCGCCACGTTTTAAGTGTTACTCGACACCTGGCGAGTGGAGAGTGCTAATTTTGTGCTATATATGAAGTTATCCATATAATTGAACAAAATTTTTTGTGTATGTTTCTGGCTATGTCCAGCAGGTTCTCCTTTAAATTGAAAATTTTCCGCCAGAAGGGGGCACTGTAATAGCGATTTTTGTGCCATTTTCGTTCTTGTACCATCGAAAAGTGTATGAAGTTATGCATAGAATTAAACCAATTTTTGGGGATATGCTTTTGGCTATGGCTAACAGATCCTCCTTCAATTTGAATATATTCTGCTGGAAGGGGGCGCTATAATAATGATTTTTGTGTTATTTTCATTATTTTACCATCGAAAAGTGTTTGAAGTTATGCATAGAATTGAACCAATTTTTTGTGTATATTTTTGGCTATGGCCAGTAGTTTCTCCTTGAATTTGGAAATATTCTGCCAGAAGGTGGCACTGTAATAGCGATTTTGTAAACTGTTCTCGATTTTTTGTACACTATATTGGCAGCTCATGAAGCGACGGGAACTTCACATCCTGCTAAGCTGGCTATTCGCAAACAGCTGATGTACAACAGAATAACGAAAAAATTATTGATTTTAATAACTATCATGATTGAGATTAACTTATTCTGATTAATTGACTGGAGCAGAAATTTTGTATGAAAATCAAAGTTTATATAATATTGAACTAATAACATTGAAGTATTAACTACTTTTTGAAATATTAAGATGTATGAGAAAGAAGGAAGTTTTTTGGGATTGGCACATCCAACTAGTTATTTTTGTAACTTCATTATAAATATTTAAAATTAAAAGTAATTTTCTTTTTACTTATAAATATCAAAATAATTTAACTTAAAATAAAACTAAATGTGACTTAAAGCGAAACAGAATTAAATAATTAAAACAGAAAGAAGGCATCATCTAAACCCATGTTTGGAGAAAATAACTCTTTAACCATGAAATATTAGATATTTTATGTTTAAATTATGAAAAGAAAGTATGTATTTCTTTGTGAAAACAATTACAGGCACATTAATTGGTTAAAATTTGTTATACAAATTATCAGCATTTCATAGTAGAAATTAATTGATTATTAGCAATTATTAATATAGTCAATCCCATATTCAAATCCATTTCAGCATTTTATTGTACAAATAAACAGAATATTTTAATGTTTAAATTACATTTTTTATACAACATTATTAATATACATTACAGGGCTTGAATGGCAGATACATGGCTTAAATTTCGAGACGGGATGGCAGGATTCATGCCCTAAAGAACATTGGGGGCGGGAGGCTCCTGTTTCCAAAAAATCATTTTCCAAAAATGTTTCTTTGTAAAATGGCGATCAAGTCTCGGGACCAACTGACAAATTTTGTGAGATTTTCCGCTAAAGATCGGCAGGTTTCACAGTTTCTTCTTACAACAAATTGACAAAATTTGTTTGTTTTTCTGCATCTGACCGAAAAATTCTGCGATTTTTTCCCATGACCGACTGACGAATTTCATGATTTTTCTGGAGACCGATCAGTGAATTTCAGAATTTTTTTTCTCGCAATCAATTGACAAATTTAGCAATTTTATTCTGTGACCGATTGGCAAATTTCCCTGTTTGTTCTTTCAACATACTGAAGAAAGTAACGATTGTTTTTCTGCATCCGATTGAAAATTTTCGTGTTTTTTCTCTGCAACCGGCTGTGGAATTTCACGATATTTGCTTGTGATGGACTGGCAAATTTCACGATACTTTTCCGTGATCGATTGACGAATTTCTTCATATTTTCCCACTGTCGATTTCCCACAAGCTTCAGTTTTTTATTCGCGACCAATCGACAAATTATTTCATTTTCAAAATGATTAACGTAATCAGCGGTATTTTTTTCTACGGCCGGTTTACGTATTTTGCGATTTTTTTTCCGTGTGCCGAAAATAGGAAATAACTTAAAAGGGCAGCAACGGTCATTGGAGACCGAGATCTAGCAAATCGGCCAATAGTCAGCACTAAACAAAATGAGATTACACTTGTGGTGCACATGAAAAAAACTTTGGTGAACTTAAAAAAACATATTTAGAAACAACAAACTAGTTGATTCTTGCGATCTACAGAAATTAGGACATGACTTTTTGAAATCAACATTGACTATTCCCTTTTCAAATTTTGGATATGGATTTTAAAATTTCAATGCATAGAACATAGTTCAACTAACGAAAATACCAGGGATTACAGATTTGAATTTTTTTACGAGAGCATAACCATGTGTTTCTGATAATTTCTTAAGTTATAAAAGTTGCTCTGTGCTGTTTGTCAAAAGTGTAACTGGTGAAAGAAAGAGGCTAAAGCACGCAAAATGGAATAAAATCTGAATTAAGAAATTTATTTAGCAACCCGATTGTTAATTGCCCATAACATTAGGTGAAAGTTGAAAAATAGACATGCATATATTAAGCTTGATTCTGTTCCTTTCCTTTGTTTTAATAAAATACAAATTTTGGATAATTATCTTGAGTTGTTAATTTAAATTATTTTAATGGTACTTTGTCATGTTTGTATAAATGTAATTCTTTAAGTGGCACATAAAAAATAATGGGGTTTAAGGATTTTTTTTCCCTTCCTAACAGTTCAACTCCCCTGCACTTTAAGTTTTGTGTAAGAAACTCCCCTCCTGGGAAGACGTGAATTTCCAGCCTTGATATTCAAAGCAATATAGTTTTTGTAAATTATATTTCAATACATTTAAAATATTTTAATGTGTGAAACATGTTTGTAATTTATTGTTCTGAGATGGCATTATATAAAGAAATAATTCACCATATAACTAAAAACATATCTAGCGCCGGATATCCGAATCCGGCAGGCAAAGGAGCTTCGGATATCCAGTATCTGATATCCGGTGCATCCCTATAAATTACAAATTACATTAAAACAAAAGGTACGGTTAAAGTAGAATAGATATGTTAACAAAATCTTTGACATTTGAACCAACACATGCGATATTCATCAATATTCCACTTATTCAACAAGCAATAAAAGGGTAAGCAGAAACTGATAACAACGTGAATGAAGAAAGATGTAGATTGAAAAATATATACATAATAATGTTAACACATTAAACCCTTGAGGCCAAGCGACCGGTATTTGTGTCACATAAAATGCTAAGAATCGGAGATTATTCTCACCAATAAATTTTTACTGTAAATTTTGCCTTAATCTGAGCATTTTCCCGATTCAATTAGGCGAAAATTTCTGTTTTAAAAAACCGGTGATTAAAGATTAAAAATTCTGTAAAAGACACTCATCCCGAAGGGGTTAAAGCCAGTAATCATGCAAATAATTAATTAAAAGTGAAAACTATAGAATTAATAAATTATTCTGTTCAATATTTAGAATTTCTATTTAAATATTTATAAAACCGTCTTCATAAAGCAAGTTGTGCCATCTAGTAAGTATCTAGTCTGACACCAGTTCTGATTTTAGACTGTTGCACTTGGAATAGTGATATTTGGTATTTCATCTTGAAAATGAATCTTATCTAATGCACCTAATGAATGAATTTTTACATTTCTTACTTTATAGAAAATAAGTTATCGTGAATTTCATAAGAGCCTTTTTATATGTGCATAGAATTTTCAGACATTAATGAATATTCAAGTGTTTTAGAATGAGGTAGTGTTTTTATTTTTTTCTATAAGAGTTTTTACATCTTGAGTTGTAATCTATAATTTTCTAATGAAGACATTTCCCAGACAATTGAATCTCCAATTTGGATGGCATTTTCTAAAAGATCCCTAACTTTTATAGGAAATACAAAAAGGAATACGAATACAGTATCTGAATAACTGTACATTCTGTGCTAGTAAGAATGAGAATGACTTCATGAATGTGCCAGAAAGTAGCCAATTTGGATTAGAGAAAAACAAATTGCAAGCAACAAAAACAAATTTTTAATCCTGAATTTATTTGGCAAGATATCGTTCACTATTCGGCGAGATATCTCTAAATATTCGGTCAACAAGCCTTCAATATTCGGCAAAAGGGCCGAATACCAAATAGTGGCCGAATATTCGTCCCATCCCTAATATATATATATATATATATAATATATACACACACTTCATTAATGCACAAATATAAAATTGCATAATACTGCAATTACAAAAAGAGCAAAAAAAATTTTTTTTTTAATTAAGGAGTTTTAAAGATTTTAAACTTTAGTAATGTGGGGGAGCAAAATGAGGGGAAGCGAAATTTCAGAAGAGGAAGCAAAGGAAGATTTAAATGATTTAAAAATCAGAAATTCAAAGAAACTCAGAAGAGTTTCACCCTTGAATAAGAAATAATACAAGAGTATATTTAAGGACTTTTTGCAGATTTCGCATAAAAATAAGTACATTTAAGGACCAAAAATTACTTTGAAAAATTTAAGCACTTTTAAGGACTTTCACGGAATATACAAACGGTACCCAATGAGAAAATGACCCTAAACCTTTCGTAGAAAAAAATTCCCTAGACAAAGGTCTAGGGAATTTTTTAAAGGTAACAAGGTCTACAAGGTTTAAGGGTAACAAGGTCTCGAAATCGTCGAGGGATGAGAGGGATATTGAGTTCTTCAAAATGATTTCAATTTCAAGAATTATTGTGAGAAATTCTTCTAAGGTGAGTTGCACATTACTAATAATAACACACCACAGAAATGTAAAATTTCCAGAAGTTTTGAAGTTATGAGAAAAGTTTTTTTTTTCTGGAAAATTTGGAAAAACTGATTTCTTACAAATGTTTCTCAAAAATATAAAATAAACATTTTTTAAATTTTTGTGCACTAAAAAAAAAAAAAAAATAATAATAATAATAATATTTTCAGGATTCACAAATATATTACAAAAAATAAAATCAGCTTTTAAAAGTTTAGCCTTTCAGTCTCAGAATTTTGACAGTAGCTTTTCCTGCTAAATTTAACACCATTGATTGTAATATATCATGTCTCTGTTGCAAAGTGATTTTTCAGTTGCTTTTGTAAATTTGCCAGTAGAGTTAATTTTAAAATATACTGAAAAAAAAAAGCAATTTAACAAATTACAACGACCATTTGGAAAAAGATTTTTTCAAAGACTAGAATTTAATACATAAAAAATTGCACGGAGTTGATCATACATTACATACACCATGGATTAATCATTAATAGTGTTATTACACGTAAAAATTGCAAGCGACAAAAATCGCCTTCGACTCGTCAGATTTTCTGCAACTTACGTATTATCCACCTGAAACTTACATATTATCCAAGCATTTCATTGGCTGTTCGGGAAAAGGCTTTTCCATCGACAGATTTCTTGGAAATCTGACGACCAATTTTAAATGAAATTTCATTCTTAAAACTTCTAAACTTCCCACAATATTACTTTTTACACCGTCGTATAGAGAAAAAAATGTACTTTTAAATGCAATTTGTTTGAAAGCTGTATCTCAATTTGTTTGTTTTTTTTTTTTGTTTTTTTTTTTTTTTTTTTGTAGTTTTTATTACTTTTTTCTCATAGTGGCAACAGAAGTATCCATCTCTGTTCAAAGTAAAGGGAAAGTACAGATTACTGTATAGACCAATCAGAAAACGAATAAAATGCAGATTAAACCAATAAAAAGCTTCAGATGATATGCTTTTGATTTCCTACCCTGACAAGGACAATAACCATTTTTCCAAATGGTTAAAAATAAAATAAATAATCATATAATTTTAACCAAGTATTTTGAAAGCAAATTTAAACTGTAATATACATCATCCCATCTACATTACTATTGTTTATTAAAGTACATAAATGATGCCATTTTAAAGAAACAAATTATTGTTGTTCAAGTATTAAAAATAGCATTTTTAAATCTTCCATTATTTAAAAAATGGTAATAATTTACAATATTATATTTTTTACCCCTTACAGTTATAATTTTATTTCCTGTGCATTTGATTGATTTTGTTATAGTTTTCCCCAGTCTAAACCCAAAACAAAAGTTTTAGTTTTTAGTTTTAAGTTCTTTATATACAGTAATATAAGGAAAAGAAATTACCCATCATACACATCTTAAAATTATTAATATTTATGAAATTAAACTCCCAAAATATAAGTTGGTTGACATGTTTATATTAGATGATTACTCAGAGTAATAAAGTCTCAGATAATAAAGTCAACTCAATTCAATCTTAAAGATTATTAATACTGATGAAATTAGGCTCCAAAATATAAGTTGATTGACATGTTTATATTAGATGATTACTCAAAAGAAATACAGTCCAATTAACTTTTTCCAATGTGACAGTTATTAGATTCAGGTGATAAATTGAAGTTAACAGATTATATTTACATTATAAACTCTAATCAAGTTTCCTCAAATTTGACAGTTATTGGATTCAGAGATTAAAAATATATGTTTAGAAGATAAATTGGCTTCAGAAAATCATTTACATTTTTCTTTGGGAAAATTATTTATATGCAGAAAAGAATTTCACGTGTTCGTAAAAAAAACTCTCAAATACAAGGGCGTAGGAACCGGGGGGAGCTCTGGCTCCCCCTGGAATATTTTAGACAGGCTCAGCTCCCCCGGGAGTAATTCTTGCACCACATCTGTTTACAATACATTGCTGAATTAAAAAATAAAGGATACTTTTTCTAGGAAATTCACATAATAAACAACAAAGAGAAGAGAGAGGGGGGGTGGTGAGCACACTTGTTTGTGCCTTCACTATATTTTCTTATTGTTTACAACCAATAACCCTCCCGATTTCCAGAAAAAAGGGGGTCTTATATACAGGGTTGCTACTCATGTAGGAGAATGAAATTCCCTGACTTTTCCAGGTGCATTTTATGAAAATTTCAGTCTATCGGTGTAATGTGAACTTTACAAGACGCCAGTAAAATAAATATTGTACCACGTGAAAATATAAAAATTTTCAACTACATCTATCACAATCCCACTTAAGGTTGTAACTGCTCTACTCAACAAGCGCAAAATGTTTTGTCACATTTACAAAAGGATTTTTTAACGGAAAAATATAAAATTGGAAAGCCTGACCATGGAAGCGAATTGGAATTGAACTGTTTTTTCCATTTTTTGATCAATCAATTACCTATTGAGTTATAAGCGATTTTGATCACGTGACATGGTTGGTTGGTTGTATTTATGTCGGCCAATTATCAGCACGTGGGATATAGGCCCTAAGGCGGGGAGTGCCTTCCGTGGAGGTCTTTCTAAGGGAACCTAACCCGTATTAACGCTTGGAGAACCAAGGTTCGAAGAAAACCACGAAAACTCCAAACGATTAGGCCGACGTGCGCGATTGGGATCGAACCCAGCACCTCCCGTCTACCAGCTTCAAGAGCAGAACCTCTTGGCCACTGGTAGGGCCTCACATGACACGGCATTTTTCTCCCCTTACTGAATGGATTTTCTTGTCTTTTGGAAGTTCAGTTCAAAATGCCAACTTTGACAATATTTTCTGAAAGATCTATTGCGTTTACAAGAAGATGGAAAAAACAGTTCAATGACATAATTTCTGAATAACAAAACCTAGTTTCATGCGTTTCCGAACAAGAATGAATTAAAACTTATGTCAGAAAGTTGACCCTTTGGATTTGAGAACAGCCTTAAGTTCAACTTTAGACAAAGGGGTTTGAGAAGCAAACATTTCTGGGTGGAGGTTAAGCAGATTTGAAATGATTTATTACTACATTAAATGTCAATAAAAAAATATTGCAGAAAAATTTCAAATTATATTAAACAGTTAAAAATTTTAAAGTATGTGTGGAGATGACAGTTGAAAAAAGAAAAAGAGAAAGAAAAAGGGAAAAGGAAATTTTAAGAGGCGAATAAGAGGTAATTAAATAAAACTTCTAAAAATTAGAATTTGAAAAAACGTGGAAGATTTTACTCATTTGCCATGGGATAAAAGTTGTACTTATTCGGCGACCTCCATGAAATTTTATTAAATTCCCTAACTTTTCCAGGATTTTGGATAAAATATAGAAATACCCTGACATTTCCCTGACTTATTAGACAAATTTCTGAATTCCCTGACTTTTCCAGGTTCTCCAGGTAGCGTAGCAACCCTGTATATAGGTCTACTACAAATTAGCTGCGCCGATAACATATTTATAAAGAGGAGGCCTTTAAAATTGATTTGGAAGAGATTTGTAAAGAATTTTTAAGCAAAACAACAGAAAGCACTTTAATTTTTGGTAAAGGGAAGTAGGAGAAGCCTTAAATTTGAATATTGTATTCGGGATCACACATAAACTAAGTTTCTATGTATGAAGTATATCTATTAAAAATTATTTTAACTGAATTAAAGAGTAGGTGATCTTTTGATATGCTTCTATTTTATACTTCTGTTTGTGAAACGTGCAACACTATGAAGGAACCCTCCAAAATGAACGCAATGATCCACGCCACTAGCTTTCCGCAACATGCCCCGGCTCCCCCTGTGTATTCGCCTCCACTTGCTAGCGGCGCCGGCAGGGCGATCATGTGTTTTTTTTTTTTTTTGTTTTTTTTTTTTCTCGATCTGTTTTGAGAGTCAGACAGTTTGATGGCACCGATTGAGAAGGATGTTCAAATCCGCCGTAAAATAAATTTATTAATTTTGAGAAATGTGTTTTTTAATGGTGGTTTTTAATTCTTCAGTTGGTCCGTCGAGCCGGAGTAAGAGGAGAGATTAGTGCCTATGGAAAGATATATTGTGTGTGCTTCACGGATCAGTAAAAACTTTGAAAAAAAAATGTTCTTCTGATAAAACGTTCTTCAAAATACTGTGATGAAATGCAGCTTCGTGGCTTTCTGTGAAAGCATTGTGAAAAGAAAAAAAAAGTTGCTATTTCAGTCGAGAGATATTTTTGTGCAATAATTATTCTTCAATGAAACATCTATTTTAATAAAAATAAGAGTCTGGTGGCGGGCGGTTTCCGTGGTAATGGTGAGTACGCTTTTAGTTAATTTAATAGAGTTGTTACAATTTGTTGTATTTCGTTTCGATTTTAAGATAACTTTGTCATGTTTGTTTCGA
The DNA here is from genome assembly GCA_963932465.1 of Maratus speciosus. Taxonomy (NCBI): domain Eukaryota; kingdom Metazoa; phylum Arthropoda; class Arachnida; order Araneae; family Salticidae; genus Maratus; species Maratus speciosus. The sequence goes on from OZ010794.1 coordinate 271,690,045, forward strand.
TTTGATATTAAACGTTATGAGTTCATTCAGAGTGTAATATTTATAAATTAGTTGAATTTAGTTTCGATCTTTAATTTAAATGTTTTGAGTTTGATTTTAATTTATTGCAATTACTTGGGTTCTCTTTTCAAACAAAATATTGTTATCAAAATTAAAGAAGAATGATTTAATCGAGGTTATAGGAGAACTTGAGCTTACCTTGCCCATAAGGCAGACCATAGTGTCGCTAAAAGAAGTAATTGAAACGAGCGAAATTTATAAAACTAATTATGACCTTGTGGAAACGGTTGTTGAATCCGTGACTCAGAAGGAAAAAGACAGCGAAAAGAAAGCTGAGCGCGAGAGATTAGAAAGAGATTCGGTGTTAGAAATGGAAAAAATTTAAACTTGCGCAGTTAGAAAAACAATTGGAACTTACTAATATTCAGAAAGAAACATCGCATAATTTCAGTGACGCAGTAGTAAAAAGTGATTCAGAGGTATCAAATTGTAGTTTAGAAAATTTGTTAAAAAGTGTTAAAACATTAACTATTCCAGTACCTTCGCGTGCAGAATCGTATAATCTCTTTTTTCAATCACTGGAAAGAGCGTTTAAAACAAAGAATGTTTCAAAGGAGATTAGAGGAGAAATTCTTTTAAATATCTTAGGCGAAAAGGCCACTAATTTAATGATATATTTGAGTGAGGATGACCTAAGTAAATATGATAAACTTAAAGAAATTGTGTTGAAGGAATTTCAATCCACTCCGCAGGAAGTGTTAAACAATTTTCGAAGGGTGCAAAAATTTCAAAACGAAACTTATGTTCAATTCGCGTCGCGATTAACTGCAACATTTGATTATTACTGTCAATTAAGAAAGGTGAATGATTTTAAGGGATTGTGTGAACTAATGATTTCCGACAAAATTTTTAGCTCGTTAGATCGTGAACATCAAATTCATATAGGTGTAAAGCAAGGAGAGTCTTGGTATTTACCTCAAGAATTATCTAGATATTGTGATATTTATGTACCATCTAAGAATAAATGTAAAACCCAAAATAATGCTTTTTCACGTCCACAGTTTGGAAATAATTCGCAAAAATATCGTAATGTATACAGTCCACAAAACAATTCTAAAGTGTTTATGTCGGAAGTTAAAACTCCAAAATGTCTTCTTTGCAAGTCTAATGGGAATCATCATCTTGTTCTTGATATGTGCCCTATTTTCAAAAAAATGCTAGTTAATGAAAGAATTGAGTTCGTTAAAAATAATCAACTGTGTTTTAATTGTCTTAATCATCATAAGGTTATTAATTGTTCTTCCAAATTCAACTGCTCCATTTGTAAGAAACGGCATCATACATATTTACATAGTAGATGAAGGGTGTACGCATGGCAGTGCGAAAGATACCAATTCTTACAAGCCAATTGGAATGTCGGGTGCAGCTTTAGATCCAAGATCAAATGGTTTAGTTCCGAAAGGAGCATGTGGTGATAACTCAGCAGCCGAGAGTAGAGAATCATTGTCTTTCACAGCCACAAATGTTAATGTTAACAAATCTCGTATGGTTTTGCTAAGTACAGCTAAAATAATGATCGCAGATAATTTTGGAATATTTCATGAAGCATGTGCATTATTAGACAATGGAAGTCAGTCATGCTTCATATCGAAACAGTGCGCTGACAGATTTAATTTGAAAAGGGATAAAATAAATCTTGTGGTTTCAGGTTTGAATAAATCATCGTCAGTGATAAATTCAGTAGTGAAAACGAAAATTGCCAATCATAGCAGAACTTTCGAAAAAGGAGTAGAGCTTTTAATAGTCTCGAATATAACAGATTACACACCCGCTAAGCAATTCAACATCGATATCCAAGGGCATAGGAACCGGGGGAGCTGTGGCTCTCCCTGGAATATTTCAGATGGGCTCAGCTCCCCCAGGAGAAATTCTCGCACCACATCTGTTTACAATACATTGCTGAATTAAAAAATAAAGTTTACTTTTTCTAGGAAATTCACAAAATAAACAATAAAGAGAAGAGAGGGAGGGGGTGGTGAGCACACTTGTTTGTACCTTCACCCCTTTTCTCATTGCTTACAACCCTCCCGATTTCCAGAAAAAAGAGGGTCTTATATAGGTCTATTACACATTACCTGAACTGATAACATATTTAAAAAACGAATAGAGATAACGAATAAAGAGCAGGCCTTTAAAATTGATTTGGAAGAGATTTGTAAAGAATTTGTAAGCAAAACTACAGAAAGCACTTTAATTTTTGGCAAATGGAAGTGGGAGAAGCCTTAAATTTGAATATTGTATTCCGGATCGCACATAAATTAAGTTTCTATAGATCAAGTCTATCTATTAAAAATTATTTTAACTGGATTAAAGAGTTGGGGATCTTTGGATATACTTCTGTTTGTGAAATGTGCAACATTATGAAAGAACCCTCCAAAATGAACGAAATGATCCGCGAAACTAGTTTTTCGCATTATGCCCCGGCTCCCCCTGTTTGTACAAAGTTCCTACGCCACTGTTGATATCACACATTTAGAGAATTTAACATTGGCAGATGAGAGTTTCAATAGGCCAGGTGTTGTGGATATTTTGTTGGGCGCACAACTATTTTATGAAATTTTAAAATCCGGTCAAATGAGGATCCCAGAGACAGATATTTTGCAAAATTCAGTATTTGGGTTTATTGCTACTGGGAGTGTTGCACTAGAAAACGAAGCTTCTGTTCATTGTGGGTTAATTATGGAAAATTTAGACATAACTTTGAAAAAATTTTGGGAAGTTGAAAATATTGAGGCAGAAAGAGTGCAAACCGATGAGAGTTTAATTTGCGAAGATCATTTCATGAAAACTCATTTCAGAAATGACGATGGGCGTTATGTCGTTAGAATGCCGTTAAAAGAAGAGCCCCCCGTGTTTAGAAGAGTCAAAAGATATTGCCGTTAAAAAATTGAATTCTCTTTGGCGACGTTTAAGAAGAGAACCTGAGTATCTAAAATTATATGGGGAATTCTTAACAAAGTATGAAGATTTAGGTCATATGCAGGCAACTAATGAAAGTCCAAAATACATTATGCCTCATCATGGAGTTTAAAGGCCGAACAATAGTACAACTAAATTACGTGTTGTTTTCAATGCTTCTCAAGCAACGTCATCTGGACAATCTCTTAATGATAAGTTGTATTCTGGTTTTGTCGTCCAGGATGATATATTTTCAATTTTGTTGCGATTTAGGAAGCATACTGTAGTTTTTACCGCAGACATAAAAAAGATGTATAGGCAAATTTATATTAGTCACGATCAGTGCGATTTACAATGTATTTTATGGAAGGGTGATGAGAATAAATTTATACGTGTTTTTAAGTTGCTCACTGTTACCTACAGAACCAAATGTGCACCCTATCTTGCAACGAGAGTGCTTCAAAAGCTATGTCACAATGAGAAAGATAAGTATCTATTAGGTGCCGCTGCTGGCAAGGATTTTTATGTCGATGACATACTCAGCGGTACAAATGACATAGCTACTGCCATTGAATTGCAATGTCAGCTAATATCTCTATTAAATGCTGGTGGTCTGGAACTTCACAAGTGGAGCTCTAACAACGAATTGATATTAAAAAAATCTTCCAACCAGCGAGAAAGAATACAACTTTGAGTCTCATGATTCAGAAACTGTTAAAACTCTCGGACTGCAGTTCAATCCTAGCAAGGACACATTTTGCTTTAAGGTCCAACCATTTGCGAGTTCGATAACTAAAAGAACTATCTTATCAGACATTGCACGGTTATTTGACCCTTTAGGTCTTTTAAGTCCTGTGATAGTTACAGCAAAAATTTATCTGCAGAAGTTGTGGCTCCTTAAGCTTGACTGGGATGACGAAATTCCACTACAAGAAAGAAAAGCTTGGAATAAATTTCGCGAAGAACTGACAGAGTCGAGACATTTGCAGATAAACCGTCATGTTTTATGGCCAAATGCGCAACATATAGATTTGATCGGATTCGGTGATGCTTCTAAAGATGCGTACGGTTGTGTTATATATCTTAGATCTATTTCTGAGACAGGCGAATCCAAGGTGTCACTCCTGTGTAGTAAATCGTGGGTGGCACCCCTCAAGAAGATTACTATTCCGAGATTAGAACTCTGCGCAGCAGAGTTGCTTTCGAAACTTACTGTTAAAGTACTGTCATCCTTGGACGTTCAAATTCGTGGAGTATATTTATATTCAGATTCGACAGTAGTCCTGGCATGGATTGCCTCATCACCTCAAACGCTTAAGGTTTTTGCCTCAAATCGTGTCACCAAAATTCAAAATAGTACTAAAGACTTCACATGGGATTATGCCAAAACTTCTGAAAATCCAGCAGGCTTAATATTACGTGGTGTTAGTCCAGCGAGAATTCTTGATCTTAAACTCTGGTGGCATGGACCAGACTTTTTACATAATCAGGGAAATTATGACATTGAGAAAGAACATTTATCTGTAACTGAAACAGAGGAGTTCCAACAAGAACTCAGACAGAACTGTAGATTCCAAAATTACGAATTTGGGTTTTTCAATGAAATCTCAGACTTTGATTATATATTTAAGATCACTAATTCATATGTAAAATTAATACGAATCATTAGTTTTATTTTCAGATTCATCTCTAATTCAAAGTGTTATACAAAAGAAAAGGGACCTTTATCTCCAGCAGAATTAAAGAAAAGTAAATTGTTTTTAATAAAATATGTACAAAAGCAAGTATTTTCTAGGGAGATAAAGGCCTTGAGAGAGGAAGGAAGGATTAAGGAATTTAATGCCCTTTTATTGATGATGATGGTATAATACGCGTGGGTGGCCGATTAATTAATGCTAGCTTACAAATTGATGTTAAACATCCTATTTTACTTCCTAAGAGCCACAAATTCATGGAAATGATTTTTTTGTATTTTCATTTAAAAAATTTTCATGTTGGGCCCCAAACTTTGTTGTATGCCGTTCGGCAAGAATATTGGCCTTTGGGGGGACGTGCTATTGCTAGAAAAACTGTTCATAATTGTGTAATATGCTTTAAGGCGAACACCCAAAAGAAATGAGTCAAATTATGGCACCTTTACCTATGGAAAGAGTGAATAATTAATCCTCCTTTCTCCAATTCAGGCCTAGATTGTTGTGGGCCTTTCTTAATAAGGTATAAGAACCAAAGGAAAGGTGTATATCAAAAAATTTATGTTTGTGCATTTGTTTGTTTTATGACTAAGGCAGTTCATTTTGAAATTATCACTGAGTTATCGGCAGAGGCCATGATTGCATGTTTAAAAAGATTTTTTGCACGCAGAGGTTTGACATCTCATCTTTTCTCTGATAATGGTACTAATTTTCGAGGTGCTGCTTCAGAAATAAAGGAATTATTTGCTTTATTTAAAAATGTGTATGTAACTGATTACCTGTCTTCTGAAGGTGTGTCATGAAGCTTTATCCATCCACAGTCACGTAATTTTGGGGGACTGTGGGAGGCGGGGGTAAAGTCTTTCAAGCACCATTTTAAAAGAGTGGTAGGTGAGCATAAACTCACATTTGAGGAGTTTTTGACTGTAAGCAATCAAATTAAAGCTATTTTAAACAGCCAATCTCTGACACCACTGCCTTCCGATCCAAATGATTATAATGTTTTAACTACTGGTCACTTTTTGATCGGTAGGCCACTTAACTCTTTACCTGAGATAGACATTTCATATGTAGAAACTAAAATACTTTCTAAATGGCAACTGCTAACAAAACTGGTTCAAACTATTTGGAAAAAATGGACCAGAGATTATTTGTGTAATTTGCAGCAGCGATCCAAGTGGCATAGTATTAATGGTGATATTAAACCAAACATGGTTGTATTGCTAAAGGAAGAAAACCTACCAGTATGTACTTGGGTAATTGGTAGAATAGAAAGCGTCATTTGTGGAAATGACGAAAAAATCAGAGTTGTTAATGTAAAAACGCCTAAGGGCACTTATAAACGAAGTATTTCCAGTGTATGTATTTTACTTATTTCAGATAATGTTATGTAAACTTTTTAATTTTTGCTATTGTATGATTATAATTGAATTTCTTATATTAATATATGGAAATTTTTCCAGAGAGAAACATTCGCCTTGAATACAATATTTCAAATGAAAATCAAATTTCAAATTATTTTTGCTTAAAAGGCGCAAAGACCAACCTTAGTGAAAAAGATTCCATGCCGGGAATCGAACCCGGGTCATCAGTATAGCGCACTGACGTTCTACCGCTAAACCACATGGAACGATACCCAGCTTGGAACTTCTCACATAGATGCCAACATTGTAAATACTGTATCAGGAGTAAACTAGTAAAATTTCAGGAGTTTTGGACACTCATCAGGAGTAAAATAGTCACGTTTCAGGAGTCATTTCAGGAGTTGCACATAATTTTTTTCAAGCTGTATTTAAAAATATTTTTTAGAAACTTTGTGAATCCTCACCCCCTGACAGCTTTTGTATTCATCCACACAAACATAATTTAAATACTAATTTACTTTTACTTTTTATGTAATTAATATTTTTTGTAATAAAGAGACTTCTTTCCACAAACAATTGGCAAAATTCGCAATCTTTCGCCGCGACTGATTGACGAAAATCGCGATCTTTTGCCGCGACTGACTGACGAAAATCGCGATCCTTTGCCGCGACTGACAGACAAAAATCGCGATCTTTTGCCGCAACTGACTGACGAAAATCGCAGTCCTTAGCTGCGACTGATGGACGAAAATCGCGGTCTTTAGCTGCGACTGACGGCCGAAAATCGCGGTCTTTAGCTGCGACCGACGGACAAAAATCGAACTCTTTAGCCGCGAATGACTGGCGAAAATCGCGGTCTTTTGCCACGAATGACTGATGAAAATAGCGATCTTTTGCCGCTACTGACTGACGAAAATCGCAATTTTCTGCCACGAATGGCTGACGAAAATCGCGATCTTTTGCCGCGAATGAGTGACGAAATTCGCGTCTTTTTGGCGCAACTGACGATTTCACATTTTTTGCAACGATTGACAAAATTCGCGATCTTCTGCCACGGCTGAAAGCCGAAAAGCCCGTTTTTGCAGAGCACGATTTTTATCAACGACCGATTGATGAATTTCACGATTTGCAACGACTACTGATTAACAAAATTTGCAACTTTTTTCACTGACCGGTTAAAGAAATTCGCGATTTTCTGCCGCGAGCAATTGCTGAAATTCGTGGTTTTATCGACTAAAAGACAATTTTTGCGATATATTTCAATGACGGATTGAAGAAATCCGCGAATTTTTGCCACTATTGATCGAAAAAATTCGCTATTTTTTTGCCGCGAATGATCGAAAAAATTCACAATTTTTTTGCCGCAAATTTCCGTATTTTCTACCTTATTACCGTACTACCGTATTTTAACCTACATTTCCGGAGATGTTGGCATCTCTGTTCTCACTATTACAAGTTGGCAAGGCTACAAACGCAGCACAAGATGGAATATTTTCCGTGAGCCACCAACATGGGGCAAACACAGACACTCGATGCCATTCGATGCTGGATTTAATTTAGTGTCTGTGTTTGCCCCATGTTGGTGGCTCACGGAAAATATTCCATCTTGTGCTGCGTTTGTAGCCTTGCAACTTGTAATAGTGAGAAGTTCCAAGCTGGGTATCGTTCCATGTGGTTTAGCGGTAGAACGTCAGTGCGCTATACTGATGACCCGGGTTCGATTCCCGGCATGGAATCTTTTTCACTAAGTTGGTCTTTGCGCCTTTTAAGCAAAAATAATTTGAAATTTGATTTTCATTTGAAATATTGAATTTCTTATTTCATTAGTATATGCAGAGTGTATATATATTGTAACTTTGTATCTATTGTATTTTTAATGTGAAAATGTAGTAAAATAGTACGTGTTTTAATTGAAACCTTTGGGTTTCAAGGTGGGGAGTGTATTTGCCTCCGCTTGCTAGCGGCGCCGGCAGGGCGATCGTGTGATTGTTTTTTTTTCTCCCTTGATCTGTTTTGAGAGTCAGACAGTTTGATGGCACTGATTGAGAAGGATGTTCAAATCTGCAGTAAAATAAATTTATTAATTTTGAGAAATGTGTTTTTTAATGGTGTCTTCTTCACTCTGTTTGTACAAAGTTCCTATGCCACTGTTCAAATATTTTCCATGTCCTCAAATTTTATTTCGATTTCTTATTCTACTATTAGGTTGCATCCATTATAGGTCAAAATTAACATTTTTACCCACTGGCCAGTACACTGATTTTTTTCACTGGCCAGTTTTTTTTTAACCACTGGCCAGTAACAAAGTTATGTACGTTCCATACAAAATTGTGTTTTTTCTAACTATCAACATTGTAATTTACTGATATATATTACTTACCATCCAATATGATTACACTCAACTGAAAAATGTTATTTTTACTATTAGTTGCAATGAAATTCACAGGAAAATTTCAGAAAGGTTACAGCAGAGGGGGACCCCACACCCCCTCGGCACTAACTAATATGCATTTTTCTGCAACCATTTAATGAATTTCGCGATCTTTTGACGAAATGTACGTTTTTTCGTGACCTTTTGCAAAATCAGCGTTTTTCGCGATCTTTTGACGAAATCTGCGTTTTTTCCGTGATCTTTTCACAAACTTGCGTTTTTTTGTAATCTTTTAACAAAATTTGTGGGTTTTTTCGCCATTCTTTGAAAATATTTGCATTTTTTTCAAGATTTTTTGACGAAATTTGCAGTTTTTTCAAGATTTTTTGACGAAATTTGCGTTTTTCCCCGTGATCTTTTGATGAAATTTGTGTTTTTTCCGCGATCTTTTGATGAAATTTGTGTTTTTTCCGCAATCTTTTCGTAAAATTTGCAATTTTTTCATGATCTTTTGACGAAAGTTGCGTTTTTTCCGCGATCTTTTCACGAAATTTGCATTTTTTCCACGATCTTTTGACGAAAGTTTCGTTTTCTCCGCATTCTTTTTATTTAAAGAAATGTACATTTTCCGCGATCTTTTCACGAAATTTGCGTTTTTCTGCGATCTTTTCTCAAAATTTGTGTTTTTTCTACGATCTTTTGACGAAATTTGCGTTTTTTCCGCGATCTTTTCTCGAAATTTGTGTTTTTCCTCCGCGATCTTTTCTCGAAATTTGTGTTTTTCCTCGATCTTTTGACGAAATTTGCGAAGTTGATCAAAAAATGCAATTAAACACTTTATTGTTTAACATTATCGGCACGTGATTTAGCAAGGCAACCTATTTGCAATGTATCAATCTATACATTATCTAACATATATTCTTTGTTATCATTAAATAACAAATGAGGGTATATATTTCTTATACCGGATCTCGTACTATAAGCTAATTTACAACAACAACAACAACAACAACAACAACAAAAAAAAAAACCCACTAAATTCACTGATTTTCAAAATTCAGTGGTTTTAACACAAAATTGACCAATTTCAACTCAAACTAATAGATCGAAAGCGAATGTTTTTCGTGTTAAACTATTTTTGTTTCATGTTAAAAGAAAAAAAAATTTTAATTGCATAGTATACTGTCCGGACTGCTATATCCTTTTGTGTTAACCGATTTTTTGTTAAGTGTTTTCATGTTAAACGTATTTCACTGCATAAGACAAGTCTAAGAATCTATATTTAAGGAAAAGAAAGAAGAGAATAAATTGTAGCTAAATATTTCTGGTGATTACCATCTGATTAACATGAAAAATTATAGCTATGTCAATAAAAATAAATGCAAGTATTCAAGTATTGGTGCACTATATGGCCAAAGGTGACCGGTCACTTGCGATTTTAGACGTTTTGTTAAATATCTAGAAACATACATGAGGAATTAACATGAAACTGCAGGTGTGTAAACAGTATAGTATTGGTCATATTTCCGCGAAGATTTTTTCCTGAAACCCCATAGGGGGCCGCCAACAAATTGAAAAAGAACGGATATTTTTTGGATAACACTGTAAAAACTAATGTAGCAAAAGCGTTCAAACACGAGATTATTAATAAGTGGCTTACTGTAATATACTGTGTTCATTTTTATGAGGATAGCATGTATACTCGTAGAGAAATCAAGGTTTTTATTACTACAGCCCCAAATTTCACTAAGTTTTTTGCTTATAATTTTCAGAGTTCTTAATATAAAAAAAAGTTCTTTTCAGACAATATGACAAACAATATCGTACACAATACTTTGCAATCAGAATTAAAAAATAACAAAAATTGGATAAAAAGTGAGAACCCCTGATCTTTTTGCTTGTTTTTGGGAACAACGGATTTCGAGCTTATTCTATCAACTATTATTTTCAGAATTTTCAAGCTATGATTTTGAGACTTTCACAAGAGTTGCTCTATATACTTAGCTATTACATTATGCACATTATATTTTGATTGCATTTGCGCATGCGCAGTGAAACATTTTTTAGTAAACCTTGCTCATTTTTCATCCAATTTTTATTATTTTTTAATTCTGATTGCAAAGTATTGTGTACAATATTGTTTGTCATATTTTCTGAAAAGAACTTTTTTTTATATTAAGAACTCTGCAAATTATAAGCAAAAAACTTGGCGAAATTTAAGGCTGTTTTTATAAAAACCTTAATTTCTCTACGAGTATACATGATATCCTCATAAAAATGAACACAGTCTATTACAATAAGCCACTTATTAATAATCTCGTGTTTGAACGCTTTTGCTACATTAGTTTTTACAGGGTTATCCAAAAGATATTCGTTCTTTTTTCAATTTGTTGACGGTCCTCTATGGGGTTTAGGAAAAAATTTTCGCGGAAATATATGACCTATACTATAATGTTTACACACCTGCAGTTTCAGGTTAATTCCTCATGTATTTTTCTAGATATTTAACAAGACGTCTAAAATCGCAAGTGACCGGTCAACTTTGGCCATATAGCAGGGGTGTAAAAATACCGGGCGCCAGGTCGCCCGGGCGACTAAATTTTCGACACTGGCGCCTAGATAAGTCTTAGGAAATGAAAAATAATTCATATTTATAACCTTGATTATTTATGATTTTTTTTTTCTTTTTGTTCTATGCGCAAAGAAAAAAAAAAAAAATAAATGAAGTTCTCTTTCACTGAACTGGACTTATTAAAATTATAATTAAATCATTTCCAGAAATATTTTGTCACATTGAATGTTGATTTGGAAACAACTGAAAGTATTGCTCTTGACGAATGGTACGAGTGAAATTTAGTGAGCTTTTGATCAAATCAATGAAAAATTATTCTAAATTTCCAATTTTATCAAAGTTACTGCAAATTGTATCTGCAATACCTGTGGCAACTGCATCCTGTGAGCGAGGATTCAGCACAATGAATTTTATCAAGAACAACTTTCGCTCTACTTAGACATCACAAAATTTAAATGGACATTCTGAAGAAGCATTTGATCCTACAAAAGCAGTTGAACGCTGGTACTTTACATAAAAAACAACAAGACACATGAGCGGTCATAAACATCATAAAAATTTAAAAGCAAATGAGGACAAACAATAAGTTAACAGTATTGATTTATGGCATATATTATAGTCCTTGAAGTGAATTACATATTTGCACTTTTGAGATGTTTAAAGAAGTTTTTACTGATTATTATTTGTATTTTACATTAGCACTTCCAATTTTTATATCAATATTTATAATTTTATGTAACACTACTTTTTTACACAAGAAAAATTTATGTCATGTGTCAGATATATTTAATTAAAAAGAGTAACTTGTATGTACTATTATTAACTTATAATGTAATTTCATTTTACAAATTTGTTATCGATAGTAACTGGCTCCTAGATTTTCAAAAAATTTTTACACCCCTGTCATATAGTGTATTATTGAAAAAATTTTGAGCATGAATTTTTTCATTTTTAACAAGTTGCATTTGATTTTCTTAACAGGGATCCGCTTAGATTTTTTTTTCACAAGATCCTGTTTTTGTGAAATTGTGAACTTTTGTATACACTTATAAAAAATATAATTTTATGAATAAGAAATTATAGTTATATTTAAGTTCCTATTTAGACATATTTAATTAAGTTCTTTGTACATAGCTGCCAACTTGTATGGATTTTTCTTACCACTAAAATTTAATAGAATTTTTTTACTTATTTAAACGGTAAAATTGCTTGAATTTCAATGATTCAATTAACTAAAATTTTCTATTAAATTTTAGTGGTATGAAAAATCCATACAAGTTGGCAGCTATGTTTGTTTGTTTGTATATTGATAATTTCAGTTGGTTATGTGACAAGTTTTATTTTAAAATCATCACATTTGTGAAGGATTCAGTTTGGAGATTGAAAACTTTTCCAAATTTTGCCAAGGGTCCTGTGATTTAAGGTTAAAAAAAAAAAAAAAAAAAATGTGAAGGGTCCTTTAAAAGACTGAAGCTCTTCGATTATACATTTTTATTTAAAACTTTTCCAAATTTTGTCAAGGGTCCTGTGATTTAAGGTAAAAAAAAAAAATTGTGAAGGGTCCTTATCAATCTGTTTAAAAGACCGAAGTTCGTCCATTATACATTTTTAAATGTACCTCATTTGGAAAAAATGAAAAAAAAAAAAAAACAGTTTTTTTTTCAAACATTCCCATCTCTACTCTCAAAGACCACCGAAGAACAAAAAAAGTCATTTTTTCACATTTTTTTCATTTTCTTTTTACGAGTTTGAAAAAATAATCAATGAAAATTATACATTTTGGTTAGGGATGCACCGAATATTCGGTATTCGGCTATGTTACCGAATATTCCGTTTGGCTGAATATCAAACTATTCGGTATGCCGAATATTCGGCCTGAATACCTTAAAAAAAACTTTTTAAACATATTTTTTAAAAACTTATACAACTTCTACATTTAACAGTCAACTTATAAAGATATTCAGAATAATTAGAAACAGAATCATATTTAAATAAAAGAGAATGTTTTTCCATTATATAGTATTTGCTGTTTGTTAAGTATTATTTAAGAAAATTAACAAATCATGAGGATTTTCATAGGAATTAATTATGTACAAATGCAAGTTCCTGAACATTATTCAGTAAAAAATCTGTTTCTTGCTAAGATTTTAAGAACAACTTTTACAATCTCTGAAAATGATTGCCCACTCCAGACACCGACCTAGGATGCATTTAAAAACTTCCTTGTTTAATCAAAAGGAGTAGAACAGTTATTCTTGCTGAGTTGCCACCATATAAAATTTGAATAGATTGTATTATTTATTTACTTTTATGTTAGTCTGTTCCTAACAAACAAATGTATGATCCTGTACAATTTTTCTACTAATTTTTTCACAATTTCTCTTTTATTTTAAAATGTTTCTTTTAGAATTTAAGAAAATTTTATTCATCTGTTTTAATTCTCAGAAGAAGCCATGAAATTTAAAATTTTATTAATTAAAAAAGTTTTATAACTGTCTTCTTAAATAACTCAAAGCACATTTTTTTTCAGTATAAAGCTTACTTGTAAAACGCTCTTGTTTATTAAAATGTAAGTTTCTGTATTAAATAGTATGTAAAATTGTTTTAAAATTTAACATTTCAATGCTTTTAAACTTTGAAATATAAAAGTATTCGACAAGCCGAATATTCATTATTTGGCCAAAATCATTATTCGGTGCATCCCTATTTTTGGTGATATAAGCTCCACCAAAATGCAACAATTTCCTTTCTTCTTTAAAAATGAAGAAAATCAGTTGAATAGTTCGAGAAAAATGGTCATCCAATTTGGAAAACAGTTTCAAGAAAAACAAGTCTAAAGCTTTACAATGGTGCTACGTTTAATGAGCAAACAAGATTGTAAGGAATTGGAATATCACAAAACTGCATTAAAGCAACAACCTACATACTTACAGGATGCAAATAATGAAAAAGAAAATTTTGATACCTCCTCTTAAGCCTTAATTGCATCAAGATTTTTAAAAAAGTAAAGGCCGAGGTATGATTGGTCAAAATCAGCTTATGCTGCATATCATTTAAAAGTTTAAAAAACAAACTTTAAAAGGAGACTAAAATCGGCTTTAGAGCAACAGCATTATTTTCTACAATAAGAAAATCATTTCAACCAAGGTGAAATTTTGAAAAAAAAAATTTAAATTTTCAACTGGTTCTAAGTGCTCTGTAACCTCAAGCATCTTAATTTCTAAATTTTTAATTACCCATGATACTATTTAATAAGTACTCCAAATTTCATTGAAGCATTAAGAGGTTGGGTTGTCAGTGTTATTTTGATGTGGAATGACTCAGTGGTATAGTCAGATACATAGATTTATTTGCCCCATAGCTATGAAACCTTCCTCAGCCTCTCCCTCCCGCCTCCCTCACAAAAAAAGAAAAGATTTGTTTTGTGAACTTTACAATAAAAAGATTTTTTTTTTTAATTAATACTTTCATGTACACATAAGTCATACAGATGAGCACACAATATAAATTTAAGTGGTAATACTTTCATGTACACATAAGCAGTAATACTTTCATATAGACATAAGCAGGGATCATGGCTGCAAGAAGCACGTCCAAGCCAAGACTGAAAAATTTTCAGAATATTAGGTATAACCAAATGGAAATGGGCTAAATGATTTCTATGTCTTGTATTAAAAGAGTAAAAATTGATCTTTTACGATAAAAGAAAGCAATTAAAAATTTTTGCTAGTAAAATTGCTATGATTGAAGTATATAAAGTAAAATTTACTATCAGTCAAGAATCTGCCCAGGACTGAAATCAGTCCTGAGACTGGAGGTTTTGCACCCATGGCAGGGATGTAGTGGAAGGTATATGACGGTATACCCTCTGGAAATTTTTAAGAAACGCCATATACCCTTAGTTTCTGAAGCAAAGTTAATATAAAATTAGCTATTCAGGGGAGATTTTTTTTTTTTTCAAAATTCTGTATGTTAAAAAAAAAAAAAAAGGTCTTAGGAAAACATTTTAAGAAAACTGAAATTTTAGTTATATTCATAAATAATATATTTTAAGTTTTAATGAATGTTTCAGTTTCTTTGTGATTTACTTTGTGGCTTAATTTCTGTCTGGTTTTATATAAAGTGCAATCCAGAGATTTATTATGCAGTCACATAGAATGAAAGCTGGCGCCATAACTGCACTGGTAGACATGATTTCCATGAAGAAAAAAGAAAATAGAAAAGACAAAAAACATTTAGCGTTATTGATAAACAGAGAAAGAAAAAAAAAAGTATTTGTTCTCATTTTAAGTAGATTTATATATATATCTATAGAATTTATTTAGCCAATCATTGTTAAGTTAAAAAGTTGTAGGAAATAGTCGGTCTTTTTACATTTTAACTGTATGTGAAAAAGGATTTATAATAATTTTCGCAATATGAATAGTTGGTTAAAAACCAAAATGCATTATATATTCTTTTGTTGTTATGTAGTAGTATATTTTCAACTATATCAATTTGATTATTTTTCTATATGAAGCGCTCATGCAAGATTTATACTCATTTAAAAAAATAAAATCCTTTGAGTTTCCAATGAGTTATTTTCAGAAATTTCTTTTTCAGTCCAAATCATCCCTGCCATATACTCGCACATAAGTTGAGAAATATTTGAAAAATAAATTTTCTATACCTACGGTAATACAGCACTTACCTATAACATACCGTAAAATTTTGGGGAAATTTTCGTTTGGATTGGGGGAAATGTTGGGAGTAGAAACATTTTCTGCACACCTGAGCCACACTGGATCATTTTTTCTGCCTGGCTGTCTTGCTTATTAACAAATTCAAAAGCTCTCTGGACTGTACACTGTATCTAGTATAATGGTATTCCTGTCCCAATTTGTGATTCACACTATACTATAGGTGCAGATCGACAGTTGACACTCGCCACATGGTGACTATTTTTTTTTTTTACTGTGGCCACTAACTTTCGGTGTCTAGTCAGCATGGATTATAATATAATTTTTCTTACAGAAAAACTAATGTTTGAAGTGTATTTTGATATTTTGCAAAATAATCTCACACATTCACATTTTTTTTTTTAACATGTATTTTTGTATGAAAAAATCCCAATAAGAAGTATTATTTTCCTAATATTCCCTACTATCATGATTGCTTATCTTATACATTTTGTTTCAAAAAAACTATCTTGCCTAACTTTATCATCTGACTGTACATAGTTTAAGATTTATATTACACTTAATATTAAAACTTCAAGAATTTTATGAGTAAGTTAAATATACACATTTGATGTATTTAGTGTTTTGTTGTACATGCATACATATATTAAATAATTTTTCAGTTTGAATTCCTGAGTTTTTTGTTTAGTTTTTTCCCAAATAAGCGCTATTGTTTTTATGCATTTGTTTCACAATATGGCCACAGAATCTTTTAGGTTTAGGAGCGATTGGCTACTTCCATATTTTGGGAATCTGCACTTATACACTATATTATACCAAAGATTCACAAAACAGTTACTAGATCCAAGATAATCACGCAATTAAAATGTGAAGCTGTCAGTCATATAGAAGAAATATGACATTTGAATTCTAAACATAAAACAAACTTGTGAATTATGTATAATCTGCTTTAGAGGGAGTAACACACCACTGAAAATAAAGTCAAGGATCGATAATCCATGCACCCATTATCCGCAATTTTCTATAATCAGCATTGCTTAGAAAAAGTAAATATCGTGAATTTTGCCAATCTGTCGCTGAAAATGTGCGACAAATGTGCGGTAAAAAATCGCAAATTTCACTGATCGGCCGTGGGAAAATCCCCAAGAATTCTGACAAACAATCGTGAGGAAATAATTGCTAATTTCATGAAAAAATTCGCGAAATTTGCAAATATGTTGTTGAAAAATACCGTGAACTTTGACAAATGATGGTGGAAATAAAACACTAATTTCAGCAATTGATTGCAGAAAAAAATCACGAATTTCGGCAAACAATCTTAGGGGGGGGGGGGAGAAGGAGTGATTTTTCATGAAATGATCGTGGAAATAACGCGAATTTCGGGAGAAAATATTGCAAATTTCGTCAAAAGTTCACGGAAGTACATAACGAAACTTGTCAAAAAATGGCAGAAATACATAGCGAATCTTGTCAAAAGATCGCAGAATCACATTGCAATATTTTTCCGCAACAGATTGGCAAAATTTGCTAACTTCGGGAAATGGCTGCAGGAAAAAACAATCAACAAATTTCGTCGGTCGATTGAGGGAAAAAAACGTGAATTTCGTCAAACGATCGTTCACAAAAATCTTGAAATGATCGCCGAAAAAAAACACGAAATTCGGCAATTGATCGCGGGAAAAAAACTTATTTATTACTCTTTAACAGGGATGTAGTGGAGGGTATACGGTGGTATACGCCGTATACCCTCTGGATTTTTTTAAGGAACACCGTATACCCTTTGTTTCTCAAGAAAGCTATAGTATATACACTCTAGGGTATACGCTCTGCCTTGAGCGTATACCCTCTGCTTAGAGCGTATACCCTCTATTTTTTTTACGACTACACCACTGCTCTTTAAATATATAATTTCATAAAAGAACTTTTATGAGATAGTATATTAATTATTAGATTTCACATTTATCTTATCTTCATTTTATACTGAATATGGTATTAA
Source organism: Maratus speciosus (assembly GCA_963932465.1). Taxonomy (NCBI): domain Eukaryota; kingdom Metazoa; phylum Arthropoda; class Arachnida; order Araneae; family Salticidae; genus Maratus; species Maratus speciosus. The sequence continues at coordinate 271,707,676 of OZ010794.1, forward strand.
AATGTTGTAAAGAAAAAATAAATTTACTCACAATCCACACAATACTCTATAATCTGCAATAGTCCATAATCTGCACAACCTTTAGTCCCAACTTGTGCGGATTAAAGATCTTTCCCTGTACTTATTAAATAGATTTAACTTCAGCAATTAACTTGCAAAAATGAAAGGATCATTTAGGAAAGAAAAAAGTTTAAAAACAAAAGAGCATATAAATCAGTATTTTGGGGGAATGCACAATATATAGATAATACAGAAAGAGCATAAATTATTGAGCACATTTCAAAGTTCTATAAAACTTTTAATGCAGTGTTGTATTTCATAAAATAGCATTTCAAATTAATAAAAGTTTTATTTAATGTTATTAAAAGGTAATTTTTAATCTGACATGGATGAATTTGATTCTTATTACAGCCTGTAAATATTAATGTTAAACTGATTTAAATCAAGCTGCTTTAAATCAAACAACTTTGCTACAGTTACTGTTATTCTGAGCATTAAAAAACTCCCTTATTAAATCAAAAGGAGCAGAAAATTTAATCTTGTTGAGTTGCTATCATTTGTATTATTTATTTTTCACTTGAGTCTGATCCTGACAAATAAATACGACTAAAATAATTGCAGTTAGATCAAAATTAGGAAAAAAACATTTACCAGATGAAGATTGGCCAGACTGGCGATTTCCAGAACTTCCCCTGTAATCAAACAAAATTACATAAATTTAATTGATGTAAAAGATTTAATTATCACAAAAGCATTTGAACAAAATATTATCTCATCAAAAAAAAAAAAAAAATCTTTTTAAATGGTCTGCCAAGCCATTCCAAACTAGTGCGCTGACTCTAGGCCAATCTGGCAGGATGCAATGCCTGACAGCCCTTTTTGACTACTTATGTGCCTGGCGGCCTTTTTTGAACTACTTTATGCACCCAATGATCCTTACTGCTGCTTTTGTCATGCCCTTTAGGCAGTGACCCGGAGCCGAACAATTTTTGATGCTCCAGCTCCAGTCCTAGAGAAAATACTGTGGCTCCAGCTCCGGCTCAAAGTCGGCTCCGACTTCGCGCTTTTGAGTTGCAGATTTTAATTTACACGTTTAATTTTTTGATCACAAATACTTTCTACCTCATTAAAGAGCTGACAAAATAAATTTTTCTTCTCATCAAACTTCAAATGCTTGTTCAGAAAGTATGACATCTTTTAGCTTTTGCTTTTAAAATAGAAAGTTTGGTGGAATTTTAAACACAAAAATCTTAAATTTCTCCTACACTTTTCAAACAGCCAAAATTGCACAACTACACATGTAAACAACAGGCGGCCATATTTGTTTTCGAATAGTGTTGTCACTTAGTTCAAGTAGAAAGTAGAAGTAAAGTAGTGTTACCATGTTTTGAGAAGGTTTCCTTCTCTAATAATAATAATAAAAACCTAAAAAATGATATAATTAAAATACTGAATAATGATGTACAGTAGATCTTTATAACGCAAACCTAAAAACGCAAGGTTGTGCGTTATATAGAATTTTGCATTATATGGATAGCATTTCACACATCATTAAATTTACCTTATAAACACGACCATATAAATCTGAAACATACCAAAATACATTAGAGTATCTTTATACTTCACTTCTTGTCACCAGGAATTATCCAAATTATAAATTTTTGCATTATATGATCATTTTATATTGTTTATTTTATAAACATGGTCCAACTATACCTGGACCCAATCATTCATTATATTACTCATTTCCAAAAATATAATATTTATTGTAATAATAGCAATTTTTTTCATTAAAAAGTTTTGAATTAAGGAGATAAAGTTGAATTAATGTATCAAATGTAGTTTTCTAGAGAGTAGCAATTTTTACGATGTGGGATTTCAGGTGCCTCTTACCTGCAAAATTCATTGTTTACATCTGAGAAGTTGTGCGTCATATGGAGAATTGCATTATATAGAATCGCGCTATAAAGATCTTCTACTGTAATTAAAATATTTTGAGCCTAGAAATTTAAAAGACTGAAAAAAAAAAAAAGATTTAAAAGAATATTAAAAACTAAAGGAGCCCTGGAGCTGGGGAAAATTTAGAGCTCCACTCCAGGGAAAACACAGCTCCGGAGCGCTCCGGCTCTGGGCTCCAGCTCCAGGCCTTTAGGTTAATTTCCTCATGAAATAAGTCAATCAACACAGTGTTAATTCAGGGAGTGCCCCGGGGGAAGGGGGGATATCCCCCCCTCCAACCGGAACCATGTGATTTCCCCCTTGAAAAATTTGAGATTTTGTGTTTTCACTAGTCAAAAAGTGCAATTCCCTCCCCCCAGAGCTACAGAAATCCCTCCCAGAGAAAAAGCATCTAAATTCAACACTGAATCAACCATATGGGGGGGAGGGGGGAAGTGAATTTCATCATTCGGCCGGAAGGAAAAAAAATAGTGAAATTCGTCGATTGGTCGCTGGGGGTGAGGAGAATGAAGAAATTTGTCAATAACTTGCAAGTTTTGAAATAAGTCGTGGGGACAAATCCGTAAACTTGCTATGTCGCCAATTGCATGAAAAAAAAATCATGAAATTTGTTGATCGACTGCACAAACAGGGGTGGGGAAATCATTTTACTTGCCAGTGACGAGTGAATTTTCTGACAGGGCATGTTAATTTTTAAGTAGTTTTTAAAAACTGTAGGCTATAGAGATATACTAAAAACATTTTTTTTTAAACCTAGATATTGTAACTTTCCAAATTATTACAATGCAAACATCGTATAAACAGGATGAGTAGCAACATTTTAGTTTTAAAAATAAGCACCTGTAAGCACATTTTTAGGGAAAAATAAGCACCCATTTATGTGCAAAAATGCATCATTATCCATTCAATAGTGAAGAAAAAACTTAGCACAATCATTTTCTTATCCGAGGTTATTCAGATCTGCCAACCTTTCAGTATGATAAACAGTAGCATGCCAGTTCTTTAAGGTGGAGTTTTATTACTGGAGCCTTATCAAATCATTTGCTTTATTTAAATGGTATAACATTTTAAATTAAGTAATTTCTTGTGACCGATTGCAGAGATCAGTGATCTGCTGAATTTCCAAGTCTATTTGATGTAATTTTATCTTTTTTTTTTGCAAGAAATTTAAAAAATGTAATTTTTCCAATGACCATTTGATGAAAATAGTTTTATTTTGCTCGATTATTTGATGAATTTGAGGTTTTTTGTGATCTTTTGACGAAATTTGTGGATTTTTTCACCATTCTTTGAAGAAATTTGCGTTTTTCTGTAATTTTTTGACAAAATTCGCATTTCTTCGTGATCTTTTGACGAAATTTTCGGATTTTTTCACCATTCTTTGAAGAAATTTGCATTTTTCTGTAATTTTTTGACAAAATTCGCATTTCTTCGTGATCTTTTGACGAAATTTTCGGGTTTTTTTCCCGATCTTCTGATGATATTTTTGGTGTTTTCACGATCTTTTGATGAAATTTGCTTGGTTTTTTTTTCGTGATTCTTTGAAGAAATTTGCGATTTTCCACAATTATTTGACGAAATTGGCGTTTATTTCGCGATCCTTTCACGAAATTAGAGGGTTTTTCGCGATCCTTTGAAGAAATTAGAGGTGTTTTTTTGCGCGATCTTTTAACGAAATTCTGAAATTCTTTAAAGAAATTTGCGTTTTTTTCCATAATTCTTTGACAAAATTCACGTTTCTTCGCGATCTTTTGACGAAAATTCCATGATTTTTCGCTATCTTTTGACGAAATTTTCGTGTTTTTTCACGATCTTTTGACGAATCTTTCGCGATCTTTTTTATGTATTTCCGCGATGTTTCGACGGCGTGATATTTTTTTCAAATTCGCGATTTTTTCTGCGAATTTTGACAGGTATCGAAAATAAGCACCTTGTAAGGACCTTACAGACTTTTTTCGAATGTAAGCACCTATAAGCACCCGCTACGCACCCTGATAAAATTCTATCCTATATTAAGTTTCCTCTGTTGTATACATTTCTTAATTTTATAGAAAAAAGAATTATGAAAATGCATTGCAGTAATAGTAATTAATTATGTGTGCAATCACGTACGATTTTGTCATAATTATTTTCAACTGTATGTTGCATCTTGCTGGCTAGTAAAATTTTCTAAAAATTCTCCATCCCAGCGCAGGAAATAATCTTGAAATTCCACGATTGGTTGCAGGAATATACAAGGTTCCCAGCAAAGCATGTCTGGCAATTTTCCTGACCAAATTTCAAAATATTACATGACCAAATGGGCATACAACCAAATCTGCTGCTATTTATTTCCTCAATAGTTTGACAAAATTAGTGATTTTTTCTTGAGCAATCGCTCTTCGAATTTCATGATTTTTTTAGTGATGAATTTCACGTCATATTATTTATTTTCCCCAGACTTTTTAGAAAATATTTGTAAATTACCTATATATTTTAAAATTCCCCTCACTTTCCATGTCGCTGGGAACCCTGTGATTGAAATATTTTTTAGAATTGTTATTTTCATTTCAAATAGAAAATCTTAAAGTTAGTAAAGTTGAAGTTTATAAAAGATTAACTTTTTTATGCAGCTAAATAAATTTATTTAGTCATATCCCGTATATACTCGCATATAGGTCGAGGAATTTCTAACAATTTTCGGTACGCAAATTAGGGGGGGGGGGGGGGTCGACTTATATGTAGTGTTCCCGCTAGGCCATTTTTGAAGGGCGCAGCACCCTGCCCTTTTTAAAATCGGTAAAGCGCGCCCCACCGTTTTCTAAATCGGTAAATTATGCCCTTCATGTTTCAAAAATAGTCAAATGTGCCCACAGTTGTTTCTCAGCGATCGCTTATAATTTTCCTCATTCCATGAATTTTGAGAAACACATCTTCAAAAGCATCCTGTTTCTTCCCACCAAATCATCATAGCTTCCACCTAAATTACGTACACCTTTTTCGCCTTCTTATCTTGTGGGTCAGTAGAGATTTGCCAAGAACAGAGAGGAAATAAGACACTCTACAGGAAGTTACAAACTGAACAGTTGCATTGTCCAGTAGTTATTCCCCCTGTTCTTGCACTGAGATGCTATCTCTTGAGATCCAATTCTGGATGCTAGGATGCTTTAAAAAAAAAAAGTCTCTTTTTTATATCTTTTCCCCCCCCCCCCCCCACGCTATTTCTGTGGGTGCATACTGAACGTCTTACTACTGTAGATGCATGAACCAACAAAGGCAAACGGACGAAAAGAAATGACGACATTTTAATTCCCTACTAGATAAAAAAAAAACCTCCTAGCATACGATCCTGCTTTTTTCAATATTTCGGGGCTCTGCATTAAAAAAACTCTACTCTGTCTACACAAGCATTGAAATGCTAATAATTTGTATGGTCGGACCCGGCCTTCTTCTTAAAGAGGTCCCGGTGCAAGGAAAATTTTCAAAGTACTGCATTTTTATTTAAAAAAAAAAAAAAAAAAAAAAAAGCTTAACTCTCGTCGGGAAGAGGGGGAGTATAAGCGGAAGTCGCTAGTTACTAACCCAGGTGTAAACATTTTTCAGGAGTCCTTTTCTATTTAAAGGTATTTTAGTCTTCTTGGGGGTCTCTATAAGCACGGGTCTTGCGTACTTTGCGCCTATCGTACCTTTCGTATGATTAGCTTAGTATATAATTTCGAAGAATTATGCAAACATGCCAAACAAACTATAATCTTTTAATTATCTTTGTTGTGCAACTCTATAAGTAAAGTTTTAACCTTTTTAACAATTGAATTGAAAACCCGGAATAAGAAACTTTCATTTGATTTCAACTCAGACCCGATAAAATAAAATAAAAAAATTCAGCGATGCAGTAATCGTCCTGGACCCGCAAAAAGAATTTTTGTCAACCTGCAACTCACTATACTTTTACTGATTCAACTGAACTCGATTCCAAAATGAGAGAAAAGTAATAACATATTTAAATGCAATTATAGAAATGCCCCACCAGTGGCCGAGAGGTTCTGCTCTCAAAGCTGGGAGATGGGTGGTGCTGGGTTCGAACCCGATCACGCCTGTCGGCCTAATCTTTCGGAGTTTTCCGTGGTTTTCTTCGAACCTTGGATAACTTTACTTAAATACGGATTAGGTTCCCTTAGAAAGACTCCCACAAGGAGGGCACTCCCCGTCGGGCCAATATCCCTCGTGCAGATAATCGGTCGTCATAAGTAACACGCAATTATAGAAAAAGTTGCCTACAATTATGTTTTTAATATAAAAAAAAAAAATTCTTATCAAATATAATGCATCTGTGTCTATTTGCTCAAATATTTCGTTTTATACCGGAAACGATATTCACGATTTTTTTTTATGAAACTGGGTTAGACGAACTCAACCCCGACCCCCCCCCCCCCCCCAACACTGCTTGACCAAACAAAAAACAAACGAGAAATATTAGCAAAAGCTGCATCCCCTTTTTCAAACTAAGAAGAATGTATATGGTACCAATATATAAATATCATATCAATGGAAAATAAAACCTGCTTCCATCATTGTCCCAACATTTAGAAAAAAAAAATCCTTATTCTTTCAGTTTTAATTTACAGATGCACATATTATACAAATATGAAACCACGTTAGCGAATGAAGTATTTTACATTACTTTTGACTGCAATCGAAAATTGACATATGCAGTAGGAAATACAGCTGTTAGGTTGTTTATATAAGGAAGAAGGTATGCCTTATTTTGATAAACAACATATAGCCAAAGTGACACAACTAACGCATTCAACTTTGCATTTTGTTGATATGTCAGCAGTTTTATCGTAATTAATTAGCAACTTCTCTTTATTTTCAATTTATGCATTTATTAACATACACTTGGTGATGCCGGATTAGATGTCTGCACAAGCCAAAATTTCTAGGTCCGGAACCGGCCCAACCCATAGAAAAAAAAAAAAATTCGGCAGGAATCCGGCCCGTACAAAAAAAAAAAAAAAAATTAATGGCCGGTATAAAAGTTAAAAATTCAGCCATGCCCATACAAAAAAATTATTGGCTCTTCCCGGTATAAAAGCTAAGAGTTCGGCCCGAGAAACGACCCAGCACGGAAAATAGTTAAAGCCTCGACCAGAGGTGTTGGTGTTGTTTATGACGGCCAATTATCTACATGAGGGATATGGGCCCAAGGGGGCATGTTATATAGGAACTTAACATGTATTTATGCAAGGAAATCCAAGGTTCGAAGAAAAACACGTAAAACTCCGAACGATTAGGCCGACGGATCTCGGTACGAGACTGGCCCGACTGAATTTCTACAGAATATGGAATTTTACCTTGATATGGTTAAAAAAATGATTTGTACGAGTTCTGACCAAAAATACTTATTATAATATTTATTTTTAAAGAAGCGCCTTAGGCTGCAATATTTATTTTTTTAATGAATTGATTTATATATAAATATTTCAGTGATCATTAATAGCGTTAATCGGTATTCCATGTATTGGAGAGTTAAAAATCTGAAAAATGCTATAGAGTAAAATCTCCTAAGAAGGAATTGCATAGGGAAAAAAATATAAATGTCAACGTGTTCCCTTATTAGCAGGTGTAAATGTATTATATTCTTTTCTCACATATTATTATATTCATTTTGCATGGATCAACACATTTTTCCGTTTAAGAAAGGATTCCGTCATAGGCAGGTTCGTTTTTCACAGGTTTTACTGTATTTTAATTTCATTGCCTAGAAATCTACTATTCCTTGAAAAGAATAAATTTTAAAGTTTAATTGTTGAATAATGGCGATTTAAAAATACGTACATTTTTGGGAAAACTTTTGTGACGGGCCAAATTTTACTGATTTTTGCATGGACTAGGCACGCCGAGACAATGATTTTCATTAGGGCTGGGTCGAAACCGAAATTCAAAATTTCAGCCGTGCAACATAAGAAGAATGAAGCCAGTCCCGGCTCGGAAAAAATAGGTTAGGCCCGGGTCAGGTCGATCCTTCAGAAAAAAGTAAGGCCCGAGCCCAGCTCTGCCCAGAAAGAGTGGTGACTAGACCTGGTCCGAAGAGAGTGAAAGTCAGGACCGGCTCGAAAAGAGTGAAGACCAGGTACGAGAGTCGTGAATGAAAACAGCTACCGAACCCGGCCTCTGCAGACCTCTAACACAGGTTTCCTCTTTAAAAGAGTCCTTTGTACAATAAATAAAGATAAATAAAAAAATCCATCTCGACATGTTGGGGGGTCCCTTTATACACAATACACAAGGGCGGGGTCAAATGCAGATCAAAACTGAAAAAATCAATTTCAAACATTATACAAAAGCTCTTTTAATCTGTGAATCCCCATATGCAGCCGGCCCCGCACTCATAGAATTCCCCAATTATATTACAATACATTCAAAAATAATTTAAGGAAAATAATTAAGCTCCTGGTTCACCTAACCACACATAGTCCCATCCGTCAACCTTTAGGAGCCCATACTTAGCCCCACTCACCGCAGCCGCACTTATAGGAAACCTCCATAGGACACATACACATTATATAAATCAAAGCTATTAATTTTTATGTTTGAAAAATGTGTAGTTTCCTTTTTTGTATCCGAATTCATTTACAGAGAAGTCCGGCTTTAGGATCATAAACAATGCGCAATACAGATCCCAACCAATCACCCCCCCCTCTTCCTTTTATCAATTACAGGAAAAGTAGCAAGTCTTTATTTTCTAATAAATTCGATTATCAATTCTGTTGTCGATTCATCATTTTACAAACGGAATTTCTCCACGCGAGAAAGAGTTAAGCAATGCTCTTCAAATACTCAAAGCAAAGATTCCGAATTCGAATGTTATTGTGGTGCGAAAATTCTTTTATGTATCAGCCCCAATAAGGCATTTTTTAAATGTCTTTTTCTGAGTGCGCCTTTTCTTTTCTGAATAAACTATGTTATTTTATGAATACATTGTGCCATTTCTTGAATGTGCTGTTTTTTTTTTACTTTTTTAATCTTTCAAGACTCCGATTATTAACTTATTTGATATGATTTCAAATACGAAAAAAAATAATGAGCAAAAAATAAATTTAATTTGTGTTATAAAAACGGGATTTGAACAGTCCTGAATAAATTGTAACAAGTTTCCAAAGAAAATATTTCGTCAAGAGGAAAGGCGAGCCAGCTATAAGGTGAAGATTACTATTCAGAAATAGTGGTACCACCTTGCAAACAGACATGCTATTTTGTAGGAGATGGTCCAAGATGATATAAATTTACAAATTGTATGAATCTAATATAGGTACGTTTTTGCAACTTGCCAATATTTATACGTGCGCAAAATCTATGAGTTGTATGGTTTTTTTTTTTTTTTTTGTTTTTTTTTTTTTTTGCAACTTTGTACGCAGTTTAAACGATTATTAAGCATTATAAATAATTTCAATGTTTATTAAATTTATTAAAAAAAAATGAAATCCTAGTAAAATAATTTTTACACAAATTTATCCAGAAGGCTAAAAATAAATCGAAATTCAGGTGAAGCCGAGAATAGGTCCTGGTAATCAACTTTTGGGATATTACTGGTAGAGGTCTGCACGGGCCGACATTTCCAGGTCCATTCCCGGCCCGACTCTGAGAAAAAAAATTCGGCCCGGCCCGAAAAAAAAGTTAAAATCTCGGCTTGAGTGAATTTCTATAAAACATTGATTTTTACGTCGATTTTGTTAAAAGTTTGTCTCGTACGAGGAGTTCAAGCCAAAAATATTTATCTTAATATTTCTTTTCATGTTTATAATCTTCATTTTTATAGAAGTGCCGCAGGGTGTGACATTTATTTATTTTTTTTTTTAATGAATCTCTATTTCTTGTATGTAAATGTTTCAGTTATCATTAATATTGTTAATCCATATTCCATGTATTGGGGTGTTAAAAATCTGAAAAATGCTATACAGTAAAATCTAATAATGAATTGCATAGAAAAGAAGAAAAAAATGCGTTATAGACAAGTTCCCTTCTTAGCAAGTGTAAATGTATTATACAGGCAAAGTTCCTTAATCCGCACAAGTTGGGACCAAAGGTTGTGCAGATTATGGAATATTGCGAATTATAGAGTATTATGGATTACATATCATTTTCTTACTTCTGGACACACTTTTAATTTCATATTCAGTATAACATAAAAAGAAAAATATGAAATATAATAATTAGTTTAATATGCTATCTCAAAAAATGCATTTTTCAAGTTCTTGTATTTAAAAATTGATTATATTAACTTTTAGATATAATTTTTTCACATATTTCTTTTAAAAAATCATTTTTGGATCTAGAATTCATAAATTTGTTTAATTGTTTACATTCATTAAACAATGCAAATTATAGAAAATTGCGGATTATGGGTGTGCGGATTATAGATCCTTGACTGCATATTCTTTTCTTGTGTAGTAGTATATTAATTTTGCATGGATCTGCACATTTTTCAGTTTGGGTCAAAACTAGGAATGAAAATTTTGGGCCGTGAAGATTAGGAATGAAACCAGTACCCGGGTCTTTATAGAAAAAATAAGTTAGGCCCGGCCCGAACCTTCAGGAAAAAAATATGACCCGGCCCGTAAAGAGTAGTGACTAGGCCCGGCCAGGCCCGAGCCTTCAGAAAAGAGTATGGTCCGGCCCGAGTGCCGTGAATGAAAATAGGCCAGAGCCCGGCCTGTGCAGATCTCTAATTACTGGTCCTATGTTACACAGTTTTTTCTCTCTCTCGTTTCTCAGGTTTGTTTCTTTTTCCTAATCAGTAGGTTCTGATCCAGCGGAAGAGCGGTAAAGTGACTCCCTGTACTCCTGAATAGAAAATGCCCCCAGAAATGTTCCTATTTAATTAGTTTTATCTATTGGGATGTGCAGTATTTCGGTAAAGGGGGAGGGGGTGGTTGTCGCCAAGTCTTTCCCTCCCCCCTTATACAGTATACAGCATCTTATGTGTACAACAATAGATGTTTTTAAAACGAATGAGACGTCAGGGGAGGGGCTGGAGGCGGCTAAACCAAAGAAATTGAAGCGAAGGAATTGAACCAAAGAAATTCCTCTACGTTCTTTGGCTAAACACTGAAAAGTTCAGTTCCAAGCAGGAGTCTGGCAAATTCTGCACTCGTTTTGCTGATAATAAAAAGTTAAAATCCTTGTGCTAAGAGAGGTATAAGAATAAAGGAAGAGAAAAGAAGGATGTCAGCAAAAACTGCCAAATACTGCTTAAAACAAAGGTAAGTTATTTTTCTTTCTGCTAAATAGTGACCAATGTTTTTATTACTATATTTTGTTTTAATGGCAGAGATAGTTTAAAATCTCAATGATATAATTTATAATTTAATGAAAATTCAGAAGCATGCAGATATTACCGATTACGTTAGTGTCTTTTTTTATTATGTGAATTTTTTTATGCGATGATTAACGTTTTTGCGCGATCCACGGGGGATTTTTTTTTTCTTTTGACATTGGTAAAACGAATTCAACTTAAAATATTCAGTCTAATATAGTAAATTTTGCCATGATTTTTGAATTCTTAGCAGATTTGAATTAGGCTTTTAACGCGATTTTTCACGTTTCGCAGTTTTTTTTTTTTTTTTTTTTTTTTAAACCTTCATAAAGGTTTATTGTGGTTTCAAACTTTTAGCACACTATAGTAAATATTTTTCTCTGCGATTTTTGAATTTTTAATGTGATTTCTCCTGAGATTTTTAGCTTTTTTTCGCATTCAGTGGCGATGTTTTGACATTCGTAAAAGGAATTCAATTTCAAACTTTTACCAAATATGGTATATTCTGTTGTTCTCTGCTAAATTTTTAGCGATTTTGATTTTTTTTTTTTTTTTTTTGCATTCTTTAAAAGGAATTTGTTTTTAAACTTTTAACCCAATATAGTAAATTTTGTCCTTTGCTATTTTTGATTTTTTTGTAATTTTAAATGTGATTTTACTGTTTTTTCGCGTTCAGCTGCGATTTTTTTACGCTCGTAAAATGAATTTGGTTTCAAACTGCCTAATATGCTAACTTTTGTCCTCTGCGATTTTAAGTTTTTCTGTTTTTATTGTTATTTTCACTACGATTTTTAGTACTTTGCATTCTGCGATATTTTTTTTTTATTAACATTTGTAAAAAGAATTTGGTTTAGATATTTAGCGTAATATAGTACATTATATCTTCCGTGATTTCTGAATTTTTAAGTAATTTTTCATGTTAAACACCGATTTTGTTACATTTGTGAAAAATTCCGATTACAGTGTTTCAGGCCACTGTACAAAATTTTGCATCTGCGATCTTGTAAGTTTCACGGCGATTTTCCCACACTAGTAAAAAAAAAAAAAAAAACCTGTTTTAAACTTTTAGCCTAATATAGTTTGTTCTCTTTTCAATAAGGTTTATTCGGAATTTGTGCAGCGATTTTTAAATTTTTCGCGATATTTATACAGGTTTGAGCAACGTCGGACGAGTCATAGCCAGTTAAACAAATAAAAATACATTTAGGAATGGTAATGAATTCATATTTATGAGAAGCTGCATTCAAAAAATTTTTGGTAATTTCCAGTCCATATTTTTATGCAAAAAATCCTCGCTTATATTTTTCCATTATTTCTTAATCTGGGATGCAACCTTCCACATTTTAGCAGATTTCTGATTTATGTATCTACCCCCCTCCACTTCTGAAATTTCGTATCCTCCCTTTAACCCTTTATGTCCCAAATTATGAATAGGTAAAAATTTCATCTTCTAAAGCATTTTTCGCGAATTTTTGAAACTACATTAGAAGATTTACACAATCATTTAATAAATGTCATATTTTTTTCTATTCTAATTGTATATATTTTTTCTATTCAAATTGTAAATTTTAGTATAAAGAAAAAAAACCAAACATATATAAAGTATAAATATAAAGTATTGTAATAAATGTAAAGTATGAATAATCAATCATCCAATCTAATCAACCTCTTCTTCCTTCTTACCTCCCACTCGCACTCCTTCTCCGAAGGATAAAATCTTTAAAACTCTAATTTATTTTACTTGCAACTCTGTCACTTCATTGTAACAATAAATAACCAATCATCCAAATTCTGCTTCTCCCTCTTATCAAACACACCAAATTTAAAGGCTCTCTTTTTTATATTTTTCTGTTCTAATTGTTAAATTTTTACTAATGATAAATAATCCATTATATAATCAACCTCCTCCCTCTCCCCTCCCCCAAAATGCTTTTGTCTCTTTCCCCCACCCCCACAGTTCACAAAGCTTATGATATTTAAATTATATTTAGCGATTTATTTTAATAATAATTGGTCACCCATCTAAATTTTTCTACCCCTTAAAATTTCTGCTTTGCACTTAAAACTGCTAGTTTATGGGGCTAATAATTTTATAGTTTTTTATGTGAAACAAAATTACTTGCCTAAATCTTTGAAATATAAAAAAAACTGTAATCTGTTACTAAATGTGTGTATAAACAATGATGAGTTTGTAGTAATGTATCATTCTTATATCGGTTTTGAAGACCTACATTTTCTGAAGAAACAATGCCCTCTTTCAGCTTCAACTGTGCCCTTTTTGTGGCTAGCACCCTGCCCTTTTTTTTTCTAAAGTGAATACTACTTAAATGCAAGTCAATTTAAATAGAAACAATAAAGAAAAATCATGCGTCAAGCATAGATTATGAAACACTTTCCAACACTTCCTCAAATCTTTAACAAAACTTCGTTATTTATTTAGATAAATAAGTTAAATAAGATAAGTAAGTAAATATTTTAGAAAACAGATAAAACATTTGAAAAACTGATTTCAGCAGTTACCATCCATAGACAAATATGTATTCCAATTCTTTTGAACAACCCTGTATTTCATCTGTAGGTTGCGATATATATATATAAACTATATCAGTGTGGTCCAACCAGCGGCCGGATGCGGCCCCTCTATTCATTTTTGTTGGCCCTTTCCTTCTTACCAGGGCTTAATTTCTAACAAAAAAAGTACCGGAGTCCTTATATTTTGCGGTACCGGTACTAACAACTGTACCATTCTCCCTCCCTTCCCCTTCCTGTCACTCCAATCTGCATATTTATATTTTACACATTATTTGCAAAATTTAAAGCATTTTTTTTTCTTTAGCAAAATAAAAATTTTACTCCAATCTGCATATTTGTTTTGTACATTATTTGCAAAATTTAAAGCATTTTTTTTCTTTAGCAAAATCAAATTTTTAAATATATTTATCACCATATACTTTAGCTGTCAACTATTCCCCTTTTTAGTTATCACTCCTTCCGAATACTAATCTTTGCCTAATTATAATGTTAATTCCCATATACGTTACGTTGCATATAATTGTTTTGATAAAAAATAATGCAAAAACTTGGAGTTGGGAAGTAATGAAAAGATAATTTGGTCTTCGATTTTTTGGAAGTGCTATTGCACTGGGCTCCGGAGCCCTGTATTTGTGAGCTCCGGTGAATTCTGAACAATATTTAAATATTTACTGCAAAACAGAAAAGTACCGGAGCTGGGCTCCGGTGCAAATTAAGTCCTGCTTCTTAATGGAAAAAATATTTTAACTTAACATTTTGAAAAAATATTTTACCCTTCTTAACGCTTTAAGTTTTTAAGTAATACTACTTTATGTTTTTTTAAGTTTACGTCAGCAGTACCTTACTATCTTCAGTTCACCTATAAAGACCATATTGAAGCTTCACTCTTCAGCTGTCATAATCCGTGGCGTGCCTACTTTGATTTTCATGTTCCTTTAGCACTATTACGAAGGAGGCAGGTGCAAAGGGCTAGAGGTGGCCCCGCCTCCAGGCAATGAGTGGTTGCCAGTAATTGGCTGCTGACAGATTTGCGATCGATCATTCGTGTGCTGCAGAGGATTTTCTGAAAGGTTTCAGGGCGCAGGGCAGTTCGAACTGGTTGTTTCTGACGAGAGATTTTGTTCGAGGGATAAGTAAGACAAAAGATTGTTGTTGTCCTTGTTGCAATAGCAGCACCTAAAATGGCAGAACATAAGAGACGGCATATTGAAGATGAGAATAGACAATTTCAGTCAAAGTGGCAAGAAAGTTACATTTTTGTTGGACATAATTAGAGATTGACCGAATACCGAATCAACTATTCGGTGGTTCGGCATGTAAACCGAATATTCGGCTTTGGCCGAATACTTTTAAGTATTCGGCCGAATAATTGCAGATACGTATTTTGTTAGAAGTAGAAGAATTCTCTTTTACTTAGCAGTAGAATAGGCTAAACAATGAGTTTCAATATTATGTGCATGAGTTCAGAGTTCAGCTGCACTACAAAAAACAAGTCAGAGGCCATTTTTAATTTTAAAAAAAACTTTTTTCGTCCTAAAATAGTCTACGTAGGTGTGAAATCAGAACAACTGTCTACAACAGAGAAAAAAAAAGTAACGAAGATGCGTATCCTTTCCCTTATCATTTAATTTTATTTAATTTTATATTAGTTTTTTTTTTAATTTAAATTTATTTAATGTGTATTTTCTTTAATGTACACATCAAATAAGTATATCAGAGTTCATATCTGTATATCTAAAGTGTATATTAAAGAAAATACACACATAAAATAAGTATACCCATATGCATATCCTATAGCTTTTATAACCACTATATCAAAATCGCTCAAATTTCTTTTCTTCATCACCACAATGTTAAAATATTAATCAAAATACAAATATTCTATCAATAATTTCACAGAAAATAGTTAAATGCACAAATTGATATGGTACCTTTTGTATTTTGAAAACATACCTATTCAATATGTTTATAATTAGATTTAGACAATCAGTAAATCAGCTTAATGACAACATTGTTTCTTTGTATTTGAATGAACTTTTGTTTTTTTGACAATCCTTATCCTTAATAATACCCTGTATAATTTAATACTTTCATAGGTTATTTTTGGGTATTGACTAGTGATAAAATAAAAAATAAGTGATGGGTTAATGAATTTGTGAGTGGAAAGAAGTCATTAAAATATTTTGTGTAATTAGATTTAAGAATAAAAATGTAACTGAATAAAATTATTGAGAATTTAATTTCAATTGAAGCTTATTAAAAAAAAGCTAATGTATGCAAAAATGCGTATTAAAAAGTTTCAAGTATTCGGTTGCCGAATACACCAGTATACACTTCGACCGAAGCTTCGGTATTCGGCAAAATTGCTGCTTTGGTCAATCCCTAATCTTCATCACCACAATGTTAAACCATTAATCAAAATATAAATATGTATCAATAATTTGACACAAAATAGTTAAATGTATAAATTGATATACCTTTTGTATTTGGGAACATTCCTATTCAATACGTTTATAATTAGACAATCAGTAAATCAGATTAATGGCAACATTGTTTCTTTTTATATGAATGAACTTTAGTTTTTCTAACAATCCTTACCCATAATAATAGCCTGTATAGTTTAATACTTTCATTAGTTATTTCGGGTATTGACTAGTGATAAAATAATAAAAAATAAGTGATGGGTTAATGAATTTGTGAGTGGAAAGTAGTCATAAAATTTTTTTGGTGTAATTAGATTTAAGAATAAAAATGTAACTGAATTAAATTACTAAGAATTTAATTTTAATTAAAGTTTACTAAAAAAGATAATATATGAAAAAATGTATGGTAAAAAATTTTAAGTATTCGGTTGCCGAATACCGAATATTCGGTGTACACTTTGACTGTAGCTTCGGTATTCGGCAAAGTTGTTGCTTCGGTCAATCCCTAGACATAATTGAAAACCACAAATCTGTTCTTAAGTCTAAGGTTTTTCGAAGGAGTATATAACGTGAGTAGAGTAGACACTATACCAGCTTGCAAAAATCAAAATATGATCAATATCAATAACAGTAAAGTACCAGAAGTTGTGTGTTTAATGGTTTGAAGCTGAAAATAACTAGACAGGAGATCATCTTGCATCTATCAAACATTGCGGTTTTAAAGGCATCTTTTATGAGGTGAATTCAGAGCTAGCTAAAAGTAAAAATGTCTTTTAAGGATGTCATTAAGAGATGTGCTGTAAAAATGGCATCTTCATTTGGAGATAAAAAGATGGCTAAAAATTGTGAAACAGTCTCCTTGTCTCATCAGATAGTAAGTATAAGAATTAATGATATGGGTGGTGACGTTTCAGGTTCTCTCAAGGGTACTTTGAAAAAATGTGAATTTTACTCTCCAGCTCTAGAAGAAACCACAGATATAGCCATCAGCCGACTCCTTATCTTTGTCAGAACAATAAACGAAGAATTTGAAATTAATGAAGAACTGCTGGAATTGAAATCATTGAAAACCAGCAAAAAATATACTGACATATTTAACACACTGGATGATGTCGTTTCTAAATATTGACTGATGTTTTTTGAAGTGTTTTGGCATTGTAACAGATGGAGCTAAAGCAATGGGTGGTCCTAAAACTGGGTTAGTAAGTCTGTGTAAAGAAAAAAGCATGAATTGTTAGGTTTTCTATTGCATTATCCACCGTAGGATCTCTGTAGAAAAATTATATGACTCAGTGAGACACAGAATAGATATTGAATTCAGTGCATCCCTAACAGGTATGAATCTCCTTCTTGGTATATGAATCTCCTTTGTTGCAATTTCTTTAAAATTGATCAGATTCTATTACTATTTTCTTTAACATAATTCTAGTGTCCTCCAGCTACTTTAAAACTATTAAAAGTTATTTTTTTATACCAAACTACATTCGGGCGATTCCGTGGAGAGTGTCACACACGTAACGCAGGCTTTAATTTGCATTTATTCAATTATTTATTAAATTTTAATGTTAATTCTGATTTTAGGTGGTATGGTAAATAAGTTATTACCATATTTTTAAATTTAAATGTGTGGCAATAAAACTCACAGAAGTATATAATTTAATTTCATTACTCAAAATGCACTTTTTTTCTACTTCAGAAAAAAAGCACATTTTGAGTGTGAAATTAAATGATATATTTCTGTGAGTTTTACTTACACACATTTAAATTAAAAAATATGTTAATAACTTATTTACCATACCACCTAAAATCAGAATTAATATTAAAATTTAATAAATAATTGAATAAATGCAAATTAAAGCCTGCATTACATGTGTGACTCTCCACATGGAATCGCCCATTCCAGTTAAGTCCCTGTTCCCGGTCCTTCTTTATACCTCTGCTCAGACTTAGATAAAATGTAAAACTGTCTGCGAACTCAAATAATTTCTTTAAAATTTTCTGCAAAAAAACGCTGCGCTCCTCCCGAGTCCTATATTGCCGCCAACAGTAAAAATGAAAAGTTAAAAAGAAAATAAAAGAAAGCTAAAGTTAGTAAAGAAAAGTTAAAAGACCGCAAAGAAATGCTGAACAAGCACATAAACATTCGCTAAAATTTCCAACTAAATAAACTTTATTTAAAAAGAGATCAACATTTAACATTTATTTTTTAAAACAAAATTTATTTTTAATCTGTTAAATTATTCTGCAAAGCCTAACATAATCTGCAGCACCCGCGTCGGTGCTGCACTGTTTCTGCTACCGGCCCTGGCATGAGGGGAAAAAAAAAAGAATTGTACCTGCCGTTCCGGCATAAGCACCTCATTTACAATATTTTTAAGTTTTTAACTCGTATGAGCCACGGCGCTTCTTCCAAAAAATACTGTACTATGGTACATGGCAAATACTTTCTAGCAAACTTTTTTTTTTTTTTACTCCAGTTGAAAAATAGTCTACAGACCTTGTCAATAGTCTGCAACATGCGTTACACCGATTCTCTGCCTGGGATCTTGTTAATTTCTTTTTTTAAATAAAGAAACTTGTAGAAAAAAACCCATCAAAACTGTTTGCAAATTTTGAAAATTTTCTGCGAACGGCATTCGCGTGTTCGTCTATATTATCTGACTCTGCCTCTGCTACCACCTTTTTACAAATATTAATCTCCTTTTTCAGCAACATCTTATGATTGCTTACTACAACCGTAAATTAAAATTCGCGCAAATTTAAAGATAACTTTAGATAAGGGATTTCATCCGTTTATCCTTCAACCGCTTGGGGAGGAGGCGTTCTTTCATCGGGTAATAAGAGCCCAATTTCTATGGGATTTGGTTCATTGAACTTAATTACAGTTGAACTAATTACTGAATTATGAAAGTTGACCTTAGACTTTAGTTAACAACATTTTCAAACATTAACGGTGCATTCTTTTTTCGGGTTCATATGGGCTTGATTGCTACAAAGTTTGGCTCTTTAACTTGTTTTTTGATTGTCTCTTTCACGTATGAAGTACAGGGTTAGCGAAATTAAACTTCCGCTACTCAAAGGGCCCTGTAGGCCGTTCTACTACTCCGAAGAGAAAAATATTTGGACAACAGCCACTTCGGAGGATGCGCTCGAGATTTCCGAAAAAAAAAAAAAAAAAAGTTTAAAAAATCGCTACTAGATGGCGCTGCAGAGCAGCAACATATGCAAATGTCATGCATGATAAAAGGAAGAAGTTCGTGCCCCAATCAGACGAGCATTCCAAAATGCCGACATTGCCGGAGAGAGCACTGCTAGTCAAACTGTACTACCACAACGGTGAGAATGCAGAGGCAGTCGTGAAAGAGTTCTACCGTCTCAAGAACCAACAACGTGGACTGATATCAGAGCGTGCTCTTAAAGACATGATGGTGAAATTCGGGCGAACAGGAAGTTAGGCTATTTGCTGGTAAGTGGAAGTTAAAGGGTACCACCACCATTGTAGATGATATTGTTACAGCAGTCGTGGAATCAAGCACTGAATCGGCTCATGGAATTGTCAGTATACCGACGATTTCACGTATCTTTGATATGCCCTATTCCACTGTCCGACAATGCGTAGAATTCTGAATTTCTGCCCGTATAAGATTCAAGCGGTTCAGCAATTGGAACAATAAGACCCAGACACTCGCAAACCATTCACGGTACAATTTCTCGCGAGAATGGCAGTTGATGATTCCTGGCCATGGAAATTCTGTGCCCACGTTTTGTCCTTATTTTGTTCCTTTTGTGTAAAACCATTAGTCCTTCGGGATCTGTTTGTCCTCTTTTCACACGATAACTCGTGGCGCCATCTAGTGGTGATTTTTTAAACTAATTTTTTTATTTCAGACACCTTGAGAGCATAATTCGAAGTATCTGTTGTCCAAATATTTTTCTCTTCGGACTATTAGAACGGCCTCCAGGGCCCTTTGAGTAGCGGAAGTTTAATTTCACTAACCCTGTATTTCTGGAACATGCTGTCTTAGGTAACAGGGAGCCAGGTTACAGGTTCGTTTGGAAAGAGGTTTGTTGGGGGCATACTAGACGCTGCAGAATGCAAGAAGGATTTCCGAAACTAAGTTTATTTAAAAGATTTTCAAAAGATATAAAATCTTATAAACTTGAGTTTTATTTAAGGTTATTATAACAGGCTCTAGGCAACGCCGGGTGGGTCAGCTAGTATTAATATATATTTTAATTATTTCTAATACTTAAGCATATGTATACAATGCTTTTCTCTCTCATATGTATTCAATGCTTTTCATATGTATACAATGCTTTTCTAAAAATCATATCCAAACAAGATCAAAGATTCTAATCAGAGTTTGAAAGAAGGCATTGTATGGGAATACCTTGCAAACAAAAATTCTTCTATTTCCTCTGCATAAAATTAAAATGTCAACTATCTATATAAATATGCTTCCATTTCAAATCGTAGATGTTGGCATCAAGTTATATAATGCATGTTGTCAGACTTAGATAAAATGTAAAACTGTCTGCAAACTCAAATAATTTCTTAAATATTTTCTGCAGAAAAACACCACGCCCCTTCTAAGTCCTAAATCGCCGCTAACAGCAAAAGTGAAAAAGTCCTCTTTCCAATCCCTCACATTACATTACAGGGATGCCGCGGACGCGCTATAGCGCGTAAATTACGCGAAAAATCGGATACGGGACGCAAAAAAATAGCTCTTACGCGTCCCACGGGACGCGTAATTTCGTGAAAAAATCGCGGAAAACAGACGATTTTCGTCAAAGAATCGCGAAAAAAGCGTAAATATCATCAAAATATCGCGCAAAAGCAGCGATTTTTGTAAAAGGGACGCGGCAAAATAGCGTATTTCGTCAAAGCATCGCGAAATAAAAAGCGAATTTCGTCAAAAAATCGCGGAAATAATCGCAAATTTCATGAAAATATCGCTGAAATAAGCGCAAATTTCATCCAAATATTGCGAAAAACGCGATTTTCGTAAAAGGGCCGCGACAAATTAGCGTATTTCGTTAAAAGATCGCGAAAAAATAGCGAATTTCGTCAAAAAATCGCGAAAAAAAGCCGAATTTTGTCAAAGGATCGCAAAAAAAGCGCAAATTTCATCAAAAAATCGCGGAAAAACGTCGATTTTCGTCAAAGGATTGCGAAAAAATAGTTTTTTTTTCATCAAAGGATACCCAAAAATAGCAAATGTCGTCAAAAAATAACGTAAAAAAGCCGATTTTCGTCAAAGGATCGCGAAAAAAGCACAAATTTCGTGAAAATATAGCGGAAAAAACGCTATTTTCGTAAAAGGGCTGAGACAAAATAGTGTATTTCGACAAAAGATTGCGAAAAAATAGCAAATTTCGTCAAAAAATCGCGGAATAAAGCCGAATTTTGTCAAAGTATCGCGGAAAAAAACACGATTTTCGTGACAGACTCGCGAAAAAATAGCGAATTTCAACAAAAGGATCGCGGAAAAACGCGAATTTCGTCAAAGTAACGTGGAAAAAACGTGAATTTAGTCAAAGCACCAAAAAAGATGTGCAAACTAAACTTATAGGTAGAAAATTCATAAAATGGGATTTAATTTCTTTTTTATGAGATTCTTAAAAATACAACATGATTTCAGTGTACTTTGATAATATTTATATTCATTAGGTGGACCAGTAAAAATCACCCCCCTCCCCCTCGTTCTTACTGCATTGAAATGTCTCCCGCCTTCAGAACATTTAAGATTTGATGCTTATTAGTGATTTAGATATAAATTTCCCTTCCAAGGAAAATGTCTGATTCCAACACAGATCTATGCTGACAAATAATTCAATGGGAAGTATAATAATGAAAGAACCCATTCATTCAACGAAAAGTACACCTTTACTTAACATAAGTGTTCTTTTTTACATCAAAAATATCTTTTTTCAATAAACCCGCCTTGCCTCTTTTTAAAAGAATGCGAACATTAGTGATACTTGTTAGTGGAACTTGGTATCTTCTACTCTCAAATAAACATTATTTTACAATTAAAATTGTATCTTGCATTTTTACTTTTAAAAAAGTAAAGAAAATTTCTCTTAATATTTTTTAAAAATATCTTATTTGAGTGCAAATAATGCTGGTTTTAATTCATTATTTAATTATTGTTAAAACAATAATTAATGCATTTCATTTATCTTAATAAACAACTTTCATTTATTCCTTTAAAATATAAATTATTATTGATGGGGACCCGCTTTTGTAAAAAAGGGACCCAGATTTTTGGAAATCCTGGGTCCCGGGGACCCAGGTTTTTTCAAGTACAGCGGCATCACTGCGTTACATGCTCTCAACACCCCCCCCCCCCCCCCCATCCTCCAGTTTTCTGAATTAGACTTTATTGATTTGAGGATAATGTTTACTAAGATATTAAAAAACGAATTCCCCTTTCGAATGTAAAAAAGTCACTGCAAATCGCAGAGAAATGCTAAACAAGTGCATAAACATTCGCTAAAATTTCCAACCAAATAAACTTTATTTAGAAGAGATCAACATTTACTTTCAACACAAAATTTATTTTTAATCTATTAAATTAATCTGCAAAGCCTAAAATAATCTGTAGCACCTGCTTCGGTGCTGCACTGTTTCTGCTACCGGCCCTGGCAAAAGAAAAGAGAAAAAAGCATTGTACCTGCCGTTCCGGCATAAGCCCCGCACTTCCAATATTTTTAAGTTTTAAAAATATACATGCCACGGCGCTTCTTCCATGGTAGATGGCAAATAATTTCTAGATAGCTTTTTTTATCTGCAGACCTTCTCACAAGTCTGCGATGGGCCTCGCACAGATTCTCCGCTTGGGGTCTTAATATTTTTGTATGAAAAATTTGTAAAAAAACATCAGAACTGTCTGCAAACTTTTCTGCGAACGGTGTTCGCGTGTTCGTCTATATTATCTGACTCTGCATGTTGTATTGTTTCAAACAATGCACATGTCAAATTTGCAATTTTTTTGGGAAAATTTTTTAAATCAGTCAATTGAAAATATCATTCTGGATAACTGGTTTCCAGATAAACAGCTCCATACTGTACTTTGAATCATGCATTCACTTTTTTTGAACTGGTGATTTTTGTACACAATTTTTCAACATTTAGATCAGCATCCTCTTCTGTAATTTCTTTCTTTTATTTTTTGTTAATTGTTTTCTGAAATTGTTACATATCTTAGTTCAACTATTTGTTAAATGGATTACAGCAATATATTAAACTACCCATAACTTTATTTGTAGGCATTCTTAATGAAAATCTCAGTATGTTATGGAAAAATATAACAGGAAAATTAAAAAGTGTAATCCTAAAATCAACTGTTGTGTAATTAATTTAATTACACCAGAATACTGATCACAACATTAAGCACACTATTTTGATTGCCTTAGAACAAATAATTCAGTAAAAAAGAAATCCCACATGATCAGAACAGAGATGACTGAATCTAAGCCAACCACAGACATACATATACATAATGAGTGTGTTCAAGTTGCACGCGCGTTACACGCGCGAGCTCAGTAGGCAGGAACATGGAGTGGGTCAATATCATGGATGGAATAACACGTAGTGTGTTCAGGAACAGATCATGAATTTGATTAATTATGGTGCTAATGTATAAAGATATTTTGTTGCAAATTTAACGTGTGTTAGATGGCTTAATGGATAAGGCAGTGAACTCGAGACTAGGGATTCTGGGTTCGAATCCGTCCAGTCCCACATTGTGTCATAAATTTTTTTTGTTTTGTTTATTGGTTGTTTTATATTTTTCATAATGAATAAGATATTTTTGATGAAGATATATTTTTTATATTTATTATACAGAGGCACGTGTATTTTTATTATAATAATAAAAATAATAATAATAATAATCTTATTTAATATTATGATATGAATAAAATACTTATTTAAATGTGAGAAAATGAGGTATTTCGGGATGAAAGTTTTACATCCGAACGCCTTTTAAATATTCAAAGTTTCGTTTCTAAGTGATTATATATATAGTATGTATATGTATAATGATATAAACATTAAGCAAATCCAAATGAAAAAATAATGTATATTGTGCGAAAATATCCTTTTGCGCGTAGGATAATTCCTTGATTTTTTTTTTTGAGTACTTTAGGAGTGAATTTTTATCGAGACTAGGCTGGAAATCATATTTTACTTTGAACATTATAAAAATAAAATGTAATAGTTATAGATTATTTTAACTAAAAATATCTGTACATATATTTTTTAAAGAGACAATATATATATAGGTTTGCTGTCTAGTTTTGTAGTGAATAAAGCATGATTAGAATGTTTATAAATTTTCTACTGAAAGTATAAGTAAGTATTTTGCTTATACTAACAGAATTTTGAATGCCATTTATTTCTCGTGTTTTATGATGTATTTTGGTCTCTTATCCACACGGTATTAAAATATGCAATCATAAAATAAGAAATATATATATTAAAACCTTCTCTGAAAAATTGTCTAACTAACAGTGCAAATTCCATTGAAATCGATCCAGTATAGTAGATACAAACAAATCTCATATGTTGATATCACAATCTTGGTTTACTAACAGCATTCTATTTATCACGGAAGATATAAATCAACTGGTAAATTATTTTTAAATAAATAAAAAGAAAATTGTTAAAAAGTTAAAATTTTTAGATCACCAGTTGAATTCTTAAATTGTATCAATCAACCTACCAAACAACGCACAATCACGTGATCAAATCGCCCACACAATTTTTTTGAGCAGCTCACGCGGAGTTTGTGTGCGGTTGGTTAACTAATTTTAAATTCTAAATGGGCTAAAGTAGATAAAGAAGGTCACGTGATGTTTTTCCTGACTATTTTAGATTTTATCTGAGTGTACATAGGCATGTATTTCTGCTACGAAAACCATGTTTTGAAAGGATAAAGAAATATAGTCGTTGGTTTTACCTTTTTTGAACCATTAAAAATAATGAAATAATTGAATTACTTTAAAATTCCTTTCTTCGACAAGACCTACTCCATGGCATAAACTTCTGAGCGCGCGCGCAGCGCGAAATGCACTTCTGAACACGCTCAATAGTACAATATCCAATGTAACAAACATCCGCTTATTTAAGTATATCTTTGCTTGCAAGTGCAGATTTATACATGCTGCAACATGTTTTAATTTAATTCAACTAATTCATAAACAGTTTTAGAGGTATAGTTCTAATTGAAAAAGCCCCAAATCAGGGTTGTATATTGGGGAGCTGCCCGGGTATCCACCAAGGATGGGTTTTTTACAACCATAAGGTTTTGTAGTGGGTAGCTGCCTGGGTCCCCGCCTGTACTGGGTTTTTTACAACCTGGCCTCAAATACTGTTCTTCGTCATTCACGTCAACATATCTTTTAAACAGTTGCAAATTTAAAAATTTATGTGAAGCCTGGGTCCTATAAGTTTTATTAGCAAAAGCTTCTGTATGTTCTAATAAGTAAATCAGTTAAAATTCACTTTTTTTATGACCAAAACTTATCGAAATATGATAGTTGATATTTTATGAATTTATATTAGACAAATATCACTAAAAATAGAAAAGGGTATTTTTAGTGGCAGAGAAAGCTGAAAATTTACTTTTACAACTTAAATTTCTTTTTAATGATGTGGATTTATCTCAATAGAAAGCAACGCATATGCTTACTTTCCAAAATTATTTCAAACACTCTGTTTAAAGGCCTTTTAATTAAAAAGTTGAAGGGTCAACATGCATAGTGACTGCAAAAATAATAGGTTATTGTAACCCGTTACCAATGCTACTGTGGAACAATGAAACCTGCTAACCAAAAGTAATTACAGTCGGACCTCTACTTAACGAACCTCTATTTTGCGAATTTCTCTATTTTGCGAACTTTTCCTTGGAACCAAGAACATTTTGCGAATTTCTTCGTAAAATAACCTCCAAATAGCGAAGTGCATTCTCTATTTAACGAACTTTTTCTTGTGATCTAAATTTTTTTTTCTCCCCATTTCTCAAAATATTTCTGGACATTTCAAACACATTTTATGATATTCAGTGGCCTTGAACTGGTTTTACAAGGTGCCTTCTTTGTCAGCAGTCAGAATTCGGTAAGTACAGAGCACGAAGATGATAATACCTTAGAGTAACTTTAAAAAATGTGGATATAGATGAGAAAAAAAGAAGAAATTAACCATGATGTGCTGATTGATGACTGTATTTCACTTAATTCTGAAATTGAGACCTCAGAAACGTTATCCGAATTGGATATTTTCGACAGTGTGAAAAATAAAAGCAATACAGCAATCAATTGCGATGAAGACGAATATGATGATGATGGAAATGATTATGATGCAGGAATTAACAAAACTTCGTATGATGAAATGCTAAAATCACATGAAACAATCCGACGCGGATTATAGTTAGAAGAAAATACACATGAAGGGGTTTTTTGGTGCATTGCAAAGATGTATTATGAGAGAAAGCACTTTTTAAAAGAAAAAAACTCAGGCAGAATTAACAGAGTTTTTCAGAAATTAAATTTAAGGACGCATATGTTAATGTATGGTTAAAATTATTTGCCATAATAATAATAAATACGATAATGTCATTAAAATTCGTTAATTTTAATGTAAACTATTTACTTTAAACAGAAAGTACACTGCATTTCCGGACAATGTTTTGTTTTCCTTGCAGATTTCAAAGATTTAAACACATAGGAAAAATGAATTGATGATGGATATTGGTGGGTAAAATAAATAAAACAAATCGATATAATTTATAAAAAAAATGTGATTAATTACTTTTAGTAAAAATATTTAGTGTTTATAAATTTAAAATCGGTTTTATGTAGTTTAAAGTATTTTAAAAGGTGAATCTCTATTTAACGAATTTTCCATAAAACGAACTCTTTTCCGGGATTTAGCGACTTCGTTAAATAGAGGTTCGACTGTATATTTCACATCTCTAGATCTACTAAATCTTGTAAAAAAAAAATTTTTACATTTTAATTCTTAAGTTTAGCATTAACCCTGGATTACCACCACTACGTCAATTCGACATGTAATTTTTTAAAATTTTCAATATCACAATTCACAACCATGGTAAGAGCTGCTTTGTTTTTTTAAACTTAAGGCATCAGGAACGACGTGTAGGTGGTAACAAGTGCTCATCCCATACACGTCATTCTGACGTGTAGGTGGTAACATCCTATACACATTGTTTCAAAAATTTTGAAATTTTTATACAATATTATTAAATTTTTCTCTCAACTCCTTTGAATATTCCCATAGAAATAGCAACTTTTTAGGAGTACACGTGGATCTGTCGCGTGGGTAATAGGTAACAAGCGATGTCATTCCAAGGATGGGAATCCATGTTTGATAAAATTAAATTTTGATTATTAAATTAATAACACATGCCAATTTGTCTGACAAAAATCAGAAATTTTTTTCACATGATATAAAAAAGACACTTCAAATCAGCCATATTCAACCTGCAGCCTACATGCATGTTTTAAATCCTGTTCTCTTAGAACTCAACAAACATTATTCAAAATTAAATTTGGACTATATATTTTCAACATAAAAAAATGTTTTTGCATTGAGAAAGCAGCTGAAAATTCACTGATTTTTTGCTTCAGAACTTGAAAATGATGCAATGATCAGACCTGCCAACCTTTGAAAATGAGAAATCGTAGCACAGAAAATTAAAATTAATCTGGAGGTTGGTTGGTTGGGTTTTCGTGTTTCGCAGCCATCTTTTGATATTCGTAAAAGGAATACGGTTTCAGTCTTTCAATTTAATATAGTAAATTTTTTCCTCAGAAAATTTTTATATGATTTTTAGTTTTTTCTCGTTTTGAAGCATTTTTTTTTTTTTTTTTTCTTTACATTTGTAAAAGGAGCCTGGTTTCAATTTTTTAGCCCAGTGCAGTAAATTTTGACGAAATTCACGATTTCTTTCCCGCGATAATTTCAGGATATTCACAATTTTTTTCCCACAATCGTAATTCCCATTTTTCTATCACGATTCTTTGTTGAAATCCACACTTTTTACCACGAATTTTTGACAAAATTCGCATTATTTTACCGTGATCATTTGACGAACTTTGCGTTTTTTACCACGATCCTTTGACGAAATTAGTGTTTTATTTCCGCGATCTTTTGGCAAAATTTGCTTTTTCTTACTGATCTTTCGATGAAATTTGCATTTTCTTACTGATCTTTTGACAAAATTCCTGTTTTCTTTCTGCGATATTTTAACAAAATTCACGTTTTTACCACGATCCTTTGGCGAAATTTATTTTCTTCTGCGACCAGTTGACGAAATAGATTTTTTTACACGGTCATTTGTCGAATTTCGTGATAGTTTATCGCAACCGATCGGCAAAATTTTCGATATCTCTTCGCAAC
Organism: Maratus speciosus; assembly: GCA_963932465.1. Taxonomy (NCBI): domain Eukaryota; kingdom Metazoa; phylum Arthropoda; class Arachnida; order Araneae; family Salticidae; genus Maratus; species Maratus speciosus. The sequence continues at coordinate 271,736,315 of OZ010794.1, forward strand.
CAATTAACAAAATTCATTACTCGTTCCTGCAAACTTTTGAGGAAATTTGCAATAGTTTATCGAAACTCGTGATTTTTTGCGGAATCTTTTAACGAAATTCGCAATTTCTTTCTGAACTCTTAACGAAATTAGCGATTTTATTCAGCGACCAATTGAAGATAATCACTATTTGTTTCTGAGATCTTTGACGAAATACCCGATATTTTTACATGATCATTTGAAGAAATTTTGAATTTTCTCCATGATCGACTCACGAATTAATTTGGGGAAATTCTTTAAAAGAAAAAAAATTCGCGGACTTCCAAGAAATTTCAAAATATACTCTCAAAAGAATCATAGGTCTGTGGAAGAATTTGCAGGGGGGAATACTACACAGCATTTTTCATTATGCAGGATTTTCCTTTTCCGTGTGCAAATCGTGCGAGTTTGTACACTATTTCAAACCTTGCCCTTCAAAGAACTACCTCCCCCAGTCCAGAAATTCATAAAATGGCAACCCTGTTTCTAAGGAAGGGAATTCCTGTATAAATATTTACAGAAGCACGATTCACTCGTAGTTAATATACATGAAGAGGATTTTATGTATAGAAGTTTGTTTTGCAGATCAGATTTTTTTCCCCCCCATGAGCATTTTTTAATGTCCGAATTTTCGGACTTATGACCAATTTTTTAAAACTTTCAGAAATGAATACCTTGACATTTTTTAAATTTTGGAACAGAATTAAACTCCTGAAAAATATGGTGCGCGGGATAAAAATCTGAACTAGATACAAAATATGTGTTTGTGTCTTTTGCAAAAAATCTTAGTTTAAGACCGATTTTCGTAGCATCGTAGTTTATAGGTCCAAATCGTAGCAATTGGCAGGTCTGAATGATAGATATTAAATTTTATACTTATATAGCTAATTAATAATGCTTATTAGGGTTAAATCTTTGCTGTGGAAAAATTGGCAACAAAATGTTTTATACCACTATTTTCAAACAAATCTTTGCGAAATATTTCTACAACATTAGCAATTAACAGAAATCTACTTTGCAGCATATTATTTAGAAAAAAATTCTTTCAAATTTTTTTTGGTAATATTTCTTCAGCGATAGACATTCAATCCTTATTATATTAAATATATTACATAGCTTTGTTGCACTGCACTACTTTTGTTATCAGTTTTAATTACCCTTTTTTATATTATTATATAAGTGTGTTGTGCCCCGCAAAACGTCGTAAATGTATGTTTGTGGCCCGCAAGAAAAAAAAAAAGTTGGGTATGCTGCTTTAAATAAAAAAATAAAATTTAAAAGGTCCCCCTTCAATGAACCTGTTTAAAAGAGGGTTTCAAAAAATTAAAAAATCACTTTTTAACTTAAAATTTCAGAAAAGAAATTTTTACCGTTAAATGTAATTTTTTTTTTTTTTTAAACAAATCTGGAAATTATGAAAAACAATGAGAAAAACGGTGCATTTAATAACAGAAAACTTTTTAGATAGATTTTTATGCCAGAGTTAACAACCAGCCACAGTATTCAAATTAAAACGATCAAAGAACAATTTTTAAAATATACAACACATCTAAAACAAACATTAAAATACAAAACCAATAAATTCACATATTTATATTTACCTAGTTACTCGAGAACTTCTTTCAGAAGCTTTCATCATTATATCTAGGAAAAAAAAAATAAAAAAATTAAGCATCCATTTTAAAAACTCAATGTTTTACAAATAAAGAACAATATTTGGTACTACAGCATAAGGTGCCAACGATTTGAATCAAATGATTTAAATCAGCGATTAAATCGAAATTTTAATCACCTGTTTTTTTTTTTAAATCATTGATTAAATTCATAAATTTTCTAAATATTTAAAATTAGGGATGCACCGAATAGTGATTTTGGCCGAATACCGAATATTCGACCTACAGGCGAACCGAATACCGAATATTCGACTAGCCAAATAGTAACTGCTAGGCCGAATACTGAATATTCCGCTTGTCAAATACTTTTATATTTCAAAGTTTAAAGGCACTAAAATGTTACATTTTAAAACAAACTTTTATTCTAACAAACAAGATCTTTTGTCAAGTAAACTTTAAGCTGAAAAAAAACTGCTTTGAGTTATTTAAGAAGAGGATAGTTATAAAACTTTTTAATTAAAAAATGTTTAAATTTTATGGCTTCTGAGAATTAAAACAGACGAATAAAATTTTCTTGAATTCTAAAAGAAACATTTTAAAATCAAAGAGAAACTGTGAAAAAATTGGAAGAAAAATTGTACAGGATCATATATTATTTGTTTGTCAGGAAGAGACTAAAGTAAAAGTAAATAAATAATACAATCTATTCAAATTTTATATGGTGGCAACTTAGCAAGAATAACCGTTCTACTCCCTTTGATTAAGCAAGGAAGTTTTTAAATGCATCCTAGATCGGTGTCTGGAGTGGACAATCATTTTCAGAGATTGTAAACGTTGTTCTGAAATCTTAGCAAAAAACAGATTATTTACTGGATAATGTTCAGCAACTTGCCTTTGTACATAATTATTTCCTCTGAAAATCCCTGTGATTGGTTAATTTTCTTAAATAATACTTAACAAACAGCAAATAAATAATGTAAAAACATTCTCTTTTATTTAAATATGATTTTGTTTCTAATTATTCTGAATATCTTTATAAGTTGACTCTTAAATGTAGAAGTTGTATAAGGTTTTTAAAAATATGTTTAAAAAGTTTTTTCTTTAAGTATTCGGCTAGCCGAATATTTTGCTATTCGGCCAAACCGAATAGTTTGCTATTCGGCCAAACTGAATATTCGGTAACATGGCCGAATACCTAAAAGATATCGAATATTCGGTGCATCCCTATTTAAAATTACATCTTAAAAAAATATTAAAATCTAAGGTGATCATAAATTGGAATGTTTCTGTGGGTATTTTGTCCTAATGAATAAACAAAATAAAGCTTTAAATAATTTTTTTAAGATTAGAATTATAAAAAATTAAGTACGGTAAGTTTCTAAAAAGCAAGTTTTTATCTGGCATAAAAAGCATTTTATTTAAAAATTATATTTAAATCTAATATAATTTAAATGTCATCATTTCATTCACCTAATCAGATTATTCATTCTTTTATATAAAATAAGCACAGCAAGTATATTAAATGTCTGCAAGTACAAGAATAAGTAGCCAATATGTTATTTTCTCATTCTACTTTAGCAATGATAAATTTTGCTCAACAACTGTTATAAAAGTAAGTTATAAGAGAAATGTATTATTATTATAAGAGAAGTTATAAGAGAAAAAGAAATAATTGATATTAAAAATGTTAGCATAGATAGACCTTTCAGTAAAGTTAGAATAAATTTTTTTATTTTTATTTTTCTACTTGTGAACTGTGAACCCAAATAAAGAAATTAGTTAGGGATTGAAAAGGCAACAAAAAGAAAACGACCTTTTTTTTTTTTTTTTTTTTAATAATCCCTACTGAGTGTTAATAATGCTGCTATTTAATATTTTGAGGATTTCAGATATAGGGTCAGGTGGGGTAAAGTGGTCATAATTCATAAAAAGGGCTAAAATCCTGACTAATATAGAAATTTGAGTAATTTTTTTTTAAATTTTAGATTTATTAAGTATTGATCAAAGTTTCTCACTCAAAAAAACATTTTTAGTAACATGTTTGAGCCACTGAGCACTCATTTTGTCTGTCTTTGTTACACCTTGTTCTTTTAACTCTTTAATTAACTTTTCTGCTGCATTTTGTTTATCCCAAATTTTGTTAAATTGGCAGTTCAGAAAGCTTTTCTCATATCTCAAGAACATATTTTCATTTATAGCTAAGTTATATTTATCACAGATTTTATTTCATAATAGTTTTATAGGGATGCAACGGATATCCGTCAAATATCCGATATCCGGCATATCCGGCTGATTTTTCAATATCCGAAATACCGTCGGATATCCGAATCCCAATCACCGGATATCCGACTTCTCTGCCGGATATCCGGCAATGCGTAGCAAAGCAACTATATAAGGATAAGAGAAATCGTTTGACCCAAACAATGCCGAATAACTTTTGTTTAGAGTGCAAAATATAAAAGTAAGTCCACTATTCATGAGTAAAAGGTAATTCTCAAAAGTTTAAAGAATTGCCAGCTTTCCTAACATTGGTATTTGAACTCTTTATAATAAATTTGAGAATTTATGTTTACATCTTTTAGTAAATTGTACCTTTACTTTCAGAATGTGAAACAAAATCTGAAGTTGTTTATTAAAGTATGACTTTATTAATTTTTTTTCTCTCTTTTAAGTTTAACAATTAAACAGGCCTATTTTCACTTTCGTCTATCTTCAATAGAAGGTATTGTAACTGCGATTTTTTTCGATTTCTGGTTTTCGGTGGGCTTAGACGTTTTAGGGGTCAGAGATCCCAAAACATGTTTATACAAAATGTCTGTCTGTCTGTCATTATACCATCAAAAAGTGTATGAAGTCATGCATAGAATTGATCCAAATTTTTTGTGAATGTTTTTGGATATAGCCAGCTGGCCCTCCTTTAATATTGGAACATCCCACTGGAAGGGGGCGCTGTAATCGTGATTTTTGTGCCATTTTCATTATTGTGCCATCAAAAAGTGTATGAAGTTATGCATAGAATTGAACCAAATTTTTTGTGTATGTTTTTGGCTCTGGCCAGCAGATCCTTCTTCAATATGGAAGCATTCTGCCGGAAGGAAGTGCTGTAATTACGATTTTTGTGCAATTTTCATTATTGTACTATCGAAAAGTGTATGTTAAATATGTAATAATAAGTTATCCATATAACCCAAACTTTTTTGTGTATGTTTTTGGCTATGTCCAGCAGGTTGTCCTTTAGCTTGGAAATATTCCACCAGAAAGGTGTGCTGTAATAGTGATTTTTGTGCCATTTTCATTCTTGTACCATCGAAAAGTGTATGAAGTTATGTATAGAATTGAACCAATTTTTGGGGCTATGGTTTTGGATATGGTCAACTGGTCCTCCTTCAATTTGAAAATATTCTGTTGGAAGCGGGCACTATAATAGTGATTTTTGTGTTATTTCCATTATTTTACCATCGAAAAGTGTATGAAGCTAAGCATAGAATTGAACCAATTTTTTGTGTATATTTTTGGCTATGGCCGGCAGTTTTTCCTTGAATTTGGAAATATTCCGCCAGAAGGTGGCACTGTGACAGCGTTTTTTGTAAATTTTTCTGAATTTTTCGCAGTTTTTTGTACTGTATATTGGTGGCTCGTGAAGCCATGGGAACTTTGCATCCTGCTAAGCTTACTATTCACAATCAGCTGATGTACAACAGAATAAGGAAAAAAATTATTGATTTTAATAAATATCATGATCGAGATTAACTTGTTCTTATTTTGATTAATTGATGAGCAGAAATTTTCGATCAAAATCAAAGTTGGTATAATATTGAACTAATAATATCGAAGTATTAACATTTGGAACTACTTTTTGAAATATTAAGATGTATGCAGGCATGAGATTCTTCCGCGGATCCGCAATTTTCCACTTTCTTGTCATTTTCCTTGTTTTCCGATTTGTTGCCGTTTCTGGCATTGATAATTTATTCTGAAATTTTAAAAAATTGGTCGTCAGTCCGAAAATTCGAATATAAAATATAACACAAATTTTGACAAGTGATCGCCGAAAAAACAATTCCGTCAATCGTTCGCAGAAAGAAATGGCCAATTTCGCAAAATATCGTGGAAAAAGCCCGCGAATTTCATCATAGAATCTCGAAAAAAAACGCTGATTTCGTCAAAGGGTTGTGGGAAAATGGTAATCTTCGTCAAAGTTTCGCGGAAAAAACACAAATTTTGTCAAAGAATCGCCAACTTTCGTCAAAGGATTGCGGAAAAGACACGAATTTCATCAAAGAATCACGAGGAGAAATGCGAATTTCGTCAAAATATCGCAAGAAAACATGAATTGTGCCAAAAGATCGACGAAAAACCCCGAATTTCGTCAACAGATCGCCGAAAAAACTAATTTCGTTAAAATATCGCCAAAAAAACTAATTTCGTCAAAAGATCGCCAAAAAACAGAAATTTCGCCTAAAGATCGTGGAAGGAATGCGAATTTCGTCAAAAGATCGTCGAAAAAACGTGTGAAATTCGTCAAAAGATTGCAGAGGAAATGCAAAAATCGCAAAACGCAAATAGCGTTAAAGGAGTGTGGAAAAAGCACGAATTTCGTCGAAGAATCACGAAAAATGTGCTGCAACATTATTGTTTTCACCAGATTTTTCTTGCAGCTCTATGGTAGGCTAAACATTAGCTGCCATCTTTATTAACTGGTGTTTTGAGTGAAAGCATGTTAGCATGTCCAATTCAAATTTTAGGATTGCTGTGTTAAACATTGCATCAGAGTAAACTTAAAATAGAAACTTTCGTTTCAGAATTACTTATACTATTTGCATACATTATTAATTTGATTCTCCCCCCTCCCCTCCTCTCAAATAAAGTTGAATTTAAATAAAAATATTCACACTTTTATTGCGAATAAAATAACCTCTGATTGTCTGATACGTGCATTTTTTAAAATTTCTTTTTCCCGTTTCACGCGCTTTTCCTCTTTTTTCATCTGTTTGCAATCTCATGCCTGGAAATATGAGATAGAAGAAAGTTTTGGGATTGGCACATCCAATTAGTTATTTTTGTAACTTCATTATAAATAAAATATTTAAAATTAAAAGTAATTTTCTTTTTACTTATAAATATCACAGTAATTTAACTTAAAATAAAACTAAATGTGACTCAAAGCAAAACAGTATTAAATAATTAAAACAGAAAAAAGGCATCAACTAAACCTATATTTGGAGAAAATAACTCTTTAATCATGGGTATATTAGTAGATATTTTATGTTTAAATTATAAAAAGAACGTATGTATTTCTTTGTGAAAATAGTGTCTACAATTATAGGCATATTAATTGGTTAAAATTTGTTACGTAAATTATCAGCATTTCATTGTACAAATTAATTATTAGCAATTAACAATATAATCAATCCCAGATCCAAATCCAGTAGCAATTATCAGCATTTCATTGTACAAATAAACAGAATATTTTAATGTTTAAATTACATTTTTTATACAACATTATTAATATACATTACACGGCTTGAATGGCAAATACATGTCTTGAATTTCGAGATGGGGTGGCAGGATTCGTGCCCTAAAGAATATTGGGGGCGGAAGGCTCCTGTTTCAAAAAAATCATTTACCGAAAATGTTTCTCTAAAACGACGATGAAGTCTCGGGATCGACTGACAAATTTCGTGATATTTTCCACTATCAATTGGCAGATTTCGGTTTCTTCTTACAACAAATTGAGAAAATTCATGTTTGTTTTTCTGCATCTGACCAAAAAATTTTGCGATTTTTCTCCACGACCGACTGACCAGGGGTGCAGAATATGTCCAATCCAGCGATCTAGGATCAGGGAAAATTTTAACCACCTGGGGAAATTTTGCAGACAGATATACAATTGATTTCGATTTTAACAACAAATTCCATAATTCCCTGGGATAGAAAAATTTCACTACAAAGAAAAAGAACCGTATGGCGATCTTCACAAAATCGATCTCGGAATAATATGTACCGTATATCAGGGGTGATACTGTTCCGAATTTGCCGAAAATTTAAGGCATTCGATTCCGAAAATTAAAGAAAAGGTCATCAATCTGAAAATTTGAACATAAAAATACCGCAAATTTTGTCAAAGAATTACGGAAAAAACGCGCTTTTCGTCACAAGATTGCAAAATAACCACAAATTTCGTCAAAAGATCGCGAAAGAACCGCAAGTTTCCTCATAAGATTGCAAAATAACTGCAAATTTCGTTAAAAGATCGCGAAAGAACCGCATGTTTCGTCTAAAGATTGCGAAAAAACCGCAAATTTCGGCGAAAGAGCAGTAAGTTTCATCAAAAGAGCGCAAAATGAACGCAAATTTTGTCAAAGATTGCAAAATAAACGCACATTTCGCCAAAAGATCGCGAAAAAAACCATAAATTCCGTCAAAATATCGCAAAAAAATGCGAATTTCGGCAAAGGGTCGTGAAAGAAACATAGTTAGTGCTGGGAGTGGATTTCCTCCCTTCCCCAACTCTGCTGTTGTAACCTTTCAGAAAATTTGCAGTTAATTTCAGATTTTTTCCCCTTCAGAATCACCCCTTCCATTATATACTCGTGCATAAGTTGACATATATTGGAAAAATAAATTTTCTATACCTACATTAATACAGCATTTACCTATAACATACCGTAAGATTTTGGGGAAACTTTCATGCGGATTGGGGGAAATGTTGCGAGTAGAAACATTTTCTGCACCCCTGCGACTGACGAATTTCTTGATTTTTTTTCTGGAGACCGATTGGTGAATTTCATAATTTTTTTTTCGCAATCAATTGACAAATTTAGAAATTTTATTCTGTGACCGATTGGCAAATTTCCCTGATTGTTCTTGTGACATACTGATGAAAGTAACGATTGTTTTTCTGATTGAAAATTTTCGCACTTTTTCTCTGCGACAGGCTGAAGAATTTCACGGCAAATTTCACGATATTTTTCCATGATCGATTGATGAATTTCGTGATATTTTCCCACTGTGAATTTCCCATGAACTTCAGTTTTTTCTCGCAAACAATCGACAAATTATTTTACTTATTTCCACCATCATTGACAAAATCAGCAATGTTTTTTTTTCTATGACCGTTTTATGTATTTTGCGATGTTTTTCCTGTGCGCCCAAAATAGGAAATAACTAAAAGGGCAGCAACGGCCACCAGAGACTAAGCTCTACTGAATTGGCCAATAGTCAGCACTAAACAAAATGAGATTACACTTATGGTGCACATGAAAAAAAAACAAACTTTAATGAACTTCAAAAAAACATTTAGAAACAACAAACTAGTTGTTTCTCGCAATTAACAGAAATTAGGACATGATTTTTTTAAATCAACCTTTTCTCGTGTAATAGAAGAAATCAATTGATTATTCCCTTTTCAAACTTTGGATATGGATTTAAAATTCCAATGCATAGAACATAGTTCAATTAATGAAAATACCAGGGATGTTTTGACTATAATTCCATTAAGGATATAATAAAACAAATTTGTTCAGAAGTGACATACCATCACCGATATGCATTATTCATGTAAGTTAAAAATTAATGCACATCAGATTTTGTAAAGTTTTCTAAAACTTTTTATCAGAGCATAACCATGTGTTTCCGATAATTTCTAAAGTTATAAAAGTCGCTCTGTGCTCTTTGTCAAAAGTGTAACTTGTGAAAGAGGCTACAGAAAGCAAAATAGAATAAAATCTAAATTAAGAAATTCATTTAGCAACCCGACTGTTAATTGCCCATAACATTAGACGAAAGTTGAAAAATAGATATGGTATATATAAAGCTTGATTCTGTTCCTTTGTTTTAGTAAAATAAAAATTTTGAATAATTATCTTGTTGTTAATTTAAATTGTTTCAATGGTATTTTGTCATGTCTGTATAAATGTAATTCTTTAAGTAGCACATAAAAAATAACGGGGTTTAAAGATTTTGTTTTCCATTCTAACAGTTCAACTCCCCTGCATTTATAAATTTTGAGCATGAAACTCCCCTCCTGGGAAAACTTGAATTGCAAGCCCTGATATTCAAAGAGATATAGTTTTTGTAAATTATATTTCAATGCATTTAAAATGTTTTAATGATGTGTGAAACATGTTTGTAATTTATCGTTCTGACATGACATTATATAGAAAAATAATTCACTACACAACTAAAAACATATCTAGTGCCGGATATCCGGCCGGATATCCGAATCCGGCAGCCGAAGGAGCTTCGGATATCCGGTATCCGATATCCGGCAAAATCAATATCCGGTGCATCCCTAAGTTTTAGTTACATGGGGTAAAGTGGTCATAGGGTTAGGCTTAACTTATAGATATTTGATCTGGGTCAAATTATTCATTATATACAATGCCAGTTTATTAAATACTAATAACTATTAAAAACTAACTGCAAATAGTTATTATTTAATAATAGTTTATAATATGGGGGTTAAAAAAGGTTAAGTTTAATTTTTAATAGGTTCAGAATAGTGAATGAATTAACTAAGTGTAAACCCGAATTGCTTGCAAAGGTTACATCAACTAATTTAACAACCAACACATTAACTACTTTTTCTAATACCCATACTTGTATTATATAAGAAAATAGTCCACAAGAAATTCCTGAAAGAATTTTTAATGTCGATGAGGCTGGAATGGATATGGATAGCCAAAATAGTTCAGTTTAAAAATTGTACGTAATGCAATGCATTATATAAAATTCAGAAACCAAAGGAAAGATAATGTTTAGTGTTCCTTTTGGTATATCAGCTAGTGGTTATTACATTCTTCCATTCGCCATTTATGAGTGAGTATATATGAATTATGGATAAAGGGTGGTCGTGCAGGAGCATTGTATGAATCATGGAATCGGGATAGATGCAGGATTCTGTACTTGAATCTTGGATGGATCATTTTTTTAAGTAGATAGTACACCGAAAGCTTACAAAAGCCTGCCCTTTTATTTATGATTGTGATGGAGATAAATGAATTATGATGCTGTGAAAAATAGCTATCAACAATCATATTATAATACTCTGCCTGCTACCTCATACTAGTCATAGTCTACAACCATTAGATCTAGGTGTATTTTCCCCAGGGTTCGTTGATATATATCAATTGATATATATCTTGATATATATCATGATATATATCCGATATTTATTTTGAAAATATCAAGATTTTTGATATTTTCGATATTTTCATATTACTTCCATATTTATTTTCAAAATATCAAGATGTGTGCTATTTTCAATATTTTTCTATATTTGATATTTATTTTCAAAATATCACTGTGCAAGATATTTTTGATATTTTCAGTCAAAATAAGTGCAAATGAAATTTCTAACTGTGTTGTTCTGTAAATAAAGAATTTTTGTCTCTGATAGTGACTTTTTTAGCCGAAGAAGAAAACAAATATCTTTTCCAAGCTTTATGTTTGATTTTTTTACTTTTAACTGTAGATTATGAGGGACATTATTAATTCAGAACAGACACTGAATAATAAACTGTCTAATTTAAATACTCAGTTATATACATACAGCTTCATTAGAAAATAATCTCTTCTGGTGTTGATTTAGTTCAGTTTAAACTGTACAGTATGTTAGGGAATAAAAAAATTTCAAAATTTTCAGTTAAAACAATATTATGTATTTAAAATTTTGTTTTATAAATTTCTGATTTCTTGATGATACTGAATCCTATAGCTTTATTTTATTTACTTTTTTTTATGTAAGTGCATAAAGCAAATTGTTTCGGTTTTCATGTTTTCAATTAGTTGATCTTCAATTTTATTCTAAGTTAAAAAAAAAAAAAAAGAAAAATGCTCTTTTAGTATATTGTTTAAGTTTTCATGTTAAGTGCAGTATGTTTTAGATTCTAATGTACATTATGCTTGAAAATATTTATTATCAGCAAAATTGACTATTTTGAAAATATCGGATATATATCGAAAATATCGGATATATATCAAAATATCGTATATATATCAAAATATCGGATATTTTTGATATTTTCGAAAATATCATGATATTTACGAACCCTGATTTTCCCCCATTAAAAAAAGCCTGGAAAGGAATTTTAAAGAAACAGTATCAAGAAAGCAGGCTACAAAATATGTAAAAAAAAATTAAAATAATCTACATTGGCAACATTATCTACACTCATTTCAGATGTGAATAGAATTGTTAGACATAGTTTTAAAGGAAAAGGAAATGTGTCCAGTCCAAGATCAGAGTAGTATTGACAGAAAAAACACTTGCATTATATCTGCAAAAATAACAAGGGGAATGGGATACTTAAAAGTTGCTTAAATTTCCAAAAGGAAAAAAACAACAAAATATCCCTAGTCAACATTCTCTTTTGAATCCATTTATAATCGCTAAAGATGACACCTCACACCATATCTATAGGACATTGAGTGTTGCTAAGATATGAAATGAAGAAATCAATAAAGCAATTGGGAAAAACATGATTATTTTTCTTAAAGTATGTTAAAAAAAAATCCAAATTTGGCAATCATTATACTTTTCCAGAATCAGATGTGATCAAAATCCTTGAAGAACCAAATTTTAACATTACAAATTTACACTTTAATAAAATAAAATGGCAGATAACTTATTATAAAGGTTGTTTAAAATGTTTGTAAATAATAAAATGTCACTTTTTATTCATTAGTTTATTTTTTTATTACACTTTTTCAATGTGACCACTTTACCCCATGCACTACTCACTTTACCCCACCACCCCCTGGGGTAAAGTGGCCATAAAAACATGCCTGGAAAAATATGCTATAAAAAGGTGTTATTCCCCAAAAATATTTCTGAAATGGATATGGATGTACTCTAGAGTAATGTAATGTAAAATAACACCCAAAATTTTAGAAAACATCACAGAAATTCTGATGTTTATATCCTCTGAAAGTTTGAAAAGCCTGTTTTTATGACCACTTTCCCCCACCTGACCCTAACTGGTTATTTTTATATTTACTCTGTATGGATGTATGACTAGGTGTAACTCATTTTCATAATTTTTTTTGATTGAGCATACACATATAGGGTAGACTCTAAGCCGCTTTAAGCAGGGCGCAGTGCCCAGCGGCCCTTTTTATTTCTTTTTTTGCCCAGCGGCTCTTTTAAATCCTTCCGATGCACAAGACTGCCCTTTTTAACACTTCCTATGCGCCCCGTGGCAATTCAATTGATCCTGAGAAAATATTGCAAATTCTAGGGATTCTAAACAAACCAGTTTAAAATATTTTTTGTGAACAAGGTACAAGTGTGCCCTTTTTACTTTCTTCTATCTTCAATAGAAGAAAGTATTGTGATTGAAATTTTTTTCGACTTCTGGTTTTCGACGGATTTACACGTTTTATGGGTCAGAGATCCCAAAACACATGTTTATAGAAAATGTCTGTCTGTCCGTGTGTCCGTCTGTCTATCGCCATTGTACCATCAAAAAGTGTATGAAGTTATGCATAGAATTGAACCAAATTTTTATTTTAAGTTTTTGGCTATGGCAAGCAAATCATCCCTGAATTTGGAAAAAATTTGCCGGTAGGGAGCGCTGTAATAGCGATTTTGAATATTGTGCCATCCAAAAGTGTATGAAGTTATGCATAGAATTGATCCAAATTTTTATATTTTAAGTTTTTGGCTATGGCAAGCAGATCCTCCCTGAATTTGAAAAAAAATCGCCGGTAGGGGGCGCTGTAATAGCGATTTTGAATATTATACCATCCAAAAGTGTATGAAGTTATGCATAGAATTGAACCAAATTTTTTTTGTACGTTTCTGGCTATAGCAAACAAGTCCTCCCTGAATTTGAAAAAAATCTGCCAGAAGAGGGGCGTTGTAATTAGTGATGTAACGAATAGTGATTTGGCCGAATAGCCGAATACCGAATATTCGGCCAAGTTTTAGGCCGAATACTGACTTTAATATAAATGACTTTTATTTTAATTGTTTAATTTTTTTTTTCAATTTTAAAATAAAAAATTAAATTAAGGACTAATTTAAATTTTTTGTTTGAGTTTTCAAAAATCATAACAGCTGAATGTATTTTTTAGTTATACTTTAAATGTCTTAAAAAATACTTTAAAGATAACATATGACTTTTGAAAATGTAAATAATAATTTAATTCATAATTTTTTATTTAATCCATAGCTAGCTCTAGTAATTTATATATATATACTATCTAAAATAGAACTCATTACCTCTGTAAAAATGAAACTTTTTTTATTTTAGTAAAATCCTTTCACCCCCTAAAAGTAAGAACTTGCATGTGTCCTCTGTCTTTTTATATGCTTTTTCATGCAACTTAAACTTAGTAAATTTACACTCTGTATGTCAAAAAAAAAAGGTTATTTTCTTAAAATATAATTATTCATTCCATTAAAATATTATATATTCTTTTCTGCTACCAAGATATACTTTTCTCTTTTTTTTTCTCTCACAATTAACAAGCCCCTCATAATACTTCCTCCACCCCATATTTCAGAATGAGATCTTTTTCTTATAATAATTAATGTAGTTAGGTATAATTTTTTAATATTGTTTGTCAAAAATATTTAAAATCATATTTCGTTTTGATTTTCTGGAACATATCTAACCAAATATCTTAAAATATTCGGCCAAATATGCCACTATTCGGCTACAGGTATTCGGTCAAATGTCCCACTATTCGGCCACAGGTATTCGGCCGAATATCTGTTCAATATTCGGCCGGCCGAATATTCGGCAAAAGGGCCGAATAGGCCGAATAGTGGCCGAATATTCGTTACATCCCTAGTTGTAATAGCGATATTTGTGCCATTTTCTTTATTGTACCATCAAAAAGTGAATAAAATTATGCATACAATTGAGCCAAATTTTTTCATGCATGTTTTTGGCTATGGCCAACAGGTCCTCCTTGAATTTGGAAATATTGTGCGGTAAAGGGGCTCTGTGATCAGGGTTGGAAAAAAACCGGTTTTTTTGTAAAAAACAAAAAAAAAAGGGTTTATTTGGTTTAAACCAGGTTTTTTTGGTTTAAACCAGGTTTTTTTGGTTTAAACCGGGTTTAAAATATAATTTCCTATTCCATACAGATGCATATCTGTTGATAAAATAAACATTTTTGGATATTAGTAATATGACTTTTGCAAATATTTAAATTAAATAATTACAGTCAATTATATAGAAAATTGAAATCATTTCTAATTTAAACATTATTAGTAACAGCTATGTCTTATGTTCAAAGTACACTAGTAAACTGCTCTACAAAGTGAAACATTGATACCTTGAAAATCGTATAAAGAATCCTTTGATTAATAATATAATAATCAATCAATAAACATTTGATGCAGTTTCATGAATATAATATATTATTCTGTGGTTGTTTTTATTATTTTTTTAATATCCAAATACTTCTGGTTACTTTGTTTTCTGAGTGATAACTCCAAGTGTCCAAGGCAACATTTTTGGCCATTAGATTCAGCAACTAACAGAAAAGATTGATTGGTATTATTGAAATGCTATAACTAGCACTCAATTTTTGCAAGCTGTGTTATTCAATTTAATATCTTAAGTTACTCTTTTAAATTCTTTAAGGATAATCTTCCCCAATCCCAATCCAGAAAATTTTCTTTTACAATTTCTTAACCAAAATCTTAAAGATCATTGTATTTTGTTATTAACTACTGTAAATAATCTGCATTTTTTAAATGAAAATATTTTATGCTAAATATTGAATATTATTTATCTATTTTATCTTTTCTAATTTCACATGTTTTAAGAAAAATCTTTAGGGAGCCAGATATGTTCATCAGCACATGCTAATTTTCATTCTACATGCATAGAAACATGACCTAGGCTCATTATGTCTCATGTTGACTGCTGAGATGAAGTGTTAAAAGTAGAAATTACTTCTATCTATAATTTAAAACAAATTACAAAAAAAAAATGATTTTTTCTAAAAAAACCAAATGGTTTTTTTGGCAGAAAAACCAATTGGTTTAAACTGTGGTTAAAACCACTTGGTTTAAACCGTGCCAACCCTGTCTGTGATAGCGATTTTTGTATGCTTTTCTTGATTTTTCGTAGTTCTGTTGTCTATCGGCGGCTCGTGCAGAGGAAGTAACTCGCTTTTTGCTTAGCCGGCTATTCGCAAACATCTGATAACAACAGAATAAGGAAAAACTATTAATTTTAACAAATATCATGATATTGATTAACTCGTTTTTAGTCAGTTTAATTGACTGAAGCAGAAATTTCAGATAAAAATCAAAGTTAGTATAGTATTGAACCAGGGTTGCCGGCTTTTAGCCAGGCCAAAAAAAGCTGGCTTTTATTTTTCAAAAAGGTGGTTTATAGATAATTCATATAAAATTTGGATTAATTTATTTTCAATACACTTATAAATATTTTCTACTAAAAAAATATAAACTTCTATTACATTTTGTCAAATAAATAAGTCCTTATAACTGCTAAAATGCAACTATGAAGGCATTATGTCAGAAAAAAAAATTATAAATATTCAGAAGAATACATTAAATTAGACTCTAAAGTATTGGTTTGGAATTCTTTATTATAGCTCTACACATACCACATATTTTAAAGATTATATGAAAGAATAAGAAAATGTCACACATCAAAATAGAAACATTCTTACATACTGATATTTACTTTTAAAATTGATTAAAACTTAATAGCATATATTTAATAACTGAAATTATCTTATATAATACTTGAGAATACCCATTAATAAGCAAGTGATATTCTAACTTATAAAATGATATATGTAAAAAGTTTTTCTGCTACTAAGCTGTTATGTAACTTATTTCAGATATGTCCATACGGACAGATTAAAATCATAGAATGAACTATGTTGAAAGAGAAATTAGGAAGAAAATCAGGGTTCGTTGATATATATCAATGGATATATATCTTGATATATATCATGATATATATCCGATATTTATTTTCAAAATATCAAGGTTTTTGATATTTTCGATATTTTCATACATTTGATATTTATTTTTTAAATGTCGTATTTCTGGATATTTTCATATATGTGATATTTTCAAAATATTTTCAGTCAAAAGAAGTGTAAATGAATTCTTCAACTCTTATTAAAAATTAGTCCATCTGTTAATAAAAATTAAAAAGAATAGCTCACAAAATATTCCCTACACTCCAAAAACTAGTTTTGGATTGTACCTGCAGCTTTCCCATTACCATCATAAGAAATCTTCTGTCTTTCAACAATACCTCCCTAGCCTGTCTCAATTCTTTTTGTAGACTGTTAAAATGGGATAAAGGGGTTAATTGGTGATTGGATATTAGTAAAAAAATCTCAATTTTATAAGCTTTATGTTTGAAACTGAATATTTAAATGTTGAACCAAAAATTTGGTGGGATAATATTAAATTAGAACAACCCATAAAAGATTATTTAACTTATCAGTTGTTTACAGCTTCTCCTTCAGTAGATGCATTAGAATCTTTTCTAGTTTTGGTTTACTTCAGTCTAAATAAATAGCACAGTACGTTAGGGAATGAAAAAGCAGACAAACTTACATTCATGTTCAAATTCTTCAATAGAAAAAATAAAAAATAAACTTTATTTTGTATTCCAGAATTTGTTTATTTTTATTTATTTTTTAAACTGAATCCTGAATTTTGTGTTTTGATGAGTGAAAAAGCAACTTTTACAGAAAATTGTTTGTTTTCATTTATTTGATCATAAATTGTAAGAAAAAAAATAAATAAAAAGTCATTTAGAATATTGTTTTATTATGTTTTCATCCTAAATGTAATATGTTTTAGATTCTAATTTATATTAAGTCTAAAAATATTTATAATCAGCAGTAAGCTGACAATTTTGAAAATATCGGATATATATCGAAAATATCGGATATATATCAAAATATCGGATATTTTTGATATTTTCGAAAATATCATGATATTTACGAACCCTGGGAAGAATATAACATTTGAGAGGAAATTTTAGTACATGTAAGCAGGGTTGGAAAAAAACCGGGGTTTTTTTGTAAAAAACCAAAAGAAAACTGTTTATTTGGTTTAAACCAGGTTTTTTTGGTTTAAACCGGGTTTTTTCCCTATTGTATACAGATGCATATATCTGTTGATAAAATAAACATTTTTGGATATTATGCAAGTAACATAACTTCAGAAAATATTTAAATTAAATAATTACAGTCAATTATATAGAAAATTGAAATAATTTCTAATTTAAACATTATTAGTAACACCTATGTCTTATGTTCAAAGTAAACTGCTCTACACAGTGAAACATTGATACCTTGAAAATCGTATGAAGAATCCTTTGATTAATAATATAATAATCAATCAATAAACATTTGATGCAGTTTCATGAATATAATATATTATTCTGTGGTTGTTATTATTATTATTATTTAATATCCAAATACTTCTGGTTATTTTGTTTTCTGAGTGATAACTCCAAGTGTCCAAGTCAACATTTTTGGCCATTAGATTCAGCAACTAACAGAAAAGATTGATTGGTATTATTGAAATGCTATAAATAGCATTCAATTTTTGCAAGCTGTGTTATTCAATTTGATATCTTAAGTTACTCTTTTAAATTCTTTAAGGATAATCTTCCCCAATCCCAATCCAGAAAATTTTCTTTTACAACTTTTAACCAAAATCTTAAGATTTTGGTTCATTGTATTTTGTTATTAACTGCTGTAAATAATCTGCATTTTTTAAATGAAAATATTTTATGCTAAATATTGAATAATATTTATCTATTTTATCTTTTCTAATTTCACACGTTTTAAGGAAAATCTTTAGGGTACCAGATTATGTTCATCAGTACATGCTAATTTTCATTCTACATGCATAGAAACATGACCTAGGCTCATTATGTCTCATGTTGACTGCTGAGATAAAGTGTTAAAAGTAGAAATTACTTATATCTATAATTTAAAAGAATTAAATTACAAAAAAGAGAAAATATTATATTAGATTTTTTCTAAAAAAACCAAATGGTTTTTTTGACCAAAAAACCAATTGGTTTAAACCGTGCCAACCCCAGGGGTGATTGTGACTCAGAGTGAAAAACCCTGAAAATTATCGATGCAAAGAGAATATCAATTTACATAACAACTGATGCTGCAACAGCATGACAATCAAATGACATATTTCTGCTATTGTTTGAAATATACAATTGCAGAAAAACATAATTTGATAAACTTATGTTAATTTCACTGAAAGCTAAATGACTTCATCAAATGGAGAGTGCAATTTATCTTGTTATATGCAAAGTTCGAATTCTATATTCAGTAAATGAATTTATTCTAAGTACTCATGAAATAAGTACAAATTATGTGTTAAGAGTTATCTCTTAGTAGAATTAATGCAAGTCATATCTAGTTATTTGAAAACCAGGGTTGGCACGGTTTAAACCAAGTGGTTTTAACCATGGTTTAAACCAATTGGTTTTTTTGTCAAAAAAACCATTTGGTTTTTTTAGAAAAAATCTAATATAATATTTTCTTTTTTTTGTAATTTAATTGTTTTAAATTATAGATAGAAGTAATTTCTACTTTTAACACTTCATCTCAGCAGTCAACATGAGACATAATGAGCCTAGGTCATGTTTCTATGCATGTAGAATGAAAATTAGCATGTGCTGATGAACATATCTGGCACCCTAAAGATTTTTCTTAAAACATGTGAAATTAGAAAAGATAAAATAGATAAATAATATTCAATATTTAGCATAAAATATTTTCCTTTAAAAAATGCAGATTATTTACAGTAGTTAATAACAAAATACAATGATCTTCAAGATTTTGGTTAAGTTGTAAAAGAAAATTTTCTGGATTGGGATTGGGGAAGATTATCCTTAAAGAATTTAAAATAGTAACTTAAGATATTAAATTGAATAACACAGCTTGCAAAAATTGAGTGCTAGTTATAGCATTTCAATAATACCAATCAATCTTTTCTGTTAGTTGCTGAATCTAATGGCCAAAAATGTTGCCTTGGGACACTTGGAGTTATCACTCAGAAAACAAAATAACCAAAAGTATTTGGATATTAAAAAAATAATAATAACAACCACAGAATAATATATTATATTCATGAAACTGCATCAAATGTTTATTGATTGATTATTATATTATTAATCAAAGGATTCTTTATATGATTTTCAAGGTATGAATGTTTCACTGTGTAGAGCAGTTTACTAGTGTACTTTGAACATAAGACATAGCTGTTACTAATAATGTTTAAATTAGAAATGATTTCAATTTTCTATATAATTGACTGTAATTATTTAATTTAAATATTTTCAAAAGTTATATTACTTATATAATATCCAAAAATGTTTATTTTATCACCAGATATGCATCTGTATGCAATAGGAAATTATATTTAAAAAAACCCGGTTTAAACCAAAAAAACCTGGTTTAAACCAAATAAACCGTTTTTTTTGGTTTTTTACAAAAAAACCCGTTTTTTTTCCAACCCTATGAAAACAGTAAAAAAAATGTCAAAACCAATCCAATTTTACTTCTAGGTGGCTAAGTATTAGAAAAAAATAAATAAAAATCTATTTTTAAAGCTTTACTCTTACACAAGGTAAATTTCTTTATCCTGCTTTCTTCTTGGGTATTACACATTAGAGATATGCGATTCTCAACATTTTTGTACTGAGATTGAGATGGATAACACAATACCAGGGGTGATTGCATAGGCGTAACCAGGGGGGGTGCCCTGGGTGCCCGGGCACCCCCCCGTTTTCGCACACTCGAGCGCAATTGTTTTAAAAAATCGAAATGTACAAAAGATAAAAGGAGTGAAAGCAGATTTCAATTAGTTCAGAAAACTAAATGGCTAAGTTTTGAAAAGTGATTAAAAAAAAGAAACCTGCATTCTTTATTTTTCTTTCTTTTTTTTAAAGAAAATTATGCTGTTATCTTTTTTTAAACTAGAATATTTGCACGAATCTGTATTAGTCATAGTATTTCAAAAAGGTGGCTTTATAATCCCACTTTGACGTCCTTTGTCTGTGGGAGATTTTTATAACGCCGTTCTTTCTATTGCATGTTTCTGCAATTTCATGAGAAATTAACGCAAGTTCTTGACGAGGATAGAAATAGAAACTATTTGTCTCTTTGCTTTGGTAGTTTAAAGTCAAGAAAGAAGCAAAAAAAAATTGAAAGGGGATGCAAATGTGAAACGATAATTCCAAATTTCGATTATCCGAGGTAAAAGGGGGAGAGTAGAGGTCTGCACGGGCCGGAATTTCCAGGCCCGGCCCGAATGAAAGCTATCTTGGCCCGGCCCGGTGTAAAAATTGAAAGTTCGGCCCGAGCCCAGCCCGGACCGTTTGCATTTTTACAGTTCTCGGCCCGGCCCGACACAATTTCTACAAAAAAAAAAAATCCGTTTTTTCTCAACATCTAATTAAGATTCTTTTAATTCTTTTTCTACATACATATTTATGGGAACATTTTACAGTATATTTTAGATTACTATGATGTTCCCAAAACAGAAAACACACAATAGTAAACATTAACGATTACTTACAGTGTTTTAGTCATCGTGTCTACAGACATTTCAAAATTCAAATAACGATTCATTAAAAGATTAATGTAGTTCAGAATAAAAGATTAAAAACATAACTTTTGAAGCTGTATAATAAAAAGTAGATTTGTGAAAATATTTTTCTCATTTTTAAGAGCAAGAATCTGAGAGAGTGTCACACCTGTGATTCATGACATCTCAGATTTTCTCCAAAAAATTACCAGTTGTTACTTACCTTGTTAAAAGACAAAATCTAGAATTTTTTTTTCCAAAGTTAAGTTGTTCATTTTTTATGGGCCCCCAAAGGTCACCGTGCAGTACAAAAAATTGAGCGTTTTTTAAAGACATTAAAATTGCTATGACCCACAATTCTTTGCGCAAACAACTTGCCACAAAATTCTTGTTATGTATGGGATGTAGGAGGGTTCAACTTTATATAATAGATGAGAAGTCTGTGGCAACTTGTTGCCGCAAGGTCACTGAAGGTCACAAACTTATGCATTTTTGCTGTTTTTTAGCATTTTTAAGGCCCAATAACAGCTTGCGCGTTGAAGTTGCCATGGCAAAAGAAGTGTCATTTGAAAGACATGTATTAGCACTTTTTAAAAATGTACATATAATTGAGGCAAGTTTGATGCGCTTTTAGTAACAGAGCGCCAAAATGTGAAAAATGTCATATTTGACCGATATTCAAACTGTCATAATTTCCTGCGGCAATGACATTTTGAAATAATTCTTTTGCCATTCTTTTATTCTATTATTGCTCTTTATGAAAAAATAAACTCCATTGAGGCATGTACCTTTAAGAAAAAAAAATGATTTTTTTAAACATACTCTATTCCGGTAGTCAGGACTTTTTTGCTTTTCAGAACAACTCGTCTGAATAACATTTTTTTTATATATTTACTTGGCTGTATGAATGGATATATTTTAATATATTGTGACACATATATGATAGATGTTATTTAATTTGACAATCAAAATTCTTGGCATTTATAATCTATATTGATAATACAAGTATATTCAGCTAACGCTAACACTATCAATAATTTAAAAAAAAAAAAAGAAAACCCGCAAACATATAATTGTTCCTTGTAAGACTCTTGAATATCTTTTAAGCATGGAACTGTAAAAGGATCAGCCCCAGACAATTGTATAGGACCAAAGAAGATGGTATCGCATGTGGGGTAACATGTTTTAATCCACAATCATATTTTAAAGTTGTTCCATAAGCAACATCTTGTAGAGAATCTGTTGTAAACAAAAAATCTAAAAAATGATCAATTTTTCTCATGTCGAGACAGTTTCTACTAATTTTGTGTACAAGAGGTATAGGTCAAAACTGGGAAATTTCATTAGCGGCCACTGGCCGGTAGAACTAGTTTTTTAAGTGGCCACTTTTTTATTTAAAAATACTAAACAGTAAAATTTCTATAAGTATTCATCTAAAACTGAATAGCCCAAATAAATATGTTAATGTAAATATATTGGAACCAAAAAAAAGCAGAATCCTTGATGAAATGCAAGAAAATTTTATTCTCTCCTTGTAAAAAAGTGGCCGGAAGGTGGCCGCTGATAGACAATTTTTGACTGGCCACTTTTTCTCATTTACTGGCCCTGTGGCCAGTCTAATTTTGACCTTTAACAAGAGGCATATTGCCAGCCCCAAATTGTGCTCTCAATTCTCTTGCTCTCCTTACCATTCTCTGTGAGCATTGGAATTTCTCTATAACTTCTGATTTTGTGTATTTTTGAGGATCCAATAAAGCTATCTTCATCTTTTGAGATGGGGTGCTTTTAAAGGCTGCTACTATTTCTTTTAGACATTCATCTTCAGCTTCCATCTCGCTGCAGCTGCTACTGTCTGGAACAACCTTTCGAAATTCATGTTCTTGCTCTGGGGCCAGTTTCTTGGTTAACGTTGCTTTAAAATTATTGGTAACTTCAGAGTATTTTCGTTTCATATAGCGAATGGTACTTGCAGAAAGTTTTGAAACAGGAGATTTCAACTGAAATTTAACAGGGCTTACACCTTCTGTTAATGATTTTATAAAGGAATTTGTCTCGGTCTTATCAGTTTCCACTAACAGAGAATTACGAACTTCAAATGTTGGATCGCTGGAAGTGATGTCGGCTATCTCAACTTCATTGTTCATTTGATGTAGATCTTTTGAAAGAAGATAATCTCTCTGCTTTGGACAAACAGTTCCTCCAATTGGAAAGTTTACAGAAGAATTATATTTACATATTAATTCATATGTTGCCCAACTTGCAAACCTAACACCTTTTTCTTTTCTTTTCCTGTTTTCCTTGTGATAAGGAAGTAAACATACAGCTGGAACATTCCAATAAGTACCAAAACCAAAACGATGCTTTGCACAAAGTTTAAATCCTTCAGGTAAAACTTTACCACTTCTGCTAGATATTAGTTCTTTTTCAGACACACTTCTATCAGGTGCTTTAACATTTATTCTTTCTAGATAATTTCTTCACATCTGCTGCCAAGTCCTGTTCTGAAAACAACTCATCCTTACGACTTTTGCCGTGTCTTCCACAGTTCAATAGCTCATTATAAAAAAAACAATCTGTATAAGGATCCGAATTAAGTTCTTCCATGTTTTGTAAAACAGTTTTTTTAACTAAGAATATATAAACATAAGTATGAAAATATCCAAATTAAAAATTCACAACTTTATTTTTTAAATGGATGAACAAAGGTAATTCTTATTCAACAGAAATATTGTTCTGATATTCCAGAATAGCCAACCATGTGATAACAGTAAGGCAAACAAGGGAAGAGCTGAGTTGGGTTTTTTTTTTCTCTGTGCAATTTTATTTTACTAAAATTATTGTTGCAAATGTAAAATATTTTATCAGTAATACTTTTTTAAAAAAATACCCTTTATAAACAAAAAAGAAAATAATTTTATTTTTTAATGGATGAACATAAAGAATTCTGATTGCACAGAAATATTGTTCTCATGGTTCTAGAATATTTTACCAAGTAGTACTAGTAATACAAAAAAAAGAAGAGTTGAGATATTTTATTTTTCAGAATTTTGTGTTGCTGAAATAATGTGATTATAAACTTAAAATATTTTATCAATGATTTTTTAAAAAATACTTTACAAAAATTAATCTTATCATCAGATACAGCCTTTTTTTAAATGAAGGAGCATTATAAATTCATTCATATTCCACAGAAATATTGTTTTGAAGTTCGGCATTTTTCACTATGTAGTAATACAAACAAGGGGAAGGTTGGAATATTTTGCTTTGAATAATTTTATGTTCTGAAATTAATGATTTTAAATTGAAAATACTTCATCAATAATGATTTTAAAATGTACCTTATATATATAAAAAAAAAGACTAATATCTTTATATATGTGCATTTTATTCAGTTATAATTTTGTACAAGTTTCAGGTGTTTTTTTAACAAATGTTAAAAATTAAACAAAATATTCCAAAATATGTAAAAATTAAACAAAATATGTATAAAAGTATAAAACTTTGTAAACCTTTTGCTTTTAGTCTATTAAATGTGAAAAATTATAGTAAATTTTTAAACAGTAATGGAAAAATCATATATGCATTTCACAGGTATATACCAAATAGAGAACATGTCGGTGATTTTTTGAATTTTAAAACTAAATAATTGTCCTCAATAAACATAAACGCAACAATATATAAAATATATCAATTCATACAGCTAAGTAAATATTTAAAAAAAAAAAAAAATGTTATTCAGACGAGTTGTTCTGAAAAGCAAAAAAGTCCTGACTACCGGAATAGAGTATGTTTAAAAAAATCATTTTTTTTTCTTAAAGGTACATGCCTCAATGGAGTTTATTTTTTCATAAAGAGCAATAATAGAATAAAAGAATGGCAAAAGAATTATTTCAAAATGTCATTGCCGCAGGAAATTATGACAGTTTGAATATCGGTCAAATATGACATTTTTCACATTTTGGCGCTCTGTTACTAAAAGCGCATCCAACTTGCCTCAATTATATGTACATTTTAAAAAAGTGCTAATACATGTCTTTCAAATGACACTTCTTTTGCCATGGCAACTTCAACGCGCAAGCTGTTATTGGGCCTTAAAAATGCTAAAAAACAGCGAAAATGCATAAGTTTGTGACCTTCAGTGACCTTGCGGCAACAAGTTGCCACAGACTTCTCATCCATTATATAAAGTTGAACCCTCCTACATTCCATATATAAAAAGAATTTTGTGGCAAGTTGTTTGCGCAAAGAATTGTGGGTCATAGCAATTTTAATGTCTAAAAAAAACGCTCAATTTTTCGCACTGCACGGTGACCTTTGGGGGCCCATAAAAAATGAACAACTCAACTTTGGAGAAAAAAACTTCTGGATTTGGCCATTTAACAAGATAAGTAATAACTGGTAATTTTTTGGAGAAAATCCGAGATGGCATGAATCACCCCATAATGCTAGGTGTGACACTTTCTCAGATTCTTGCTCTTAAGGCTTTTCTCAAATCCAAAGGCGGTGCATTTCGACACATTTATGAATTCATTTTTTTTCGGAAAAGCGTAATATTGGCAGGTATTTTTATTCAGAAGGTATGTAAATGTCGGGTTTTTTTTTTTCATAGTTAAAAGCAATATATCTTTCTGAAAATGCTGCCAAAGTTAGCGTTTTGAATCGAATTTCCGGAAGCGATAGCACAGGAAAGGAGAAGAACGCACAGTCACGTGACAAGAATCTCTGTTATCTCTGTAAGTAATTTATCAAATATGGGAAAAGCTATTCGTTTCCAAATGCCTTCAATAGTCAGGCCTGTCAATTTTATGCCTTTATAGTTAAAAATGAGTCAGAAAATGTGCCTGAAAGTTTCGCATTGTTGAGCAGTGAATATGAGAACCACCTTAAGGTATATTTCCAAAGATACTGTTAAGAGAAGTTCATTATCACTACTAATACTATAAAACAAAATTGATCTTGTTAAACTCGCATCGGCTCGTGACGCACGTTTATACATCTCGTGAAAATCATATTCATTGAAAATGGCTTGTATTTTATCTGCTCTTGTATTCTTATATTGGGCCGATAGGCCCGATTAATTTTTTTATAGGCCCGGCCCTGCAGGAACGTTCAATCTTTTCGCCGGACCGGCCCGGCCCGTTTATTTTGTCTGTCGGCCCGGCCCGTTGAAAAAATTGTCCTAATTCTGCTGGCCCGGCCCGTTTGAAAATTCACCTTCATTCCGCCGGCCCGGGCCCGTGCAGACCTCAAGGGGGGGGGGGGGGACACATACCCTGTCTCCTTTGTAAATGAAAAATAATAGCACAGAAAATTCAAATTAATCTGCAGGTTGGTTGGTTGGTTGAATTTAGTGTTTCGTGGCCATTTTTTGACATTCTTGAAAGGAATATGGTTGCAGTCTTTCAAGTCAATATAGTGATTTTTTTCCTCTGAAAATTTGTATAAGATTTTTAGAGTTTTTTCTCGTTTCACGGCGTTCTTTTGAAAGTAGGAAAAGGAACCCCGTTTCAACCTTTTAGCCCAGTGCACTAAATTTTGACAAATTCGCGATTTTATTCTGTGATCATTTCATGATATTTACAATTTTCGCCCAAAATCGTGTGA
This sequence comes from Maratus speciosus, assembly GCA_963932465.1. Taxonomy (NCBI): domain Eukaryota; kingdom Metazoa; phylum Arthropoda; class Arachnida; order Araneae; family Salticidae; genus Maratus; species Maratus speciosus. Next base: position 271,763,132 of record OZ010794.1, read on the forward strand.
CGAAATTCACGTCTTTCTACGGGATTTTTTGTCGAAATCCGCACTTTTCACCACTTACCTTTGACAAAATTCGTGTTTTTTACCGCTATCCTTTGACGAAATTTGCATTTTTTACCGTAATATTTTGACGAAATTGACATTTCTTTAGCATGCTATCCTTCGATGAAATTCGCGTTTTCTTTCCGTAATCTTTTGACGAAATTCGCGCTTTCTTTCTACGATCCGTTGACGAAATTCTCGTTTTTACCGCGATCCTTTGACGAAATTTATATTCTGTTGCGACTGATTGACGAAACTGATATTTTTACAGGGAGATCATTTGTTGAAATTCGGGATAGTTTTGCGCGACCGTTCGGAAAAATTCTCGATATCTTTCAGTACCAATTAACAAAATTCTCTACTCTTGTCCGCAACATTTTAACGAAATTTGAAAAAAATTTTCGTCAATTCTTTATCGAAATTCGTAATTTTTTTGCGCAAAATTAAACGAAATTGGCGATTACTTTCTGCACTCTTTTATCGAAATTTCCGATATTTTTCCACGATCGTTTGAAGAAATTCTCAATTTTTTCTGGGACTGATTCACGAATTGATTTTGAGAAATTCCATAAAAGAAATAAAAATCGCTTACCCATTTTTTGTTTAAATACTTACTGAAGAATCATAGCTCTGTGAAAGAATTTTAAGGGGGAAATACTGCACAGCATTTTTTGTTATGAGAGACTTTCCTTTTCTGTGCACAAATCGTGCGATCCCGCGCGTTATTTCAAACCCTGTCCCTAAAAGAAAACTTCATTACTAGAGAATTGTTTGGTTTTTTTTAAACGAACATAGAATTAAACAAATCTAATTGGGGGGGGGGGGGGGGGGGCTGCCTTCGGCAACGTACTCCCGAGCAACCTACGACCTCTTCTGTCTCAAGACAAGCGAATCTTGAATTATTGCGTTTTTTATTTCGAGCAAAATTAAATTTTCAGCTTTCTTATAAGAGCTGATTTGACATTATTCCAATTCGAATTTAATGACGGCAATTTCAAAAATTACCAGAGAGTATTATCTGTTTCAAAAAATGTCAAAAAATCGCCTCAAAGCACGAAAACCCCCGCTAGAAAGTGCATTAAAAATTCGGAAAAGATTATAAAACCACAGGGAACGAAATCAACTAATAGGGTAAAAGATTTAAACCGGATTCGTTTTAGGAATATCAAAAAAAAAAAAAAATCACCGCGAAATGCGAAAAAGCCCCTCTAAAGTTAACATTAAAAAATTGTTAAAAATTGAAAAATCGCTGTAAGAATCTCGAAAACACTTTATTGAAAAGAAGACAAAGTTTACTGGGTAAAATATTGAAATCGGATTCTGTTTTACTTATTTGAAAAAATCGCATAAAAAATTAATTGAAAAATTCCAGAAATTGTCTTCCATATACATGAGTTCAGGCATAAAGGTCCTGTGAAATCTTACGGGTGCAGGCTGCATTGTTTTTTCAGAGCTCAGCGCGCGCGCGCATATACACACACAGGGACATACAAGCGCCTATCTTTATTATTACATTCGCATCATGATAGTATAACTTTTATCATCTTGATAAAATTTAGTGTATATTATCATGACATCCCCACGACATATTCCCCCACGTTATATTCGGCACACTTTGGGGTAAAAAAACTGAAGTACCGTAATTTCCGGCCTATAATCTGCGGATCAAACAATTACGTTCAGACCCAGAAATCTTGTTTCATAAAACGTAACTTATTAAATCGCGATAAATGTTTAACTTAAATAATGAAATAAAATTTCTGGGTCGAAAAATGATTGTTTGAGCCGCGGATTATAAGCAGGAAATTACGCTAATAATGAATATTATAATTATTTATAATATTATAATAATTATTTATATAGACTTTTCTCCAAAATTTCTTGGGTCCCTCCGGTGATCCCTCCAAGAAGTCATGGAGTCACATTCTGAAAAAATTTCGTGCGCATGTACTGATGTACCGCATGTATTATCTGACATTTATCATCCGACAAAATTTCATCTACAAGACTTTGACTGAGATAATTTTAGATCTCATGCAGTGTTCCCCTGTGCCTATAGAAGTTTCCAGCATGATTAAAGGCCTTTTTTAATCTTTATAAGAAGTTACGGTGCCAAAAGGTTTTACAGTTGTGACCACACTTAGTCACTGTCTTATATCACTGCTGCAAGGATATTTACATATCTTTTTTTACCATTAGATTTAGTTTAAATGTTTGAACCCCTTCTCGACTCTCCTCACGCAAACAAAAATCGCGTTTGAGCCCTTTTTAAAAGAAATACCGCACAATTATACCTTCTAAGATGGAAAACTGTCTAAAACGGAAATTCGATCGGTTTTATGGGATTCGTTTTAGCAGGTTTTACTATATAAGATATTGTTTGTATACAACATGGTCAGGTTAAAAAGTCTGGGCACCCCCCCCCCCCCCCCCGCTCAAAAGGCTGGTTACGCCTATGGATTGTGAGTAAAAAAAAAATATATCTGAAATTCACAGCAACTTTTCTGAAAGGTTACAGAAAAGAGGGTGGTGAGAGAATCACTCCTGGTTCTAATTGTGTTTTTTCTGCGATCCTTTCACGAAATTTGCGTTTTTTCGCGATTCTTTAAAGAAATTCATGTTTTTTCCCCCGTGATCCTTTAACAAAATTTGCGTTTTTTCTGCGATCCTTTGACGATATTTCCGTTTTTCTAGCGATCTTTTGACGAAATTCGCGTTTTTTCCCGCTATTCTTTGAAGACACTGTTTTTTTCGTGATCCTTTAATGAAATTTGCGTTTTTCCCGCGATCCTTTGGCAACATTTCCGTTTTCCCCGCGATCTTTTGACGAAAATCTTGTTTTTTTCGCGTTATTTAAAGAAATTTGCGTTTTTCCAGCGATCCTTTGACGATATCCATTTTTCCGCGTTCCTTTGACGATATATCCATTTTCCCCCGCGATCTTTTGACGAAAATCGCGTTTTCCCCCCGCGATGTTTTGACGAAAATCTTAGTTTTATCGCAATCGTTTGCGAAATTCGCGCTTTTTTCGCAATCCTTTGACGAAATTTGTGTTTATTTCGAGATTCTTTGGCGAAATTCACTTTTTTCCCGCAATCCTTTGACGAAATTATCGATTTTTTTTCAGCGAACGATTGAGGAATTGATTTTTTTCGGCGACCATTTGTCGAAATTCGCGATATTTTTTAATGTCCGAATTTTCCGCTAAACGTAACGATCTGATAAACCCGGAAGGATCGACCAAAAAACCCGGAAATCCGGGCTACACCCGGAGCACAATCACCCCTGCAACCCTGGTAAATAATATAAGACTTTTTGAAGATTTTATGATTTGTCGTATGGTCTGAGGTATTCAGCTATACGTATGCAAAATTTCATGTCTCCAACTTAATTAGGGGCTCTCTTAGAAAGAATTGCTTCAAATACATATGTGGTAGCTCAAAGGGTTAAACGTAAGACATTTTCAAGATTTTATGATTTGTCGCTTGTCCTCAGGTGTTCTGCTATAAGTATGCAAAATTTAAAATCTCCAATTTAATTAGGGGCTCAGTTAGAAAGAATTGCTTAAAATACACGAGCTGGAGTTGAAAGGGTTAAACATAAAACTTTTCTAATAATCTTCTCATAAAACTTTTTTCTTTTTTTGTAATCTGGGATGTTGAGCTATAAGTATGCAAAATTTCACGCCTCCAACCTAAATAGGGGCTCACATAGAATTGTTTAAAATACACATGTGGGAGCCCAAAGGGTTAAACGTACGACATTTTCAAAATTGTATGATTTGTCATTTGATGTGAGGTGTTCAGCTATAAGAATGCAAAATTTCACGCTTCCAACTTAATTAGGCTCACTTAGAAATAATTGTTTAAAATACACATGTGGGAGCCCAAAGGGTTAAATGTACGACTTTTTCAAAATTTTATGATTTGTCGTATAATGCGAGGTGTTCAGCTATAAGTACTGAAAATTTCATGTCTCCAACATAATTAGGGGCTCACTTAGAAAGAATCGTTTAAAATACACATGTGGGAGCCCAAAGGGTTAAATGTACGACTTTTTCCAAAATTTTATCACTTGTTGTTTGATGTGAAGTGTCCAGCTATAAGTACCCGAAATTTCATGTCTCCAACATAATTAGGGGCTCACTTAGAAAGAATTGTTTAAAATACACATGTGGGAGTTACCGACATTTATTCTTCTGCGAGTTAAACCGATTAATTAAATAATTAATATTTCAGCTTGTAATTAAGATAGGACTTAGAAATAGGTATCAATAAAATCAGCGAGAAATTTGACATCGGGATGCCATAAAATTTAATCAAAAAATTTAATATTTGAAAAGTTAAAATTCCGTATTAAAATATGCTATTAAGAAAAACCGCAGCGTCCTCATGTCTACCTGCTTTGAAATCTTTTGAATTGAAATCTTTTTTCCTTGTCTTTCCAATTAAAGAAAATAAATTTTTATCGATCGATTTTTAGTGGATATTTTAACTTATACACATCGCAGAAATGTGAATTTTATACCAAATGAAAGTAGATTTTTTTCTATGTCTGTCTATTCCATTTACAAATTTCTCGGACCAATATTTTCTGATATGCGATTTCGATTTAAAATGCCCACTTCATTTTCCGGCTTAATTTCCTCCGTGGTAACCATGCATCGGTTGATTTTATTGGCAACCCTTGGGAGAAACACGGATGATTTGGAGAAAGTTCATTTGAATCTGCGTTAAAAAGGTGGATTGGTTAATTTTAGAAGTTAATTAACCCGTAATTCAGTTAATTACCAACTTTTTCAAAATTTTATGATTTGTTGTTTGATGTGAGGTGTTCAGCTATAAGTACCCAAAATTTCAAATCTCTAACATGTATAGTTTCTGAGAACGGGCTCTGTGATGGACAGACAGACAGACAAAGGAGTGAGACGAATAGGGTTTCGTCAGATGAACGAAACCCTAAAAATTAGCTTCACAGCTTAAATTGTGTTAAGATATTCATTTCAGATTTGTGTTCAAATACTCAGTGTCTTCGATATTCGCAAGCGCCACCTAGCATAAGGGTTCCCAGCAATAATACTGCAAAAGTTCGTGCAATTCCATGTAGTGGTGGGCCAGCGCATGAGATAAAATGGATGCCCACCAGAATTTTATCTGATGATTTCCAACAACAAAGTTGACTGAAGCTGTCCAGCAGTGGTCATGCAGTGGTAGACCATCAGCCAGCACTTCTCCATCATTGCCAGCACCTATATTGCTGCTGGCCAGCAATTTCCTCTTTGCTGGGATACCGTAAAATTTTGGTGAAATTTTCATGTGGATTGGGGGAAATGTTGGGAGTAGAAACATTTTCTGCACCCCTGTATTTAAGTAATATAACTTCATTTAAAAATAATTTAAATTAAGTAGGGTGAACTACCCAGTAATTGACCATTTAGTGAAAGTTTCTTCGCATTTTTTTTTTCTGTGCTAAATTTAAGGAGATATTTCTTGAAACTTTTTTTTTAAAGCAACAATCACTTATAAGGATCAATAATAAATAAACATTTTTTGCCTACTTTTTTGCAATTTTATTTTATTTAATGTAATAATTGTCAAGGGAGATTTTGCCAGTAATTGACCACTTAATGTTAGAAAATAACCATCACCGTGTCAGTAATTGACCACTCTGAAGTTGAACTGATAAACCTTCTTAAAATTAATCGTATGAAAAAATGGGGAAGTTTGCCAAGTTTTTTTCTACAGAAGAGTCATTCCATGTCAAATCAACACACTTTTTGAAAATATTTTACCTCACCATCTCAGATTTTAACGAATTGTGGAACATAGTTAGTACTTATATAGGCTAAGAAAAATACCAAATATTTTCAAAATATATCTATCCGTTTTGAAAATATGGCTATGTAAACTTCTCGAAAATTGTCAAAAAATGACAGTTTGACAATTTTTAAAATCATCATAGGATCCCTCCTAATTAAGATAAGAAGGTGAAAAAAGTGTCATATTGCAGCATTTTTTATGGACTTTAATATGATATGCAACATGATACAGGTTGTAAAAAAAAATAAATTCAAAATTTAAATTTAAATTTTAAAATTTAAATTGTGAAAAAAACGTTTTTTTAAAAAATTTCAAAAAATTAGAGAAAGTAAGTTATATTATTGTAAAACATTACAGAAAGTTTCAAAATGGGACAACAATGGGTTCATAGGAAAAATAATTTTTTTAAAAAGTAATTTTTCATCAATTTAAAGTATGATGCAAAAGATCCATGAAAATTTTACTTTTAATGTATGTCACAGGTTGGTTGATTGATTTTTTGATGGCCGATTATCTACTCTATCTAGGCCCAAGGAGGGGGGGCCTCCGTGGTGGGGTCTTTCTAAGGGAACTTAATCCATACTTACGCATGGAAATCCATGGCTCGAAGAAAACCACGAAAACTCTGAACGATTAGGCCGGCGGGCACGATTGTATGTCACAGGATAGAATTTAAAAAAAAAAAAAAGAATGTAAATTAAAAATTTTAATTTTAAAATTTCAATTGTGAAAAAAAGTTTTGATTTTCATTTTTTTTTCAAAAAAATATAGAAAATAAGTTTTAAAATAGGACAACAATGAATTCATAGGAAAAATATTTTTTTAAGAAACACATTTTTCTCTTAATTTCAAGTATGATATTAAAATCCATAAAAACTGGCTTTAATATGATATGCAATTGAATAAAATTTGTTAAGGAAAAAAAATATTTTAAGTGTGATTTAAAAAAATATATATACAAACAATCATAGAAAATATGTTGTATTATTGTAAAAGCGTATACAATGTTTGAAAATGGGAGAACAAATCCATATTAAAAACAACTTTAAATGAGTATATTTTACTAAATTGGGATTATATAGAATAAAAGAAAAAAAATCATAAAACAATAAAAAACTCAATATTTAATCTGCTATAAATCAAGATTATAGGAAAGCAGAAAACGATGTTTTTATTAAATAAAATTGTTCAGTTGTTAGATGATCTTAATGTATAATTCATATGTTTTCATACAAAATTCTACAATTTTACAAACCCTTGACAGTTTGAGATAAAAGCCCAGTGGTGTAGTGGTCAGCACGTCTGCCTGCCGCACCGCAGGTCGAGAGTTCGACTCCCGACTGGGCAAGGTTCACTCAGCCTTTCATCCCATCGGGGTCGATAAAATGAGTACCAAGCTTGCTTGGGAACTAAACACCGAGGGTCTCGCATTAGGTTGACCACCTGGCCGGGACGCATGCTGTATAGCACCCCGGGGCCCAGGGTCAAGAAAACAGAGATGGGCACTGTCGGCCCAAATCCTTCTTGGATTGTATAGCCACAGAGTTTAGTTAGTTTAGTTTTGACAGTTTGAGACAGGCCAGACCTACAGATAAAGAGTGGTTACCAAAAAAATCCCTTGTAATTAAGATAGGAAGTTGTAAAAGTATTGCTTTGTAGAGTTTTATACGAAAACATATTAATTATACATTAGTATTACCTAACAACTGAACAATTTTATTTAATAAAAGCATTGTTTTCTGCTTTCCTATAATCTTGATTTATAGCAGATTAAATATTAATTTTGAATTTTTTATTGTTTTCCGATTTGACTTAGATGCTTTATGTTCCCTCAGCCGTTATTTTGAATTGTTTGGCGATTTTTTTTTTTTTGGGGGGGGTGGGGGGGGGCGTGTTGGCGGTGTTATATGGATATGACAACCTCGATATGTGAAACCCTGTGTGACGTGTGTGTTCTGACAACCCCTGAGAAGCTCATTTTAGCTCAGAATTTTGTGGATGTATTTTGATATCGTGTTGTATCGTTCTGTCTTTTTATTTTTATGTTAAATTTATTGGATGTATTTGATTGACTATGCTTTCTGTAGTCCGTTTAAATGCTCTTGCTGAAGTAATTAAGAATTATGAGGAAATTTTGACAAAAAAAGGAGGTTTGTTTATAGTGTGTCTGCGTATTCATAAGCCTATTTTGGAAAATGACGGTGATGTTATAACAGATATTTCGTGCTGGAGCTTTCAAGAAAGCAGATGTCTGTTAAGGTATCTTGATAATTTTATGCATATTTTACTGCTTTAAGAGTTGCTACAAAGCGAGAACTGCTGAATCCAGTAATGTTTTTTTTTTTTTTCGGTTAATGTGCGCGAAGCGCTCATACAACGATTACTGATTGCCTCTTTACTGAGTTTCGTTTTTTATGTATATTTTGCAGCTTTAAGAGTTTTTTACATTTTGAGAATGCTACACAGTGAGAACTGCAGAATCCAGTGATTTTTTTCTTTTTTTTCAGTTAATGTGCGCAAAGCGCTCATACAACAATTACTGATTGCTACTTTAGCGAATTTTGTTTATTATTTACATTTTATTTTCGTTAAGCCAAACATGCGTATAAACTGGTGCTTGGCGACATTTACTACTTGGCAGAAAAGGGGTTTTCACGCTAAGAAAAATTCCAAGATGACGGCCCCGGGAATTTATGACATCTGTTCCTTAAAAAAAAATCACACTTAAAATTTTTTTTTTTTCCTTCTTAAAAAATTTTATTCAATTGCATATCATATTAAAGTCAGTTTTTATGGATTTTTGTATCATACTTGAAATTAAGAGAAAAATGTGTTTCTTAAAAAAATATTTTTCCTATGAATTCATTGTTGTCCCATTTTACAACTTATTTTCTATATCTTTTTGAAAAAAATTAAAATCAAAATTTTGAATTTATATTCTTTTGTTCAAATTCAATCCTGTGACATATATTAAAAGTAAAATTTTCATGGATTTTTTGCATCATACTTGAAATTGATGAAAAATTACTTAAAAAAAAAATTATTTTTCCTATGAACCCATTGTTGTCCCATTTTGAAACTTTCTGTAATGTTTTACAATAATATAACTTACTTTCTCTAATTTTTTGAATTTTTTTAAAAAACGTTTTTTTCACAATTTAAATTTTAAAATTTAAATTTAAATTTTGAATTTATTTTTTTTTACAACCTGTATCATGTTGCATATCATATTAAAGTCCATAAAAAATGCTGCAATATGACACTTCTTTCACCTTCCTATCTTAATTAGGAGGGATCCTATGATGATTTGAAAAATTGTCAAACTGTCATTTTTTGACAATTTTCGAGAAGTTTACATAGCCATATTTTGCAAACGGATAGATATATTTTGAAAAAAATTGGTATTTTTCTTAGTCTATATAAGTACTAACTGTGTGCATCAGTTCATTAAAATCTGAGATGGTGAGGTAAAATAGGTGTGTTGATTTGACATGGAATGACCCAGAAACTGGATGTCTAGCCTCCTGGACAGCCAGAAAAAAATCGGGAAAATTTCAAATTTCTGAAAAAAAAAAAAAAAACTCTGGCGAATTTGAAATTTCTGAGAATTTTTTTAGAAAAAGAATTTAAATCATAAAGCCAAGGATTTTTAAATTGCAGTAGTAGCAAAATATGCTTTAAAGCAGCCATGCTCAACCTGCAGGCCACATATGGCCCAGTAATCTTTTACCTATGGCCCGAGATACATAATCATTAATCTCTATTTATAAAATTGATATATGCATAAAATATATTTAAGATTTTCCCTATTGCTTTATATTTTTGTGGGGTGACAAAATCTGTCATATTATTTATAATTAATTTTAAATTATGTTTAAATATTCTAAATGCCATTTTCGTTTAGTGAAAAGTTTTTTTTTAGTTGTAGTCCTATTTGTGCTACAGTTATGCATACATTTCTGAAGCACTTGGCAATCAACACTACATAATTTTTAATCTTTTGTCTAATTTATTTAATGCCAGAAATGCATTCATTAAATAAAACAAACTGTGCAATAAAAAAATTACTGTTAGGAATAATTTATTCTGAGCACTTTATGCTTTATATAAATGGGATGCTTATTGTGCAAAATAGTTAACACTAATTATTATTCAAAATTAAATTTAAACTATATATATTTCTACAGTTTAAAAAATATATATTGAAGAAATCACTGATTATTAAAAGTAATATTTTTATTTTTGTCAGTCAAATCTTAGTGTAATGTTAATGTAAATTCTGTATTGTTATGTTTTATTATTATACAGCTGCAGTTAATTAGGGTTGAACTTTGTCATGGATAAAATCAGCATAAAAAACATTTTATATAGCATTTTTAACAGCATACTTCCACAACAATTGTAATAGTCTACCACGAACTATGTTTGGAGCTGATGGTGGCAAAACATTTTTTATAAGATTTGTGTGACAAACCCTAATGATATTTAGAGCCTCACTATACTAATTTTGTTATCTTTACATTTTAATTACACTTTTCTTGCATTATTATTATATAAATGTGTTATGACCCTCTTGACATAACAAATGTGTGTTTGCTTGATCAGTAATTGACCAAGCATATTTAGTTATTAACCACCCTGGTCAACTACTGAAAGAACTCATTTTTTAAATAAAAAATTGGTGAATATTGCTTTCATAATAGAAATAATGTATTTTTTTTAAGTATCAAAAGGAATGGATGCAAACAAGCAAAAAGTCAGTAGTTGACCACTTTGGTCATTTACTGAATGCTTTCAACATTCACACATCTAGTAGTTGACCACCCCCCTTAACGTCATTTGACTTATGAATTTAATATTAAATGCATAATGATTAACTTAAAACAAACAAAAATGAACTACACACCTCATTTGATGAACCAATGGAACTAAATTAAACTTGATGCTGTAAGATTAATAAAACAACTCACAAAACAACACTACTATTACAGAATGTATTCACTTTTGATATTGTTAGAAGTAGGGATTGACCGAATACCGAATAGTCGATTCGGTATTCGGTGATTCGGCATATAAACCGAATATTCGGCTTCGGCCGAATACTTTTAAGTATTCGGCCGAATAATTGCGGATTAGTATTTTCTTAGAAGTAGAAGAATTCTTTTTTACTTAAAAGTAGAATAGGCTAAATGATGAGTTTCAATATTGTATGCATGAGTTCAAAGTTCAGATGCACTACCAAAAACAAGTCGAAGGCCATTTTTAATTACAAAAAACTTTTTTTTTCTTTCCTAAAATAGTCTATATAGGGGTGAAATCAGAACAACTGCCTACGATATAGGAAAAAAAAGTAAGGAATATGGGCATCTTTCCATTACCATTTAATTTTAATTATTTCTACATTAGTTTTTCCAATTTAAATTTATTTAATGTGTATTCTCTTTAATATGCACTTCAAATAAGTATTTCAGAGTTCATTGCTGTATATCTAAGGTTTATATTAAAGAAAATACATGCATCAAATAAGTATACTCCTATGTAGTGATGGGCGATTCTGGAAAATTCAGGAATCGATTAAAATCGACATCGTATAAAACTGAATCGATCACAATAAGAATCGATTCCCAAATTCTAGAATCGATACTTGAATCGATATTTCGATAGTCACAGATTCGCACAGATAAGCTCAAAAATATTAATTTCAAAACTTAGCGAATCAGCAGAGCCGTAGCGACCACCTCCCATACCTCACATTTAGAGGGTAGACAAAGTCAGGAGTCAGGGGCCCAGTCGTAAGCTATTACAAACCTTTGAGTCAAATAATAAAGTTTTTAACTTTTAAAATATTAGTTTTAAGATGTAATTTTACTAATATTGTAATTTAGATTTTATTTAAATTTATTTTTTAAGAAAGATCTCGGTTAAATACAAGTTGGAAATTGCGCGTCAAACGTGGCAAATGTGGTGCGCTCGTACTATAATAGTGCACTTCATAAGTGCATATCAATTTCATTCTGTTCGAAAGTCTGTAACATCCTTAAAATGCACTTGAAATAATTTTTTTCCATTGGCCGTAATGTAACGGAAAACTTTTGACTGTCCCCGTAATTAAATCATTGTGATTTTCTTCCAGCCTGAATTAAAATTTAAATTTTCATCGACATATTTCACGTTGCCATAAGAACCGATTTAGTATTCTTACAATTTGAGTTTAATAATGTAACTAGCAAAGTTTATTAAAGTTCTTTTATTTAAAAAAAAAAAAAAAAAAAAAAAAAAAAAAAAAAATCATCGCTGCAAGACGTGAAAATTTAGTTTTCTCAGAAGAAATAAAAATCAATTAATTTTACTGTCTTAGAAGGATAGTGGATGCACATGTATATTGCTTGGAAATCTTTAACATTATAGCTAGTAACTAGCGGGTTCCCCCTAATATGAAATCTCGAAGCGAACGAACCGCGAACCGGGTTCCTGCTGCCTACAGCACCGTATAGGTGTACCCCCCCCCCCACTTTGCCCACCGGGTCGGAAAAACGCGCTCACCTCCCCCTCCCCCCCAATTTTTGACATTCATCATTTAAAATTTTTTTATTATGTGTTATAAACTATCTTAAAATTTCAAACAAATCGCCCTGTTTTATTTTCTAATTTTGTTCTGCCCCTCCCCTCTATCCCCCCCCCGAAATGTGACGCTCCATTCTTTTTTATAATTTTTTATCATGTGTTATAAACAATCTTAAAGTTTAAAACAGATCGCATTGTTAGATTTCCTAATTTTAACAAAATCGCGTTATGTTAGTTCCAGATTCCACCACCAGGGTGCGCACTCTATTCCTAACAAAACTGTGAAGGAAACTCCGTTAAACAACCTATCAGTAGATATATTACTCAAGAGTGTGGCAATCTTGATCAAAAATTTAAGCTATTTGCCGAAATTACTATTCGGAAATAGTGGTAAGTAAACTTTTGACTTTTTTATATTTAATAAGTAGCATTTATCTCAGGACTCCGTCTAAAAACCCCACCTAAAACGGTAAGGAACGCTAAGGTTTTAAAAAAAATTCTAGCGGCCTCCCCCCCCCCCCCTTCTCCCGAAATTTTCGCACCATTCTTTTTTAAACTTTTTCTTATGTGTTATAAACTATCTTAAAGTTTCGAACAGATCGCCTTGTTAGATTTTCTACTTTAAATGAAATCGCGGTCTGTTAGTTCTATATTCCACCACCAGGGAGCGCAGTCTATTCAAAACAAAAGTGTATCTAAACGAAACTCCTTTACACAACCTATCCGAATATACATCAGTCTAGGGGGTGATAGTCTTAAGCAAGAATTCAAGATATTTGTGAAATTACTATTCGAAAATAGTGGTATGAACACTTATAAAATTTTTTATATTGAAAAGGTAGTAATTATCTCAGCTCGCCGTCAAAGAACCGCACGCTAAACGGTAGAAAACGTTAATGCTGCTATAAAAAATCACGTGACTGCCTTTTAAAAAAAAGCATTTAATAGAAATAAACCAATTAGTGAAATAATAATTAATATCTCAGCTTGTAATTAAGATAATATTTTTTCAAATTTCTGAAAGGAGATTTTTTTTTTTTTTTTTTTTGCATCGCCCTGTCCAAGTTTCGAATTTTTACGCCCCTTACATTCTAAGATATGGTCCCCTTTTAAAACAGTACAAAATTCTCGGGAATCACTTTGTTTAAATTGTTAAATATATTATTTAAAAAAAAAAAGGTTTTAAAGCATTTTAGCACGTATTTTCATACCTACACCCTTGAAAAAAATTAATAACATACAAGGGATCCTTTAGTTTCGGAAAGCTCCGAAATTTCATAAAATTCAAAGTATCATAAATCAGTAAGTTTGGTTGTAAACGACTGGAATTTTTATAATACAACTTACACAAACACTTTGACAAACTTGTGAAATACCGCTTAACTAACGAGAACCTTGAGTCACGTGGCTTTAAACCAAGAATGATAAGTTTAAAATGGAAAAGAGACGAAATTTGTTATTACCATTCATAAATAGTGCTCACCAAGAGCTGCAGATATAATATCAGTGTTTAGTTGGTAAACAAATGACTCGGGAAGAATGTCAAAAAAGGTCCCATTGAAATTGGACCATAATTAAGAAAATTGGGATGGGGGGGGGGGGTATGTATTGGTGACGAACTGGAAAAGTACAGCTTAATAAACTAGTAACTCAAATAACTTGGCTCCTAAACTAAAAATATAACAATTTAACATAGAAAGAAAAAGGCTCTTATGCGAAATTTGACAGCAGTTCTGCCTTTAAAACAGTAAATCCGAAAGAATAAATATATATTCCTTTGAAATTACTGTCAAAAATATCAATACAAAAGTTGGAGCACGGTTGACCCTTACCAAAAAGAAGGAAGGCTAGAGACAGAAAATAAAAGATCACATTAAAAGCTTTCCAACGATATGTTATACGATATGGTTTGGAAGAAACAAAAAATATCTCCCCCCCCCCCCCCCCCCCGAGGGAGCGGGTAAGCCCAAACGGTCGGAGGGGCGACCTCAAAAGTATCTTTGGTCAAGGTTTCAAAATGTGGCTTCATAATAAAATAGAACAAGAATTGGACATTTTAAAAATTGCATGCAAATTTTGAACGGCCCTGTAAATTAAGATTAGCGAGGAAAAGGGGAGAGAGGGGGTGGAGAGATTAGAAGGGACGAACTTGAAAAATACAATATAATAAATTAGTAACCTGAATAACTAGTCTTCTAAACAAAAGTATAACGATTTAACCTAGTGTTGAATTCAAGGGGTAGCCCGGGAGGACATCCCTCCCGGGACACTGAAAAGTCCCTCCCGTAAGTTTTGAGATTTTATGCTTTTTAATGGACAAATGTGCACCCCCCCCCCCCATTACGGAACTCTGAAATCCCCCCCCCCCAATCTTGACCGGAGTCGCATAAATCCCTCCCTGGGAAAAATACCTGCATTCAACACTGATTTAACCTAGAAAGTAAAAAAAGGCTCTTATACAAAATTGTACAGCAATTCTGGCACTAAAACAGCAAAATTGGAAGAATTGATTCAACCCGAATCGTGGATCGACCGCGATGCGATTTGAATTGAAGTAAATCAAAACATAACGATTCGACATTGCATCTAAAGAATTTAGTAAATCAAAAAAATAACGATTCTGAAGATCGCATCTGAAGATCGACATCGGCATCGAATCTGAACTGAATCGATTCACCGTTTCTGATCCAAGGGCAGAATCGATGCGTTCATCTTTTCTTGCTTTCTTTTGTCTTTAGAAAAATAAAGTGTTGTTTTCGTGAAAATTTTCGACTTCCGGTTTCTAAGGATTTATAGTTTTAGAACTTCTTGTCTGGAATACGATTTGACTATTTTTATAAATTTTTTGTCTGTCAGTCTGTCTATTTGTTTGTCTCTGACAAAAAAATTGTGAGCGGTCTATTTCAAGAACTAATGCATGGAATCTGTTGAAACTTTAGATTCAGTTAGACCTTCATATAAATTGGTGCTGATTACTTTTTGGTGAAAATCGCTCAACAGGTGGCGCTGCTATGCTGCATTTTTCATGATTTCCGCAAGATTGCTATCTCAAGAACTAATGCACGAATATTCACCAAACTTCAGATTCAGTTTGACGTTGACATAAGTTGTTGAGGATTAGGTTTTGATATAAATCTACCGGCAGGTGGCGCTGCTATGCTGCATTTTCCCCGATTTTCGCAATAGCTCTATCTCAAGAACTAATACACGGATTTTCATAAAACCACATTCAGTTAGACGTTGGCATAAATTGCTGCTTATTAGGTTTCGGTGTAAATCGCCCAACAGGGGGCGTTGCTATGCTGATTTTATCAGCAGAGTTAAATTCAGACATTTTTCTCCAGGAGGGACAGTTCAGAGGGGGAGGGGATTGGACTTTTGTACATTTTAATGTACAAAAAGCATAAAATCTCAAACTTTCTGGGGAGCATTTGAATGTTGCGGGGGGGGGGGGGGGGGGGGGGGGGAGAGGAATGTTACCCTCCCGGGCCATCCCCTGAATTCAACATGTTTTTCAGGATTTAAATAATTTTAGGGATAATATCTCAAGAACTAATGAACGAAATTTCATCAATTTTTAATGCACAAAAACGTATTGAATTCAGGGGGTGGCCCGGGGGGGTGACATTCCTCTCCCCCCGAAACACTCAAATGCCCCCCAGAAAGTTTGAGATTTTATGCTTTGTTGCGGGGGGAGGAATGCCACCCACCCCGGGCCACCTTCTGAATTCAACACGTTTTTCAAGATTTAAACAATTTTAAGGATAATATCTCAAGAACTAATGAACGAAATTTTATCAAACTTAATATTCTGTTAGACAATGCCATAAGTTATCCATGATTAGGTTTTTGTGTAAATGATATAACAAATTGTGCTGCCATGCTGCTTTTATCAACAGTGTTGAATTCAGACATTTTTCTCCGGGGGGATTTCTATGGTTCTGGCGAGGAACATTCTAGAGTTACGAAGGGGTGGGGGATTGGACTTTCGTACATTAAGCATAAAATCTCAAATCTCCCTAGGGGACATTTCAATGTTCCGGGGAGGGGGCGGGGGGCACCCGTACCAGCCCCTGAATTCAACACTGTTTTTCAGGGTTTGCATTTACACAATGTTTGCGATAACATCTCAAGAAGTAATGAACGGAATTTCATCAAACTTAATATTCTGTTAGTCATTGACGTAAGTTGTTTCTGAGTCTTTCGTGTTAATCATGTAATAGGCTGCGTTGTTATACTGCTTTTTTCATGATATTCATGATAGCCATATCTCAAAACTAATGCACGGAATTTAATCAAACTTCATATTCTGTTACACTGTCGTATAAATAGATCCTTATTAGGCTTGGGTGTATACTACCCAACATGTGTCGCTTTTATGCCCTTTGAACTGGGATTTTCCGTTGCGGACATCTAAGAGGGTGTGGGCCGAAATTCAATGATTTGTTAGGAAAATGGGATTCTTATATATATTTTTTAAATACACATATTTCAACGAACCTATACTTTTGGATCCTCATGATAGGTATAGGTTATTTAAATTTGACACTGTGATAGCGCATTTTGAAGTTTTAACATTTATGAGACAGAAGAAAGTTTTGGGATTGGACATCCAACTACTTGACCTTAAATTTTTGAAGGAAAATGAAAATGATATGACCTTTAGAGACATCGATTAAAAAATTTATAGTATCGATTAAATCGAGTTGGCCATAGTATCGATTAAATCGATTAAAAAAATCGAAATCGCCCATCACTACTCCTATGCCTATTCTATAGCTTTTATAACTATTAAATTAAAATCGCTAAAATTTATCTTCATCACTACAGTGATAAATATTAATCAAAATATAAATATGTATCAATAATTTCACAGAAAATAGTTAAATGTACAAATTGATATACCTTTTGTACTTGAGAACATTTCAATTCCATATGTATATAATTAGACAATCAGTAAATCAGCTTAATGACAACATTGTTTCTTTTTATTTGAATGAACTTTTGTTTTTCTGAGAATCCTTATCCTTAATAATAGCCTGTATAGTTTAATACTTTCATTGGGTTAATTTGGATATTGACTAGTGATAAAATAATAAAAAATAAGTGATGGGTTAATGAATTTGTGAGTTGAAAGAAGTCATTAAATTTTTTTGTGTAATTAGATTTAAGAATAAAAATGTAACTGAATTAAATTATTAAGAATTTAATTTTAATTAAAGTTTATTAAAAAAGCTAATATATGCAAAAATGTTATTAAAAATTTTTAAGTATTCGGTTGCCGAATACCGAATATTCGGTGTATACTTTGACCAAAGCTTCGGTATTCGGTATTCGGCAAAATTGCTGATTCGGTCAATCCCTAGTTAGAAGGCGCATTTTCTTTGATTTTTTACATTCAATCAGAATATAGATAGCAAAAGTAATCTTTTCCTATGCAATTCATTGGATGTTAAATATTTTTATTCAGCATTCAAAAATACCTTATCAACACATTGATTCTTGTTTTAAACACATAAATGTGTTTTTGGTCAATTACTGGCATGTGGTCAATTACTGGAAGTTCACCCTAATTACAATCAATTGTGTAAAAAATTGAAATCATTTAAAATTTAAACATTTTTAGAAAAAGCTATTATCCTATGTTCCATGAATAAAATGCTCTACATAGTGAAACATTGATAACTTGAAAATCTTAATAAACAATCTTTTGATTACTAGTACTATAAATAAATATATGGCGTAGTTTCATAAACATAATATACTTTTCCATGGCTATTCAAAATAATTTCTTTGAAATATTTGCAACCTGAGATATCCGATTTTTCTGTTAGAACACTACATGAACAACTATTATCTTTTATTGAAAGTAAAGCTTTTTATAAAGAATTCCTGGAATGATTTGAATTTAGCAGTAGGGTCTTTACATATTTCAAGAAGTAATGCGTATTGTCGATTGACACTTCTCCTCAGAAACTGCCATGTTAAAAAAAAAAGAAAAGCAGTGTTCATACAGAGTTGGGAAGAGTCTATGCTTTTATGTGCTGCATCGTTATGTGGTATGCACACCTCAATTCTTAATGCCCAATTTGGAGAGTAAAACATTTAAAAAACAAATTTTACTCCATTAGAATCTAATTGTTAGTGCTGAAATTGCACAGTATTCACAATATATTGCTTATTGATTTCATAAGTTTAAATACAAAGTGGACAATCAACGTTTTTATGCAGTGACCAATGGTCATGTCACAGGGGTGGTTCAGAGTAAAAAAAAAAAAAAAAATTCTGAAATTCACAGCAAATCTTCTGAAAAGTTACACCAGAGGTGGGAGGAGGGGGAAATCCACTCCCGATACCTAGATATGCGTTTTTTCCGCGACTCTGACGAAATTCGCGATCTTTTAAAGAAATTTGTGTTTTTTTCTTTCGCGATCTTTATAAGAAATTTGTGTGTTTTTTCGCGATCTTTTGACGAAATTTTTGGTTTTTCACGATCTTTCGACGAAATTTGTGGGGTTTTTCGCGATCTTTTGACGAAATTTGTCGTTCTTTAGCGATTTTTAGACGAAATTTGTGGATTTTTTCGCGATCTTTAGACGAAATTTGTGGGGTTTTTAGCGATCTTTAGACGAAAGTTGTGGGGTTTTTTGTGATCTTTAGACGAAATTTGCGGGGGTTTTCGCGATTCTTTGACGAAACTTGCATTTTCCTCGTGATCCTTTGATGAAATTGGTGATTTTTCTGCAAACGATTGACAAAATTTATTTTTTTTCGGCGACCATATTTCCTAATTTTCGGATTGGTGACCGATTTTTTTAAATTTTCAGTTTCGGAAAATTCGGATTAGAATCACCTCTAGGTCATATAGATAGAGATTAGTCAAATCCCAAACACTTATTATGTATATCATACACATGATACATCTTAAAGAAAATTTTAAAAGGCAAAAAAAAAAATGCTAAACGCAACATACAAGAAAAAATACAAGTTTTGAATTTATTCTTTTAGAACAGCGGTAATTGCTTTCTTTGAAGGTGAAATTTTGACGAATTCGCATACTTTTTGCGATCTTATGACGAAATTTGCGATCTTCTGAGGGAAATTAGAGTTTTTTCCGCGATCTTTTAATGGAATTCGCGTTTTATTTCGATTGTTTAACGAATCTGACTTTTTTTTGAGATATTTTGATGGAAACCGCGTGTTTTTCGCAATCCTTTGACGAAATTCGCGTATTTTTCGCGATACTTTGACAAAATTCGCTTGTTTTACGCGATCTTTTGAGGAAATTCATGTGTTTTTCGCGATCTTCTGGGGAATTTCTCGTTTTTCGCAATCTTTTAAAGCTCGCTTTATTTCGATCGTTTGACGAAACTGATGTTTTTTCGCGATCTTTTGATGGAAACCACATGTTTTTCGCGATCCTTTGATGGAAACCACATGTTTTTCGCGATCCTTTGATGGAAACCACATGTTTTTCGCGATCCTTTGAGGAAATTCGCATGTTTTTCGCGATCTTTTGAGGAAATCTGCTTTTTTTTCTCGATCTTTAACGAAATTCGCGATCCTTTGAGTAAATTCGCGTTTTTTCACGTCTTTTGAAGAAATTAAGATTTTTTCCGCGATTTGTTGGAGAAATTCACGTTTTTTGACGATCCTTTGACAAAATTTACGAATTTTTTCCGCGAATGATTGACAAAATTTGACGGTATTTTTTGGAACATATTTGGGAAAAACGCGATTTTTCCGAGATTCTTGGCTAAATGCCAAAGGTCGGCTAACAGTGTTGAAAAACGGACTTTACGGACCTAACAATTGAAAAACGGACCTAGTGGGAACCCTGCTATTAAGATTATCCTACCCAATCAATGCTGTGATTCAGATGAATGACATGCATAAAGGATTTACCGTGCGTTTTATAATCACGATTTTTTTCCCCCTCGGCAGCAATATCGCTTGCGTCCGAAGTCGCAATACAATTTAAGGAGTTTCTAAGGAGTGGTTTGCTTATCTAAGTAGTTCTAAGTACTACTTGGGAATGTTTTCATTTCTAAGGAGTTTCCAAGGAGTCTGTGCGAACCCTGGAAAAGGCAACAGTAAAATAAACAGGGTTGGCAAGGTTTTTCCCACCCCCCGGTAAATACCATGGTAAAAACCGGTATTTACCGTCCTGGGAAATACTATGTTTTTCCCACATGGGAAAAACTGATTATTAAAAACAAATATAAATTCAAAACAACCTTTAAAAATGTCAAAATTGGGTTCCAAAAAATAGCTTGAAAGGTAAAAAAAAGAAAAGAAAAGGAAGATCTACAAAAACAGACAATGGAGTGCATTTATTTAAATATTCACACACTAGTTAGTACACAGATTCCCAAACATTTTATCAATCATAATCGTATTCATATTCTTCGTCTTCCACATTGGATTTTAGCATCATATAACAAAATACTAATTTAGAGACTTTTTGTAAACCTAGTCTATTTCTAATCTTGTTTTGGACGAAAGAAAATTTAGAAAAAAAAATGCTCCAAAGATGCTGATGATGCAGGACATCCCTGAAGATGTTTTATGCAATAATTCTTATTTATTTATACAGTTGAAGATCTTTATTGTTAATTATTATTATGAATTTGTTACATTAGTTCAACTTTATCTCCTTAATTTAGAACTTTAATAAAAAGAAAAATGGTATTATTACAACAGACATTTTTGAAAATGAGTAATATAATGAATAATTTTGTCCAGGTATAGTTGACCATGTTTATAAAGTATATTTAACAATATGTGGAACAATCAATGTCCTTAAAAAGTTCATAATCTGGAAAACTCCTGTGGACAAGGAATGCAGTATAAATATACTCTAATGTATTTTCATATATGTTTCAGACATATTTCGCCTTATTTATAAGGTAAATTTAATGATGTGCAAAATGTGACCCATATAATGCACAACCTTGCATTTTTAGGTTTTCGTTATACAGATCTTCTACTGTATTCCTTTCTTAAAGAATAATTTTAAACCTAAAGGAAATTTGTAATAATTATGTATTTCCAACTTTCATTTTACACATCAGATTCAGAAAACCAGAATATTACATATTGTCATTTGGAAGTTTTTTCCAGTATTTACCACTTTTTCCCGGTATTTACCAGTTTTTCCCGGTGGGATGGGAAAAACAAGTTTTGAACGGGAAAAAGCCAACCCTGAAAATAAACAGAAATACCTATTTACCAGCTTTTTAGACTACTGAAAACATTGATCTTAAAATGGAAAGTAGATTTATAAGAGTTGTCATCCACTATAACATTTAAACAGCCATCAGACTTAATACACAGGATTTTTTTCTAAGCTATTTTATAATACGTATTACTTTCATATGTGTAATCTAAAAATTAATATATATTTTTAGGCATTTTTATGAGACTTTTTTCTGTTATCTCATGCGAAGCTTATCTCGATTTTTACCCATTTTTTTTTTTTTTGTCAGATCTAAATAGTGGATTCGATTATGCAATAGACGATTTAAATATCATATTGCATATTTTAGTTAAAAGTAAACAGGTGCTTTGCTAGCACCCAATTTTTCAATGTCCTCTTATTTGACTCCATATCTTGAGTTTCTTTTTTATTCTTAAGGCTGTTCTAAAATCCGAAAGGGCAACTTTATGACATAAGTTTTAATTTATTTTTGTTCGGAAATGCATGAAACTAGCAGATGCTGTTGTTCAGAAACTATGTAATAAAACTGTGTTTTCCGGGTTTTTTTTTTTTTTTTGGCAACGCGATAGATCTTTCAGAAAATAGTGTCAAAGTTGGCGTTTTGAACCGAATTTTCAAGCGAAAGAAAAATAACTACTCAAGGAAGGTTAAAAACATCTTTGTCACATGATCAAAATTGCTTATAACTAGGGATTGACCGAAGCAGTAATTTTGCCGAATACCGAAGCTTCGGTATTCGGCAAGCGAATACTTGAAACTTTTTAATACGCATTTTTGCATATATTAGCTTTTTTAATAAGCTTTAATTGAAATTAAATTCTCAATAATTTAATTCAGTTACAGTTTTATTTTAAAATCTAATTACACAAAAAAATTTAATGACTTCTTTCCACTCACAAATTCATTAATCCATCACTTCTTTTTTATTTTATCACTAGTCAATACCCCAAAATAACCTATGAAAATATTAAACTATACAGGGTATTATTAAGGAGAAGGATTGTCAGAAAAACAGAAGTTCATTCAAATAATAAGAAACAATGTTGTCATTAAGCTGATTTAGTGGTTGTCTAATTTAAAAAATATTGAATAGGAATGTTCTCAAAATACAAAAGGTATTATATCAATTTGTACATTTAACTATTTTCTGTCAAATTATTGTTAGAATAGTTATATTTTGATTAATATTTTAACAATGTGGTGGTGAAGATAAGAACTTTGAGCGATTTTGATATAATGGTTATAAAAGCGATAGGATAGGCACAGGGGTATACTTATTTGATGTGTGTATTTTCTTTAATATACACCTTAGATATACAGATATGAACTCTGATATACTTATTTGATGTGTATATTAAAGAAAATACCCATTAAATAAATTTAAATTAAAAAAAACTAATGTAGAAGTAAATAAAATTAAATGATAAGGGAAAGATGCACATCTTCCTTACTTTTTTTTTTTCTCTGTTGTAGACAGTTGTTTTAATTTTGCACCTATTTAGACTATTTTAGGAAGGAAAAAGTTTTTTTTTTAAATAAAAAATGGCCTTTGACTTGTCTTTTGTTGTGCAGCTGAACTCTGAACTCATGCATATAATACTGAAACTCATTGTTTAGCCTATTCTACTGCTAAGTAAAAGAGAATTCTTCTACTTCTAAGAAAATACATATCTGCAATTATTCGGCCGAAGCCAAATATTCGGTTTACATGCCGAACCACCGAATACCGAATCAGGTAATTTATTTATCAAAAAGGGAAAACACAGATTCCAAATTGCATCCAGTCAGGCCTTCCAATTTTATCTTTCCGTTAAAAAATGAATTTGTAAATGTGTCAAAGCATTTTGCACTTGTTGAGTAGAGCAGTTGAGAACAAACAGCCTTAAAAGATAATCTCCCCAATCAAGAAAATTTTCCTTTGCAGCTTGACTGAAATCTTAAAGGTCATTTTATGTTATTAATTGTAAATAATCTGCGTTTTCTCAAAGGAAAATATTTTATTCAAAATATTGAATATTTATAATCTATTTTATCTTTGCTACATTCACATGTGTTAAATTTTATCTTTAGATCTTCAGATATGTTCATCAACACATGCAATTTGCATTCTACATGCATACCAGGGGCGTCGGCATGGGGGGGGGGAGCCTCCCCCCCCCCAATATATGTGAAGTTGGGAAATTTTAGATTTTTGTGACAATTTCTTTTTTAAAAGAAATAGTAAAAAAATTACGAAATTTTTATTACCTTGGTGATTATGTTTCTGAGTACTGTAACAGTAAACAAGTTAAATTATCAAAAAAAAAAAAAAAAATACAAAAAAAAAATCAGCCGCACTCAATTTATCATAGTGTTTTTCAGTTATACAAAAATATTATACATCTACCAGACCTAAATTTCTCTACTCCTGTCTAGGGATTGACCGAATACCGAATAGTTGATTCGGTATTCGGTGGTTCGGCATGTAAACCGAATATTCGGCTTCGGCCGAATACTTTCAAGTATTCGGCCGAATAATTGCAGATAAGTATTTTCTTAGAAGTAGAAGAATTCTCTTTTACTTAGCAGTAGAGTAGGCTAAAACAATGAGTTTCAATATTATGTGCATGAGTTCACTGCACTACAAAAAACAACTCAAAGGCCATATTTTATTTAAAAAAAAAACTTTTTCCTTCCTAAAATAATCTACATAGGTGTGAAATAAAAACAACTGTCTACAACAGTAAAAAAAAAAAAAAAAAAAAAAGGTAAGGATGATGTGCATCTTTGCCTAATCATTTAATTTTATTTACTTCTACATTAGTTTTTTTAATTTAAATTTATTTAATGGGTATTTTCTTTAATATATACATCAAATAAGTATATCAGAGTTTATATCTGTATATCTAAGGTGTATATTAAAGAAAATACACATCAAATAAGTATACCCCTATGCCTATCCTATAGCTTTTATAACCATTATATCAAAATCTCTCAAATTTCATATCTTCACCACCACAATGTTAAAATATTAATCAAAATATAAATATTCTATCAATAATTTGACAGAAAATAGTTAAATGTACAAACTGATATAACACCTTTTGTATTTTGAAAACATTCCTATTCAATATGTTTATAATTAGACAATCAGTAAATCAGCTTAATGACAACATTGTTTCTTATTATTTGAATGAACTTTTGTTTTTCTGACAATCCTTATCCTTAATAATACCCTGTATAGTTTAATATTTTCATAGGTTATTTTTGGGTATTGACTAGTGATAAAATAATAAAAAATAAGTGATGGGTTAATGAATTTGTGAGTGGAAAGAAGTCATTAATTTTTTTGTGTAATTAGATTTTAGAATAAAAATGTGACTGAATTAAATTATTGAGGATTTAATTTCAATTAAAGCTTATTAAAAAAACTAATATATGCAAAAATGCGTATTAAAAAGTTTCACGTATTCGGCTGCCGAATACCGAAGCTTCGGTATACACTTCGACCGAAGCTTTGGTATTCGGCAAAATTGCTGCTTCGGTCAATCCCTACTCCTGTCCATCAATAGCTGACTATCCAGTTCCTTTATTTCCTCCAAAACTTTGTTCCTTTCTCAAAAATTTCAACCTACCTCACCTTCTCCTCCTAAAACAGAATCTAGCTATTTATAATCCAAAGGGATAGCATCTTCTTTTGAAAATTGGAGATCACTCGTAGCACAACAGAAAGGAATGTAGTCACATACTTGAAACACAGCTGGGCAAGAAGATTTGATGAGTTTTCACAAATTGCAATAATTTTTTAACTAATTTCCCGACTTTTGGACAATATTTTACTCATTCTCGGGATTTTTTGCCACAAAAATTAGCTAACCCTTCGTAGTCAAGAAAAGGGTGTTGTATGAGCAAATGTGTAATATAAGAAGTCGTTGGTTCTGATAAATTTGTCACACTTTACTTTTATTTGTGCGTGTGTGCGAAATATGTATTAGTCCTGTTCGTTTATATTTATGGGTGTTTGTGAAATTTTAAGCCAAAAGTCCAGTGTTGTGTGTTTAAAGCTGTTCTAAAAAATGACTATAAATATCAGAACGAAAGAACCCTTCATAATAGGAAAAGAGTTTTCGTGAAAGATTTTGGAGCATGTAAAAATAAATTCGAGGATGATAAAGGTAAAAAAAAGACGATTTGAATTTGGAAAGAAATATGACTATGAAAGCTGTCCATCATCTGAAGAAAAAAATCGACATGCACGGTAACGCTTACACGTTGCACTTGAATAAAATTTTGAAGAAATAAAGATTTCCTTATAGACAAGTTCACAAATTATGAATATTAGGGCATGACTGAAGAAGCTGACTTCCGAAAGCGCGGTAGGAAAATGATTTCACCAAAGAGAAAAGATAATAAAAATAACAGCACAGCAATGAACATTGATACACATAAGTTTTACAGGAAATAATTATAAGAAATACAAGAAAATTTCGGCAATTTAATAATGAGCTTAAATGACAATGTTCCCTATATCAGGAAAATATTGCACCAATACATTTCATATTTAAATTTCAATTGTGCAAGGCAAATTTGAGTATCACTAACGTAGAAAAGTTAATAATGTTTCCACCTGTATATGAAAAACGAATGTACATGACTTGCAGAGTCAAATAGAAATAAACCAAATCCTAACTGACTAGCTGCTATCCGATTCACCAACTTTACAGCCGACTTTAAACCCATTTTTTTCTCGTTCAAAGGGAGATGAAGGTTGTCATTGCTAAAGTTGGAGGAAAACCAGTACTACTAGTACCAGCCTTTAATATTTATCGCCTATTCGTATAAATCGCTTATCTCTGATTGGCTGAAATGTTGAAAGTTGGGAGAAAAAGCCGCGGCTAGCACATACTTTTTTAAAGCTGTGGTTGGGGATATTGCTGTTTGCTATCACACTGGGTATTGAGTAGTGATGTACCGAGTAGTACTTTGGCCGAGTAGCCGAGTACCGAGTACTCGGCCACTGACTACTCGGCCGAGTACCGAGTACCGAATACCGAGTAGTTGCGTAATAAGAAAGAAAAAACATTGATGTGCACATAATGTGAGCTTGTGTGTACATATATATAAATATACCTGTGGTACATATATATAATATATATATATATATATATGTATATATAAATTAAATAATTAAATTTGAAATGTATTTGTGCACCTTTTAAAGACAATTTTTGACAATTCAGAACAGTAGCAAAAAAAAAGGAGAATTGACACATAACAAGTTCAATTATTAACCAATATAAAATTTAAATATTCTACAACCCTCCAATTTATTCCGATATCTGAAATCTGTCTATCAAAAATAAAAATGTTAATTGGTTACTGCAACAATTCATTGAATAATCCAAAACATTTCATATTTATTTTGTAACTGTACCTTATTTTCTTTTGATTAAAAATAAAAAGAGAGGAACAAAAAGAGATACAGGCTTTCTTAACAGAAGACTTATGTAAAACTGACACTCCATTTGCATGGTGGTGGGGGGGGGGGGACTTTCCAATTATGTGCAACCTTGCAAAAAAAATTCTTATGTGCACCTTTAACCACTGTTTATTCTGAACGTATATTTTCAGAGGCAGGAAAATTTATAGTAGTAAAAGAAATGCCCTGTCTACTGATAATGTAGAACGTTTGGTATTTTTGCACCATAATTTGAAATATAATAAATTTAATTAATTTTTTTATTACATTTATTGTATTTTCAGTTTCTTTATCCAAAATAATAGCCTTTTCTGTTTTCCTATACATTTAAAAATAACTTATTTTTATTTGTATAAATATGAAACTAAATTTTAATCTGGAATTATTTTAGGAGGGTTTTTGTTCTTAACTTTTAGTATAGAGTAGCCTCCCGCTTAACCGGCCTAAACGGAACTGGGGGTTAGCCAATTAAGAGAAAAAACAGTTAAACTGGAGAATTTAAAAAATGTAAATAAATAACTGCATATTTAATTAATTAAAAGTGTAGGATGCATTTAATTTTTTAATTTGTAGTACATATTTTCTATAATTTGTGAAATTAATACTAATAGTAAGTAATTTAATAGTAATAAAAGTTATCACTAATAACAAATAATGAACAATATTCAATACAAATTAAATTGTTGAAAATCTTGTCACATACTAAGAAGCTGAAATTATTCTACATTATGTAAATTTGAGTTAATTAACCATAAAGAAATGAGAACCGAAATTTTCCTTTATGAATTTTGCCAGATGTTGGGAAAAAAAGCCGGCCGGTTAAAGCAGAGTTCCGATTAAGAGGAAGGCTACTGTATTTTGTAGACATATTGTTAAATACCGAGTAAATAGTTTTATGAATTATTACATATATTATACATTGATATTCGAATAACTTTTTACAGATCAGTTTTAAATTCATAAGCTTAAAAAATGAAATTCTTACAACTACTCGGTATTGGCCGAGTACTCGGCCAAAATTTCGCCGAGTACCGAGTACTCGGCAAATTGGCCGAGTAGGCCGAATACCGAGTATTTACCGAGTACTCGGTACGGCTCTAGTATTGAGACAATATTTCACGATAAGTTGGAGAAAAGCAAGAGTTGGCTCAAAAATTGCTTGAAAAGTTGGTGAATCTGATAGCAGTTTTAAACAAACCTTTTACTCATGCCATGAAATTCAAAGAGTATTTGGGTCATGCCGTCAAACTATATACTCATATCTTAACATTCACAGAAGCGTATCTTTATGGCGTTGCATCTAATGAAAGAATCTTTAGTCAAATAAAAAAATATATATATTACAAACTACAATGAGGGATGACAGGCTTTACAGCCTAATGCTTTTAAAATGTGAAAGCCAAATAGTGGATTTTATTAAACTGGATGATGTTATCATCAGGTTGGCTTCTTTGAAGACAAGAATTAACGTTAAATGAAAACAATTCATATGTGCCAATCCCAAAACTTTATTCTATCCCATATATGTTAATACCTCAAAATCTGCAACCACAGTGCTAAAATTAAATAATAATTATATGCCCATAATAATGAATTCTAAAGGTATAGATTCGTTTAATAGTGTTCATTTAAAAAGGAGATAGAAGCCTCACATTTTTCAAACAAATCATTGAATTTCGGCACACACCCTGTTAAATGCAACCAAAATTCCAAACCCAAAGAACACAAAAGTGATACCTTTGGACAGTAAACACCAAAGCCCAATAAGGAAGTGCAACCGAATATGAAGTTCGACTAAATTCCGTGCATTTGTTTTTCAGATATAGCTAACGCGAAAATCTTGAAAAATGCTGCACAGCAGTGCCACCTGATATATAATATACACAAAATCTGGCTTAGATGCCGTATGTTCCCTCCGCCGTTGTTGTTTTGAAATGTTTGGCGAAGTTTTGTTGGCGTGTTGACAGTGGTTATGGATATGGCAACCTCGATATGTTGAATGTCGTGTGACG
Source organism: Maratus speciosus (assembly GCA_963932465.1). Taxonomy (NCBI): domain Eukaryota; kingdom Metazoa; phylum Arthropoda; class Arachnida; order Araneae; family Salticidae; genus Maratus; species Maratus speciosus. The sequence goes on from OZ010794.1 coordinate 271,792,244, forward strand.
TGTTTTTGTGACGTGTCGTTCTGGCAACCAAGATGTTGGAATATTGTGAATGTATTTTGATATCGTATTGTATAGTTCTGCCTTTTTATTTTTATGTGAAATTTATTGAATGTATTTGATTAACTATGTTTTCTGTAGTCCGTTTAAACGCTGTTGTTGAAATAATTAGGAAATATGAGGAAATTTTGACAAGAAAAGAAGGTTTGTTTATAGTTTGTGAATACGTATTGATAAGCCTATTTAGGAAAATGTCGGCGATAATATTTCGAGCTGGATCTTTCAAGAAAGCAGGTGTTTGTTAAGGTATGTTGATAATTTTATGTATTTTACTGCTTTTGAGTTTTTTACATTTTGTGATTGCTAGAAAGCGAGAATTGCTGAATTTTGAGAATTCTATATCGCGAGAAATGCTGAATTCGGCGATGTTTTTTTTCGGAAAATGTGCGCGAAGCGCACATACAACGATTGCTGGTTGCCATTTTAGCGAATTTTGTTTTTTATGTGTATTTTTGCTTTAAAAGTTTTTTATATTTTGAGATTGCTAGAAAGCGAAAACTGCTGAATTTTGAGAATGCTATATCCGAGAAATGCTGAATTCGGCGATGTTTTTTTTCGGAAAATGTGCGCGAAGCGCACATACAACGATTACTGGTTGCCATTTTAGCGAATTTTGTTTTTTATGTGTATTTTTGCTTTAAAAGTTTTTATATTATGAGATTGCTAGAAAGTGAAAAATGCTGAATTTTGAAAATGCTACACCTCGAGAAGTGTTGAATGCAGTGATGTTTTTTTTCGGAAAATGTGCGCGAAGCGCACATACAAGGATTACTGGTTGCCATTTTAGCGAATTTTGTTTATTATTTACATTTTATTTTCGTTAAGCCAAACATGCGTATAAACCGGTGCTTGGCGACATTTACTACTTGGCGGAAAAAGGGTTTTCACGCCAAGAAAATTCCAAGATGGCGGCCGGGGGGAACTTATGACATCTGTTCCCAAAATCCTAATAAGCACCAAATTATGTCAAGGTTTAACAGAATATGAAGTTGGATCAAATTCCGTGCAACAGTTTTTGAGAGATAACTATCGCTAAAATCATGTAAATCGTGAAAAATGCAGCTTAGCAGCGCCACCTTTCGGGCGACTTACACCAAAAAACTAATCAGCAATTAATTAATTCTTATCAAGATATAACTGAATCTAAAGTTTTATTAAATTCCGCGCATTAGTTCTTGAGACAGAGCAACCACAAAATTCGTGTCACATATTACACACAGACAGACATTTTCTAAAAACAGTCAAATCGTGTTCAGTACCTGCATCTTTGTTTTTTATTAAACAAACCAATAATTAGAATTTTTATGTTTCCAATTTCAAAATTTTTCTTTGGAAAGGAAGAATTTGTTTCAAGTTGGGAAATTTTCGAATTCCCCCCCCCCCCCTTTCCACGAAAAAATATCTGTAGCTACGCACCTGATGCATACAAATATAACATAGACTCACTATGTCTCACGGTGACTGCTGGGATAAGACTGTTAAAAGTAGAAATTATTATCCAATAATTTGAAACACTTAAATTACAAAAATGAGAAAATAGACATTTTCTAAAAAACTAGTTGGTTAACCAATTGATTTAAACCGTGCCAATCCTGCTGGTAACAGAATAAAATCATAATGCAAAACCTCGATCCCAATGTAAGAATGCAAGAAAAACAAAAGCTTACTAAACCCAATAGCCAAGATATGGCATAGAAAACTCACAGCCAATCATTCATTAGCATACAGAACAAAAAGTAACCAATGGAGAGAATTACTTATGATTATGTCATCATTGAGGCATATGTAATTCTTAGTGAATCCTAACTAATCAAGCAATCTAAGTAGTAAAAGTGTATTTTTAGCTCAAATCTGCCATTTTGGCTATTTTTAAAAATAAAAGGCTCAAAAAAAAGAAGAAAAATAACTACTTATTTTTTTCTTCCCAGCTAATTTTGGAAAAATTATCTCTGCGGGAAGAGTCCCATAACCTGTGCCGGAAGATTTGGCGATTTTTTTGGCGCGCTTTGCTTGTAGCTTCGGTATAACTTAGATTTTGCATTTTTCAATATGTAAAAAATAAAAGAAAACATTAGGGAAAAAAAAGAAAAAAACACATGAAAAAAAAATCAGCATGGTTTTTTTTAAAAAACCATTTGGTTTAAACAGCTAGTTTCGGCCCTGCACTGATGTTACCAACAAAAAGAACATAGAACAAAGGAGGGTTCTGAAATTTTACGTTAATTTTCATATTTTAAGTAAAATAATGGCAATAAAAAATTAATTAACTAAAAACAAAAAATGACATGTCATAAAAAAAAATTCTTACTTAATTCCAAGTGAATTTCGAATAAAAATACTACAAAACACCGACGATCAACACTCAGCACCAAACAACGAAGCTAGAGACTAGACTCAAACCAAAGCGGTTCCCGTTCCTATATAACCGCTTTGACTCAAACCACAGAGTATACTCTGCAAAGCGATATAAGTAAGCGTCCTATCTTAAATGGGAGAGGTAATCGCAAGATTAAAGGCGAGGTCACGTCAATCAAGGTCATACGCCACCCAGCGGATGGAGTGAAATACAAGAGGATTATTAACTTCTTTCCCCTTTGTGGATGATCTATAAGTTCGATATCTATGAAATAACTATGCGCACGCGCAGCCGTGATTTTATTCGTTTGTCGTCTGCAGTACTTAATTGGTGGAAGTATAGATATAATTCGATTTATTTATTCGCCATTATTTAATTTATTAATTGAAGTTAGTTATTTAAACAAAATCAGTTCTTTTAAGAACTTATATTATTTGGGAAAATGCCACGTTGGCGTTCTAATTATTGCAGTTTTCAAAACTGCAAATATAACTCTCTATCGCCCGTATTCACCAAAACTGGTTTAAACCTCGGATCACGGAACTCCCGGATCAGAGTTAACGCAGCGTTAACTCTGGGTTAAAAAATTTCGTATTCACCAACCTCGGATTAGCCGATCCGAGTGTTAACCCTACGAATTTGTAACAAGCGTTCTGATTGGTCGAAAAGAGGGTATGTAGTGTCAGAAATGTAAACAAGAGTTATGTGTTATTGATTTTGCTTGTTGATCGTCGATATACAAACATATGGTTTAAAGTAAGTAATTATACATTTTAATTTGCTTTTTGATAATTTTATCGCAAGTTGTATAATGATTACGATGTCCTCAGTTTAGAGTTATTATAGATGTTTTCCCGATCTTTATTATGTACTTATTATTATTTTCAAACACAGTTTGTTACCCAATGTAAAATTCAAACACAGTGCAGCATCGGTGTGCATTATTTCGGTTGGGATTCTCTATTTAAAAAAAAATTTCAGGCTATAAACAATAAGCGTTTAAAAATTTATAAGTATTACTGTTATTCTTCTGTATATATATTTTTTTCAATAAGTGATTAAACTTTATTGAATATTACTTTGGATTATTCACATTAAAAGAAAAAAAAAATCTTAATATTATTGTTTTCCCTAACACTGATGAATCAAATTCCTATAAAATTGTGGAATAAAGAAATAGTGACTGACTATATGAATGCTCACCCATCTTAATTTAGTTAAACAATAACTTTGAATCAATTTGTTTATTGATAGTTGAGTCAAAGAATTTCTTGAAAAATGTATATTTTATTCAGGTATGAAAATATTCTACTGCATTTTAGAGAGGATTTTATTCTGATAAATATTAAGAAGTAATTTAGTCCCTTTTCAACACTCCCCCCCCCCCCCCCAAAAAAAAAAAAGAATAATAACAAAAATAATTTAATTTTCTAACGATAATTTCGTAAATTGATACAAGGTTCTGTTGTGTAATTTTTATTACCCCCCCCCCTTCCCGAAGTATTCGAGATTTGTGACAGCAATTCACCTTCAAATGTAACTGGAAAAAATAGAGGCCACTGCATTTTGGCAGTTTTTAGGTGTGATTTTAAAACTATTTTTACGATGCACAAGGAAAGTGTTTTTGATTCATGCATTGATATTTTAACATTTTTTGAGTTATGAAAAATAGTCCTTTATGAAATTTTACTTTAGAGAAAAGTGATAAGATTTTATTTTGATGTTGATATTTTCAGTACATGTATAAACTTTTATAAAATAGTGCATATTTTCTTTTACAGAGGCAGTTTTTCAACTGGAGATTTTTATTCGTTGAATGGGTATTGCTAGCTGTGTATTTGTTGTTTTGAATTGTACACATAGGCAATATTCTTTCAAATACTGCTGATAATGAGCGTGGTTGACAACACTGCGATTGGATGGTGTTGACGGTGTGCACATTGCTCAAGATATTGCACATTAGATATGACAACAGACCATGACATATACTTGACTACTCCCTCTTAGCTCTAAAGGTGTATCAAAACTTGAACTATGCCAATTACTGAGGTAATCAATAACATTATTTTTGTATGTTTTCTTTCAACTTGAATAAATTTCAACTGATTTATCATATAATATGATTGTGCAGTATTTTTATGCAAATATATTTTTATTTAAGAATTTTTCATTTTAAAGCTTTTTAATATTTATCTTTCAAAAGGTACAATAAGGTTTGTTAAAATTCTAATTTGATAGGAACCTTTCACTTGAGTTATAAAAAACTGACATTGCATTGACAAATTTTATGGTCGCTGGCAAAGGGGAGTGCAGTTCTGTCCCTCCATGAATTTTAAATTTTCATCAATTAAACTTTTCTCATCTCTGATGATTTAAAAAATAATTATAATATTTATTCTTCCCAAAGGCCTTAAAATAATTAAACCTCAAGAAAAAAAATGGAGGGGGGAGGGGCATTTTGCCCTACAAAATCTTGTGTACAACATTCTTTTTTTTATGTTAATGTATAATGATATCTCAGCGAATAATTATTGTTTTCCAGTTTAATTTGATTAAGTCATGATCAGCTTACAATTTTTTTTTTTTTTAAATACATGAACTAACATAAAGCAGCATTTTCATTGGATGAGATTTCCTGTCTATAATCAAATGTTGAAATGTCTGACAAAATGTTCAATTAATGGACATTTTGGGTAATAAATGATTCCAGAATGAATAATTTTGTTATCTGAGGTATCATTGTAATTAAACATTATCTTAAATAGTGTGTTTAAGGGGACATCTCCTCATAATAATAACACAGGCCTGCGAAATTGAAGTTTTTGAAAAATACAAGAGAAGTTTTCGCTGATTTTTATGTTATTTGGTGGGCTGATTTCGAAAATGACCTCCATTTCCCCCCATCACATCAGAATTTTTTGTAACATCGATATCGATATTTTTGCTAAAATGAAAAGGACAATTTTGCATGTGCTATCTGGCAACAGTGATTTTATCCATGTAAATCTATGTAAAAAAAATCGATTCTCGGTGAGGCAAATTGATTTTTCAGTAATCGATTATTTTGTTATAGGTTTAAACGGTTTAAAACAACTAGGTCTATCGGAATGTTGTGTCGTGTTGCGAAAATCAATTCGTATCGGAAAATTCTATCATTTAATTATTAGACGTTGCTTCCAATATCTAATGTCTTATAATTACCTGGCAGAATTTACCGGTACAAATTGATTTTTCTAACACGACAAACTTTCCAATCGACCCAATATTTTTCAAGAAAATGTGACGTGATAGAATTTTTTCATTCTTTGTTTTTTAATTAGCACCAAAAAATGCATAAAGTTCAGCCATCAATACCCTTGTATTTTTTTCATCGCAGGCCTGTGTAATTAAAAAATAGTTTCTTACTATTTTAAGTGCCCCTTCTCCCCCCCCCTCAAAAAAAGGAAAAGATTAATATTCCCTCATTGTTAACCTGCTATATTGCTTTTTATGTCGATATGTTTACAAGTTGTTGTATTAGTATGCAATTACAACAAAAAATTCTTAGTTTAGCATATTTAATGTCTGTATTCTCCATATCTTCCTAAATATAGGATAATTTTTCAGAAAATTCAAATTTGGACAGCAAACTTTTGTTCAATTTGTGAAAAATTGGCAATGATTTGCCAAGTTTTAAGCTCAAGTAATGATGGTCACTGGCAGGGGATCTTTTCCCCCTCCCTTGCTTTTAACACTTATCTAAAAAAATTTTACATTTGATGATTTAAAATATGAGTATAAAATTGGTACTACTTAGTTATTCCGTTGACCAATTTCGTTAAACTACTCGCCGAATTACACAAATTCACATAATTTTTATTTTAAATAACGAAAGAACAAATAAATTAGTATAACATTAATAAAAATACAAATAAAGCGTCAAAATAAAAATCACTTGATGACGTAAACATAAGCACATGTAACTTGCTTAAAGTCAAGTGAATGTGACATTTACGATCAACCATTATTGGCATTTAATCTTATAGTTTAGCAATAGATTTTTGGTCGTCAGGATAACTAAGTAGTACTATAAAAATTTTTCTTCAAAACACCTTAAATAATTAAACACTAAAAGAAAAAGGAACTAAATATGATCATTATTTTCTCAGTTTTTCTGACTTGGCTAAAAAACACTGATTTGTCTTACATTTTTTTTTTTTTATATATATACACAAATTAACATAATGCAGCAGCACTGCATTTTAATTGATTGGCAAAACAGTTTCAGTTAATGAACAATTTGGCTAACAAATGCAATTCCTGAATGAATTATTTTTGTTAGCCAAGGTATCCCTATATTTAAAAATTTACCTTAAATGGAATGTTCAGTGTTTTTGATTGATGCTTAAAGCAGCTCTCAAAAAAAAAAAAAAAAAAAAATTCTCGCTCAACAATGTGAAACTTTTCTAGCTCATTTTTACAGTGTATAAGCATTCAATTGGTAGGCATGACAATTTCAGCAATTTAAAAATGAATACAATTTTTCATTTTTCAATAAATAGATTACTGCTTGAGTTATAAGGCTTTGTCTTATAATGACTTTTCCCTTTATCGAAAAATAGAAATGGCTATTCAGTTACATACATTCTGAATAAGAGGCATGTAGTGTAGGGTATATGGCATATACATTCTGTATTTTATTTTTTGAAGAAACTCCGTACATCGTCTATTTCTCAAGTAAAGCTATACTGTATATCCTTTGCATCAGAGGTTTGCCTGAGGCCTGTACCCGGCCTGGCAAAATCAAGGCAAGCTTTCAAATGAGCCGGGCCGGGAAAAAAAATTGAACGAGCTTGCCTGGCCGATAAAAAAAATTAAGCGGGCCTGCCAGCCCAATATATAAATGTTAACAAAGACAATAAAATATGAGCCATTTTCAATTAATATGACTTTCACGAAAATAAGTCTAAATGTGCGTCATGAGTCAATACTACTTTGACAACATCAATACAGAAATGTAACATGTCAAGTGTAGAGATCGGCATCAGACAGTTACATGGTGTCTGAGTCCTGGCTTAATTCTTTCAGCAGACTTGTGCCACACCGAGATCAGATTTGCATTTTTCTCTACATAGTCAAGCTGGGCTGGATATATAAATATGAACAATGCCGATAAAATATGAGCCATTTTCAATTAATATGACTTTCACGGGAATAAGTCTAAATGTGTGTCATGAGCCAATACTACTTTGACAACATCAATACAGAAATGTAACATGTTGAGTGCAGAGATCGGCATCGGACAGTTACATGGTGTCTGAGTCCTGGCTTAATTCTTTCAGCAGGCTCGGGCCGCGACGAGATCAGATTTGCATTTTTTTCTACATATTCGAGCCGGGCCGGAACTGGACTTAATTGTTCTCAGGATGTGTAGTAGGGTGGGCCGAAAAAAACTTTTTTTTTATTTTCGATGATGGGTAGTGCGGAAAAGTGGCCACTAGTGGCACCAAGTTCACACAAAAAATTTGAGATTTTTAGGACAATTCTTATATTTGCCGCTTTTGGCTTGAAGTTTTGCTAAAATGCTGATTTTTGAACTTTTTTAGCAAAAATTTTAAAAATGCTAAATTAAACTTATTTTAATCGTATTTACTTGAAAAGGCATATTTGATGTTCCAAATGTATAAATAAGCTCTGATAATGTATTATTTAATTGCTATGTGTATTTTAAATTAGACGATTTTTATAGCCTTTTTGCGTTTAAGTGAGCAAAAGTTGCATGCATTGTTTGAATCTTTCAACGGTTTCTCTCTTTTGTCTTGTTTATGTCCCTTGCTCTTTCTTATTTTTTTCGATGCTTTAAGGGTCATATATTTGGGTGACGGACAGCAGAATCCCTCAGAAACAGATGTGGAAGGAGAGAAGGGGGTGGGACGAGAACTTAAGTGAATGCAGTGACTCATCGCGATGTTGGGGGAGTAAAGGATTGAAATACAAGAGGGGAGAAAGTGCGATAAGGGGTGCATATTATTTTTCAGTGCTCGGTTTCCCTGTGACATTTGTTCAGTGTAAAAGTAAAACCTTTTTCTCCTGCAATACATTGCTTTTTCGATGGTTTAACGTGCCTTTACTGTGTTTTGTGCGTTTTATTACGACGAGTTCAGAAATGGCTAGTGTGAAAGCTCATGATCATGTAAAGACATGTGATAGCGTGAAAAGTAGCCATTTTGGGGCACCGTGCAAATTGAAAGATTTGCAATTGCCAACTAATGCTGACATCATGCGCCACTACTATTGGTTGCGAAGCGATATAGAAGAAAATCGAGATATTTATCTTCAACCAGTGGATGATATTATTAAAATGGAAAGTGAAAAAGTTTCCGAAATCTGAATAAAATCTTTCATACCAGTGGTTTCCCAACGAACAATTAACGGAAAGATTAAAAACTATTACAGTGAGTGTAGATCATTGGAGAAATCTTGTAATCATATGGGAGTTAAAGGCAAGGCGATCCGTGAAGATTTCGTACGAAATGCGGAAACCTTGCTCTTTGACATTGCAGCTTGTAAGTGTAGAGGCTTGAACAATTGTAGCTGCGACATCAGACGTAAAGTTTCCCATCGGGAGGTGAACTTCTTGAAGGATCAAAGAACTGTTCGAAAAATTGATTTAAATATTGATTTAAATATCGGAAATATTGATTTAAAAACAAGCAAAACTCTTACAAAGAAAATATCGCGAAAAATGAAAAGGGATACAATTTCAACAAGGAATAGTGGTTCTGCGACAAAGCCTTCAACGAGTGGAGTTAGATCCAGATGGAAGACAGTTATACACTGTAAAAAAAACGGACTAAAAAACGGAAATACTACTGGCAATCTAGACGCCAGTACTATTTCTGTTTTTTTTACGGGAAATTTTACTCATAAATTACAGAAAAATTTCCGTTTTTAATCAGAAAAACGGAAAATATTCTGTAATTTATGGGTAAAAATTCCCGTATAAAAACGGAAATAGTACTGGCGTCTAGATTGCCAGTAGTATTTCCGTTTTTTTACAGTGCATTGTTGGAAGATTCAAGTAGTGGGAGCTTTCAAGCAAGCAGTTCGACTGAATCTGAATTTGAACCAGGCCCTTCAAAGCCAAACACTCCTAAACGCATATTCCTGTCTCACACACCGTCCGCCATGTCTCAGGGAAACTAAGCACTGAAAATAATAAGCATCCCTTATCGCTTATCGCACTTTCTCCCCTCTTGTATTTCCTCCTTCACTCCCCAACATCGCGATCAGTCACTGCATTCGCTTAAGTTCTCGCCTCACCTTCTTCTCTCCTTCCAGATCTGTTTCTGAGGGATTCTGCTGTCCGTCACCCAAATATATGACCCTTAAAGCATCGAAAAAAATAAGGAAGAGCAAGGGACATAAACAAGACAAAAGAGAGAAACAGTTGAAAGATTCAAACAATACATGCAACTTTTGCTCACTTAAACGCGAAAAGGCTATAAAAATCGTCTAATTTAAAATACACATAGCAATTAAATAATACATTATCAGAGCTTATTTATACATTTGGAACATTAAATATGCCTTTTCAAGTAAATACGATTAAAATAAGTTTAATTTAACATTTTTAAAATTTTAGCTAAAAAAGTTCAAAAATCAGCCTTTTAGCAAAACTTCAAGCCAAAAGCGGCAAATATAGGAATTGTCCTAAAAATCTCAAATTTTTTGTGTGAACTTGGTGCCTCTAGTGGCCACTTTTCCGCACTACCCATCATCGAAATAAAAAAAAAAAAGTTTTTTTCGGCCCACCCTAATGTGTAGGGCAGGCAATATGTTTTGTAAAAATATTAATGGCGATAATGAACTCCTGTTAAAGGAATCTTTGGAAATATACCTCAAGGTGGTTCTCAAATTGACAGCTCAACAACGCGAAACCTTCTGACTCGTTTTTAACTGTAAAGGCATAAAATTGACTGGCCTGACTATTGAAGGGATTTGGAATCAAATAACATGGTTTATTTTTGATAAATAAATTACTTATCGAGATATAAGAGATTCTTGTTACGTGACTGCAGGTTTTTCCCCTTTCCTGTGCTGTCGCTTCCAGAAATTTGATTCAAAGCGCTAACTTTGCCAGTATTTTTTCAAAGATATATTGCTTTTATCAAAAAATTGTTAACGCCATTCGATTACATAGTGCCTGAATAAGAACACCTGCCAATCTTATACGTTTCCGCAGGGCCGAAACTAGCTTTTTTGCACAAGGGGCAAACATGGATTTTGGTACCCCCCCTTCCTCTTCCGCAAAGTATGTTTACAAAGAGAATTTTACTAATTTTCTAATAACCAACTTATTTTAAAATTTAAAATATGTAATACATAATCTACAATGGCGGATCCAAGGGGGAGGTCACAGGTGTCATGAGCCCCCCTCTGAACACCAACAAAAATATTCTAAAGATCCTTTTTAAAAGGAAATATACACTAGAGTCCTGATTATCAGAGTTTCCGCTTTCACCGAGTAATTTTCTTTTGATGGGCTGATGGCTTCCATTATTATGAAACAGCCATTATAAATGAAGTGTTAGGTGAAGATGAAAGAGCAGTTGTAAAAAGTTTGAACTCTGATTTTCTGGTCAGAATGGGGAAAAAAATGGCCATAATTTTTTTTTTTTAAATTATGAAGAGAATCAGAAGAAAATGATCCATTCCAAAGGTATAACCCTTCATTTGGCGCCCCTTCGTTCTGGTGCCCGGGGCACATGCCCCCACTTAGTTTCGGCCCTGCGTTTCCGAAAAAAAAATGAATTGAATTCAGAAATGTGTCAGAAAGCAGCTCGTTTAGATTTGAAAAAAGCTTTAATAAACGACAAAGAAATATTCTCAGAACTCTACTTTTTATTATACAGTTTCAAAAGTTATGATGTTTTATCCCTCCTTTTTTTCTTTTATTCAACTTATTTTTCAACTTTCTTATCAACTTTTATTCAACAATTAACTACATTAATTGTTTAATGAATCCTTATTTGAATGTTGAAACGTCTAAGAATCTAAGCAATCATTAATGTTTCTATTGTGTATTTTCTGTCAGGCGAACACATAATAATTTAAAAATATACTGCAAAATTATCCCATAAATATATATGCAGTATCTTTAAAGAATCTTAATTGTATGTTAAGAAAAATCTGCGAGTCGGGCCGGATTGGGCCTGATTTTTGCACAGGCCCAGGCCGGGCCAGTTTTCACTGATTTTTGTACGGGCCAAACTTTTAATTTTTACATCGGCCCAGGCCGGGACAAGATAGGTTTTATTTGGTCCCGGGCCTGGAAATTGTGGCCCGTGCAGACCTCTTTCTGCTTTATCTATGGTATATACCCTCTGGTCTTTTTACCACAGACAATACTGAAGAGCACTTCCAAATGTTCCGAGATTAAAAGTGACTTTGTGCATGACTCAGAAAATAGCCATTTTGAATCACAGTCCAGTTTTACAGAGTAATGTTGCAAATTTCATGCATTTTCTTATGAAAATGACTCTTGGAGTATTTAAAAAAATTCATGTTGAGCAGAGGGAAAAAAATTACAGAACTGTTAATGTATGCATCATTTTAAAAATACACTAATCTTAGAAATTTTCTTCAATCAGAAAGGAGTCGTAACCCCCCCCCCCCCCCCAATCCCTCTTTTGTTCAAATGGCCCTTTTTCTTTTGCCTCACATAAAGTTTAAAATCTTTAATCATATTAACATGTTTTGCTCTATTTATTATTTTGTAATTTAAATAAAAATAAATAAACAAAAATCTAAATTACCCCTCTCCCCCTCATTGAAATCTATGGTTTGACTTTTTGTCTCCAAACATATGTTTAAAACCGCTAAAAAATTATGTAACTTGTATGAGAAATTTAATAAGGGTGTATACAAAATATTATATAACGGTTAGAAAGTGATAATTAAGAAGTTGAAATATACAAAATCATATGAAATTTGGAAATGTGGCAATCATTCTAATTCTTGTATGAGCAATTCACTGCCCTGAAAACAAACAAACAAATAAATAAAAATAACTCGATACAGCAAGCTTGAACAGCATTTGAAATCCTTGGTGGTCCGCTGGTCTGAGACCACAAAAAATTCAATCGGACCAACTAATTTGAAAAATTTAGTGATCCGCAGGACCAGTAACTTTCCCTCCCTCTGACAGGTAAACGTAAACTTTCCCATCCCTGAGAAAACCGCAACCAAGCACAAATCACATAATTTTATTTTCCGTAGTCAGTTGAAATAATTAATCTGAAATAAAATATTTAATTAATAAATAATTTATAGATTTTCTTTATATACTGTGTAATTTTCAGCAAATTATAATTTTACATTTTATTACACTGAAAATTTTGGATAACTGCAAAGGAAGTTTGGTTTATATTCTAGGAGGGGGAGGGGGGGCACTCAAAGCATTAAAGGGACTTAATAGATTTTTATGTAGTGGGTCAGTGATGATGACTGCGGGCCAGTAAATTCTTATGCTTACTCAGGGGTCGATGCAATGTTTTTTTCTTGGGTTCCATTTTGTGAAAAGGAAAAGTTATTTTTGTGAATTTTATTAGATTTTTGTGAAAAATAGCATTTTGTAATGAAAGTTGAAATCGAGTAACTCAAATTCGAACTAAATATTTATTAACAAAAACTTATTTAAACCTGTTCCCGCCAATAACTCAATCACAAATAATCACTGCACACAACTCTCAATAAAATAAAACTAGCGGACTGTATTACTAATTAAATTTTTAATTCACAAACAATAAATTGATCGAGAGCCGATATTTACACTACTCCTCTGATCGGCGTCTCGAACCCAACTCACAAGTTTCAAAACAAATCACATAGATGGCGCTTCTAGCGGCAACATACCGCCGGGCCTTGAATGTTTCAAACATTCAATACTATAAATATGATATCAATTTAAATTACAATCTCAATAATACAATTTTTTTTCAACATATACACTAAATGAAATGTTAAATTTACAAATATAAACACAAAAATATAATAATACACTACACTACAAAATTTTTGTTTAATTAAAATAAAATGTATAAATTCAAGTATTTAATGTGGTTTCATTCACATGAGGCAAAACAACAATTTTTGTTAGTGGCCTTTTATATGTGCCATTCTTATCCTTTAATGTTACAACTCTAATTATACCATCTTGGCCTGGATGGATTTTAACAATTCTTGCCAAATGCCATTTTAAAGGACTATAATTATCAGAATTTTTTATTAAAACTAAATCTCCCTCTTTTATCTCTACTCTTCCTTTATGCCATTTGGGCCTATTTAAGAGCTTATTTAGATAGTCTGATGACCATTTTTTCCAAAGATGTTGTGTCAATTTTTGAACTAATTGCCACCTGCTCAACCTATTCATAGGGATTTCAGTATAATTCGGTTCAGGTAAGGCCATTAAAGATGAGCCAATAAGAAAATGAGCAGGTGTCAAGGCTTCAACATCATTTGGATCATTTGAAAGAGGGCAGAGGGGACGAGAATTAAGAACAGCTTCGATTTGAATAATGAGAGTCAAGAGTTCCTCATAACTTAAAATAGTTTTACCTACAACACGCTTTAAATGATATTTAAGTGATTTAACACTTGCCTCCCATAAACCTCCAAAGTGAGGGGTTGAAGGGGGATTAAAATGCCACTTGATTCCTTCATTAGCTAAATAATTTTGAATTTCCTCCTCACTTTTATCCTTAAATAAAGATCTGAGAATTGCTCTTAATTCTTTATTGGCACCAACAAAATTTCGACCATTATCACTAAAGATATCAGAAGGTTTGCCTCGCCTCGCAATAAAGCGTTTAAGTGCTGCTAAAAACGCTGCACTTGTTAAATCACTGACAATTTCAAAGTGCAATGCCTTTGTAGTAAAACATACAAATATACAAATAAAACCTTTTTTACCTGTTTACTCCTACCTGTGGAATTTTTTACCTGAAAAGGACCGCAGTAGTCTAATCCAGTGCGCGTAAATACTCTGGATACCGTTACTCTTGCTGCTGGCAAATCAGCCATCTGTTGCTGCGAAATTTTAGAATTAATTTTCTTACAATTTTTCTAACTACATTTCTGCCAGCTAAAATCCAAAATTTAGTTCTTATAAGAGACATTGTGGTTTCTGAACCTGCATGAAAATATAAAACATGAAAATAATTAATAACACAAAATGTAAAATTATGTTTTGCAGGGATAATCATAGGATATTTTTGGTGATCGGATAAGTTACTGTTTTTCAGTCTACCACCAACACGAATGCAGCCATCACTGTCTAAAAATGGACACAAGTTTATCAGTTTGCTATTGTTAGGGATAGCAGTACCCCTTTCTAAACACTGGATTTCTTTCACGAATGAAGTCCTTTGAATGTTCTTTACAATGCACAATAAGGACTGAGAGAGTTCACTGCTAGATAAAGTTCCAGCTGTAGGATATAAAGGGTTTCTACAGTTATATATGAATCGTTTACACCATGCTACTACTCTTTGTAGTTTGATGAACGAAGAACAGTTATTAATTATGTCTAAAGGTTCAAGAGTGTTAACTAAGGCACATACTTGAGTCACTGATGGTGATTTCAATTCACGCAAAAACAGCTCATTGGTTTCAGCAGGATTGCTATCGGGACACTCGACCACCTCAGGCTGTTGTAGGAATGCTGGACCGAACCACCACAGTTCACACTGTTGAATCTTGATGGGATCTATACCTCTAGAAATAAGGTCAGCAGGATTTTGCTTAGAGGGTACGTAATGCCACTGTTCAACCGAAGTTAAACTTTGTATAATTGATATCCTGTTTGCTACGAATGTCTTAAGATCATTGGATTCTTTTTTCAACCATGCAAGTACAATGGTGCTGTCTGTCCAAAAATAAGTTTTAGAAACTTCTAGTTTTAAGGCACTTAACACCTTCTTCATTAACTTGGATAGCAGAACTGCAGCAGAAAGTTCAAGACGCGGAATAGTGACATGCTTTAGAGGAGCTACTCTGGACTTACTAGTGAGTAGCTTAACAGCAGAATCACCACAAAAATTAGTAGATTTCACGTAAATGACGGCTCCATAAGCAATCTCAGATGCATCAGAAAATCCATGTAGTTCTACACAAATAGACTGATCAATAAGAATACATCTAGGGATATTGATCAGATTTACACTCTTTAAGGAAGTAAGAAAGTCATTCCACTCCTTATTTTCCTTCATTGGGAGATACTCACACCAATCTAATTTCAGCAACCATAATTTTTGCAGAAACACCTTGGCCCTTGTAATTATTGGACCTATCAAACCCAAAGGGTCAAATATTCTAGCAATTTGTGATAAGACTGATCGTTTAGTATATAATTCACTTTGCTCGATAATTAAGTTAAACCCAAAACAATCCGGTTGAGGCTTCCACAATATTCCCAGAGTTTTTGTCTCGTTAGAAAAAGAATATTCAGATTCTGAAGTGTTACATAAAAGAGCAAAATTATTTACTGCCCATTTATGGAGATCCATGCCTCCTCTATTTAACAAAGATATCAGTTGTTGCTGAATCTCCTTCGCTGTGCCTAAATCATCTGCTCCTGTTAGGATGTCATCCATGTACACATCCTGCAACAACACATTCGCAGCTAAAGGAAATTCATTTCCTTCGTCTCTGGATAATTGCATTAAGGTTCTTGTTGCTAAAAAGGGGGCACTAGTTGTGCCATAAGAAACAGTACATAACCTGTACACTTTTACTGGCTCATTCACCTCAGGTTTAAATACTATTCGTAATAAATCACGTTGACTCGGATGTATTAATATCATACGATACATTTTTTTAATATCAGCTACAAAAACAAACTGATGCTTTCGAAATCGCAACATTATAGAAAATATCTCATCCTGGATTGTTCCTCCGTTAAACTGCAAACTGTTTAATGATTTCCCTGTAGAAGTTAAGGAACTGGCATTATACACGACTCGTAATGGTGTACTACTTGATTCTGTACGGAATACGCAATGATGTGGAATATAATAAGTGACTTCTGGCTCTTCAGATTCTATCACTTCTTCCATGTGACCCATACTTAGATATTCTTCCATAAATGCTTTATAAAGATCATTAACTTTAGGTTCTCTAACTAAGCGCTTCCATAATGAATTTAAAATATTCATTGCCTTTTGTTTTGATTCGCCAAGACAAGATGGATCTTCATTTAGCGGCATTTTCACCATATATTGTCCATTTTCAGTTCTAGAATAATTTTTCCGAAAATGTTCTTCACAAATTTCTGCTTCCTTAGTTTTAGAAATCTCAGACTCTCTCTCTATGTTTTCTATTTCCCAAAACTCTTTAATTATTTTTTCTAATTCCAAATTATCTGTAATTAACCCACAATGTATACTACTTTCACCCCTAGCCGGAAGGCTTCCACTGACAATATACCCGAATACACTGTTTTGTAACACAATTTTAGTATTTAATGTTTGCGGATAAATTTGACCTGGTCTTAAAAATTCATAGAAATTTTCTGCACCTAAAAGCAAATCAATCGGTCCTGGGACATTAAATTTTTCATCGGCTAATTTGATGTTATTTAACACTGGGATAGAAGTCTCAAGCGGCCTAGACGGCGTAAATTCTGTAATTTTCGGAACGACTAAAAAGTCTAATTTTAAATGAAAATCCTTATCTCTATTTGAAACAGTTGTGTTAACCCTAGATCTAACATTCAACGATAAATTATTTATGCCTGAAATAGAAATGTTAGTCTTTTCTCTTTTCAAATTAAGTTTATCTACTAACTTTTTACTCATAAAGTTAGAGTTTGCTCCAACGTCTAATAGACCTCGAACCTCATGAAAATTACCTAATTCATCTTTTATTAAACAAACAAATGTGCTAAGTAACACAGCTTTTAAATCATTAGCCAAATTACATGTCGTTGAAAATAAATTGTTTTGAGTATTAGCTGGGAAAGGCTGAAATACTGGAGCCGAAACATCCAAATTAGATTTATTATCTCCTTTATTTATATGACTCATTTCCTGTGAAATTACCTCTTGGTTTTCAACTTTATTTACTTTTTGTTCGCGAGGAAAATGCAAAGTTACATTGTGCCTTTTCCTACAAATAATACACGAGAATTTAGATTTACAATCAACTACTTTATGATTCATAAGACAGTTAAAACAAAGATTTTTTGCCTTTACCAGCTCAACTCTATCACTCACTGACATATTTTTATAAACAGGACATTTATGCAAAGGATGATTTTCATTACATGACAATATACATTTAGAATTTTTTACATCAGTTAGAAAAACTTTAGAAACTGGCCTGGAATAATTATTTTTATTATTCGACCTAGAATTATCAACCACAGGTTTTCCCTTTGATGTATAATATAAATCTATCTCCCTAGATAACTCAATTGGGTGAAACCAAGAATCTCCTTGTCTAACATTTATAAAACAAGTTACATCCTTATCAAGCGTCTGACAAATTTTATCAGAAATCACTAACTTTTTTAAAGTTTCAAAATCGGTCACATTTCTCAATTTTAAATAATAATCCCAACTCGTTGTTAATCGGGATGCAAATTGCACATACGTTTCATTGGGTTGACGTTGTGCTTTTCTAAAATGTTCTAAACAAGTTTGGGGAGTTGGCTCAAATTCTCTAAGTACTATAGCTTTCACCTTTGAATAATCTTCTAATTCCCCATCCTTAATGTATGTAATAACATTTGTTGCCCTTTCCCCTAACAGATTTAGAAGAATTTCCGATTTATACTTTTCTGGGACATTTTTTGAAATGAAGGCCCTTTCTAAAGACGAGAAAAAATACCCCCAACCTTCCGGTCTAGACGGTATTTTGATTGTAAGCGTTTTTATGCTTTTAATGAGAGAGTCTAAAGATTCTATGCTTTCTACCTTCTCGAAATCATTTAATTTTTCACTTTTGGTTTCTGCACGGGCCTTCGCCAACTCAAGCTCTAATTTTGTACGTTCAATTTTTAATTTTTCAAGTTCTAATACCTTCGCTTCCTCATTTTTTCTCTCCTCTATAATATTATTGGCCATTTCTTCGACCAATTTAGAATCTGCTTTATATTTATCACTTTCCTTTATTAAATTCATTAAATCATAATTAGTTAATTTTGTGTCAGAAATATCAATCCCTAATTCAAAAGCTACCCTTTGGTAATCTTCTTTTTTCGCGCTTTTGAACATTTTAATAAATATAGTTCACAATAAATAAATAAATAAATCTCACATACCTCCAAAATAAAGATGAATCACTTTTACCAAACTGCTGAGTTACGGCAGAAAAAATATTTCGTTTCTTTTATTTATTTCATTTGTCTTCTCATAATCAGCATTTCGAAATAACTTTGTTATTCTCTGCTTTAAATGATCGCTTACGATTGCGCAACTCTGCACTGAAAGAACATTATTATTTTTGTTCTTGAATCAAAACAACTGCTTGATATAAACTCCTCGTAATAAAGTATATATTTTTAACACCACACTATTAAAGAATATTATAACAACGTATTAAAATGCACAAATTCTCATAAAAGGAAAACACTTAATTCGTTACGGTACACTTATCTCATTGACTCTAAAATCGAAACACTTTAAATACGTAATTAAATGCTTGTTCTTTTCTCCGGTGAGGGGGACCAAAAAAAGATGTTCCCGCCAATAACTCAATCACAAATAATCACTGCACACAACTCTCAATAAAATAAAACTAGCGGACTGTATTACTAATTAAATTTTTAATTCACAAACAATAAATTGATCGAGAGCCGATATTTACACTACTCCTCTGATCGGCGTCTCGAACCCAACTCACAAGTTTCAAAACAAACCACATAGATGGCGCTTCTAGCGGCAACAAAACCCTTATGCTAAAGTTTTTTTTTTTTTTTTTTTTTTTTTTTTTATTCTGGTGAACTGGTTTTATTTACAAATCACCCATTTTAAAACAGGGTTGCAAAAAAGCCGGCTAAAATTTAAAAAAGCCACGCCGGTGGCTTTTATTGGTTTTAACAGGCTTTTTTTGGCCAAAATTGGCTTTTATACAGTGAAGCATTTTAACTATAGACTACACATTTTAAAGTGTTTTTAATTAGTTTTAATGACATTTTTAACTGATTTAGAATATAATAAGTAACCCAATTTCTCAATAATGAAGCCATAATACTGGGGAGGGGGGTGGGGAATTAGATGGAGCTGCTAGAATTTTGAAGTGAGAATTGGAAATATGTCAGGTAAATTTTAAAAGAGTCATACCAACTGCTTTATCTGGTTTACACGTTTACACTGTCCTTTTACCCCCGACTCCCCTTTTTTAATTCCATTTTTACTGCTTTATAAAATTAAAGAGGACAATGATTACTAAGTTACATGATTTATTACTTAAGGAATATTAAGAGCTATTAATATACATACAAGTCTTTATTTCTCCTTAACATTTAAAATCATACATAATCACAATAAAAACAACATTTCTTACTATTAAAAACAATATAAGGAATATGCATGAATATGCACACTTTTAAATAGCAACAAATTTTTCAAAATTTTATTTAGAGAACGTATTTTTGTTTCTATTGTTTAATTGCTCGATTTATTTTTATACACTCATGTACCAAACTCTCCTTAAACATTATACCCTTACTAATTAATTTCTTTTTTAATATTTATAAGATAATCCTTCGTTCTCTCCATACGGACTCTTAAGAATGTTTCCGTCTCGATGGGCCTCATTTTGTTATTGTTTAATGAAATGTAATCTTTAAAATGTGTAGCATATGTGAGACTATGTAATAGGAATTTTAAAACACCAGTTTAAAGTCTAATTTATATTATTTTCAATAGTATATATATATATTTTTTTATTAGATATAATGCCTTTACTGTTGCCTTGTAGCAGTTATAAAGATTTATTTGACAAAATTTAATAGAAATTTGTAATTCTTTTAGTAGAAAATATTTATAAGTGTATAAAAAAATAATGAATCCATATTTAACACAAATTAACTGTAAACCAACCTTTAATAATTAAAGCCGGCTTTTTTTAAGTGGCTAAAACCAAAAAAAGCCGGCCGGCTTTTTTTGGCCTGGCTAAAAGCTGGCAACCCTGTTTTAAAACCTAACAAAATAAAAATAAATAGTAGTAGTAAGTTTTTATTAAAAGGAATTTTGTGAAGCGGCCCATTTTGTTAAATTGATTTTTGTGAAGGGGCCTGTTTTATTAAATTGATTTTTGTGAAGGGGCCTGTTTTATTAAATTGATTTTTGTGAAGGGGCCCTAAATAGGCCCCAAATTTTGCCTGGATCGACCCCTGTTACTGGTCCTTGGGACAAGTGGCATTTTTATGTCAATCCTATCACTGTTGAAGAATCTCAAAAATACTTTGAACTTAATAATGTCGCATTTATCAGGTGGCGAAATGCATCCTTTTACTTGCCACTGGCGAGTGAACTTTTAGGTAGTCTTTGAAAACTGCAAACTATAGAGATACGGCCATTTTTTTTTCTCTTTTTTACTAGTAGCTATATTTTTCAACTTTCCAAATTACTGCGATATAAACATGGTACTAAATTCAATTCTATATTAACTTTTAAAATATATATTTTTTTATTTTATAGAAAAAAAAATATGAAAATGCTGCCTTGTAGTAATAGTAATCAACTATTTTTGCAGTTGCGTAAATTTTGTCATAACAATTTTCATCTGTACATTTAATTTTTTTTGCTGGTAAGATTTTCTAGAAATTCCCCACCCCTGGTCATTATAATGCATGATAAGCACTTCACTCCCATGAAAAACAAACAAACAAACGAAAAAATCACTGTATGCAGTAATCGTGTTTGAGAATATATCATGAGAGTCATGGTATGGTTTATTTCCTACTTCATAACTATATCTAGCCGGCATTGAAGAGATTATTACTCATATTTTTAAATGGAGATTGAATGGAGCACTGGGGAGATTCCTAACCATATAAACAATATGCTACTTTTTTTTCAATATACTTTTTTTTATCTACATCAAACAGACAGCAAAATTATGCAAAAATAATTAAATCTGAATTATTATATTTAAAAAAAATAAGAATAAGTACTTTTAAACATATTTCATTTGTTAAATAAGTTTTTATTATTTTATTATATACTAAATGCACATCTAAAATCTATCCACTGTATATTTATAGACATATTTATATCTTAAGAATATAATGACCAAGAAAGTTAACTCACTAAACTAAATTTATTGGAACATAGTGAATAATTTAGAACTTGCTTATTTCAATACTGATTTCTTTTTTTAAAAAAACACACCTGGAAAACGATTTTGTTTATTTCAAGTATATTGCCTCAGATACTTTTGGCAATATTTCAGTGTTAGAAAGAGCTCTCATAAGTTAAATAAAAATATTCATAATGCAATACTGACTAAAAAAAGAACCTTCATTACTGGAATAAATAAATAAATAACGATTAAAACAATTGACAGGGTACTTACTTGGAAAGCTATTTAAATGTATGTGCTTTAATTAGAAAAAAAATTAGCAAGTTGTAAAAAAAAAAAAAAAAAAAAAAAAAGACAAAATTGCATTTTTCAAATAATGTAAACATTTATTGAGAATATTACCCCCACCCCCCTTTTCGCCGCAAAAAAAAAAATCCTTTGAAAGCTGAAATTGTGTTTCAGCAACGCCAAGCGTTATAGAATGAAATTCGAATACCTACAAAAGAAAAAGTTTTATTCTCGGTGACTTTCATCGACTCGTATATTTATTAAGATAAACAAATCAACGTTTGATATTATTCGAACATGAAATATAAGTTGAATCAATATAGATAGTGAATCCACAGGGCACAGAATATGCCTTTACACACCTAAAATTTGTTATTTTTCCGTTTTAATCATTGTGATAGGATGAGATGATAAAATTTTAAGCAGCATCGGCATCCATTTTGTTTGTTTATACGTTACTACGCATGCGCTAACCTACGTTCACAGGCAATCCGAGAGTTAACTCTCCGATTTCGGAGGATTAAAAACATGGGGTTAAAACCAGTGTTAACTCGCGAATTTAGCTTGGTGGATACCGATTTTGAGATAACCCAGCATTTAACACTAACTCGGGAGTTAACCCGCGTTGGTGAATACGAGCGTATCTGAGAGAACTCATTTTTTTCGCTTCCCAAAAGAGAAAAACTGGTTAGTTTTGTGTTTTATTATAATTTATAAAAAAAGTTAAAATATTATTTAATATATATTATTAAATGTCAGTGATTTTAATACGTTCTATTTGAATTATGTTTTTGTAATGCAATGAAAAAGGACATATAAAAATTAGCTAATGTATGTTAAGATAGAATTTTACAGCAGCGTTTTTAATTCAATTCCTGATAAGATAAAGTTATAAAAATTACATAAACATGTGTATTTCCAATGCGAATTAAACGTTTTATTACGCTTAGAGTTTAAGTATAAATTATTTAATTAATTTTAAGGCATATTTTTTATTTAACCGGGTGCAGGCGATAAATTGCCAAATATTCTCTTGATCGAATTGTATTTATAATATTTAAAATAGCAACATTTCATTCATTCCATTTAAAACTCATTTAATTTTACATTAGGATCCACTTTGATTTAAAATGCAAGCAGTAATTCTTGTACTATTAAACCAGCAATAATTGATTATTTATAGTTTTAAATATTTTGAGAATTTTAGACAACAGCTTTAAAAAAATTCCTAAAATCGACAAATTACTTTTTTTTTTTAAATCTAGAAATATGTCGGTCATTGTGATATCGGGGAAAAATAGTTTTCATGGGATACCTGCACTTCGCACAGGTGAATAACATTGCAGAAAGCATACAAAGTATAGAAGAAACTTCAAAAATTGGAATAAAATATAAAATATTTACAAATAGTACGTGGTATGCTCAATTAAACATTTATTATCTTACACCGGTTCTTCGCAGGGGTAAAATGGATAACTTTCCGTAATCGGGCCGATAGCCATGATTGGCGTCAAGTGAGAAAACAGTATACAATTGTAACTGTATAAAAGTTAAATAATGGTTAGAAAATGAAAGTAACTTTTATCGAAATAACCCAATTGCGGAACATTCTCCAAATGTGAAAAAGGCTTATGAAACACACAACAATTACCAATAACTGAAAACTATAGACTATAAGCTTGACGTAGCAGTTGTTGGTCGGTAGCCAATAATTTCAAATTTCCCTTTTAATTTTGTCCGGTTTCAATTTTTGAATTTTTTTTTTTTTTTTTTTTTTTCAATCTGGCTTCCGCAAAAGAGTCGGAATAAGTAGTAGAAAAAAGGGCTGCGGACGGGGATGGGCCAATTGAACGTATTAAAATCACTGACATTTAATAATATATATTAAAAAATATTTTAACTTTTTTATGAAAATTATAGGGCTGAAAATCACGTTTAAGATGCTTAAAGGCTTTAAATAATTCTCTTTTGCAATTTCCCAACCAGCTGGTATATTTTAGAAGTCGTAGTTTGTTACATAACTTACTCAATTGTTGTACTTGTATATACAGTTGTAACAACCATAAAGAATGTTTAAGGATTTATCAGCTACGTTTAGATAACGTAAAATTAATTTGCTAATTTATAATCAAGTTGTAAAAATACTAAAATGTTGTATTGTTACTAGAAACACATCCATGTACATAATTTTTATTTTTCTAGCATATCTGGGAGGGAAAAATCGATTAAAATTTATTATCTTTTCATATATATGAACAGGGTTAGATTAAATAAACAGTGTAAAAAAGTACTTTTATGTTAGCCGGCAGCAGTTCATAAACCGTCAAATATTTTCCCCATCACCAGCGTTTATGTTGCATTCATTTTATTCAAAATATAAAATCATCATTTTAAAATATACTCGTCATTTGAAAAACATAACTTTATTTAAAATACATACATACTGGTATATTACATCAATTTAAACACATGCTTTTCGCTCATTATATTTAAAATACATTTTCTTTTCTAATAAATAATAACATAAACCCAAGGTGGGCAAGTTTCTTCCAATGTGAAAAAAAACCTGCATAGCTTGCATAAAATTCAGGTCTATTTGAAGATATTTACAATTTAAGAGTTATAGGCGGAAAAGCAGACAAAGCCATTTTAGAGAATACCTGTTAAAATTTTAATCGTGAATTTCAAATACTTACTCACTCATGGAAGATTAACCTTGTTTACCAGATGTATTGCAAAATATTTTTGTTACAATTGTTTTGATAAAAATATATGTATTTAAAAAATAGTTGCAATGTCAGTTTAGTTTCGGGGCAAAAGGCAATACTGTTTACGTAGCATTAGTGCTTTTTCTCCCGAAATTAAAATGACATTGCGATTTTTTTTTTAAATACACATATTTTCATCAAAACAAACTGTAACAAAAATATTTTGCAATAAATCTGGTAAACAAGGTTCATCTTCCATGAGTGAGTAAATATTTGAAATTCATGATTAAAATTTTAACAGGTATTCTCTAAAATAGCTTTGTTTGCTTTTCCGCCTATAACTCTTAAATTGTAAATATCTTCAAATAGACCTGCGCACGAGATGCGCAGATGGTAGATATTCTGTCATATATGACGTCATACAAAAACCCCGCGTATTTGTGTTATTCACTCCATCCACAAGATGGCGCAGCTGTGTCAATTTACGGCAGATTGCAGCATTAACTTTGTACGCTTACTTATAGCGCTTTGATACTCTGTGACTCAAACCAGCGCCCTCAAACCCTGGGAATCAGAAAATTGGCGCATGCGTATCTGCAGTCTTGGCTTTCGGCTGCTTCTAGAAACGAGCGCCATCTACTGGCTAATCTTCTAAAAATAACATGCTGATTGGGTTTTTTTAATTAATTTTACATTTAATTTTTCTTTTTTAACTATGAATCAAAAACATTTTTCATTGTATTCTTAAAATAATAATAATAATGATATTTATAATATGTCCTTTCCATGACTACCCATAAAATTTTCATCTTATGATATGACAGCATAAGCTAGCGAATTTGAAATAAAAATTCTTTAAAGTTTAAAAAGAGAGAGAGGGTGGGGATATAATTTAATACCAAATATTTAATTTATATGCTTTAACATTGAAGTTATATTTAAGTATATGTGTGTATCTAGGCTTAGGACAAGCGTCTGTTAATACTAGCATGTTTTATTTACTTGTTATTTATTTATTTTATTTTAAAAGAAATTTATTTCAGATTTATTGGTTTATGATGTCACTGAGTAAATTGAAAATTTTACTGCTAGTCATAGAAATATCACATTTAATTATTATTATTTAACAATTCAAAGAAGAGCTTTTTTTTTTTATTCAAACACCCTAGGATAATATTTTCATAATAATATTTTGAATTTATACTTAATAAAAGAGAAAGGGTGAAAAAAAATTATTAGCAATTATTTTCTAATAATTTTAGCTATCAATTATTTTGCTTTAAATCTTGTACTACACTTATTGAATTAAATTTATAGAATTATATTGAATTAAATTAATCAATTTATAGGATTTTTAAAAAGTTGTAAATACAAAATTTGGATTTAAATTTTTAAATATATATTTAAAAAAACTTTATTACTATTTTTGTAAGTCCAAATGTAAGAGTATATATATATGTAACACACTCTTGAATAGTTATTTGTCAAAAATAACTTAAATAAATGGTTATTTATTGTTTTTTTTTGTTTTTTTTTAGATTAAAATAATATTCCTCTACTAAATTACTAAACATTTATGAATGGCTGTGAGAATTCTTTAGTATAAATTTGTCTTTTTTTAGTTATAAAACTTTATTATTAGCTAAAGGTATCCAATAGCTAAAATTATTAGAAAGTAATTGTTAATATTATTTTTTCTCTCTCCCTTTTTCTTTTTTTAAAGTAGAAACTCAAAATATTATTATGAAAAATATGATCCTAGGGGGTTCTTCAAATTAACCTTTTCTTGTTCCTTAACAAGATTTCTTTTGTATAAATTTGTCTTTTTTAATTTATAAAAATTTATTAGTAAAATTTAGCTAAAGTTATTGGAAAGTAATTGATAGCTAAAATTATTAGAAAATAATTGCTAATAATTTTTTTTCACCCTTTCTCTTTTATTAAATATAAATTCAAAATATTATTATGAAAAATATTATCCTAGGAGGTTCTTCAAATTAATATTTTCTTGTTTCTTAACAAAGTGCAAAAATAATGAATAAAAAAAGCTCTTCTTTGAATTGTTAAATAATAATAATTAAATGTGATATTTCTGTGACTAGCAGTAAATTTTTCAATTTACTCAGTGACATCATAAACCAATAAATCTGAAATAAATTTCTTTTAAAATAAAATAAATAAATAACAAGTAAATAAAACATGCTAGTACGCTTGTCCTAAGTCTAGATACACACATATACTTAAATATAACTTCAATGTTAAAGCATATAAATTAAATATTTGGTATTAAATTATACCCCTCCCCCTCCTTTCTCTCTTTTTAAACTTTAAAGAATTTTTATTTTAAATTCGCTAGCTTATGCTGTCATATCATAAGATGAAAATTTTATGGGTAGTCACAGAAAGGACATATTATAAATATCATTATTATTATTATTTTAAGAATACAATGAAAAATGTTTTTAATTCATAGTTAAAAAAGAAAAATTAAATGTAAAATTAATTTAAAAAACCCTTCAGCATGTTATTTTTAGAAGATTAGCCAGTAGATGGCGCTCGTTTCTAGAAGCAGCCGAAAGCCAAGACTGCAGATACGCATGCGCCAATTTTGTGATTCCCAGGGTTTGTGTCTAAAACACGAGGGGTCTCTCAATGGGAGAAATCGTGTACGAGATTACGGAATCACCTTGATTACAGCTGATTCAGCTGGACCTATCGTTAGAGGGGACCTTCCGACCCCACCCCCTTGGCTAAGCCACTGTCGGCAGACGGTGATAGGCAAATCACCGTCCTGCTTGATACTATTTTCTTATTTTTGACAAATCTAAAAAGTTAACATGTAAAAAAAAAGAAAAAAAAATTGCCGTTTTAGCAGAAGTTACTACTTTTATTATTCATGATTTAGTGTACGAGCCCATCATTTGGGGTGAGATTCAGACCCCACCCCCTTAGCTACGCCACTGTCAGAAGAACAGTGATAGGCAAATCACCGTCCTGCTTGATACTTATTTCTTATTTTGGACAAATCTTTAAAAAAAAAAAAAAATAGATTTTTGGAAGGCAATAAAATCGAGTAAAACTGTTAAATCATAAATTTTAGCAATTTAATCACGTATTTCCAAGTGAAATCAACTGTAATCAAGTGTAAACAGCTGTAATCTAGCTGTAATCAGGTATAATCACATGTAATCTAGGTGTAATCAGGTATAATCACATGTAATCTAGGTGTAATTCAATGGGAGAAATCGTGTACGAGATTACGGAATCACCTTGATTACAGCTGATTCAGCTGATTACTATGATTACATGTGATTATACCTGATTACACCTAGATTACATGTGATTATACCTGATTACACCTAGATTACATGTGATTATACCTGATTACAGCTAGATTACAGCTGTTTACACTTGATTACAGTTGATTTCACTTGGAAATACGTGATTAAATTGCTAAAATTTATGATTTAACAGTTTTACTCGATTTTATTGCCTTCCAAAAATCTATTTTTTTTTTTTTTAAAGATTTGTCCAAAATAAGAAATAAGTATCAAGCAGGACGGTGATTTGCCTATCACTGTTCTTCTGACAGTGGCGTAGCTAAGGGGGTGGGGTCTGAATCTCACCCCAAATGATGGGCTCGTACACTAAATCATGAATAATAAAAGTAGTAACTTCTGCTAAAACGGCAATTTTTTTTTCTTTTTTTTACATGTTAACTTTTTAGATTTGTCAAAAATAAGAAAATAGTATCAAGCAGGACGGTGATTTGCCTATCACCGTCTGCCGACAGTGGCTTAGCCAAGGGGGTGGGGTCGGAAGGTCCCCTCTAACGATAGGTCCGTACACTAAATCATGAATAACAAAAGTAGTAACTTCTGCTAAAACGGCAATTTTTTTTTCTTTTTTTTTTACATGTTAACTTTTTAGATTTGTCCAAAATAAGAAAATAGTATCAAGCAGGACGGTCATTTGCCTATCACCGTTCTGCCGACAGTGGCGTAGCCAAGGGGGCAGGGCCGGCCCAAGACAATTTTGGCGCCCGTGCGAGCATTCTCATGGGCGCCCCCCCCCCAACATCATACCTGTTCAAATTATTGACTTTTTTCACACAATTTTTAAAATATTCGTAAATTATTCGTTCATAAACTTTTACACATGCTATTCTTAATTATTTAAGATATTATTTAAAAAGACTATAAAATAGATAAACATATCCATATTTAATTCTATATTTGAAATCTGAATTTTATAATGAATATCAATCTCAATATGTAACATTGTGATCCAAAAATTAAACGCCATTCATTATACCATGGTATAGGACAACAATAACAATAATTAATTTATTGAAAGAAGAAATTTTATTAGAATAGTTATGTTTATTATTTGGAATATACTCTTAAAAATTGTCTATCTTCTTAGCTTTTAATTTCTCTTTTTCGTGGCTACTAGCCGCGTTTAAACGCTCTTTTTTCTAAGGCTCCCATTGCATTGTAACACGATATATTCTTAGCCTGGATGTAAAGTTACCAAGCAACTAGGGAATCCATACACCTGCTTTATTGTTCCATTGTTCCACAGAGTAGTACTAATAAGTAGCATGTATTAATTTTATATTTGGTGAGTCGTGAGTTTTAAATTCTTTAAAAAGCAAAACAAAAACCACATAAGAATATTCGAATTATAAACAGATCAATTTGAAATTAAAAATGCAAGACTTTAACGCAGACTCCGATTGATAACTCTGGGTATGTTTCCCCAAAACTGTGTTTTTGCTACTTATATACATCGAAAATAATAATAATAATAGTTTGCAGAGAGATCATCATTTCTTTGGAATATAGGTATATTATAAAATGATTATACCTACATACTCTAACAATGTTTGTGTCAGTTAAACGACGCGTTTTCTTTTTTTTTTGTTTCGTTTTTTTTGGTGGTGGGGGGGGGGGGGGAGGGTGTTAGATTGTGCTTTTTAAAGGTGTATCACATACAGAAAACACGTTCTAATTGCAACAAATAAATTTTACGCCTTTTAAGTAGTAAAAAAAGTAGGTAAAAAATTTACTATAATCATTTTATACATATGGGGCATTCTCACAATCTTTTGACTTTCGGGAATAAAAATCTGGTGAAATTAAACTTGCTAAAATAACATTTTAATCTGATAGAGGAATGCCTTAATGATTCAAAATAAAGAAAAAATGGTCAGCAGCGAACATTTTTTTATTTAACTGAGGTTTAAGTTAAACTTGCGAGTTTATTTTTCCTTACCATTTGACCACTAAAGCTTTTTATTTTCTTCTAAATTTTTACTTATTATGAATTTGCATAGTACCCACAGAACATTCAAATAAGAAATAATAACAATGTATTAGTTTTAGTACAAAATTTTGGTATAACATTGTCTTAAAGGGGTGTTAAAGAAGGGACGGTAAGGTAAAAAAAGGGGGACGGTATGGGAAAACAGGGACGAAGTGGGAAAAATAGGACGGTGTGGATGGAACGGTAAGGTAAATTACCACCTATTTTAGGCACATCATGTTAAGACTAAGTGGTAGCCACAATGTTCATTGATTTTTAGAAACAATTATTTACATTGGATTAAATTTTAATAAAAATAATAATTTACCTCGAAAATTGCTGTAATAAACCTTGGGGGCGATAAGACTATACCCATAAAGCCACGATGCTTCAAATTGATATTTATATGCTTATTTAAATTCCGCAGTAAATTTCCTGTCAAAGAATTTTAGACCTTCTTTCTCTAGCATACTTCTGCTTGAGAAAAAAACTTGAAAATATTCTGTGGCTGCATCCGAAGTGATTTTCTGTATAATTTTACAAGAGGGACGGTAAAGAATCTAAAACCCAGGGACAGAGTTTAAAAAATAATAACAACCCTAAAAATGTGTGCAGGTTCATTTTTTGCTACATATTTATGTGAAAAAAGAGTTCCAGTTTCGGAAAAAAATTACGTCGAATTATTTTTATTGAAACAATATTACACAGACAGCTCCAAACTTAAAAATCAGCATCAGGAACACGGGACGGTATAGAAGTTTTCCTGGTATTTGGACCCACAACATCATCTAAAACTTATTTATTTATTTAATATTGTTATGCAATTATGCAATGGGATGTTCCCCAGTATATGAAATAAAATAAAAAACCCGCAAGAATATGTACTAAAATAAAAATTATTATTCAGGGACATAAAAGTCAAAAGATTGTGAGAATGCCCCATATATGTTGAAAATAAATTACCTATCTTTCAATACGTTTTATTTATTTATTTATTTATTTATTTTTTTAATTTTAATTTTTTTTTTTTTTTTACAATGTGTACAAGTAGTAAAAACCCACGCAAAGTTTAAATTCAATTTGAATCTGTGTTAAAGTATGCGTTATCAATTAGCTTCAAATTGGCCCGGTTCTGATTTGAATATTTTCACGCAATCTCTTTTTATAGGTTAAAAAATTAAAAAATATATCGAAAACAAGAAAATCGATTTTTTAAGGTTTAAAAATGATCGCGATCACTACACTAAAATTTTGAATTCTGAAAAGGATTCCCTTATCATAATGAGAATTTTTAGAAAATTCATTAATCTCTATAAAAATTCATTTGAAAAAAAAGAAAAAAAATTCTTGTCTTTAAAATAATTAAGATATGACCACAGAATCTGAAGCACAGTATATAGTATACATTCCGGTTAAGTAGTGATTACAGACACACACACATAAAGGGAAAAAAGGTCTATACAATAGTTGTTTATCTTCAAAATATGCGAGATATTTTCGATTTAAAGCTTCCTTAAACATGGCGTAATCATGTAAAGAACAAAATGAGTTTAGAGAAACTCTTTAGTTCTTCCTTTTTCGAATATAATAAAATATTTTACAAATGAATGCATTCACACACCACACACAAGGTGAAAGAAAGGTCTACAATTCTTGTTTATCTTCAAAATATGTGAGAAAATTCCGATTTAAAGCCTCTCTAAATATGGCGCCTCCCTCTCTCCATTTAATCATTTGGATCCCCTTTTCAGGTACGTAATCATGTAAAGAACAAAATGGGTTTAGACGTTTAGAGAAACTTTTTCTTTCTTCATTTTTCGTATATAATAAAATATTTTACTAAAGAATGCATTCACATACGACATACAAGGGGAGGGGGAAGCCTACAATTCTTGTTTATCTTCAAAATATGTGAGATAATTCCGATTTAAAGCTTCCCTAAATATGCTCCCCCCCCCCCTCCCTCCATTTAGTCATTTGGATCGTCCTTTCAGGTACGTAATCATGTAAAGAACAAATTGAGTTTAGAGAAACTTTTTCTTTCTTCATTTTTCGCATGTAATAAAATATTTTACTAAAGAATGCATTCAAACACCATACACAAGGGGAATAAAAGGTCTACAATTCTTGCTTATTCTCAAAATATGTGAGATAATTTTGATTTAAAGCCTCCCTAAATATGGCGCGCCCTCTCCTCCATTTAATCAGTTTGAGGGTCCTGTCAGGTACGTAATCATGTAAAGTACAAAATGGGTTTGAGCTATCCTTAGTAACATTTAGAGAAATTTTTCTTTCTTCATTTTTCGGACATAATAAAATATTTTACTAAAGAATGCATCCAGACATACACAAGGGGAAAAAAAGTCTGCAATTTTTGTTTATCGTCAAAATATGTGAGATAATTTCGATTTAGAGCTTTCCTAAATTTGGCGCCCCTCAGCTACGGCGCAATTAATCAGTCAAAAGAAATTTTCACTCCATAAGGAAGCGGAAGAGTTGAATAGGTGGTGTCACTTTTCCAAATTCAAGGAAGGTAATCTGAGCCTTTAGCATAAAGGGATTTCTTTAAAGAACGCATCCTAAAATCCTACGTTCCTCTGATATGTTCATCACAAATTCTTTGTATTTTACTCAAGTAAAGAATACAGAAATCGCTGCATGTGAAAGTTTAGCGCCTTTAAGCACAAAGAAGGTCCTCTGCTCAGCAGATCTACTTAGACCCAACAGATGATTCACACCTGGTTTTAGAAAATGTTAAACAAAACAAAAAACGTAGAATCCAAAATTATTTATCGCCACTCTTTACTCCTACCGCCGGTTGGCGCCCCCTGCGACTAGGCGCCCCGTGCGATAGCACACTTCGCACACCCCTTGGGCCGGCCCTGGGGGGTGGGGTCGGAATGTCCCCCCACCCCCCTAACGATGGGTTCGTACACTAAATCATGAATAAAAAAGTAGTAACATCTGCTAAAACAGCAAAAATTCCGAAATTTTTCATTTTAGCAGGTATAACTTTAAAGTGTTTCTTTCGCCGGAACCATTATTTTTTTCCGTTTAAAACAGGATTCCATTATAGACGTTTTCACATGTATTCTTTAAAATTTATCCACTCTATAATAACCAAAGGTGGATCCAGCACTCAATTTAGAGGGGGTCATGGCTCTTTTTTTTTGGGGGGGGGGGGGGGTTACACCACTTCATGATCAATTTTTATATTGAAGGGTTGAGTTGGGTTGATTTTTGACGGCCAATTATCTACACGAGGGATATAGGCCCAGGGGGAGTGCCCTCCAGAAGAGAAATTTTTTCAAGTTGCGCATGAAGAATACCAAAAATTTTTATTCACTTATTTTTAATGAAGCTTAAGGGGTGGGGTTGATTTTTGACGGTCAATTATCTACTCGAGGGATATAGGCCCAGGGGGGGGGGGTGCCCTTCGTTTGGGGTCTTTCTAAGGGAACCTAATCCGTATTAACGCATGGAAGATCCACGGCTCGAAGAAAACCACGAAAACTCCGAACGATTAGGCCGACGGGCGCGATTGGGATCGAACCCAGCACCTCCCGTCTACCAGCTTCGAGAGCAGAACCTCTCGGCCACTTTTTATATTGAAGGCTATTCTCAAATTAAAACTGACGATTTTTCTGATACTTTCGCGAAATCATTTTCATTCCTAAATACAAAATATTTGCAGTAGTATTCGTTAATATATATATATATATAGATTTCATTGAGATACCAAGAAATAGTAGCATTTCCCATTTTCTTATAAATGCAAAGAATGATTCAGAAATGTTGTCAAGTTAGCATTTTAAGCCAATTTTTAGGACTTGAGAGCCACAGAAATGTCATCATGAGAGAGCAATTTGCATTCGCGTCCGGAAATTTAGTTTAAAATGCCAAATTTTATGGAATTTTTGGTAAGATTCTTCGCTTTTATTGAAAAATGGAAAACAGTTTCGATCACATAGTTTCCGAATAAGTGCACTTTCAAATTTCTTGAGATTAGAAATATTTTCACAGATGTATCAGAAATTACCTAATTTTGATTTGAGTAGAGGTTTAAAGAGTCAGAGAGATTCGCATTGTTGAACAAACTTCGGAGGAGGGGGATTGAAAGAATTTAAGATATATTTCATTTTTTAATAACTTTTAGCATTTTTCT
This sequence comes from Maratus speciosus, assembly GCA_963932465.1. Lineage (NCBI taxonomy): Eukaryota > Metazoa > Arthropoda > Arachnida > Araneae > Salticidae > Maratus > Maratus speciosus. The sequence goes on from OZ010794.1 coordinate 271,826,418, forward strand.
GTTGTTTACGAGGTGGGGGGGGGGGGGTCATGACCCCGTCTCCTTCCCCTTGGATCCGTCACTGATAATAACCGCTTGAGAGCATAAATGTACTATAGTTAAATCTACGACATTAGAACATGTCTGTAACGAAGCGTGCCATAAATGGAAAAAAATTAAAGTTTGACGAAATTAACACTGTACAATTTATACCCGCTAATATAAAAATCTATGTAAAATGGAACATTTATCCAGACCTTTGCGATTCCTTCTTTGTAGCAGTAAAGCCTGTAGAAAATTAAAAACAGAAACATTTCATGATCCCGATTACGAAAGGATGGATAATCATAGAAATACTCTGGCTAAAGCGGATACCTGTTTAAAACGGTATTTTTCCGATCTCTAGTAATTCCGTTTTGAGAGATGTTATTGTAACTAGATAAAGTGTAAAACTTCATCAACGGAGAATTTGGTGTGACCAATGTTGCTAAAACTTACAGTAAAAAACAGGGCCGAAACTAGGGGAATGCAGAGGAATCATGTGCCCCAAGCGTCAGAACGAAAGGCGAGGAAAGGGGTGGGGGCGCCAAATGAAGATTTTATTTTTCATTTCATACAAAAATGTATGTATATTATATATATATATATATATATATATACATTAAAGACAAAGTAACTCGCAAGCTAATGTTAAACCTATGGGAGCGTTCTTTTCAAATTTGTGAAACTGAAAGTAACTTTATAAAAAAAAAATCTGCAACCAAAATCGAAAAATTAAACACTAACCCGGTTAGAATTCAATCATTGGTTTTCAAACATTACATCTTCGGCAAATGTCCTTTAATGCTTTTTTGTTTTAATTTTGTCCGCAATAGAACATTGAACTGGAATCTTCAGAACGTTTTGTTATCCAAATCAAATTATAAAAAAACTCTGCATCCTATACAACGAATTTAATAAACTGTACTCTTTCATCAAATATCGCTTTTAAAGAATCTTTTTTTTCTGCGGTGTTTCTGCCTGTTTATCTTCGTGAACTTTTATTGAACTTTATTATTTTCCTCATTCCTAAGCCTTTCGTATTTGTAAATAACTTTAAACACTGTTTTCATTTTGTTTTTATTTTAATTTTTGTGTTTACATAGAAGTCATGTGTTATTTTTGTATCCAGGGCCGAAACTAGCTTTTTTGGCGCCCGGGGCAAACATAGATTTTGGCGCCCCCCATCCCCTCCACCACAAAGTAAATTTACAAAAAAGAATTTTACTAAATATCTAACAGACAACTTATTTTTAAATTTAAAATATATAAAACTGAACTACGTAATCAGCTTTGTCAAACATTGATCCATTAAAATCTTTGTAAAGTTATTGAAAAGAATTGCATTTTAATCTTTTTAAACTTTTTTTTTTGCATAGTCTAAATGAGGTCGATATCTAAAAAAGAAAGGTTTTACTAAGAATTTTACTCTGTGCATTCCCCTTCCCGTTGTCCTGGGCAGTCAGCGCCCATGGCAAGACGGAAAAAAAAGAAAGAAAGGAAGCTCAACACTGTTCAGCGGGAAAAACACATACAGCTTTCATGAATTTTTTTTTTTTATCTACAAGAAAAATCAGGCTGAGGGGTCACTTCTCCTTTGGTAGTTATCCGTAGTGGACAGTAGGGTGTCCCACAATAGAGACTGACCTTGAAAAACGGTAATGATTCTCCCTCGGATTCTCCTCACAGGAAGTGATTTAAAAGATAGAAAGCAAACGCATAGGCATGATACTTTGAAATTTTGTATTGTAATGAATCTTTTTATCTATATGTAAAGTTTAATGCATTTGGTTCTTTTCCTTTTAAATTTTCCAGCTGCGAGACATTTTTATACAAATTTCATAATATATATATACCATATATTCTTGTGTCAAACGTCAAACAAAATCTTCATTTTGGCGCCCCCTTCACCTCCTGTTAAAGCGGCGCCCGGGGCACGTGCCCCCATGTCTATACTTTGTTTTTATTCCGTTTTTTTTATGATTTTGTGTTTACTTATAAGTCATATGCTTGTAAATGACTATAATTGCTGTTTCTTATACTTTTATCTATGGTGCTTGGATGCCATAGTTTTGTAATACAATCGGCCCCACTTAATCGGGTAACGGATAATTGCATACCCCGCTTATATGCATAGAATGCCGTGGAACAAAAACGCTCCCAATAAGGTTAATGTTAAATATACTCGTTTTATCGCATAACAATCCCCGGTTAATTGCATAAATATCTCCAATCTAGTAATCCGCATTTTATAAATTCCTGTTATAGTGATGAATGGGAAGAACTTTTTGTTGTTGTAACAATGGTTTGTTATATCTACGATCGAAGAACAAAAAACGTCGTGAAAGAAGACTTTATTATCTAAATTCTAGGAAACTCATAGGAGTGTTGAATTTGGACAATTATGTTTTTCTTGTCTTTTAAAGCTTGTCGTACATACAGTGACTCAATATGTTGGGGGTACTTTTTGGAAAATCCTGGAATCGGGGGAAAATACAATCGGGATGGTCAAGAGAATAAAGGAACGATATTTAGCGCCGGAAATTGAGAAATACAGTATCCGAGGTAGGAAAAAACAAATTTCCCTAAAAGATTTTTTGTGTAGGCAACAACAACAAGAAAAAAAAAAGTGATAAATTGACAAATAATTGAAAAATAAAATTAATATATGCAGAATTTATTTATTTTCAAAGGTATGATTTAAAACAATTTTTTTTTTATTTTACTTTCATTTTAATTTTACATACATTATAATGAAAAATTAAACCATGTAACGTAAATAGCGTAATAATACATTATACCTTATTCCATATATTGTTATATAGAGAGTAATAATAAATTATTTAAAATTAATAATTAAAATCTAAATTATTAAAAGAATATTTTTTAAAGTATTAGGTAAATGATGTTCATTAATATTTATCATATCTGTGGTATATAATCAATTGATAACGTATACTGCTAACATTAATTGCTGTCCTCGCTTAAACGCTTAACCCGCTTAAATGCATACAATTCAGTGGAACCAACTGTATGCAATTAAGCGGGGCCGACTGTACTTTGTTTCAATATATGTGTCGCTGTTTTCTGAGTCAGTTTTCTTGGCTGATTGGCGGAAAGGTTTCTTCTGCCAGGGGTTCATGCATTTGCCATTTTTTGGTTGGCTCCCTGGTAGAGTGATTGTAGCCCTTGTAGAATTCATTCTCAGCTATTTACAGAAGAAAATAAAATCATTTGAAACTATTAATATGCAAGTGAGAAATTTTTAAAAGAACGCTGTCATAGGTTTAACATTAGCGGTCCAGTTTCTTCGCGTGAATAGTGTAAGCTCTTAACTCTCAAGCTAATGTTAATCCTATGGGAGCGTTGTTTACATATTTCCTTGTAGCATTTTAATTATTATTAAATGATTTTTATTTTTAAAGAATTTTTTTTTCTTTTGCATAGGGTATCTGCGGTCGATATCTTTTATTGTGCGTGAGGAGAGGGGGGGGGGGGGGGGCGTCAAAATCCATATTTGTTCCGGGCTCAAAAAAGGCTAGTTTCGGCCCTGGTAAAAAAAATGTTTACATGAATACAAAAGCGGCACACTTAACATAATTTGGTGAATCTTAATTTATTTTATAATTCTATATCGAGAATTATCACCAATAGATTTAAATCTCCTACTTGAAATAGAAAAAAGTAATGTCATTGTTGGACTAGTTATTGTGAAGTTTTATTGAACTTGTTAGTTACTGCGATGTTTTGTTCGAAGTTGCGAATTTCAAAATACCTGTAAAAACTCGAATGTGATTATTCTGTTCTAAAACATGCTGATACACTCTTTGTTGCAACAACGTCATAATTCAAAAATCGCAATTTTTTAGTTCTGATGTTGAAGTAAATGATCGATATATTATTTCAACTCTGTGAAATTTTTGTCAATCAGCAAACAAGAAAGAAGAGGCGAATTTTCTGAAGTTTTATGATCTGTTTAAAATCGTAGAATCTTTGTCAAAAGATGACTTTGATAAAATTTTCTTTTGTTACACACACAGAGCTTTAGGCAAGGAAGTGTGTGTGTGTGTGGGGGGGGGGAGGTCTGGATGCCCTTCCCGAATGAGGTAAGAGTTTACTGAATAAATCATATGCATACAGTCAAATCCGGTCAAATCTGTTGACTACAGTAAAGATTGGTAAAAAATTTAGTTTTTGTCAGGTTTTCGACTTAGCTTTCATAATAGTATCGTATTTATTTAATTTTCATTTAAGGCAAGATTCCGTTATAGACAGGTTCATTTTTTACAGGGTTAGAGTATACAGTGTATATGTATAGGGGAATGGAGTTTTAAGTTAAATAAAAGCTTATAATATATGAATAGTTTCTCTTTTGCAATATCTTCTAAAACAGTTGTCGTTTTCTACTTTAAAGTATACACATTTGGGGAGCATACTTGTATATGCTGTACATTCTAGCAAATATCGCAAAGCTCAAACATATTTACACACAGAAATGTTATTTAATAAATAACTGAAATAGTTATGCCACAATAATAAGTAACATTTGCATTAACAAATATTCTGGATTTATGTTTGAGCTGTGTGTTAAATGCTGAAATACATGGTATGTTACTACTAAGAAACAATCTAGGTTATTTAACACTTATTTACATTTTATTTCCGTAGAAAACTTTTTTTTTTTTTTTTTTTTTTTTTTTTTAATTAAGAGGTGGGGTTTAGTTGAGGTTCGAGTATTTTGGGTTCGGGTCAAAATGTGGAGGATGAAATTTTTTGTCGTGCTCAGATCTCATTTCGGGTTCGAATCTACCCTGTATCGAGTTGGGCAAACAAAACTAAACCCGACTGATAGTTTGAATCGGATCCGGCTAAACTGAATATTTTTTCAGAGAGGTTCGAATTGACTTATATTTTACGAGTTGAGTTAACTTAAATTGCTTTTGGTGGGTGGGTTCGATTCTACCCGATTTCTCAAAATATTCTCCAAAATATACTTAAAAATGAAACATTATATTACTTGGGTATCAAGGAGCACATATACAGAAATATTGTTTTTTCTTCATAAAAAATATAATTGATACTAGAAATACAATTGTAGGCTACTTTTCCATTATTCTATTGTGGATTTTTATGTTTATTTTTTCAGTTTTGGGGTGGGATTGGGTTCGGATTGAAACCTGTCCGTTCTGGGTCGAAGTTTGTCAGATTAGGATCAATTAATCCAACTCATTTTTTTAAACTGGTTCAGGCTGAGTGGATATATAATTTACAGGTTCGGGTCGGGTATGACCCAAACCACGCAGGATTCTATGCTCTCAAAATAATCCGTGAGTTAAACTAATTTTTCCCTTGATTATCTTTTATTAAAACATGAAAATTTGCGCTTTTTTACCCATTCCCCTCCCCACACACATATATATATATATATATATTATATGCCCGACCCGCGCAGGACTCTAATCCGGCCACCCTGTCGGGATACTATGCCCTCCCCCCAACCCGTAGGGCAAGTTTTGGCGCCGCCCCTGACTGCAACCTTAATGTTAAACCTATGGGAGCGTTCTTTAAAAAACATTCTCGCTTGCATTTTAATAGTTTTAAACGATTTTTTTTCTATTTTCGTTGCATATTTTTTAAATTTTACTTTTGGTTATTTTTACGTGTTTGGATTTTTTAACTGCAAGACAATTTTATCAAAATTCCATATATATATACATTTTTGTATCAAACGACAAACAAAATTTCCATTTGGCGCCCTCTTCGCCTAGGGCCGAAACTAACCTTTTTACACCCGGGGCAAGCATGGATTTTGGCGCCCCCCCCCACCTCTTCCGCAAAGTATATTTACAAAGAGAATTTTACTAATTTTCTAATAGCCGACTTATTTAAAAATTTAAAACATGTAATCTTGAAATATGTAATACTGAACTACGTAATCTACAATGTCGGATCCAAGGGGGAGGTCACGGGTGTCATGACTCCCCTCTAAACACCAACAAAAATATTCTAAAGATCATTTTAAAAATAAAATATACAGTTAGAGTCCCGATTATCCGAGTCCTGCTTAACCGAGTTTCCACTTTCACCGAGTTATTTTTTTCTGATGGACTGATGGCTTCTATTATTGTGAAACAGCCATTATAAAAGAAGTGTTAGGTGAAGATGAAACAGCAGTCGTAAAAAGTTAGAACTCCGATTTTCTGGTCAGAATGGAAAAAAAAAATGGCCAGAATTTTTTTTGGCAAAAAAAAAAAAAAAATAAAAAAAAATAAAAAAAATATGGCCATTTTTTTCCATTCTGACCAGAAAATCAGAGTTCTAACTTTTTACGACTGCTCTTTCATCTTCACCTAACACTTCATTTATAATGGCTGTTTCGTAATAATAGAAGCCATCAGTCCACCAGAAGAAAATGATCCATTCCAAAGGTATAAGCCTTCATTTGGCGCCCCTTCGTTCTGGCGCCCGGGGCACATGCCCCCTCTGCCACACCTTAGTTTCGGCCCTGGCCTTTCGTTCTTACGCCCGAGCAAGTGCCGCCCCCTCTGCCCTAAACTAGAAAAACTATTACCTAAACTACTACCCTGAAAAAGTTAGAAAATTGCCCCCCCGGGTGACAATTATCACTCCCTCCTATCTTTAATTTTTTTTATATGTTATAAATAATATATATCAGATTTAAAAAATTTGCTTGCGGTCCCTCTCATCTCCCGCGTATTTTAAATACTCTTAGTCGACATTAACTTGTAATATATTAGAATGTAATCTAAGTTATATTTAAAATACATATAATTGGAATTGACCTACAATCCATTACGGGTTAACTGGATTATACAATTAAAAACGTAATTTAAATCATCTTTTAATCCATTGCAGGTTAATTAGATTATATAATTAAAAGAGTAATCGAAATCCGCACGTAATCGATTAAAATTAATCTAATTAAATCTTAAAATGTTAAATAAGAATTGATTTGTGATCCTTTACACAATTATCGGGTTATACAATTCAAAAGCTTAAATTGAAATTACTTTTCAGTGCTCTGCGTGTTAATCAATTGCATTATGAGGTGATTATAATGTATTTTAATTTAATCAATAATTTCATTACTCTGTAATCAGATTCTGCCCCAACACTGGTCATAGCCATTGAAAATTATTCATATTTTATCTGTTTCGTTTAAATTTTTAAATCGGGTTCGACAGCCCATGGATTTTTTTTTCTTTGTTGTTGTTGCCCCAGCTCGCCCGTTAAAAATATGTCCTAATGCTGCCGGGCTGACCAGTTTGAAAGTTTCCCTCCATTACGATGGTCCCATGCCGACCACTAAACGTTCTTTGAATAAAATCAAACACAAATTCTTGAGAAAGCCCCTCCCCCCCCCCCCCCTCCACACACAGACTACTTTCTTATCTAGCTTATATCTTTCCTCATCTGTGAGCTCGCCTTTCTGCCATTTCCGAGGGCATTTCTCATTTCTGCTTTTGCCTTCCCCCCTTCCCCAACTTCCGTCAAAACTGAAGACAGCGAGAGGAAGAAGACAGATTGGCGACAAAATAGATTTTTCTCGAGATTTTTAATTCGAGATTACCTCGGAGATTACATTTGATTATACATGATTATACTATGATTATATTGATTACATGTGATTACGTTAAGATTTCATTGATTACCACCGATTACATGTGATGACATGATTACGCATGATTAAGACTTGATTACAGTATGATTTCACTGATTACAGGAACAGTTGTACGAGATTACACCCCATTGACAGACCCCTCGCTAAAACAGCACTGCACATCTAGTGTGCTGCCACTAGCCACTGAAATTCTATAGACGGGTTGCACATGACGTCACATGTCTGAAATCGCTTCCTATGGCGCCCAAATATAAGGCGAATATGGTGCTCTCCATTTGATTTTTTAGACTTATTTGCACTATAATAATTAAAATATGGAAGCTCTAAATTAAAGAGAAAGATAACACGTGCTTTTAAGGGCAAACGATCAGTTCTGTGCTCCACATGTGTGCTCCAGAAGCTATAGTATCAGTCGTTGCTAATAGCAACGTGACGTCAATGCAAGGGGTCTATGTTAGTGGAACACACTTGCAAGCCGGATTAAGGTGTTTCCAGTTCTCCATGTTTTCATACCTTTGTGTGCAGGAAAATACAATAATAAACCTACTGAATTTTAATATATGCTTCGATTTTCCCAGCAACTGAAATATTTTATCTTCATCAACGAGGAGCAAAGAAATTTACCATATGCTATAGACCGGGAGCCGGCAGCACAGACAATCATTGAGTTCACGGATGAAATTCTATCGCATATAAGGAAAGGGCATGTTTACAAAATAACACTTCCATCAACCAATCTACCACTACATTTTTACACATAGCGATCATTGCAGGAATCAACTTGGCGACGTAGGCCAATCATATCATAGATCTGTTAAATCAATCTGTTAAAGACGAATCAAATTCCCGAAAGTCATGCGTATGAGTCATAATGAATGAACAGGTTTTCCTTGCTGACCAACAGTAATCCGACCAACAGTGACGTCAGCTGTCCTCTCCTTATTTAGAGCTGCTGAAACAACTAGTATATCTAGTAGCCTTATCCTTATTAAAACACAATCGGTCTGCCAAATCATATCTTGGTGGAAAACACCTGAAAACCCGATTTTAGCGGCTGACTCCTAGGTTTACCATTGTATTTTCCTGCTCCCAGTCCTCCATGTTTTCATACCTTTCGGTGGTATTTTCCGATATTTACATCAAAGTACAGTAATCCCTCGTTATATCGCGCATTCGGATAAATTGATAGTTTTTTCTGATTTTCTTCGATTAATAATAAATAAATAAATTTACATTAACAGCATTTTTTACACTATTTTATTTAAACCAACCTATTTTTTGCATGTAAAGATGGAATTTTGCAATCCATTTTTAATCCACTTCCTGATATAGTAGAATTATATACCGGGTGTCCTAAAAAGAACTGACTGATTTTACAATTCAATAACTTGCAAACGGTGACAAATATTTAAAAAATTCTTGCAGGAGGGTTATGCAAAAGGTCAAAAGTTTTTTACAGTGATTTTTTATTTTAGTTCGAATTACAAACAATAGATGGCGCTGCAATCAATAGACGCTAAATTCAGGCTCGATTTTTGGTAGTTCGGGACCCACTCAATACATTTTAGCCTCCTTTTTCCGCATGGAAGAAGAGAAAAGCCAAAAAATCGAGCGCCTATTGCTTACAGTACCATCTATTGCTTGTATTTCGAACTAAAATCAAAAATCCCTGTAAAAAAACTTTTGACCTTATGCATAACCCTCCAGCAAGAATTTTTTAAATGTCTGTCACCGCTTGCAAGTTATTGAATTTTAAAATCAGTCAGTCCTTTTTAGGACACCCGGTATATACTAGAATTATAAATATGTAAAGGTGTGATTCCGATGACAATACAACATTTTATTATTTTTACAACTTAATTATTAACTAATAAATTAATTTTAAGATATTTTCCAATTAGGCCGCCATTGGTGATAAATCGCAAAATATTCTCTGTGTATATTTGTATTTGTGTGGGAGTTAAAACAACACAATGGATTTAATTATGCGCCAAAAAATACGTGTCAAAATATGTCAAAGCGCTGTGAAACTGCAACGATGAAACATTTTAAAGACTTTAAAGTAGAAAATAAATTATAAATAAAAAATACGCTTTTATCAATAAAGTGTTAAATATTAATTAATTTACGATTACGCGTTGATAAATCCATTTAGAAATCCTAGAAACATAGCGTAAATAATGTTTGTTTTTCTTTCCTGTTCCTTTTCTTAAAAAAATAAAAAGAGAAAATATTCTATATTTTTATTACATTTATTTGCTTGATCTTTCTACCAAGTATAAAAGAAGCAGTGAAGTTTTCATAATCGAGCTCGTTGACCAAGACAAATTAAGGGGTGTTATCAGTAAGAAAAAGTTCTTCGTTTATTGCAGAGAGAAGCTAGCTCCCCCCCCCCCCCCCAGTCCTGCCAAATGGGCGCACACAGTTAATTACTGTGAAGTCCGATCTTTGTCAGTTGACAAAATTTATAACCTCAGTGGCAGGGAGGGTGTTTTTGGACAGTATAAGAAATGTAACTGGTGGATTCTTTTCAGTTTTTAGAAACACGTCATCGAATGACCTTTTCCTTGACTAGTTTCATTTGATTGTAATTTAAAAGTTTGCGCGTTTACAGTTTCCAATGAAAAGTTCATGCCTGAGAAACTTTTACACAGCATTCACATAATTTTCTGTAAATATATGTAGATTTTCAAAATGAGTTATAGTAAAACCTATATATTGATTTTCATTTTGTATAATTTAATAAATATTTGGTACAAGTAATTATGTCATGTATGAATGATTGTAATTTATTATAATTTTTTAACGTTGCTTTTAATAGATCAGTTTCAACCATGTGACCACATGACCATCAATTTTCCACCAACCAATCAAAATCATCTATCTTTCAGCGCTCAACCAATGAAAGTGGAGCAACCCGGGAAACTTGGGAGGCAAACAAAAAACATTCACGAGGTTGTCAAGCTGGTTGCTACGGTGTGACGTCAGTTGAAACTAATCTATTTAATTTTATTTTTTATAGTGATTTTCACTTACTATTGAAGACGTTTATATCATAAAATATCAATTAGTACTAGTGCTAGTATTAGTACTAATAGTACTAGTTGCAACAGCATTTTAAACAAGAGAGAAAAATTATGCGATATGTATAAATTTTAAAATCCTTTCAAATGTTATAAGTAAACCTATATTGTTTATAAAGCAATGAACAGACATATTTTCTCTCATGCTCATTATATTCTTTAGGGCACAGTTTGATTTTAAAAATTGAACCACACTAAAAATAATGAAACTGATTAAATAAATTAGCTGTATCCCTTTCCTCTAAGGAAGATTTTTATTCCTTTTATAATATGTGAAATTAAATTTATTTCCGTTCTTTTTTTTTTTTTTTTTTAGAAAGATGCAGGGAGTTTAGCACTAATTTAATTATTTTAAAGTTTTCTTGCATTGCATACATTTTTAAACTACACTTGCACATATTTTAAAAATATTTATAAAAACAATTACAAAAAAGTTAATACGAATATGAGATGAAGAAAACTTTAACTTATATGAACTTATGAACAATTCTATTAGTCGTCACATTCATATATAACTAACAAATCAAATAAGAAACTATCCATAATTTAACAAAAAAACACTTTTAATTAGTTATAGGATAATAATTCAAAACATTTGGTAGAATTCTATTGAATAAGAAAAATCTAATAAGCAAAACCATATAATTGACTTTAAATCCTTTTCTTTAAGACGGAAACAAAATTTTAGAATATTAATTGTTTTAACTTTTTAATTTTTTTTTTCAACTCAGGCATATAATGTTTTTAAAAGCAGTACAATTTGAAAACTAATTTTTCAAAAATCCTTTGATATTAATAAAGGAATAACATTTATTACTATTTTTAAATCGTCCTATTAATCATATACATCCTGTTACACCCCCTCCCCCCCTAAAAAAACTAATAAAACCAAAAACCTTTTTTTGTTTTGTATTTTTTTTTTTGCCAACTCTGCTAGTAGGAGATTAAACTTCTAAATATGGAGATTAAAAATTTTACTGAACTTGCCAAATGATTGTTCCTTAAATATTTTTTCCACGCAATATTTTTTCCTTATTGTTAGATTTAAATAAAAAACACTTTTAAATAACTTCTATATATCGCTGTCTTCAGTTTCCATATTTCTATAATAATAGCCTAAGTCATGTGACTGTCATCAACAGTTCCGGACTGACCACTTTACTTTTTATATGCTGGGCGGTCATTTCGGTACTTGGCGCATATATCGCTATATATGTATTGCCAAATATTGTTCCAATGCCACCATTTCATCTATGTTATAATAGTTCAAGTCATGTGACTGTCATAAACAATTACGCTTTTCATATGAGCAGGCAATTTCAATCAAAATTATTTTTTCGAATAAAACTAACATAAAAGTTGCCATGATCGCACAGAATTCTTGGTACTTTTATGTTAGCCGGGTAAAAATCTCGCCAATAGCATTTTTTTAACTCACCAGTTAGCTAGTTAGCATTTCTTTATTTCTCGCGTGGTAAATTAAAACACTGCTTGGTACTACTTAGTTATCCCGTCGACCAAAAATCTATCGCTAAACTATAAGATTAAATGCCAATAATGGTTGATTGTAAATGTAAACTTCACTTGAATTTAAGCAAGCTATACGTGTTTACGTCATCAAGTGATTTTTATTTCGAAGTTTTATCTGTATTTTTTTTTAATGTTATACTAATTTAATTGTTCTTTCGTTATTTAAAATAAAAATTATGTCAATTTGTATAATTTGACGAGTGGTTTGGCGATTTATATAATTTGGCAAAATTGGTCAACGGGATAACTAAGGGATAACCCAATGCTTTGATATATTATTTTATTTCTAATTGCTAAAAAGGTGTAAGATTAAAACTTTAAAAACTGTAAAATAGTTTTATTTAACTGTTGACATACTATTTCAACTCTTCCCTTAATGCTTTGTTGTTTAAATTAAATGTCATGGTTTATAAGTATCATTTGTTTTTTTTTGTTTTTTTTTTTTTGTTTTTTTTTTCTCTCTTTTTTAAGAGATAAGTAAAAGTCACGAATTTTAAATGTTTCAGTTTTAAAGTTGTGTATTTTAAATAAGTGAAAGTGCAATGTGATAGAAATATACGAAACATATTAAACCTTTAAAACGATAACTTAGGCTTTAATCAGCATAGAACAAAGCATACAAAAACATACAGCCTTGTTGCCAAATCGGTATTCGTAAAAATAGTGTTGCCACTGCAATAACATATATATATCATTCACCCAACCAAAAAGTTAGTTTACAACATAATCCGACAGATAGGCAGGTTTACGTTTCAGCCTACTGGGACGCAGCTGTTCATCATCAGTTTTCATTTCAGGTAGAACACTTTCATCAAGCAGTGTACATTCTTCAGGATTCCTTTCGGTTCCCTCCAAAATCTCTGTTGATTGTTTCAAATGACCATCAAGCTCTGACCATCTGTTTTGGTTAACAGGTGACTCCATTTCACCATTACTCTCATAGGTAGGTTAGATTATTTCCCCTTCTGGAGCTACATGTCGTATAGACACGCTAGTCTCACGTCCATCTGGCAACTTTACGTAAGCATATTCTGGTTTAGCTTCCAGAAGTTCAACTTCTTGTACAAGGGGCTCATACTTATTAGTACGTGGATGATTTTTCATTAACACTGGTCCTGCCTGAGTCAGCCAAGTAGGAATTGAACTTCCATTATGAGACCTTCTAGGGCTGGGTTGGCGAACCCATGGCACGCGTGCCAGAATTGGCACGTAAGACAATTGCTCTGGCACGTGAAAAAAAAATTATAATCATTCTACAGATAAACACATTATTTTTTTCTTCTATTATAATCAATAAAATTTTGTTTCACACGGGCACAGACTATCACAAAAAATGTAACTATTTTTGCACGATTAACGCATCAAAAGGATTTTCGTGTTATGTTATGCAGGGCTTTTAACGTGTATTTTGCCTTTCTATGCAAATTTGCAAAGTTGTATTTTTCAGACGGATTTTGTTAGACAGTCACTGCCTTAAGATGGCAAATGGATCCAGTTTCTATGCATATTTATAAAACTATCGAAATACGAATCAGTAATAAAGAAATCTCCATCGAACTTCAGGAAAAATATCATCAATAAATTATTGATACATTGTTTAATGCAACTTGGATAATTGTAACCAAATGTTGTATTAATAATAAAGTCAAAAATTATTAAAATAAAAGAAAATATATTTTTTTATTTCCTTGTTGCAGTACGTACTACATAAATAAATCATATTTACGAATTAAAATTTCGTTTGTTTAATAGCTTATTCTAAAATACAGAGAAATCGCATTTTAATATTTAATATTTTTTAATTATTAATTATTAATGCATGAAAGAAACTGATTTTTTAACTAGTGTTTTGTATAAACATCGCACACTGCAAAATTATTTTATGTCAAAGTTTGGCACGTTACATTGTTGATAGATATTGTTTGTGACATTTTGGCACGCGCACGTAAAAAGGTTCGCTGATCCGGTTCTAGGGTGAGAGAACATACGTTCATGTGGTGTTTCATTGGTTGCTATGCATAAGAAAGAACGAACAGAATGTAGTGCTGATTGTAGGACCTCTTCCCATAGTTCAATTTTCTTGTTCTTAGTTTTCAAAGCCAACTGAATTGTTTTCCAAATGGTACCATTGTAGCGTTCGACCTGTCCGTTTCCTCGTGGATTATAGGCCGTGGTACGACTAGTTGCTATACCAAGTGATGTAAGAAACATTTTTAATTCTCTAGACATGAGAGACGGCCCCCTGTCTGTATGGATGTATGCTGGCATACCAAATATTGAGAAGATGTTACTTAAATGCTTAATCAATGTAACTGAGGAGACATCTGTGCAGGAAATGTCAAAAGAAAACCTTGAGTACTCATCAACAACAGTGAGGAGGAAGCGATTTCTAGAATTTGGTGGCAAGGGGCCCTTAAAATCTATGTTCAGTCTTTCGAATGAAGATGTTGCTTTAATTAATTTCCCTTGATTTTTAATGAATCTAGGTTTTACTTCACAGCAGACTAGAGTTGCAAAGGGTGGAAAAAACCGGGTTTATTCCCGGGAATAAACCGGGTTTTTTGGGAAGGAAATTTTTAAAATTTCCGGGAGTTTTCAGAAAGTTTTAAGCATGAAAATTTTTTTATTTATTATTTTTAATGATTTCAATTTTTGACAATGTAAACAAAACTAATAACATAAAATATTTAAAAAATAGCATGGTTTACATGAAAACTAACGAAATACAGGCTTAAGCTGCAGACATATTAAGTAAGAGAAATTAAAAAAATTGTTATTTTAATCGTCGATAAGTAAAAAGTGAAAGAGGCAAATGAGAGATTCATCTTCCCTGACATGAATATAAACTTCAACTCTGTTCTTCGAATCAACGAATGTAAACAAAAAAGAAAACGAACAAAATTAAAATAAATCAATGCAAAAATACAAAGCAACTCTTTAGAAAATTAATATAAAGAATGCCTGAAAACGAGGTGTGCGAACCAACAGAAACTGAAAAAAATCATTTTTTAAACAAACATTCAAATCCTCACCTATTTACAGCTGCCATTGTTGTAAAGCTAATAAATTATTAAGACTTAGACTGTAAAATCATAAGTTTTGTGAATTCATAAAGTAAAATCTATCTTTTTGGAACATTCTTCCCTGAAATATCTTTAAAATAAAAATTTCAAATTGGAAAATAACTGGTTTTGTTTGTCTTCAAAACTCCTTCAAAATTTCCAGTATTCCCCAAAATTCCGGGTTTATTCCCCAAAATTCCGGGTTTATTCCCCAAAATTCCCGGGTTTATTCCCGCCCTTCAAAAACTACGGGTTTTTTGCAACTCTACAGCAGACAGGACCGGCATTTATGAGACTTTTCACATCTTCCAGGGAAAAGGGCAAGTTTTTGGATCTAATCCAGTGATAACAATGTCAGGATGACATAAGTCTTCATGCAGCTGTTTTAAATTCACTTCTGGATTAATTATAGCAGTTATTCTTGAAAATGCATCTGCATTAGCATTCTTACTGCCAGGGCGGTAAATTATATCAAACTTGAAGCAAGACAAGTCAAGTTTCCAGCGCAAGATCTTTTCATTCTTGATTTTGCTAGAGTGACGTTTGTCAAGCATGAATGAGACAGATCTTTGATCAAAAGTACTTCCGGCCAGTGCCGGGAGGAAGAGGTAGCTTTTATATTCCTTATTTTTAAAAAACAAGCTTATATTATTCAAACACACGAAGCTCAATTTAGTGGAAACCGATTATAGGAGATTCAATACTAATTTTTATCAATATTAAATCATTATGAATGAGAATTTCGCGAAATTAGCCAGCTTTATCCAAGCTGCTTTTATTTAAAGTAACTTATATTTGGTTGCCAAATCCGTCGATATCTTGAAGTTCTTACCATTTTAAGACAACATGGCGGGTGAGGCTAACGAGTGAACTTGGTCGAGACCTTAGTAATTCCTGTGCACATGCTCACTCACATCGGAATCCGTTGATATATACAAGTGCTATCGCAGGCAAAAAATCAGATTTTTCAAAATGCCACCCACATTAGAAATTGAAACTGCTATATTCAGCCATTTTTTAAGATAAAGACAAAACTAAAAATGCTCCGGAATCCTTATATCATGGTCAAATACTTAATAAAGAAACCTTTTTCATTTTCTAATTTTTTTTGCACCTCACTTTAAATATACTTTTTTATTTAATTTTATGGCCTCCATTTTGAAACAAGATGGCTGATGAACCTAGCCAGCGAACTTGGTCGAGACATTACGATATACTATCCATATGCCTTCTTACATTGAAATAGGTTAATAAATACGCGTGTTATGACGTGACAAATATCAGATCGTTTAAAAATGTCAGCCATGCTAGAATTTCAAAGTGCTATAAATTAACCATTTTTTAAGATATATAAGAAACAAAAACTGCTCCGGAATCTTTGTATCAAGGTCAAACACATAAAAAAAACTTTTTCATTTTTCAATTTTTTGATAACTCATTTAAAATTTAAAATTAATTTTTTTTAATGGCAGCCCTTTTGAAACAAGATGGCAAATGAAGCTGGCCAACGAACTCGGTCGAGACATTGATATGTACTATGTACACACCAAGTTATATCCAAATCGGTTCATAAATACGCCTGTTATCGCGTGACAAAAATCAGGTCGTTTCAAAATGTCAGCCACAATAGAAATTCAAAATTCTATAACTCAGCAATGTTTTAGATATAGACGAAGGGTCAATCCATTTCAAGTGGTCCAGAAAATCATTTATTCGTTGCTTGACCATTTTTAAAAAATCTGAAATTTTTTGTACAACAACCCTAACATGATGGAAGTTCAAAATGACTATTATTTTAATTTTATTAATTTTTGTTTGTGCATGGCGGCCATCTTTGTTTCATCGTCTGCAACAATTTTCTCACAAGAAGGGTTTACGGAATTGTAAATGATTCAACGTTTATTTATCCAATTCAACAGCGGATTAAAGCAATTTGTACAGAATACATTGAGCTAAAAATTTGGTAATAGAGTAGTGTCCGAAACTGACTGCTTATTGGTAAAATTTAAGCATAAAGTTTCAGTTTTTTTCCAAAATTTGTCCGTTTACAAGAGGGAATTTTTCTAGCAAGGCAAATGAAGCAACATGACATAATTCTTTTTACAAACAGGCCGAAAGTACTTGTACTCACAGGCCGAGTTCCAGATCTGGGACTTGCTTTCTCTTCGTTAAAAAAAATTCCAAATTTTTCAAAAATTACAAAAATCGCACTTTTCAGGCTTTGATATCTCTGGTGGGGCACGAGATAAAAATCTGAAACTTTTTTTTATAAGAGTATTGTATGGTAGTGTTATGCACAAGAAATTTCAGGATGGAGATTTGACTACAAGCTGAGATATGGCAAGGGCAACATGTCAAAACAATACTGCCAAATTATTGTTTTGTTGTAGTCACAGCTAAGTATTTATCTCAGAGTGTCATTTAAATTTATGTTTTTGATTATCTTTAAATAATAGTAACAGAAAATAAAGACCTCTGCAAAGCTTAACAATTAATTAAAAAATAATTATGCCTGTTGTAAGTAATTTTAGTAACTAAAAGAAACCTCAGCACTTTTACATAAAGAAAAATAAATGTTTTTATACAAGACCTGAGACAAAAACAACGTAGGGAAAACGAAACGAAAAGCTGTTAATGTTGTCATACTTGTTCAGACATAATCTACCGTGTCAAAACACATTCTTGCTTGTTGGTTCAAAAACCACAATTTTGATCTTTCTCAAAATTTTATTTGTAGGAACCAAGTCTTGTCATATCTTGATAACTTGATTGAAGATCTTGGCCCTGCTGGCTCATAGAAATATACTTTAAAATCACTATGTGCAAGTTTCAATCCATTAATAATTCCTAGCTTACTTCTTATGCCAAAATGTGATTTTTCTGCAGTATAAATTTTGAAAAGGCTTTGGGTATCTTTACTTTCTGAAAATTACTTGAGGCTGATGCATGGTAACATCGCATAATGTTTCATTTACAGGAATATACTTATGGTAAGAACAAGTTTCAGGGACTGGCAAACAGCATTAAAATTGTTGTTTTTAAACCAACAAGCAGGTATGTGTTTTGACACGTTTGATCATGTCTCAACAAGTATGCCAACATTAACAGCTTTTCTCTTTCCCTATTGTGTTTTTGTCTCAGGTCTTGTATATATATATATATATCAATGCAAAAACCCTTGACGGGTTAAAAGTTTCTGACGCAGCACTTTATCTTATGCTCTAAGAATTTTAAATATGGAACTTAAAAATACTGATATCAAATTTTGAGTGACGTTATGCTATTTCTTAAAAAATATATTTGTATTTATTTCACCATTTTATTTTTGTTTTATTTATAATCGCATGTGCAAAAGTTATGTTCAACATGAAAAGCTGCATAAAATTTTATTCGCTGTTGCTTTATCATTTACATCTCTCATAAATTCAAAATATGTGTTTTAAAAGATATGATATAAAATTTAAGTGACGCCTTGATGTGACTTTAAAAGGTTTGTTTTTTAAAATTCAATTTAAATTATTTTTGACTTGGTTAAAATATTTTTTTTACATCTACACAATACTTTTAATTTTCCAATTCACTGTTAAATATATCACTTTCATTGAATCTATACTATGCATTGAAATGTATTTTCAATAAATTGATTTATCTTTTGTGTCACGCTATTCAAAATTGTGAGTAAGATTTATGTAAATGGTTTATTTGCGTCAAACTATCCTTTTTCATACATTTCATGTAGTTTGGACACAATGACGCAAAGAAACCATTTACATAAATCTTACTCACAATTTTGAATAGCGTAACACAAAAGATAAATCAATTTATTGAAATAAATACATTTCAATGCATAGTATAGATTCAATGAAAGTGATATATTTAACAGTGAATTGGAAAATTAAAAGTATTGTGTAGATGTAAAAAAAATATTTTAACCAAGTCAAAAATAATTTAAATTGAATTTTAAAAAACAAACCTTTTAAAGTCACATCAAGGCGTCACTTAAATTTTATATCATATCTTTTAAAACACATATTTTGAATTTATGAGAGATGTAAATGATAAAGCAACAGCGAATAAAATTTTATGCAGCTTTTCATGTTGAACATAACTTTTGCACATGCGATTATAAATAAAACAAAAATAAAATGGTGAAATAAATACAAATATATTTTTTAAGAAATAGCATAACGTCACTCAAAATTTGATATCAGTATTTTTAAGTTCCATATTTAAAATTCTTAGAGCATAAGATAAAGTGCTGCGTCAGAAACTTTTAACCCGTCAAGGGTTTTTGCATTGATATCATTACTTTTTTGAGGTTAGTGATAAAATGATTAAAAAAAAGATACTTATGGAATTTAATGCAGATTTAATTTTTACTATTTTATTACAATTTTCCTTATAGCAGTTTGTATATAAAAACAACTCGGTAAGTATAATCGCAGATCGCACAGAAGGTTTCATTTGATATTCCTTTAAAAACACTTTATCCTTAAATTAATAAATCCAAAATGTTAATTTATAATTATTAAATCCTTACATAGATGTAGCACCAATAGTTCCAATTTTCATGGGGCAGGGAACGCACTCTTTTAAACAAACCACTTTCCAATTGAAGTCATCAAAAACCAAGTTGAATAAGCCAGATCCCGTTGTGTTGTTTGACAAACAGCAGTCTCATGTTCCCTCCTTCTTCAAAATTTTTCAGACCAGTACCTAAGAATGGAACCGAAATAATTTTTTCTCTTCAGAAATTACGATAAAAAAATAGTATGCAGTACTCATAAATTTACTTTAATGCTATATAGGGTGATTACTAAATTAATTATAACGTTTGGAATCTGTTGCATTGATGTCCGAAAGGTAGTTTCTGAGTTATGGAAGCTGGACCCATAAGGCGCCATAGAGGGGCGAAGCCCGCTAGTGTCTATCATAATTATATCTGCCATGTAGACTAATTGAGATATTTAATCAAAATAGCCCCCCCCCCCTCCTCATCCCCGGAAATATAACAAATACAAAATGTGTCTTTATAAACCTATCGTCAAATAGGATTTTATTTCTTTTTCCCTAAAAAAAAACCCCATGATTTTTATATCCGTAACGTAAATAGCGGACGAAGCCCGCTAGTTCCTATCATAATATATATTTTTAATAATTTTATAATAAAAATCAGACTTAAAATAGTCTAGTTCCATGAGTACTTGTAGTGTCAGTTACATGCTACGATTTTTGGATACCAGTATTTTAGAACGGGAAAATGTGACTTATTTTATCGGAGATATCTCATTAATTGAATAAGGTGAAGCAAACTTTTTGAAAAAAAGGTGGCCAACAAGCATGGCAGTTATCAGCTATGTGACTTTGTGCTAAAGTCCATTAATTTGATCTGCTTTAAAAAGATTACGGAAGATTGAATTATAGTAGAACCTGGATTAACCGAGCTTCGATTAATCGAGGTTTCTGTTAACCGAGCCGATAACAAAGTCTGGTTTTTTTTTTCCTTTTGAATGAGCCTTAAATATAACCACACTCTTTAGCTCACTGTCCGTGCTATACAGGCCCTTCTGCCCCCAAAAGCCCTCAACTCCAAAGAAACATTGGACCCTGAGAAGTCAATAGCGAACAATGCTTTGTTTCCAGTGGCTGTGTGAACTTTCGTAAATTTTTCAATTTGCATTTTAAAATTTACTACTGGTAGTTGATTTTCTTTTTAAATTTGTTAAGCTGTGAAACAGAACTTTACATATATTTACTTTTATTATTTAAAAAACGTTCTATATATTTTGTTAAAAGAGATGTTAAATTCGCAAGCACGGCGAGTTTTTACACACAGTTTCTATTAACCGAGATTTCCGATTCCGATTTACTAACAGTCCCAATTAGCTCGGATAATCGAGGCTGCTCTGTATAATTAAAAAATCAATGGCGATCTTACTGTAAACGGGTTTCCCTTTTACTGAGGGATTTCAAAACCGAATCAGCTGATGTTAGTTGCTGTTTCCCTGCTTGATTAAATAGGATTAGTTAAACATTTGAAAATTACCAAATATAAAAGGAACTAAGTCAACAGAGTCTTTGCTTTATGGTATTTTTTAACAACGCTATAAGAAAATGATTTTAAATAAGAGATTTTAAATGTAACGTTTTAAATCTGACATAATTTTCACTAAACTTTCCTTTCTCTTTGTAACATTCAACTGAAAATATTTTTATTATTAGAAAGATAATATTATTATTTGCGCTACCTTAAAATTAGCAGCTATAGTTAAAAATATCATCTCGAAATTTGAAATAAATCTCTCATATAAATATATTTTTTAATTTACACTGTTTTGCAATGTGTTTTGTAAACTGTTTTGGCCACTTTGGCCAATATGACGTAATTTCCTCCATTTACGACTTTTAACACATATCAATGAATTTATTATTTAAAAATTTTCTTTTTCTTTTAATATTCACGTGTAAATATAATTTTTATGACGTAATTTTCAATGTTTTCCTTCTTTTAATGCGTAATCATTTAATTCTAATTTGAAAATAATTGATTATTTTATAATTTTCTTTCATTTTAAGTAAGCATGTGTAAAAACAATTTTTATGACGTAATGTTTAATATTTTCCTGCTTTTAACACGTTATCATTTAATTCTAATTTAAAAGGATTTTTTTCTGTTTATAATAGTCACGTGTGAATAAATTTTTAATTTAAAGGATATATTATTCTTTGCGCTGTTTTAACATTTGGCAACAATTTAAAAGAACCTTTTCTAAAATATGTAAAAAATATCTCTGGAAATTCTGAAAATTTTAATTTAAAATTGAAATAAACCGTCAAAAAATTAGGCAAGTTAAGAATAATAAATGCACTCTGCAAACTTCGAGTTTCTATTGAATGATTAAATTGAATGAAAATGATTAAATTCCCATGTATATTTTTTTTTTCCTATGAGACTTTTTTAATGAGACAATTTTATTCAGATTTAACATTAAATATCTCTTAAAATAATTCTTCGATTTAAAAACTGTCTACTTCAACATTTTTATCAAACATTTCTCTATAATACTACGCAATTGCGTCAAAAGATGGCGACACAAGAATTCTGATATGCTTATTATGTAAACTGTAAATATTGCAAAGAATTGTCTCGGGGTTATCAAACTTCATTGATATTTATAAATAAAACATTTCAACTAAATTATTTATTATAAAAGAATTATTACATCACAATAGCTTTTATGCAAGGAAAATAATAATAATAATAATAATAATATTATGGATGTCAGTGATTATATATTGATTGACCGTCATAATAATAAAAAATGATATTATAAAAAGAAGAGCTGAAATGAATTATTTTTTTACGTTTCTGATCGTGTGATTTATATTCAAATAATAATTATTAATGTATATTTTTTGTAAAGTGATTGAAATTAAATATATTTATAAAATTTATGGTAATATTTTTATTGTTGAAAAATTGCCAAGAAATAATCATCATCAAATTGGGGTCATTATAATTGTAATTTTATTTAACTTAATAGCAATTAAAAAAATTACAAAGGAACTGAGAATAATGGTCAACTAGCAGACTTTAAAAAAAAAAGAAAACATTCACATGTGAAAACACGTATCAGGAAGTATCGAACTGCCTATCTTAAGGTCAGTAAACGATGGCCCTTAGCCACTCAGCCAGTGGGAAGACAAAATTTTTCTCCCCAAAAGTGGTTAAAAAGAAAGCGTGTGTATGAATACAGTGTCATGCATTTTCGGTGAAATTTCCATAGAATGGCGAAGAAATATAGTCCGATTTTTCATGCGCATTATAAAACGAACAAGAGTCTTGCTGGAAACAAGTAAATTGTTATTTGGTTCATCTGAAACATATTTATTTGATTTTTAAAAAATCGCCCGTGTCATTTTCGAGAGAAAAAAAAATCGAATTATTTAACGAACGAGAGTTTTCCCAGAAAAAAGAAAAGTGTTATTCACCTCGCCTTAATCACATTTATATTATGTATCAATTTAAAAATAATCGTTAGAACCGTTTTCGAGATTTTCAAATTAGGAACTTCCTCGATATTATACCAACGTTTTCACTTTAAAAATGGCTATTTAGATCTCAAAATATACTGCACGTAGAAATGCAAAAATTTCAGTATACGATTAGACTGCAGATATAAGACTGTTCTAGAAAATTCAGAACAATAAGACATATATCTGCTGAGTTATTAAAAGGCGGCTTTTCGCGTTTTCTTTGATGTCGAGTTAGCTGTATATATGAGTTCCGCCATCTACGAATTCTATGATACGATACGATACGATTTTAACGATACGATACGATACGATTTTAGGCTTAAGGCTGCGTCACTCGAAATACTACCGTCTTCCATGATATATATATATATATATATACATATATATATATATATATATATATATATATATATATATATATATATATATATATATATATATATATATATATATATATATATATGTATATATATATGTAAAAGTGCTGAGGTTTCTTTTAGTTACTAAAATTACAACAACAATTACTGAA
Organism: Maratus speciosus; assembly: GCA_963932465.1. Lineage (NCBI taxonomy): Eukaryota > Metazoa > Arthropoda > Arachnida > Araneae > Salticidae > Maratus > Maratus speciosus. Next base: position 271,850,319 of record OZ010794.1, read on the forward strand.
ACCATAGATAATGTAGGCCTTAGGCATAATTATTTTTTAAATTAATTGCAAAAGGCTTTATTTTCTGTTACTATTATTTAAAGATAATCTAAAAAATAAATTTAAATGGTACTCTGAGATAAATACTTTGCTGTGACTATAACAAAACAATAGTTTGGCAGTATTGTTTTGACATGTTGCCCTTGCCATATCTCAGCTTGTAGTCAAATCTCCATCCTGAAATTTCTTGTGCATAACACTACCATACAATACTCTTATAAAAAAAAAAATCAGATTTTATCTCGTGCCCCACCAGAGATATCAATGCCTGAAAAGTGCGATTTTTGTCATTTTTGAAAAATTTGGGATTTTTTTTAGCGAAGAGAAAGCAAGTCCCAGATCTGGAACTCGGCGTGTGAGTACAAGTACTTTCATCCTATTTGTAAAAAAAATTATGTCATGTTGACAGTTTTCCTCGCTCGAAAAATTTCCTCTTGTAAACGGACAAATTTAGAAAAAAAAAAACTGAAACTTTATGCTTAAATTTTACCAATAAGCAGTTAGTTTCGGAAACTACTCCATTACTAAATTTTTATCCCAATGTATTCTGTACAAATTGCTTTAATCCGCACTTGAGCTGGATAAATAAACGATGAATTATTTACAATTCCGTAAACCCTTCTTGTGAGAAAATTGCTGCAGACGATGAAACAAAGATGGCCGCCATGCACAAAAAAAATTAATAAAATTAAAATAATAGTCATTTTGAACTTCCATCATGTTAGGGTTGTTGTACAAAAAATTTCAGATTTTTTAAAAATGGTCGAGCAACCAGTGCTGGACCACTTGAAATGGATTGACCTCGAAACAAAACCTGTTCCGGAATCTTTGTATTAAGATCAAACACATACAAAAAAAAATCTTTTTCACTTTCCAATTTTTCGGTACCTCATTTTAAATTTTAAATTAAATTTTTTTTAAAATGGCCGCCATTTTGAAACAAGATGGCTGATGAAGCTGGCGAACGAACTCGGTCGAGACATTGGTACGTATTATGTATACACCAAGGTACATCCAAATCCGTTCATAAATACGCCTGTTATCGCGTGACAAAAATCAGGTCGTTTCAAGATGTCAGCCACGCTAGGAATTCAAAGTGCTATAACTCAGCCATTTTTTAAGATATAGACGAAATAAAAACTGTTCCGAAATCTTTGTATCAAGGTCAAACACATAAGAAAAAATATGTTTCAATTTTTTGGTACCACATTTCAAATTTTAAATTAAAAAAAATTTTAAATGGCCGCCAATTTGAAACAAGATGGCGGATAAAGCTGGTAAACGAACTCGGTCAAGACATTGGTACGTATTTTGCATACACCAAGGTACATCCAAATCGATTCACAAATATGCCTGTTATCGCGTGACAAAAATCAGGTCGTTTGAAAATGTCAGCCAAGCTAGAAATTCAAAGTGCTATAACTCAGCCATTTTTTAAGATATAGACGAAAAAAAATGCTCCGGAATCTTTGCATCAAGGTCAAACACATAAGAAAAAAATATTTTTCAATTTTTAAATTTTTGGTACCACATTTCAAATTTTAAATTCTTTTAAAAAATTTAAATGGCCGCCATTTTGAAACAAGATGGCGGATGAAGCTGGCCAACGAACTCGGTCGAGGCATTGGTATGCACTATGTATACACGAAATTACTTCCAAATCGGTGCATAAATACGAGAGTTACAGTGTGACAAAGGGGTCTGGGGGTCATGATCGATGAAAATATACCAACATATTTTGAAATCGCTTTCCTCCAAACGGCTGCAATAGGTAGCTTTTTGTAATGAAAGCTACCTAATAAACATTTAAAAAGGTCTACCAATCAGGTAATATCGCCAGTAACGTAAAGATTCCACGATGGCATATGCTTCTTTTTCACCAGATGAATAATTAAATTCAGATTTGTTCAGTGTTCTAGAGAAAGAATGCTATGGGTCGTCCCGCTTGGCTAAGAGTTGCTGCTTTAGCAAACTTTGATGCATCAGTTTCTACTCTAAATGGAATATTGTCATCAATTGCGGCTAATGAGGCTTTGGCTATATCTAGCTTCAAATTGCTAAATGCATTTACAGCATCTTCTGCAAGAGGGCATTCATGGTTTGATAGTAACGGGCGTAATTTCTTTGAGAATGATGGTATCCAACGGCAATAGTGGGCAAATATACCTAATGCTCTTCGGAGAGATGCTGTATTGTTAGGTACAGGGTGCAGGTAGATTCATCAAAGGAGTAAGTCTATTCGGGTCAGGCTTGATTGTCCTGTTTTTGATAGAGTAACCTAATATATTTACAGATTTAGAAGAAAACTGGCACTTATTTTAATTTAGAGTTAAGTTGTATTTCTTAGCAACTGTGAAGAATCTTTTTAAGTTTCGATCATGCTCACCAGGATCTTTTCCGCAGATAGTTACGCCATCCAGATAAGGATAAGTGCCCTCTAACTCTTCATCTTGAAAGATCTTGTCAATGGGTCTCTGGAAACATGCAACACCATTAGTAACCCCAAAAGGTACACGGAGGAAATGATATAATTTACCATCAGCTTCAAAGGCAGTATAATGTTTTTCAGCATCGTTAATACATTATATGGCCAAAGGTGACCGGTCACTTGCGATTTTAGACGTTTTGTTAAGTATCTAGAAAAATACATGAGGAATTAACCTGAAACTGCAGTTGTGTAAACAGTATAGTATAGGTCATATATTACCGCGAAGATTTTTTCCCTAAACCCCATAGGGGATCGTCAACAAATTGAAAAAGAACGAATATCTTTTGGATATCCCTGTAAAAACTAATGTAGCAAAAGCGTTCAAACTTGAGATTATTAATACAGGGCTTATTGTAATATACTAAATTCATTTTTATGAGGATAGCATGTATACTCGTAGAGAAATTAAGGTTTTTATAAAAACAGTCCCAGATTTCGCCATGTTTTTTTGCTTATAATTTGCAGAGTTCTTAATATAAAAAAAAATTCTTTTCAGAAAATATGACAAACAACATTGTACAGAATACTCTGCAATAAGAATTAGAAAATAATAAAAATTGGATAAAAAATGAGCAGGTTTACTAAAAAATGTTTCCCTGCGCATGCGCGAATACAATCAAAATATAACATGCATAATGTATTAACTAAGTATATAGAGCAACTTTTGTGAAAGTCTCAAATTCATAGCTTGAAAATTCTGAAAATTATCGTCAATAGAATAAGCTCGAATCCGTTGTTCCCAAAAAAGAAGCAAAAAGATGAGGGGTTGTATCAAATATCTGTTGATTAGTGCCAATATAGCGTACACAGTATTGCACATTCTACTGTATTTGGATACAACCCCTCATCTTTTTGCTTCCTTTTGGGAACAACGGATTTCGAGCTTATTCTATCGATGATAATTTTCAGAATTTTCAAGCTATGATTTTGAGACTTTCACAAAAGTTGCCCTATATACTTACCAATACATTATGCACATTATATTTTGATTGCATTTGCGCATGCGCAGTGTAACATTTTTTAGTAAAACTGCTCATTTTCCATCCAATTTTTAGTATTTTTTAATTCTGATTGCAGAGTATTATGTACAATGTTGTTTGTCATATTTTCTGAAAAGAACTTTTTTTATATTAAGAACTCTGCAAATTATAAGCAAAAAACTTGGCGAAATTTTGGACTGTTTTTATAAAAACCTTAATTTCTCTACGAGTATACATGCTATCCTCATCAAAATGAACATAGTATATTAGAATAAGCCACTTATTAATAATCTCGAGTTTGAACGCTTTTGCTACATTAGTTTTTACAGGGTTATCCAAAAGCTATTTGTTCTTTTTCAATTTGCTGACGGTCCCCTATGGGGTTTCATGTGAAAATCAAATTTCAAATTATTTTTGCTTAAAAGGCGCAAAGACCAACTTAGTGAAAAAGATTCCATGCCGGGAATCGAACCCGGGTCATCAGTATAGCGCACTGACTTTCTACCGCTAAACGACATGGAATGATACCCAGCCTGGAACTTCTCACTATTACAAGTTGGCAAGGCTACAAACGCAGCACAAGATGGAATATTTTCCGTGAGCCACCAACATGGGGCAAACACAGACACTTAATTAAATCCAGCATCGAATGAATCTATATTAATATTTGGAAATTTTTCCAGAGAGAAACATTCGCCTTGAATACAATATTTCAAATGAAAATCAAATTTCAAATTATTTTTGCTTAAAAGGCGCAAAGACCAACTTAGTGAAAAAGATTCCATGCCGGGAATCGAACCCGGGTCATCAGTATAGCGTACTGACGTTCTACCGCTAAACCACATGGAACGATACCCAGCCTGGAACTTCTCACTATTACAAGTTGGCAAGGCTACAAACGCAGCACAAGATGGAATATTTTCCGTAAGCCACCAACATGGGGCAAACACAGACACTTAATTAAATCCAGCATCGAATCAATCTATATTAATATTTGGAAATTTTTCCAGAGAGAAACATTCGCCTTGAATACAATATTTCAAATGACAATCAAATTTCAAATTATTTTTGCTTAAAAGGCGCAAAGACCAACTTAGTGAAAAATCGTTCCATGTGGTTTAGCGGTAGAACGTCAGTGCGCTATACTGATGACCCGGGTTCGATTCCCGGCATGGAATTTTTTTCACTAAGTTGGTCTTTGCGCCTTTTAAGCAAAAATAATTTGAAATTTGATTTTCATTTGAAATATTGTATTCAAGGCGAATGTTTCTCTCTGGAAAAATTTCCAAATATTAATATAGATTCATTCGATGCTGGATTTAATTAAGTGTCTGTGTTTGCCCCATGTTGGTGGCTCACGGAAAATATTCCATATTGTGCTGCGTTTGTAGCCTTGCCAACTTGTAATAGTGAGAAGTTCCAGGCTGGGTATCGTTCCATGTGGTTTAGCGGTAGAACGTCAGTGCGCTATACTGATGACCCGGGTTCGATTCCCGGCATGGAATCTTTTTCACTAAGTTGGTCTTTGCGCCTTTTAAGCAAAAATAATTTGAAATTTGATTTTCATTTGAAATACCCCTATGGGGTTTCGGAAAAAATCTTCGCGGAAATATATGACCTATACTATACTGTTTACACACCTGCAGTTTCATGTTAATTCCTCATGTATTTTTCTAGATATTTAACAAAACGTCTAAAATCGCAAGTGACCAGTCACCTTTGGCCATATAGTGTAGGAAGTTGATGGTATGCCCTTCTCAGATCAATAGTGCTGAATATTTCATATCTCGATATTTTTCAGATTAATTCCTCCATTTTTAGAAGAGGATATGCATCAAACAATTAATCGTTTGAGAATAATCAATCACCATACGTGGTTTGTGATGCTCTCCTTTCACCACGAATGCTTGAGCACGCCAAGTAGAGTTACTGGGTTCAATAACTCCCTCTTCCAGCAACTTCTTTACTTCCGCAGCAATAAATTTTTGGTCTTCCAGAGATTGACGCCTAGATTTGGTGGCCACTGGTTTACAATCAGGGGTTAAGTTAGCAAACAATGAGACTGGTGGCACTTGAACAACAGCTAGGGAGCAGATTTTGAGCGGTGGTATCTCACCATTAAACTGGATTTCAATAAGAGAATGGTCCTTCAGAATATAATGGCCAATAAGAAAGTCCGCACAGATATTTTCCATTATTAGAACTGTTACATCATTGTACACATGTTCATCTAATTTCATAGTAACTTCACCGCAACCCTTAATGTCTGAGCTTAGAGAGGTTCGAGAGCCATCGTTATTTTGCTTAACCCTTAAATGCCTGACTTTTTAAAAATCAATTTAAAAATGTTTTTCGGCTTTCATTTCTTAAATAAATCATGGGAAAAATACTTAAAAAAATCGTATTTTGATTTAAGTATGGTTTACGGCTAAAAAACGGTTTGTTGCCAATCGGCAACACTCGGCGTTAATTGAAAAATAATTCTCCTTGATAAAATTCTATAATATTAAACACACATGAATTTTAAGAACTATGATAAGGAATTTTCACAAAGTGCTTTATAAAAGTAATTAAGTCTTATTACAAATACAAAAATTTATGGTAAAACATTATAAAAATCAATGTGGAATACAAAATAACTTGTTTATTTTATGATACTTGATAATATGAGTACAAATTATTTAGTTAAGCAATTGTATGGAAATTTTTGAAATAATTATTATTTCTATTAAAACACTGTCAAACACCACAATTTTCCTATTTTGTTACAATGTATCCTTTGCAATTTGGGAATTTGCACCTCATCTTTTTCTCTGCATATAGAGGCATATGTCCTGTTTGGTCAAATCGACATCTTTATGTGAGTACTGTGATGGATCTCTATGACTTTTTTTCCCCAAATTTCTTCTTCAACCATCGATGAGTGTCTTCCACACTTAGGGATCTATTTACTTCGCAATATGCATAACGATCTTGCAAATTCTGCTCTGATCTTTGATTGAGCCATTATCTCCGATTGATGATCATTAGCATTCAAAACTTTTTTGTAGAGAAGCCATGCGTTTACTGTAGTGAATTCACGCAATGGGAAAATATTCGTAGATACTATTTGCGACTACGATTTTTAATTTTGTAGCGGGCCATTAAGTTATCCAAATCGGTCAACTCCTCGATATGTCGCTGTTATTCCTTAATTACGTATGGACTATCTATTTTAATGATCTTCTTTTGATTCCTGTCAACACGACTGACTTTTTTTTACAGGATTTGTTCTGGCGAAAGTAAATACAGCATCGTGACGAATTTATTGTCTTTCCAGACTAGTGATGAAATGTCGATGCCATCTACAGCTATAGTATATCCGATCAAGAACCCCGATCTAAAACTTTTAAGTGTTTTTCATCAGGTGGTTTGCATCAAGGAATTCTATTTCTTCTGACTGTATACCCAATGTATGGATGCCAGTATTTTTCAAATGTACAATCAGCGGCAAAGCCGTATAATAGTTGTCAAAATGCAACTTATGGTTTACTGATCTTGGTATTATTCACAGTCTGTTGAATACATTGCTTGAAGGGCCAAAGTCGGGTTCAGTAATTGGTCCCGTTAGCATATTTTCTTGACCTGAACATATTTCTAAGTTACAAGCATTCCCAGAAATACCAGCAAGTACAAAAAGTTTAAATCCCCATTTATTGGTTTTATTTTACATATAGTGCTTCATGTAATGTCGAACTTTCATATTGAACCTTTGCTCATCAATTGGCAGATTCTGCTTAAAAGGGTTAGAAGCAAAATGAGTGTTTAAAATATCAATGATAGGTCGAAATTTGTGTTAATCTATCATGTTTTATATCATCTCGAGGTATATGTTTTTGGTTGTCATTGAAATGAATAACTTTTCGGACTTTCTCAAACTGATCTCTACTCATTGTGTCCTGAGTTAAAGGAACATCAAGTTCATGACTCCAATACGATCGAAAACTGGGCAAATGCCCTAAAGACATGTATAATATTATCCCCATAAATTGCCTTAAGTCTTGTGATGTGAAATTTGTAGGTTTATAAGGATCTTTTTGGCAGGCATATTTAATTGCGTTCACTCACAATTTTTTCTATAACCTCATCTGAAGAGAAATATTGGAAAAAAGCTAGTGGTGTATCCAACTCACTTGCGTTTGGTGAATAATCTCATTTCCACTAAACTTTATCTGGTTTTCATTTACCTTTATGTTCTCTTTTTTCAAACAATCTACCTGTTTGGCAGTTTACATTACTTTCAAATCTCTTTACTGCATTTCGGAATAGACATTTAAATATCATTATGAGAGTAATTATGAAACAATCCTTCTATTTTGTTTTTGAGTCAAATACTTTTTTGGAGGCATTCTAAAAATGATAAGAGTAAAATTTGCAGAAAATAAATTGTGGAAAATATCTTGCATACATTTAAAAAAAAGGTGAACTACAATTATAAACAACTAGAAAAATAAACCACTTCTATTGAATATAGAAGAAAGTAAAACTAAAACTGCTCATTGTTCTCCAGCCTTAGTGGAACACTTAATGCCTGTTGTTGCCAATTGGCAACACACTCAGAAATCTGCTTACAACAAATATATTACAGTTAAATATCCAAAAGTAATCATAAATACGGGCTACATACCTTACTTTTCCATGCAATAAATTTTATTTGATCACTACAGAACAAAATAGTGTATTTCACAAGCTTCGAAACAAAACAAAAAGATCATGTAGTAACAATTGAAAAAATAAATCTTATATTTATTCTTAAACAACACTAGTTCTGCCATCGGCATGTTGAAAATTGATTTAATAATATCTTCTATATGTATTTTATTGGCAACATAAGCCATTAGAGCTTCAATATTATTCTAATAGTATTTTAGAAGGCTAAATTGGGTATGTTGCCGAAAGGCAACACCAGGCATTTAAGGGTTAAGGATGGTTTAACTTTTATCTTACATCTCTTAATGTAGCATTCATTTATGAAACTAAGTGAACTACCAGTGCAATAAGTGCATTCAATTCTACCCCATTAATTTGCACTTTAGTAATGGATTTTTGAAGGCATTTAGGTAAGATTGGTGCTGAAGCTAAGGTGTGAACTGATGCAGCAATGTTATGCGAGACACGCTGTGGTTTCGATTGGCATACTCTTTGATAGTGCCCTCTTTTTCCACACTTTATACACAGTGCCTCTTTTGCAGGACATAGATTTCTTGAATGCCGGTCATTTCCGCAAAAGAAGCCCTTTCCCGAATGAAGCCGCGTAGCTGCAGAAGAAATATTATTCTCAGTAATATTACCAGGAAGATCTGTCGCAGCCACAAGCATATGATGTGAAATTTTCATATACGAAGCTGAGTGAAATTCAACTAGTTCCAAAGCCCTAGCTTAATCAAAAGCATTTTCTAAGATAATAGTGGAGTTTTCCAACAAACGCTCTCTGATGCGAGGATTTCTTAAACCTCGGATGAACGAGTCTCTGATGTATTCTCTCTTGTATTGATCGGCCGTCTACGCTTTAAAATTACAGTCCTTGCTGTAAATTGTTTAAGTGTTTGTAAGAATTCTGTAACAGACTTGCCACTTTCTTGTATTCTAGAGGCTAGACAATGTCTGGCAACAATTTCACTTCTTTTGGTAACATAGATAGAGTCCAAAACAGCAATAGCAGTATCGTAGTTCTCCCCAGATAGTATGAACATTAGCAGCAAGTTTGATTTTTTCTGACATTATCTGGCCATGACAAATTTGATATGAAAAATTCGCAGCAAATTTCCCGCAAGGAATACCATCCCCCACTTGCAAGAGTAGGTTGTTGTCAAACTGATGGCAAGACTGTCTTTAATTCACGAAAGTGACGAAAGCAAAAAATCTCTCTGTTGAGAGAATAGACAAGCAGCACATACGCAGAAATTGCAGAAATTTTATTCGGTTGGCAACGCTTTTTCTAAACGCTATACTTATCAAATATCAAAAGAGGCTCGTATTGAAAGTACAAATATTACCTCAACTTGTTTATGGTGATGAAAACGATGCTTGCACTTTCTGACGATGTGTTCGCATCAATAGACCTGATCAGGTCTATGGCATGGAAAGATTACTACTTTGCAGTATGTTTGCAGTATTTTTGATTTCTTGTTTGTCGTGAATTTGTAATAAATTTGATACAGCATGAATTTAACTTACACAACAAGTTAGCTGCAAGTTCAAAGTGTGGTGACTTTGGCTTTTGCGTTATCTTGCGTCTTGTTATTAACTTTCAGTCTTGTCATGCTGAGCTTGCTGCAACTTTCCAGGTTTTCAAAGCAAGACTGCTGCAAATTATCTGCAAATTAAAAATGCTAGCTGGGTCGGGATCGTTAATTTGGAGGTAAACACTAGCAGAAACTTAATTGTATAGAAGCGGTTACTTGTTTCTTTCAGTTATATTTTGGATTTCACTTAAAAATTTAGAAAAAGTTCGTTTCCAGTGTTTCCATTTAGCCTCCGCGCCAATATACGAAGGAACGACGTCAAACTTTTCAGGTTTAAAAAGTTGATCCATAATACGGTATTTAGGGATAGTAAATATTTATGCTGATTAAATTGTAATGTGATAAAAGTATCTGAAACATATTAAACCTTTAAAACGATAACTTAGGCTTTAATTAACATAGAACAAAGCATACAAAAACATACAGCCTTGTTGCCAAATCGGCATTCGTAAAAATAGTGTTGCCACTGCAATAACATATATATATCAAATTATATATTATTATATCACATTATATTTCAAATGAAATTAATAAACTACGAAAAAATGCGACAGGAACAATGTTTGGAGATTTATCTCCTGCGTCCGGCTTACAGAAATATACCAAGTCCTTGGTTTCTCTATCAGAACTTTCCGATTTTTCGAAGGATTGAATAAGTAAATTAAATTATGAACAAAAATAACACGATACAATGCTTAGCATTACATTTAAGGGAGACCAAACTGGTCGCCAAGGGCGGCTAGTGTACTTATATATATTTGGCCTATCAACGGAAATATTCATATTGACGAATAGATACTAAATAAAATGCAACTATTTAACAGAAACTGCTATTATCTTCTACCTTTGGAATTTGAAAAAAATTGGGCAATGTGTTGAATAGCAAAATTCGTAAAATTCCTTTCACTAATGTGAAAAAATAGTAGCAAATCGCTAAAATACACTAAAAATCACATACAAAATTCCCGAAAAAATCGAAAATTGCTATACGATATCCGAATAAACTTTATTGAAATGAAGATAGAATGTACTTTGGGTCAAAAATGGAATGTCAAAAAATTGCAACAGATCTCGAAGAATTGCAACAGATCTCGAAGAAGCGTAAAAATCGCATTAAAAATCACAAAAACTTCAAAAATCACGAAAGTCAAAATTTACTATAATTGGATAAAAGTTTCAAATCTAATTCCTTTGACCTGTGGGCTCTCTTAAAATTTATATTTTGGAAATCATGCTAAGCATTAGATTATGTTACTTTTATTCGTAATTAATTTACTTGGACTCCCTTAAATATAATTAATATAATCCCTTAAGTTAATATTAGTTTTTGTTGCATTAAAATATCTCAATTTGTTGATTTTCAGTAAGCAAGTAAACCCTATTGTTTTACAGTGGAAGTCTATCGGAATTTGGCGAAATATTAGAGATATCGCTAAGTTGGCGTAACTTTTGGCGACTCATTTTGGGCGCCAAATTTGGCAATATATTGCCAAGTTGGCGACAAACTTGGCGTTATTTGGCGACAGAACTGGATCCCCCTACTGTAACCCCCCCCTTATAGGTATGGAAATGCATTACATGCTGTTCAATAATCGTATAAAAAATTCGATAAAAATTCAAAAATCGCTGTACGGATTACGGATAAACTTTTTTGAAAAGAGACCAAAATTTACTATATTGGGTTAAAAGAAAGAAACCGTATTCTTTTCCCTAATGTGGAATAATCGAATTAATGTAATCCCTTAAGTTAATATTAGTTTTTGTTGCATTAAAATATCTCAATTTGTTGATTTTCTGTAGGAAAGTAATCCATATTGGTTTGCAATGGAAGTCTATGGGAATTTGGCGAAATATTAGAGATATCGCCAAGTTGGCGTCACTTTTGGCGACTCGTTTTGGTCGCCAAATTTGCCGATATACCGCCAAGTTGGCGACAAACTTGGCTGCATTTGGCGACAGAACTATGTCCCTCTACGACAATCTCCTTATAGGTATCGAAATGCATTAAATGCTGTTCAATAATTGCATAAAAAATTCGCTAAAAATTCAAAAATCGCTGCACGAATTCCAAATAAACTTTTTTGAAAAGAGAACAAAATTTACTACATTGTGTTAAAAGAAAGAAACCATATTCTTCTCACTTATATGGAAAAATCGCGTCGAAACATAAAAAAAGCTAAAAATAGCATAAAAAATTAAATAAAAAAAATCTAATCAAAAAATCGAAAATCGGGCTTCGAGGTGCAAAACTTCATATATAGATGTACCTTTTCCCCAAATTTTGTAGCTCTACGTGCAATGGTCTCTTCAGAACACCGTCGACACACTCACTCACTCACTCACTCACACACAAACTTCTTTCTTTATTATTATAGATTACGGTAAAAAGCAAGACTGAAATGAACCAGCCAAGAAATATTAAGTACTAGTGAATCTAAAAAAAGGGGAACATTTATACAGGGTGTCCATAAAAAATATCCCATTTATAAATTTTAATAGCATCAACTGTAAGCGTTGTAGAGTGTTGGTTCAAGATCGCAAGTAAAGAGCAACTGAAACAGTTTTAGATAATCTCATGCGCGAATACTGCTTTATTTTTCACTTGCTTGTAGCGCCACTTACGCAAAATGGTGACACCTGAGCTTAAAGCGTTAGTGTTGGGTTGAAGATTTAATAGCCATTAGAGCCATGCGACTTTTTCCTTTGGGGCTTTATAAAAGATCGTGTCTACGTTCTGCCGCTACCTAACGATTTTCCAGAGTTGAGGCACAAAGTTGAAGAGGCTATTGCTTCCATTACTCCGAACTTGTTAACCGTAGTGTGGAAAAAATGTAGGATATTCCATCTACGTTATGATCACGTGGTCAAGGTAAAAACTTCTAGCGTAAAGAAGGGAAGGCTCCGTAGACGTAATGTAAATCCCCGCCAGTCAGTGAAACAGTTCATACGGAAAGCAGCAGTGGCCTCTGTCGTGTCGAGATATGTGGTAATGTCAAAAATTTGGAAACTGCATCCATGTAAAAAAATCCAGACACCACGTGCTTAGGTTAGGCCAAAGTGCACGTTTTTCCAGGAGGTCTGGATGCAATTTAACCACAGGTTCTTTACTCTGAAAAGTTATATTCGCTGTCAAATTTCCTATTGCTGTGAAGCGATTTTGTCATACAGAATAAAATAAAATAAATGAGGAAACGATCTCACCCGATTTTGTTGAGCAGGAATCGTCGTATATCGTCTCGTAGGCAAGCTGTCTTCTTCTTGTAAAATAAAAACACAGGCAACAAGTAAAATCAAAATAAAGAACGCGATATTTCCACTTTTTGGGGCATTTTAATTAAAACCTAAAAATATTTAGGGGACCTGATGACGATGACACGATGCATGAGCGCATCGCTAAAAAAAAGTCCTACAAACTCGACAGACCAGCAGCAACTGCCGATCCCTTCTCAAAAATCGCGCTGCTAGGAGCAACTCGGCGAAAAATCTCTGATTAGGCAATCAGAGCACGCAAAAATGCCGCGAACTCCATCACAAACGTGGCAAAACGCTCCGCCACCAAGAGCGATAAAGGAGACAGTACGGCACACCTCACGGCTGCAAGCACCAATCTTTCGATCGAAAAAAGAAGGGAGAAACCTGTTGCAACCTCGGCCGTCGGACTTGAGCTGGAGAGAAAATGGCTGTGCTGAAACGGGGAGAACGTCAGGTGCACGAATGGAGAAAAATAAAAAAACGAACTCTTTGCAGAGGGAATGTGAAAATATGACCGGATGGTCGGAAAACGTAAAGTAATGCATTAAATTAAAGAGAAAAATAAATCTAGATAAATGAGATCGAAAGATTACTAAAAAAAGGCAATTTTAAAAATATTAAATTTAGAAATTTTAAAGATGGGAAAGAAACACGTGATTAGCAAAAATGAGAAAGGTACGATGCAAATATCACATTTGCAATGTGATATACACCCCGGCAAACAAAAATTTGTGAAATTTTAAGTTGAAAATTTTTTTTGCAAAATTTAGAATTTAAAGTGAAAATCGTCATCAGGGATTACACGGGGATACATAACGACTTTGCCAATAAGTCGTGCAGGTAGGAACACAAATTGACCAAAAATTTACAGAAAAATCTTTTTCACTCAAACATTTACAGTATTAGTGATTTACAATGATGATACTTACATCGTGCTTTCAAACAGGTTTCTTAAATTAACCATTACTTAAAACCTGAAAAGTATCTGCAGAATATTACAACTATTACCTTACTGTTGACAACATAAGAGATTACAGTAAAATAGGTTATGAACATGCGTAAGATACAGATATACCCCTCAAAATGAAGACATTATATACAAGATAGTTTGTGCACACAATATAATATAAGACCAATAGCTAGCTAGCATACAGTTAATCAATGTAATAGGTACCATGGGAAAATTTTAGGATGACATGTCAAAAAATCTTTATCAAGCGCTTAAAAAGATATATCCCAATACAAAGTGAAAAAAAATTGATAAAAGTAATCAAACAAAAGGATATGGGGCAAAAACTCATGAGTATTTTTAAATAAAAAAAAGGGGGGATAAAAGGAAAAGATGTCAAAGCGACAGGTACCACCCAAAACTCATTACAGCAATTAATACATCAATATAAAACAAGTATACAAACTTAAGTGTACGAAATAAAACCCTTGTATACGAGTGGTATATATTTCAATCTATTTTTGAAGTCACATTACACTCATAAATTTACACATTAAACATGGCATAGAATTTGAACTTTGCAAATATGAAGACAATTTACATGGTTACTCACAAACTTTACTTTAACAGACGATTAGCAGGAACCACTTCAACAGGGATTTATCAGCTGCAAAATAAAAGAATGATTATAAATTAAGAATGCCTATTTTGACTTGTGAAAGGAATGTTCATGAGAAAGTTCTCTTTTAAGTAAACTAGAGTTCTGTGCATAAGGGAATAACAGTTCAAAAACACTGGTGAAATGTATTTTGTTGATCAGTCCTTAAGAACGAGAAATCACAGTATGTCTTTTCTTGTATACTACTCTGCCAGCAGAGGGTAACAAGTATAGGATCCCACAGATATATGATGACTAGTCAAATGACAGGAACACTAACACTTTCCTCTGGCTGAAGTAGACAAACCATAGTACCTTGGTTGACGGGTTCTCAGATTGTACAGAGATCTGGCAGATTGAGCATTCTTTGATGAATCAGTTTGTGGAACACTGCACTGACTAACAGGTAAGTTAGCAGATGAAGGGATATCAGGAGTCACCGGAGGAACTTCCGAATCATTTTGCTGTGGTAACCCGCTGTTGAAAGGACAGTTGCTGTCTGAAGAAGCATTGGTAACCCGGAGAATCATTAACAGAGGATAAAGGTAAGTAATCTTTCACGTTTCTACTGGTATTTGCAGTGCCAGGAGGAGCACTAGCAGGCCACGTTCTGTGAGCTGGACGAAGTCTGTTAATATGAACTTGGCTGACTGGGGCATGTAAATTTTCGAGAAACTGGATTTTCACGATGACATCAGATACAATTTCTGTGATCCTATACGGGCCTTTCCATTGTATTCTAATTTTTTTTTTCTGACAGGTAGACAACATCATTTACTTTAAAATTTCTTAACTTTGCTTTTGGATGTTGTGTATTGTTTTGTAATTTTTGAAAATTGATTAGGTTCTCATGAATCTGCTGATAAAGCTGGTTCAAATTTTTACTTAAATTGTAGTAGTCTGCATCGACATCTAGTCTAGTGTGTCCTTCAGATGGAAAGAACGTATCGGTGATACCAGAAAGAGCTCGTCCAAAGTGAACACGATTAGGCAATGCTTTTATTGTCGAATGGAAGGTATTGTTATAGATGGACTGATGAATTAAAAGTGCATTATGGAAAGAGTATCCATCTAGCATTAAAGCTTTGATGGTTGATTTGATGGAAGTGTTAATGCGTTCAGAAACAGCATTCGCTTCCAGATGTGCAACCGTTGTATAACGCAGCTTTATGCCTAACATCTTGTTAAACTCGTCGAACATGTGTGCAGTGAACTGTTTTCAATGGTCAGCTAAAATGACTTCAGGTCTGCCGAACGTGCAGATGTAGTCAAATATTGCTTTTACCGCATTTATTGCAGTTATGTTCTTTATTGGGTATAATTTAAGGTGCTTTGTGAAGTGATCAATTGCTGTAAGAATGTGGAATCCATTTTCAAATGGACCAACGAAATCAAGAGATAGCCATTGACTTGGCCTTGAAGGGATAAATGAATTTTTGAATGGGGCTTGCGGTATTCTTTGAGGTTTGGATGTGATGCAGGTTTCACAAGAATTGACGAAGTTAACAACATCTCTGTACATTCCCTTCCAGTAATATTTCTCTGAAATGTTTTTATAAGTTTTCTCGATGCCAAGGTGTGAAAGCTGAAAAATACGTAGGCATTTTGCTTGTAGAGATTTAGGCAATACTATTTGAAATGTAGAGGTCCTTTGACTACGTGATTCATTTTGATTAATAAAGAATAACAGATTTGAATGAGGACAAATTAGAAATTGTTTATGTTTATGAGCCATGTTATTTTTAAGTATATCTTCAATTATTTTGTATGTAAATGAATCTTTAAGTTGCTCCAGGAATATGGTGTCAGTTGTAATTTCCAACTTTGCATCATTCGTTAAATTACGATTAGATTTTTGATTACTACAGGGGTTCAACAAAGCGTTAACTGTGTCATCTTCTTGATTGCAAATTATAGGAAGAATTTGTTTTGAGAAATTAAGAGATGGATCTGAGGACAAGTCAGATGTTACAGTATCTGTTGGAGTTCTTGAAAAGAAATCCGCCAGCATGTTCTGTTTGCCAGGAATATGGTGGAATGTATATGAATACTGTCCTAAGTCAACTAACCAACGAGTGACGATATTGGCAGGGGAAGTAGTTTTATGATAATGTTTAAATTATTTACTGTCCGAAATGATATAGAAGTGTCTGCCATAAAGAATGTTGCGGAATGCATTAACTCCTTTGACAATGGCCATAAGTTCAAGTTTTATGGGTGGATAATTCTTTTCAGCTCCCCGAAGGGATTTCGAGAAATAGGCAACTGGTAAGAGTTGCTCATTGTTATTCTTCTGCATCAGAATGGCACTAATGGCAATTATGGATGCATCAGTGTTTAGGAAGAATTCTTTATTGTAGTCTGGCTGTTGTAAAAACGGTTCATTAACCCTTTCGTGGTCATGCACGCAGATACGCGGTCGCACTTTGGTACTTGAAAATGGTCATAAACGCATATAGGCGGCCAGACTTTTGTACTTGTAGATGGTCATAAGCGCGTATAGGCGGTCAAAATATTCTAGTTGTAAATGGTTATGAGCGCGTTTGTGCTTCCCCCCACTTCTCGAGACTGGGAGTTAAAGAAGGCGTTTATCAATCACCCCCTCTTTCCACACACACAATAGGCGTTAGGCAGACTATTTGTCAACTGGATTACCGTATTTTAAGTCGAATGCCTTTAGGGAACTTCGTTTTCTGTAAATGCTTAAGAATGGCATTGTATTTCGAAACATATACTAGGCAACTTTATAGAATATCATCGTTTACTTATTTTATTTTATTATTTCTGTCCATAAGATTCTAATTCATTATTATAATTATTATTATTTCAAATCATTTGCCATATAATATTTATTTATTTTGCATGTTCATTATTTATTATGTAATATTTATTTCTTTTGCTCTTTTAATGAATATACACGTTCTTTTCTTTCCTTTTTATTTCTAACTGTATGACTTTTTTTCATTTAACTATCTATATTATAAAGGACAAACATATCTGTGCGTAACGCATACGTAATTCTGCGAATGGCAACACTCTGAAATTTGAAATGAAATTTCGGTTTTGCAATTTTCGCTACTGCAAATTTTTAAACTTCTAAACATCGCACAGTTTCAATTTTTACACCGCAATATAGGGAGAAAATGTACTTTTAAATGCAATTTGTTTGAAAGCTCTATCTCAATTCATCTTTGAGATATTAATTTTTTTATAGTTTTTAGTACCAATTTTGTAATTGTGGCAACTGAAGTACACCATTTCAATTAAAAGTAAAGGGAAAATAACCATGGTTTATTTATTTTTATTGATTATATCCTTATTGATGCCATTTTCACATTATAAATAAAAGTAACTTTTTTTTTTATAATTTTTGAACAGAAAATGACGTCAGCCATAAAAAAAAAAAAACGCATTCTTCTTCATAAATAAGTTACATTTCAATATTTTTACATTACGCTGATAATGAGTTTGAGACGCTAGGCCAAATGATTGTGAGTAAAAATGATGTCATATTTAAAACAAAACGATCTTTTTCTTTGATAAAACTAAACATTTGACCAATACTAAGTGGCCAATACTATGACAACTAAAGACAAATTTCTGAATTTTTTATTAGCGGGTACTGAGATTAGAACATAAAGTTTATGAGAATGTTCACATACAAAGTTGTATCGGACAAATGTGACTTTAAGTTTGGAAATAAATTCATTAATAATCTATTGCGCGTTAAAATACTTTTAAATTGTGAACTCGAGTGATGCGTATGTAAGTTTTGAGAATGTGAAAATAACGTACAGTTTAGATTTTATGGGGGAAAATTTTATGATGTGACAAAGCAAAATCCTTTTTACTAATTTTCCACCCCTTAAAAACAAACGTAAGAGTCTCAATTAAGAATTTCATCATAATTATTCATCTAATTACGCATTCTAATACAGTTTAATTTTTCAATAATTTAAGCAGTTGAAGTTTGTGGAAATAACATTTTGGTAATCTTAGGTTAAAAATATTATTTGTTTTAAGAGTTAGACAACCGATGTAAGATGAATTTTTTATTGTAATTATTTTTCTAGGTTTATTATAAATTTGATCTAACAGTTTCTTTCTAAACATTTTAGTTCGTCGAATTTCGACGGGTTCCAACTCGTAATACTAAATAACAAAACTGTCCTTTACTTACAGCACTTTTGTTGTGTAATAATAATAAAAATCTCAAACATCCACTTTAACATTACACTTCAAAAATAATATTTTTATTTATTATTGTTGCTCAGATTTTATTCAAATTCTAGCATAATTTTAAAACTAGTACCGTGAAACCTGTCTATAATGACGCTGAAGGGACCAGAAAAAGCATCGATGTAGATAGGTTTTCAATTTCATTATAGGTAGATTAAAGACTGTTCATTGATTCAGAGTACATAATAAAATAATTATTATATATAGATGAATCCTTCGTTTAACTTTTTAGAATTATCTAATTAAATAATGAAATTTAATTATTTTCTTATCAATAATAAGAATTCTGGATTTTTTAATAAATATATAAAGAGTGTACAATGTCATATATATGAAAGTGCGATAAAGAAAAAAAACGAACAGGGATTCACAATTTTGACTATTAAACAGGAGAAATAAATTTCAGATATTGTTCATTTGAATATAAACCAAAGAGAAATACTTAGTGTAAAAAAAAAAAAAGTACTTGGATGTTTAAATGTAGAAGATAAGAAGAGAAATAGTACTTTTATTTATTCACAGACATTATTTGACATTCCCAGCCTTGTAAAAAGAAATAAAAAAAGAATCATGTAAAAGTTTCATGTAAAAAGAAATAAAGTTTGTGCTGAATTAATTCACGTGCATGTACAACACTCTTGACCATTTTCCTTTGGCGTTCTAACAGGGTATCTTTATCAGTATTTTCACTGAACCCAATAAAATTGATTAACTAAATTTAAATACTCTTCAATATTTATAGGGGACTTAAATATATGTTGCAGAATTCATATGATCTTAAAAATAAATATCCCCATATTGCTCTTTTTTAGAAACATTCAGTTGATCGCTTCGTTCAAAAGTTAATCGTGAGTGTACTTCACTGACGAAAACACGCATTGACTAATATTATTCCTAAGGAAGAATTTTTTAAAGATAGCTTGCTTGCATTTCAGTATTTTTAAACGATTTTCTTTGATTTGAGTAGCTGAGGTCGGTCTGTACAAAGGACTTTTTTACTTCTATTTTATTTGCAGGGATTTTTAATGGGGGATACTTTTACTTTCGAAACCAGTTCCGAAAGTAAAAGTATCCTAAATTAAAAGAAAAAAACTTTAAACAAAATCGAAAAAGAGAAAAACGGTCTTTCTATAGATCGATCTCAGGTAGCCAATGCAAAAGAATCGTTTAAAAAAATGGAAATAAAATCGAGGTATCTAAAAAAATTTCTTCCACAGAATAAACATTAGCGAGCGGGTGCTTTCGAGTGAGTGAAGTAGCCTATTAATTGTTGGAAGTAGATCAAAAACTCCAAGCAATTAAACATCATATACGGGTTTATTAAGTTCAAATGTTCGCAGTAATCTGCAATGCTTTTTTAATATTTTAGAGCAAAAATAAAGTAATTTTATTTTTCAATTTGAAAACTTTCTTTAATCATATGAGACAAAGTTAATGATAATTCTACCGTGAAAACTGTATTTCAAAATCTCTACAAACATATCATAACTTTTTTTTGTTGCTGTTTGTTTGTGTTTTTCTGTTCTTATCTCGATTTTCCTTTTGTTTATATAGCAGTTTACATACAAAGAGGTTTGCCATGAAAGGATTATTTTAATCAATAAAATGATGTTTACACAGTACTTCTCAGGTTGGGAGATATAACCTATCATCTCACCAATATGATTAAGCAAAGTAAAAAATAATAATAATTTTAAGATAGGTAATGCATTCATACGCATTAAAGACAGATAATCTTAACAAAAGTTACTCTTCCTTGTTTTTACTTGCATTAAAAAATAAATAATGGTGTATTTTTACACATAATTTATATTTGTGGTTTTCATTATATTTGTACTTATATTTTTGAATAACTTGATACTTGTACCGTGCATTAGTATATTTATAAACAGTATATAGTCCCATTTTTAGCATTATTATAGCAAATACTTGGCTTAATATGAAAAAAGTTCTATTTGTTTTTCTTTTGAAAGTTGAGGGGGGGGGGGTAATCCAAAAACCATTCTTATATTTATATCAGTGGCTGTGTCCGCTTGGTAAATTAAAAACATTGTGTACTATTTGTGCTTTTTTTATATACCGAGCCCCAATATAGCGACTCTTACATTAAAACTGCCATATTAAAAAGCCCTAAATCTTATTTATTCTCACAGTTGTGTTTCACAGAGAAGAACCAGAGATGTAGCCAGAAAAATGCTTATGAGACTACATTTCTCCGAACTTATATCTAAAATTATTAATATTTTTCAGCTAATCATTCTACTAAATACAACAGAGTTGACCAAATATTCCAGTGTAATTAATTCCAATGATACTTTAAAAGTTTCTACGAGTTTTCTTTGAAGTAAGTTTTGAAAGAGAGTAAATATCTCCCATTGTTATCTAGTCCAAACTCTTGCAACCTGTGAATGACATCGAAATACTATCTGTAAGTGACTCTTTGAGCTTTGAGAAAACTATGATTGACAGTCCCACCCCTTCCCTTGTAAAGATGATTTCTAAAGAAAACAGTTCACAGGAACAGTAAAATTCCAAACAGCGGTAGCTTGCTACATATTTTTTTCATTGTCGCTTATTTAATAAAAGGATTATGAAAAGTTTATGTTTTAAACTAGTTCTTTTAAAATTAGTATTAATCAATAATTTATTAAATCATGAATATTGCACAATGTGACATAAAAGATTGTTGATATAAAAATAAAGTAAGACATCATTAAAAAAAAAAAATCTTTTCTGACATCACAGCAGAAATCTTAGAATACCCCCCCCCCCCCCCCTCCCCAACGAAAAAAAAAACTGATAGCCGAAGAGTTGTCTTTATTGTAGCCTAAGAATTATTATTAAACTTATGGTTATTTTTAATAATAAAAACTTTGTTGCACATTTTCTGTATATTATCAAATTCTGCTTCATTCCGCAAGCACGCTTATAGAAGAATTTAGTAATTTAGTTATTCTACCTGAATACTTTTAAATAATCACTTTTAATGGTCTACTTTAAAAAAATCAAATTCGTGATATTTTATATGCGAATGTTAGCTCCGATATCGTGAAATCAAGAAAAACTTTCTCCGATTAAGTCACACACTAATGACAATTTGTAATTCTAAATTATGAGGAACCTCTATTATATTTATTTATTTCACATTTTCCAGCATAGTTGAAAAGGGTTTATGACTTCCGTTTGTCTGTCAGTGCTCTATCTTGCGTAAATATAATTCGATTTCCCTGAAATTTTGTGTGTTATTAACATTTACTATGGCTCGATCGCCAGTGAAAATGAAGTGTGTATAATACACAGTTCACTTACAGGGGCATTCAAAAGCATTCCATTACATTACTGTCAATGGGAAAAAATCGTTTCAAGTGCAACACTAAAACATGCTTTCTATAGAATTTGAAATGCAAACAATTTATTATTCACTTACAGAGTCGCACAAAATAATTCCGTTACATAATTGTCTACGGGAAATATAGTTTGCAGTATATTTTAATGTAGATATTCAATTTCAAACGAATTTAGGTAAAAAGGTCAACGATAAAAAGGTCAATAGTAAAAAATTCAATGGTAAAAATAATAAATATTATAAATACTTAAATGAACCTAAAATTGAGATCTATTAGTTATTAAAGTTACATATATGTTCAGTTATAAAAAACCGATTCTAAGCTTTAAGTAAAGCCCGTGCATATCTGTTCCCTATTATTGATAGCAAAAATTTTTTTTTATACATATCGTTACACTAAAGCACACTAATAAATAGGTGCTGTGTATTGAAAAAATATTTTTTGCTAGAGACACCGGCTATTCATTAGGAGGCCCCAGGAGGGGGGGGGGGGATTAAAACAGAAAATACAATCTATAGATTCAAGAGGAAGGGGAAGGACATGGAATTAAAATAAACAAAACTTTACATACAGATATTTTAAAGGGGTCAAAACAATGATAAACAAAAGGAATTTTTTCAAAAGTGAAGGTTTTTCATTATCTTGATTTTTGTAATGTAGGAGGAGGAAGGGTTAAGAGCGTGGTGTACGTGTGTTTGTGTGGAGGGGGGGGGGGTAACAATAAGTGGGAGTCAAAATTTTGAGGTTTGGGCAAAGAAAACAAAATTTAGGGAAAGCACAGCAGAAATGAAAATATTTTCTCGAAAATAATTTGAAATAACATTTAGGATCTAAATTTATTGGATATGGTGTAGAGTCCTGCATCGGGTCTGGAAACCCGTTTTACCTGAAACTGCGACAGCAGCTGTTCGGGTCGGGTCGACGCTAAATATATATATATATATATATATATATATATATATATATATATATATATATATATATATATATTTTGTCAGGGGTCGGATTAACTTCTACAATTTTTCTGCAAATCGGGTTGACATCCATTATTTCGGGCTCGGGTTAGGTTTTGGCTCTTGCGGGTCCGGTTCAGGATGACCCTATTTTTCAAAGAATTTCTAAAATATTTTTTCTGGTGAAAAATCTATATAGAATAACAGTTTTTAAAGAAATGGAAAACTTTAATACACATTCTATTAAGAAAAATGGTAAAATCTAAATAATTTAGAAATTAGTTTTATTAAGTTTGTCTTAATACAATTTAACAGACATATTATAAAAATGGGGTATGTGAGCCGAAGGAAAAAATTATGATAGTCAGGGACCAGTTATTCAGAGTTATTTCAATTTACATTTGTGGATATAGGATCTTCGGCTATGCATTGACCTATCTTTAACTGCATTGTCAAAGGACGATTTTCATTTTATTCCTCTATTCAAGATTAACAAACGATAGTACTTTGTTCAAGCTATTAAATAAAACTGTCATACCAAATTTCACACAATTTGACTATTATCGTTCTTCCTCTTAATCATTTAATTTTTCTCTAATTTTTACACACACACGCAAAAAAACTGGAAAGTAAAAACTTTTTTTTTCTTCACCATTTGAAAAATTAAGGAAGATATAATGAAAATGATGTTTTATTAAATTTTGAACTCGAGTTCGAAAAGCAAATTTCAAAATAAGACAGTTTTCTTTTAGCCCAGGGGTTAGGGATTTGAATTCGGAAATAATTAGGGGAAAGCTGGAAATTGTTTTAATCCCTTCAGTTTAGGTCTAGAATGAATATGCTACGTTTTCTCCCTCGTACTAGATGAGCGTTAAGAATTATGCATAGATTTATAGTGAAAAAACACTTTTTTTTAAAATACCATAACACTATCTCGAAATCATTAACTCTTTCAAAAACATTGTAAATACAAATGTTGTGGAGCTTAAAATTCTGAATAAAATGAGTATCTACACTCAATACTTATGTTGAATATTAAGGTCACAATTCTACTTCAAAGTTTTAGACCCATCATCAGGGAGATGACCTCAGAATTAATTAGGGGAAAACTGGAAATCATTTTAATCCCTTCAGATTAGGACTAAAAATAATATTCTATGTTTTCCCCCTCGTACTAAGTGCACGTTAGGAAAAAGGAACACATTTACATTCGAAAAACACGTTTTTCTTTAATATTTTTAACAATATGTGAAATTGCGACATTAATTTTGAACAAAAATATTAATGTGAGTATTCATTTTATTCAGAATTTTAGCTCTACAACATCTGTATTGGCAATATTTTGATATAGTTAGCTGTTTTGAGATATTGTTAAGGTAATCTGGTTTCTCCTAGCTTGAAGCTCTTGATTAATGATTACGGCAAAATTTTGAAATAGAATTGCGACCTTAATTTTGAACAAAAATATTAATGTGGGTGCTCATTTTATTCAGAATGTTATACTTTACAACATTTGTACTGACAATGTTTTTGATAGACTTAGCTGTTTTGAGATATTCTTAAGTAACTTGGTCTCTCCGGACTTCAAGCTCTTGATCAGCGATTAAGGCAAAATTTTGAAATTCGAATTGCGACCTTAATTTTGAACAAAAATACTAATGTAGGTGCTCATTTTATTCAGAATTTTAAGCTCTACAACATTTGTATTGACAATGTTTTTGATAGAATTAGCTATTTCGAGATATTGTTAAAAGAATTCAGGAAAAACATGTTTTTCGAATGTAAATATGTACATATTTCCCAACGCTCGCTTAGTACGAGGGGGAAAACATAGAATATTCATTTTAGACCTAATCTGAAGGAATTAAAATGATTTTCAGTTTTCCCCTAATTAATTCTGAGGTCATCCTCCTGATGATGGGTCTACAACTTTGAAGTAGAATTGTGACCTTAATATTCAACATAAGCATTGAGTGTAGGTACTCCTTTTATTCAGAATTTTAAGCGCTACAACATTTGTATTGACAATGTTTTTGAAAGAGTTAATGATTTCGAGATAGCGTTATGGTATTTAAAAAAAAAGTGTTTTTTCACTATAAATCTATGCATAATTCTTAACGCTCATCTAGTACCAGGGGGAAAACGTAGCATATTCATTCTAGACATAAACTGAAGGGATTAAAACATTTTCCAGCTTTCCCCTAATTATTTCCGAAATGGACCTTTTTTTTGCTCCCCTACCCCTGGGGCTATTTATAGATATTAAAATTTTAATTTCAGCAATCTACCCTTTCCTCATAAATATTTTAAATATGCAGAAAAGTTATCCTTTTTCAACCGTCATTTTTTTGTGCACTGTCCTTCGGTTGTCTCGGAATTCTTCTGTTAATGATCCGTAAACACTACGCGCATTATTATTATTATTTGTGGGAAACAAACTGCAGTGCACATTAGCAATGTGTATCAATTATTATGGTTGAAATAATATTCTACAAAATAAGTACTACAAGCAGATATCAACTTAGACCATAATTCGAATTATTTTATACATCCATGTAAACCAACAATAAAGGCCACACTCACTATTTCCAATAGTGAACAGGCCTCCATATCATATATCGATTTCATGGCAATACAAGTAATATTTGCGAAGTCAGGTGAAAGAGCAGTAATAGATTTTGTCGCGATTGCTCCCCAAGCTCACAATTAGACTAAAATATTCTTGATAAAGTGTAACTGCATATTGTTTAAAAAGGTACCAATGAACAGTACATGTATCGAATTATTGAAAAATATCAATAGAATGGATGCAATTAAAACAGTAGATATGATTTAGTGTAAGTATATGTCTTTAAAAACAGGGAAGAATCACTATCTATCACAAAGATTCTGACAATAATGGAAATGAAAGCATTATCTATTTTAAATTTATTGTTATTTTTATTAATACTTTACTTAGCACAATCATGTTGGTTAAATGACAAATTAAATCATGGTAATCCATTTTTTTATAATCCTATCTCACATGGACTAATACTATATGATCAGATTTAATGCTAATACTATATGATAAGTATGATTAAAACAATCATAATGAAATGAATGTATTGAAACTGAAAAAAAAAAGTTAAACTAGATTTTGATGATTGAAGTATTCATTTCGTTACCAAGAGAATTAAAGTAAGAAAACTTTTATTTTAATGCATTAAAGTACACTAATACTGTATATTTGAAATTTATTTTAATGTATTTAAATATTTATTTTTAATTATAGATTACTTAGAGATCGCAAAAATATTTGATAATAAATGTTGATTACTTTCGTTCTCATCCTGACTGATAATAGTTACATCATATAAATCCAACTTATTGCAATTGCTTCAAAGTTTGAGACACTAAATTTTGGGGTCTCTGGGCAAATGCGCCGGACAAAAATTGCATAATCTTCGAAATTGACTTTTTCTGTCACATTCCTGAATTCAGTTTTGTTCATAAACACACGGAATTGGCAGGAGCTCTTATTCAGAAACTATAAAGTCGAACATTTTTTTTTTCATTTTTCGATAAACGTAGGAAGTCTTTTAGAAAATGCTGTTAAAGTTGGCGTTTTGAAAAAAAAAAAATCTACACACGGAAGCTCGATAAAGATTATAACAGGAAAACGCTTGTAATTCTCATGTAATTTATTTGCCGAAAAATGAAAAAAAGAAAAAGTGAAAGAAAAAAAAAGCGTTTTTGAATTCGGTTTGTCTATCTTTCCTCCTATCCGCCATTCCGTGCTTGCGTAAATATAGTCTAATTGCCATGGAATTGATATATGTTATTTGTGTTTACTTTGGCATGTTTAGTATTGAAAATGATGTGTGTAGCATGTATGATTCGTTTACAGGGACACTCAAAAGAATGCCGTCACATTACTGTGAATGGAAAAAATCGTGTGTTGTGTAGTTTAATGATATTACACTCTTTTAAACATGTTGAAATTTATATACATCACTGAGTTGTTGTACACTACAAGGCGATTAATGTAGAATATGGTGTGCAAAGAATTTATATTTAATTTTCAAGGACACACAAACAAATTTGGCTTATGAACAATAATTGCTGGAAGTTCGTTATCGGTTGTGGTACACGATTTTATTATTCTTTTTTATCATATTATATGGCGTTTGTAAATTTTATAGATCATATACAGGGCTGCACTATCTCAAATACATTCCCGTTTATTGACAGAAATTGCTGAATGAAAATTTCCATGCTGAACTAAATTTTTCCATACCATGTAGCATACATACAAAGTTATAGAGCATATACAGAGCTGCACAAAAAATTAGATGCGTTTTCTAATTTATTTATTTAGATATCATCTTTCTCCGTAATAAGCTGCAAAGTTTTGTTTCAATATTCTGAATGTATTGGAAAATCTTAATTTATGCTAGACGCATGATTTTTAGCTCTTGTTTCTTTTACAGATATTCTTTTTCAATTTCTCCAAAGAATTAGAAAATATAATACTGAATCTTACTATACTAAATATAAGGAAAAATACATGAATACATTCCGAAATTATTAAAAATAGTGCTTAGTTTCCATCTAGTCCAAGAATATTCAACTTGTGTCCCGCGAGGTTGCGAATTTATTGTTGTAAATTTTAAATCCTTTTTCTCTCTTTATGGCCGATGGATGCTGGAGGTTTTATTGGGGATAAAGTGAGGGGGTAAGGGGGGGGGGTATTATTCTTCACAAACATTTGAAATTGATTGTATTTTTCTCATTTTGTATAGGGAAATATATTAGGTATGGAAAATAATTCCTGTTATCAGAAAATTTTAGATATAATTATTTCTCCTAGGTGATGGGAAAGGAAAAATTGGCACCCGAAAAAAAAAGGGCACTTTTATTACTATGGAACTTGCAAAAAACATATTTATTTTGTATATTACTATGCAGAGTCTCCATTTACCTATTTATACTTAGTAATACCTGTAACATTAAGTGGAATCTTGACTTAAAAAGAAATCCAAAGTTCCTTGGAAAATTTCTAATTCAAAATTATTATATTGTCCCTTTCCATTCCGTCTTAAAGGGTTTCATTGTTAAAATTAAAATCTGCATTTAATCAGTAATATTATACATATGTACAATTATTACACCTATAGCTCATTAATGATGCAATACTATGATCACTAATTAATTACAATAAAACCTGTAAGAATGGAATCTATGTATAACATAATCTTGCCTTAAACGGAAAATTTTATGTTTAATAACATAAAATTTTCGAAGTACGAAATATTACACAATTACACCTAGTAAAACCTGTCTAAAACAGAATTTGTTTTCGTACCCAGTGATCTCGTATTAACCGGTTTTATTGTAATATACAGTGGTACCGTGTAGTGTTACTGATTAATTAATTCTGTAATACTTAAGTAATGTATCTTTACTATCTGTAAACATGATTTAAGTACAAGAAATAGTGTACTTTATAAAAAAGAAATGCCTTAACATGTTTGGTTTTACTGTAATCAAACAATTGCCTAAAGATATATAGCAGGGTCGGCGAACCTATGGCACGCGTGCCAAACTTGGCACGCGATAGAATATTTTCGGCACGGCGTTGATTGAAATCCTAAAACAAAATAGAATTAAGCTAAACAAAACGCGCAAACTTATACAAACTGGACTTTTCTTTCTTTTTTTTTATTGGAAAGAAGCTAATTGAATTTCTAAATTATTTCAATGTGGGCTCAATAAGTTGTCAAATTAAGAGAAGGTTGGGAGAATATCAAAAAGAAAAATATCAGGCATTACAATTAAAACTTCCAGTGATGAAACTAAAGCGACTTAGTATAAAATATAGTTTTCATAATTGTTCGCTCTATTTATTCCTTCGGTCATTATTTTCAGAAATGATACGAAAACCTTAAGTTTTAGAAACACAAACCACTTCTTAGATAACTCGAATTAGTAGGCAGAATACCATACTAATATTTAGCATAACCGACGTCGCATTCACCATTTTATTACTTTATAATATATGTTAATCTAATTACTAGATTCATATTGTCCCATATTTTGAAATCCCAATGAATAAAAATCCAGAAATGTTGATCTACTAAATTATTTTTGGTGCTTGGCACGTCATGGTCAAGTAAAACCTTTTTTGAAAAAAAATTGGGCACGCGGATATAAAAAGGTTCGCCGACCCTGATATATAGTAAAAACTGCCGAGAACGAAAGGCAAGGTTGAAATAATTACTGCCACTTTGATTACAGCAATAAATGTTTTTCTTTTAATGGTCTACATTTATCAGTAAAAAAATAGGAATTAATAAAAATTCAAATTTGTTATCCGGAAGCTAAATTATAAGATCCAAAAATCTCTTTATTTTTTATTTTATTTTATTTTATTTTCTTCTTTAAGCATGGGTGGAAAAAAGTTTGTCAGTTTGTATTTTTTTCTTCTTTTTTTTAAACAGCAATTTGCGCATTTTGAATACCTTATTAAAATTTATTTTAATTCTTTTATTGCTTGCTCACCAAAAATAAGTTAGAGGGATTATCATTTAGAAGAAGAATTTTTCCATTTATTTTGAATGCGGATTTGAAATACTATATAACAAATCACATTTTTGGGGGGGTGGGGTTTGAGGGGATGGAATATTTGAATATATTTTCAACTGGCATATTCATCAGGATAATGTAAAATATATCAGCTATCTCAGATTTATATCACATAAAATCAAAGAAAGCAGATGTTACACTAACTTGTATAATGACAAATTATTATTATCATTATTTATAAAAGAAAAAATAAATAATATTAGCATTGAAATTGAAATACGATGGAAAACACTATCTAAAAGCGAGCACCATAGTATGCCGTACTAAACATTTAATTGAGATTCATTGTATAGTGAGATCTATCGCTATATGTGCGTTTTATAAAATGTAAATTTATTTATAAAATCGATTACTTCCAGTTTAATTTTATAATTAAATCACTACAAATTAATTAAATTTACAGGTTTATGTAACAGAAACTGTTTCTTAAAAAAATGCATTTAGACGAAATGAAACATGCTTGTTATTGGGGAGATATAAATTCTTTTCAAATTTAGATAAAATTTAATAGCATATAAAGCAAATTATACTACATTAACAGTTTGCAAACATTATTCCAAGCAACGGACCTGTATTCCTGAAAACTGCTATTTCCTAACATACTTTCAGATGTTGTCTGGAATTTACCGGATAATCGTTTTCGAAAGCTATTAGTAAACTAGTTTTAAACACCCATTTACGCCTCATACAGACGGTGGACAGCCGCCTCATTCCTTCAGTGTCAGAAAGAAGAGGAAAGAACTAAATCCCTTTGCACTTTTGAAGTAAAAAATCACATAACCCCTTCTACCTTTTAGAACAAGTTCTTTTTTCCTATTCAAGGCCTTTTTAAGGTACATTTTTAGAATATACTGAAACGCTCAATGGGTTAAAGAATATTTTCTGCAATTTATGGAATGCCTCCTTTTGTTCAGTATCATACTTAAAGGAAACCTTGGGTGACGTGAGAGCGACCAGGGGTTCCGAAATTTGAGCAAAAGAAGGGATCAGCGATCTATAAAATCCGCAGAGACCAAGAAACTTCTTGATATGACGCTTTGTTTTAGGCTCAGGAAATGCATTAATCTTCTGTATATTTGTTGAGATGGGCTTAATTCTATTATTTTCAACGTTAAATCCGAGAAAATTGACGATGGATTTATGAAAATTACATTTGGCAAAATTTAATGTTAGATTATACTTTTTGAAGGCAACAAGTAATCTTTGAATTTTTTTTAACATTTAATCAAAAGAGTTGGCAGCAACAACCCAATCATCTTGGTATACAGCAACTCCAGGGAGATTGATCTCTTCTTTGATGGAGTCAGCCCTTCCCTGAAATCTACTGGCAGCTGTTTTTAAACCCTGAGGTGTTCTCAAAAACATAAAGGTTCCCCATTGGGTTGTAAAACTTAATTTGTCACGATACTCCTCTGGGAGATCAAGTTGAAAATATGCAGAGGGCATGTCAAGAGTTGTAAAAAACTTATAATTTGCCAGATCATTGATTAGATTTTGAATTTTCGGTAACGGGTAACTGGAGTGCAAAATAATTGTATTTAAAAGTCGAAGATCAAGAGCAATTCTATATTTCTGTTTTCCACTGCCGTCATCTTTTTTTTAACTAAGAGCATGGGACAAGCCCAAGTGGCAACATTTTTTTGAATGATACCTCCTTCAACAAGTTCATCAAGTTGACGTTTAGCTTCAGCTTGTAGGGCTTGCGGTATGGGAAATGGTAATGCTTTAATGGGATATTGACTGGAAAATCTAATTTCAGGTTTCACCCTATCAGTATGACCAAGGGTCTTAAGTGATGATGAGAAACACTGGAAATTTTCTTCAAAAATTCTTTTAAACATTGCTGCTCTGGCAATAAATGATCTAAGTAAATTTTAGCATTCTCAAATTCCTTTTTTCTTAGGCTAATAATTTCAGGTGTGGCATGAATTACATTTATACATTCTTGAGCAGTTGGCGGTGGCATTTGTACTAGATTACTTATATCATCAAATACTGGCTTAAGGTGATCAATTAAATTTAAATTACCAATGTTCATGCTTTTATTTAGGTGTGTCGTCTGTTCTGTTACGTTTTCAACAAAAATGTGAAAAACAAATTCCTTGGGGGTGGTGGAAGGAAATTTTTGGGTGGTGGTGAGTTGCGGCTGGTCTGTCTCATCAACTGAATAGGACAAAATGGCATCTTGCATTTTTATATTTTCATTTTCTGAAGAAGATTCGAATAACAAGTCCTTGTTCAAAAATTCAGGAGGCACAAAAGAGCTGACCTGCACATAAGTGCTTTCGTTAGGTAACAGTGTGAGCTTCTTTAAAATTTTTACTGGGCCCTGATTCTTACAAGACTTTGGCTCTCGCATGGCAGCCGGTACAAAAGGTTTAGCTTTTAAGAGTCTACCTCAATCAGTTTTGCTGTAAGGTTGATTACAAATTACTGGCTTAGTAGAGCTATTGACAAACATTTTGTTTACGTAATGATTGTGCTTGTTTTCGCTATTGGCGAAGTAAATAAATTCATTGGCAATTTTGCAGCATTCCATCCCCGGAAAAATAGAGAGATTATATTTTGAAATAAAATCAAAGCCCAGAATACCAGAGAAAACAGAGTCTCTTTTAAACTGGAAGAGATACATTGGGTGTCGAAAGTGGAGAGCACCAATCTTAAATGAAACTTCAATACACCCATCAAACTATACAGCAGAGTTAATCGTTGATATGTTTACGGATCTTGACAGATAAGAATATTTGAAATTTTGTTTAAATGTGTTAAAAATATCTTTAGAGAATAGGGACACAGAACTCCCTGTATCTATTAAAAAGCTGATAGATTGAGTGCCTACTTTTACTTCAATTATTGGGATGGCAGGATGAGTTATATTTATATTTGCAACAATTTCAGGAGCTACAGAATAATTTAAGTTTGAATCAAGGCTATTGTTTGAAGAGTCATTGTGACTGTTAGAATGATTATTAGATGGGTTAGGTGCTTTAGCTTCATTATTTGCTGGAGACATTGTAGTAAGGGAGCCAGTTCCAGCTTGCAGGTTCCCTTCTATTGGTTTGGGTGGTTCGAAATAGCAAGAGAAGAAGAGGTGGATGGATGATGTTTGCCTTGAAGCACAAATAAGGCAAACGCGCAGTCTCGTGCTGTGTGCCCAAAGCATGAACAAAATTGGCACGCGACTGCGCTGGACGTAGATTGAGCTTGAGTAGTATCATCCTGATTATGCTTCTTTCTATAAAAATTATTTTGGTGAGGATTAAATTTGTGATTCCGAAATCTGTTCCTTCTAAAGTTAGGCCTAATGAAATTATTACTCTTATCTCTGTATGAAAAATTAGACTTGTCTGCTTTATTATTAGTATTATCTTTCTGGGGTTTAGCTTAGGTTAATTTGTCAATTGATGTTTGGATAGCATTCACCTTCTTATCAATAGCGTTTATTGAGGGGTTCTGAGAATTGAGAGACAGGATACTGTTCTGCGACATAGATTGGAAAATCAATGTAGCTTTAGCTACAGCAGCATCATAATTTGAAATAGTTTCCTGTAAGATTGCTTGCCGAAAATTTTCAGGGAGGACCTTTATTAGCTTTGTAAACTTAATCTGATTTAAGGATTCAATTGGCATGGATGGATATACTTTTCATGCTGCAATATTGAGCCGATGAATTAAATGCTGTATGGGCTCATCTGGCAGCATAGCAAAGGATTCAAGCTCATGAATGCATTGAGCTACCGATGAGGTGGGGAAAAAGGAAAATAGCCTATTAAAAAAAATCAGTGGTGGATGTGAAGGGTTCCGCTTGATGTGACTGGATGTAAAAATCCTTTGCCTTGCCAGTAAGTTTCGACCTGGTAACATTTAACGTGTACAGGTCAGACCATAGGAAAAAATTTGCAACATCAAAAATTTGTGACTTAAAAAAAAATGAATATGTTGAGGGTTGCCATCAAAAGGAATAATTGTGATGTCAGATGATTTGATATTAGGGTTGAGTGGTGGATGCAATATGGGAATGGTATTTTCTGTAACATTTTGAGCAGGAGTAAGTTTTGGCATAGATAAGGCAGGTGACATGTCAACAGTGCTGTTGGATATGGAGGCAACATCACTGGTACTTCTAACATTACTAACCTTGCCTTTATGGCGAGGTCTGCTTCTATTTACCATTATCTACCAGTATATTGAGAAAATTTTAAATGATGCTTGTACTTTGTTTTTAAATTTAAGGCTCCAGTCATATAAGATGCATAGGAAATTATCTATTTATTTACTTTTTTTTTTTGATTAAATAAATCTTCAAATTATAACTCTTCAACAAAATGATAATTCTTTAAATCATAATAATTCTTTAAATCAACTACACAGAAATCAAATTAAAATACAAAAATTTATGCTTCACAGTTTTCTTTTTTTTAATTATTGCATTACTTAATAGGAAAAAAATCACGAACTGGTACCCACGGCATCATATGTCGTGTCGAGATATGTGGTAATGTTAAAAATTTGGAAACTGCATCCATGTAAAAAAATCCAGACACCACGTGCTTAGGTTAGGCCAAAGTGCACGTTTTTCAAGGAGGTCTGGATGCAATATAACCACAGGTTCTTTACTCTTAAAAGTTATATTCGCTGTCAAATTTACTATTGCTGTGAAGCGATTTTGTCATACAGAATAAAATAAAATAAATGAGGAAACGATCTCACCCGATTTTGTTGAGCAGGAATCGCCGTATATCGTCTCGTAGGCAAGCTGTCTTCTTCTTGTAAAATAAAAACACAGGCAACAAGTAAAATCAAAATAAAGAACGCGATATTTCCACTTTTTGGGGCATTTTAATTAAAACCTAAAAATATTTAGGGGACCTGATGACGATGACACGATGCATGAGCGCATCGCTAAAAAAAACGTCCTACAAACTCGACAGACCAGCAGGAACTGCCGATCCCTTCTCAAAAATTGCGCTGCTAGGAGCAACTTGGCGAAAAATCTCCGATTAGCCAATCAGAGCACGCAAAAATGCCGCGAACTCCATCACAAACGCGGCAAAACGCTCCGCCACCAAGAGCGATAAAGGAGGCAGTACGACACACCTCACGGCTGCACGCGCCAATCTTCCGATCGAAGAAAGAAGGGAGAAACCTGTTGCAACCTCGGCCGTCGGACTTGAGCTGGAGAGAAAATGGCTGTGCTGAAACGGGGAGAACGTCAGGTGCACGAATGGAGAAAAATAAAACAAGTTGGAAATTGCTCGTCAAACGTGGCAAATGAGGTGCGTTCGTACTATAACTAGTTTTATAATTATTTTTTGCACCCCATATTGTACTGAATGTATAATTTTTTGCACTTCATAAAGTGCATAGTCTGATACATCATTAAAATGCACTTCCAATAATTTTTTCGGAACACTTTTGACTGTCCCTGTAATTAAACTATACATCCGATTTTCCTAAAATTTGAAATAGCTCAACAAAATTTTGCAACAATTATATCTTTAAAATTTCAGATCATTCGGAAGGCTCGAATATCATTAAAATCCACTTGCAATAATTTTTCCCATTGGCCGTAATGTAAAGAAAAAATTTTGACTGTCCCTGTAATTAAACTATACATCCGATTTTCCTAAAATTTGCAATGGCTCGACAAAATTTTGCAACAATTATATCTTTAAAATTTCAGATCATTCGGAAGGCTCTAATATCATTAAAATCCACTTGCAATAATTTTTCCCATTGGCCGTAATGTAAAGAAAAACTTTTGACTGTCCCTGTAATTAAACTATACATCCGATTTTCATAAAATTTGAAATGGCTCGACAAAATTTTGCAACAATCATATATCTGAAATTTCAGACCATTCGGTTGGGTAGTTTTTGCTCTGTTACATGCGGACAGACGGACAGACGGACGGACTGAACGACGACTATAGGTGCTACGTATTTATATAATTACGAACGCACCTAAAAACGAACTCTTTGCAGAGGGAATGTGAAAATATGACCGGATGGTCAGAAAACGTAAAGTAATGCATTAAATTAAAGAGAAAAATAAATCTAGATAAATAAGATCGAAAGATTACTAAAAAAAAAGGCAATTTTAAAAATATTAAATTTAGAAATGTTAAAGATGGGAAAGAAACACGTGGTTAGCAAAAATGAGAAAGGTACGATGCAAATATCACATTTGCAATGTGATAGCCTCCCTTCTTATCAGTTAGAAGTTCTTTGGGTGAATTACTGGTATCACATGACATTTTTCAGCCTCGAACCCAGATTTGGAATATAGTCCATTGGACTTTAGGTTGGATGTGTGTCCAGTATTGAATTCAGACACTTTTCTCCGGGAGGGATTTCAGTGGCTCCGGGGGGGACATTATAGAGTTCCGGGGGTATTACACTTTTCGACAATTGAAAACACAAATTCTCAAATCCTCCGGGAGGGAATGTCCCCTCCGGGCCACCCCCTGAATTCAACACTGTGTGTGTCGTATAACTATAACGTCTAGAATATATAGTGTGGAAATCGGCTATCCCGGTAATACTTAAAAAGGTACGAAAAT
The DNA here is from genome assembly GCA_963932465.1 of Maratus speciosus. NCBI lineage: Eukaryota > Metazoa > Arthropoda > Arachnida > Araneae > Salticidae > Maratus > Maratus speciosus. The sequence continues at coordinate 271,886,697 of OZ010794.1, forward strand.
ATTGGATCCCTTAAATGTCAAACGATGCTGAAATCCAAAGAATCGATCGCAGCAACATCTGCAGGAGATATTCAAAAACTCCAAGACGATTTGCTCTAGACGTTGTAGTAATACGATGAAATTTGAAAATTTCCCGCAGATATCCCTGCGATCGGTTCTTTGGGTTTCAGCATCGTTAAACATTTAACGGATACAAATTTTTAGCACTGTTTGGATTACAGCGACTAGAATACCTAGTGTGGAAATATGCTATCCAAACAGTGCTAAAAATTTGTATCCCTTAAATGTGCGACGATACTGCTAAAATCCCAAGTGTCGATCGCAGCGACATCTGCGGGATTTTCGTATTACTAGTATTACATTGTACAGACTAGCAAGTTCTTGCAGTTGTAGAAAATATCCTGCAGATGTCGCTGCGATCTGCATATTACAGCAGTATCATTGCACATTTAAGGGATACAATATTTTAGCGCTTTTTTAAGCATTACTGGAATAGTCGATTTCCACATTATTTACTCTAGGCTAGGCGCTATAGTTTGGATAGTAGATTTCCGCACTATTTATTCTAGGCGCTGGTATTACTAAAGGTGCACATATTGAACATTTGTGAGGAAAAAAACCAGTTTACCTTCAATCTGATGTATGATTTTTTGTAAATAGTATAAATGAAAATCTGCTATAACAAGCCATCGAAACTGTAACATTCTTTTATGGACACCTTGTATAATTAATGTGCGATTAATTATATAAACGAGAAAAAAGATGGCAGTACGGCGCTATCTTTCCGTAGCCTTGCGCTCATGGAAATAGAACACGTTTGTTGAACACATTGTTAAAACTAGTTGTTGGGGGTCACCGTAAGCATATAAGCAACCTTTACATGAATAGGGACATGGAAAAAATATCCTGCGCTGTGATTGGCTGATAGGTTCTTTCGTCTGTTTAATCGGGTTTTAAAAGGCGTTTATTTTGTTGATACTTGCCATAAAGAAGCCTAATATACGTTATGTACAAAATATTATAGTCATACAAAAGTGCGGAATTAAAATTACCTGAGAAATAAACATGATATTTCTAAAAGACAGCTGGATGGTTCGTTTTGTATTGCTCAAATGACTATTGAAATGTGCATTTTTATTTAAGACTGGTTATAATAACTACTGAACTAGCAAGTATACACTTAGAGACTGAAACGAACTATGCACTTTGCAGCTTCCAATCACATTCCAGCTGGAATTTTTTATAGTACTAGGGGGCTCGGCCCCCTACGAGCTACGCTCGCCAACCCCCGTCCAGACACCGCAGACTCTAAATGCACGCTAATTTGATCTGTTTTAAAGATATTTCGAAAGATTGAATTATAATTTAAAAAACAGTGGCGATCTCCCTATAAACGAATTTCTATTCATTTCTCTTTGATTGGGGAATTTTAACGCCAAATCCGCTGCGGTACTACTTGATTATCCTGTCGACCAATTTCGCCAAATTTATAAATCGCCAAACCACTCGCCAAATTATACAAATTGATATAATTTTTATTTTAAATAACGAAAGAACAAATAAATTCGTACAACATTAATAAAAACACAAATAAAACGTCGAAATAAAAATAACTTGATGACGTATACACCTGTAACAACATTTCAAAATAAGCTAATATAAAAAGAATTAAGTAAAGAGAGTCTTTGTCTCCTGGTATTTTTTAACAAAGCGAAAAGAAAGTTCTTTTAAATGAGACATTTTAAATTAATTTTCAAAATATCAAATAAATGTCTAGCGCAATTTCTAAATTTAAACTTTTTTGCAATATTATTTTGTGTTCATTTTATGTAATAACTATAATGTGACGTAAATATGACGTAAATTCTCCAAAGACTTCTAACGCATGTTAATGAATTTATTATTTTACAATATCCTTTCTCCTATAAAATTCACGTGTATACTTTTTATGACGTAATTTTTAATAAGTTCCTGCTTTTTATACGTAATTATTTAATACTAATTTGAAAGTTTTTTTACTGTTTATAATAGTCACGTGTAAATAAATTTTTAATTTGAAGCAAACATTATTGCTTGCGCTTTTTATACAGATGGCAACATTTTAAATTAGTACAATTTTCTGAAATCTGTAAAAAATATCTCTAGAAATGCTGAAAATTTGAATTTAAAATAGAAATAAAACCTGAAAAAATGAGTCAAAATAAAAAAATTAATGCAATCTGCACTCCGGCAAATTCTAACGCATAAAATGATCTAAAAATGATTACACTGCCCTGTATAGTTTTTGCTGCTATAAAACTTTTTTAGTGGAACGATTTTGTCCAACTTTAGCATTAAATAACTCTTAAAATAATACTTCGATTTGAAAACTGTCTGCATCAGCGTATTCATCAAACATTTCTGTATGAAACCACCGATTTTCATGTTTTTGTATGCATTATTTTTGTTAATATTAACGAAGAAAGGCTTCCGGTCACAAAAAAATCAAAACCGGCGGCGGCGGCGGCGGTGACAGCGGGAGTTACTTTTTTTTAGAATAGAGAGATTGTATTGAAATAAATTACCCCTCTTAGAGTGATCATTACGTATTGTTGCAGCTACGTTGTAAACATGCATATAAAGCATCGTAAATAATAATCCAGCTAATGTTGAATTTCTCGAGTTCATTCGATTTTAAGTTGCTTTATACGATAAACAAAATTATAAAACGGAAGTAAAAAATCGTTCATAAATTGACATTCTTTCTTCGTACATGTAAATAACCATGTTTATCAGCCATAAAGCCATGGCATTACTACTCTCCTTCAATACATTGGAAAACGTGGCCGGGACGTGTGACGTTGGCCCATACTATTAGCCAATCAACTCACAAGATTCTTTCCCATGTCTCTATCCGTGTAAAGGTTGCTTCTATGCTCACCGTAATACTTACCCATCATGGATATGCACAGCATAAAAGATGAAAATAAAACATATGTAAACTATTTGTAAAATGCATTGCAATTCCATAAAAAAAAAAAATTAAATGTATACAGGCAACCCCCCGACTTACGTAATAGGCAACTTAACGCAAATTCGCACTTACGTAATAAATATCGAAAATTACGTTTATGAACATACTAGCGCGCTTGATACGCATGTGCATACTTTTAAAAGTTGTTTTATAAATAAAATATGTAGATAAAAACCACAACCATAATATAATTTTATATATTAGATATATTTTTATTGGGATATACAATCAAATCTTTAACAAAACAAACACAAATCTGATTAAAATGAAGCAACAAAAACAAAAAAACTCGGGTTTAACCGTTATAATTTTGTTAGCTGAATTCAAACCGTAACGAAACCTAATTTTAAAGTTTCGATGAAGAGGAACGAGGGTATTTTTCAATTCCTACTATTAGTTCACACTCTCCCTATATATATTTATATACTTATATATCTTGTTCAAATGTTCAATCGTTAATAAAACTAGGGGATCGTACCCGGGCTTCCCGGGTTAAAGAATATAAGTGAAAACATTTTTTTTTAAATTGAAACTAACAATTTTTTTATATGCAATAATTTTTTTAGATTGACCACTTACATTGAAAAAGCATTTTTCATATGGAAAGTACGAATTACACAATCAAATACATTTTTGAAATTTATCAAAAGCGATATTTTCTTATTAGCCGCATGCTAAGAATTATTTGCCAAGATTTTACTACTTATGGCATCCTTTTATGTTCTCATAATTTCAGAGCTTATACATGTCTGGTAAATTTGTGTTTTATTTATGTTATTTTATTTATTTATTCATAGGGAAGTTTTTTTAATGGAAATTAGCCGTAAGAAAATGATGAACTCTTTATTTTGTTTTAAGGGCAAACGGATTAATCTTTCGTAATCGAGCTCCGCGCGATATAGATAAATTAAAAATTTCCATGCTTTAAAATTGTTTTTAAAACCATAGACAATCAGTAAACTGAGATGAACTTTACAAACAAATTCCATTTGAAAAAGAAATCCTTTTTGGTGATCTAAAAATTTAAATTGTACGATTACAAATAAGTTAGATTTGTGTTTTTTCAATATTATTCTTTTATTTCTTTATAAAAGAAGTATTAATTTCGTTAATATGTCTTTCACAAATATGTTAGTTTGGTGGGTTTTTTTATATTATTATTTTATTTGCTTATAAAAGAAGTATTAATTTCATTATGCAAAATTAGTCAGAAACAAATGCTGAAAAATGTTTGTTGCTTTATGTGTAAAATGTTTATTATTTTATGTATTGAAACCGCCACGTGATAAGATAAACTTTAAAAAAAATCATGCTTAAAAATTATTTTAGAAAATATAATACATCAGTCAATGAATACAGTTTTTAAACAAATTGCATTTGAAAGTACATTTATTTCCCTATGCGACAAAAATTGAAAATGTATGATGGTCAGAAGATTGAAAAAATGCAGTAGCGAAAATTTCAAGACCAAAATTTGATCGTGAAGTATTGCCATTCACAAAATGACGTCAGCGTTACGCATAGAAACGTTTGTTCTTTATAATATATATACATAATTAGTAAAATATAATAAAGATCAGTTATTAGGATGTGGTTATCAATTGAGGCTGTTATGCTTGGATTTCTGGAATGAAAACAGCAATTTTCACCTTTTCAAAATTTGCATACGTAGTTCTCATATCCATATTCATCATTTTTGAAAAAATTGTATTTTTTTTTATCATTTAAAAATCATTTTAACTCAAAACTTGAAATCAAGATTGCCAGCAACATCTTTTATGTGAACAGACGCACTCTTTATTTGAGATTCTAATCTCAATTTTGGAAAGTAAAAATTTCCGCAATTTATGGTTTTTAGACGCATTTGTGTTAAAAGGCTTAGTTCTATCTAACAAAATAATAGTTTTCTTTTAAATATGACTTCATTTTCACTTAAATAAGCATTTCGCCTAGTGTCTGAAACTTAGTATCAGTACACATGCAGAAGGAAAATCACTATAGAAAATGTATCAGGAAAAATGCGTGTTTTCAAAAGCAGTATGTCATTTTCCGTTATTATGCCCCTAATATAATATTCTGCTCCTAATGGGATTTTGCGCCACTAAACCCTATACAAAAATTTTGAATTTTTATCAGAAAATAGCATGAATAAAGTTTAAAATACCTCATTATTTCTCTCTTGTCTGCAGCAATGAATGCTATCTAATTTTCATCATTTTGAAAAAATTTCATAAAATGCTTTTAAAATTAAAATATAAAAGTAGGGATATTAAAAAAAAAAAAAAAAACAGATAGTGCGACCACATCTACAAAGGAAGAGGTTTAAAAATATATATATTTGTAAAATTTGTTCAGCAGAAAGATCAGGGCAGATGACTAAAAAACACACTTGTGTTTTAAATATATAGGTTATATAAAATTAGAAAAAATTAAATTAAGAAATTTATGTTATTTTGATAAAATTATAGTAGAATGTCCTAAAGAATAGCATTAAAATTTTATTATTCGAGAGAATTTTCGACAACCACGAATTATTTGCTTGCTTGTCTAACTCGGCGAAGCAAATCCATCCAGGCGAGAATCATCAATTTCTGTAATATAAATCGCTATTATTTGCATATCACCTCTCTTTTATAAAGACACTCTAAATTTTTGTAAAACATTGCGTTTATCAGTGTGGGCTTTCGATTACATTATTTTCAAAAGTGAAGCATTTTCACCTGTGAAGAATTTCAAAGCAGCTGGGCTGTGAAAATGATGCACTTCTAGAAAACATAATTCAGGTTTAAGAATTAAAATACACGCTCTTTTATAAAATGACGTCATTTGCATCCGCTAAAGCAATCTACTTTTACAACGCAGTCTTAAACTTCGTCTATACAAAAGTGTGCATATGACGTCATTATCACGGAATAACAGACAATATTCTCATAGCCCATATTTTATTTTCAACTATTTTTTCAGGTTTTATGAGAAAATGGCAACAACATGATACAGTATCTCCTATTTTCAACTATTTTCCGTTTACTTTCAATAACTTTCAATAGAAATGAGGTACTTTTGTTGCCACGATAAGAAAAATGGTAATAAAAACTGCAAAAAAATTAATATCTCAAAAATTATTTTAGATACAGCTTTCAAACAAATTGCATTTAAAAGAGCATTTTTTTCCTTATACGACGGTGTAAAAATTTAAAATGTGCTATGTTTAGAAGTTTAAAAATTTGCAGTAGAGAAAATTGCAAAACCAAAATTTCATTTCAAATTTCAAAGTGTTGCCATTCGCAAAATGACGTATGCGTTACGCACAGATATGTTTGTCCTTTATAATATAGATACTCATTATTCATCCTATCAAGTTGAAATAAATTTTTTAAACTTGTACTGGATGACAATTGATGTTAATACAGTTTCTTCAAATATTAATTAATTAATTAATTAAAATTTAATTAATTAATTTTAGTTTTGCATGGGAAACAAAATGGCGGCCATTGGTTATTGAAGATCAATGAAAGTATTTTCAATAAGGGGTTACCAAAGGGGGAACCCTATTATGTCGCCAAATACCGCCAAGTTTGTCGCCAACTTGGCGATATATCGCCAAATTTGGCGGCCAAAATGAGTCACCAAAAGTGACGCCAACTTGGCGATATCTCTAATATTTCGCAAAATTCCCATAGAGTTCCATTGTAAACCTACTTGCTTATAGAAAATCAACAAATTGAGATAATTTAATACAACAAAAACTATTATAAGCTTAAGGGATTATATTAAATTTTTCTTTGATGACCTAAGCAGGAATTGACTTTAAAAACAAAATTTTTATGTTAAATGTTTCTTCTAACTTCAGCTGTTCGTTTGATGTAGATTCAAAATTGATATAAATTAATTCATCAATTTTAAATTTATAAATCCGATATTCTACAAGATATTTTTTATTTGAAAAGTGTTATTTTAGTTTTATTTTGTATTTTGTCATACTTTTATAGTTTATATCCAAGTAAATACTGTTGCATGCTGCTTTATTTATAAAATAATACTGTGTGGATAAGTATATATTATATGTATATAATAAATATTGCAGTTCCTTACGAAATGTTACCTGAGAAATTGACAAATTCGACTTACGTAAAATTCAAGTTACGCAAAAGTTTACTGAACGCATTACTTGCGTAAGTCGAGGTATGCCTGTATTTAAATATTTTTAATACATAGTAATGCTCTATTACTGAATTGAGGGTACTACTTGATTATCCCGTCGACCACTTTCGACAAATTATATAAATCGCCAAACTACACTTGCAAAATTATAAAAAATGACACATTTTTTACTTTAAATAACGAAAGAACAAATAAATTAGTAAACGATTAATAAAAATACAAATAAAACGTCGAATTAAAAATCACTTGATGACGTAACAAACACGTGTAACGTGTTTAATGGCAAGTGAATGCGACATTTACGATAAGCTATTATTTTCATTTAATCTTATAGTTTGGCGATAGTTTTGTGGTCGACGGGACAATCAAGTATTGCCGAATTGCGTAAAAGAAACTTCCTTTATATAACTCCAAAAATGATAATCATATTAACTAACAGTTTACTGCGTCTGATTAAGCGTCTCATTTCCAATTAAAATATATCTTTGAATTAGATTTTGAATAAAGTACAGGGTCATGAAAAATTGAAGAGCGTGAAAAATAGGATTACAAATATCTCGGTAACTAATTATCTGATCGAGTTCATTCTTTATGCAAAATTTACGTTTTTTTTATTGCCTTTTATATTCGCTCCTTAAAATAAACAATTTCGAAAAAAATTATATACATTTTATCTGAACGAATATTTCGAGAGTCCGAAACAAAAGTTCCGGATTATCGAGGTTACTGACATTCAATAGGCTTCTTTCCATTATTACATACTAAGAACAGAACAAATTTCAAGTCTCTATCTCAATTTGTTCGGGAGACAGAGCTTTACAGACAGACGGACGGCAAATTTTTTTTTCTAAAAATATGTTTTTCGGACTCTCCAGTGTCTGAAACATGTAAATCCGTGCATTTTTTTTTTCGATTTTTAGAACGATTACAAGACTTACCCTATACTACATATGATGGGTAAGTAACGATTTTTAGAAAGATTACAAGACTTACCTTATTACTACGTTTGATGGGTAAGTAACGATTTTTAGAACGATAAGAAGACTTACCCTATTACTACGTATGATGGGTAAGTAACGATTTTTAGAACGATTACAAGACTTACCCTATACTACGTATGATGGGTAATTAACGATTTTTACAACGATTACAAAACTCAGCACCGTGCGAAGAGAAAACTGTGCCCGGGGCAATGTCTCACTTTGGCGCCCTTCCCCCCACTTTTTCTTTGTGACATGTGTCACAAAATTGTAAAGTGCATAAACAGAAATAAATTCTATTGAATAAATATTTCGCGTTTATTTTGGAACTTTATGTTTAATTTCAATTCAGAAGCTCCAAACAACTAAATAACATAAGAGAAAATTCCACTTATATTTTGGCAAAGGGAATTGTGAAAGGGGAAACCCCCCACACTTGAAATTAGAGATTGGCCAGACGTACAAGTGTAGTACATTGGGATGTCTCACAAAAACCCATGTTTGTGAGCTCTAATCCCCATGACTGCAAACAGATTCAGCAAAGTAAAGATGAAAATTTTATTGAAGAAATGTTGACAAAATATACTGATGGGGTGGGCCGCTTAGAAAAGCCGGTCTTCCCACAGACAAAGTATCAGGCCGAAAGAATTACATTTACATATCGAATGCACGCCACATTCACTGAAATACCAAGCCAATATGAGAGTTACGCAAACGCCAAATTATACGTAAAATTTATTTATATTATAGATGTCAAATATAATTTTATGAATAAATTTATTGCCTGAGTTATTCCCCTTGTTAATAAAAATTATAGCTTTCTTTTAATAAACAGACGTAAGGAAAATTACCCACATAAATATTGCAACAAAAATAGATTAGTACTAAATTAATATCGAACTGTCAAGAGTGCAATTATCGTAAATCTCCCATATAGTTCTTTGACTTGCAGATATAAAATAGCGAAATCAACATGATAATGAATCATTTCGTTAAAAAGACATGTTTATTATTTAATGTTTTACTTCCGCATGAAAGAAACGAGAAAAAAGCCTGAAATTACTTTTTAACAAATCCATTTATGACTGACAGAATACATGGAAGGAAAAAGAAAACATTAATTTAAAAAAAGAATAAAAAGACAATATATGGTGATTGCATCATCATAGGAATCTAGGAAATGGGTGTAGAAAAAATATATCTAACAGTACAGATAGCAATTTACAACCCTTTTGTATTCCTAGAAGGAAACTTCATGCTATTTTGAGGGACTCAGAAAAGAGAAGGTTACCGAAAGTGACTAAGACAAAAACCTAAAAAAAGTTTTGAAAAGAAAGAACTTCTTATTCATAAATTTGTATTTGGGTCAGTGGCGCAGCCAGAATTTGGTTCTAGGGGGGGTTTTGAGTTTTTTGATAAAGGTGTTCGCCGGTTATTTGAATCACCGGTTAATATAATCTGTCTTTTTAATGAATCAAATCATAATGCTTTTTACCCGCAGTTACATTGATTGTGTTTCATTTAAACAGCGTTTACAGTATTAGAGTTAGAAAACATAAAATGCACGAATGAAATAACCCCAAACTCAGGGATGTAGTGGAGGGTATACGGTGGTATACACCGTATACCCTCTGGATTTTTTTAAGGGACACCGTATACCCTCTGTTTCTGAAAAATCTATAGTATATACATTGTAGGGTACACCCTCTGCCTATAGAGCGTATACCCTCTGCTTAGAGCGTATGCCCTCTGATTTTTTTACGACTACACCACTGCCCAAACTAGGTTAGATTTATAAAAAGTGCTTAAAGATGATGAGGCAAACTTTAAGAGTTGTAAGTGTACAGTCCAGCAAATAATTTTTGCATAGAAAATAACAGAATTCCAATCCACTTGTTCAACCAAAAATACACAGGATTTCATTCCAAGACAATCTCGAATTCTTGTTTTAAGTTTAATAATAATGAAGCCATTTTAACAAAATTTTCAATATACTTACCGTGCTTTTGTCAAATGTAACAACATCACGAAAATTGGTGGAATTTATCATCATTTACGTAAAATTAGTGCTCAGTTAGGTAACCCATATTTTGGAATATAGTTGATATTAAACATGGTATTTTATTGTTTTTTTTTTATTGCGCACTTCCAGTACTTTACATGACATCGAATTTGCCATTAAGTAACGTAAATCTGTTGAAATTTTCGTTAAAATATCTTTATTATTGTTAAAGTTCTCTAAAAATATCCGGGTTCAAACTGAAGTCTTACCTGTACTAATATTATAAAGAAATAAACTTTTTTTTTTTTTTTTTTTTTTTGTAGGGGTTACGTTTGGAACTACCGAACGGATTTAAAAAGATAATCGGTCGTGTGCGAACTTAACTCGCATACAAAGGGTTCCATACAAAATATCAGAACTGTTCAAAGATAATATTTACTTGCGTACATATAACAATACTACATGCCATTATTTAATTCTACTGGAATGAAAACCGATGAATATTTCTTCCTCTAAAACACAGACTTTGTACAAAGTTTAAACTTGGTAGAGAACCAACCACGCTTCGGAAAGAGGTCGCAGTGATTCTCACGAAAAGTCACTTGTAAATCATATTTCATGTAATAGTGGACAATTTTAAAGGAATAAAAAAAGTACACTTAATAACGTGAAGCTTTTCTATTCATTTATTAAAAATAAAAGCATATTCAGACATAATTATTGAAAGGATTTCTAATCGAAAAGTTTTTTTCCTTATAAATGAATTATTTATTGAATTATAAGCAATTTTTGTCTCACAATTACTAACTTTTAATGTCTTGGAATTATTATATGAATTATCTTTTTTAATATTTGCCTTCAATAATTGAATTCAGTTGGAATAAAAAGTGCTTATCACAATGTTTCACCTTACCTAAAACAAAGGTCTTATACAAAGTTTAAACTTGGCACTGTGCCAAGCACGCTTCGAAAGGAGGTCACAAAGTAGCAACACTGTTTTGATCCGTACTGTTGTTTTCTACATGAGTTTTTAATTAATATCTCGGCAAATTACAGACACATTTTTTCGAAAATCATTACCGACAATCCTTGGAAGATTCTACGTCGCTTAGGTACACCGTGTGCCCCAACTCCCCCGCTGACCGCCAGAAAAATAAGACGCACAAATGATCTTATAATAATTCCGATTTTACTTTTTAAGCGTAGAATGGAACCTTAATAATAATGACAAAATGATGGTGACTATCTCCGTTTCAACATAAACTATATTTTACATCGGTAAAACAACGGCTAGAAACATGGAATTTGGCATGGTTGTTAATTTAGAGACTTAAATGCATGCCCTGAACAGTTTTTAAAAATTCGAAATTTTAAAGGGTGCCAAAGCAAAAAAAAAAAAAAAACTTTCTAAAATCGCGATTTGTGTGATATATTTTGTATGGAAGGTTAGAATCTGGCATGGTAATAACTTTTGGGATGTATAAATGCTCAAGAACGGTTCCTAAAAAAAATTCAATTTAAAAAGGATGAAATGAGCGGAAAACGGTCTGTAAACGATCTAAGGCTAATGTCAGATGGATGTCTTTTTCCACACTTTTTTACTTGCGTATTATCCCTACACAATGCTAGCAGCATTATATAGCTTTAATTATGATCTATTAGGAATTATTAGAGCTAGATACATTGAGTTTGGCATGGCTGTTACCCTAGAAACGTAAATGATCACCAAGAACAGTTTTCCAAAAATTCGAAATTAAAAGGATGCAAGAGCAAAAAACATTCTAAAACTGCGGTTTGTGCGATATACACTATATTGGCCAAATGTGACCGGTCATTTGCGGTTTTAGACTTATTTTTAAATATCTAGAAAAATGCATGAGGAATTAACCTGAAACTGCAGGTGTGTAAACAGTATAGTATAGGTCATATATTTCCGCGAAATTTTTTTTTCCAAAACCCCATAAGGGGACCGTCAACAAATTGAAAAGGAACTAATATCTTTTGGATAACCCTGTAAAAACTAATGTAGCAAAAACCTTCAAACGCGAGATTATTAATAAACGGCTTATTGTAATATACTGTATTCATTTTTATGATGATAGCATGTTTACTAGTAGAGAAATTAAGGTTTTTATAAAAACAGTCCTATATTTCACCAAGGTTTTTGCTTATAATTTGCAGAGTTCTTAATATAAAAAAAAAGTTCTTTTCAGAAAATATGACAAACAACATTGTACATAATACTCTGCAATCAGAATTGAAAAATAATAAAAATTGGATGAAAAGTGAGGAGGTTTATTAAAAAATGTTTCACTGCTCATGCACGAATGCAATCAAAATATAATGTGCATAATGTATAGCTAATTATATAGAGCAAATTTTGTGGTAGTCTCAAAATCATAGAACGAAAATTCTGAAAATTATCGTCGATAGAATAAGCTCGAAATCCGTTGTTCCCAAAAAGTATAAAAAAGATGAGGGGTTGTATCAAATATCTGTGATTAGAGCCAAGATAGCGTACACAATATTGCACGTACTACTATATTTGGATACAACCCCTCATCTTTTTGCTTCCTTTTAGGAACAACAGATTTCGAGCTTATTCTATTGACGATAATTTTCAGAATTTTCAAGCTATGATTTTGAGACTTTCACAAAATTTGCTCTATATAATTAGCTAATACATTATGCATATTATATTTTGATTGCATTCGCGCATGCGCAGTAAAACATTTTTTAGTCATTTTTTATTCAATTTTTATTATTTTTTAATTCTGATTGCAGGGTATTATGTACAATGTTGTTTATCATATTTTCTGAAAAGAACTTTTTTATAATAAGAAATCTGCAAATTATAAGCAAAAAACTTCGTGAAATTTGGGACTGTTTTTATAAAAACCTTAATTTCTCTACGAGTATACAAGCTATCCTCATAAAAATGAGCACAGTATATTACAATAAGTCACTTATTAATAATCTCGAGTTTGAAAGCTTTTGTTACATTAGATTTTACAGGGTTTTCCAAAAAATATTCGTTCTTTTTCAATTTGTTGACGGTCCCCTATGGGGTTTCGGGAGAAAAATCTTCACAGAAACATATGATCTATACTATACTATTTACGCACCTGCAGTTTCAGGTTAATTCCTCATGTATTTTTCTAGATATTTAACAAAACGTCTAAAATTGCAAGTGACCGGTCACCTTCGGCCATATAGTGTAGTTGGTATAAAAGCTTGGCTTTTGATATGGTGGTTACTTTCAAGGTATAATGAGAATGAGAATAATAAAAAATAATGAACATATTCCATAATATATTCAAGTAACTGTTTTCTATAATAGCGAGTGACTATAAAGCTAAAACTGCAGATTTTTAACAATGTGCTTGTTAATTTAAATTAATGCAGGATTAGCATAAAATTGTGTATAATTATATTTTATACAGTCTAAGAAAATGTTCTACATTTAACCCGTCTCTTTTCAAAATCCATACTCACAGACATATTAGCTATAACTCAATGAAATTACAATAAATGCTTCTTTCCTACGTGACACGGGTGGCATTGTTTCTCCGAGAGCAAGCACCATTACTCGTTGCTACATTACTAACTAATGGAATACATTCTTTAAATTTGTGTACAGATCTCCTAAGGAACAAATGGTTCGAAAGACACACTGATTGCGATAATATGTTCAATCACAATCAAAAGCAGCTTTTTACAACTTTATAGTTACTACTTTTTTAATTCTTATTTTACAAAGATTTTTACTTGGGTACGTAAAAAGCTTGGTCTTAGACACAATTGGGAGCGTAAAACAGGACGTTTGAAACTGAGAAAGATCTGCAAAGTGTATGTTTCATATTTTTTTTTAAATTCGATGGTCTATTATTGTTTCGAACATGGAACAAAGAAAGAAGTGCAATTAAGAAATGGCCCATTGTATAATACTTAAACTCAAAGCGTCTGTGTGGCAGGAAATGACCATTCTTTTAGCATAAGACGTCTCGAAAAAGTGACTTAGTCCAAATAACCAATTTTTGCAAAACCAATGCATGTAACATGCGCTTTCACAATTTTAAGTAGAGTTTTCGCCGTTTAATTGAATCACTTTGTTAAATAGAGTTTGATTTCTCAAAGCGGTGGATTTCGAAAAACGCCAAAACGTTTAAATATTAATTTTGGTTTTGATCCATATAAGAGGCAATTATATTAATTTTTCTTAGCTCTGGGGGGTGTTTTAACCCCCAAACCCCTCCCGTGGCTGCGCCACTGATTTGGGTGTAAAGGGACAATGGAATAACTTTGAAACAAAAAATGAACGCACTTTTATTGAGAAAAGAATTTCCAATATGTAAATATATAATTTTTTTAGCAAAAAAAGAAGAAAAAATGAGGTTTGCAGTGTAAACTTGGCGCCCTCTCAATTTTCGCGCCCCTTCGCCCCCCTTTCGCTTAAAAATTACAAATCTCGACATAAAAAAAATCTATGTTTAAACAGAAATAGCCACCATTACTATAATACCGAAAGAATTTTGGAAATCGACGCGGTAGTTTAGGAATACAGTAACCTCCCTCTTAACCGGCCTAAACGGGACCGAGGGTTAGCCGGTTAAACGAAAAACCAGTTAAACCGGGGAAGTAAACAAAAAATTAAGTAAGTAACTACATATTTAATTAATTAAATGCGTAGGATGCATTTAGTTTTTTAATTTGTGTATAGTTTTAAAAATGTACATATTTTCTATATTTTGTGAAATGGATACTAGTTGTAATTAACTGAATTGAAATAAAACTTATCACTAATAACAAATAATGAAAAATTTTTAATACAAATTAAATAGTTGAAAATCTTGTCACATAACCTTTATAAGAAGTTGAAATTATTCTACATTACGTAAATTTGTGTTAATTAACCATAAAGAAATGAGAACCGAAATTTTCCATCTGAATTTTGCCTGATGTTGGGGAAAAAAGTCACCGGTTAAAGCGGATTTCCGGTTAAGAAGAGGCCGGTTAAGAGGAAGGCTACTGTAATTGAGATTTTAGAAAGTTTTCTGCTAATTTCAATTTTCACTTTTTTAGAACTTCGAATGTTTTGAAAACTATTTTTAGCAACCATTTACATCTTAAAAATAACTATCATATCAATTTTTTAGCCTTGACAGTTTCAAAGAATTCGTTATTTTAGAAGGATTTTCTTTCGGCCGCATTTCTGGGAGTAGGGGTAACGACGTACCGTGTACCAAGATAAAAAAAAAAAAAAAAAAAAAAAAAAAAAAAAAAAAAAAGTAGTCTATGCTTGACATAGGCGTAACCAGCCATTTGAACGGGGGGGGGGGGGGTGCCCAGACTTTTTAACCTGAACATGTTGGATACAAACAATATATTATATAGTAAAACCTGCTAAAACGGAACCCCATGAAATGGGTCGAATTTCCGTTTTATACAGCTTTTCGTCTTAGAAGGTATAATTGTGTGGTATTTCTTTTAAAAAGAGCTCAAATGCGACTTTTGTTTGCGTGATGAGGGATGAGAAGGTGTTCAAAACATCAAAACTAAATCTAATGGTAAAAAAAAAGATATGTAAATGTTCTTGCAGCAGTGACATAAGACAGTGACTAAGTGTGGTCACAAGTGTTTATTTACCTTTTGGTACCCTAACTTCTTATAAAGATTAAAAAAGGCCTTTAATCATGTTGGAAACTTCTATAGGCATCACAGTGGAACAACATTGCATGAGATCTGAAATTATCTCTTTCAAAGTCTTGCAGGTGAAATTTTGCCGGATGATAAATCTCAGATAATATATGCGGTTCATCAGTACATACGCGCGAAAGTTTTACAGAATGTAACTCCATGACTTCTTAGGAATCACCGGATTGACCCAAGAAAATTTGGAGGAAAGTCTATATAAATACTGATTATAATATTATAAATAATTATAATATTCATAAATACCGTAATTCCCGGCCTATAATCCCCGGATCAAACTATCATGTTTCGACCCACAAATTTCATTTCATTATTGAAGTTAAACATTTATCGCGATTTAACAAGTTACGTTTTATGAAACAAGATTTCTGGGTCCGAACATAATTGTTTAATCTGCGGATTATAGGCCGGAAATTACGATAATTAATTTTTTTACCTCAGAATGTGTCCAATATATTAGGTAAAGCAGGTCGTGATAATATACACTAAATTTTATCAAGATGATAAAAATTATACTATCATGATGCAACTGTAATAATAAAGATAGGAGCTTGCTTGTGTGTGCGATACGCGCGCGCGCGCTGAACTCTCCCCGAAAATGCACCCCGAACAGGCACAGCCGTAAGATTTGACAGGACCCGTATGCCTGAACTCATGTATATCGGAGACAATTTCTGGAATTTTTCAATTAATTTTTTATGCGCATTTTTTCGCATTATTTTTTCAAATTAGTAAAAAAGAATCATATTTGAATATTTTATCCAGTAAACTTTGTTTTCTTTTCAATAAAGTGTTTTCGAGAATCTTACAGTGACTTTTCAATTTTTAATAATTTTTTAATGTTATTTTTAGAGGGGTTTTTTCGCCTTTCATGGTGATATTTTTATATATTATATATATTCCTAAAAGGAATCCGGTTTAAATATTTTACCCAATTTGTCAATTTCGTTCCCCGTGGTTTTTTAATCTTATCCGAATTTTTAATGAGATTTTTAGAGGGGGTTTGAGGCTATTTTTTTTACTTTTTTTAAACAGAAAAAATCTCTGGTATTTTTTGCAATTGCCGTGATTAAATTCGAATTCGAATAATGTGAAATCAGTTCTTATAAGAAAGCTTAAAATTTAATTTTGCTCGAAATAAAAAACACAATTTCGAGACAGAAGTGGTCGTAGCTTGCTCGGGAGTACGTTGCAGAAGGCAGTCAAGCCCCCCCCCCCCAATCTTAGATTTGTTTAATTCTATGTTCGTTTAAAAAAACTAATCAACGAAACTCCACTAGTAATGAAGTTTTCTTTGAGAGACAAGGTTTGAAATAACGTGCGGGATCGCGCGATTTGTGCACAGAAATGGAAAGTCCCGCATAATAAAAAATGCTTTGCAGTATTTCCTCCCTCCAAATTCTTTCTCAGACCTGTGGTTCTTCAGTGAGTATTAAAAAAAATATTAAGTCCGCGATTTGTATTTCTTTTATGAAATTTTTCAGAATCAATTTGTGAATCGGTCCCGGAAAATTTTGGGAATTTCTTCAAACGATCGTGGAAAAATATCGGGAATTTCTTCAAACGATCATGGGAAAATATCGGGAATTTCAATAAAAGAGTGCAGAAAGTAATCGCCAATTTTGTCAAAAGATTGCACAAAAAATTACGAATTTCGATAAACGATTGACAAAAAAATTTTGCAAATTTCGTCAAAATGTCGCGGAAAAGAGTGGAGAATTTTGTTAATTGGTACGGAAAGATATCGAGAATTTTCCCGATCGGTCGCGCAAAACTACTGCGAATTTCGACAAATGATCTCCCTGCAAAAAATCAGTTTCGTCAATCGGTCGCAACAGAAAATAAATTTCGTCAAAAGATCGCGGTAAAAACGAGATCGCAGAAAGAAAGCGCCAAATTCGTCAAAAGATTGTGGAAAGAAAAAGCGAATTTCGTCAAAAGATCGTGGAAAGAAAACGCGAATTTCATCGAAGGATCGTGCTAAAGAAATGCCAATTTCGCCAAAATATAGCGGTAAAAAATGCGAATTTCGTCAAAGGATCGTGGTAAAACACACGAATTTTGATAAACGATTGACGAAAAAATTTTGTAAATTTCGTCAAAATGTTGCGGAAAAGAGTGGAGAATTTTGTTAATTGGTACGGAAAGATATCGAGAATTTTCCCGATCGGTCGCGCAAAACTACTGCGAATTTCGACAAATGTTCTCCCTGCAAAAAATCAGTTTCGTCAATCGGTCGCAACAGAAAATAAATTTCGTCAAAAGATCGCGGTAAAAACGAGATCGCAGAAAGAAAGAGCCAAATTCGTCAAAAGATTGTGGAAAGAAAAAGCGAGTTGGGTTGGGTTGATTGTTGACGGCCGATTATCTACTCGAGGGATATAGGCCCTAGGCGGAGTGCCCTTCGTGGGGGTCTTTCTAAGGGAACCTAACCCGTATTTACGCATGGAAAATCCAAGGCTTCGAAGAAAACCACGAAAACTCCGAAACGGTTAGGCCGACGGGCGCGATTGGGTTCGAACCCAGCACCTCCCGTCTACCAGCTTCGAGAGCAGAACCTCTCAGCCACTGGTGGGGCTGAAAGAAAAAGCGAATTTCGTCAAAAGATCATGGAAAGAAAACGCGAATTTCATCGAAGGATCGTGCTAAAGAAATGCCAATTTCGCCAAAATATAGCGGTAAAAAATGCGAATTTCGTCAAAGGATCGCGGTAAAAAAACACGAATTTTGTCAAAGGTTAGTGGTGAAAAGTGCGGATTTCGACAAAAAATCGCGTAGAAAGACGTGAATTTCGTCAAACAATTTTGGGAAAAAATTGTAAATATCCTGAAATGATCTCAGAATAAAATCGCGAATTTTGTCAAAATTTACTGCACTGGGCTAAAAGGTTGAAAACGGGCTCGTTTTCCTACTTTCAAAGAACGCCGCGAAACGAAAAGAAACTCTAAACATCGTATAAAAATTTTCAGAGGAAAAAAATTACTATATTGACTTGAAAGACTACAACCATATTCCTTTTACGAATGTCAAAAAATGGTCGCGAAACACGAAATTGAAACAACCAACCAACCTCCAGATTAATTTGAATTTTCTGTGCTATTATTTTTCCTTTTCGAAGGAGGCAGGGTCTGTGTAACCCCCCCCCCTCCCCTTTCCCCCGGCTAATCGAATTTTAGAATTATCTTTTCACATCTGCATTTCCTTTCAATTTTTCTTTTTCTTATGCTTTGTTCTAGACCAGTGGTTCCCAATCTTTTATCGGCCACGCCCCACCAAAGCATCCGTAAAGTCATATGCCCCCCCCCCACCCCTCTGTAATGTGTAAATTATGTCTCTTATTATTTAAAAAGTGGTCTATTCACAAGGTGGGAGTGTAATAATGCCTTAACAGAAACTATTCATTTCACATTTTTTAACTTGTCAAACAGGTGAATCGTTTACCACAAATGTGTTTTTAACATAATTTTAAAAATGCAATGAGATTATACAGCTTTGCCTATATGCCAAAACGAGATTTGTTGTACTTTTCCAACTTGTTGTTTCCAACTCAATGTTAAAGAAAAGTGTTATACAGTCTGCATTTTTAACTTTACAAAATATCTTAAAAATACACTTGTATTTAACGTTAAAACTGATAAATTCATACATTTGATAATGCATTCTTGTAACTTATTAAGAGTTAGTGGAAAATCTTTGGGCACTGACTTTTCTTTCTATGGGTAACACAATACATAAGAAATATTTCAAGATTATCATCTTTATCAAATTTAAGTAGCGTTTAAGTAGTCATTATTCAGCATAACACATTCTCTAAATTTCCCCTTTTCCAATATTGTTAACTGTCTTCGCGAATACAAGTAGAAAACTCATCCAATGAATAATGCAAAACGTTACAAAAAAATCACTACCAGAAAAATTATAATGAGTTTTAATACTTTTCTAGATATAAAAATAATTTAAAAGATTATTCGCATAAATATTCCGGTGTAAAGTCTATTTTAAAATTTCGATAGGGAACATTTTAAAAATTCAATAAAAAAAATCCGATTTCTTAAATTTTGCTCGTATTCCATTTATTTTTTGCCTACAACATTACTTTCCCACCAAAAAAGGCAAAAGAAACTGATAGCGAATAAGTGAGTAAGAAATTTGGAATTGTACCCCCTAGAAGATCAAATTGCCCACCGGTGGGGAGTACGCCCCACGTTGGGAACCACTGTTCTAGACTTTAAACTACGAAAGCAAACAGACAAATAGTTTCTATCTCCGTCAAGAACTTGCGTTAATTTCTCATGAAATTGCACTGCAATAGAAAAATATGCAATAGAAAGAAAGGCGTAAAAAAAAATCTCCCAAAAACAAAAGACGTTAAAGTGGGATTATAAAGACACCTTTTTGACTTACTATTACTAATACAGATTCTTGTAAATATTCTAGTTTTAAAAAAGATAAATAACATAATTTTCTTTAAAAAAAAAGGACGTGAGTTTCTTTTTTTTATCACATTTCAAAACTTAGGCTGTTAGTTTTCTGAACTAAACTAATTTAGGTCTGCTTTCACTTCTTCTTCTTTTTTCTTTTGTAGATTTTGATTTTTTTAAATAATTGTGCTTGAGTCTGCGCAAGCGGGGGGGGGGGGGGGGGTGCCCGGGCACCCAGGGCACACACCCTGGTTACGCCTATGCTTGAGCAGAAAATGTTACTATCTACTCTAGCAATATTTTTGAAATCGGTTTGGTAGTTCCAGATATTTCATCCTACAAACAAATAAACAAACGTTTATTCTTTATAATACTAGGGGGCTCTGCCCCCTACGAGCTACGCTCATCAACCGCCGTTCAGACACCGCAGACTCTAAAAGCACGCTAATTTGATCGGCTTTAAAAAGATTTCGGAAGATTGAATTATAATTAAAAAAAAAAAAAAAACTATCTCCCTATAAACAGATTTCTATTCATTTATCTTTGATTGGAGAATTTTAAGGCCAAATCCGCTGTGGTACTACTTGATTATCCCGTCGACCAATTTTGCCAAATTATACAAATTGACATAATTTTTATTTTAAATAACGAAAGAAGAAATAAATTAGTATAACATTAATAAAAATACAAATAAAACGTCGAAATAAAAATAACTTGATGACGTAGACACGTGTAACTTGCATACCCTTCGCCGGTGAAGAGGTTAAAGTCAAGCTAATGTGACATTTACGATCAACCATTATTGGCATTTAATCTTATAGTTTGGCGATTGATTTTTGGTGACGGTAGTACCTAACTAGTAGTAACTAAGTAGTACCGAAAATACAATCGCTGTTTTCGTCTTTGATTAAGTAAAATCAGTTAAACACTTCAAAATATGCTAATATAAAAGGAATTAAGTAAACAGAGTCTTTGTCTCCCGGTATTTTTTAACAAAGCGAAAAGAAAGTTCTTTTAAATAAGATATTTTAAATTAATCGTTTTTAATCTGGCGTAATTTTGACCAAACTATTCTTTCTCTTTTTAACATTCACGGGAAAATACTTTTGTTAGAAATGAAATATTATTTGCGCTGTTCTAACAAAATAGTTGAAAAGATCCTCTCAAAATATCAAACAAATGTCTAGCGCAATTTCTAAATTTAAACTGTTTTGCAATATTATTTTGTGTTCATTTTATGTATAACTGTAATGTGACGTAATTTCTCCTATTTAAGGCTTCTAACATATGTTAATGACTTTATTATTTTACAATATCCCTTCTCTTTTAAAATTCACGAGTAAAAATAGTTTTTATGACGTACTTTTTAATAAGTTCCTGCTTTTATACATAATTATTTAATTGTAATTCCAAATGTTTTTTTCTGTTTATAATAGGCATGTGTAAATAAATATTTAATTTGAAGCAAACATTATTATTTGCGCTGTTTATACAGTTGGCAACAGTTTAAATTAATAACATTTTCTAAAATAAGTAAAAAATATCTCTCGAAATGCTGAAAATTTAAATTTAAAATAGAAATAAAACCTCAAAAAATGAGTCAAATTAAAAAAAGAAATACAGTCTGCACACCGGGAACTTCAAACGTATGAAATGATCTAAAAATGATCAAATTCCCATGCGTAGTTTTTGCTCCTATAAAACTTTTTTTGTGGAACGATTTTGTCCAACTTTAGCATTAAAATATCTCTTAAAAGAATTTTTCGATTTGAAAACTGTCTGCATCAGCGTATTTATCAAACATTTCTGTATAATACCACCGATTTTCATATTTTTGTATGCAATATTTTTCTTAATATTAATGAAGAAAGACCTCCGGTCACAAAAAATTCAAAACCGGCGGCGGCGGTGACAGCGGTAGTTACTTTTTTTTAGATTAGAGAGATTATAATTGTTTGCTTTTTAATAAGGAAGTACGCTTCTTCTAACCTCCTGTTTTGTAACAACTTTCAAACGTATAAAGATACTAGTTGGATGTGCCAATTCCAAAACTTCCTTCTATTTCATATAGCTTAATATTTCAAAATGTTGTTACAATTGTCAGTATTTCATTTTTATTAGTTCAATTAGCGAACTTGCCCAGCGTTGCCCGGGTACGTCAAAAAACAGCAGGAATTAGAAAAAGCTCTGAAAATTACAATAAGATATCGCGAAAAAATTTTAAATCGCTTCTCAAATTTTGAAAAGAGAAAAAAAAATTATATATTGTGTTCGAAGATTGCAAGTTGATTACTTTCACTAATGTGGAAAAATAGTAGCAAATCGCTAAAATACACTAAAAATCACATACAAAATTCCCGAAAAAATCGAAAATTGCTATACGAAATCCGAATAAACTTTATTGAAATGATGGCAGAATGTACTTTAGGTCGAAAATGGAATGTCAAAAAATTGCAGTAGATCGCGAAGAAACGTAAAAATCGCATTAAAAATCACAAAAAGTTCAAAAATCACGAAAATCAAAATTTACTATAATTGGATAAATGTTTCAAATCTAATTCAATTGACCTGTAGGCTCTCTTAAAATTTATGTTTTGGAAATCATGCTAAGCATTAGATCATGTTACTTTTATTCGTAATTAATTTACTTGGACTCCCTTAAATATAATTAATATAATCCCTTAAGTTAATATCAGTTTTTGTTGCATTAAAATATCTCAATTTGTTGATTTTCTGTAAGCAAGTAAATCCTATTGTTTTACAGTGGAAGTCTATGGGAATTTGGCGAAATATTAGAGATATCGCCAAGTTGGCGTCACTTTTGGCGACTCATTTTCGTTGCCAAATTTGGCGACATACCGCAAAGTTGGCGATAAACTTGGCGCATTTGGCGACAGAACTGTGTCCCTCTACGTTAACCTCCTTATAGGTATGGAAATGTACTAAATGCTGTTCAATAATTGCATAAAAAATTCGCTAAAAATTCAAAAATCGCTGCACGAATTCCAAATAAACTTTTTTGATAAGAGAATAAAATTTACTATATTGGGTTAAAAGAAAGAAACCATATTCTTCTCACTTATATGAAAATATCGCCTCGAAACTTAAAAAAGTGCTAAAAATCGCATAAAAAATTAAATAAAAAAAAATCTAATCAAAAAATCGAAAATCGGGCTTTGAGGGGCAAAACTTCATATATAGACTTACCTTTTCCCCAAATTTTGTAGCTCTACGTGCAGTGGTCTCTTCAGAACACCGTCGACACACTCACTCACACACAAACTTCTTTCCTTATTATTATAGATACTATATCAGCTTTAACTTTCATCTTAAATTTCTGCTTCAGTCAATTAATTGGAGAAAAAACGAGTTAATCTCGATCATGATATTTATTGAAATCAATAGTTTTCCGTTATTCTGTTGTATACCAGCTGTTCGCGAATAGCCGGCTTGCGAAGTTCTCGTCGCTTCACGAGCCGCCGGTGTACAATAGAACCACGAAAAATCAAGAAAAGTACACAAAATTATTCGCTATTATAGTGTCAGCTTTCAATCGAATATTTCCAAATTCAGGGAGGACCTTCATTCCATGGCCAAAAACATACACAAAAAATTTGGTTCAATTCTATGCATAAATCCATATACTTTTCGATGTTACAATATTGAAAATGGCACAAAAATTGCGATTACAGCGCCCCCTTCCGGCGGACTTTTTCAAAATTCAGAGACGCTCTTCTTGCCCTGGCCAAAAACATACACAAAATGTTTGGTTCTATTCTATGCATAACTTCATACACTTTTCGATGGTACAATAATGAAAATGGCGCAGACATCGCAATTATAGCGCCCCCTTCCGGCGGAATTTTATCAAGTTCAGGGAGAACCTGCTGGCCATAGCCTGAAACATACACAAAAAATTTGGTTCAATTCTGTGCATACATGGTGTGTTCACAAAGTTTCAAGACTGGTCCTAGAATACAAAAGTTATTAAACATTTTTGCCCAGCAAGCTAAAATTCTTCGAAATATGACCTTTGGGCATCACCACACCGCTGCCAGCGCTTTTTCTATTATTCATAGGCTCCCTGGGGGGGGGGGGGTCTTCGCACGCAGCGCTGTTAAGTGACCTTGTCAAAGCTGGAATCGTGGATCGCTAAAATCGTGTCGAATCGTTTCCCTTTCAGGTATTTCTTGATCCGGGGGAATAAAAAAATGTCGATGGGAGCGAAGTCG
Organism: Maratus speciosus; assembly: GCA_963932465.1. NCBI lineage: Eukaryota > Metazoa > Arthropoda > Arachnida > Araneae > Salticidae > Maratus > Maratus speciosus. The sequence goes on from OZ010794.1 coordinate 271,911,218, forward strand.
GGGCTATAGGAAGGCTTGTGGCAGTATTGCCACTTTAAACTTAGACAAAATTTGGCGGCTGCGAGCGATGTGTTAGAGGGCGCATTGTCTTGGTGAACAATCCAATTTTCTCTATAGTGTCTGGGCGGATGCGCCGGGTCAGGTCAGTTTTACGCTGGAATGCACCACTATTTGAAGGATAGAGTCCAGCGCGCCCGCCCAGACATCAGAGACGATTGGATTGTTCACCACAACAATGCGCCCTCTCACAAGCCGCTTGCCGCTGCCGAAGTTTTGCCTAAGTTTAACGTAGAAATACTGCCGCAAGCCCCGTACAGCTCCGACCTTGCTCCCAGCGGCTGTTTTTGTTACCCCTGATCAAGAAAGGCCTGAAAAGGAAGCGATTCGACACGATTCCAGCTACCCAAGCAGCTTCGACGAGGTGCCTTAACAGCCTTACTCACGAAGACCCCCAGGAAGCCTATGAATAATAGAAAAAGCGCTGGCGCGGTGTGTTGATGCCCAAGGTTCATATTTCGAAGAATTTTAGTTCGCTGTACAAAAATGTTTAACAACTTTTGTATTCTAGGACCAGTCTTGAAACTTTGTGAACACACCATGTAAATTCATACACTTTTCGATGTTACAATATTGAAAATGGCACAAAAATTGCGATTACAGCGCCCCCTTCCGGCGGAATTTTTCAAAATTCAGGCACGCCCTTCTTGCTCTGGCCAAAAACATACAAAAAAATTTGGTTCAATTCTATGCATAACTTCATACACTTTTCGATGGTACAATATTGGAAATGGCACAAAATTTGCTATTACAACGTCCCTTCCGGCGGATTTTTTCGAAATAAATGAAGGACCTGCTTGCCATAGCCAAAAACTTTTTAAAAAAAAGGTTCAATTCTATGCATTACTTCATACATTTACTTTTCGATGGTACAATGGAGACACACGGACAGGCAGACATTTTGTATAAATATGTTTTTTGCGATCTCCGACCCCTAAAACGTGTAAATCCTTCGAAAACTGTAAGTAGAAAAAAATTTCGATTACAATACTTTCTTCTGTTGAAGATTGAAGAAAGTAAAAAATTAATACAGAAATGTAACAAAAAAGAAACACAGTGAAAGGTGTTAAAACGGAATCTATTTACTGATCGGAAGATAATTACACTTTAAACAATTTCAATTTAAGCAGGCAGATTTGCATGATATTCTGTCTGGGACACGATTTTTTCTGTTTAAGACAAAATTCCGTTATAGACAGATTCTCTTTTCACAGATTTTACTGTATTAAATATCTAAAAGTTAAACTTTACCGTTTTTTCCAAAATGGAGATTTTAAAGTCTTTCATCGCCAAGGGGCCTCTGCTCCTCTGAAATTCTGCCCTCCCCCGTTAAAGATAAATTTTAAACGCATGAACGGAAAAGGAAAAAACAGAACTAAAAATTATCTTAGGCAGGATCAGATTAATTTAAATTCCTTCCAAAAAATACCACTATTGTTGTATAATAATCACTGACTTATTTCCACGAAGTATTTCTATAAAAAATAAGGAGAAGATTTTCACATAAAAATAGTGATGAATTTGTGTTCCGGTGCCCAAAAGCGTTTAGTCGGGACATTTTCACGGGCAGTTTAGCTGGGGCAGAACTTTCATGATGAAATATTCATAGTTTTATTATTATTTAATTATTTAAAACCGCTTAGGAAAAATAAATTTTACTTCTTTTTCCAAATCATCAGAAAAAGAAAAAAAATCCAGTTAACTAAATGTTATAATTCAGGAAGAGACTGTGATGCCAAATTACATATTGTTAGCTTTAGGCTGTTCTCAACTGCTCTGCTCAACAAGCGCAAAACGTTTTGACACATTTACAAATTCATTTTTTAACGGAAAGATAGAATTAATAAATTGATTTAATAAAATAGTCCAATCTTGAACGCCAGATTCACCTTTGTTTATTATATAAAAACATGGAAACATTTAAAATGCTTCATTTAAACACATTACTACATAGGTGTGATACATACAAATGTTTTCAATATACATACAAATGTTTTCAAAAATTAAAAACACTAGATGTTAAAATGATAAAAAGCTACTCCGAGCGCTTTCGGCTAACCTTAAGCCTTTGTAAAGGAGAAGAGAATGGACTGATAAAAACACTCGACGTTCGACACACAATCAATTATTACTTAGATATAATCATTTAGTCTCTCAAATTCTCAAAAAAAAAAAAAAAGAAAGAAAAAAAAAACCCTAGTCGGATGTGGCAATTCCAAAACTTTCTTCTATCTCATACATGTTAATATTTCCTGAAAAATAAAGCATATCAGTGCTACCGGTTAGGTGATTTACACCAAAATCTAATCAGCAACAACTTATGTCAAGTTGTAGCAGAATCTGAAACTTGATGAAAGTCCGTACATTAGTTTTTGAGGTAGAACTATTGCGGAAATCGTAAAAAAAATCTACATAGCACCGCCTCCTGTAGGTCGATTTACTCCAAAAACAAATCACTACCAATTTATATGAGGGATTAACTGAATCTGAAGTTTGATAAAAATTCATGCATTAATCCTTGAGATACAGTTATTGCGGGAATCGTGATAAATGCAGCCGAGCAACGCCACCTGTTGGGCGATTTACACTAAAAACTAAACAGCACGAATTTATATCAGGGACAAACTGAATCTGAAGTTTCGTGAAACTTCGGGCATTAGTTCCTGATATCGAGCTATTGCGATAATCATGAATAATGCCGCATAGCAGCGCTACCTGTCGGGCAATTTACACTAAAAACTAATCAGCATCAAATTATATTAAGGACTAACGGAATCCGAAGTTTTATAAAAATTCGTGCATTAGTTATTAAGATATAGCTACTGCGGAAATCGCGAAAAACGCAGCATAGCAGCGCCACCTGTTGGGCGATTTATACCAAAAAGTAATCAGCACCAGTTTACATCAGGGACTAACTGAATCTAAAGTTTTATTAAATTCAGTTCACTAGTTCTTGAGATAGAGCGCTCACAAAATATGTGTCACACACAGACAGACAGACTCACAGACAGACTCAAAGAAAGACAGACATTTTGTAAAAACATGTTTTTATGGTTCTCTGAGCCCTAAAACCTGTAAATCCGTTGAAAACCGGAATTCAAAGATTTTCATGAATCCAATATTCAATACTTTCTTCTTGCAAAGATAGAAAAAAGTAAAAAAAAAAAAATAAATAAAAAAATAAATAAATAAATAATTCTTAGCATGTATCACGCTTTTATTGTTAAAGTATTATTTTCTCTTGTTCCATTAAAATACTTTATCATAAAGTTACTTTAAGCTATAATATCAATTACTTAGTACATCTTTCATCAGTAACGCTTTTTTTGTTACGCATCAAATATATCTCATAATAAATCAATCACATTAAATAATAATATTAATATAAAACAAATGATTTCTTTTTGCAAACTGGTACTTCTGGTGATAATTTATTTTTTTCACAACAGGTAATTTCCTATAATATATCTATTTGTTTACATTATAAATATCAATTTCTAACTTCATAATTAATTTCATATAATAAAAACCAGTTCATCTATCAAAATATAATTTAACTTGCCTCTTTTAGAACATAAAATTATTGTTTACGATGTCATAATATGTTCTTGTCTTGGCTGTTGAAGGATGTTTTAAAATGTTATTACAATAATATTATGATTTGGAGGTGATAAAATAATGTTTTCAATGTCGTTATATTGATTTTTAATGGGTATTTCTAGTTCATGCCCAATTCTCTCTCTTTTTTTAACACTTTCCAACGTAGTTGAAAAATGCTTATGACTTCGGTTTGTCTGGCCGTCTGTCCACGCTCTAACTCCCGTAATTATACTCGGATTTTCATGAAATTGATAAAGGTTATTTAGAGTCACCCAAGCATGTTTGGTATTGTATATGAAGTTTGTAGGATTAATAGTTCAATTACAGGGGCACTCAAAAGTATTCCATTACATTATGGTATAGGGGAAAACATCGTTTGCTGAGTATTTTAATGACATTACGCTATTTCAAATGTATTGAAACTGGTATAAATCACCGAATTTCACTTCAAGATGATTACTATACAATAGGGCAATACAATATATCCACACTGCAAAAAATAATTGTTGATTTTACAGTATAATACTGGCATCTGAGGCGCCAGTATTATACTGTAAAATTAACAGTAATAAACCGTAAAATAAACAGTAATATAATGGTATATTTCTGCTTTTTCATTTATAAAACGGTATACTACTGTTTATTTACGGTTTATTACCGTTAATTTTACAGTATAATACTGGCGTCCCAGCTGCCAGTATAATACTGTAAAATCAACAATTTATTTTTTGCAGTGCAGGGCTGATCAAAGAATTCGGATAATTTCTCTATTGTAAATGGGAACAGCTGAAATTGGGTTTTGAAATGTGTTATGCGTTTCCATAGGGTTGAATTAGACGTAATATTTTAATTTTTTAAACGGCGCAGTTTTGTTACATTATTCTGAATGTGTTGGAAAGTGTTTCATAATCTATGCTTGGCGCATGATTTTTTCTTTCTTGTTTTTTTATAATTTTGTTTGAATATTGTCGAGTTTGATTATTTTTGTATGTCAACACATAAAAATTGCCATGCTTTGCTATTTTTACTCGCTCTGCTGTCTGTTCTTGCTTGTACAATATTTTATTATTTGGCGCCTCCTTGCTTCACGGCAAAAACCTGCTCCATGCCAATGAATTTGCTTCATGCCGGATAATTACGGAATAAGACTCAATGTTGCTATTATTTGGACTTCTTTATTTTTCCCGAACCTACACTGCCAGAATTCCTATGTTCCTAGATACTTTTTATTTACCTGCATTTTATTACTGTAAAATTTCTTTTTACAAAAATTATTTCTCAGAGTTCAACAGCGGACGTCTACACCAGGCTTGTCCATGTCCAACCTTTCAGAAAGCAGGGGCTCACCTCAGCGCTTGGCACACAATGAAGGGCGCCATTACTTAACATGACTGAAAACATCCGGCAATATTGTCGCACAATATTAGTATACACGTACGCCTTAACATAATGCAAATTAATCTTACAGCGGTAGACAGAACCTATCAGTGTTGAATTCATGGGGTGGACCGGGGACCACATTCCCGATCGGAGCAAAGATATGTCCTCCCCGGAACTCTATAATGCCCTCCTCCTCCCCCCCGGAGCCACAGAAATCCTTCCCGGAGAAAAGTGTCTGAATTCAACACTGGAACCTATAGTTCTGGAGTTGCATGTATTAAATTTCAAATTATGCAATTTTCTATGAGAGGTCTATCTCAAAAATGTTTGCAGGGTAAGGTGCCAGAAACTTTAATCGCGCCTATAATAACAACAATAACAAACAAAAAATAAACATGTAAATCAGAGATATTGCTAGGTTTCTTTTAGGATGTGAAAGCACGTTTTGACTTATTTTGAAAGCTTGAATTTAGTTTTATAAAAAGTATAAAAACAAAGACAGGCATGATAATGGCCAATCCTATGGGTAGTTCCAGAGAGATAGTCTGGAAGTGCTTTCATAGATGAAAATCATTCTGCACTGTTTTATTATTTTTTCTAAGTAAATCGAAAAAAAACCCCTAAAATTTCAAAAGTCAAGAAGGAAAAATTAGGCCCCTTTATCCCTCGTATAAAACAGTCAATGAGCCAGTGTGGCAATAACATAAAAAAAAGCTGAAATTTCATGCACATGTGTCTTCAAAGGGGCGGGAGGAGGTGAAAAACGTTTATTTTTCTGTTACTTCTTAAGTAACTAGGGGGGCACCACCCCCCTGCTCGCTACGCTCACCAAACCCCCGCGTAATCGCTTAGCTATTCCATTCGGTATAGCGAAGCAATTCCTATTTTCTAGCCAACCCCAGATTATTGTTTGTGCTTAAAAATAATGTAAATAGTTCAATTAAGCTCTATTCATAAGCTAATATTAGTTTTTGTTGCATTGAAATATCTCAATTTGTTGATTTCCTGCATGCAAGTAAACCCTATTGTATTTCAATGGGAGTCTTTGGAAATTTGGCGAAATACTGGAAATAGCGCTAAGTTGGCGTCACTTTTGGTGACAGAGAGACGGGTCTCCCCTTGGTAACCTCCCTTATAACGTCATAAAGCTCTGACCAATCAGTTGCATTTCACGGTATCTACGCAGATTTTCATTCTTCCATTTCCAAAGCATTACTTTTTTCAAGGCATACTTAGATACTACTACCGGCAGACCGATTTGCGTTTAATGTATGAAGTTGCTCGCCAGAGGACTCTGATACGCTGCCCAAAACAGAAATTTGACTCTGACCGTAACTTCAACGACGGGAACCAATCAAACCGCTCTGGGCAGGGTTCAGAGAATTCCAATATGTTTACATTTTTTTTCCCGTATAGATATGATTCAAAAGAGTTTAATAAAAATATTAACTCTCATCAAATTAAAAAAAAAAACATTATCATTTTAACAATTATCGGAATAATAAATGGTGCGACCGGAGAATACTTCCAAGGTGACTACTTAATACCAAGTTAATACTAAATACCAAGGTTGCCACTTTGGCGCATTTATCGCCTGGTTGGAGAGAAGTAGAGTATTCTACGATTCACCCCAATAAATAAAAACATGCATAGTCTAAAAACATCAATGTCACAAATTTATTTGCTATCTTCACTGCTGAAACAATAAAACTAATGGAATTTCTTTTAAATATATTAAAGTACTCATAAAATTCCTTGTAATAATTAATAAATATAATTTATTAAGTAACAAATACACTTACATGATTTAATCAAAATTGCTTGGATAACATAAAATATTGCAACGATATTTAAATCTGCGATCACCATTTCGGCACAGATGTCATATTCGCCCCATATTGGCGCGATTTTTTTCTGACGCCAATGTCATATACGCAATGTATACTTAACCGGCGCCAAAGTGTCGTTATTTTGCTTGATATGGCAACCCGGATGTTGTTGTTTATGCTGTTGATGTTTTCGCCAAATCGGCGTCGGAAAAAAATTGCGCCAATATGGGGCGAATGTGACATCTGTGCCACCATTTCTTTCTATAATTAAAAGTAAGAATATTTAATGTTTAAGGAAGATCGTCTTTTTTTTTTTTTTTTTTTTTTTTTCTATTATTATTATTATTTAGTTCGGACGATATAAACACAAACATTTTACGGGTAGCAATTGTTACTGATCGTAATTAAAATCTCCCGTACGAGGGCGCTGTGTCAGCGCCGTAATTTTATTTATTATTCCAATCGTCTGCGTGTTGACGATAGATTGTAATTTAGTTACTAGTGAGTGGAAACACTGAATTTTTGTTGTTGTTGTTATTGAGATAATGGAATGTTTGATTTGGAAACGGCCAGAGAGACTGTTTCACTCTTAACAATTATTGTTTTAAAATAAAGAAATATACAGTTCACTGCGAAGAGTTCCTTAAAAATGGTGTCATTGAGTAACTTAGTGTTTTATTCTTAACAGAAATTGGTCCGTCGAGGCCAAAGTAAACGGATTTATCGTTTGCTTTTAGAGTCAAGAATCAGCGACGAGACTTGGTTTCTTCGAATAAGGTAGGACTTTTTCTTTAACATGTCTACTGAATTAAAAAATATTTTGACAAAAAAAAGAGTTTTAAAATGTAAAATTACTAAATTTGTGAGTGAAATTAAATTAAGTGACTCTGATGAATGTTCTTTAGAACTTGTAAATACGAAATGTGATCAATTCAATACAGAATTGAAAGAAATGTTTGATAAAATTTATTCATTGTGCGATGAGGAGGAAATTGATAAATATATCGATGAACAATCATCGATTGAAAAAGAGTTAGATGAAACTTGGTTAAAAATTAAAAGAGCGAAACAAAAACAAATAAATGTTCTTAATGAATCAAAGCCGAAACAAGAGAATAGTGTAACGGAAGTTCGACTTCCCACGATTAATCTACCTTCTTTTAGTGGAAACGTACAGGATTGGATATATTTTAGTGATCTTTTTAAATCTAGCGTTCACAATAATAGCGCACTTTCGGGTGCTCAAAAGTTATCATATTTGAAATCTTCGCTTCATTCTGAAGCTGCAAAAGTTGTACAAAGTATAATGATTTCAGATGATAATTATCAAACAGCGTGGTCCTTATTAGAGGAAAGATATTCCAATAAAAGACAACAAGTGTTTGCTCACATTAAAAAATTAATGTCCATTAATTCAATACAAAGTGAAACACCTAGTGCTATTCTTAATTTAGCAGATACCGCCAGTGAATGTATCAGATCTCTAGAAATTCTCGATCAAAAAATTGAAGGGTTTGCGGATACAATAATAACTTATATATTGTGGCAGAAATTAGATGGGTCCACAAAATTATGGTTTGAACGTGAACAAAAAAAAGACGAGCTACCAAAATTAAAAGAATTAATCGAGTTTTTAAAAAGACAAGCGAGAACACTGCAAGTTTCCAAACCTCTTATAAATAATGTAACTCCTAAACGCAATGCTCAACAACGAATCACTAGTATGGTATCTACATCTAATGGTAAAAACTCAAAAACATTTAAATGTGTTAAGTGTCAGAGTAATGAATTCCACGGTTTGCACAAATGTCCAGAATTCTTAAATCTTTCAGTGGCTTCTAGATATGAATTCGTAAAGAAAAATAATATTTGTTTTAACTGTTTAAAATTCCACTCGGTTAGAAATTGTAAATCTACTTATTCTTGTCAGAAATGTATGAAAAAACATCCGAGTTTACTGCATTTCGAGAATGAAAATGAAAAACAAATTCAAAACAGCGATAGAAAAAATGAATTTATTTCAAAACCCGAGGTCAGTGATTGCAATACCCAAAACCAGAATCAAATCGTAGCGCATTCAAATCTAGACCCGAATGCTGCAACATTTCACATTTCTAACGAAAGAGCATTTTCAGGTACATCTGTTTGTGAGATGAATTATTTAAGTTCTGGCATCTTATCAACTGTCATTGTTTATATTAAAAATAAATTTGGTGAATTTAAGCCGTTAAGAGGTTTGATTGATGCTGGATCAATGAGTAATTTCATTACGATTCAGTGTGCTGATTATTTAGGAATTAAGAAAGAAAAAATAAAAGTTGCGGTTTCAGGATTAAATGGCATCTCCGTGAATATTAACTCCAAGGTAAAAGCATTAATTTCGAACAATTCAAATTTTAAGGCGGAAATAGAACTTCTTTGTGTACCAAAAATATCGGATACTATTCCAGTAAATCGGATTAACGTTCCAACAGAACAATACCTTAATAACATTAAATTAGCGGATCCAGAATTTTACAAACCTGGAAAAATTCATGTTCTTTTGGGAGCTCAAATATTTTATGATCTTTTAGAAGTCGGTCGAATTGAAGTCCCCAATTCTAATTTAAAATTCCAAAACTCGGTATTTGGATTCATTGCCTGTGGAAGCGTATTAAATCCTGACAATCAAATCACGCAAAATACTCATTGTGGGCTTGTTTGTAACTATGAAGATTTGACAAAAGAAGTTCAAAAATTCTTTCAGTTAGAAACATTAGGGATAAAAGACGATCCCACATGTACTGACGAAGATAGAGCATTAGAAATATTCGAAAAATCTGTATCTTATAAAAATAAACGTTACGAAGTTACCTTACCATGGAAAAAAGATTGGCGAGAAATGAACGACAATCTCAAAATAGCCAATAATAGACTAAACTGTCTTAAAGTGAAAATGAAGCGAAAATTAGAGCTTCGTGCTCAATATTGTGAGACTTTGAAAGATTATGAAAATAAAGGAATCATAGAAAAAATAACGGAAACGCACAAGCCAGTGGAGAAACCACTTTTTTATCTTCCACATCAACCTGTCTTTAGACAAAGCCTGACAACAAAAATGAGAGTAGTCTTCGATGCCAGCTCACACGATGTTGGCGAATTATCGTTAAATGATTGTCTTTGGCCAGGTCCAAATCTAAATCCAAACATATTCGATCTACTTATCAATTTTAGATTAAACAAAATAGCATTGATAGGTGATATAGAAAAAGCCTTTCTGCAGATATCCCTAGCGGAGAAAGACAGAGATGCAGTGAGGTTTTTATGGATTGGAGATAGAGGTATAGAAATATATCGCTTCAACCGAGTTCTTTTTGGTATGAATGCTTCCCCGTTTCTTCTTGCTGCTACTCTAAGAAAACATATCAAGAAATTTCAAGTTAGATATCCTACAACAACAAAGTTATTAGATAGGTGCCTCTACGTTGATGATTTCATCGCTGGTGCTGACAACTTGCAAGATGCGTTAGAAATCTCTCGAAATGCTGTTTATATTATGAGCGAGGCAAGTATGAAACTCAGAAAATGGTCAACTAATGATAACGATTTGATGGAGCGATGGAAACAAGAAGGGTTTGATACTCAGCCTCTACACAACCCAATTGAATTAGGATTTGACTCAACAAAGGTTCTAGGAATGTCTTGGCATACGAGTGAAGATTGCTTTATCGTAGATGTAAAAGGCTTATTAGAAATGTTATCAAAAAATGAAAACACCAAGCGCTTCATCCTGCGTGCTATTGGAAAAATATTCGACCCTCTTGGCTTGCTCACTCCTTATACTATTCGCATGAAATGCCTATTTCAAGATCTGTGGTTGAGGAAAATTGCTTGGGATGAAGATCTACCAATAGATGTTAAAGAAAAGTGGCTTCAATGGTGTTCTGAGATCCCACGCCTCTCCGACCTAAAAATTCCAAGAATTGTGCTAAATTCAACGAAAGAAGAAAATTCAGATGTGGTAGAGATTCACTGTTTTTGCGATGCTAGTAAGAAAGCCTTCGGCACTGTCATATACCTCAGAATTGTAAAAGAAAATGCTATTGAAGTTAACCTTGTGACTTCAAAAAGTAGAGTTACACCTCTTAAAAAAATCACTTTACCAAGATTAGAGCTATTGGGAGCTTTACTTGCTGCCCGACTAGGTAATGCAGTCAAGAAAATAGTAGATCATAAGAAGCCATCAGATGTGTTCTTCTGGACAGACTCGAAAATCACTTTGTACTGGATTAGAGGTTCTAGTAAAAGATGGAAATCATTCATAGCGAATCGTGTCAACGAGATTCAATCTTTGACTGACTCCAATTCGTGGTTTCATTGTCCGGGAAAGTCTAATCCAGCCGACCTCCTTACCAGAGGCGTCAGTGTTGATATGCTCTTAGAAAAGGATTTGTGGTTTAAAGGTCCCCCCTTTTTGAGAGAAACTGTTCTCCCGACTAATGACTGCAACATCCAAAATTCGCCAGATGACTATTCTGATGAACTAAAGAAAACAGTTAAATGTGAAAATGATAACTCTTTAGTTACTCTAGCTATTTATGATCAAAATTATTTATTAGATTATATTATTAGTGTTAGTAATAATTATATAACTATCATTCGTATTTTATGTTATGTGCTTAGATTTATTCATAACCTTCGAAATGTTAATAGAGTGAAAGATCATCTTACTTCTAAAGAATTGAATGCTGCAGAATTATCACTGATAAAGATGGTTCAACAAAGTGAGTATCAGGAAGAAATAAAATGTCTTCAGAAAGGTAATTCGGTACCAAATAAAAGTAAACTAACTTCTTTAAATTGTTTCTTAGATGAAAGTAATATTTTAAGAGTTGGGGGTAGACTGGGTAACTCATATTTGACAACAAATGAAAAACATCCTATGGTTCTGCCAAGTAAGCATCCCCTTACTTTAATTATTGTAAGATATTTTCATTTAAAGTATTTACATGTAGGATCACAAACATTGTTGTACCATATTCGTCGTAAATTTTGGATAACTAATGGTAGAAACATCTGTCGCAAAATAACATATGAATGTGTCGCTTGTTTTAAAAACAAGCCTGTGTTAGCGAGTCAAGTTATGGGTGACTTGCCCAAAGAGCGTGTTACACCTTCATTTCCATTTTCCATTATTGGAACTGATTATTGCGGCCCTTTTTACATTAAATTCAAAAATCAAAGGAAAGGTACATATAATAAAGTGTATGTATGTATATTCGTTTGTCTCTGCACCAAAGCTATTCATCTAGATTTCGTTTCAGATCTCACTTCTGCAGCCTTCATTGCTTGTTTTAAGCGCTTTGTTAGCAGAAGGGGAAAGTGTTCAAAAATATTTTCTGACAATGCAAAAAACCTTGTAGGGGCAAACTTAGAATTGAAAAGGCTTCACAATTTGGTTAGACACCCAGATGAAGCATTAGCTGATTATTTTGCAAGGGAAAATATCGAATGGAATTTTATTCCTCCGAAAGCGCCGAACTTCGGTGGTCTTTGGGAGGCAGGGGTTAAATCATTCAAATTCCATCTAAAACGTGTAATTGGTAACGCGCACCTCACTTTAGAGGAATTTCTGACAGTAATTCTAGAAATTGAAAGTGTTTTGAACTCAAGACCTCTGTCCCCATTGTCATCAGATTTCGACGATTTCGAGACTCTGTCACCGGGTCATTTTCTTATAGGTAGGCCCTTAACGTCTATTATTGAACCCCAGCTCACTGAAATTTCGGAAAACAAACTTAGCAACTGGCAAAAAATAACAAAATATAGCCAGCAAATATGGAAATTATGGAAGCGAGACTATCTGAACACCTTGCAGCAACGTAATAAATGGCAAATAAATAAAAACAATATAAATGTTGGTTCTCTCGTATTGATCAAAGATGAAAATATGCTCAGCACAAAATGGGCAACAGGTAGGATTTCCGAGATATTTCTCGGTAAGGACAAAAAAGTTCGAGTAGTGAACATTCGTCTACCTAACGGTAGAATAATAAAGAGAGATGTGAGAAGTATTTGTCCTCTTCCAATTAATGGAAACTAATTTCTTTAATGTATATATTTGGTATATTTTGAATATATTTTGTTGTTTAATTTCTATAGTATGTTTTATTGTATTCAAATGTAAAGTAATTTAGCCATTTTTCCTTTGTTATTAATTATATCTTTGCATTGTTATATGTAGTATTATGTAATTTTATATTATATATTAGAGTAGTTTTGAAACCTGCAGGTTTCAACGGTCGGGAGTATGTTACTGATCGTAATTAAAATCTCCCGTACGAGGGCGCTGTGTCAGCGCCGTAATTTTATTTATTATTCCAATCGTCTGCGTGTTGACGATAGATTGTAATTTAGTTACTAGTGAGTGGAAACACTGAATTTTTGTTGTTGTTGTTATTGAGATAATGGAATGTTTGATTTGGAAACGGCCAGAGAGACTGTTTCACTCTTAACAATTATTGTTTTAAAATAAAGAAATATACAGTTCACTGCGAAGAGTACCTTAAAAATGGTGTCATTGAGTAACTTAGTGTTTTATTCTTAACAGCAATAAATTCGTCAAAAATAACTGCTTCAAGCCAGTTATGAGAACTGTAGTTTGTTAAAAACCAAATTTTAATTTTAAAACGTGTATATAAAACGCAAGCTATTTTTATGTAAATACGGGAGATTCAAAAAAGAATAACAGAATGAACCAAACGATCAAGTAAACAATAAGTAATTTAGCTAATCTTAAAAGCATGTGAATACTAAAATACTACAAGCTGTGTTAAATATCCTTTTAAATCGAAGGAAATTGAAGAATATAAGTACTTAATTTATTATTCTGAAAATACGATCAATGATTCTGAAAATACGATCAATGATTCTGAAACTTCGACGATGAGAAACAAGCCGCTATCTGGGCAGGGTATAAATGTAAACAAAAAAGAGCACGTTGTGATGTTTTGGTTCAGGGTTTGAAGCTGAATCCCACTTCACTTTTTCGATGGTTTTTGGCGAAATGCGTGGGCCGTATATATCATAGTAGGCTATACATTTTGGTACTTTTCCGTTATACGGACAGCATTGTCGCCAAGCGCAATAGTTGGCTCAAAATGAAAATCACGTGAATTGAAACATTTGAAAAATAAAAGAAAAACATTGTCGATAGTAAAGTGAGCATTTTAAAAATATAACATTTGAAAATGACAGAACTTTACGAACTATTTTATAAATCACAAATATATAATTAAAATAAGTGAACAAATAACTGTTATACAATAAAGTAATAAAATAAAAAAATCATATTAAACTGCTGCCATAAAATTACAAATCTCTTTGGCACAGATGTCATATTCGCCCCATATTGGCGCGATTTTTTTTTCGGTTGCCAATTTGGCGAAAACATGAACAGCATAAACAACATAGGTACAGATGTCATATCCCCATATTGGCGCGATTTTTTTCTGACGCCAATGTCATATACGCAACGGGTATTTAACTGGCACCAAAGTGTCGTTATTTTGCTTGATATGGTAACCCGGATGTTGCTGTTTATGCTGTTGATATTTTCGCCAAATTGGCATCGGAAAAATCGCGCCAATATGGGGCGTATATGAGATCTGTGCCACAACATAATCCGGATTACCACATCAAGCAAAATAACGACACTTTGGCGCCAGTTAAGTACCCGTTGCGTATATGACATTGGCGTCAGGAAAAAATCGCGCCAATATGGGGCGAATATGACATCTGTGCCATATCTTTTAGCATTGCAGTAAACATTTCATTTTTTGAATGAAGACGTCGCCACGTAAACTCTATGAGATACGACTCTAAATGATGAAGAACTGTTCCCCGATGTCTTTTGTTGCGCCATTTTGCGATGCCCCATAATCTCTCAACATTTTGAGTATGATATCCAGTATTAGGGTCGACAAAATTGTATTTGTGATTTACTGTGAAATGATCATAACCAGCACTTCGCAGTTCATCTGTTTTATATCCTTTCCAGTAATCTGTATAAATAATACTTCCATCAGCTACATTGTTTTCTATTGCCGCCATTAAAGTTTCAGCTGTGCGATCGGAAATAGGAGTAAGGAAACATCCCCGTGTTTCACGGCATAAACATCTAACACCCATTGAGGAGGAAGAACACGCCCTACGTTGCTTTTTCTTCTGGTAAAAAGACTTTCATCTACTTCTATAATTTTATTAGGTCCACCGATTTTTCTATTTGGTCGTGAACATAAAGCATTTGCACAAACTTCTCTAAAATAACTATTCCAGTCCACTGTTGTATTGTGGTTTATATCAAGTTGCAGCTCACAAAGCTCAATCGATGTCAACTCTTGGCACCATAAATATATAAACCTCAAAGCATTAAGAAAAGACAACCGCGATCCTTCAAACCATGTTTTTTGTCGTATTCCTACGCTTTCTTCGCATGATCGTAAGCTACATCTCCATTTCGGATTTCCAGAACTCATCCATAATTTCATTTCATGGTTGTTTAAACACAACCTTTTATTATGCAGAATTCCAAATTTCTAAAACAGTTTTATCGCAACTTTCTCATCATCTGGTAATTGACAAATGGTAAAATCCATCTCAGCGTCAGCAGTAAAAGTAAATTATAATTTTATAAAAAAAAAAGGGGCACAGATGTCATATTCGCCCCATATTGCCGCGATTTTTTTCTGTCGCCAATATCATATAGGCAACGGGTACTTAACTTGCGCCAAAGTGTTATTTTGCTTGATGTGGTAACCCGGATTATGTTGTTTATGCTGTTGATGTTTTCGCCAAATTGGCAACCGAAAAAAATCGCGCCAATATGGGGCGAATATGACATCTGTGCCAAAAAAGCATTTTTATTTCGAATAATAGCAAATTAAAAAGCTTTCCAAAGTTAAGGTTAAATAATAATCATTCACGTAATTCACGTTTCATAAATAACAAATCACAATGTTTCGCATGGTTTACAAGAAAAATCCTTTTCACGATGAGGGCTGAAATAATTGGCACATTAGCATACATTTTGGCATGCTGTCCGTATAACAGAAAAGTACCCTTAAGGTAGGCGAAATACTGGAAATAGTGCCAAGTTGGCGTCACTTTTGGCGACAGAGAGACGCGTCCCCCATTGGTAACCTCCCTTATAGCGTCATAAAGCTCTGGCCAATCAGATGCATTTCACGGTATCTACGCAGATTTTTTATTGGTCCATTTCCAAATCAAAACTTTTTTTTATATATAGAAGGATAAAAATTAAATTTAAAAAATCAAAAACCCGACTGCGTAAAAAGCGAACTAATTTATTATTTCTCATCAATGTGAGACTATTTTTTATATTACTTACCTATTTTTTTATTTACTTGTATTGATGACTTTTAAGTTGTATTTAATTGTTTGTTCCTATAGAGATGAGTTCGGGCTCGTTTTTTGGAGCCCGGGCCCGCCCGAGCCCGACGATTTTAAATCCGAGCCCGAGAGATTTTTTGTCATCAGAGCCCGAGCCCGATACAACTCTTTACCGATACATCTTATATCTATAATCGATTCCTTCCTCATAACAGTCTTCCGTGATTGACGTGAACCGGAAAATCAACGTAAATTACAAAATTGACACCGTTATCTTAAAGGTCAGATGCCTTTATATTAAAAGAAGAAACACTGACTGGTTGCTTCCTATCAAAATAATAAAGTAATTATTTTTACTTACGAAGCAAAGTGATCTCGTAAATCTACTACAGAGTCCTTAGCATGAGCAGAGTTCATGACAAATAGATATAATACCCAGTAAAGTTATTTTCATATGAAGAATGATTATGACTCATGCGCAAATATAAGATTAAATAATTTGCAAACCTCAAGCTAATTCTGATCTACTAAAAATCGA
Organism: Maratus speciosus; assembly: GCA_963932465.1. Classification (NCBI taxonomy): domain Eukaryota; kingdom Metazoa; phylum Arthropoda; class Arachnida; order Araneae; family Salticidae; genus Maratus; species Maratus speciosus. The sequence continues at coordinate 271,928,012 of OZ010794.1, forward strand.
AGAAAACATTCTCTTTGTGTTAGATAACTAAATAAAAAATAAATAAACGATCGGATTAAAAAATATCTTCTGTCACAAACGAAAATCCTAATAAAAACAAATTCATTGCTTGTGTTTGTTTTGATTGGCGCCATACTAATTGATCGTCGTCGAAAATGCCGTACACATAAATCTGAAAACATCATAAATTTTCTTTTGAAACAGCAATCAAATACTAAAATAAATAAACACGATTTTTGTTACCCCTTCATTTTGATCTAAATAACATCGAAAAGACTTGAAAAGTAATTTTAAACGGGGAAAAAAGTTCTTTCAATCTTTTCTATACATAAGTAAATATAGTTTTCCGGTTTCAGAAAGAACGAGCCCGAGCCCGCCCGAGCCCGAAGGCTAGAATAAAAATAGAGCCCGAGCCCGTGTCGGCAGGGGCGTAGCCACAGATATTTTTTCGGGGGGGGGAGAATTCGAAAATTTTCCAACTTGAAACAAATTGCTCCAATTTTCGACTAAAATGATATGCACAACGTGTGTAATAATTATAATGGTACTTTTGCACAAAAAATTCCTTTCCAAAGAAAAATTCTGAAACTGAAAACATAAAAATTCTAATTATGGGTTTGTTTACTAAAAAAATAAATACGCTTTTTACTTTCTTCTGTCTTTACAAGAAGAAAGTATTGGATTCGTGAAAAAATTCGACTTCCGGTTTTAGACTGATTTATACGTTTTAGTAAGTCCTGAACACGATTCGACTGTTTTTAGATAATATCTGTCTGTCTATATGTGATACAAATTTTGTGGGCACTCTAACACAAGAACTAATGCACAAAATTTAACAAAACTTTAGAGAATCACTTATACAGTCGAACCTCGTTAACGCGAACACTCAAGGGGAAACTTTTTTTCTTCGTATTAAAAGTAATTCATGTTATTGGAACTTAACTACATTCCATACAACTGGACGAGGTAATCGGAAACAGTTCGTGTTAACGAGATTTGACTGTACCTTGATAAAAATTCGTGCTGGTTTGTTTTTGGTGTGAATCGTCCAACAGGTGGCACTGCTATGTGGCCTTTTTCACAATTTGATTTTAGCGATAATTATATCTCAAAAACTATTACACGGAATTTGATCAAACGTCATATTCTGTTAAACTTTGACATAATTTGATGCAGATTAGCTTTTTATGTATATCATATAGCAGGTGGTGCTGCTATGCAGCATTTTTCACGATTTTGCGATAGCTGTATCTCAAAAACTAATGCACAGAATTTAGTCAAACTTCATATTTCACATAAGTAGCACTTCCACATAAATAGATCCTTATTAGGCTTGGGTCTATACCGTACAAAGCTATCGCTTTTGTGCACTTTGAGTAAGGAATTTTGGTTGCAGACATCTAAGAGACTGGGTGCCAAAATTTAATGATTTGTTTGAAAAATGCATTGCTTATATCTCCTTTTTAAATGCACACAATTCAACAAATCTATACCTTTAGAGTTTGTTATTATAGGCAAAGAATTGTCATTTAATTTTGGCACTGTGATTGCGAATTTTGCGGTATTAACATGTATGGAGTAGAAGAAAATTTTGGGATTGGCACATCCGACTAGTTTTTACTTAATATTAATTCTTGTGGTCTTCAAAGAAGCCCACCTGTTAATAGCATCGCTTAGTTTAATAAAATTCCTTATTTCACTTTCATATTTTAAAAGCATTAGGCTGTCAAGTCTGTCATCCCTCATTGTAGATTGCAATATATATTTTTTAAATTTTTATTTGACTAAAGATTCTTTCATTAGATGCAACGCCATAAACATAAGCTGCTGTGAATGTTAAGGTACGAATATATAGTTTGACGGCGGGACCCATATAGTCTTTGAATTTCATGGCATGAGTAAAAGGTTTGTTAAGTGAGTTGGGATTTGGTTTATTTCTATTTGACTGTTCAAGTCATGCACATCCGGTTTCTTATATCCAGGTGGAAACATTATTAACTTTTCCCTTGGACAATTTTAATTTAAATATGGAATGCATTGCTGCAACATTCTCTTGATATAGGGAACATTGTCATTTAAGCCCATTACTAAATTCCCGAAATTTTCTTGTATTTCTTATAATTCTTTACTGTAAAACTGGTTGTGTATCAATGTCCATTGCTGTGCTATTATTTTTATCTATTGTCTCTGGTGTAACCGTTTTCCTACGGCGCTTTCGGAACTCAGCTTCTCCAGTCACATCCTAATATTCATAATTGTTTGTGAGCTTGTCTGTAAGGAAATCTTTATTTCTTTAAAATTTTATTCAAGTGCAACGTGTCAGTGTTACAGATTTTTTCTTCAGTTGATGGACTGCTTTCATGATCATATTTCTGTTCCAAATTAAAATCGTCCATTTTTTACCTTTTTCATCCTCGAATGGATTTTTAGATGCTGTAAATACTTGCACGAAAACTCTTTTCCTATTATGAAGGGTTTCTTCGTGCTAAGATTTATAGTGACTTTTTAGAACAGCTTTAAACACAGAACACTGGACTTTTGGTTTTAAATTTTATAAACACATATGAATATAAACGAACAGGACTGATATATATTTCCGCACACAAATAAAAGTAAAATATGACACATTTATCTAAACTAACGACTTCTTATATCCGCATTTGCTCACATAACGCTTTTTACTTGACAGCAAAGGGTTAACTAATTTTTGCGGCAAAAAAAATCACGAGAATGAGTAAAATATTGTCCAAAAATCGCAAAATTAGTCAAAAGAGTTGTGAAATCTCATCAAATCTTCTTGCCCATAGCTGTGTTTCAAGTAGGTTACTACATTCTTTTCTGTTGTGCTACAAGTGATCTCCAATTTTCAAAAGAAGCTGCAATCCCTTTGGATTAAAATAGCTGGATTCTCTTTTAGGAGGAGAAGGGGAGGTAGGGTGAAATTTTTGAGAAAGGAACAAAGTTTTGGAGGAAATAAAGGATTATTGTTATTGATTATCAGTTATTGATGGACAGGAGTAGAGAAATTTAGGTTTGGTAGATGTACGATATTTTTGTAGAACTGAAAAATACAATGATAGATTGAGTGTGGCTGACTTCTTTTTGTATTTCTTTTGATAATTTAACTTGTTTACTGTTGCAGTACTCAAAATAATCACCAAAACAATAAAAATTTCGTAATTTTTTTACTATTACTTTAAAAAAAGAAAATGTCCCAAAAATCTAGAATTTCCCAACTCTAAGCTCAAATTTCCCAACTTCACATATATTGGGGGTGGGGGAGGCTCCCCCCATACCCCCCATGGCGACGCCCCTGCGTGTCGGGCCCGGGCTCGGGCTTTCGGACTCCGGCTGAGCCCGTCTCATCTCTAGTATCTATAAACACTGCTTTGAGGAGATCTATAGATGTGTATGAAGGTTAGACTTGAGGGAAAGCTAGAGATCCTACCCGCACAACATCCAGGTTGTGTAATATTTAAACGGAGCTTCTGACTGAAAAATAGTCAATGAAACATCGTCTTCATTTTGAAGACCTATCCAATGATATGCCATTCAATATGGCGCGTAATTTTTTTTTCGCCTCTACCGCCATTTTGAATTTATAAAAACAAAACCTAGCCTATAACCATCGGACGGTTAAGACGAATCGATAGAGACCTTATTCATTGAAATCCATCTAGCCGTTGGGATGTTTCGAGGGTATAAAGAAAGCCACATATCCAGATGCTCTTGAAACACATAATCCTTCTTGGCAGTCGGGTAAAAAGAGCTATTTCGAATTACTACCAAATTTAACGATGATAATTACACTTTATAAAAAATAACTACAAATCGTGAAAATATGCATTATTAAATTTTTAAGGTATTTTTCTGGTTTTTAATGCTTTTCACAGATTTTGAAAATATCTCTGATGCAAATATTAATGATTTTAAAGAAAGCATTCTTTATAATGGAATTTTACTTCTAAAAAGTCTAATAACAGGAAACCTTCAAAAGGGCGCCAAGAAAATCTTCAAAGGGCGCCATGGCACCCGCGGGCGCCGCGTTGGACAGCCCTGGTCTACACTACCAGGCAGGGCCGTGCAAAACGGGGGCGAAGGCGGCGGTCCCCCCGTGCGCGGAAATTAAGGGGGTGCCAAATTTGCACCACAAATTTGGTTTCTTATTCTCTTTTTGAAAAAAAAAAATCCCTGCCGGCTCGGGCCTACAGGCGGATGTAGATTTCGAAGTTAAGTACTAAATTCACCAACAAAACTTAAATCAAGATTAGAGATAAACCCAGTTCCTTCACTAAAAATGAGCTCTAGGGACCTAAACATTTTGTGAAGATTCTAATATACACGAATACACACACGCATGTTTATGGAATAGGTTTAAAAATGGCTAAAACAAATTCAGAGAACCTCAAAGTGTTAAAATATGTAAATATGTCCATAGTCGGGTTTTTATCATGTTTTAATACGTTTCTTCAAACTCACATGACGTTACATATTCACCTGCTGAGGTCCATTATATTTCCAATATGACGCAATATATATATATTTTTAACCCGGGAGAACTCGCTGCATGAGATTTTCTCTCACAGTCGTACTTTTTTAAGACTCTTATTTAAATCATTTTTCATTTTAATTAAAATTTCAAAATGTTTTACAATTATTTTACCTATTTTGTGAATAAAAATACTAAGCCAACCAAAAAAAGTTGATGTTATATGAATAGTAAAAGAAAAGCAATTGGCCATTCTCACTAGCGAGTTCTCCCGGGTTAATTCTTCAAATTATTTATTTCATTTTGAGTTTTCATTCTGAAATCTTGCTCTAGAAAACTCATGACGTAATATTCAATTTGTGTTCAATTCGTCATTCTATTTATTTAATTTATTTTTTCACGCGAAAATTTTGCAATAGAAATGTAATTATTGTAGTGAGTATTTTATTATTATTTTTTAATTGTTGCCACTGCTATAACGAAAACTGTTTATTTTTTTCTGTCATTGTTGTGTAAGAGCTGGTTTTAAGAGCCTTGTAAGAGCCTTGGGCCGATTTTGCCCAATTTCAATCCCCGACGAGATTTTAGCCATCTGAAAGTTGTTGGCGAGTTTGAAGACGATCCGTGCATAATTGCGACTTTTATCGTGCGGACAAAATTTAGTACATACATACATACATATATATATATATATATATATATATATAAACTTTTTAGGTGGGGGTGGTTTTGGGTTCCTGGGGTCCTATAATGAAAAGTTATGAAGGAATTTTTCAAAAGTCGCACCATGGTAACGACTGCAATAGGTAGTATTTCTTACGAAATCTACCTAAAAGATATATTTACAGATTGGGATTTTTTCCCAATGAAAGTAGTATATGCGAAAGTTATCGCATCGTCCTTTAGCCTACACCCAAACACAAATTTATGAATAAGGACGTCTTTCTTTTCAAAACTTGTTTTAGGTCTTTGTCCTGGTCTCTTTCGCTAACTTTCTCTTTTCTGGGTCTGTAATTTTTAGGGTTTCGTTCATCTGACGAACCCTATTCGTCTCGCTCCTCTGTCTGTCTGTCCGTCACAGAGCCCGTTCTCAGAAACTACACATGCTGGAGACTTGAAATTTTGCATACTTATAGATGAACACCACACATCATACGACAAATCATAAAATTTTGAAAAAGTCGTACATTTAACCCTTTGGGCTCACACATGTGTATTTTAAACAATTCTTTCTAAGTGAGTCCCTAATTAAGTTGTAGGCGTGAAATTTTGCGTACTTATAGATGGACACCTCAGATCAAACGACAAATCATAAAATTTTGAAAAAGTTGTACATTTAACCCTTTGGGCTCCCACATGTGTATTTTAAACAATTATTGCTATGTGAAAATCTAATTAGGTTGGAGGCGTGAAATTTTGCATACTTATAGCTGAATACCTCACATCAAACGACAAATCATAAAACTTTGAAAAAGTAGTACATTTAACCCTTTGGGCTCCACATGCGTATTTTAAACAATTATTTCTATGTGAGCTTCTAATTAGGTTGGAAGCGTGAAATTTTACATACTTATAGCTGAGCACCTCACATCAAACGACAAACTATAAAATTTTGAAAAAGTCGTACATTTAACCCGTTGGGCTCCCACATGTGTATTTTAAACAATTCTTTCTAAGTGAGCCCCTAATTAGGTTGGAGGAGTGAAATTTTGCATACTTATAGCTGAATACCTCACATCAAACGACAAATCATAAAATTTTGAAAAAGTCGTACATTTAACCCTTTGGGCTCCCACATGTGTATTTTAAACAATTCTTTCTAAGTGAGCCCCTAATTAGGTTGGAGGAGTGAAATTTTGCATACTTATAGCTGAATACCTCACATCAAACGACAAATCATAAAATTTTGAAAAAGTCGTACATTTAACCCTTTGGGTTCCCACATGTGTATTTTAAACAATTCTTTCTAAGTGAGCCCCTAATTAGGTTGGAGGCGTGAAATTTTACATACTTATAGCTGAGCACCTCGCATCAAACGACAAATCATAAAATTTTCAAAAATTCGAACATTTAATCCTTTGGGCTCCCACATGAGTAGTTTAAACAATTCTTTCTAAGTGAACTCTAATTAAGTTGGAGACGTGAAATTTTGCATACTTAAAGCTGAATACCTCACATCAAACGACAAAACATAAAATTTTCAAAAAGTCGTACATTTAACCCTTTGGGCTCCCACATGTGTATTTTAAACAATTCTTTCTAAGTGAGTCCCTAATTAGGTTGCAGGCGTGAAATTTTGCGTACTTATAGATGGACACCTCAGATCAAACGACAAATCATATAATTTTGAAAAAGTCGTACATTTAACCCTTTGGTCTCCCACATGTGTATTTTAAACAATTCTTTCTAAGTGAGCGGCTATTTATGTTGGAGGTGTGAAATTTTGCATACTTATAGCTGAACACCTCACATCAAACGACAAATCATAAAATTTTCAAAAAGTTGTATATTTAACCCTTTGGGCTCCAACATGTGTATTTTAAGCAATTCTTTCTAAGTGAGCGCCTATTTATGTTGGAGGTGTGAAATTTTGCATACTTATAGCTGAACACCTCACATCAAATGACAAACCATAAAATTTTGAAAAAGTCGTAAATTTAACCATTTGGCTCCCACATCTGTATTTTAAACAATTCTTTCTAAGTCAGCCCCTAATTAGGCGTGAAATTTTGCATACTTATAGCTGAACACCTCACATCAAATGACAAACCATAAAAGTTTGAAAATGTCGTACATTTAACCCTTTGGGCTCCCACATGCGTATTTTAAGCAATTCTTTCTAGCTGAGCCCCTTATTAAATTGGAGATCTGAAATTTTGCATACTTATAGCAGAACACCTGAAGCCAGGCGACAAATCATAAAATCTTGAAAAAGTCTTACGTTTAACCCTTTGAGCTACTACATTTATATTTTAAGCAATTCTTTCTAAGAGAGCCCCTAATTAAGTTGGAGACATGAATTTTTGCATACGTATAGCTGAATACCTCAGACCACACGACAAATCATAAAATTTTCAAAAAGTCTTATATTATTTACTCCCCCGAGCTCTAACTTGTATATTTTAAACAATTTTTCTAACCTCCGCCCTTTTCACCCGGGGAGCACTTTTCCAACTTTTGCCGACACCCCCTTGACCATTCTTTCATATTATGCAACATAGCCTTACATATTTTAGTTCCACTTTTTACCGCCAGGGGCGCTTACTTATCTCGGGTGCTATGGGCCCAATCCTTTCGACTACTATATGTACGGATAGTATGTAAAACGGAGTTTCGTTCGGATAGAGGTTTGTTTAGAATAGAGTGCGCCCCTGGTTGCGAAATGTGGAACTAACAGGTTTTTCAAAAGGATAAAGTGTTTTGAAAGGAATATTAAACGAAACCCTCTGTGCGATCTGTGATCACACTTACCCACTTGTTTTCTGTGCTTGTGACAAAAACATATACTCTCAAAATAGCATAGAATTTTTCTTCTGGGGATACAAAAGGGTTGCAAAATGTTATACTTTACTGCTAGATACATATTTTCTACATCCATTTCCCAGATTCCCTTTGCCAAAATATACGTGCAATTTCCTCTTATGTTATTTAATTGTTTGGAATTTCTGAATTAAAATTAAACATAAAGTTCAAAAATAAACGCGAAATATGTATTCAATAGAATTTATTTCTGTTTCTACACTTTTCAGTTTTGTAATACATCTCACAAAGAAAAAGTGTGTATATGTGGGGAGGGTGGGGGGGGGGGGGGTCGTCAAATTGAAACTTTGCCCCGGTCGCAGTTTTCTCTTCGCACGGTACTGCTACCAGGGACAATGACTAACTTTCCCTCCCCACCCCGTTGCCTGCGCCGATGTCTACTCAAGAAAGGTCAATATTGACGATATCATCTACAGTAGAACCTCTTTTATCCGAAACTCTTTTAACCGAAATCCATTTTGAAAGCTTTTTTTTTTTAACTATCATATTACTTGTGTGCAAGCGGTTCTTTCAGAACTACGAGTACATATAAATATTTTAGATCCTCTTTCTTAGAGTTCCTTCGAATTTAACTTGAGATCCCGTAAGTTGTGGAGTGGAAGGAAGAAAACGAACAAATTAGCAATTCTAAAGCTTTTGAATGTTTTGCAAAAGGTTTGGCATGGCTGGAGCAGCAGAAGTACTGTGATACTGGTGAACTAATAATATTAAAAAACTCCGTGATAGAGCTTCAAAGCAAAGCCAATCGAAACAGCGACAAACAAAACATTTTTTCAAACCCTTGTGATGAATATAAAATGTATTTAATTTAAAAATTAAAATTCAGGTAATTTATTTTTGTTTCTATTTTGCTATTGCTTTATATTTATTAAGCACTTGTTACCACAATAAGAAATATTGCATTTATTTATCCTTAATCTTAAAATTGACGCATTTTCGATTATCCGAAAATTTCGATTTTCCGAAAGAGGGTCGGTCCCAATTACTTCGGATAATCGAGGTTCTCCTGTACATTATGAAAACTAGAAATATGTATTCTCTAATGTTTTTATTGGAAATAAATAACATGTAACAATATTTAACCTATTTTCGCATAGTGGTTAAAATCTGATCCAAACTGGAAAACCCTTCTTTACATTAGAGATGCGAAATTGTATGATCATTTCATGCATATTAAAATTCATTTATGTCTACAGGGTGTATCTGAAAAAGGGGCAAAACTTTACGGGGTGACAGAACGCGGCTATACCAGTAAATTTCGTCATAGAATGTATGTTCGCAAGCGGCGAGAATTTAAACGGTAGTTTTCCACTGTCGCAGTTAGAGAATTAACACAAGAATGAGGGGAGATACTTCAGAAACCATTTTATTAACAGGTATGTAATTAATGTACAGTCGTGGAATAAAAAAAGTAAAAACCCCCTACTATCGCCTCAACAAATTATCGTAGACGAAAGTTACTGGTACCCAACGATTGGAAATAAAGTCTACTTTTAAATGATGTATATAAAATTTGCTTAGGGGGCCATCTACACATTAAAACGAATCCAAACTTCATTTTTTTCAATGGCAATATCCAATTTTAACCAGATATTTCAAATCTTCGGTTCAAACGTTGCCCAGACACCAAATTTCAAGTCATTTGAATGATAAGTTTTCAATTATAAACATTCAAAATTTAGTGCTTCTCATGTTAAATTACATTTTCATATTTTTATTTATATTTCCTGACATTCTGCTCCTAATGTGCTAATTTTTTGTGTAGCAATAATACTAATATACCCAAACATAAATACGTTGAATTTGCAATTTTTATAATTTATGATATGAATTATGAAATTAATATTCGAAAAAAATATGAATTGCAACCTACAGTTTTTTTTTTGAAGGATTTAGTTTTATTAAGTCCTGCTTTAAGGAAATCCAGAATTTCACAATTTTCTTCCAAGTAGTTTTCAAATTATGCATAAAAAACTGCAAAAGGATGTTTTAATGGGGCGCCTGTGATAGATGTGACCAGTGCCATCGCTAAGACTTTTTATTGGTGGGGGAGAGAACCTTAAATTGCCAAGTCAAATTTCAGTATTTGCCAACTCATTTTACAATTTTGCCAACTTACCACAGTTAGAAAATGTAATTTATAGTTCTTATTTTTTAAAAGTTTAATAATATTGCCAATTATTTTTGTAATTTTTACCAAGTCTATCAGAAATAGAAAATCTATTTATATAAAATCCAAGTCTCTGTGTGTCCCTCACGATTCCGGTAGGACCGCCTCATTGAAATGAGTAATTGTTGAAAAACCTAATGCAGGGTTACCACAGTAGCGCCAAATGTTAGCTGGCTAATTTGGCGAAATTCCCATTTAAAACTATTACTCTTTCATAAAGGAGGTCACCGAAATTTAATTTAAACTCCGCTCTTTTAAGGTATTTTTCAAAATCTATGAGTGAGAATTTACAGTACATCTTTACATCTTCCTCCCGATGCTACTAATAAAATAACCGCCAATAGACGACGCTGTACTATGTGAGCTCCTAACTGCGCGATTTTAATGTGCTTTAGGTACTTTTCCAGTATAGGTGCCTTGGCGAAAAAGAAAAATTTGGCAACATATTTTCCGGGAACCTATCCACTATTTAATTTTATATATACACGATATTTAATATAAAAAAAGACGTTTCTCTAATTTTATAAAGAAACAGATGTGATTTGTACATAAAAACATCAATAATATACATATAAAATAAACGTATAAAACAAACAAAAACTCTCATCAAGTTTGTTTTCATAGCTGTTTATATGATTTGACAACAAATCTCGATATTTTTCCGTTATACGGACACCATGCCAAAATGTATGCTAATGCGCCAATTATTTCAAAATGCTAAAAGATATTTTTAATTTTATGCCAGCAGTTTAATATGAGTTTTATTTTATTGCTTTATTTTATAACAGTTATTTGTTCACTTATTTTAAGTATATAATTGTGATTTAATGAAATAGTTCGTAAAAGTCTGGAATTTTCAAATGTTATATTTTTTAAATGCTCACTTTAGTATCGACAATGTTTTTTCTGTTATTTTTTCAAATGCTCCAATTCACGTGATTTTCATTTTGCGACATCTATTACGCTTGGCGACAAAGGTATCCGTATAACGGAAACGAACCCAAATCTTACTTTCTGATGCCCAAATTACATCAAGCTTTTTTTAAAAAAACGCCAAAGCTCCTGCAGTGGAAAAGTACCAAACTGTCTATTATTTTGCGCTATCTGTATTATAGTTTGTACTATATGTAAGGGGTGTGGAGCGAAGAGTTTAAAAATTAAATATTAAAGTTTCGGCACAGATGTCATATACGCCCCATATTGGCGCAATTTTTTTCTGACGCCAATGTCATATACACAACGGGTAACTGGCGGCAAAGTGTTGTTATTTTGCTTGATATGGTAACCCGGATGTTGTTGTTTATGCTGTTGATGTTTCGCCAAATTGGCGTATATGACAACTGTGCCAAAGTTTCTATAAAGCAGTATAAGACTAAAAAATTAAGAATAAAATAAATGCAAAATAAGACTAAAGAAGAAAGAAAAATCGTGCGTTAAGCATAAAATATCAAACTCCAACACATCCTGAATGCTTTAACAAAACTTCGTTATTTGGGGAAATAAAATAACTAAGTAAACATTTTAGAAGACGCATAAAAAATTTTAAAAATTGATTTCAGCAGTTACCGTCCATAGCCAATAGTATCGTTATTACATGCCACTATTTAGCCTAAATTTAATTTAAACTACTCTTAAAACTACTGAAATCACATTTCCAGATATTATCATCCATAGACGGTTATGTATCCAATTCTTTGCGTGGCCCTGTATATCATTTTATCTATATTCTACAAACATTTCTTAGTAAACTAAATGCAGTTCAGCGTAAAAACGCATAATTCCTTTAAAAACCACCTTTAAGCAATTTACTCTCATACTCAGTAACCCTTACGAATTCTTTTGTGTAGCCCTGCATATGAACTGTAGCGTTTATACACACAGTATAGTATGCATAAATGTAGCGAAACATAAAAGCGCATATCATAATTAAAAATGCATTTCTAGCAATCATTGCTTATGTACTATACTTCGGATAAAAGTTGCTTGGCGAGAAAGAGGTTTGCCAACGTATTTTCTGACAACCTATTTACTGCTTCATACTCACAAGCAATTTTTTCCATATGTATGCAATTTATTTAGGTAGTTGTTAGCTATCCCGTCGACCAGTTTCGCCACATTATATAAATCGCCAAACCACTCGCCAAATTATACAAATTGACATAATTTTTATTTTAAACAAAGAAAGATCAATTAAATTAGCGAAACATTAATAAAAATACAAATATAAAATCGAAGTAAAAATCACTTGATGACGTAAGAAACACATGATCATGTTTAATGTCAACCATTATTGGCATTTATTCTTACAATTTGGCGACAGTAATTTGGTCGACGGGATAACTAACAAGTACCTTTATTTAATGTAAAAAAAGCTATTTACCCATTTTTTGGTACTTTTCGGTTAGCCGGGCGCCAGTTTTATATATACATATATATGTATATATACATGTATGTATGTATACATATATACATGCATATGTGTATATATACAATATATGTATATGTATCTATATGTATAGCTACATATATGTATGTATATAAATATGTATGTATAACACTGGCGCCCGGCTAACCGAAAAGTACCCATTTTTTAACAGAAGTAATTTTGGCACAGATGTCATATTTGCCCCATATTGGCGCGATTTTTTTTCCGACACCAATTTGGCGAAAACATCAGCAGCATAAACAACAACATCCGGGTTACCATATCAAGCAAAATAACGACACTTTGGCGAGAGTTAAGTACCCGGTGTGTATATGACATTGGCGTCAGATAAAAAATCGTGCCAATATGGGGCGAATATGACATCTGTGCCGTAATTTTTGCATTTTTTCACAGATGTCATATACGCAACGGGGTTGGCGTGATTTTTCTCTGACGCCAATTTGGCAGAAATCTCGCTTTCGAATACCAGTTACTTATATATTTTTAAATTATTTGCTATCATTTTGAAAAGGAAATAACTATAAATAAATAAAAGTTTGAATAATAGCTATAGAACAAAACAGTTTATATAATTAAAAACAGAAAATAAAAGTAAATAAACAATTTATTAATAAATAAAAAAACAATAGCCGGGTTACCATAGCAGGCAAAATAACACCATTTTGGCGCCAGTTAGGTATCCCGGTTCATATCTGAAATCTGTGCCGTAATTTGTATATAAAAAAATATTATATATATTTAGAAATGATTTTTTTATGTATATAAGTGCATATATAAATAAAAATAAAAGTTCATTAGATTTGTTTTCATAGCTGTTTATATATTTTGGCAACATTTCTCACTTTCTGATACCCGAATTGCGCCGAGCTTTTTTTTAAAATGCGCTATAATGGAAAAGTACCTAAATAAATAATTAACAGAAATAACCAATTATACCAACTAAAACTTTTTATTTCGAGATCAAAGCATTGTTTTTTATTTTAATTAAAAATACATATATCCTTGGATAACTTTAGTTGAAATTAGGTTCACAGCTTAATATCTCATTCCATAAACCTAAACAAGTGATTCATTCATCGTGAAACTTAAAAAAAATTTAAATCATTGAGGTAATCACTCACAAAGTAAGTTCTCCAACAATCAATGGACAATATTCTAATGACATCATAGTAGGTAAAATGGTGGCGTTTGTTTATGGTTTGTTTATGGTTTGAAATCACAAAGATTTAATTTTGCAATGTCTCTTAGTTACATTATTTTATTGTCATATTTATGAGCTCAGAACAAAAGCATATTTTTCATTATTTAGTTATTAAAGTCGGAAAAAAATTATAAATGCATGATTTGAAAAATTCAAATAATTTTCTTTCTTAATAGTAAAAAAACAACATCGGGAAGTAACAGTGGGTTTAAGTTAGATAAGTTTAACTGTTTAATTCTGTTGTAATATTCAAAATAACTGTATTTATTAGATTTCAGTAAACAACATCAGGGCCCGATTAAACTTTCAAGTTACAGGAATTACAATGTCATTTCAGGACCTTTCTTTTGGAGAAGCTTTTCTAAATTTCATATATACATGGAAACTCTTCAGTGTTAGAAATATTATTCTTAGGACTGACATAACATGAGAACGGCCTGCAATTTTACACAAGTTTTTGAAAACTACTTTATATCAGAAATTTTGCTAAAAACTGGTTACTTTTTTGTTAAAGCGGCCCACACGATTAGGATTATGACAAGTTGCAGCCAATTTCGCCAACGTCGTAACCAAGATCGTGAAGCACACACATATAATACCATATAATACCATTTCATGAAATCGTATACGATAATTTAATAGTTTTTACCTTACTTCAAGTGTAAAATTTATTTATTTTTAAGGCTTAACAATCTAAATTGTCCAATATATGAATTTAAAAAAATGTAAACAAAGATTGAATAGACATGGCCGCAAAAAGCCTCAAATCTGCATAATACTTCGAACCAAACTGTGCAGATTAGTGGTCTTCTACTGTACACATTTTTTCATAAATGTGTTTCGTTCTTTAAATGTGTTATTTCCATCTATCACTGCGGAACAAGCGAGAAAACTCATATTCTTGCACATGAGTTGTATATATCTTTATATCTAAATTTCCGTCATTTTTGACGGGCTACCTTTCTAGTATATTATAGTTTTTATTAAAATTTAAAACAAATTTGCCAATTAAATTCATAAATTTGGCAAGTGTAATAGCATTCGTGAATGTTTGGGGTGGGGGGAGGCTCCTCCCGTTCCCCCCTTAGCGAGGCCCCTGGATGTGACTAGATATTTTGAAATTTCTTCTGCTGTCCCGTAATCTAGCAGGCTTCATTGACTGCTTGAGTGATGCTTAAGGTGCCTTGATCAAGAAGATAAACTCTCTCGGCTAACAATCGAGTACGGAACTTCAATTTGGATACAGCCCTTAAAATACGCTCGTTTTAAAATAATTAATTTCTCTGAAACTTATGGTACGAATTGCATATAAATTTGTTTTTAGGCTAATTGAAGGGTGTAGAGTTCATTTATGCTGTCAGAATTGTGTACTGCTATTGAAAAAAACAAAGTTAAGGTTCGTTTTATTAAGTAGATGGCCCCCTAAGCAAATTTTATATACATCCTTTAAAAGTAGACTTTATTTCCAATCGTTCGGTACCAGTAACTTTCTTCTACGATAATTTGTTGAGGAGTTAGTAGGGGGTGTTTACTTTTTTTTTTCCACGACTGTACATGCTCAAAGAAATTGCTCAAAAGATCTTCCGCCAGTTGTAATGCTCGCTTCACAACTCCGGGATAGGGACTGACACACATTTGCGAAGACATCAGGCATTTCCTAAATATCGCCGCCAACAACGGCAATTCTGGCGAGTAGATCCATATTGGTTTCAATGGGGGTACTCGTTGATTAGGCTTTTCATATAGCCCCATAGTAAAAAGTCCAAACTCGAGAGATCCGGCGATCTTGGCGGTCAAGCTATGGGACCACCTCGACCCATCAATCGCCCCGGGACAGTGGAAAACTACCTTTTAACTTCTCACCGCTTGCGTTCCGACCATACATTCTATGACTAAATTTGCTCGTATAGCTGTATTCTATCACCCTGTAAAGTTTTGCCCCCTTTATCAGATACACCCTGTATTGTGTCACAAAACTGGGCCGTTCTGATCTTTCAAAATAAATAAGTAAATAAATAAATAAATAGTACATATTTTAGGTATCTCCTTCAAATTTGGACCACTATTTTACATAATCTACAAAGAGAATATTGAGATTAGTATAATGTAATAATTGTAATATGAATGTAGCAGTTAATAATAATAATAATAATAATAAAAGGTAACAAGTTGGAAATTGCTCGTTAAACGTGGCAAATGAGGTGCGTTCGTACTGTAACTAGTTTTATAAATGTTTTTTGACCGCATGTTTTACTGAATGTATATTTTAGAGCACGTCAATAAGTGTATATCCATTTTATTCTGTTTCGAAAGGCTGTAACATCCTTGAAATGCACTTGAAAAATTTTTTTTCACATTGGCCGTCATGTAACGAAAAACTTTTGACTGTCCCTGTCTTCAAACTATACATCCTATTTTGATAAAATTTGAAATGCGTCGACAAAATTTGCAACAATTATATATTTAAAATTTCAGACCATTCGGAAGGCTGTAACATCATTAAAACGCACTTGCAATAATTCATTCCCATTGGCCGTAATGTAACGGAAAAATTTTGACTGTCCCTGTAATTAAACTATGCATCTGATTTTCATAAAATGTGAAATTACTCAAAAAAAAATTGCAACAATTATATATTTAAAATTTCAGACCATTCGGAAGGCTGTAACATCATTAAAACGCACTTGCAATAATTTATTCCCATTGGCCGTAATGTAACGGAAAACTTTTGACTGTTCCTGTAATTAAACTATACATCCGATTTTCATAAAATGTGAAATGACTAGACAAAAATTTGCAACAATTATATATTTAAAATTTTAGACCATTCGGAAGGCTGTAACATCATTAAAACGCACTTGCAATAATTTATTCCCATTGGCCGTAATGTAACGGAAAACTTTTGACTGTCCTTGTAATTAAAGTATGCATCCGATTTTCATAAAATGTGAAATGACTAGACAAAAATTTGCAACAATTATATATTTAAAATTTCAGACATTCGGAAGGCTGTAACATCATTAAAACGCACTTGCAATAATTTATTCCCATTGGCCCTAATGTAACGGAAAACTTTTGACTGTCCCTGTAATTAAACTATGCATCCGATTTTCATACAATGTGAAATGACTCGACAAAAATTTGCAACAATTATATATTTAAAATTTCAGACCATTCGGAAGGCTGTAACATCATTAAAACGCACTTGCAATAATTTATTCCCATTGGCCGTAATGTAACGGAAAACTTTTGACTGTTCCTGTAATTAAACTATGCATCCGATTTTCATAAAATGTGAAATGACTCGACAAAAATTTGCAATAATTATATATTTAAAATTTCAGACCATTCGGAAGGCTGTAACATGATTAAAACGCACTTGCAATAATTTATTCCCATTGGCCGTAATGTAACGGAAAACTTTTGACTGTCCCTGTAATTAAACTATGCATCCGATTTTCATAAAATGTGAAATGACTCGACAAAAATTTGCAACAATTATATATTTAAAATTTCAGACCATTCGGAAAACTGTAACATCATTAAAACGCACTTGCAATAATTTATTCCCATTGGCCGTAATGTAACGAAAAACTTTTGACTGTCCCTGTAATTAAACTATACATCCGATTTTCATAAAATGTGAAATGACTCGACAAAAATTTGCAACAATTATATATTTAAAATTTCAGACCATTCGGAAGGCTGTAACATCATTAAAACGCACTTGCAATAATTTATTCCCATTGGCCGTAATGTAACGGAAAACTTTTGACTGTCCCTTTAATTAAACTATACATCCGATTTTCATAAAATGTGAAATGACTAGACAAAAATTTGCAACAATTATATATTTAAAATTTCAGACATTCGGAAGGCTGTAACATCATTAAAACGCACTTGCAATAATTTATTCCCATTGGCCGTAATGTAACGGAAAACTTTTGACTGTCCCTGTAATTAAACTATGCATCCGATTTTCATACAATGTGAAATGACTCGACAAAAATTTGCAACAATTATATATTTAAAATTTCAGACCATTCGGAAGGCTGTAACATCATTAAAACGCACTTGCAATAATTTATTCCCATTGGCCGTAATGTAACGGAAAACTTTTGACTGTTCCTGTAATTAAACTATGCATCCGATTTTCATAAAATGTGAAATGACTCGACAAAAATTTGCAATAATTATATATTTAAAATTTCAGACCATTCGGAAGGCTGTAACATGATTAAAACGCACTTGCAATAATTTATTCCCATTGGCCGTAATGTAACGGAAAACTTTTGACTGTCCCTGTAATTAAACTATGCATCCGATTTTCATAAAATGTGAAATGACTCGACAAAAATTTGCAACAATTATATATTTAAAATTTCAGACCATTCGGAAAACTGTAACATCATTAAAACGCACTTGCAATAATTTATTCCCATTGGCCGTAATGTAACGGAAAACTTTTGACTGTCCCTGTAATTAAACTATACATCCGATTTTCATAAAATGTGAAATGACTCGACAAAAATTTGCAACAATTATATATTTAAAATTTCAGACCATTCGGAAGGCTGTAACATCATTAAAACGCACTTGCAATAATTTATTCCCATTGGCCGTAATGTAACGGAAAACTTTTGACTGTCCCTTTAATTAAACTATACATCCGATTTTCATAAAATGGGAAATGACTCGAAAAAAATTTGCAACAATTATATATTTAAAATTTCAGACCATTCGGAAGGCTGTAACATCATTAAAACGCACTTGCAATAATTTATTCCCATTGGCCGTAATGTAAAGGAAAACTTTTGACTGTCCCTGTAATTGAACTATACATCCGATTTTCATAAAATGTGAAATGACTCGACAAAAATTTGCAACAATTATATATTTAAAATTTCAGACCATTCGGAAGGCTGTAACATCATTAAAACGCACTTGCAATAATTTATTCCCATTGGCCGTAATGTAACGGAAAACTTTTGACTGTCCCTGTAATTGAACTATACATCCGATTTTCATAAAATGTGAAATGACTCGACAAAAATTTGCAACAATTATATATTTAAAATTTCAGACCATTCGGAAGGCTGTAACATCATTAAAACGCACTTGCAATAATTTATTCCCATTGGCCGTAATGTAACGGAAAACTTTTGACTGTCCCTGTAATTGAACTATACATCCGATTTTCATACAATGTGAAATGACTCGACAGAATTTGCAACAATTATATATTTAAAATTTCAGACCATTCGGAAGGCTGTAACATCATTAAAACGCACTTGCAATAATTTATTCCCATTGGCCGTAATGTAACGGAAAACTTTTGACTGTCCCTGTAATTGAACTATACATCCGATTTTCATACAATGTGAAATGACTCGACAAAAATTTGCAAAATTATATATTTAAAATTTCAGACCATTCGGAAGGCTGTAACATCATTAAAACGCACTTGCAATAATTTATTCCCATTGGCCGTAATGTAACGGAAAACTTTTGACTGTCCCTGTAATTGAACTATACATCCGCTTTTCATAAAATGTGAAATGAGTCGACAAAAATTTGCAATAATTATATATTTAAAATTTCAGACCATTCGGAAGGCTGTAACATCATTAAAACGCACTTGCAATAATTTATTCCCATTGGCCGTAATGTAACGGAAAATTTTGACTGTCCCTGTCATTAAACTATGCATCCGATTTTCATAAAATATGAAATGACTCGACAAAAATTTGCAACAATTATATATTTAAAATTTCAGACCATTCGGAAGGCTGTAACATCATTAAAACGCACTTGCAATAATTTATTCCCATTGGCCGTAATGTAACGGAAAACTTTTGACTGTCCCTGTAATTGAACTGTACATCCGATTTTCATAAAATGTGAAATGACTCGACAAAAATTTGCAACAATTATATATTTAAAATTTCAGACCATTCGGAAGGCTGTAACATCATTAAAACGCACTTGCAATAATTTATTCCCATTGGCCGTAATGTAACGGAAAACTTTTGACTGTCCCTGTCATTAAACTATGCATCCGATTTTTATAAAATTTGAAATGACTCGACAACATTTTGCAACAATTATATATTTAAAATTTCAGACTATTCGGTCGGGTAGTTTTTGCTCTGTTATATGCCGACAGACGGACAGACAGACGGACTGAACGACGACTATAGGTGCTACGTATTTATATAATTACGAACGCACCTAAAAACGGGTTTTAAGGACAGTAATGCACTATTTCTGATATGCTTTGGATTATTGCTTCTTTTTTCATTGGTGCCGGCAAAGGGGGAAATAGAGGACCAGTGCCCCTTCCTAAAATTTTTATTAATACAATTTTATTTCTCTCTAATATTTTTGAAACGAAAAATTTAAATACAACTTTTATTGCTCAATTTCCTTGTTTAAGCTATTGTTGCAACTAAAACTATAATTTTGTTCCTATATTTTAGCAAGCGGAATTTGATGCAAAATTAATGTTGTAAATGTTGTTGTGTTCTCATCATAACATGTTGACTCGTAGTTTGACGGAAGTGGTTCAAAAATCGTTTTCGAGGTTTGACCCATATAGAAAGACAACAAACGAATAAAAGCGCGTGAAGAAATATATCTTTTAACCCTTAACTGTTCATAGAAGTCTCACAGACCGCTACATTTTTTTTTTCAATTTTCACAGTTTAACTACAGATGTTAGTGAAATTTAATTTCGTTTCGACGACTTGTATTTTTTATTTTAGTGCAATCGGTAGAGATTTTAAATAGGAGAGTTATAGATGATATGTATCATATAGATCATATGATCGACTGTATATCCTATACAGTCGGGTAAAAAAAAAGTAAACACCCCTTACTAACTCTGGAACAAATTGTAGTAAAAGAAAGTTACTGGTACCAAACGATTGGAAATAAAGTTTACTTTTAAATTATGTGTTAGAATCGAAATTTCAAGTCATTTGGATGATATGTTTTTCAGTTAAACATTCAAAATTTAGATCTTCTAATGTTAAATTAAGTTTTCATATTTTTATTAATATCTCCTGAAATTATAATTCTAATGTGATAATTTTTTGTGTCGTTATAATACTAAAAAATCCAAACATAAATACATTGAATTTGCAATTTTAAAATTTTTATAGGAATTATGAAATTAATATTCGAAAAAATATTAATTATAACCTACAATTTTTTTGATAGATTTATTACCCATTTGGAAAAATGATTATTGTTCTCGTCAGGGTAGGAAATTAAAAGCATATCTGAAGTTTTTTATTGGTTGAATCCGCATTTTATTCGTTTTCTGATTGGTCTATACAGTAATCTGTACTTTCCCTTTACTTTGAACAGAGATGGATACTTCTGTTGCCACTATGACAAAAATTAATAAAAACTACAAAAAAAAATTAATAACTCAGAAACAAATTGAGATACAGCTTTCAAACAAATTGGATTTAAAAGTACATTTTTTCTCTATACGACGGTGTAAAAAGTAATATTGTGGGATGTTTAGAAGATTAAGAATGAAATTTCATTTAAAACTGGTCGTCAGATTTCTTGGAAATCTGACGATGGAAAAGCCTTTTCCCGAACAGCCAATGAAATGCTTGGATAATACGTAACTTTCAGGTGGATAATACGTAAGTTTCACGAAATCTGACGAGTCGCAGGCGATTTTTGTCGCTTGCAATTTTTACGTGTAATAGCACTATTAATGTTTAATCCATGACGTACGTAATGTATGACCAGCTCCGTAGAAGTTTAAAAATTTGCAGGACCGAAAATTGTAAAACTGAAATTTCTTTTAAAATTTGTTCATGATGGTCCAGGAATGTTAATGTTTAATTCATAGTGTACGTAATGTATGATCAACTCCGTGCGATTTTTTATGTCTTTGAAAAAAATCATTTTCCAAATGGTCGTTGTAATTTGTTAAATTGCTTTTTTTTAATTTATTTATTATGTCCTGCTACAAGCGAATCCAAACAGAACGATCTCTCTGTGAACAGTGTCCTGATTCTGATTTATGGAGGCAAAGTCTTATGCCTAGCATGATGAATTCTGGTGAGAAGTCTAGCCTATAGCAATTTGGCGATACTGTTACTGTGAGTCGAACTTCTTCTGTAAACTCTCTCAATTCTAATATCTCTACTGTCAAAAGTTTAACGACGATTGAAATCCTCGAAAGGTACGAGAACGAAATTTTTGGCCTAACGAGGTCAATAAAATGAGGCCCAACGAGGTCCTTATCCCTTTAAGACCCGGAACATTTTCACATTTAAATATTACATTCTTCTGGTTATTAACTCTATACTGACTCAATGAGACTTAAAAAAATAATTAAAAAATTTTTCGTCACCCCCTGGAGCGTGGAGAGTACCCGCACGAACGTGCGGGTTGGGCTTTTTCTAAGAAAGCCACACCCACACGATCGTACGGATTGGGCTTTTCCTGTGAAATAATAATTGCTTATAAGATGATTTGGGATGTATTGATTGAAATGATGCAATGGAATCCTTACTGGCTCTAAAGCCTAAAAAAGGAGAAAAAAAAATAATATTGGAGATGTACTTATCGACTTCAAGAAATTGTTTGTCTTATTTAAAAAAAAAATTATGATATTGATTTTATTTTTTCTATAAGTCTAACTTTTTTAAATTAAAATTTAAGAAATGAAAGACATACCTGCAATTGCATGAAATCTAAAGGAGCAGAATGAAGTACAAAAATGAACTTCTTAACATCCCACATGTATTGTTTTTTTTTTGTTGTTGTCATTTTTTCCTTATCTTAGCCTCTGCCGAAACTGCCTTGGAGGTAGAACTTTGAAGAGTGAGGTCAGGGGACTTTGATGAGGAAGAATGATCCAAAATTGCCTTTTCTAAAGAAATATTTGTATTTTTTTCTTTATCGAGCCCATCTGAACTTGACTATCCTTCTAATAAATCTGCTTCAAATATTTTGTCCGCAACCTCTAAATTCAGAGTCTGATTTATTCATCAATTGCAATATTTCTTCTTGTGTGAGAATTCTTTTCCGTTTAGGCATCTGAAAAAGTATTTTATTTTGCTTTGTTAAAAATTAACAAAGTATTTTTTTTTAATGTCTTAGAAAATTTTAGTAATTGAAAAGAAAAAAAAAGTAAAATTTAATTGAAAAAAAAATAATTCACCCATGACAATACTCCCAAAAATATGGCATTAATTATATGACAACATACTTCGTTTTTAGTCTGGCTGTCACCAAAATTATTGAAACTGAAAACAAAATGAACATTGAGAAAGCTCTGACCTTTACAGAAGCACCGACTAAAGTAACGCCTAAGTCACACGATCGTGCGGGTAACGAAATATGAAGTCCTATGAGCAACATAAATAGTGTATAATTAATATTTTTTATTATATTACACTTATTTAGACATTAAAGCAAAAATATTTATCCAAGCAATTAGAAATATATTGATAATTACCTTTTTACGACAGATAAAATGATGAGCTGTTTTCGTTGTACTTGTAAACAAAGCTAATCATGCCGGCTAAAAGTAAAGCATGTACTACAACCATCATCCGTTGATAAAAAATGATAATTTACTCTGTTTGCAAACCAGAAGAATCGTTCGATTCGGAGTTTTATTACATACGACTGTTTCAGAAGCAAAAATTTACATGTATGTCTAACCCGCACGATCGTGCGGGTTGGGTCTTAAAGGGTTATGAGGTCAATAACATTGAAAAAGTACAAATCTATAATTACCTTTGTAGGAATTCTGAAGCAAATATTTATGATGCCCTCAAATGGGTAGTCCATCTTTACCGTAAGAACAAAATTGAAAATATCACTATCCCAGACGCTGCTGACGACGGATTTCAGACCGTTTCTTATAAACGTAGGAGAAATAGCTCCAAAAGTTCAACTTCTTCTAAAACGGAAAATATTTCAAATTTCCCCGTTAATTCCGATATGGAATCCTTAAAAGATGAACCTCAAATTATCAAAACTAAAAAACCCAAACCCATTATGGTCACGGGTATTGAAAACGTAATAGAATTAACTACAAACTTGTCGAGAAGTGGCGAGTTTGATTTTGAAGTTAAAATATCAGGAAAATTTCTCAAAATTTTCCCATCTAAACCTCCTTAATAAAACGAAAATTATCGAACATCTTAAGCAAAATAAAGCCCAATTTTACATTGTTCCCGACAGAGAAATCCCACTAAAAGCGGTTATTAGAGGCCTTCCAACCTCTACTAATATTGATGATATCTTAAATAATTCAACACTTAAAGGATTTTCAGTCACTAAAGCATCCCTACTAAAAAGTCGCAGAGAGGGGAAAAAACCTCTCTCTCTGTTCCTTATTGAACTTCCTAGAAACGGAACCTCTTGTAATATTTTCAACCTAAAATCCCTATTCCAAATTCGCATTAACGTAGAAAAATTTAGAGTAGCAAAAAAGGCAACACAATGCCACCGTTGTCAAAAGTTTTATCATATAGCCACTAACTGCAACATTCCCCCAGCTGCGTAGGATGCAGTTGGGGACCATCTTTCCACAGATTGCCCTCTCAGAAAAGCTCCTCAGCTACCTAGACCATCCCCGAAATGTTCAAATTGTGATCTCGAGCATCCTTCTAGTTATAAAGGCTGTAAAAATTTTCCTGTTAAGCCCCAATTTAAAAAAATCCTATGCAGGAGCAACCTCAGACTCCAAATAATTCAAGGGAACAACGATGAAAGTCCCAAAACCTCAAATCTCATCTGAAAAACCTAAAGTAAAACCTACCCCCCCCCCCCTTCCTACGGAACGTCTTTATGAACTCAATGAGTTCACCAACGAAATCCCCACAATTATTGAATTAGTCCAAAAAATTAAAGCCGAACTTGGTATCAATCACTTCTCGGAAGTTTCCGTAAAACTCAGCAGCGTCTTGGAGAAGATCTCTGCTGAAAAAAATGTTTTCTCAAAATTATTTACCTTTTCTGAATTTCTTTCAAACTCAACTACTCTGAACGGTAACCCCGTTCAGTCTTCCGTAAAAATAAATACTTTCCATGGAAACTGTTGTCTTCTGAATTATTGCCTGATGGATTTTTCTAGGAAACGGATTATCTCATCTGGGTTTGCATTTAGAAACATCGTCTTTGTACTCAACTATTGTGTTTACTATCACGACCGGAGTATTAAATAAAAAATACTCCACAACGCTGTATAAGTTTAACACCTTCGAAAGGATCCATAGACCTGATCAGGTCTATTGATGCATACGCACTGTTAAGGTGCATCGTTCTTACCACCATAAACAAATTGTGGTAATATTTGTACTTTTCAATTCGAGCCTTTTTTGGTACTTGATAAGTATAGCGTTTAAAAAAAGCGGTGTCAACCGAATAAAATTTCTGCAATTTCTGCGTATCTGCTGATTGTCTACTCTCTCAACAGAGGGATTTTTTGCTTTCGTCCCTTTCGTGAATTAAAGACAGTCTTGCCATCAGTTTCACAACAAACTACTCATGCAGGTGATGATATAACTTGCGGGAGATTTGCTGCGAATTTCTCAATTCAAATTTGTCACGGCAAGATAATATCAGAAAAAATCAAACTTGCTGCTAATGTTCATGATATCTGGGTAATCAAGCCTTTTATTCATCATTCGATCAAGCGGCCTCAGAGAACGCCGAGAGTAGCTGTGCGGCAATTTCTGTTACAGAAGTTAAGTGTGAAAATAATTGTTAGGAGGAAAAGAAAACAAGGTTATATTCGTCAGGAAGAGCTAAGAAAAGAGGGAGGGGCTTTAGGCGATCACCTGAATCTCCATGAAATGCAATTTGGGTTCAATTTTCTATTTTAATGTGTTTAAAAATTATCTTAACTCTTAACTACTGTTACTGAAATTTTGCTATAGCTACTGTGAGCGGTCTCAGAGACCGCTTGATCGAAAAATGAATAAAAGGCTCGATTAACTCATAGGATACTGTTTCTGTACTAGCATTTATATACGGTATTTTATAATTAAAATTCAGCTATTCTGGAGAATCTAGCGGTAGTACTAGGGCTCAAAGCACAACAAAATTCCACTTGCATTTGTAATTAAACGGAAAGTTACAAGTTAATCTGTGAAAATTAAAAAAAAGTAGCAGTCTACTGTACCTTTAACAACGGTTAAAGAGGAGTTTACCCAGATAGCATTTTTAATTTTCAGAAAATCTGCAGCAGTCTTGCTTTGAAAACCTGCAAAGTTGCAGCAAACTCAGCATGGCAAGACTGAAAGTTCATAACAAGTCTGCAGCAAGATAAAACAAACGCCGAAGTCACCACACTTTGAACTTGCAGCTAACTTGTCGTGCAAGTTAAATTCATGCTGTAGCAAATTTGTTCCAAATTAACGGCAAACAAGTAATCAAAAATACTACTAAGTAGTAATCTTTCCATGCCCCGCTATCAGTTTACAACTGTTACACTATACGTTTAACCCCTTCGAAGGGGTCCATAGACCTGATCAGGTCTATTGATGCGAACACACCGTCAGATGGTGCATGCATCATTTTCATCACCATAAACAAGTTCAGGTAATATTTGTACTTTTTAATACGAGCCCTTTTTGGTATTTGATAAGTATAGTGTTTAGAAAAAGCGGTGCCAAACGAATATAATTTCTGCAATTTCTGCGTGTGTGCTGATTGTCTATTCTCTCAACAGAGGGATTTTTTGCTTTCGTCACTTTCGTGAATTAAAGACAGTCTCGCCATCAGTTTCACCACAAACTACTCAAGCAAGTAGGGGATGGTATACCTTGCGGGAAATTTGCTGCGAATTTCTTAATTCAAATTTGACACGCCAAGATAATGTCAGAAAAAATCAAACTTACTGCTAATGTTCATGCTATCTGGGTAAGGGGAACGAATCCTCTTTCTATCTTGGTGGAAAAGTATATACATTGTTCCAGTTCCTCATTTTGAAAAAAATCGGTGGAAGCTTACTTTTGGATTTTCCTTTTAAATATTTCTTTATTTTTTTTTAAATTTATTTCGGCATTAATTTCTGTGTTGAGATATTTAAAGTTTGTCTTGTGCGGAATGTTTCGGAAAAAATACCTTAGTTTGGCTTATTTTCTAATTATATTCTTCATTTTAATAAACTCAGCCTTGGATGCGGATTACAGCATATCTGTTCCAAAATCTTGCCCCCCCCTCCTGGATTTCGTTCTTCCGGTGCCCTTTTCTTTATTCCATACATAGGGTGAAAAGACTTTATAACGGTTTTATGACTTGAATTTAAAACTTTAATAAATTTAAAACTTATAACTATATATATATATATATATTTGTCCGATGAATTTATCCCCTTTGTGGCATCGCGTTTTCGACACACAAAAATCTGGAGGCAATCAGCAAATATTTCCAGGCAGTACAATAGCCTTTTGTTGAAAGGAATTCAGGGAGAGGATAACGAAGTTTATCCATCTTCTTAAAAAGTGTCCAAGGGTGTGTGACTGTGTAAATTTCTACATATTGGAGAAATTGCGGGGCTTGGAGGAAAGCAAGGAAGATGTCATGAAAGACCAATAAGAGAGGAGTTTTTCAGGTCCCTAGCTGGGGCAAGAGAGGGAGAAAAAAAGAAGAGTCAGTGAGTTCTGGCGAGGAAATCTGGACAGTTAGGCTCTGATTTTGTATAGTGATATGTGTAACGTCTTAATGGTGGATATGGAGTGTGATAGTATACAGGGTGCGTCAGGTATTTGAGAACAAATCAACGCCTGTTTTCAAACAGGAATATACACTAGAAATAAAGCATTTTTTCAATTTAACGTTCTGTACATGTAACCCCATGCGCACTGGATGACATCGTTTATTAAAACCACGGCTAGCAGTAATAACCATCTCTACAGTCTGTCAAAACGGACTACAGATGAGTGTTGGGAACATTTCCCACTGCATACACAACAGCTGTCTTGAGAGCCGCAACATTGTTGTGTGGATGACCATTCCCAGATAGCAATTTTAGTTTGCAGAAAATTTTCAGCAATCTTACTTTGCAGATTTGCAATGTTGCAGCAAGCTCAGCATGACAAGTCTGAAAGTTCATAACAAGACTGCAACAAGATTATGCAAACTCCGAAGTCACCATACTTTCAACTTGCAGCTAAGTTGTCGTGCAAGTTGCAATCTTGTTGCATCAATCTTACTGCAAACTCATAGCATACTAGTAATATTGCGATGTCAGACTATTTGCAAACGCATTGTAAATTTGCAATATTGTCATGTCAGAACATCTGCAAATGAATTGCAAACTCGGAATCTTGTCATGACAAGTATAGCTGCAAATATGTAGTAATTTCATTGAAATGTTGTTAATTCTTTGAATTTTGCGTGTAGTACACAGGTAAAATAGGATTTTTTGAGACAACAGATGCCCATTCACCCAAATTAGGGTAGAACTTCATTTTGATACTAAAAATGAAGATCTAATGAGTACGAATAAAATAAAGTTGTTTTATCATGTTTTTTGCGCCAAAGGGGGCATTGTTAGCTCAGGGAGGGGGGTAACTAAAAATAAATAAATAAGTAGGTGAAATGGGATATTGTTTATTATGTTTTTTATAATTCCGAATCAGGTGAAATCATCAGCAAGTCAATACGATCATTTCTTACAAAGTTACGGCAGGTTTTATTAATACAAAGTCTTTTGCAGTTAAAATAGGTTTTTACAGTAACAAGTGATTGCTATTCACGAAAGCTTGAGACAAACGTCGTTTTGGCACTACAAATTAAGATCCGATGAGTCTCCAAAATGTAAAGTTGTTTTACTGTGTTTTTTTTTTGGGGGGGGGGGGCATTTTTTGATGAGCATTTTAGCTCGAGGGGGGAAAATTCAACTTTTTTTTAAATAGGTCAAGTGGGATATCGTTTCGTATGTATTTGAATAACATTATCGGCAAGTCGATACGAACATCTATAAGAAAGTTATAGAAAAGATTTCATCAGTGCAAAGTGGAAAATTATATTTTATTTTTTACATAGTTTTGTCACATT
Source organism: Maratus speciosus (assembly GCA_963932465.1). NCBI lineage: Eukaryota > Metazoa > Arthropoda > Arachnida > Araneae > Salticidae > Maratus > Maratus speciosus. The sequence goes on from OZ010794.1 coordinate 271,956,909, forward strand.
TATTTTACGTTTAAAAAGAGTTTTTTATATCATATTAAGCAGGGCTCCCAAATGGTCCGCCAACTGAATACCAATAAATTTTAACAGAAAAATTTATGGTAGGTTTGTGCTAGAATTAACTTTCAAATGTGTTTCCGGGGCGGTTTGTAAGAAAAATCTAAAAAGAAATTTTTTCTAAAATAATATTGGTATTCAGTTGGCGGACCATTTGGGAGCCCTGTATTAAGTCATCTCAAAACTATTAAATGTCTCCAAAATAGCAATAGTCAAAATCAGGATAATTTTGAGTTTATTTCAAAGTCATTAAATTTACCAAAATCCACTGCTTATAATCTGGCCTAACTTTGTAAACAATGATCGTATCGGCTTGCTTGCGATATCATTTGATTCAGAATAAAAAAAAATTCACAACAAACGATACCCCATTTGACATTTTAAAAATAAGTTCTGTTCGCCCATGCATGTTAAAGTCCCCTCCCCCCTCCTCAAAAAGAACCCCACGATGATTCAACTTTATTTTGGGGGAACAAATCGTATCTACATTTCTAGTGCCAAAATGAAGTTCTTACCGTATAAATTTTCTTGAATGACTATCAGTTGCTGCTGTAAAAATCTACGGTACCTGCACCAAATTATAGTTTTCGACTTCGTATTCATAAAACTTGTCGTAACTATGTAATAAATGATCGTATCAATTTGCAAATGGTAATCATTCCATTAAATAATAATAATAATAATAATAAACGATACCTGTCTCTTAACATACCTAAAAAAAATATTTAGTTTGCCCCTCCCGCTCCCTGAGTTAAAAATGCCCCCAAAACATGATAAAAGAACTTTATTTTTTAAGGACTCATCGAATATTCATTTTTAGTATCAAAATGAAATTCTTCCCAAACTTTGGTGAATGGTCACTTGTTGCCGCATTTCTACTCAAGTTTTGATTGTATATTTTTTATCTGTACGCTAATAGTCGTACTTTTGAAGATTGTGCGAGTTTTGTGCAGGATTCCATATAATCGGAGGTTTGTCAAATGCTTGACATTTTTATGCTACATAGATCGAGTAAACAAGGTTTAAAGTAGATTCCAAATCACCACAAATATACTACCACAACCGCAGGAATTAAACCCGACATAGTTGAATCGGAGGCCACAGGGCTAACCATTCAACTACCTGGTAAGCCCCAATAACTTCCAATAATATACCTTAATTTGTTTAGAAGTTTTATTAGACTCGCCAATTCTCAATTAGTTGCTTATTCCCTTCTAATTCTTAGAAGGTAATTAAAAACATTATCTAAAAATAAGTGGTCCATGTACGTAACCAATGCAAAGCAAACCTAGATGAGCATAAACACACACCCTCAATTTTAATTTCATATATAATTTTATTAAAGAAAATATAATTTATTTTCATTTCTTTTTGGCCAGAGTGGAATATATTGCTAAAACTTATTAACTTCCAGAAGGAAAAAAAAAACTCATTTTAAAATTAAAATTTCCCTATGGGGCGATCCATAAATGATATCACACTTTTTTTCAACATTTTTAACCCCCCTCCTCCCTTTTGTCACAAAATGTCACTCTTCACCATACCCCCTCCCCTCCCCTTGTCACATGTCACGCTATATTACGTAAATATATACTTGCAGCTCAGAAACAAAGCACTATGTTATAGGTCATATTTCAAATTTTATTTTTGAACTTTAACTATGTGTTTTAATGACATTTGTGAGCATAACAATAAAACTGATTCGTGTATTTATTTTATATGAAATAAGATTACGGTTTACTACAAAAAACATAATATACAATAATAATAAAACATTAATATGAAAGAGCAATTGAAAACAGTAGTATTTTAGAATTTGAAATGGAATTTAATATATTTGGTTTTTAAATCCTATATTTACTTTATGAACACAAAATACCTTAAAACAGATTGATTTTGAAGAAGAAGCCTCAATATTAGTTTTACTTAAATGGAATTGCCATAACATTTCATTTGTCACATTAATATGAACATTTATAAAATTATATATTAAATCATAAAATAGAAATTACTCCGAATCATTTACTATAACGACTCTTCCCCCCTTGGAGAAAATATATGCTCGTCCATAGAGTACACAGGCATTTTGGCATCGCACTCATCCTCGGGAATTGTAAGTCCTCTAATATCTATGCAATGTTAGTAAGACCTCTAATGTTTAACCAAAATGTGTGATGTCAGACTTCTTACCCCCTCCCACCCCCTTGTCACAAACTGTCACAATTTCACGAACCCCTCCTCCCCCCCCCCCCCCTCCAAGCGTGACATCATTTCTGGATGGCCCCTATTCACAAATCTGATTAAATATAATTCCACAAAAACAAAATATTTGAAAAGTTTCAAGAATATAAAAAGAACAAAGTTATAATAAAACAATACAGTCTATTAAATTACAAAGTTTATTTTCACACAGCTACAAATAATAGTTTCTAATACAAAGTATTAACATAATATTTACCAAATTAACATACAATTATTTAACATTCTTCTATATATTATTTCCGTGTCTTCGCATCCTAAAAGAGAGAAACAATAGAGTGCATTTTAAAAGTTACAAGTTAAATTTTCACTGTTTTCAAGAATCCTGCTTAGATTTAGTTCTAAAGGTGATCACAAATTATAACTCTTCAGGCAAAATGACCGAATTGCTAATGTTAATTCAACGAGATATATTTTTTAAAATATCTCGTCTGTATTTTTATATTTTAAAAAGACTTTTTCTTTTGCATTGGATAGCTGAGGTAAATTTCTGCAATTGCGGTTTTTACTTTATTTTAAGTTCGTTGAAGTTTTTATTTAATTTTCTTTCTTTCTTTCTTTTTTTTTTTGTGCGGACACTTTCACTCTTTTCACGGTTTATACCGGCTCGAAAGGTGAAAGTATATAAAAAAAATCATTTAAAAATATTGAAATGCAACCGAGTTACCTTAAAAAAATTCTCTTATTGGATTAACATTGGAGAATTGGTGTTTCCGTTTGACTGAAGTAGCCTCTTAACCCTTTAAGCCCTGACCCACACAATTATACGGGCGATTACTAAAGTAAAAGAGAATGACTACCTCCTGTTTTTGTGCGATTTAAAACCAAATCCGCACATTTATATGAGCTAATTGGCTTTAGATGTTTTAATAAGACACAACTAGGGGGCACCATCTACAATACAGGATTATATTTTCTGCTTTTAAAAAGACTATATCATCTGACGGCAATAGAAAAAAAGTATGAACTGTCGTAATTTCATTTAAATATGATTTATAATGTTTGCTTGGATTTAATATTTCTTTTCATATAGTTTATTCATGATTTTAATTGATTTTGTCTTTGATAAATTTAATTAGGCTTCACAAAAGTTGAAAAACAAATGAACCACACAATTGTGCGGGTCCGGCATTTACCATTTCCAAAATAGATACAATTCCTAATATATATATTAAAAAAATTTAAGTGATTTTTTTAAACTTATGTTTTTAGCAATTTATTTTTTATTAATTACATTTTTAAAGCTGACCAATTTTAAATTAATAGGTTTGTACTATTCATGATTTCTATTTAAAATGGATAGTATTAGATATATAATATGCACATGCAACGAACTGTATGTTTCTGCTCTGAGTTATAGATGCCATATATGATTTATAAGTTTTATATGAGTTATATGCATACCACGAGATTGATTTTTAAGTTTGATAAATTCATTCCATTTTGTCAACACAGCAAGTAAACCACCAGGAATAAATAATAAATTATAGAACTTTCAGCAAATGCTCGACAGATTCCGTAGTGTCTGCTTGAATTTACCAGGAGATCAGGGAAAATTTTCCATAGATGAGCAGACGATTCCTTTTTTTAGGACGTGCCTCGGTAAAGCAGTATATAAAAAACAAACCACACTCTGTTGTAACAGCATCATCTGGGATAGTTTTAAATTTTGTATTATACCAGTGGGAAAGTACAGACCTGGTCCACAAGGATCTAGGCTTAGGACCTGCTGTCAGGGCCGAAACTAAGAGGGGGGGGGCAGAGGGGGCATGTGCCCCGGGCGCCAGAACGAAGGGGCGCCAAATGAAGGATTATACCTTTGGAAAGGATTATTTTCTTCTGATGGACTGATGGCTTTCATTATTATGAAACAGCCATTATAAATGAAGTGTTAGGTGAAGATGAAATAGCAGTCGTAAAAAGTTAGAACTCTGATTTTCTGGTCAGAACGGGAAAAAAATGGCCATATTTTTTTTTTGAAAAAAAAAAAAATAATAGGTATAGGAAAAAAGGGACAAAATGGGAAAAAAAGAGACTGTAAGGATGGAACGGTAAGGAAAATTATCACCTATTTTTAGGAAAATCATGTTAAGACTAAGTGACAGCTACAATGTTCATTGATTTCTAGAAACAGTTGTTAACATTGGATTAAATATTTTTTTTTTCTTAATTTACCTCGAAAAGTGCAGAAATAAACATTGGGTACGGTAAGACTACCAATAAAGCCACGATCTTGAAATTGATATTTAAATGCTGATTTAAATTTTGCAGTAAATTTCCTGTCAAAGAATTTTAGACATTCTTTCTCTAGCATACTTCTCCATGAGAAAAAACTTGAAAAAAATTCTGTGGCTGCATCTGAAGTGATTTTCTGTATAAGTTAAGCAAGAGGGACGGTAAGGATGAAAAACCCAGGGATAGAGTTAAAAAAAAAATATCAACCGTAAAAATGTGTGCATGTTAATTTTTTGCACAATATTTATATTAAACAATTGTCCCAGTTTCGGAAAAAAAATTACATCGAATTACTTTTATTGAAACAATTTTATACAGACAGCTCCAAATTTAAAAATCAGCATCAGGGACGGGACGGTATAGGAGTTTTCCTGGTATTTGGAACCCCAACATCGTCCAAAACTTATTTATCTCGTTAATATTGTTATATGCAATCATGCAATGGAATGTTCTCCAGTATATGAAATTAAAAAAAAACACAAAAAAATGTATTAAAATAAAAATTATTATTCAGGGACATAAAAGTCAAAAGATTGTGAGAATTCCCCATATATTGTTGTGCTTTTGTACTTTTTCGGTTTTGGTTACAGTTTTCTTTTATATGAGTACAGTTTCACTTTCAGAACAGGTTTCAAAATTGAAAGTATCTGCATATAAAAAATTGCATAAAAGCTCGAAAAGGTACGATTGCACTACTATATATATCAACCAGGTGTATCCTATGCAAAAAATAATATTAAAAAATATTAAAATGTGAGCCCAAAATATGCAAAGAACTGTCCATAGAATTAACATTAGCTTGAATGTTAAATTTTACTTCGGGTGACTAGTGTCGGTTTTTAAGAATTACATTTTATTAAAGATTGTTATCATAGAAGAAAATAATAAATAAAGATGCAGTTGAACACTATTTTACATGTGAAAAAGGATTCAAAACGAAACATCTTTAATAATAACACAAATAAATAGTCTTCGAATCTGACATTAACAATATAACAATGGAATTAAGGTTTTAAGATCCAAAGATTTAATTATCAAAAAAAAATATTTTGTAACTATTAAAATAATATTTTGGTGCTATGGTATCCGAGGTTTTAAGTATCACACAAAGCTATTTTATAACTTTTTTTTTTGGGGGGGGGGAGGGGGGAAGAGTTTAAGTAATTAGTCAATGCATTTTAGTTATTTAGTTCTAATTCATTGCAAAAATTCTGGATTTTTTTAAAAAGCTTCGTATACTCCCGGTTTCTCGAATAAATCTATATCGTACATACTCTAGACATGACGTTCATGACTTTAGCGTACACCCTCTGATATTTTTTACGATTACAACACTGCAAAACAGATCAATATTTGTCATAATTTTACGAACGATTTTAATATTTTACGATTTTACGATTTTAATTATATTGTTCCGATTTTCTCTGCACATTTCAAGCCCAGGTTTGCTGTCGCGAAAAATTAACAATTTCAAAATATTCGTATTTAAAATTTAAGAAAAATAGGAAATAAAACGACTTATACACATCCGATTAACAAGCAGTTATGTCAAAAGAAAAGAGAAATTTTTAAAGAATTAAATAAAACTGACGCCGGAAGGAAATACTGTTAATAACTTTAATAAAAATTAGAAAATAGCGATACAATAGAAGTCCATGATAAGAAGCATGGAGAATAGCACACTAAGAAACTGTTTAAAATACTTGATATTTATATATAGAAAGGGGTTTAATAGCCATGAAAAGATAATTTAAATTTAAAAATACATTCGAACGCACTGCTGAATTCAAGAGGAGGGGATTCCCACCGGAAGGTTTGATATTTTATGCTTTTTAATAAGCAATTTCCACACCGAATCTCTAAAATGTCCCCCCCCCCCCCCCCCTCCAGAGCCGCAGAAATTAATCCCGGAGAAAAATATCTGAATTCAACACTGCTCGATCGGCGTGAGCAAGAAAAAAGGCAAATATTAATTAAAACGATATCTTAGAAATTCCCCTTAAAGTTGAGAAAAATTCATTTAAAAATTAAAATTTTCAATAATGCTTTAACATGGACCAAAACCAAACTATTTAAAAAATGTAAGCATTCCTCAGTAAATAAACATAACTTTTTAATTTATTAAAATTTCTGTACGAAATAAGTTGTAGTTTGTACAGAGAAAATACAAAAATATCCGAATCACATTTGAATAATTAAAATAATAAATACCTTTATATCTGGGTTCTTTACTTGAACGGTAATCCAATGGCGCTGCTTCATGGAATTCAATAAAGAAGTGTTGTAATTTTGTCTTTGTAAAATTTCCGCGCATGCGCCTTTTTTATCTGTTCTCCTTCCAACAAAAGGAATTTTTCGCTTACGTCGTTATTTTATGACAGTGTTGTATCAGGTTTAGAGCAAAGTTGCGTTGCAAGAAAGCGATTGATTATATTCCGTCTACCTAGTAATGTCCTTGCGGAAATATTATTACTTCAAATTTTTCGTGACAAGAAAATATCAAGAAAAAATTAATCTTGCTGCAATTGTTCATGCTATCTGGGTTGGAGTCCCACTCAGCTACGCCACATACGTAGTAGGCTATTCGGTTAATATCTGGGTACCTTGGGAGACAGCAAGTTGAGGCCGACATCGTCATGAATGCTTTGTCAATTCATTTTTGGTTTGTATGGACTGAATGGGATAGTGCAGAGTCTTGTTAAAAAACGTACTGCCTCCCACATGTTACAGAAGTAATTTAGTGCTTTCACATCTCGGTATAAGCAACGGCGTTCATAGGCGTAGCGTGACCAGAAATTTTGGGGGGGCACAAAGGCCGTGCGAAGTAAAAACGGCGCCCAGAGCGAATTTTCAATTTTGCGCCCCCTCCCCTCCCCCCCCCCCCCATCCGAAAAAAAAATCTTTCCCTTTGTGATGGGTGTAATAAAATTGATAAAGTGCAGAAACATAAATAAATTCCATCAAATAAATATTTCGCGTTTATTGTGGAACTTTAAATGGATTATTTTTAATTTAGAAATTCAGAACAACTAAATAACATAAAAGAAAATCGCACTTATTTGTTAAAGAGTTCATGATGTTTTGCGGCAGCAAAAAAAAAAGAAAAAGAAAGAAAGGAAAGAAAGAAAGAAAAGAAAGAAAGAAAAGAAAAAAATGATCAAGAGAGAAAAAGAAATTCCCCGGAAAATGATCGGCGACCAAAAAATTAATAAACATATAAAACTGTGGTTCGCAGCATAAATTTCGCGCCCGGGCCGACCGCTCCTTTAGCCCCCTCTTTGTACACCCCTGGGAGGCACATTAGAGGTCTGCACGAACCGCAATTTCCAGACCCGGGCCCAACCCGGTGAGAAAATTAAAAGTTCCACCCGAGCCCGACCCATTTATATTTTCAGTTTACCACCAGGCCCGACTCGTACAAAAATCGGTCAAAACAAGCCCGGCCCGTGAAAAAATCAATTAAATCAGGCCCTGTTCTGCTCGACTCAATTTCTCAAAAAAATACGATTTTTCTTAATATATAATTGCAGGGTTGCCACTTGCAACTAAAATGCTACAAAAAGCGACTATTTTCATCATCCGGCGGCTATGACGACTATTTTAGGCCGAACACCATTAAAAAGCGACTATTTCATGAAAAGAGGCTACTTTTTTCTGATTTGAGCGATTATTTTGACTGAAAATTAACTTTTACTTCAAAGCGCCAGTAAAGTCATCTTTCTAAACGCACTTTTTCAACTGTTGTTTGAGGAGATTCGTGATTATTTCCGTGACGAAAAGCAAAATTCGCGATTTTTTCTTCAATCGATAGACGAAAATAGTTATTTCTTTTCGCTATCTTTTGCTACGATCGTTGAGGGAGATTTCGCAATTTTTCCTATGGCCTATTACAAATTTCGCGATTTTTTTGGGGCGATCGTTTCACGGAACTCACGATTTTTTTTTCAGCGATCCTTTGCCAAAATCCGTGAATTTTTCTGCGACAGATTGCCGAAATTTTTTTACCGCCACCATTTCTCGAAATTCGCGATATATATTTTTTCCGCGACCGATTGATGGTATTCGCTGTTTGTTTCAAATATCATTTGACAAAATTCACGATTCTTTTCAAAACCGACTTACGAAATTCTTGTTTATTCGCGCAATCATTTGTTTAAATTCTCGATTTTTTACGCGATTATTTGACCAAATTCGCACCTCTTCAGGGGTGATTCTGTTCTGAATTTTTAGAAAATTTAAGGCATTCGGTTCCGAAAATTTAAGGAAATTGGTTATCAGTCCGAAAATTCGGGCATAAAAAATATCGCCGAAAATGGTTGCCGAAAAAATCAATTCCGAAAATCGTCCACAGAAAAAAAAACGCCAAATTTCTTCAAAGGATTGCAGAAAAAAAACGAATTTCGCCAAAGAATTGCGGAAAAAAAACGTAAATTTCTTCAAGGGATCACGAAAAATGCAAACTTCGTTAAAGGATCGCGAAAAAAAACATAAATTTCACCAAGGGATCGCAAAAAATGCAAATTTCATCAAAAGATCGCGGGAAAACGCGAATTTCGGCAAAGGATCGTGATAAAGAAATGTAAATTTAGTCGAAGGATCACGAAAAAACGCAAATTTTGGTAAAGGATCCCGGAAAAACGCGAGTTTCACCAAGGGATCGCCGTAAAAACGCGAATTTCACCAAGGGATCGCCGTAAAAACGCGAATTTTGCCAAAGGACAGCCGAAAAAACGCATAATTGGTGCCGGGAGATTTCCCGACTTTCTCTCCTCTGCTGTAACCTTTCAGAAAATTTGCTGTGAATTTCAGATTTTTTTTTTACTCAAACTCACCCCTGCCGTCTTTTTGTCCGCGACCATTTGACTGAATTTGTAATTTTTTTTCTCTTGATCATTAGACGAAATTCGTAGTACTTTGTGCATACTTTTGACGAAATTTGCGATGATTTTTCCGCGACCGAATGACGAAAATCGTCATTTGTTTCCGCAACCTTTGATAAAATTCAAGATATTTTTCCACGGTCCTTTGAGAAGATTCGCGATTTTTTCCACGGAAAAATAACCAAAATTCTTATCTTTTTCCCGCCGATCGTTTAATGGAATTCACGATTTTCATTACACGATCCTTTGCCAAATTTCGTGAATTTTTCTACGACCGATTGACGAAAATGATATTCGGTATTTGTTTCCGAGATTTTTTGACGAAATTCGCGATATTTTTTGAGCGACTATTTGATCAAATTCGCGGTTGTTTTTTTTTTTTTCTTGTCAGCAACAGTTTGACAAAATTTTCGATTTTCGTTCCGTAATCGTTATGCGAAATTTACAAGTTTTTTTCGCTACCGATGGAAAACTTTTTTTTTTACGACCAATTGTTGATATTTGCGAAATCCCATGTATAATACACAATCACATATCTTTTTAAAACAGTGACTAATGAATGTTTTTAATAATTTGCACAATAAGTGCAACCTTAATATCAATCGTATTTTGAGGGCCGAAACTAGCATTGTTTACGACGGCGAAAAATGGATTTTGGCGCCTCCCTCTCGCCCCCCTCCACATCTCCTCACGCTCAATAAAAGTTATCGACCTCAGGTACCCTATGCAAAAAAAATATATAAATAAATAAATAAAAATCCTTTAATAGTTAGAATTAGAGCAAGAACTATGTAAACAACGCTCCCATAAGATTAATATTAGCTTGAGTTTTAAGAACCTACACTCAGGCGAAGAAACTGGGACGCTAATTCTAAACGTACGGGAGTGTTCTTTTTAAATTTTTCTCGCTTGCATATCAATAGTTTTAAATGATTCTTTTTAGCTTAGAAAAGCTGAGGTTGAATTCTAACCGGGTTAGTGTTTACTTTTCCGATTTTAGTTGCAGATTATTTTTATAAAGTTACTTTCAGTTTCAGTACCGGTTTCGAAACCTAAAAGTATAGTAAGATCAATCTAAACTATCCTAGGAAAATAAAACATTTTAAAATATTAAAATGCAAGAGAGAACTTTGAAAAGAACGCTCCAATAGGTTTAACATTAGCTGGCGAGTTTCTTTGTATTTTATATATATATATATATATATATATATATATATACAATTTTGTATGAAACGGCAAACAAAATCTTCATTTGGCGCCCCCTTCGCCTTTGCTCTGGCGCCTGGGGCACAAGCCCCTTCTGCACCCCCTACTTTCGGCCCGGGCTATATTCTTAAAAAAACATTAAAAAAGCGGGTTACTATTCTATCTTGCATATATTTCAACCCTTAGTTTTTAGTCGTTGACAGTTGCCCGACCTCACGCCCTTTGAGGCCGGATCTGGAAGTAAAAAAAGTAATTTTAGTAAACGGCATGGGCGACATTTTTCAATTATCACCAACCTAGAAATAGTAAAAAGACGAGAAATGTAATTTGGGAAGGTAAAAGCAGGAGCAGCTGCGTCTTTACTATTCATGGCGCCCTTGGTGAGATTTTTTTTCTTTTAAATCACGGCAGTCACCCAAACTCGCCTCCTCTCTCTAAGACTGGATCTGGCTGGTTGCAAAAATTAATTGCCCCAGAAGTAATGCAAAAAATAATTGCATCAAAAGGAACAGAGCGGCATTTTTCAATTTCAGCCTAGGGTGGCAAAAAGCCTAGAAATGACGAAAAGAAGAGAAAAAAAACAGTTTGGGGAATAAAGGCAGGGGCGCCTTATTAGCCGTGGTGCCCTGTGAAAGATTTTTTACTGTACCACTGCAAATGCTATACCCGTTTTTTTCTTATAAAGGATTTTACTAAAGCATTTTACTTTGTGCACTCCTTCCAGGGTCGAAACTAGCTATATTTTCAGCTGGGGCAAACATGGATTTTGGCGCCCCCCTCCTTCCTCCGCAAAGTAAATTTACAAAGAGAAATTTACAAAAGTTTCTATTAGCAGACTTATTTTAAAATTTAAAATGTTTAACAGTAAAATACGTAATATTGAAATATATAACCAGCTTTGTCAAATATTTATTCACTAAAATCTGTGAAAAAAATCGAAAGGAAGCGGAAATAATTCCGTTTTATACAGGTTTCCGTCTTAGCAGATGTAACTGTTGGTATTCCTTCTGTTGGAATCATGTAGTTTTTTTCATTTAAGACAAGATTCCATTATATACAGATTTCATTTTTCCAGATTTTACTGTTGTTGTAGCATTACAAATAATTACAATTGAGACACTTTAATGTCATAGTAATATGAGTCACATTGTTTTAGGATCTAAAAAAACCAGGATTTACTGTAGGCATAAAAATTAAATCCTGTATTGTAAAATATCTTCCTGTACTATCTACACCAGTTTTGTGGAATTATCACTTATACCACTCTTCTTATTTATAGATTGATATGTCTACATACTTCCCTCAGCCTAATGCTAATTTTCAAATTTATGTGTGATTCAAAACAACAATAACAAAATTATTAAGTTTTTACTTTTCATTTTGTGAAATTTCGACCGCTTGGTTTTTATTGTCCCAGTCAGTCACCTGACCTCGCCCCCTCTAAGATCAAATACGGTGATATGCATGTAAAAAAGTGATTAGAAGAAAAAGAATGGGGTTATTTGCTGTCTTGTATATTGTAGGCGAATCTTTTTATCTATTTGACAATTTTAATATACTTTACTCAGCTTTTCTTTTAGATTTTTCGGCTAAAAAATATTTTTTTTACACACATTTCATACACACATATATATAATATTGTATAAAACGGCAAATCAAATTTTCATCTGGCACCCCCTTCGCGTGGCGCCCAGGGCACATACCCCCCTCTGCCGCCCCCCTAAATTTCAGTCCTGAATACTTCTTCCGTTTGTTTTTATTGTCCCGGCCAGCCACCCCGACCTCACCCATAGCAAGACGTGAAAAAAGAAAGCTCAACGCTGCTCAGGCAGATAGATAAAAATTAAATAGCCTTCATGGAATTTTTTTCATCAGAACAGTCAGTCAAAAAAAAATCTTCATCTGGCGCCCCCTCCGAGTTTGGTTCTGGCGTCCAGGCGCATGCGCCTCTGCAGCCCCTCCCTCGGGGAAATCGGTTGGCGTTTGGCAATTATCGGTGAGAGACAGTTTCACACAGAAGAGAAGACTAGAGACATGACCTTGGAAAATGTTAGTGATTTTCCTGACACAGGAAGTGATTTAAATAATAGAAGTTACATGGTACATTTGAATTGGAGAAAGAAAATAGTCTAAGAGAACAGCTCTTTTTTTTAATTCATTTGCAGTCTTTTATTATTGATGAATCTTTTTATATATTTGTAAATTTTAATGCATTTTTTTCAGTTTTCCTTTTGGATTTTCCGACAGTGAGACATTTTTATGCAAATTCAGTATATATGCATATACATTTTTGTATGTAAAGACAAAAAAAAATCCTCATTTGGCGCCCCCTACGCTTTCTCTTCTGGCGCCCGGGGCTCCGAAGATTGGGGGGGCACATGCCCCCCCGTGCCCCCCCGACGCTACGCCTATGACGGCGTTTACTCTGGCACCTTAAAGAAAGAAACGTGGAGGCATCAGATTGTCTTCGTTTCTCAGGACCTCCCTAGAATCATCAATGAGGTTGGAAATTTTCTGCACATATCTGTCAGAACCTCTTCAGAGATTTTACACCATCACCAATCTTTTTGCGGTTCACTTTTTTGACCTGGGCAAATTTTTTCTCATTGGAAAAAAACAACAGGAGCATTCCTGGCACGTCTTGATGTTTCAGTTTGCTAAGGATGTGCTTGTCTCTGGTCAGGCGGTTATCCTTGGTTCTGTCGGGAATGAACTGTACTCTCCTCATCACGTATGACCTCTAACGAAGGTTCTCGTGAATCACACATCAGATTGTGGCCTCATAGACCTGAAGATTTTCATCGACTTGACTAATAAATTCCAGTGTCTTGATGACTTCATATTGCTGACAATATCGTTTCCTGCATGAAACGTTTGCCACATAAAACCTGGAAAACGACACAAACGCAGAAGCGCAATTTTTAAAATTGAGTGCTGAGTAAGACTTGATGGAAACTAAAAGATTTTTTGGGGCAAAAGGAATGTTTTTTATGGTTTTAACCCTCCCCCCCCCCCCCTTTGACTATCAGAAAGCAGTATTTCAAAAGTATTTCCTTACATTACGGCCTATGGGGAAAAATCGTTTGCGGTGGTTTTTAATGATGTTTCATAATTTCAAACACTGAAATTTATATACATATCTATAAAGTGCACTACAAGATGATTGCTATAGAATATGATATGAATAGCATTTATCAATCATTTACAGGGACATTAAAAAGAATTATGTTACATTACGGTCTATGGAGAAAAATTATTTGTGGTGTAATTTGTTCATATTACACTATTTCAAAAGTATTTAAATTAATATATATCTCCGAGGTTCTGTATAAGATGCTTACTATTGAATATGATGTGCTTTCATCTATCATATATAGGACACACTAATTAAATCTGTTATATTTTTCTCTGTATGAACAATAATTGATGGAAGTGCGTTTTCCGTTGTGGAACACTTTTTCAAATTATGAAAATTGCATACTATTTAGTGTGTATAAATTCTATAAATCATATGCAGGGCTGCACAAAACATCTGAAGTATATTTCCGTTTATTGACCGAAATTGCTGATGAGAAATTTTCAACTGTGCTATGCGCTCACTAATTGTTCTAAATTTTAGCATATTGTTAATTATATGATAAATCTCATACAGGGATGTACAAAATTTTCATCTATTTTTTCGACTTTGGTTGAAATTGTGTTTTACAAATTATTACTTAGGCATCGTTTTTCACGTTATTAAGCTATGAAATTTCATTATAGTAGTCCGAATGCGTTGAAAAATGTTTCATAATCTGATTGACGCATGATTTTACTTTCTTCAGGATAATTTTAATGATACTTTCTTAACGGTATGGAATCTAAAGTGATAAAACTATTTTTGTATTATAAAAAAATCCTAAAATTTCTTTAAAATTTAAGATACCGGGCAAACATTTAACAGCTTTAATGAAAATTGCTGTGTTGTATATACTGTTGTATATTTATTTCTGCACAGAGGAACCTTATGTAAAGAATGGGAATCATAAGATATCATGAGGAAATGCCTACATTATATGTTTTGCATTGTATCAAACCTGAATTTGCAGAATTTGTCTGTATCAATTTTGTAACCACTCGAAATTTGCAGCCAAGTAATATATTTTAAGGGGTCTTGTACCTTTTAAACGCGTCGAAAAATAACGAAAAAATTCAAAGTTTGAATTAGTCTATCTTCAAAACCTTTTTATGTATAAACATGAAATTTTAGATATTGATTAAACAGATTGTGCTTTGTAATATACTACCAACAGAAATTTATTAACCCTTTACAGAATTTGTGTGTTGTTGAAATCAAAATAGCTCTTTTTTTACCCCAGAAGTCATTGCGAGCATGATATCTTGAGAAAGTATATATGGATTGTCATGAAATTTAGTAAATATACTAAACAAATAAGTGTGTTTAAAATGATCTACTTTTAAGTATTTACAATAGTAATATTTTTAGTTATGACTATTTTTATTCATTAAAAATACAAAATTTTTATTTTTTTTACGAAAATATTTTTTTTTATATAGTTAATGAAATAATTTTAGCCTAAGAGTAGATCATTTTAAACACACATATATGATTAGCATCTTTACCGAATTTCATGCGAATCCCTACAGACTTTCTCAAGATATCATGCGCGCAATGACTTATGGGGTAAAAAAAAGAGCTATTTTGTTTTCAACAATACACAAATTCTGTAAAGGGTAAATAAATCTCTAATGGTAGCGGATTACAAAGCACAATCTGTTTAATCAATATCCAATATTTCATGTTTATAAATAAAAAGGCTTTGAAGATAGACTAATTCAAACTTTGAAGTTTTTCGTTAATTTTCGACGCGTTTAAAAGGTACAAGACCCCTTAAATCACTTTGTCCTGAGATATCAACAACTGGCAACAACCAACAACAACATACAACTGGCAATTTTTATCCAAATTTAATCACAAATTTAAACATTTCGCTCTTGCAAAACTTCATGTGGTCTTACATTAGAATTTTCCTCTATAAACAAAATATTTTCAACGAAATTCACATTTTCGTTAAATTTTAAATCTTTTTGCCGTTGCATAATGGTGCAAAAGTTTATTTATGTGACTAACTTAAATTCTGCTGTCTTTGATAAAAAGAAAATGGTACTTGAACTGAAATTTCAAAAAAAAAAAATTATTTAGACGTAATAAACTAAAAAATATTTAAAAAACTGGGAGGGCACCTAAGGGCAGACATATTAAATTGAAACGAAGAGATAGTAATCTAAACTATTTAATCATATCAAAAATTGAGCTTAATCGTGCTTTATCATATAACGTTTTCTATATTAAAACTCAAAAATTGTAAAAAGGTTTTCTTGCGACATTAAATATGAAATAACAGCTGATATGTGCAAACTTTATGCACATAAATCCGATAAAATAAAGTCCATATTTTGTTTGGAAGCGTCCATAATCAAGCAGCATATTTTATACCGCTTCAAGTAACAGATTAAAGAACTATACTCAAATTGATTGATTCATTCCCAACTAAGAACTACCAATTTTGCGCTAGTCTATGGACCATACAATTATATCAAAACCAATAGCAGGGTAGAACGCCCTAACTATTGAGCTATAATAGGCAAAAACAAATTACGCTAGGATAAACTTTTAAAAATCGACATTTGACCAGCTAGAATCGGTAAATCTCCCACCGTGCGACGTGTTGAAATTTAAACGTCGGCAAATGTACGTCAAACGTGGCAAATGAGGTACGTACTATAAGTAGTTTTATAAATATTCAGATCTAGGTGCAATACCTGCTGCACTCTTATGCAAAAATGCATGAATACAAAATTTATTACGATTATACATATTAAATTCGGTAATACGGATAATACCACTCCATCTTACATAGGACGTCATAACCATGGCAACCTAGAATCATTGCCTATCATGGGATATCACTGAATTAATTACATATGATAGGATTTAATAGAAGGAAGAAATCTTTTATTAATATCTTTTTAAGTTTTGATTCAATTTTCATAAAATTCGAAATGACTCGACAAAATTCTGCAACGGTTATATATATTAAATTTCAAACCATTCGGTTGGGTAGTTTTTGCGCTGTTATATGCGGTGAGACGGACGGACCAGACGACGACTATAGGCGCTACGTATTTATATGATTACGAATGCGCCTAAAAAAAATCCCTGCCGGCTCGGGCCTACAGGCGGAGGTAGATTTCGATGTTAAGTATTAAATTCTCCAACAAAACTTAAATCAAGATTAGAGATAAAACCCAGTTTCTTCACAAAGAGCGAGCTGTAGGGAGCTAAACTTTTTGTGAAAATTGTAATATACACGAATACACACACACATATATATATGGAATAGGTTTAAAAAATGGCTACAAAAAATTCAGAGAACCTTAAAGTGTTAAATGTTAATATTTCCATAGTCGGGTTTTTATCATGTTTTAATACGTTTCTTCAAACTTACATGGCGTTACATATTCACCTGCTGAGGTCCATTATATTTCTAATATGACGCAATATACATATTTTTTTTATTCGTCAAACTATTTATTTTGAGTTTCCATGCTGAAATCTTGCTCTAGGAAACTTATGACGTAATATTCAATTTGTTTTCAATTTGTCAAACTATTTAATTTTACACGTGAAAATTTTGCAAAAGAAAAGTAATTGTTGTGGTGAGAATTTTATTATTTGTTTTTTTTTAATTGTTGGGAACTGCTATAACGAAAAACTTTTATTTTTTTCCCTGCCATTGTTGTGTAAGAGCTGGTTTTATCAGAATCATGTTAAGACAGTATTCAAAATTTTGAACCCTCCCCATTTCCACCCTCTTGGGCCGATTTCGCCCATTTTCAATCCCCGCCGAGATATTAGCCATCTCAAAGTTGTTGGCGAGTTTGAAGATGATTCGTGCATAATTGCGACTTTTATCATGCGGACAAAATTTAGTACATACATACATACATACATATATATATATATATATATATATAAACTTTTTAGGTGAGGGTGGTTTTGGGTTCCTGGGGTCCTATAATGAAAAGTTATGAAGAAATTTTTCAAAAGTCGCAGCATGGTAACGACTGCAATAGGTAGTATTTCTTACGAAATCTACCTAAAAGTCTGTAAAAGCGAAATTTATTGATAGGTCGTTGCCACCGTCAATATGACGGCAGCGTTACTACTAAGATGTTTTTGCTTTATTATATACACGAGTTGGAACCCGTCGAAATTCGACGAATTAAAATGTTTAGAATGGAACTGTTAGATCGAATTTATAATAATCCTACAAAAATAATTGCAATAAAAAATTCATCTTGCATTGGTTGTATAACTCTTAAAACAAATAATGTTTTTAAGCTAAAATTACCAAAATATTATTTCCACAAACTTCAACTGCTTAAATTATTGAAAAATTAAACTGTATTAGAATCAGGGGCGTAGCTACCGACCAGTTGGAGCAAACTGCTCCAGGCGCACGAATCCTAGGGCGCAAAATTAGAACCGGCAAAATAAAGATTTGCAAAAATATTTGAATATTTTTTCCATTATTAATGAGATATTATAGATGAATCTTGTTACAATGAGCATATTCCTGTGATTTTTTAACCTTGTGTTTGACCCCCAACTGTTTCGATTTAAAACATGTTTTTATACACAGTTAAAAAAAAATTACTTCTATTTGCAAAGTTTTACTTTTAATTCTTACAATATTGCACCCTCAAGTAACTTCTCCAACACCCTTTCAGCGTGCCTGATTTTTTCTTTCTATAACTTTTCCGTAGACGGCAGTATCAGATTTTCTAATATTAAAGTAATCGAAACTTATTTACAGGGCTCCCACCGGTCAGTTTATTGGCAACCATTATTTCCACACAATAATCTCTTTATTACATTTTTATTGAAAATGTTTTAGAAAATTATTATGTAGATTATTACTGTACGGAAATAATGGTAGCCAAAGAAGTCACCGCTGAGAAACCTATGTTTACGATGCAACAGCAATGCCTTTGCTATTTATTCATTTTATGATTTGAATAAAAAAAAAAAATGAATAATAGTTTGAGAAGTTGAAGAAAAATATTGATAATTTTACAAACAAAAAACCAAGAAAACGAAAATTTTGAAGTATTTTGTGGAAACTAAACATGCATCAATACAGATACAAAACAGCAATGAGAGCCGAATTTAGGTATATTCCACATTGGTCACGGCTACAAAATTTAGAAAGGTTGTGGGGAGACGGCAAATTAAATTTTGTGCATATTGTTTTTAAGATTTTAAAAATATGGCAAATCTCAAATGCAGAATTCATAAGGATTTTTCTTTAAAAGGAGAGAAAAAGTTGAGTATCAATTTCAGTATTTCTTAGGACCTGATTATCGCCTATACAAATTTACACCACTTTTTTCGAAAAAGTATTTTTCCGCATTAAACTTTATTTAATCGCAGAATTTTAGGATTAAATAAGGCAAAAAAATTCTTCGAAAATGGTAATGTGAGTTTGCTTAGGACGTAATCAGGCTCTGCCCCCCCCCCCCCCTACACACACAACCATCCGCTGTTTATAGGTTAAAAAAAATACAGTTCATTCTGCCTAAGAATTTATCCGTCTAAGGCGGATTGCGCATAAGACGGAAATCTGTCTTGCATAGAGCTTTGACAGAGTTTACTGTATAAAAATCTATTTAAAAGATACTTTGCTTTAAAATCAAATTAATAATATTTACACGGTTATTAATATTACTAGCAGCATTAAGATTTTTTATCCTCCTGCTTCAAAAGTAGTTTTAAAAAGGTTTAACCTTTTAACCTAAGATTTACGTTTCAACTGCCTGGGCCCAAAACGTAAATAAGATCGCGCAGTCTTCGACCCTTGTACCACGGGCCATGCCCGTAATATTTAAATTTGGCTCGACCGATGTACTATGGGCCAGGCCCGTGATAATCAGTTTTGGCCCGAGTACAAGGCCACGTGTCTCACACGTAGTTGCAGATTAAGGAGTTAATTAATCATAACATTCTTTTTTTTTTTTTTTTTTTTTTTTTTTTTTTACACATAATTACACATATGTCGATGTATCAACGGATATCTTTATACTGTTTTGATTTTTTTTATTTCTAAGGACACTTTCAATTTCGGATCCAGTTCCGAAAGTGAAGGCATTCCCAGAAAGAAAAAATGAATGGTAGTGGAAGTTATTGGTTTTTATAATGAGTTTCTAAAATGTTGCGCTCTCTCAAAAAGACAAATTGTGATAATTTGACGGTGACAGAGTCCAACCCTGTGTACAGTACGGCTCTTCAGAGGTTCACAATTACTTTTCTACCAGAATATTAGAATATATAATTTGATCTGTTTTAATCGTGTGATTTTCTACGATTAAACAACGATAATTTTTTTTAATGAAATCTATGGTAGTAAAGAGATTGTGAAATTATTTTCGAGCAGCCACTGTCTGCGTGGTGAAACGTTGTTGTATAGATATAAGATGAAAGTGAGCAATAAAAATACTTTGAGATAAAGAAAAAATGTTCATAAGTTATCGTCACAGAATGGTTGAAAAATAGTTAAGATACCAAACTCGTTGGCCGATTTCTTTGAAAACTAATACAATCCTTGCGACAGATTTATAAAATACCTGCCGACGTCATCAATTACACCAAATCGTCCTCTGGGAACTAAATACGTGAGGAAATTCTAACATACACGCATAAAAGCACACATACATATTGAATCCTTGTAAGAATTGTGAGAATGAATTTATTTGAAATGTTAAAAATTATCATTATTTTCATTTATTTTAATTGTGATTACCATGCTTTCCTAGTTCGTTCCTTACGTTGTATGTATGGAAAGTAAAATTTGCAATCCTGAGTAATATAAAAGGGTGCCAATGAGAGTTCCCGTTGCCTAACGCCACTGCGCCAAAATGTTCCATTTGGCGAGAAAACTAAAGATTGAATTCGCCAAATTGCAAGAGATGTTTTTATTTTCTTTCGGCAACACTTTCAATGATGTTATTGTACGATTAAACCTTTTCTGTATAACTCATTATTTATGTCTTGATATTCTTAGTCATTCACGGCGAATTATTTGAACTTGGCTAACATTTATTTAGCGATTAGCCAAATTGCTCAGATTAGTCAAAAGCCAGTCAGAACACCGGTGACAACTTTTATCGTTGTCCATTGGCTAATTTTCTAAACCATTAGCTGCAGAAATATAGGCCCAATAGTAAAAAAGTTTCAAAGTTGTTCTTCATCCTCTTATATGTAATTTATGTCAAAGTAGTTATTTTTTTTTAAATTTAGGACATTTATATTTTTATTCGGTTTCTGGGCTCTATACGTTATATTTAGAAAAATCTTCTCCGTACTTTGAAAAGGTAAAATAATAAAATTCTTTCTTTTTTGTACGGCTAAAACTTACCGAGTTATGATACTTTGAATTTTGTGGAATTCTAGTATTTTCTGGCACTAAAAACATGTTTCATCGATATGCGAAAAGTGAAAAAAAAAAAAAAAATAGAAATCTTGACAATAATGTGTTTTTTATTAGTATTCTACAATACTTCGAAACCCTTGAAAAGAAAAACAGATATTAAAGGCGGTAGATTGTATAGGCCCATTGAATCATTTAAAACGAAAATCCCGTTCAATTCTCAGAAAACATTGGTAGGTACTCCGTACTTACAGAATTGTAATTCTCTCTATTATTCATTATTTATTTTTAATTATTTGTATTTATTAGGTTGTTAAAATACTCTGACTTTCAAATAAAAGTAAGATTTTAAATCGAATTAAGAATAGTATATAAATTTTAACTTCAAACAAAATTGCGCAGAATTTTTTCGAGTGACAAGAGGGCGCACAAACTTTACTTGCTCCAGGGCGCTAAATATGTAGCTACGCCACTGATTAGAATACGTAATCAAGATGAGTAATTATGTTGGAGTTATGGATTGAGGCTCTTATGTTTGTTTTTATGGGATGAAAAATCAGTAAAAAGGATTTTGCTTTTGTCACATCATAAAATTTTCCCCCATAAAATCTAAACTGTACGTTATTTTCACATTCTCAAAATTTACCGACGCACTACTCAAATTCACAATTTAAAAGTATTTTACATTATTAATGAATTATTATTAATTATTAATGCCATATTATTAATGATTAATTATTAATGCCATACATTATTAATGAATGTATTTCCAAATTTAAAGTCACGTTTGTCCCATACAACTTTTCATGTGAACATTCGAAGAAACTTTAAGTTCTAATCTCAGTACCCGCGAAAATTTACCATTCAAAAATTTGCCTTTAGTTGCCATAGTATTGGCCATTTAGTATTGATCAAAAATTTAGTTTTATCAAAGAACATTATCGTTTTGTTTTAAATATGATATCATTTTTACTCACTGAATCATTTTGCGTAGCGTCTCAAACTCAGTATCAGCGTAATATAAAAATATTGAAATATCTTCTTCAATCTTATTTATGAAGAAGAATGCTTGTTTTTTTTTTTTTTTATGACTGACGTCATTTTCTGTTCAAAAATTAGAAAAAAAGTTACTTTTATTTGTAATGTGAAAATGGCACCAATAAGGATATAATCAATAAAAATAAATAAACCATGACTATTTTCCCTTTATTTTAAATAGAAATGGAGTACTTCAGTTGCCACAATTACAAAATTGGTACTAAAAACTATAAAAAAATTAATATCTCAAAAACAAATTGAGATAGAGCTTTCAAACAAATTGCATTTAAAAGTACATTTTTTTCCCTATACGATGGTGTAAAAACTGAAACTGTTCGGTGTTTAGAAGTTCAAAAATTTGCAGTAGCAAAAATTGCAAAATCGAAATTTCATTTCAAATTTCAAAGTGTTGCCATTCGCAGAATGACGTATGCGTTACGCAAAGATATGTTTGTCCTTTATAATATAGATAGATAGACTGGTCCGGATCGACTCGATGAAACGGATTTTAATTGTATTCATAAACAGGAGAAGTCAGACTATTTGGGTTGCTTTTTCAGAAATGACAAGAATCTACGTATTATTAGAGAAAAATGAACCAATTGTTTTAATTGCGCAAATAAGAGTGATAACCGAATCGTTACTAACCCCTCCTTCCTTTTCAGGTGCGTTCGTAATTATATAAATACCTAGCACCTATAGTCGTCGTTCAGTCTGTCCGCCCGCCCACATATAACAGAACAAAAACTACCCAACCGAATGGTCTGAAATTTTAAATATATAATTACTGCAAAATTTTGTCGTGTCATTTCAAATTCATTCTATGAAAATCGGGTGTATAGTTTAAATACAGGGACAGTCAAAAGTTTTTCGTTACATTACGGCCAATGGGGAAAAAATATTGCAAGTGCATTTTAACGATGTTACAGCCTTCCGAATGGTCTGAAATTTTAAGTATATAATTGTTGCAAAACTTTGTCGAGTCATTTCAGATTTTATGAAAATCGGGTGAATAGTTTAATTACAGGGACAGTCAAAAATTTTCCGTTACATTACGGCCAATGGGAAAAAAATATTGCAAGTGCATTTTAATGATGCTACAGCCTTCCAAGGGGTCTGAAATTTTAAATGTATAATTGTTGCAAGATTTTGTAGAAATATTTCAAATTTTATGAAAATCGGATGTATAGTGTAATTACAGGGACAGTTAAAAGTTTTCCATTACAATAAAGCCAATGGGAAAAATATTTCAAGTGCATTTTAATGATGTTACATCCTTCCGAACAGAATGAAACGGATATGCACTTATGAAGTGCACTAAAATATATATTCAGTACAGTATGCGGTGCAAAAAATATTTATAAAACTAGTTATAGTACGAACGCACCTCAATTGCCACGTTTGACGAGCAATTTCCAACTTGTTACTTTCTTCCTTCTTTACAAGAAGAAAGTATTGGATTCGTGAAATTTTTCAATTTTGGTATGACGGATTTACACGTTTTAGGGGCCAGAGATTCCAAAAAACTTGTTTTTACAAAATGACTGTCTGTGACATAAATTTTGTGGGCGCTCTATCTCAAGAACTAAGAAATTAATAGAAATTTATATTCGAGTAGTCCCTGATATAAATTGATGCTGATTAGTTTTTGGAGTAAATCGCTTAACAGGTAGCTCTGCTGTGCTGCGTTTTTTACTATTTCCGCAATAGCTCTATCTCAAGAACTAATGCACGGATTTCCATCAAACTTCAGATTCGGTTAGCCCTTGACATGACTCGATGCTTTTTACATTTTGGTGTAAATCGCTCATCAGGTTTCGCTGCTATGCTGCATTTTTCACGATTTTTCCGCAATAGCTCTATCTCAAGAATTAATGCTCGGTTTTCATCAAACTTCATTTTCAATTAATCGATATGAATTGGTTCTGTTTACGTTTTGGTGTCAATAGACCAACAGGTGGCGCTGCTATGCTGAATTTCCCCGATTCCCGAAATAGCTCTCAAGAACTAATGCAGGACTTTTCATCGAACTTCAGATTCAGGTATACCTTGATAAATATTGCTGATTATGTTTTGGTGTAAATCGCCCAACAGGTGGCGCTTTTATGCCGCATTTTTCGATATCCGCAATAATGCTATTTCAAGATCTAATGCACGGAATTTCATACCTGTAGAATCCTCACGATGGGCATATATTGTCATTTAGTTTTGGCACTGTGATAGCGAATTTTGAAGTATTAACATGTATGAGATAGAAGAAAGTTTTGGGATTGCCACACCCACTAGTTTTTTTTTTTTGTGATAAAGTGTTCCCAAGTCGACATATCCAAGCCACTTTTAGTTCTTTTAAACTTCTTAATTCATTGGTATCCAAAATGTGCATTTCAGGATTGTTTTTTCAATTTAGAAATTAGGAATTCATACAAGAAATTCCGAATGGTTATTTAAATTCAATTCTTACTATTAGCTCACACTCTCCCTATATTTATTTATTTATTTATATATTTATCTTATTCAAATTTTCAATCGTTAATAAAATACTCATTATTCATCCTATCAAGTTGAAATAAATTTTTTTTAAACTTGTACTGGATGACAATTGATGTTAATACAGTTTTTTCAAATATTAATTAATTAAATTTTAATTAATTAATTTTAGTTTTGCATGAAACAAAATGGCGGCCATTGGTTATTGAAGTTCAATGAGAGTGACGAGATGAAGTTCAATAAAAGTATTTTCAATAAGGGGTTACCATAGGGGGGGACCCTGTTCTGTCGCCAAATACAGCCAAGTTTGTCGCCAACTTGGCGATATATCGCCAAAAGTGACGCCAACTAGGCGATATCTCTAATATTTCGCCAAATTCCCATAGAGTTCCATTGTAAACCTACTTGCTTATAGAAAATCAACAAATTGAGATATTTTAATGCAACAAAAACTAATATTAGCTTAAGGGATTATATTAAATTTTTCTTTGATGGCCTAAGTAGGACTTGACTTTAAAAACAAAATTTTTATATTACTTGTTTATTTATTTATTTAACGACATATTTTTCGTGATTAGACTCCGCACAACACCAGCAACTTTAATTCCTTCTTTTTTTACATCTTTTTCTTCTTATATAGTAGTTTTTATAACTACAGCTAAACCTAAAATTAAGATCCTTTTCTACTAACTTACATGACTTAACTTTAGAAACTTAATTTTTAACTTATCCATAAATTTTATATTTTTGATTTTTCATTAATTTTCTTCTTTTATCCATTAAGTAGTTTAACACTAGACTTTCCCTTTTCTCAATGGCTCACAAAACATAAGACATTTCATTAATAGACTGGGTGTTAAGCTGATCACAGCTAGTAAATCCTTCAATTCTGCTGAACTGTTCAGCACTGTTCATGATTAGATAAGTAAAAAATCTTTCGGAATTTCTGAATAAAAGAAAAGCTCTTGAAATGAACGCATATATGCGCTAATACCGCAAATGGGTTAAGTGCTTAAACGGATATATTCGTATTTCTTATCGTTCATTGTATAACAAAATATACAATACCAGACAGCTGCATAACATGTGTAATATAAGAAGGCTAAAATGATACAATTTTTTTTAATCAATGAAACTTGGTCAACAGTGAATGAGTGAGCCAGAAATTGGTTCATAAGTACGTAAGAATCCAGCCCATTCATAGCTATTGAATAAATGTTCCTTTAATCAGTTACATCATATTTATAGAACTACTTTAGAAATAAACAGTTTTATATACAGCAAATCTTTCTCAAACACAGGTTGCAATAATTCTGGGCACAAAATGATCAATTGTCCGCAGAGCAGATATAAAGGGCAATAATAAATTTTTACTATGTTTTTCACCTAATGAAGAAGGAAAGAATCGTTAAATTTCAGAAGGAAATTGAATATATATATTTTTTTTGAATGACAAATATCTTCAAGCTTTTTAAATTAACAAAACATCAAACTATTAATAGTTAACGCTAAAAACTACTGTGAATTTTTTTTTTTCAACATTACTTTATATATTGTGTGTCCAAACGTTGAATTTTAGCGATTCAGTATTCCATATAAGTTTTTATTTATTATTAAAAGTTTTCTTAAAAGTTTTATCAAACTTGTTATATTGGAATATTCGATTATTTTATTGTGTTCAAAAGAAAAATTCCGAGTATGTTTACATATATCTGACACACCCCCCCCTCTTTTTGATCAGTACCTATAATAAAACATATATCTGACACACCCCCCCCCTCTTTTTGATCAGTACCTATAATAAAAAAATTGCTAATACGACGGTCGTTATACTGTATGTGTAGGGGCAAAATCCATAGCAGATTCAGGAGTAATAGGGAATTCCGGGATATCTTGTGAGCTCTCATTGTACCTTGAACGTTATGGCGAGGCCATATATTTGTATTAGATTTGTATTCGAAATTAATCTGTTTTCAAAATTTATTTTCCTTTCTTCTGTTTAACGCTAGCATTCAAAAATCATTTCTAAGTCATGTTTAATTTAAGTGCAATCGTTATACCCACATAAATATTCTTTTTGTTTCTGTTAAAAGCTATCATTCAGATAAATGATATAAATGATTTATTTGTTATTTCTAATTTATGCTCATTTCCTTTCCCCGCATAAGTATTCTTTAATGGTATTTTATTTGTTAAACGCAGCTTTTTTTTCAAATCTGTTTACATAATCTAAAGATCATTTAGGTAATTTTAAGCTTGCTGGCGTCTAGTAAATGCATTAAAAGATTCATAAATTTCATTTTTACATCTGCTTGCAAGTAGATATTTGTCGTTAATCATCCTCTCCGTTAGACTTTATGTAAGCAATAATAGGTTTGCCTTTTATTTATCTCTTTTTGATAAGTGGCCAAAGGTAGTTACTGTACTTGGCGGTCTCGTTCAAATTTTAATATATCTCCCAATCTAACGTACATTTTGTACTTGGCGTATTGCCTCAAGACAGATGTATTTTTGGCGTATGAAATTACGCAGATGGAACAACACTTCACCTCTGCTCTTGCTACTGATAACACCGCAATACTTTGCTTCCACGGGGGCCACCACTAACTCTACATCTTAGCCTTAATAAAGATTCTTTTCCATGGAAATTTCTGCTGATTATTGCCTGGTGGACATTCTTTACAGGAAACGGATTACTCTAACTGGGGTTTGCGACATAATACATCGTTTTTGTACTACCAACGTATTCCATATAAACCGGCCTGCAACATCATTACATCCGGCTATCAACGACTCCACAAACGTATATACAACTCGGACGTACAAAATTTATAGTTCTATCTATAGGATTTGTATAAAACTAATCAATGTAATTTTGAGATGTACCACAAGATGTCATTTAGCAGTTCGTCATTTTTATTATAGCCAGCACATGTTGCAGACAATTGTTAAAAAAATGATTTGATCGTCAAAAAGTAAATTTTTTAAAGCTGCAACTTTTCATCAGGACCGTAGCAAGGTCTTCAGAGCCCCCCCCCCCACCCCCGCCCCACAAACATACTTTTCGGGGTCCCCCTCTCAAATTTTAGAGAAATATCTATATTTAATTTTCCAACCAAGTTTCATTTTATAACAACACCAGCGGAGTTTCTCTGGTCGAATTTTCCAAAACGAACTTCAAATTGAACGAATATGTAGTTGGGCTGCACTGCTTTCGACAACGTACACCCGTAGGGGCTATGTCCGCTCCGATCTCGAATCATACGAACCTTGAATTATTTTATATATTTTTTTTTATTTCGATCCAGATTAAATTCTAATTTACAACATTTCGTTCACGTTGCTCAGGAACAGATTTGATATTCTTACAACGTGAATTTAATCAAAGGACTTGCAAAATTTAACTGAGAATTCTTCCATTTATTGAAAAAATGTCAAAAAAATCGCCGAAGAACGCGAAAGAACGCCAAAAATTGCATAAAAAAATTCGAAGTTCATAGAGATCAAACTTTACTTATATTGGGCTAAAAGATTGAAACCGGGTTTATTTTTTTTACGAATATTAAAAAAAACTACCAGAAAAGTGAAAAAAACTAAAAATCACATAAAAATTCTCGAAAATTTAAAAAACAGTTATATTTTTCAAACAGAGGACAAAATTTGGCAAAAAAGTTTGAAACTGAATTCCTTTTACAAATGTTATAAACCGCTAAGTATTGCTCATAAACAAAATAAATAAGTAAAAAATATGGAAATCGTTTTCGTATTTTCAGTTTTCTCTTCAGTTTGACAATGCCATTCGCGTGGCCCAGACAGATTTTCTTTAAGCAGAAAATATTCACTTATAATTTTTTTTTTTCCTGCTCGGATTGGTGCCTTTTATTAAATATATATATATATATGTACAGATTTACTAATTAAAAAAAAACTACTTTTGGAATGTCGTTTTCATACATTCCGGTTTTCTCCAGTTTAAAATGGTCACTCAAGTTGA
This sequence comes from Maratus speciosus, assembly GCA_963932465.1. Classification (NCBI taxonomy): domain Eukaryota; kingdom Metazoa; phylum Arthropoda; class Arachnida; order Araneae; family Salticidae; genus Maratus; species Maratus speciosus. The sequence goes on from OZ010794.1 coordinate 271,985,552, forward strand.
AATTTAAGAAGAAAAAAAATACCTTCGTATAGACAGTACCTTTCTGTGATGGGCAACGAAGACGAGTTACCTAGTACATAACAATAAAGACAGATGTTTGTCTGTCCAGAGTTTTTCTTTGTCTGACCAGATGTTTTCTGTTCAGGACAAAATTTGACAGGAAGGTTACCTGTATGCCTGAAGTTATGCACCTCGAAACAGGTTTTTAAATTTTTTGATTCGAATTTTTTTCATTTAATTTTTTACGCTATTTTTTGTATTTTTTCGAGTTTCGTGCTTTTCTCCCCACATTCATAAAAGAAATCTATTTTTAATCCTTCTTCTTTTATAATAGTACAATGCAGCAAAGTTAGCGGAACACTTCTGCGATTTGATTTGACAAAAATGCATCTTTATATTTAGTAAGGATGTTAGGTAATTTTTACGTTAGATTAGCGAGTTTTCTATATTTTCGCGGAAAATGAGCAAATCAAATCAAAGCTTTTTTTTGTGTGTGTTTGAACGAAAGAAAAAGTTACGGAAAAAATCCTTCAATTCACTGATTTTTTTTTTTTTTTTTTTTTTTTTTTTTTTTTTTGTCCATTTTAGCCGAATATAGTAAAATAGTCTTCTTCGATTTTTAAATATTTCGCGAATTTTTTATGCGATTTATAACTTTTTTCGCGTTCCGACGTGATTTTATGACATTAGTAAAAGGAATCAGGTTCCAGTCTTTTAGACCGATGTACTAAATTTCGTCCTTTGAGATTTTTGAATTTTTCACGAACGGTTCCTTTTTTTTTCTTGTGATTAGAAGATTATGATTGTGATTATCTTCCTTTTCCCTGTGATTAGAAGAGATTTTACCTCACATTTGAAGAAATTTTGGTCTTTAGAAAGGAAAATTTCTATCTTTGATTTGCGACTTCTTCGTGTTATGAAGGAAAAAATGTCACGCGTAAAAGTTCAGTTTCTAATAGGGAAAAGTACAATGCAGCAAAGTTGGCGGAACACTTCTGTGATTTGATTTGACAAAAATGCATCTTTATATTTAGTAAGGATGTTAGGTAATTTTTACGTTAGACTGGTGAGTTTTCTATATTTTCGCGGAAAATGAGCAAATCAAATCAAAACTTTTTTTGTGTGTATGTTTGAACGAACGAAAAAGTTACGGAAAAAATCCTTCAATTCACTGATTTTTTTTTTTTTTTTTTTTTTTGGGAGAGAGAGAGTGTAAAAGGAACCTAGTTTCAATCTTTTATCCCAATATATTAAAAATTTTGCCATCTGCGGCACGGATTTTTGACATCCCTAAAAGGAATCAGGTTTCAGTCTTTTAGCTCAATATAGAAAATATATCCATAGAAATTTCTGAATTTTTTACGAACATTTTATGTGATTTTTAGCGTATTTGTCTTTCACGGCGATTTTTTAACATTCAAGTTTCAATCTTTTGGCTCGATATAATCAATTTTCTCTCAGCGATTTTTGAATTTTTGCCCAATTTTTTTAAGATTTTTACACTTTTTTTTGCGTTTGGCGGAGTTTTTTTTACATTTTTTTTCTGAAACCGAAGAATTATCCAGTAGATTTTGCTGCTGTCATAATTAAGCTGAAGTGGAAAAATAACAAATTGGTTCCTGTAGCAACGTGAGCTATGATGCTGGAAAATTTCACTTTTATATGGAGACTTACTTTTATCGAAAAAAAAATTACAATAATTCAATGATTGTTTGATTCAAGATCGGAGCGGGAATATCCGGAACAGGTTTACGCTGCGGAAGGCAGTGAAGGCCTCCGATGGAGAACTCCAAAAAATAGGTTCTTTTTTAAAAAAAGCAATCAGCGAAGCTCTGCTAATAGATTAAATAAATGCACAATATAATTTATGTATAGTTAACATAAGTAATTTATCGAGACAAGAGAAATGAAATGTTAAAAACGAAACGGGTCGAACATAAGGAGATAGGCGGCATATGCAACGCACATAGATGCCTGCTTATTGGGGTCTCCAACGAGATTAAGAAGCATATATTTTTTGAACATTTGAAAAAAAAATGAGGCTTAAAAGTTTTGAATCTTGAGTTCCGAATTTTGCTCACTTATAAGAGCGGCCCCAAAAAAGAAAATTTATAAAGTATTTAGAGCCTGCAACATTTCTTACATCTGGGCTCCTTTAAAAAGAATGGTAGCTATAGGAAAAAAGGGCGTGTCTGTTTTGGTTAAAAGTAGTAGTAGTATTAAGAAAATTTTTAACCTTATTGGGATCCCCCCAACGAGATTAAAAAGCATATTTTTAAAACATTTAAATAAAAAAATGAGGCCTAAAAGTTTTGAATTTTGGGCTCCAACATTTCCTCCCATTTATAGGGGCCCCTAAAAAAGACAATTCAAAAAGAATTTAGAGCCTGCAAAGTTTCTTTCATCTGGGCACCTTTAAAGAAACAACTGGCTATAGAAAGAAAGCGCATATCTGTTTTGGCCAAAAGAAGTAATAGTATTAAGGAAGCTTTGAACCTTATTGGGGTCCCCAACGAGATTAAAAAGCATATTTTTAAAATATTTGAATAAAAAGAGGTGGCCTAAAAGTTTATAATCTTAGGTTCCAACTTTTCCTCACGTTTATATGGGGCCCCAAAAAGGCAATTCAAAAGAATTTAAAGCCTGACATTTCTTTCGTCTGGGAACCTTTAAAGAGAATGCTGGCTATAAAAAGAAAGCACATTTGTTTGAAGGAACAAATAGTATTAAGGAAGTTTTGAAACTTATTGGGGCTCCTAACGAGTTTAAAAAGCATGTTTCTTAAAAATTTGAATAAATAAATGAGGCTTAAAAGTTTTTAATCTTGAGCTCCAACTTTTCCTCCCGTTTATAGGGGCCCTAAAAAAGCCATTCAAAAAGAATTTAGAGTCTGCAAAATTGCTTTCTTACAGAAACCTTTAAAGAGAATATTGGCTATAGAAAGAAAGCGCATATCTGTTTTGGTCAAAAGAAGTAATAGTATCAAGAAAGCTTTGAACCTTGTTGGGGCCTCCAACGAGATTAAAAAGCATATTTTTCAAACATTTGAGTAATAAAAATGGGGCCTGAAAGTTTTGAATCTTGAGTTGCAACTTTTTCTCACTTTTATTGGGCCCCCCCCCAAAAAAGACAATTTAAAAAGTATTAAGAGCGTGCAAAATTTCTTTCATCTGGGCACCTTTAAAAAGAATAATGGCTATAGAAAGGAAGCACATTTGGTTAAAGGAAGTAATAGTATAACGAAGTTTTGAAACGTATTGGGTCCCTCAGCGAGATTAAAAAGCATATTTTTTAAAAATTTGAAGAAAAAATGGGCTTAAAAGTTTTTAATCTTGGGCTCCAACTTTTCCTCCCGTTTATAGGGGGCCCTAAAAAAGACAATTCAAAAAGAACTTAGAGCCTGCAAAATTTCTTTCTTATAGAAACCTTTAAAGAGAATACTGGCTATAGAAAGAAAGCGCATATCTGTTTTGGTCAAAAAAAAAAAAAGTAATAGTATTAAGAAAGCTTTGAACCTTGTTGGGGTCACCAGCGAGATTAAAAAACATATTTTTCAAACATTTGAGTAATAAAAACGGGGCCTGAAAATTTTTGAATCTTGAGTTGCAACTTTTCCTCACGTTTATAGGGGGCCCTAAAAAAGGCAATTCAAAAGAATTTAGAGCCTGACATTTCTTTCATCTGGGAACCTTTAAAGAGAATGCTGGCTATAGAAAGGAAGCACATTTGGTTGAAGGAAGTAATAGTATAATGAAGTTTTGAAACGTATAGGGTCCCTCAGTGAGATTAAAAAGCATATTTTTTAAAAATTTGAAGAAAAAAATTGGCTTACAAGTTTTTAATCTTGGGCTCCGACTTTTCCGCACTTTTATAGGGCGCCCTAAAGAAGACAATTCAAAAAGAATTTAGAGCCTGCAAAATTTCTTTCATCTGGGCCCCTTTAAAAAGAATGGTTGCTGTAGAAAAAAAGCGCATATCTGTTTTGGTTGGAGGAAGTAATGAAGTTTTGAACCTTTGATTTCATCTTTTTCGCCCATTGATAGGCGCACCCCAAAAATACTAAAATGCCATTTTATTTTTAAGTAGAACTTACAGCCTTCAAAAACTTTTATAAAGAATGGTGGATATAGAAGAAAAGCACATATCTGTTTTATATTTCTAAATCTAATCAAGATCTTTGACAAAAAAAAAAAAAAAAATCGATAAAACAAAATAAAATATTAAAAATACATAAAAAATAAATTAAAAAGTTAAAAAAAAAAACATTCGGCTGAAAGGTACAATAGCTCACTACTGGGGCCCTGACTTTGCTCAGCCTCCCCCCCCCCCAAATGGGGGGGTATATGGGGGGCGGTCGCTACGGCGCTACTTTTCATTACATCTTGTTGTGAACAGTTATTTGTTTTAAATAAAGAGTATAGTGCATTATGGACATGAGTTTCAAATCATGTTAAGCATAACTAGAAAATGGTAAGAATTCATTATTTATCAAGCTTTGTACTTTGAACCTAGTTATAGTGTTGTATAGTCGTGGGGAAAAAAAGTAAACACCCCCTACTAACTCCTCAACAAATTATCGTAGAAGAAATTTACTGGTACCGAACGATTGGAAATGAAGTCTGGATTTAAATGATGTACATAAAATTTGCTTAGGGGGCCCATCTACATATTAAAACGAACTCAAACTACATTTTTTTTTGAATGGCAATATCTAATTTTAACAAGGTATTGTAAATCTTCGGTTCAAACTATGCCTAGACACCAAATTTCAAGCCATTTAAATGATAAGTTTTTGAATTATAAACATTCAGATTTTAGTGCTTCTAATGATAAATTACATTTTCATAGTTTATTAATATCTCCTGAAATTATACTCCTAATCTGCTAATTTTTTGTGTAGCAATAATACTAAAATACCCAAATATAAATACGTTGAATTTGCAATTTTTATAATTTTTTGATATTAATTTTTAATTACGAAATTAATATTTGGAAAAAAATATGAATTGCGACCTACAATTTTTCGATGGATTTAGAAGTATTAAGTCCTGTTTTGTGGAAATCCAAAATTTCATAATTTTCTTCCAAGTACTTTTCAAATTATGCTTTAAAAATGGCAAAATTATGGTTTACGGCGCCGTCTATGATAGAAGTAACTAGATATTTTGAAATTTCTTATGCAGTCCTCTAATCTAGCAGTCTTCAATGACTGCTTGAGTGGCGCTTAAGACGCCTTGATCAAGAAGGGGGGCTCTCTCTCGGTCAACAATCTAGTACCGAACTTCAATTGGGATACAGCCCTTAAAATACGCTCGTTTGAAAATAATTTCTTGGAAACTTATCGTACGAATTGCATAAAAATTTGTTTTTAGGTTAATTGAAGGGTGTAGATTTCATTTAGGCTGTCAGAATTCTGTAGTGCTGTTGAAAAAAACACAGTCATGGTTCGTTTTAATCGATATATGCCCCACTAAGCAAATTTTATATACATCATTTAAAAGTAGACTTTATTACCAAACGTGTGGTACCAGTAACTAACTTCTACGATAATTTTTTGCAGAGTTAGGTTCCCCCCCCCCCCCCCCATGACTGTACATTGAATAGGTCCAAAATACAGCACAATTACACATTATTCAGTTAAAGCCAACAAATTAAAATTTGTCAGGAAAGCTTGGCCTTGTATTGTTAACAGAAGGAATTCCAAAACTGAACTCTGTATGTACACCACTTGTGAACAGGAAATATGCATAAATGATGACAGTGGTGAAGAAGAGATTATTGTTGTGTCCATGAAACGTTTTAATAGCGCTAGAATAGAATTCATACTTGAGGAAAATGCTTTTCAATCAGTTGCGATCAAATCATTAGCATTTTGCCAGAACCTAGTCTAATTTAAAGAGAAAATAATTCTTTATTGCATGGTATGGTATTGGTTTTTGAAAAATAATCTTACCTTTTTATGTAAATGTTTTTTAGAGATTTTGCTTCGTGATAAAACAAATATAAAAAACTAGGGAAGGGGGGGGGGCACCATAATACTTACCCATCATGGATATGCATAATATAAAATACGAAAATAAAACATGTGTAAACTATTTATAAAATGTATTGCAATTCCAAAATAAAAATTTATACGTATATTTAAGTATTTTTAATACATAGTAATGCTCTGTTACTGAATTGCGGCTACTACTTTATTATCCCGTCGACCCACTTCGACGATATAAATCACCAAACTACTCGCAAAATTATACAAATTGGCATAATTTTTATTTTAAATAACGAAAGAACAAATCTATATATATAAAAGCCGTTCCCTGTGTGTATGCCTTTTATACAAATCTTCAATTTTAGACCGATTTGCCCAAAACTTCATGTACATACGTTTTAGAACATGGAAAAGATCACCGTCTACTTTAAAAAAGTCATCAGAACACTATTTATCCCTTTTTTCTGCCATCTACCATAATTTTACATTATAGAAGTATATCTTTTTAAATTTTCTAATTAAATCGTTTCTTTCCTGTTGCCACACTTTAAAAAATGACACAATAATCTGAAAAAAATAACGATAACGCGTTGCTATATTTTTGCATTTTTGAAATTGACGTCGTTTTAAACAGAAAATGCACATTTTTTTATATATAAAATAAAAACTAACTACACGAGCGGTAAAATGATGTAGCACCTTAATTTGAATGTTTTTCTTTTAATTAAAATATCTACTTTAATACAGACAGTCAAATTTCATGAAAACAATTTAGGAACAAGAAAAAAAAAAGGCTTGATATGACATCACTTTCGATCAAATATTTTCAATGTGTAGTCAAACTCACTACAGCTACAATCTGTTAAGTTCGTGTTTTATTTTATTTTATTTTTGGCGTTTTAATTTCGTTTGCCAATTTAGTTATCGAATATTACACGAAAACAAGCAAATCCTAAATTATTTACAATGCTTCTGAGCAATTGAGTTAATATTTTGTAATTGGGTTACAAGCATATTTAAAAAATATGTATGCTTGAAAATTACTTTAAAATCCATAAAAAAAAATCTGTAAACTGAGATAAACATTACAAACAAATCTTACTGAAAGTACTTTGTTTTCTATAAGACGTTGAAACAATCGAATGTGCGAGGTTTAGAGGTTAAATTGCAGTAAAAGGGAAATTGTTGTGTTAGGAGCTTATTGCCACCGAAAATATGATACCAGCGTTACGCATAGACATGTCTTTTCTTTATACTATTGCATTAAGAGTAAACGAGTTCATTTTTCGTAATCTGGTTGCACGCACCTTTAAAAATATCCATGCTTGAAAATTACTTTAAAATCCATTAAAATCAGAATATTGAGATAAAATTTTCAAAAAAATTTCATTTGAAAGAACTTTTTTCTATTCGACATTGTAAAAAATGAAATTGTGTGATGTTTACAAGTTAGAAAATGGCAGTAAAGGCAGAATTTATGGGTTATAATTTATGGGGAACAATTTATGGGCACTGACATAGTGTTTGTACTTATATGTACCATACAAACGAGAATTTCATTAAATGTTGCGAGATTTGGAATTTTTTTTTTTCATATTGTGAGGAAAAATCACATATTTTTCTCCTACATAACGCGCATTCTGTTATTAAAGCTCAGCGCGAGACAATAACGTCATGTTTTCGGATTGCCTTTTTAATGATTTGTGGATGGGAATGCACAAGTTTCAGTTCTTGTGATTCCCGTGTTACTTCGTTTTATTTTTACCTGGAAGGCTCCTTATAATTGACACAGGCAAAGCCGGGTAGTTCTGCTAGTAAATTAATAAAAGATTAATAAAAATACCATAAAAGGTCGAATTAAGAATCACTTGATGACGCAACAAACACGTGTAACGTGTTTAATGGCAAGTGAATGCGACATTTACGATAAGTCGTTATTGGCATTTAATCTTATTGTTTGGCGATAGTTTTTGGATCTACGAGATAATAGAGTAGTACCGAATTGCGTAAAAGAAACATCCTTATAACTCCAAAAATGACAACCATTAATTAACAATTTACTGCGTCGGAATAAGCGACTCATTTCCAATTAAAATATATCTTTGAATTGAAATTTGAATGAAATACAGGGTCATAAAAAATGGAAGAGTAAAAAAATATGATTACAAATATCTCGGCAACTAGTTATCCGATTGACTTCATTCTTGATGCAAAATTTATGTTTTTCTATTGTCTTTTATATTCACTCTTTAAAATAAACAATTTCGAAAAATTTTATAGGCCTTTTATCAGAACGAATATTTCGAGAGTCCGAAAAAAATAGTTCCGAATAATCGAGGTTACGGATATTCAATAGGCTTCTTCCCATTATTACATACTAAGTACACACCAGATTTCAAGTCTATCTCAATTTGCTCGGGAGATAGAGCGTTTACAGACACGGCAATTTCCCCCCCCCCCCCCTAAAAATATGTTTTTCGGAATCTCCAGTGTCTGAAACGTAAATCAGTCAATTTTTTTTTCGATTTTTAAAACGATTACATGATTTACTCTATTCTACGTATGATGGGCAAGTAATACATAAAAATGCAATAAAACAGTTAGAATACAATTGATGTGTATTATGGTTGGAATTATTCCATCATCCTCCCTCTAATTTAAACCTTCTGTTTAATATTAATTTAAAACAACTTTAAATTAGATATCTATAACAAATCCATTATTAAATATACTTTTAAAATTTCAAATAAATCAAAAATGTTTCGTCAATTTTATTTCTATGATGCATGGTCCATGGTACAACATGGGTGTTGCACAGTCGTGGGAAAAAGTAAACACCTCTTACTAACTCTGCAAAAAATTATCGTAGAAGAAAGTTACTGGTACCACACGATTGGTAATAAAGTCCACTTTTAAATGATGTATATAAAATTCGCTTAGGGGCCCATCTACATATTAAAACGAACCATAACTTTGTTTTTTTTTCAATAGTAGTACACAATTCTGACAGCATAAATGAACTCTACACCCTTCAATTAGCCTAAAAACAAATTTTTATGCCATTCGTACGATAAGTTTCCGAGAAATTATTTTTAAAACGAGCGTATTTGAGGGGCTGTACCCAGATTGAAGTTCGGTACTCGACTGTTGACCCAGAGAGCCCCCTTCTTGATCAAGGCATCTTAAGCGCCACTCAAGGTCATTGAAGACTGCTAAATTACAGGATAGCATAAGAAATTTCAAAATATTTAGTCACTTCTATCATAGACGGCCCCTTAAACCACAATTTTTCCGTTTTTTAAGCATAAGTTAGAAGAAAAATGCGAAATTTTGGGTTTTCATAAGGCAGGACTTAATCTAAATCCATAAAAAAAAAATTGTAGATTGCAATTCATAATTATTTCGAATATTAAATTTCATAATTCATATCATAAAATTATAAAAATTGCAAATTCAATGTATTTATGTAGGGTGTTTTAGTATGATTGCAACACAAAAAATTAGCACATTAGGAGTATAATTTCAGGAGATAATAAAAATATGAAAATGTAATTTAACATTAGAAGCACTAAATTTTGAATGTTTAGAATTCAAAAAATTATTCAAATAACTCGAAATTTGGTGTATAGGCATAGTTTGAACCGAAGATTTCAAATATCTTGTTAAAATTGGGTAGTGCTATTGAAAAAAATGAAGTTTGGGTTCGTTTTAATATGTAAATGGCCTCCTAAGCAAATTTTATATGCATCATTTAAAAGTAGACTTTATTTCCAATCATTTGGTACCAGTAACTTTCTTCTACGATTATTTGTTGAGGAGTTACTAGGGCGTGTTTACTTCCCCCCCCCCCCACTGTACATTGAATGAATGAATGAATCCATCCATCCATCCATCCATTCATTCAATTAGAAGAAAAACGGTGATAGGACTAAAATAGAGTTCAAGAAAAGTATGAGGGAAGCAGAACATGATAAATAATTAGTAAAGATTTCAATATTTACATATTTTAATAAAGTTTAAATGTGAAAATAGGACTGTCGTACAACGAATTTCCCTACTGTGGAGTTCTTCCCTGTTCAGGGGATTGAAAATTCATCTTTATGTAAAACCCCCGAATTTGCAGTATCCCCTCCCAGGCTATTTCTTATTTATAAAAAAAATATGTAGTAAATAACATTACACAACAGCCATAATTCTAAATGCAAAATATTTTTTAAAAATAATAATTTACTCTTAAAAATGTAATTGATGAATTACAATTCAGGACGAATATAAATTGTTAAAGACTGCTTGACATAGCGCATAAAATATATTTTAGTTAAATATGATTTTTGATCCTCGCTTTAAATATATGTGGAAAATACAGTTTGTATAAAGGAAACTGGATAAATCAGCGGCAGTAAAACAAGTCAACAGTCCAAGAAGTTAGCAGCCATTGAATATTCCAGAGCAGATTCAGGAGTAATAGGGAATTCCGGGATATCTTGCGAGCTCTCAGTGTAATAGACTTTATAAGTAAAATATTCGCATACTTTCTGCAAAATGTAAGAAGAAATATCTCTAAATCTCAATTCATTTATTTCATTTTCGGCAATCGGGCCGGGACCACTCAACATACCGTTGATTATCGGAGAAACAAGAGCACACATTCTTTTAATGATGAATTCATGACCATCGGATGATACCAGCTTAATAAACATCGAATTCGGTCCTTCGCAACCTCCATAAATCGTTTCAGACTCATTACCAAGCATTGCACAAGTTAATTTCAAACTAAACTGATAAAACTGTTAAGCACTTTAACCAACGTAAATACTCAATAGTACAGAGATGACAACAGATATGAATCCATATTTCATTATGTCGAGTCGAGTTAAGTTGTGTAAAATATAAGCTGGGTGGTCTAATAAAAGTCCATTTACGTTACGACATTATCGCTCTAGCCGGTGGCGTTCCAGACGTTAGATCATAAGGCCCAAACTATAGCGCCTAGAATACATAGTGTGGAAATCGGCTATCCCTGTAATACTTAAAAAAGCGCTAAAATATGGTATCTCTTAAATGTGCAAAGATGCTGCTGAAATATGAAGATCGCAGCGACATCTGCAGGATATTTTCTACAACTGCAAGATTTTGCTAGTCTATACAATGCAATACTAGTAATACGAAAATCCCACAGATGTCGCTGCGATCGACACTTGGGATTTTAGCAGTATCTTCGCACCTTTAAGGGCTACAAATTTTTAGCACTGTTTGGATAGCATATTTCCACACTAGGTATTCTAGACGCTGTACCCAAACTACAATTTTTATATCTTGCAGTTGTAGAAAATATCATTCAGATCTCGCTGCAATCGACACTTGGGATTTTAGCAGTATCGTCGCACATTTAAGGAATACAAATTTTTAGCACTGTTTGGATAGCATATTTCCACACTACGTATTCTAGACGCTGCAGTGGAAAGCTGCTATCCAAACTACAGCGCCTAGAAGATACAGTGTGGAAAACGGCTATTCCTATAATGCTTTAAAAAGTGCTAAAAACTTGTATCCCATAAATCTCCAACAATGCTCAGCGGCAATATGCTGATACGAGCGCCATCTCGTAACTCTTTTCAATATAAACCCTGTGTTTTCAAAAATTATAGAATGTTAAATATCGGAAACTATAAATATAAGATATTTTAGTCTGTCATAAGCTATTTAGTGAAGGAATGACGTGAAATAGGTTAAAGAGTCTCTTTTAGAATGACTATCGTTTTTAAATCACTACGATGGCGCTACGATCGACATCTTGTTATTCAGCATCGTTGTACATTTATGGGATTCAATTTTTTAGCACTATTTTGTAGCCGTTTTCCACACTGTATCTTCAAGGCGCTGTATCCAAACAGTGCTAAAAATGTGTATCCCTTAAATGTACAGCGATGCTGAATTCAAAAGAGCCGATCACAGCGGCATCTGCGGTATATTTTCAAATTTCGATGCAAATATCGTATTATTACAGCATCTAGACCAATTCGCCTTGAATTTTTAAAAAATATACTGCAGATGTCGCTGCGATATGACTCTTTGGATTTCAGCGTCGTTTGACATTTAAGGGCTCCAATATTTTAGCACGTTTTTAAGTATTACTGGGATAGCCGATTTCCACAGTATATAGTCTAGACGCTATACCCAAACTATAGCGCCTAGAATATATAGTTTGGAAATTGGCTATCCCTGTAATACTTAAAAAAGTGCTAAAATATTGTATCCCTTAAATGTGTAACGATGCTGCTGAAATATACAGATCGCAGCGACATCTGCAGGATATTTTCTACAACTGCAAGATATTGTTAGTCTATACAATGTAATACGAAAATCCCGCAGATGTCGCTGCAATCGACACTTGGGATTTTAGAAGTATCATCGCACATTTAAGGGATACGAATTTTTAGCTTTGTTTGGATAGCATATTTTGACACTAGGTATTCTAGACGCTGTACTCAGACTAAAACTTTCTTTAAAGTATGGCAATCAACATTTCAGAAGTCAGCGTTATTCGCCTAGTAGATTTCTAATAGACGAGTGAGAACAAGCCCCCTACATTGGGGAAAGGCAAGACACGTTTTGTTGTGACGTTACGAAACGTCACACGAAACAATAAAAATTAATAATGGAGGATATTCCATCTAGGTTATGATCACGTGATCAAGGTAAAAACTTCTAGCGTAAAGAAGGGAAGGCTACGTAAACGTAATGCAAATCCCCACCAGCCAGTGAAACAGTTCATGAGAAAAGCAGTAGTAGCCTCCCTTCTTATCAGTTAGAAATTCTTTGGGCATAATACCGGTACCACGTGACTTTTTCAGCCTAGAACCCAGATTTGGAATATAATCCATTCCACGAGTCAACGAAACCGAAACATGCCAGTTGTTCGATTTTTTCCCTGCTTCGTGTGACGTTTCGTGATGTCACAAAAAAACGTGTCTCGGCTTTCTTCAATCTAGAGGACATTGGTGAGAATAGGGTGCCTCTATATGACAGTGGCGACAAACGGGAAACAAATTTGATGGTGAAGGCGATTTCGAACAACAACAATCGCCAATTATTTTGCAAGCTTGCCATTATTGCCAAAGCTAATTTTTGTTGACTTGGCTCATTCGTCTAATCGAACTCGCCCAAGCGAATATCACCAAGTTATAACTGCCGCAGTTTAGATCAGCTGTCTCTAAACTTTTCTCTATCATGTGCCCTTTGCTTATCTATACGTACCCCTTTTCCTCATAAACTAGTCCCAAATATTTTCGTTTTCCTTCGTTTCTATTCTTATACTACTTACTAAAGTTAGATGCAGTTCTCTTTTGAATTCCAGTGTTCAATCATTTATCCATTTTGAACCACAGCACGATATGAACATAAAGTTTCAGAATACTAAATATTAGTTAAAGATTTTAAAATAAGCATCCATAAAGAGAATTGCAAAGAGTAGAAAAAACTAGGTTTAAACCTGGGAATAAACCGGGATTTTTGGGAATAAACCGTATATTGGAAATAAACCCGAGAATAAACCTTTTTTTTATGAAACTCTACCCATAAAAATGGAATGAAGCTACATCCATTAATATGTTTTAATAAGTTAAGGCTAAAGCTGTCCAGTCGAACATTAAAATAATGAGCTATATTCAAATGGATTTTAAATAAAATCGCCGACATCAGAAATCCCGAAACGATTTATGTTTTATTCAGATATTTCTAAAATTACTAGGAAAAAAAAGAACAACAAAAGTAAAGGAAGGACACATGCAAACCAAAAAAACACCAATCAAAATTGTAAAATATTATTAAGAGTGGGCGGAGATAATGACAACAAATGATAAACCAATTAGTAAGTTTAGACATTTTCCTTCATTTTATGTGAATACCCTATTTTCAGGGGTGTAGTCGTAAAAAAAACAGAGGGCATACGTTCTAAGCAGAGGGTGTACGCTCAAGGCAGAGGGTATACCCTAGCGTACCTATACTATAGCTTTCTTGAGAAACAGAGGGTATACGGTGTTACTTAAAAAAATCCAGAGGGTATACGGCGTATACCCCCGTATACCCTCCACTACATCCCTGCCTATTTTACTGTTACACAAACCTCTCTTTGTAAGCGAAAAATTTACAGTTTTGATTTTCTGTTTTCATTTTAACTTTTAGGTTTTTTTCAGCCATTACCAGTGTAATCTTCCCGTACCCCCAGGAGTACGCGTACTTCAAGTTACGAACCGCTGATTTGGAGAAAATCTTCAGTCTGATCGTGACCAGCGACATACAAGGCCAGTTCATGGCTTTTATGACGTCAAACGGACTAGATCATCTTTACTCAACTTCCTTGTAGTAAAAAGGTTTAAGAAAATGTATAGCATATTTTAAAAATGATTTTCTAAATCTATTTTAGGACTCTAATCAGTATGTATTGCTTTTATTTATAATCTTTAGAGTTTTGTAATCATTTAAAGATATTATTTTAAGGATTTAATGAATATTTTGTTAGTTAAATTTATTATTTTTTGATCTGACATCTTTGTGCTAGAGCTTGATATGGGTGTTTAGGCCTAACGATAAACTGCTGTATAGTTTAATGTCTTTAGAACTAAATTAGTTTCATTGCTTGTTTTATACTTCAAACTATTTATTTTATAGATCGAATGCGTTGCTTACAGATTTTTTCTTTCGTCATAGAATTAATGTTAAGAAATGTGTATTCCATTAAATTTTATTTTTTACATTTAATCAGCATGTATCTTACGTTTACTTTTAATTTTCTCCCTAAAAAGTTTTTACAGGGCAATCTAACGTTGTAAAATTTCTTTCTAAACATGCTTTTTATTTCTCATTTTGATAAGATTTAATGGTTTTTGTAAAATTCAGACTATTACTGTATCTTTGCTTTCTATCATTTTTTATTGCATTTTAAAACTTAAGATAACTAAATTAATATTCTTCAGACGATATTTTACATACATATTCTATATTTTAAAATGTATGTCTGAAATACATATATATTTTATTTATTTATCAATATGCAAATCATTTCATTTAAGTTGCTCTAAAATAGATTTTCAGAATCCTTCGCAAAATATACATGTTGAAAAGTGTTTTGGATTTTTTTTTTACTTTTTATAAACATCTAATATTACCTTTTACTAAATTATTAATGTGCAAACACTTAATACAACTGCTGACCTCTCCATTTCTTTCCATTCAAATAAATATATTATGAACCAGAAGTTTTACTTAAATGAAATTAAAGGAAAACAAGACCCATTTAAAGAAAAATTCTGTGTTTAAGTTTATAAACTATTTGCAAAATAAGATCTAGTTTGTGTGTATTTATAAATACTAATTCATTGGAATGTAATATAACTCTTTCATCTTAAACCTAGATCTAAAATTT
Organism: Maratus speciosus; assembly: GCA_963932465.1. Lineage (NCBI taxonomy): Eukaryota > Metazoa > Arthropoda > Arachnida > Araneae > Salticidae > Maratus > Maratus speciosus. Next base: position 272,000,965 of record OZ010794.1, read on the forward strand.
ATATGTTGAGTTTTACACATCTATGTTTTCTTTTCAGAATCTTACTATATGATTTCATATTAAATCTTACCGGCGTGAAGCAATTCTGTTTATAAACTGTTGAAATAATGGACTCACACCACAATTTATAAACGAATTTATTAGAAAATACGAACTTGCTTATTTTCATGTACATTATAATAGGAAAATTTTAGTTAAATATTCTTGGTGCAGTTTGTCAGTTTTGGAATTAAAATTATGTGTCCTTTTTTAAGGACACCGCGCCGGAAAGGGTTAACTATATATAACGTATTAACTATGTATTTTCGTTGGTTGCTGTCCGACCGAGTGCTCTCATGGTCGTGGCGTCACTACTTTGACGTCACACAGTGAACTGGTCTTGTATTTCGTTGGCCACGGTCTGATTATGTGTGCATGCGCGACATACAAGGCCAATTCATGACATTTAAAACGTCAGACAGAGTGGATGATCTTTACACGGTGATTGGTACAAAATGGCGCGTCCATCGTTTTGTGCCAATCGCCGTGAAAAGATGATCCACTCCGTGTGACGTTGTAAATGTCATGAACTAACCTTTTATGTCATTGTTGGTCACGCTATATGTCGCTGCTCTCACAAAGTGTGGCAAGTTTATTTTACACCAGAATTGTTATTTATGACTATTTAACTTATTACTATATGGTATATATTTGATTTATTTTTTATAAATCTGTTTTGAAGGCAAATATATTTATTTGGGGTCAGTCAAAATGATCGTTATGGACATTCTAGTGTTAAAACAAACCACATAAGCAAACTTCTATAACTACGTTAGTTATGATTAGAAACATATCAGGTGATTTCTATGTAAGCTATGCCGAAAAAATTATTTGAACCCTTTGAACACATTTGACGCATCAGAACAATGGAACTATTAATAAAGAGGAACTGACATATCCTTAAAATAGTGAAGCTTCAACTGTAACCGCTTTAGCAGGGGTCGATTATCGCCGGTGGAAACTTACACCAGTATATTTACATAGAAATTTTCTCCTTATATAAACACCTTAAAAAAATAAAATTTCTGTCCTAAATAATGGCAGAAACAGGTGTTAATTTTGACGGCTGTCATGTCTTCCGTTTCCGCCATATTGTGACAGCCAATGAAACAAGGTGAATGTTTTACCAGTCAGATGACACCAGTAAAAACAAATAGGAACTTTCACCATATTTATGAGAAAATATTTCAATGAATAGGATGTTTAAATAAGACGAAATTATCTACTGAATTTTACTGGTGGGAAGTTTGTTCCGACGATAATCATAAAGAGTAGATCCGATTTAAAAAAATCAAGCCGCCATCTTGTGACAACCTCCTCAGTTACTTCACTCGCAACTAGTTAGACTGTACACAATATGTCTCCCCCTCTTTATTCATAACTCCATTATCAGAACGTCATGCATTTGTTTGAATTATTTTTAAAACTAATTGCTTACAGTTATTTCAGTATTATGTAAGAGTATGGATAATGAATAATATAGAAATAAACGAATTATTGCAAAAAATCCACTGCTTTAATATGCACAAAAAGCAAATGTGAAACAAATGCTAAAAAAAAATTCCAAACAAATGTGTATCCAAAGGGAGTCGTTTATTTAAAATTTTTTAAAATGTGCTTCTTTTAAATTCTGCGCTAGATATATCTTGAACCACTTAACATTTTTACATACAGTCACACGTATTTTGTAGATTATATCTTAAGGCTGAACCTAAACATGTGTATATTTTCTCAAAATTTATATTTAAAAAATAAAGTTGAAAATATAGCATGTTGTTCTTTTGAGGTTTATCTATGCATATTTATATATATATATTTATGTAGGCGAAATATTAAGCATATTAAGTTCAGTTATTTATTGCTTCTTATATTACAACACAGCAGATAATATAAATTGTTCATAGAATTATAGAAAGAATGCGAGACTGAGTTAATTTGTATGTCAAAGAATCTTTTAACCTTTGAGCAATTTCACATCGATATTTCTAAAATGAGCTTCGTAATTTTTTCAAATTAAAAAGGTTGGAGACATCCAAAAGTTTTTTTACAAAGGTATACATTATAATTTTGTATTAGAAAATTGACAATATATTTTTGAGAAGTATGTCCTTTTCTATTTATTGTAGGTGTATTGTAAGTGTATACGTTAGTCAATAGTTTTTGTTTATTTTTATGCTCGAAATTTTTTATAGTTTTTTACATGCTTAAAATGATGCAGTCTAACATCTGTGTAAAAGTTTTTTAAATCGACGTTGTTGCGTTACAAAATGTTAAAGGGGTAGGATACCTTTGAACGCGTCGAAAAAGTAAAAAATATCACTATGTTCCAAGCTTGTGTAATAAGGCAAAAAATAAAAATCAAACTTCATTTAAATATAAAGCTCATATTTAAATTTATATTTAAAAATATATATATACTTGAAAATTCATAAAAAATATTGAAATGATAAGCTTAAAAATGCATGATAATAAGAGAAACAAATCTTGCGCGTATGATGAAATATGAAAATATGCATATAAAGAGGAAATTTTGATGAAAGTAAATACATAATACTAGTGTTAACGTTATGCTAAAACCAGAATATTTGTAAAAAATATTGACTAAATCAAAAATTTAGCAAAAAATTAAAAATTTTCACTTTCAAAAAAATCTTTCTATATATAAAAAAAAGTTTTGATTTGGAAATGGGCCAATGAAAATCTGCGTAGATCATCCGGGTATACTCCTACTAGATCGGCATCCATATTTTTTATGACCGGGGGTCTTTCTTCGTTAATATTAAGAAAAATGTTTCATACAAAAATATGAAAATCGGTGGTATTATAGAGACATGTTTGATAAACACGTTGATGCAGACAGTTTTTAAATCGAATAATTATTTTAAGAGATATTTAATGTTAAATATGATCAAAATCGTTCCATCAAAAAAGTTTTATAGGAGAAAAACTATACATAGGAACTTAAATATTTTTAGATATTTTTATACATTGGAAGTTCCAGATGTGCAAACTGCAATTATCTTTTTAATTTGACTCATTTTTTGAGGATTTATTTCCATTTTAACTTCAAATTTTCAGCATTTCGAGAGATATTTTTTACACATTTTAGAAAAGGGCAATTATTTTAAACTGTTGCCAATTTTAAAAACAGCGCAAAGAATAATATTTCCTTCAAATAAAAAAATTATTTACACGTGGCTATTATAAACAGAAAAAACTTTCAAATTAGAATTAAGTAATTAAGTGTTAAAAATCAGGAAAATATTGAAAATTACATCATAAAAACTCCAGTTACACGTGAATTTTAAAAGGGGAAGAAAATTTTTAAATACTAAATTCATTATTATGCGTTAAAAGTCACAAATGAAGGAAATTACGTCATATTTAAAAAGGCCAAATAAATAAAAGTTGACAAAACACTTTAAATTAAAAAAATATATTTGCACGAGACGTTTATTTCATATTTTGAGATAATCTTTTCAACTATTATCGTGAATTCAAAGACAGCGCAAATAATATTTCCTTTCTAACAACAAAAGAATTTTCATGCGAATATTAAAAAGAGAAAGGAAACTTTGGTGAAAATTACGTCAGATTTAAAACGATACATTTAAAAGAACTTTCTCATAGCGGTGTTAAAAATTACCGAGAGACAAAGACTCTGTGTACTTAATTCATTTTACATGAGCTTACTTTCAAATTTTTAACTACTTTTTAACACTTTCCAACAAAGTTGAAAAGTGTTATTGATTTCGGTTTGTCTGTTCGCGCTCTAACTCTCGTAAATATACTCGGATCGCACTGAAATTTTTGGTTATTGACGTTTAGCCTAGCACGAACCCTATTTCAAATGAAGTTTGTAGCATGTTTAGTTCATTTACAGGGACAGTCAAAAGTATTCCGTTACATTACGGCCAATGGGAAAAAATCATTTCAAATGAATTTTAAAGATGCTACACCCTTTCAAACATAATAAAAAATATATGCATTTACGAAGTGCACTAAAATATGCAGAATATTCTGTAGCATATGCGGTGCAACGAATAGTTACTATTCATTTACAGGGTACACAAAAGAATTCCATTACAAATGGTATAGAGGGAAATTGTTTGCAGCGTATTTTAATTATACAAATTCATATAATAAAATTGATATGCATAGGTGAGGCTTACTTAAGTTATTTCATGTATAATACGAAGTGCATAGCATTTACAGGAACATACAAAACATTTCAGAGAAGTATTTTCTATCCGAAATACTGTATATTAGCGGCGATGGTAAGGAATGCATTTTTAATTATGATATGCGCTTTTAAGTTTCACTATATTTATGCATACTATATGGTGTGTGTAAATGTTATAGTTGATATACAGGGCTACGCAAAAGAATTCGTAAAGGTTACTGAGTATGACCGTAAATTGCTCAAAGGTGGGTTTAAAATGTGTTATGCTGAACTGCATGTAGTTTTCTATGAAATGTTTGTAGAATATAGATAAAATGATATACAGGGCCACGCAAAGAATTGGATACAGGGTCTTCTATAAATGATGATTTCTGGAAATGTGATTTCAGTAGTTTTAAGAGTGTTTTAGTTTGAATTAAAATTTAGCTAAATAGTGGCGTGTAATAAGGTTTATATAAAAGTAGTCAAGTATGTTTCCATCTATTAGTAAAAACTGCTGCAAGAGAAATTTCAACCTGTTATGCGTTTTCTTGATAAACTAAATTTTCTATTATATAGTATATATATCAGTCTACAGATCAAATACACGGCTGTTCGGAAGAAATGGAATAAATATTTGGCTATGGATGGTAACTGCTGAAATCAGTTTTTTAAATGTTTAGTTAGTTATCTTATTTACCTTATTTCCCTAAATAACGAAGTTTTGTTAAAGCTTTCAGGGAGTGTTGGAAAGTGTTTCATAATCTATGCCGTACGCATGATTTTTCTTTCTTGCTTTTAATCAAAGACGAAAGCAGCCATTGTACCTCTTAGCAGCGGCTGATTTCGTCTTAAAAATCTCCAATCAAAGGAAAATGAATGGAAACCCGTTTACAGGGAGACCGTCACTGTTTTTTTAAATTATAATTCAAACTTTTTAAGGCCGATGAAATTAGCATGCTTTTAGAATCTGGGGTGTCTGAACGGGAGTTGACGAGTGTAGCTCGTAGGGGGCAGAGCCCCCTAGTATTTAAAATAAAGTCTTACCTTTTCTGGTTTTAAGTTGTAGATAATACAGAAATGAATATGTGGTGCTGGAAATTTATTTTGATTGCCATGCATAGTTTTTTAGTAACACTGCGCGCAGTATCAAAATTTATCATTTTGAATAAATGCAACACAAAGTTTAATTATCCTATGTAGTTTTAATATGTAGTCTTAATAAAAGTGCCATAATTAGTAAACTAATGAGCGGTTTTTTGCATATTGTTCAGAAATGATTACGGAATCAAAATGTGTATTTAAAAACAATTCGAAAATTTGGAAGGTTTAAAGGTATTCCACCGCCTTAAAATATGCAGATATCTATACCGCCTAAAAAAGATCATGCAGTTAATATCAAGTATTTCTAGATAACGCGCGCGATTCTGAAAAACTTCATTTTGAGATTAAAACTTGAAATATTCACAATTTTAGTATTCTTTTATTGTATTATTTTTGAGTCTATAATAAATATATGAGGCATTCTCACATAATTTTCACTTTTAAGTCTCTGAATAATAATTTTTATTTTAGTGCATATTCTTGTGTTTTTTTTTTCTTATACTGGAAACATCCCATTCTATGATTGCATAACAATATTAATTAAACAAAAACCTAATTTGCAGAACAAATTAAAAAAACAAAATATATTTCCTAAATTGTTTAAGCCCGAGAAGGGGCAGATATTAAGATATTTCATTCAATTCGTTCTACATTTAATGTTAAATTTTTGTAACAAACAAGTTAAACCAAATGAACATTAAAATAAAAATGAAATTCATACAATATAATGCTTTAAACACCTATATACTTAGATTCCGTTCAAATTAAAACGAAATAAATCTTAGACTTTTTTTAAAGTTTTGTATTTTGCATGTACCTTATCATATTGTGTACAATCGTGATAAACATAATGCAAAATCTGCAGTACAAATATTTACAACTTAAAAATGGAAAAAGTCTAAGATTTATTTCGATTTCATTTGAACGGAATCTAAGTATATAGGTGCTTAAAGCATTATATTGTATGAATTTCATTTTTATTTTTTAATGTTCAATTGGTTTAGCTTATTTGTTACAAAAATTTAACATTAAATGTAGAACGAATTGAATGAAATATCTTAATATCTGCCCCTTCTCGGGCTTAAACAATTTAGGAAATAAATTTTGTTTTTTTAATTTGTTCTGCAAATTATAGGTTTTTGTTTAATATGTCAAGTTTTTTAATAACTACTGCATTCAGACAAACACATTTCAAAATTAATGGAGGGTATCATCATCAGGCTTTGATTTATCGCATCACAATTTGTGATACAATTTACCTATGTATAATTCAAAATGTTTCACCAGTGCAGTAATGCAGGTTGTTGTAGTTTGGTCAAAAAATTACAATCGGAACTTAAAAAATCTGCTTGAAAATGTCATTTTTTTCAACTATGACGTCATATTCATCTTCTTTTTAATTCTTAAAAAAAAAAGAACTATTTCAGTTTCTTCAGTTTCATGTTTCACGTGAAAATCATTCAACTAAAAATAGGCAAATTATTATTACGGCTTTTGAATTATTTACAACAATGAAGGGAAAATGTTAAATTTTATTAGAAAATGTCCGTTGATTCTCAATGAAAAAAGCGAAATTTGGAATTATTAAGAAAAATATTTGAATAATGTAAATACGTATTAGCCAATGTTACTCTCCAGATTATAATCCACCTACATGCAAAGGAATTTTATGATCCGTTTTCATCCTGACGTCTGGAAAATGTTTTTACACTTTGAATTTATAATATTATTAGAATTAGCAAAGAATTAAAAATGAGTGGCATCAGGGACAAAAAGGTGGGAAGAAAAAATGAAAAAGTTATGATCTCCATAGGCTTTTTTCTATGTTAAATTAACATTGGGAAGTGACACTGGAAATAAATAAGTATTGCGCTGCCGCGCAATACTTAAATGAGATAAATAACTTTTGGACGATGTTGGCAGCTCAAATATACCACGAAATTCCTATACCTTCCATGTCCCTGATGGTGATTTTTAAGTTTGGAGCTGTCTGTATAAAACTGTTTCAATAAAAGTAATTCGATGTTTTCCAAACTGGGACTATTGTTTTACATAAATATGTAGCAAAAAATTAACCTGCACACATTTTTACGGTTGTTATTATTTTTTAAACTCTGTCTCTAAATTTTAGATTCCTTACAGTCCCTCTTGCTAAAGTTATACAGAAAATCACTTCAGATGCAGCGACAGAATTTTTTTCAGCTTTTTTGCTTATGCAGAAGTATATGCTAGGAAAAGAATGGCTAAACTTCTTTGACAGGAAATTTACTGCTGAATTTAAATCAGCATTTAAATATCAATATCAAGATCGTGGCTTTATTGGTAGTCTTACTGTCCCCAAGGTTTATTTCTGCACTTTTCGAGGTAAATTAAGAAAAAAAAATATTTAATCCAATGTTAACAACTGTTTCTAGAAATCAATGAACATTGTGGCTATCACTTACTCTTAACTTGATTTGCCTAAAAATAGGTGGTAATTTTCCTTACCGCCCCATCCTTACCTTCCCCTTTTTCCCTTACCGCCCCCCTTTTTTTCCTTACCGTCCCATCTTTAACACCCCTTTAAGACAATGTTATACCAAAATTTTGTACTAAAATACTACATTATTATTATTTCTTATTTGAATGTTCTGTGGGTACTATGCAAATTCGTTATAAGTAAAAATTTAGAAGAAAATAAAAAGTTAGAGAGGTAAAACGGTAAAGAAAATTAAACTCGCAAGTTTACTTCAACCTCAGTTAAAGTAAAAAAATCTTCGCTGCTGACCATTTATTCTTTATTTCGAATCATTAAGTCATTCGTCTATAAGTTTAAAATGTTATTTCATCAAGTTTAATTTCGCCATAATTTTATTCCTGAAAGTTAACATTTTGTGAGAATGCCTCATTATGCTTTATAAAATATATTCTTCAAAAAAATATTAAGAAATTAAACAAAGAAAAAGTGGCCATTTTAAGAACAGTATTTTTCAATGATTATGTAATTATTCTTGCTTCAACTAGTTTGAATAAAAATTTATCCTCAATATAAAAATTGATTCCGATTCATCATTACTATGATTTATGTTTTATCACATATTTAATGTTTCCTGAACATAAAAATTAATTCTCATTTATCATTACTATGATGTATTCCTGCATGATTCACACTTACTCTGCTTTAAGTTGTAATTTCTTTGTTAGTTTCAATTTTTGCTCGACAAGTTCACCCTTCTGAGTCACAGCCTAACAATTTGATTTTTAGATAGATTTTTAAATAAAACTGATTTAATAAATCGGTAATTAGAATTTTTTTTCCGTAAAACTAGGGGCCCTTTCCCCTACGAGCTACGCTCGACAACCTCCGTTCAGACACCGCAAGCTCTAAAAACACGCTAATTTGATCAGCTTTAAAAAATTTTCGGAAGAATTAATTATAATAATAATAATAAAAAAACAGTGGCTATCTCCCTGTTAACGGATTGTTTTAGTCTTTGATTAAATCAGATCAGTGAAACACGTGAAAGTAAGCTAACATAAAATGATTTAAGTAAATAGAGTCTTTGTCTCCCGGTCTTTTTTAACAACGCTATAAGACAGTTTTTTTTAAATAAGACATTTTAAATGTATCGTTTTAAATCTGACGTAATTTTCACAACAGTTTTCTTTCTCTTTTTAATATATTCACGTGAAAATACTTTTGTTGTTAGAAAGGAAATATTATTTGCGCTGTCATAGAATTCTCAACAATAATTTAAAAAGATTATCTCAAAATATGAAATAAATGTCTCGCACAAATATATTTTTAAATTGAAACTGTTTGGCAATATTATGGTTTGGCAATTTTAAATAGGACGTAATGTCCTCGATTTACGACTTCTAACGCTTAGTAATGAATTTATTATTTTACAATTTTCTTTCTCTTTTAAAATTCACGTGTAAATATAGTTTTTATGACGTAATTATTAATATTTTCCTGCTTTTAATATGTAATCATTTAATTCTCATTTGAAAGTTTTTTCTTTATGTTTATAATAGTCACGTGTAAATAAATTTTTAATTTGAAGGAAATAATATTCTTTGCACTGTTTTTAAATTTGGCAACAATTTAAAATAACACCCTTTTCTAAAATATTTAAAAAGTATCTCTCTAAATGCTGAAAACTTGAATTTAAAATGGAAATAAAACCTAAAAAAATGAATCAAGTGTTAGAAAAATTTGTGAGTCTAACAGTTTTTGGGGTGAATCCACACGCTCCTCACTAATTCATATACTATAAACGCAAACTGCGCGATGCCTCATCACAACAATAAAAGAATAATTAAAGGCCTTACCTTCTATGTATAGATATCCGTTTTTCAGCTCGCGGTTAGTCAGGGCGTCTAAGAATTATGGAGTATCCCGTATCATCATATATTCGTATATCTTTACTCCTTCAGGTCTCAGTGCATCAGGCTTAAAATAGGAATCATGTAACAGACGGTTTATTGTGTCTGTACTCCATTGAAACTACTCATATTGTAGGAAAGGGAAAAGGAGAAGTTTAATTAGAGATACTAAGAAAGAGATTACATTTTGTACGTCTTCACTTGTGTGAGGACGTTTTTAAAAGTGAATATTACATATGTTTTTCCGCGCGTGTTACATCATTAAAATTGATAACCATATGGATGTATTTTCGGCACTTTGAGGTAATCAACCAATTACACATAATTGGATATTTATGAAAGTTACAAGGAAGTAAAGTCTGATAAAATAGTGTTCAGTGTAACAGTCAATTATAATGTTTATAAGTTTATAACGCGAACCAGAATAGAACATAAGTGCTTGCGAGTCTGGTTTAAAACATATCTCACATAAGGCGAAGAAAGATGAAGAGATGCAGTTTCTGTGCATATTACATCTGTCGACTACTAAGTGTTTCTTTTTCGCTATGAACTCTAATGATGTTTTTCTGCAGTAGAAAGAGGGAGAAAATGGGTATCCAAAACTCTTGATAAGGGGATTATATGAATATATCTTCTATCAAGTTCCCCCTTAAGCCCCTAATCAAGATTGATCTGTAATTTTAATTTGTCTCTGTTCTCTTGAAATTCAGGCTTGGGTTCTGGCTTCGTCAAAATGTCTGCCAGCATAGATTTGCTCGGACAATAACGTAATTCTATGGTACCATTTTCTTTCATATACTTAATCATGTGATATTTTAGATCGATGTGTTTTGTCTTGTTGGTGTATTTTTCAGATTCTATCATTTTTATGCAGGATATGTTATCTTCATATACAATTACGGGTAGGTTTTGTGGTAAATTCAAATCTTGTAAAAGTTTTATTATCCACATAAGTTCTTGTGCAGCGTTTGCTGCGGCTACGTATTCAGCTTCTGCTGACGATTGCGCAATGCAAGTTTGGCGTTTGGTTATCCATTGTATCGGATTTTTCCCAAGAAGGAATAAATTCCCTGATGTTGATCTTCGTGTTTGCGTATCACCGGCCCAATCGGCATCGGTGTACACTTCCAAAATTGGTGTACATTCAGTGCTGATAATGAGATTTAGGTCCTTTGTGTGGTAGAGGTACCTGATCAGTCGTTTAACACCTTTCCAGTCTTTTTCCGACGGATTTTCGTTCTTTCTGCTAAGAACATTTACAGCCAGTAGTATGTCCGGCCTAGTTATAGTTGCAATGTATAATAACGCGCCTATCGCTTTACAATAATTTATGTTGTTTGGCATTGGATCTTTATCCTTTTCTGATCTTAAGAAGCCCGTTTCCATGGGTGTTCCGTAAGGTTTTGATTCCTCTAAGTTAAACCTTTTAACGATTTCCATTATTTTTGTTGTTTGGTTAAGGTTAAAGCCGTTATGTGTTTTCTTAATTTTTATCCCAAGATAATTACTAATTTCCCCCAAATCTTCAAGTGTATATTGTGTTTTTAACTTATTTATTACTTCTTCAATTTGCGCATTGTTTCCCGCTATGAGAATGTCATCTACGTACACAACTACGTAGACTATATTTTCCCCCTGTCCTTGTGTAAATAGGCAGGTGTCTGCCTTGCTTTGCATAAAATTTAGTTCTCTAAGAGATTCAGTAATTTTTGTGTACCAGGCCCGGGCTGCCTGTTTAAGCCCGTATATGGCCTTTCGGAGTTTACAGACTTTATCGGGTTCGTTTGTGTTCACGTACCCTTCCGGTTGTGACATGTATACCTCTTCTTCTAGGTCTCCGTGCAGGAACGCGGTTTTTATGTCGATGTGCCTGACACTAATGTTATGATAGGCTGCGGCAGTGAGGAAACATCTTAAGGTGGTGTGGGATACTACTGGGGCGTAAGCCTCGTCAAAGTCGACCCCGTATTTTTGTTTAAATCCCTGAGCTACTAATCTCGCCTTGTAACGCTTTACTTTCCCAGATTCATCATATTTAGCCTTGTAGGTCCATTTGGATCCAATTACTTTGGCTCCCTGTGGTGGTTTTACCAAAGACCATGTTTCATTTTTCATAAGCGAGTTTATTTCGTCGCGTGTCGCTTCAATCCAATTCATTTTTTCTTGTGGGTTTTCAATGTTTAGCATGTCGTGCCAACCTTTCGGTTCATATACCGGATCATGCCGGACTGCATAGGCAAACCTGTCCGGTGGCACGCCTCTATTATGCCTTTCAGATCTTCTCAATTGTTGTGTATGTTGAGACGCGGATGGTGTATCTGAAGAATTTTGGTTTTGTGTTAGATCAAATTCGATTACGCTTGTGTCAGTCTGTCGTGTGTGTTTGTTTGTTTCTGACATTAACTCATTCGTGTTTGAACTTTCATCAGCATTTATATTACCCATGTTATTTTCCGCGAATTTTACGGTTCTAGCTAAAATGACTCTTTCGTCACTAGTAAATATTCTGTACGCTTTCGATCGGTTGTCGTAACCTACGAAAATGCCTTTCTCTGCTTTATCATCTAATTTGCCGCGTTTTGATTTGTGGATGTATGCGTACGCAGTACAGCCGAATACTTTAAGATATCTTAAATTTGGTTTTCTGTTTAGCCAAAGCTCATATGGCGTAGTGCTAATAGATTTGGAAGGCAAGCGATTCTGCAAATGATTTGCGGTGCAGATTGCTTCTCCCCATAATTTATGTGGGAGGTTAGCTTCGCTTAACATGCTTCTAGTCATGTCTAACAGTGTCCTGTTTTTCCTCTCAGCAATGCCATTTTGACTTGGACAGTATGGTACGGTGAGCTGGTGTTCGATTCCGTTACATTTAAGATAGTTTTCTAATTCATCGTTGACATATTCCCCGCCATTGTCGGATCTGATGGCGGTTGGGAATTTTCCAAACTTATTTTTGACGGTTGAGATGTATTCCCTCAATTTTTCATATGCTTCGCTCTTTTTCGACATTAAGTAGATAACACAAAATTTGGAATAGTCGTCAATGAATGTTATGAAGTACCGCTTTCCCCCTATGGTGGGTGTATTTATCGGCCCACATACGTCACTGTGGATTAATTCTAGCCTTTTCGTGGCTCTATGTGCACCCGATTTGGGAAATGGGGCGTCGTTGGTTTTGGACTTTATGCATACCTCACATTCTTTGTCGTGTCGGCAGTTGTTTATGGTAATTCCGTTCACTAGTTGTTTTTGTACAATGGTTTTAATTGTTTCGTAGCTTCTGTGGCCTAACCGCCTGTGCCACAACTCAATACATTTTGTGTTTGAACACTTATGCGTAATGTTTACATGATTGCTTTCAAATTGATTATCATTGTTTACTTGTACTTCATATAAATTGTTCTTCAATCTACCTTGAAGAATTACTTCATCGTTATGTATAATGTCGCATGTATCTTTTTCAAATTTAACTTGACATCCGTTTTTCGTTGCCCTGCTTACTGACAGCAGGTTAGTTTCGATTTCAGGCACAAACAGTACGTCACGAAGTATAATCTGCCTGTTGTTTTTTCCTGTGTGAATTACAATTTCCCCTGAGCCATATGAAATTAGTTTATTGCCATTCGCGACTGTTACGTTAGTTTCTGTGTCGCTAGTCATATTTGAAAACATTTCTTTGGAGTTGGCAATATGGCTAGAGCTTCCGCTATCGATAATAAAAGTTTGTTTATTTGCGGGTCGTTCAATTAACAACGCAACATTTTTATTTTCATTTCCTATCTGTCTTGTATCTTGCGGTTTCGCGGTTTTGGCCGGGGCATTTTCTTCAAAACATAGAGAGGTGGTGTGATTTTTATTTTTGTAAAATTTATTATTTTGTACTGGATTATTATTATTTTTCCGTTTCAGGAACCAACAATCGTTGTACGAATGGTTCTTCATTTTGCAATAGGAACAAAATTTGTTACCTCTCTTGCGGTCTGTGTTAACTAATTTTTCTCGAGCCTTGTATGCTTTAGTACTATGTTCCGAGTTTTCGGAATTTTCAACTCTACGAGTATACTCATCAAATAATTTGCTTTTAATAAAGCTGGGCGTCAATTCATCTTCATTTCTCGACTCTAACGCCGTAATCAATGTGTCATATGACGGCGGTAATGAGCACAAAAAGAGTGCAGATATATGAGAGTCGGTAACATTTTCTCCGATCGCAGCTAATTTGTCGATAAGTTCCATTAATTTCGTGATGTGTGCGATTAAGTTCCCTCCTTCGTTTAGCTTTGTGCTATACAATTTTCGAAGGAGGTGCAATTTGCTTGAGAGATTGGACCGTTCGTGAATATTTTTCAAAGTGTCCCAAGTCTCTCGAGCCGTGTTTAAATGTTTGATGTTAATTATCTGCCCATCTTCAATACTGAGATTGATTAGTGCCCGTGCTTTCCTGTCTTTCTTATTCCAATTTTCAGTCAAAGGGTCTGGAGCTTGATCGGTAATGACATCAAATAGCTCCTCTCTAATTAAAAGCATTTCTAATTTAAACCGCCAACAAGAATAGTTATTGGCGTTAAGTTTTTCAATGGCTGCAATATCTTTTGCGTAAGCCATAATTTTTCTTTCCTTTAAGTCAATTAGATACTTTTTCCTTCACCTGACTACCGGATTTATTTATCTGGCTTAATTTGCCTAAATGGATATCTATATTTGTTTAATTTACTAAATGAGACATTAAATCAGTCTCATAATCAAAATATGTTAGAAAAATTTGTGAGTGTAACAGTTTTTGGGGTGAATCCACACGCTCCTCACTAATTCATATACTATAAACGCAAACTGCGCGATGCCTCATCACAACAATAAAAGAATAATTAAAGGCCTTACCTTCTATGTATAGATATCCGTTTTTCAGCTCGCGGTTAGTCAGGGCGTCTAAGAATTATGGAGTATCCCGTATCATCATATATTCGTATATCTTTACTCCTTCAGGTCTCAGTGCATCAGGCTTAAAATAGGAATCATGTAACAGACGGTTTATTGTGTCTGTACTCCATTGAAACTACTCATATTGTAGGAAAGGGAAAAGGAGAAGTTTAATTAGAGATACTAAGAAAGAGATTACATTTTTTACGTCTTCACTTGTGTGAGGACGTTTTTAAAAGTGAATATTACATATGTTTTTCCGCGCGTGTTACATCATTAAAATTGATAACCATATGGATGTATTTTCGGCACTTTGAGGTAATCAACCAATTATACATAATTGGATATTTATGAAAGTTACAAGGAAGTAAAGTCTGATAAAATAGTGTTCAGTGTAACAGTCAATTATAATGTTTATAAGTTTATAACGCGAACCAGAATAGAACATAAGTGCTTGCGAGTCTGGTTTAAAACATATCTCACATAAGGCGAAGAAAGATGAAGAGATGCAGTTTCTGTGCATATTACATCTGTCGACTACTAAGTGTTTCTTTTTCGCTATGAACTCTAATGATGTTTTTCTGCAGTAGAAAGAGGGAGAAAATGGGTATCCAAAACTCTTGATAAGGGGATTATATGAATATATCTTCTATCATCAAGTTATAAAAATAAATGCAGTCTGTACACCGGGAACTTCTAATGTATAAAATGATCTAAAAGTTATTAAATTCCTATGTATAGTTTTTGCTCCTATAAAACTTTTTTAATGGAACAGTTTTGACCAACTTTAACATTAAATATATCTTAAAATAAAGAGAGCTTTAAAATTCAGATTAGGCGAGCATCAGAGGTATATTGCAAATCAAGAAATCTCTAAATCTTCGATTGCTTCTCACTGTTGATCTTCCAGTCATTGTTTCAATTTCTCCATGGCCAAAATTATTTCTTTCCCTGCCTCTCCCTCTCACTTGGATTTTCATGAAGCATATTTACCTATAAAACTTTTTTAATGGAACAGTTTTGACCAACTTTAACATTAAATATATCTTAAAATAAAGAGAGCTTTAAAATTCAGATTAGGCGAGCATCAGAGGTATATTGCAAATCAAGAAATCTCTAAATCTTCGATTGCTTCTCACTGTTGATCTTCCAGTCATTGTTTCAATTTCTCCATGGCCAAAATTATTTCTTTCCCTGCCTCTCCCTCTCACTTGGATTTTCATGAAGCATATTTCATCTCTAAAAATTCTGCTAATCTTGTCAATGATCTCCCATCATCTCCTTTCCTATCTCCAGCGTGGAAATTACTTTTGTAATTCTTTTCACTCTTCTCTTGTTCCTTTTCTTTTTATTTGTTGTTAAAAAAAAGGATCTTTTGGTTTTTTTGGTTTTATTCTTTTATATTTATTTATTTATTATTCTTTATACCTTTTAATTTACTTCTTTTATTTTATTTTAATTTTGTTTATTTCTTTTATCTCCATTTTTCCATATCAATTTCTCTTCTATCTTTTTGGCAACACCTTTATCTTCTGCATGTTCCCCTTTCATCTAGCGCCATCTGTCGCATTCTTTGCAACATTCTCTACCTTTCAGTTCATTTTTGACCTTGTCCGCTTACGGACACGTGTTTACTGTAGCTGATGACGAGCTGTTATATTTTTAGCTCGAAACGCGTCCTATGTATTGTTTTTATTTTATGGTGATTTTTTACAAAGTTTTATTATTTTAATTGCTTCATATCGCCAGTTTTCGGTGCTGTTTCGCTATCTCTTAAAATAATTTTTCGATTTGAAAACTGTCTGCATCAGCCTGTTTATCAAAGATTTCTCTATAATACAACCGATTTTCATATTTTTGTATGCAATATTTTTCTTAATATTAACAAAGAAAGACCTCCGGTCACAAAAAATTCAAAACCGGCGGCGGTGACAGCGTTAGTTACTCTTTTTTTTTTTTAGAATAGAGAGATATTTACAAGAGTAATTAGATTAATTAACAAATAATGTTGTTATGGAAACCTCACAAATCTTTCAAGAACATTGTAAATAAATGTTTTGTGATCCTATCTGTAACTGAGAAGTGTTTTGTGGTTGAACATTTTTCGTAAAACATTTTTTAATAGGAGAAAAAGCTAAATCCATGTTAATGGTTGGGAAAATAACCACATTAAAAGATATTTAACTTCGACTGTTTCGCTGTGCTTACTGAATGTGGTCCAGCAAACTATTTAGCATGAAAAGTAGCAGATACATAAAATATATAATGTGAGTATTAAAAATTCAACAATCTTACTTAAAAGCCGACTAATGTAATGAAAAAGATGTTACAAGTTTAAAATATACATTTTATTTAAATATCTTTTAATGGTTGGGAAAATAACCACATTAAAAGATATTTAACTTCGACTGTTTCGCTGTGCTTACTGAATGTGATCCAGCAAACTATTTAGAATGAAAAGTAGCAGATACATAAAATATATAATGTGAGCATTAAAAATTCAACAATCTTACTTAAAAGGCGAACAATGTAATGAAAAAGATGTTACAAGTTTAAAATATACATTTTATTAAAAAACTTCTTAGTACTTTCAAACCTTACAGGCTCATCATCAGAGAATATCTTGATAACAAAATGTTGTTTATTTATACAAATACGTCATTCTGTTTTGAAAATGAGAGAGCCATTAATTACTAGAGTTGAAAGTAGAAGTAGCAGTAGCAGTTTCATGATTGAATTTAATTAGAGGAAATATATATTATTATTATTAATTGCAGTTCCATTTATTTTATGACATCACTTTGTTTCTCATACGTCACTTTCCATGGGTAGAAGAAAATATTTAATTTCTGTCACATAACGAAGCCTTTGAATGTTTGGAAACAGCTATGAAATGGCTCGAACGGCAGAAAAACTCTTATCCTATTCAACTAACGTGTTTAAGAATAATTCGAGATATGGCAGCATTGAAACGAACGTCTTCTTTGAAGCAAGCAACAATCGAAAGCTTTTTTGCTTAAATTATAATCTCTGGAGTTCAGAAAATGATAAAAAGAGAAAAAGAAAAGTTTAAATGATAAAAAAGTAAATAAATAAAATAAATAAAATAAAACAGTTTTTAAACAGTCAGTTAGCATTAATTGGTGCTGACAGTCCTAAGCCTGGATAAAGTGTGAAGGTTTTAGTATGGTCAGAAACATTCCTTAAATTGTCTGTCCATTTATCCGAACTAGGGTCGGTCCCGACTTGTTCGGATAATCTGCGCTCTACTGTAATTTATTGTTTGGTTCAAATTAGCCAGGGCGATTCGTGGACAAATTTGTTGCTCTTTCTACCTAGCTTCTTGCAAAAATTTGCATCATCTAATCTAAAAGTAAACTTGCAAATCAACTAATCATTCAGTTTAATGTCTAACCTTTCATTAAAAAAAAAATGTCATCCAAGATCTGTAAATATGGTAAATTTCAACTCAATATCTTAATCAGAAGAAGTTAAAATTAAAGTTGCAAGGTCGGAACAATACGTACAAAGCAAGTTAAAAAAAACCTTGTAAAAAATAAGAGGTGTGAAAGATAAGAAACGGTACTTATAGAAAAATAGCAATACCCTCAATCTATGTATCCATCTATCTCTATATGTATGTATATGTTTATCGTATAAACGAGCTTATGTCTATGATAAAAACAAACAAATAGCTGAAGTATGAATTATCTACATTTAATAATTTACAACAGTGTGCTTCTTCAACTTTCTCTGGATCGTAACACTTTCCACTAACCAGTCCGGGTTTTAGGTTCTAGTTTATTTGAATGTAAAAGTCATAAACAAGGAAAAGAGAACAAAAAGTTTAAAAAAATCATCAAATTGCTTTATTTACAACCGAATAGGTATGAAATGATGGCAAAATAGGATTGCATAAAAATAATGAACAATACCTCAAGTCACTTAAACAATATTGGATAATAATAATAATAATAATAATAATAAAAGACGTAAATGAAACACAATCTAACATGATCTCGCTTTGATACATAAAGCATTAAAAGTAATGAATGCGCTGATAAGTTTTATTCACATAAAAGGTGTCTAATAAATGAAAGCAATAAAACATAATATTTCATTTCAGAAATAAATGCGATGTTTCTGAAACACTGAAAAGAACTATAAAGATAATACACAGAAACACGAATCTTTTTAAAAGACTCTATGGGGAGAACAATCGAAAGGAAATAACACACAAAAAAAAAAAAAAAAAAAAAAGAAAAAGAAAAACACGCAAAAGAAGATAAATGATGAAAAAGGTAATAACTGAAGTATAACAGCTGAAAAGGATATTATAAAGTACCTTTCAGATATACATTTAATGTAAATGAATTGAAAATAAATTGTGGAGAATCAATAAAAAAATATGTATCAATTATTTTTATATGTAAAATTAGCAAATATAATTACGTTACTTTACAAAACTTTGATAATTATATACAGGGTGTCTCCTCTTACCTCTGCCCATCAACTAATTTTTAGAATAGAATTTATTAACTGATTTCTGCTAAATTTAAAACTGTGCATTGAGATTTTATTTACGGAATTGTGAAAGCACATAAAGTAATAAAAATGTTTAAAGGTGCAATTAAAGATGATTTTCAGATTTTAGCTTTGGAATTAGAAATTCAGGTAAACGACAAAATGTCGGTCTAGTGATCTTGCAACTTCCGTTATTGAAACTCTCAAAGCCGAAGATAGTGTGCTATTAGAATTAGAACTAGTCGGATGTGCCAATCCCAAAACTTTCCTCTATCTCATACATATTAATACTTAAAAATTCACTAGCACAGTGCCAAAATTAAACGGCCATCTATGCCCATTATGAGGATTCTAAAGATAGGAAATTCCGTGTATTAGTTCTTGAGATATGCCTATCACTAAAATCGTGTAAATCATGCAAAATGCAGCATAGCAGTGCCACCTGTTGGGTGATTTATAAAAAACCTAATCAGCAACAACTTATGTTATCGTCGAACTGGATCTGAAGTTAGATGAAAATTCGTGCATTAGTTCTTGAGATAGAGCTATTCCCAGACTGCTAATTTTAGTGTGTACTTTCAATTTCGAAATGGTTGCGCTTCAACATCTTAGATGCTGTCTAACTCAAATCAGTGGCGCCAGTTTATATGGGCCCATGGGGCCCGAGCCCACTCAATAATTTACTCTTAGCTCACCCGGTTTCCATTATTCTATTTTTTTACTTGTTTATTTTTCAATCGCTGGAAAAATAATTCTTCCATTGAAAATAATTTTGTTTGAAAACACAGTAAAGGATAGCAATAACAGGCACACAGGACCCTATCTAAACCAATTTAACCTAACTCAAATAATCCAGTTAAAATATTACTGTCTCTATATGATAGAGATAGTAATGAATGGTTATACTGTATAGATGTACTTCACAAAGAAATTCTCGGTGAATACATTGAGACTCATCTTTTTTCTGTGTTATAGTATAAATTAGCAAATAAGTCGCACACAAAAGAAGTAATGTTATGCTGTTTTCAAATAGAGATTGGCTATTTTCTGGCACATTTGCGAATTTATTTTTCATCCTAAATGCACGAAAATAGCTGGTGTTCAGAAACCAAGAAATCAAAGAGTTTTCAATTTTTCTTATAAGATTAAACGATTTTTCAGAACATGCTGTCAAAGACCTTTAAAATTATTTTTGACATGCGTCATTTTTTAGTCCGTTGAGTTTTAGTTTATAGTCATATTCATAGTATAATCGTAAATATTAGCGGTCCGTAAAATGAAGACCTCATATGAGAATATAATTTAATAAAATCCCCAACTTTATATTCTATTTTTAAAAAATTCTAATTTCACTATCGTAACTTTCCCATCCATCTCCTTATATTCAAAGAAAACAAAATGCCCATGTCATTTTACCCTAAAAGGGTTGAGCCCACGCAATATTTTTCAAAAGTTGGTACCACTGACTCAAATCAATAAATCAAAATCAATCAATTATTTTTGTAAAAATTATGAAATTTAAATTTTTAGATGGTCCCCGAGGTTTTTTAAATAAAAACTTATCGAATTACGATACTTTGAATTTCATGAATTTCCAATATTTTCCATCACTAAGAACGTGTCTTTCCGTCTTTATTGCTGAAAAATTGCCAATTTTTTAGAGGACCCCTTATGAATACATTTATCTTCGAAAAGAAGACATTATTACCAGTCGATTGGTATACTTTCTTCTTGATCCAGAAACATTGCTCAAAAGTGCATGAGGGGACCCGTTTTTTCCTTTTTTCCACAACTATACAGTCGACAGAAAAAAAAAGAATATATACTTTCAATTCCTGCATATTTTAATCAAGAAATTGTCTCAACAAAAAATAGAAATAACTACTCGACGGGAAATTATGTCATCATTCAGTTTACGTTTAAAAAATACCAAACGGAATGTCCTTCTGTCAGAAAGTTTAGGAATTACAGTAAACTCTCTGTAAGGCGGACTCTATGTAAAACGGAAATCTGTCTAACTTGGAAAGATTTTGAAGCCCCTGCGAATGCATAGACATAGAGTAAAACTTGTCTAAGGCGGAATATTGTCTACTGCGAAACTTTTTCTTGGTCCCGATCGATTCCGCCTTAGACAGAGTTTACTGTATTAAAGTTCAAAGATTGGAACTCATAATGTTAAATTCATTTTCAATCGTTAAAAAGCAGAAAAACTGCTGGGCGAAATACACTTTAATTTTGCATTCCCATTTTTAAAGCTTTTAGAAATCGATTTCTGCTTTTTAAAAATATATATAGATCGCAGTTTATATCTATATTATAAAGGACAAAAAAGTCTGTGCGTAACGCATTTTTACGTCATTTTGAAGGTGGCAACACCAGCCGATTAATTTAACTTCTAGTGCAATTTTTAAAAACTTTACTGCAATTTTTTTTAAATTTTTACTGAATTTTCGAACTTCTAAACATCGTACATTTTCAATTTTTACACCTTGGAATAGGCCGAAAAATGTACTTTTAAAGGCAATTTGTTTGAAAACGGTATCACAGTTCCTTTGAAAACTGTATCGCGATTTATTCAATTTCTATTGTTTTTAAAATAATTTTTAAGCACGAAATTGTTTTAACCTACGAGGGTTGGAACTTTAATAGTGGCAACACTACTGTAAAAACGCTACGCAACAAAACCAAAGAATGTCGCGTATAGCACACGTGAGCTACATACCTACCCTACCTCTCAGCAAAACGACTCGTCCTTCCTACGTCACGCGTATGCGGAGTAACGCGTAAAACTGATTCTTGTATTAGCTTACGGTCTAAAGTAAGTGTTGTCAGGATGTTTAAAAAAAAAAAAAGAACAACGAAGTTGGATAAAAATTGAATGTGACAGAGGTCGTACAGCACGACAATGTCATCTAGGGCTTCAAGAGGCTTGCGGGGAATCTGTATTGCCTTACAGAACTGTAGCAAGATGGGTAAAAGCCTTCAATGAAGGACGCCAAAATGTGGTATACATGCATCGCCCACGTCGTCCTAGTGTCAGCGAAGCAGAAGTGCATGCTGTTTTCGCACTAATGGGCGGACAGTGATCGCCGCCAAACGATTCGTGAATCGAAAACGATAACGAATCCTGTCTCTCGGGCAGAGGCAGGATTTGCGCATACGACTGTGCTGCACACTCTGAATGAACGCCTGGGCATGAGAAAAATTGCTTCACGATGAGTTCCACATTTGACGGAAATGCAGAAATGTCTACGATACGATGCTGCTCGAATGTTCTTGCGCGAAGGAGAGGTTTTTTTACGCTGGATAAAACTTGGGGCAGATCGTACCAGCCAAAACTGAAACGCCAATCAAATGATTGGCGTCATTACGGGTCACCACAAAGTTCGAAATTTCGTGAGAACCCCAGCAATGGGAAAGTTATGGTGATTTTCGTGTACGACTGTGATGGTGTCATTCTAAAGCATACCGTTCTTCCACATCAGACCGTCAGTGCGCAGTATTATTGCTCATTTTTGGAGCACCATCTCAACCGTCAGTGCGCAGTATTATTGCTCATTTTTGGAGCACCATCTCAGACCAGCTTTGAGAAAAAAACGGCGACACTTTCTGCAGAACGCCCCTATCATTTTGCATGGCAATGCTCGGCCGCATGCAGCGCAAGCTGTGACTGATTTGTTTGATCGATGGGGCTGGGAACTGCTTTACCATCCACCATACTCCCCAGATCTAAGCCCTTGTGACTTAATTCCTAAGATGAAGGAACCACTTCGTGGCATTCGCTTTCAAACTGTTCGAGATTCTTGCGGCAATAGACCGGTCCATTCGAACTATTAACAGAGCAAGCGCTGCTACAGGTATTCTGCGACTTCCACATCTTTGAAAACAGGTTATACACAATGCTGGCGACTATATTGAAAGACTGTAAAACATGGTGACATGATTCACTTTTCTATTCCATGTACATAAATAGTTGTTACTATTAAAGTTCCAACCCTCGCTATCTCTATCGCCAGCAAGCTATTACGAAAGATAAACTTGTTTGAACTTAAATTACTATAAATAGCTCAGCATTTGTTTTCAGCTTATATTCCATAACGAAATTACAACATTTGCTATCAACAAATAACAAAAAAATACAGTAAAATATGTTTAACACGAAAACGCTTAACATGAAAAACTGGTTAACACGAAATGATATAGCGGTCCGGACAGTATACTATGCAATTTAATACATTTTGTTACTGTTAACACGAAGCAAAAATCGTTTAACAAGAAAAAAAATTCGCTTTCTATCTAATTAGTTTGAGTTAAAATTGGTGAATTTTGTGTTAAAACCACTGAATTGTAGGTGAAAATTAGTAAATTTTGTGTTTTTATTGTAAATTAGCTTATGTTTTTATGAGCACAATGGGTGAGAAATCTGTCCGAAAACAAACTGCTATTTCGCTTCAAATGAAGGTGAAGCTACTTAATGCAGTTGATGAAACAGAAGGACAAAAGCATAAATTTGCAAAGAGTTTGGCATTGCCAGTTTTACTTTATCAACGATAGTTAAAAATAGGAATCCCATTACGTTAATGTTTGAACGCAGTATGTTTAATCCAGAGCTTGGCTTATTTGATTCAAACAAGCTGGATCTCAGAATGCTGAAAAGACACTTCGAAATAAGATATTTGATTTTTCCGAAAAAAAAAAAATCTTTTTATCCTAATGGATGCAACCTACTAGTAATTTAACAGGAAATCGAAATAAAATTTGACGACATCGAAAATCTTTGTGAGTTATGTTATTTTTTTTTACGAATCTTTTAACGCGAATTTTTTTTAACACGAAAAAAATTTTCGGCCCCCTCAGTTTCGTGTTAAACGTATTTCACTGTATAGGCAGGGCCGGCCCAAGGACATTTTGGCACCCGTGCGAGCTCCCATTGGGGAGCCCCCCCACCCACACACACAAGAAAAATTGCTTGACATATGGTCTTAATTTTTTTAATATTCGTACTTTTTATTCATACTATTACTAATTATTTAAGATATTAATTTAAAGTGTTTCAAAAAGAGATAAAGGATTCTAAATTTAATTCCATCTTTGAGTTTGTATTTGGTAAATTGTAAAATCGGGGAAATTTCGATTTTACAGTATTTATCAAGTGAGTAACATTACGATACAAAAGTAAAACAAAAGGGCCTTTGCTCCACCCTTTAGAAAAAAATTCGTCATCGTAGATGATTCAAAAAAGGGGGGAAGGGTAAAATTTACTTTTTACGCTTAATTTTAAATAATAAATCACCAAGAGAAAAATTGCGCTTGGGCATAAGTCTGTGTATATAATAAAAAGGCTTAGAACAATATTATCTCAAAGAAACCTTACCCCTAAGCAGATTTCGTTCTTCCAGTACTTAAGGTGCAAATTATTTTACAAAATAATGAAGAATCTCTGTAATCTATACTAATCTTCTTCTTCTTCTTCTCTTCTATTATCATAAAGAAGTAAAAATTGTGTGTTTGTTAGAGGTAATCTCTGGAGCTACCGAACCGATTTCAAAAGTAATGGTATCAAAGTAATGGTGTTAGTACAACTTAGAACATAGGCTATATTGTATGTCGGTGCCACTGCCACAAAGAGGGTGCAGGAGCAAAAAACGTTCAAAAAATACGATTTTTGTGTTACTGAAGGGCCTAGAAATATGAAATGTAGAATATTAGTTACTTATAAGATATAAATGATGTCTAATAACATTTTCTAAACAATTCGAAATTTAAAAGCGGTGAAAATGCACAAAAAGCGTTCTAAAAAACGTTCTAAATGGTGGTTTCTACACAATCTCAGGGAATACCAAATCGATTTAAAAAATAATGGCGTCAAAATGATGGTGACAACGCTTGCTCCAAGATAGGTTATATTTTATGTCGGTGCTACTACCCAAAGAGGGTGCAGGAGCAAAAAACGTTCTAAAAACGCGATTTTTGCTTTACTGAAGGGCCTAAAAGTAAGAAATTTGAAATATTAGCTACTTATTAGAGATAAAGGATTTCTAAAAATCGTTCTTAAACAATTCGAAATTTAAAAGGGGTGAAAATGCGCTAAAAGCGTTCTAAAAAACGTTCTAAATGCTGGTTTATACACAATCTCAGGAAATACAAAACCGATTTAAAAAATAATGGTGTCAAAATGATGGTGACAACCCTTGCTCTAACATAGGCTATGTTTTATGTCGGTTCCAGTACCCCAAAGGGGGTGCAGGAGCAACAAAGTTCTAAAAAGGTGATTTATGCGTTACTGAAGGGCCTAGAAATAGGAAATTTGAAATGTAAATTACTTATTAGATATAAAGGATTTCTAAGAACAGTTTTTAAAAGAATCGAAATTTAAAAGGGGTGATAATGCGTGAAGAGGGTTCTATAAAACATTCTAAATGGCGATTTTACTCAATTTTGGGAAGTATCAAATCGATTTCAAAAGTAATGGTTGTAAATTGATGGTGACAGACCTTGCTATAACATAGGCTCTGTTTTATGTTTGTATCACTACCACCTGGGTGTTTCAGGAGAAAAAAAACGTTCTAAATTGCGGTTTTTGTATTATGGAAGGGCCTAGAATCATGAAATTTGAAATAGTTGTTACTTATAAGATATCAATGATCTCTAAGGACATTTCTTAAAAAAATCGAAATTTAAAAGGGGTGAAAATGTGCAAAAAGCGATCTAAAAAACGTCCTAAATTGCGATTTCTATGCAATCTCATGAAGTACTGAACCGATTTCAAATATAATGGTATAAAAATGATGGTGGCAACTTTTGTTCCAAGATAGGCTATATTTTATGTCTGTTTCCACTACCCCAGAGGAGATGCAGGAGCAAAAAAGTTCTAAAAATGCAATTTTTGAATTATGGAAGAACCTAGACTCATGAAATTTTCAATGGTGTATATTTATTAGATATAAATGATCTCTAAGAACATTTCTTTAAAAATTTGAAATTTAAAAGGGGTGAAAATGCGCGAAAAGCCTTCTAAAGACGTTCTAAATGCCGATTTGTGAGCAATCTCAGGAAGAATCAAACTGATTTCAAAAGTAATTGTAGGAAATTGATGCTGACAGCCTCTGCTCTAACATAGACACTATTTCATGTCGGTGTCACTATCACTGAGAAGTTGCAGAAGCAAAAAACGTTTTAAATTTCGATTTTTGTGATCGGTTACGGCTAGCAACTTGAAATTAGGCAAGGTCGCAAGGTACATATTTATTAGATATAAATGATCTTTAAGAATAGTTTCGAGAAAATTGGAAATTTAAAAGGTGTGAAAATGCGCGAAAAGCGTTCTAAAAACGTTCTAAATTGCGATTTCTACTCAATCTCACGAAATACCAAACCCATTCCAAAAGTAATGGTTGCAAATTGATGGTGAGAGTCCCTGCTGCAGCATAGGCCATATTTTAAGTTGCTGTCACTACCATCTGGGGGGCGATTTTACAAACCATCACGCACAGCGCGATTGCGAGCGGGGTCGAATGGTGATTGGTTCATCGACCAAGACATTGTAGGAGGGGTTTAATTCGCTTAAACAGCAACATTTTTCGGTTCTTCTCTTTTTCGTATTTCTGTCCTATTTTTTGTTCCGAAAACAGTGAAAATGAAATGAACAAAGAACATTTCATATTTAAAAGACCTTTATAAATGATTTAATTTTATGCACACTCACATGCACGCTCAATCTAATCCAATCTTCGGATTATTTTGAATTATACTTACTGCAAAATGATAAAAGACATAAATAAACTTGCGGCGTAAAACTGCTGAAATTCTTGATAATAGAAAAGCTTTTTCCTAAAGTTGAGATTTCAAATGAAAATGAGTGTAAAACACTTAGATCAACTGTATCTAATATATGTAACTGAAAACTCACGAGTTTATTATTCTAATTTCATTGTATACTAAATCAGATTGGAAATCAATTTCATTGTATACTAAATCTAAAATCTCCCCAAAAGTTTGTTAAAAGTATTTGTATATTTTCTATTATTTGAAAAGTAATTTGTAATATGACAAGCTTCAATAAACATATAAAGAAATTCTTTGCAAACTTGTTGCAGTGTGACATGATTCTTTCTTTTTTTTTATGTTTTTTGCATCATTAATTACAATAGGATGCCACAAATATTATATCAATTAAGGTCGAATGTAATAATTTAACAGTCTAATTCTAATAAGAATAACCCAGAGTTTGCTTAATGCGTTTAATATTTAAAATAACTTTATAATTGTTTAAATTTTATGCCTCCCCAACACCCCCCACGTATCCAATCCAATCTTCAGCTTATTCTTAATTACACTTACTGCAATATGATAAAAGCAATTAATTTACTCCATTTGAAAAAAAAATAATACATTAATTTAACACTCTGTAATAATAAAGCATTTAATTCAATGATTAATAAATAGGATTAAATATAATGGTACCATCGATGCTACAGAATTAAACGCTATCGCTGTAAATAATATAGCGCAATTATTTGTGTACAACTAGCCGCCTCTGGCGACCAGTTTGGTCTCCCTTAAATGTATGCTAAGCATTGCATCATGTTACTTTCATTCTGAAACTAATTGACTTGTTCAATCCTTCCCCGAGTCCAAAGATTCTGATAGAGAAATCAAGAATGCTTTGCGAACTTGATAACATTTGATACATTTTTGTTGTTATGCGTATTTCGTCTTTTTTGACAAATACCTCATAATTTCCGTAGCTGTAAAAATGAGTGAAACTTCAAGTGTTTAAACTGAGATTTGTTCATAAATTATCTAAATTAAACTTATTCTACTTAAACATGCTATTACTTCAATGTTATTTTTTAATATTAATAAATTTATTTAAATTTTGCAAATCATGCATTTATAATTTTTTTTTTCATTACTTAATAACTAAATAATGAATATATATATACTTTTGTTTTTATAGATTTGATTTCTGAGTTCATAAATATGACAATATACTAACGTAACTAAGAGAAATAGCAAAATAAAACCCTCCTGAATGCAAACGTTAGCGCCGCCAATTTAACTACTATGACGTCATAAGAATATTGTCCATTCATTGTTGGATAACCTGCTTTGCGAATGATTACCTCCATGGTCTAATATTTTCTACCTTTTATATGATGAATGAATCTCTTGTGTTTGTTTGCTCTATGAAGTGAAATAGAAAGCTGTCAACTTAGTTTCAATTGAAATCAAATCTTGGAATATACTATATTTATTTGAATGTAAATTAGAAAAAATACTTTTGATGTTGAAATGAAATGTTTTAGTTTATGTTATTATTATTACGATTAATTGTTTTTTTAGGTACTTTTCCATTACCGCCGCCTTGACATTTTTCTTTAAGCTTGGCGCAATTCGGGCTTCAGAACGTGAAATAAGTTGATAAAATATATAAATAGCTATGAAAACAAACCTGGTGAACTTCTATTTTTATTTATATGTATTTAGTTGCATATAAACATTTTATTTACACACATATATATACAGTATTTGTTTACATATAAATTACTTCTGTTTCTATATAAAAATAGATTATTGGCTTCTTTAGATTAAGTCAATTGTATATATATGGAAAAAATTGCTTATGTGTATGAAATAGGATATAGATTGCCGGAAAATTCGATGCCATTATTTTTTTTCTCGCCAAGAACCTATACTGGAAAAATATCTATTTATTTATTTATTGTATTTTAAATGAGGTAAATGAAATATGTTTATTTTAAATGAAAGTTATGTATTTTAAATGAAATGAGTGATTTTTAATGAAATGATGGCGATGGAAGAATATTTGGCGATTTATCACCTGCTCCCGACTAACATAAAAATACCGAAATGGCCATTTGGCATATAAAAAGCGAAGCGGTCAGCCCGGAACTATTGATGACAGTTACATGACTTCGGCTTTTATTACATAGATTACTATTTATTCTTTATAAATTTAATGTAGAATAAATTACGATATTGTTATTCAAATAATTACAACAATATAAATTAAACAATAAAATATTAAGGCTTAAAAGAGCATGTGGAGGGGGGGGGGGATAATTTTAATTTGTAGAAAGTTAAAAAATAAATAATATTTTCATTGTCTATTTTATTTATACTTTATTATATTTTTTAAACATTTATTACTTCCAACTTTTAATTAAAATTAACATACATTTTTTTCTATTTTTTAATTTAAATTTAAGGTACTTTTCGGTTAGCCGGGCGCCAGTGTTATATATACATATGTATGTATACCTATATATATATATATATGCATATTTATACATATATAGAAGCTATATGTATACATATATACATATGTGTGTATATATACATATATATGTATATATAGATATACATACATATGTATATATAACACTGGCGCCCGGCTAACCGAAAAGTACCAAATTTAATTTATATTATTTTTGAGAATTGCTATAGAATTAAACATGAAACCAGAACTAAAAAATGTTGACTTTCTAAAAGTTTATTGTTTTCAGATTAGTCTATTAAAATCTTTTATAACTGTGCATAAAATTATTGCAAAAATTTACTGCATAAAATTAATGTATACTTAAGCAATGCAGTTTTTACATTTATATATAGTTTTATTTATTTATTTATTTTTAAATTAAGGTTTACTGAACAAACTATTTGCTTCATCACCTTAAATAAATTTTGCGTAAAATAAAAAATTTGTCCCACAAATATTTAATTTTTGAAATATATTTTAATTATTTGTATTTTTTTCTCACGATTAAAACCTTGGAAAAATTGCATAGATCCAGAGAAAATACAAACTGAAATAAAACTTTTTCAGTAATTAAATAATGCAAAAAGCATGAAACCAGGAATATTGAATAATATAATAAATACTCCATAAATTGTGTAGTGTCGCCCTCTGTCCGGAAAATTCAACATCAAAACGAATAATTTATAAAATAAATACAAGATATGAGAATTTCGGAGTGATTTTTTATAAATTGAGAATTGAATTTCTTTTTAATTTAACTCAATGTTTAAATTTTTTATTATAATGATATTTTTTTAAAATCAGTTTTTAAGGCGACTTGTACTTTTTACTTCATTAATACATAACTCTTATTTTATTTTTATTTATTTTAAATGAAAGTCTTCTATTTGTGGTAGCGCCATCTACCAGCCAAATGTAACATAAAAAATAAATTTGCAATATAAATCTGAATTATAATAAAATAATTCATATAAAAAATGATAGCTATATGAACTGATTTAGTGAAACATAAAACCTTTTCACTAGGTTTTTATTTCTCTTACATGGTCCTTCATAGAAAACAACATTGTAAATTGGATATCAATTTCAGATAATGGTAAAATTGTCAATATAGTTTTAAATCTTGTTATTGATGAAGATTCATATTACAGAATTAATACATATTGATTAATAGTCCTGAAATGTTAGTCCAGCTGAGCTATTTAGCTAAACAGAAATTAATTGTTATATTAAATAAATAAATAAATAAATATGTATGTATGTATGCTGTGAATTTAAAATAAGCAACTAATTACGCCCCCCCCCCCCGCCCCATTTTTTTTTCTAATCCAAATAATGATAAATATATTTATTATTATTTATTGAGTATATTTATATCTTTTCTTTTATTATATATGCACAGCTGCGATTTGATGCCATTGTAGGTTTCCTTTAATTTGTATTCATTTAGTTTGATTTTACACGTAATTGATACATGTAAAGTTTGGGCTTGTACAAAGTGTATCATCCAAAATAAAAGATCATTCTTCGAGCTATGCCTACAGTTATTCTTTAGCATACATTGATTTATTTTTTTTTTCACAATTTATGTATTGCTAACTAATCACTGAAAATTGAAGATCATGTATAACAAACAATTAAACAAAAATAATAATATTTATTAATACTAATTATATATTTAAATAATGACACTTATTAGTATTAATTATATATTTAAATAAAAATATTAATTAATATTATTTATATACACTTAACAAAAATAGTAACTAATATAAGTATATGTATATTTAAATATTATTACTTTAATATTAATTATATATTTTTAAATATCAATATTGATATTTAGATACCATAATTATATATATATATATATAATTAGATTAAAAGATGAAAACTAATAAATTATTTCTATTAATTTGGTATTTATCTATTTCTAAAGTTCTAACATAAAAATATTATTAATGTAAGTTTAGGAGTTATTGCATTTTAATAAATGTTCATTTGATTATTAAAAAAATAGTTTATATGAATTTAAAAAATATTTAAAAAGTGTATTATATTATTGTAATTTACTCATAATTAAATTTTATTTAACACTATTTCTACCGGTGTCAAATGATACCTTTTAAAATATATCGATTTATAGTTTCATTTGTAATTTTTAGATTGAAACAATTAAAAATCATTTTAATACACTGAAAATTTTTATATGTTTATTTACACTCAAAAACTACAAAGAAATTAAATATAAATGAAAACTTTAAAAGGGTGTCATTTGACTCCGCTAGAAATAGTGTTAACTTAATTATAACTTAATTGTAATTGTAATTTAATTCAATTATCTAATTTCCAATTAAAAATTATAAAGCAATCGTTATTATTATCATTTAACTCCTCCTCCAACAAGTGCGTAACCATCTTTCAGCCAATCATCATTCGATATTGTACTTAATCGCGCTACGCGTGATGGATTGTGAAATCGCATCTGGGGGTTGCAAAAGCAAAACATGTTCTAATTTGCGTTCATTGCACAACTGAGGGGGGGTCTAACATTTTGAAATATGGCATGGTGCACTTACAAGATGCAACTGCTTTCTAAGAACAGTCGAAAGAAAATTCCAAATTTAAAAAGATGAAGTGAGCGAAAAGCGTTCTAAATTACAATTTTTATGCAATCTTATCAAATGCCAAACCGATTTAAAAAATAATGGTGAAAAATTGTTGGTTATAGAACCTGCTCAAACATAAGCTATATTTTATGTCTGTGCCACTACCACCAGAGGGTTGCAGGAGCAAAAAACTATCTAAATTGCGATTTCTGTGATACTGAAGAGGCTAGAAACTTAAAATATAGCATGGTAGTTACTTATAAAATATAAATGCCCTCGAAGGACTGTCGAAAATAAATTCGAATTAAATAATATAAATTATAAATTATTTTACAAAATAATGAAGAATCTCTGTAATCTACACACTAATCTTCTTCTTCTTCTTCTCTTCTATTATTATAAAGAAGTAAAAATTGTGTGTTTGTTAGAGGTAATCTCTGGAGCTACCGAACCGATTTCAAAAGTAATGGTATCAAAGTAATGGCGTTAGTCCAACTTAGAATATAGGCTATATTTTATGTCGGTGCCACTGCCACAAAGGGGGTGCAGGAGCAAAAAACGTTCAAAAAATATGATTTTTGTGTTACTGAAAGGCCTAGAAATGTGAAATTTAGAATATTAGTTACTTATAAGATATAAATGATGTCTAATAACATTTTTTAAACAATTCGAAATTTAAAAGGGGTGAAAATGTACAAAAAGCGTTCTTAAAAACGTTCTAAATGGTGGTTTCTGCACAATCTCAGGAAATACCAAACCGATTTAAAAATTAATGGCGTCAAAATGATGGTGACAACGCTTGCTCCAAGATAGGCTATATTTTATGTCGGTGCAAAGCCGCCTCAAGACTACAAGCCAAACACAAGGTTTCATGACGTCACGACGCGGGGCTTAGATCAGCCGTGGAGAGCACATGCGTTATTTAAAACATTAATTCTTACCTCCATATTTCAACTTATTATCACAGCATATGGAAAAAAAATAAAAACTGATAGTTTAAAGACGCTAATTAAGGGATTTTTAATCAATTTCGATCACTCGAAACAATAATAACGATAACACAAAAACAATATTTATGAAACAATATCACTGTGTCAATGAAAATGTGCATCAGAATTAAAGATACATTAAAGAAAATTCGTTCGTTAATGAAAAAAAAAATCCCAAGTATTAAATTTATTTTAGTAGGCAGTTTTTATTATTTATTCTACTTTGAAATTTAAAAACAATATCAATTATCTATTTGGTATATATTCAAAAACAAGACATTATACATTATTACATATATATATATATATATATATATATAAATTTGCAGTTTAAACACATAAATTGAATTATTTAGCTTTCAATTATTTCAAAATAAATAAATAACAATAAGTGTGCCAATCAAAACCCACATTTAAAAATTAAATTAAAGTGGAAGAAAAGTGAATGTTAAATGAAAACAAATTCAAGTTGTGTTCTATTTTTATTTTTAATTGGGCTTGAAATTATACAGTAAATATCCTATTAAATATTAAGTGATTTGAGACCTGCATATAATAAATAGTAAAATTAAAGTATACATGAAATTAAGTATTCGGCTGAATCGCAAAACAGCCGAGACACTTGGCATCGTTCAATTTGGCGAAGCGATAAATGGATCTTTGTTGTTACCAGTTCGTTTCGTAAATTCTTTCCACGCCTTCAGTTGCGTTATCTTGAATTTGGATTGGTTGAATGGGATTGGTTGATTTCTTGAGTATTGGATGGCTACGCCTACCTTTGACAACTCAACTCCGCATGTTTTGTAATTTGTGTACTACAACGAGTTGCGAGACGAGGTGTAGAAGACAGACGTTTTGTAATTCTAAAATTAAATGACGGTAAGGATAGAGTATGTTATTGTTAATATATTTTGCTGTTTTTAGTTGTAAAATTTGAAAGTTAAAGTACTTGTGTAATTTAGTTTGAAATTGTGAGTATTTGTTCATTTTTTTTTTTTTTTTTTTTTTTTGCTGGAAAGTTAAATGAAGTTTATCGACGACTAGAAATTTATGAAATTATGGCAATTCAACATTTTATAGAGTTGGTTTTCAAGAAAGGAGATGTTTGTTAAGGTATGTTAATAATTTTATGTATTTTTTAGTATAGTGTTTTATATTAGCCGTTTATTGTATATTTCTCATGTATGCTCACCTTACGAGTTTTGCACATTTTGATATTGCTACGCAACGTGAAGTGCTGAATTTTGATATTGCTACGCAACGTGAAATGCTGAATTTTGACATTGCTACGCATTGAGAACTGCTGAATTTTGAGATTGCTGGTAGCGAGAACTGCTGAATTTTGAGATTGCTGCACACCGAGAACTGCTGGTGACAGTGATGTTTTTTTTCGGTTAATGAACGCGAAGCGTTCATACATGTACGCTGATTGCCGCTTTAACGAGTTTCCTGCGTTTTTCAGATTGCTGCAGAACTAAGTTGCTGTATTCAGTGATAAATATTATTTTTTTATGAACGCGAAGCGTTCATACTTCTTTAAATTAGAAATAAATTGTTCAATGTTTACTATACTATAGGCACGTACTTTCAATATTAAATGACCCCATGATTTTTTCTAAAAGTTGTTGAGAAATGAAAATTTTAATCATTATATCGTTACTCTGATTTGGAAAAGTACTTTAAAATTTTCACCTTTTTGAATAAACTTATGTTGAAATCGTTTGTTTTATTTTGAATCTCATAAAAATCAGCTTTCCTGTGTTTTCTAATACGTCGTTATTTATAAATGTTCTATTTCCCATGATTCCAGGGTGAAGACGTAGTAAAAAACAGTCTGGAAGCATTCAGGAAAGTGGACCAAACACGTTAGTTTTCAGGTTGCCGCATTTTAGATTGGCGCATGTGGGGTAGTTGGCGCTTGTCAAAAAAGTCGCCAAATGGGGTGTCTCGGCTGTTTTGGGAATCTGCCAAGTATTCTTATAAATAAATTTTCGTACTGTAAACTTTACTTATCAGAAATGGGTAATTTTCACATAAAATCCATTAAATTAAAAAACTTAAAACTGTCATAATACTAAAACAACACAAGTTCATGAAACAGAAAATTATTATTTAGTTTTGTATTCGTTTGATATATTATGCAAGGTACAAGCAATAGATTTTTTTTAAAATGTATTGACATATGAAGAGAAAAATAAAAGAAAGAAAGAAAAAGACTTTCATCAATTGGAATTAAAATATTCCTAATTTATGTTCATTTTCCTCGAATGTTTAGGTAATAGCTGATAAAAAAAAACATCAAAAAACACAAAAACCTTCCACGAAAATATTTCATTTCCAAAATAATGTTGTGTGGGTTCTTAAATGTTTGTTCACATCTTTTAAGCTTAAAATAATCAATTTTTATGAGATGAAAAGTATTTCCTGACTAGATCTAAAAGTAAATTTATAATTATAGAATAATAATTTTATTTATTGTTATTTTTAATTAAACATTAAAATGTATATGAAAACACATAGGATTTTTGCGAAGAAGGGGTGTGTGTGTGTGTGTGGGGGGACTACTGTTTTGCATAAGGGTACTAACAACCCTTCCTCTTGTCTTATAAATAAATTGTTTACAGTTGTGGCAAAAATAGAGAGATTCTAAAACATTATCCCCATAGCTCTATTTACACAGTACATAAGCATTTATAATTTAACAAAAAATTATAAAAAGAATTTTTATTAAGATAGCAAACGTTTAAGATTAAAAAACTACAATAAATTGATACAAGTATATCGATCGGGGTTTGCTTTAAAAGTAGCAAACAAGATAAAAATGCTATGTATTCACAGCGACTTTTATGAAACTTTCTAGAATATTTAAATTTTTAAGTATGAATAGATATATATATATATAAATACATAAATTTGTTGTCAAATTAAAGTCCAACTAATTCTGCATACAAAATAACCCGAGTTACTATTCACACGACAAGTGTCTTTTAATAAATGGGCGTTAATTAAAGGTCACTCTAATGAATTAGAGAAAACAGAACAAATTATAAAGAGAGAATGGTGTGACAAGATACAAATTAAATGATATAAGTCTTGACACGATTTAGGGATGTTTGCCATTTTAAATTATTGCTCTATGTGGAAAGAAACAGAACTACAATAATATCGTTTCGTTTTGAGATACGGTATTATTGATAGAATCGTACTAGGATTTGCTAGTTAATTTATTTCAAAGAAATTAAAAATAAAAGATTTTGAACACAAGAAATAAAACTTGTGCTGATAGCATATAAATATGATTTGAAAATAAAACTTACCTTGAAAAAAATATGTTATTAGGCTAAGTAAAACGCACGTGCACGTAAAATAGTAAGATACAAAATTCAAATGTTCGGGGCTGGCGCGTTGGAAGTTAGCCAGCCCCGGGCTGTGACGTCACAAGTGGGGGGATGAAGGGCGTGTCTGGCTTGTAGTCTTGAGGCGGCTTTGGTCGGTGCCACTACCCCAGAGGGGGTGCAGGAGCAAAAAACGTTCTAAATATGTGATTTTTGCGTTACTGAAGGGCCTAGAAGTATGAAATTTGAAATATTAGCTACTTATTAGAGATAAAGGGTTTCTAAGAATAGTTCTTAAACAATTCGAAATTTAAAAGGGGTGAAAATGTGCGAAAAGCGTTCTAAAAAACGTTCTAAATGCTGGTTTCTACACAATCTCAGGAAATACCAAACCGATTTAAAAAGTAATGGTGTCAAAATGATGGTGATAACCCTTGCTCTAACATAGGCTATGTTTTATGTTGGTGCCACTACCCCAAAGGGGGTGCAGGAGCAAAAAAGTTCTAAAAATGTGATTTATGCGTTACTGAAGGGCCTAGAAATATGAAATTTGAAATGTAAATTACTTATGAGATATAAAGGATTTCTAAGAACAGTTTAAAAAAAATCGAAATTTAAAGGGGTGCTAATGCGTGAAGAGGGTTCTATAAAACATTCTAAATGGCGATTTTACTCAATTTTGGGAAGTATCAAATCGATTTCAAAAGTAATGGTTGTAAATTGATGGTGACAGACCTTGCTATAACATAGGCTCTGTTTTATGTTTGTATCGCTACCACCTGGGGGTTGCAGGAGAAAAAAACGTTCTAAATTGCAGTTTTTGTGTTATGGAAGGGCCTAGAATCATGAAATTTGAAATAGTTGTTACTTATAAGATATCAATGATCTCTAAGGACATTTCCTAAAAAAAAAAAAGAAATTTAAAAGGGGTGAAAATGTGCAAAAAGCGTTCTAAAAAACGTCCTAAATTGCGATTTCTATGCAATCTCATGAAGTACTGAACCTATTTAAAAAATAATGGTGTAAAAATGATGGTGGCAACTTTTGTTCCAAGATAGGCTATATTTTATGTCTGTTTCCACTACCCCAGAGGAGATGCAGGAGCAAAAAAGTTCTAAAAATGCAATTTTTGAATTATGGAAGGACCTAGACTCATAAAATTTTGCATGGTATATATTTATTAGATATAAATGATCTTTAAGAACATTTCTTTAAAAATTTGAAATTTAAAAGGGGTGAAAATGCGCGAAAAGCCTTGTAAAGACGTTCTAAATGCCGATTTGTGAGCAATCTCAGGAAGAATCAAACTGATTTCAAAAGTAATGGTAGAAAATTGATGCTGACAGCCTCTGCTCTAACATAGACACTATTTCATGTCGGTGTCACTATAAAGAATAATCTTCAGGAATTTCAAGAGCTTCACGTTATTCTTAATTTAAATCAAAGTTGGGAGAGCTTAAATGAAAACTTCACGATTCATGTAAAATCACATTAAAATAACCAAGCATATTTCCCGTTGAAAGTGGCGCAGGTGCTGTTCAATAAAAGTCCTTCCGGCCAGTGCCGGGAGGAAGAGGTAGCTTTCATATTCCTTATTTTAAAAAAGCCAACTTATATTATTCAAATACACGAAGCTCAATTAAGTGGAAACCGAATGTAGGAGATTCAATACTAATTTTTATCAATACTAAATCATTATGAATGAGAATTTCGCGAAATTAGTCAGCTTTATCCAAGCTGCTTTTATTTAAAGTAACTTATATTTGGCTGCCAAATTCGGCGATTTCTTAAAGTGCCTGCATTTTAAGACAACATGGTGGATGAGGCTAACCATTGAACTTGGTCGAGACCTTAGTAATTGCTGTGCACATGCTTACTCACATCGGAATCGGTTGATATATACGAGTTGTGTCGCAGGCAAAAAATCAGATTTTTCAAAATGTCACCCACGTTAGAAATTGAAACTGCTATATCTGAGCCATTTTTTAAGATAAAGACAAACAAAAAATGCTCCCGAATCCTTATATCAAGGTCAAATACTTAAGAAAGAAACCTTTTTCAATTTCTAATTTTTTTGCACCTCACTTTAAATATATATATTTTTTAATTTAATGGCCGCCATTTTGAAACAAGATGGCTGATGAAGCTGGCCAGCGAACTTGGTCGAGATATTGATGTATACTATCCACATGCCTTCTTCCATCGAAATAGGCGAATACGTGTGGTATCGCGAGACAAATACAAGATCGTTTCAAGGTGTTAGCCATGATAGAAATTCAAATTGCTATAATTCAACCACTTTTTAAGATATAAACAAAAGAACAAATTTTCAGAAACAAAAACTGCTCCAGAATCTTTGTATCAAGGCCAAACACATAAAAAAAATCTTTTTCATTTTCCAATTTTTTAATACCTCATTTTAAATTTTAAATTACATTTTTTTTTTTAAATGGCAACCCTTTTGAAACAAGATGGCGAATGAAGCTGGCCAACGAACTCAGTCGAGACATTGGTATGTACTATGTACAGACCAAGTTACATTCAAATCGGTTCATAAATACGCCTGTTATAGCGTGACAAAAATCAGGTCGTTTTAAAATGTCAGCCACAATAGAAATTCAAAATGTTATAACTCAGCCATTTTTTTAGATATAGACAAAACAAAACCTGTTCCGGAATCTTTGTATTAAGGTCAAACACATACGAAAAAACTCTTTTTCATTTTCCAATTTTTCGGTATCTCATTTTAAATTTATTTATTTTTTATTTTTTTAAATGGCCGCCATTTTGAAACAAGATGGCGGATGAAGCTGGCCAACGAACTCGGTTGAGTTATTTGTATGTACTATGTACGCACCAAGGTACATCCAAATCGTTCATAAATACGTCTGTTATCACGTGGCAAAAATCAGGGCGTTTCAAAATATCAGCCACACTAGAAATTCAAAATGCTATAACTCAGCCATTTTTTAAGATATAGACGAAACAAAAACTGCTCCCGAATCTTTTTATCGAGGTCAAACACATAAGAAAGAAATATTTTTTCAATTTTCAATTTTTTGGTACCACATTTCAAATTTAAGTTTTTCTTAAAATTTTAAATGGCCGCTATTTTTAAACAAGATGGCGGATGAAGCTGGCCAACGAACTCGGTCGAGACATTGGTCTGTACTATGTATAAACGAAGTTACATCCAAATCGGTTCATAAATACGCCTTTTATCGCGTGACAAAATTCAGGACGTTTCAAAATGTCAGCTTCGCTAGAAATTCAAAATGCTATAACTCAGCCATTTTTTAAGATATAGACGAAACAAAACCTGCTACGGAGTCTTTGCATAAAGGTCAAATACCTAAGAAAAAAAATTTTCCATTTTCAATTTTTTGGTAACACATTTCAAATTTAAAATTTTTAAAAATTTTTTAAATGGCCGTCATTTTGAAACAAAATGGCGGATGAAGCTGGCCAACGAACTCGGTCGAGACATTGGTAATATATATCTATATATATATATATATATATATATATAATCAATTTTGAACGGAGGGTGGTTTCGGGGTCGGGGGGGTCATGAAAATATACCAAAATTTTTTGAAATCGCTTTCCTCCGAACGGCTGCAATAGGTAGCTTTTTGTAAAGAAAGCTACCTAATAAAAGAGCACATAATGATAAAAACTTGAAAATTCTATTTACACTTTTAAATATATACGG
Organism: Maratus speciosus; assembly: GCA_963932465.1. Lineage (NCBI taxonomy): Eukaryota > Metazoa > Arthropoda > Arachnida > Araneae > Salticidae > Maratus > Maratus speciosus. The sequence goes on from OZ010794.1 coordinate 272,041,006, forward strand.
TATATATATACAACGAAAATATTTGGATAATATTTGTTAAATAAATTTCACACTGGGAATTCAAGATGATCATATTAAAATTTCAGCAATTATGTTCTTCTAAAAAGAAGCCACGAAAATAGCATTTTCCTTTTTAAAATCAAAACATTTTTTCGATTTGAAAATCATGACAAAAAACATACGCAGACTACCTGCTGCGTTCAAGATTCACATTCACATAAAAACTAAACTAAAAAAGAAAGAAAGAGTAAAAAATGTTTTCAAATATCAATTCTCTCGAAGGTCACGTGATCCTTCGCGGCGCCTAAGCAGAAGCAGTCTGGCTGACTGCTCGAGAGAGGGTTGCAAAATATTCCACAAACTCCCTCCCCCGATGAACAAGGGTTCATCAAAATGGGGATTCAAACAATTAAAGTAGAAATAAAAATTATTCTAAAAAATCATCAGTTACACTATACATAAATACAATGCAAAATAAAAATATATACTTACATACTGGACTTCAATAAATAATAAAACAATTTAAAAAATTTGAGAACATGTTTCTGCTACTAAAAATAGAAAGAACAGTTTAAATCTATACAACTTTTTCAAGAATTTTCAACACAAAAAAAAATTAAACTAAAAATTAGAAATATTATCAAACAAGAAACATTTTTTTAAGTGAAAAAAATAACAATCTTTTTAAAGTCAATAGCAAAGACAGTTCAAGATTTGTTTTAAGAGTCAAATGTCAATGAGAGTTTTTTTTTTTTTTGAGTCTCTTAAAATCAAAGGGTTTTTTTTTCAGTTCTAAATTAGGCAAAAAAAATTAATAGGTCTTTTAATGATGGGATTATTTGTCTTCAGTTCCTAAGACCCTGTTTTTTTTAAATCTCTGTCCACAAATACTCAACTTTCAGAAAGTTCTTGATACATGTTCATATGCATAAGAATCACATCATATATTTCAAAGTCAGAAGTATTATTCTGGTCCGTGTAGTGAGCAGATTGTAAGTTGAGAGGCACTCATTTTTCAAGCGCTTCCAAAAATGATTCAGAAGAGTCTCGCGCAAACGGAAGCGTTTCACTAAGGATTCCTTGGTTGCAGGTAAACACAAGATATGCTTTAGAGTTGCTATAACTAGTTGACCAGGGCGAACGCTAAATTTCTTGGAGATTGCACGTTTGTTTAGGATTGATTTTATGCACTGTCTAGATTTTAAAATCCAAAACTTTTCACTAGTTTGTACTAATGTACTGGACACTCCTGAATGGAAAACTTTTTCATGTGCATCTTTCACGATTATTTCAGTAAGTTTATGTTTTGCAGGAATCACAACAGGACGTTTTTCATAAAATGAGGAATCAGACTTTTGTAACCGTCCTCGTACCAACAGCAAAACTTCATCTGACAACAAAGGAATTAACTGTAGAAGATTCAATTCTTTAGGGATACTCTTGCTACATTTCAAGTATTTTACAACTTCAGGGAAACTTTCTTCCTGCATTAGCTAAAACCAAAAATTTTCAGCATATAACATTTTCTTAGCTGATAATTCTGAAAAATCTCTTTATTCTACCTTCAATTTTATATTAGAAATAAATCTAAATAGCCATGCAGTTACTCGATACAATTTCTTTAGGGAGCTATACTTTTCAAGATTAAAAATGGGAATTTCACCAGATTTATTTGTTTGAACAACATAAGAAATGGTTGCTGATTTTCGAGACTTCTCTTTAGAAACATCAGGTAATTGTGTAGCGACAATTTTAACGCTAGGCCACTGATCTTCGGGCAAGGAAAGAAATTCAGGAACATACACATTACGGTTAGCACCAGGAAAAATATGCAACTGGAGATGCTCCTTTTCCATGATCAGGTTGCTAAAATACTGCCAGGGAATTTTCAAGTGAGCGAGAGCCGGGATTTCTGAAAGCCAATTTTGTCAATCATTTTCTAGTTCACCAGAAACAAAAGGGGAAATAAATCCGGCTGAATCAAAGAACATAGTTGCAATTTTCAAAACGTTCCGTTTTGTACAAGAATCATTGCTTAAATTTTCTAACAATGGTCGTAATTCTAGTCCTAATTTATCTTCTGTATTCTTCCAGATCAATCCTAAAATTTTCAAGGAAGTATTTGGAGGTTCGAAACTAGAAACAGGAATTTTTCATCATCTAAAACATTAGAATTCAAGTTAGGGACATGATACAAACATTCGTTTAATGATAGAGAATCATCATATTTGGAAGAAGCATCATAGACTATGCGCATTTTTGTTGTAGTTTTGTCGTCACGGATAACAGGACTGTGTGGCATGTAATAGGAATTATTAGAATCTTTCTGTGCACAATTCTATTACACAATTCTATGCACAATTCTATTACACCCTCATTAAACTGCTCTAGCAAAATGGAGTTATATTCCTTATGTAAATAATAGTTTTCCAAGAATTTATTTTCTAAACTAGAAAACCGCTTCTTTGCTACTTCAAGATTATTTCTAAGCAATTCACGAGAATTTTTCCACAATAATTTTGTTTCATAACGCCCATTTACGAATTTTAAATTTTCTTTAAATTCTTTTATTACTTCAAGATCGGTAATATTCTTTTCATTGCTTTCAGCAATGCCAATTGCTTCAAGATCACAAAATGCTTTCAGCTGAGTATTTATATTTTCAACTGAAACACGCAAACAAGCCACTTCTTTTTTATTCGACTCTATCTGCCCTTGCACCGTATGACCGAAAATAGTTTCTGCAACGTATAATTCTTTTGTCAATTATCCCTCGGTTCCCTTTAATATTTTCCACAAAAAGTCAGACCCTAGCAAAATATTTATTTCCTGTTCAAGACCTGTATCAGCAGGCTTAAAGCCTCTTGTTCTCATTATGTCTAGAAGTTCTGGTTCTAGGGTTTTCACAGAAGCTCCAGTTATATTATCAACCACTAGTGCTTCGATCTTTATCGAGTTGATAGGTTGCACAACACTGGATAATTCAAGAGCAAGTACTTCATAACAAGATTCATAAGGGCGTCTCCGCCCAAAAGGATAAACTAATAAATTTTCTCTTCGCAATGGCTTCAATTTTAAATTTTGTACTAGAGATCTCTTCACGAAGCATTTTTCTGAACCACTATCACATAAAACGCGAGCCAACAAGCATTGTTTACCAGAAGACACAGAAACTGTACAAGTCTGCAATAATGTAGATTTATTTTGTTTATATTTTTGTTCCGACATCATAGATACAATTGCACCTTTCATTTCTTTTTCAGGATTTTCTTTCGCTGTTTCTTTAAAACAAAACAAATAACTATGGGTATTGTAACCACATTTGGAACAAGGATTAATTTTTGTTCTACAATTTGCAGATAAATGTGACTTATTTGTGCATTTGTAACAGCGGCCTTCTTTCTTTAATTTATATCGTTTTTGTTCATCAGTGAATTTCGAACAATTTAGTCCTACATGATCAGAAGACTTGCAAAATATGCAAAAATGTTTTGTAGATGTATTTAAAGCAGGAGCTGAAGGTATATTTTTCTTTTGCGGAAAATTTTGATATTTACTTGAAGGATTTTCATATTTGGTTTTAAAATTTTCATAAGCCTTGCTTTGGGAATTATTTACTAAATTAGAAGCTTCCCAGCATCTTAGTTCCGTTTTAATAAAATTTATTAAATCGGTGACTTCACAGTCCTTATCGGGGTCACGTTTTCGATGGAAATCTAGTATCAAATTTTCTGGTAATAACCTTAATAAAATGGGTAATAATAAATGGCCGTAAGAGCCTGATGTTACTCTTAACGCATCAAGATTTCTCATACACGTTTCAATATTATCATACAATTTTCTTAAAGAAGTAACATTGTTAGTGGATTTCACTGGTTCAAGATTTAGAATTTTATTCATGTAACAGTTTATGATATTTTCCTGCTTACCATACCTCTCTTCTAACAACTTTAAACACGTTGAATAATTTTGATCTGTCAGTTCAAAACCAGCTACAATATTATATGCAGGACCAGACAACAAAGATTTCAGATATTGGAATTTTTCAATTTTTGATAACGATTCGTTTGAATCTATCGCACTATTAAATAAATTAAAAAATTCTAAGAACTGGCTTGCATCACCAGAAAATTTTTCTATGTTAAGTTTAGGAAGCTTCACTGCCGAAACTGGTTTACTTCCGATATTTGAACCGTTACTTGATTCTAGTAAAACTTTTGGTTCAGTTTCGATTTTACATTTTTTAAGCCTCATCTTAATTTTAAATTTCAAACTTGATATTTTTTCAGAATATTCTTCTACCGATTTTAGTTGTTTTTCATATTCAGTTTTTTCCTCAATTAGCTCATCTATTTCGGAATCTAATTCCATTAGTAGAGCTTTCTTTTCATTTACGACCTCTAACGATTCCATTAAAGAATCGCAATCAGTTTTATCAATATCAACAGATAATAATGTATCACATTTTGCGATTAATTTTGTAATTGCTGCGCGAACAGTAGCTCTTTTACTTTTAGTGTTATTTTCAATAAATCAAGAGTCAATAGTGATGCAGAATAATAAAGGTATTTCTTACCTTTTTTCCCGGTTGTTGAGGCACCAAAAAAATAAAGAATAATCTTCAGGAATTTCAAGAGCTTCACGTTATTCTTAATTTAAATCAAAGTTGGGAGAGCTTAAATGAAAACTTCACGATTCATGTAAAATCACGTTAAAATAACCAAGCATATTTCCCGTTGAAAGTGGCGCAGGTGCTGTTCAATAAAAGAGCACATAATGATAAAAACTTGAAAATTCTATTTACACTTTTAAATATATACGGTATATATATACAACGAAAACATTTGGACAATATTTGTTAAATAAATTCCACACTGGGAATTCAAGATGATCATATTAAAATTTCAGCAATTATGTTCTTCTAAAAAGAAGCCACGAAAATAGCATTTTCCTTTTTAAAATCAAAACATTTCTTCGATTTGAAAATCATGACAAAAAACATACGCAGACTACCTGCTGCGTTCAAGATTCACATTCACAAAAAAAACTAAACTAAAAAAGAAAGAAAGAGTAAAAATTGTTTTCAAATATCAATTCTCTCGAAGGTCACGTGATCCTTCGCGGCGCCTAAGCAGAAGCAGTCTGGTTGACTGCTCGAGAGAGGGTTGCAAAATATTCCACACACTATCACCGAGAAGTTGCAGAAGCAAAAAACATTTTAAATTTCGATTTTTTTGATCGGTAGGGGCTAGCAACTTGAAATTAGGCAACGTACACATTTATTAGATATAAATGACCTTTAAGAACAGTTTCTAGAAAATTGGAAATTTAAAAGGTGTGAAAATGCGCGAAAAGCGTTCTAAAAACGTTCTAAATTGCGATTTCTACTCAATCTCAGGAAATACCAAACCCATTTCAAAAGTAATGGTTGCAAATATATAGTGACAGTCCCTGCTCCAACATAGGCAATATTTTAAGTTGCTGTCACTACCATCTGGGGGTTGCAAAAGCAAAACATGTTCTAATTTGCGTTTATTGCACAATTGAGGGGGTCTAACATTTTGAAATATGGCATGGTGCACTTACAAGATGCAACTTACAAGATGAACAGTCAAAAGAAAATTCCAAATTTAAAAAAATGAAGTGAGCGAAAAGCGTTCTAAAAGCGTTCTAAATTACAATTTTTATGCAATCTTATCAAATGCCAAACCGATTTAAAAAATAATGGTGAAAAATTGTTGGTGATAGAACCTGCTACAACATAAGCTATATTTTATGACTGTGCCACTACCACCAGAGGGTTGCAGGAGCAAAAAACTATCTAAATTGCGATATCTGTGATACTGAAGAGGCTAGAAACTTAAAATATAGCATGGTAGTTACTTATAAAATATAAATGCCCTCGAAGGACTGTCGAAAATAAATTCGAATTAAATAATATAAATTATAAATTATTTTATAAAATAATGAAGAATCTCTGTAATCTATACTAATCTTCTTCTTCTTCTTCTCTTCTATTATTATAAAGAAGTAAAAATTGTGTGTTTGTTAGAGCTAATCTCTGGAGCTACCGAACCGATTTCAAAAGTAATGGTATCAAAGTAATGGTGTTAGTCCAACTTAGAACATAGGCTATATTTTATGTCGGTGCCACTGCCACAAAGGGGGTGCAGGAGCAAAAAACGTTCATAAAATATGATTTTTGTGTTACTGAAGGGCCTAGAAATGTGAAATTTGGAATATTAGTTACTTGTAATATATAAATGATGTCTAATAAGATTTTCTAAACAATTCGAAATTTAAAAGGGGTGAAAATGCACAAAAAGCGTTCTAAAAAACGTTCTAAATGGTGGTTTCTACACAATCTCAGGAAATACCAAACCGATTTAAAAAATAATGGTGTCAAAATAATGGTGACAACGCTTGCTCCAAGATAGGCTATATTTTGTGTCGGTGTCACTACCCCAAAGGGGGTGCAGGAGCAAAAAACGTTCTAAAAATGCGATTTTTGCGTTACTGAAGGGCCTAGAAGTATGAAATTTGAAGTATTAGCTACTTATTAGAGATAAAGGGTTTCTAAGAATGGTTCTTAAACAATTCGAAATTAAAAAGGGGTGAAAATGCGCGAAAAGCGTTCTAAAAAACGTTCTAAATGCTGGTTTCTACACAATCTCAGAAAATACCAAACCGATTTAAAAAATAATGGTGTCAAAATGATGGTGATAACCCTTGCTCTAACATAGGCTATGTTTTATGTCGGTGCCACTACCCCAAAGGGGGTGCAGGAGCAAAAAAGTTCTAAAAATGTGATTCATGCGTTACTGAAGGGCCTAGAAATATGAAATTTGAAATGTAAGTTACTTATTAGATATAAAGGATTTCTAAGAACAGTTTAAAAAAAATCGAAATTTAAAAGGGGTGATAATGCGTGAAGAGGGTTCTATAAAACATTCTAAATGGCGATTTAACTCAATTTTGGCAAGTATCAAATCGATTTCAAAATTAATGGTTGTAAATTGATGGTGACAGACCTTGCTCTAACATAGGCTCTGTTTTATGCTTGTATCACTACCACCTGGGGGTTGCAGGAGAAAAAAACGTTCTAAATTGCGGTTTTTGTGTTATGGAAGGGCCTAGAATCATGAAATTTGAAATAGTTGTTACTTATAAGATATCAATGATCTCTAAGGATATTTCCTAAAAAAATCGAAATTTAAAAGGGGTGAAAATGCGCAAAAAGCGTTCTAAAAACATCCTAAATTGCGATTTCTATGCAATCTCATGAAGTACTGAACCGATTTCAAAAATAATGGTGTAAAAATGATGGTGGCAACATTTGTTCCAAGATAGGCTATATTTTATGTCTGTTTCCACTACCCCAGAGGAGATGCAGGAGCAAAAAAGTTCTAAAAATGCAATTTTTGAATTATGGAAGGACCTAGACTCATGAAATTTTGCATGGTATATATTTATTAGATATAAATGATCTCTAAGAACATTTCTTTAAAAATTTGAAATTTAAAAGGGGTGAAAATGCGCGAAAAGCCTTGTAAAGACGTTCTAAATGTTGATTTGTGAGCAATCTCAGGAAGAATCAAACTGATTTCAAAAGTAATGGTAGAAAATTGATGCTGACAGCCTCTGCTCTAACATAGACACTATTTTATGTCGGTGTCACTATCACCGAGAAGTTGCAGAAGCAAAAAACGTTTTAAATTTCGATTTTGTGATCGGTAGGGGCTAGCAACTTGAAATTAGGCAAGGTACATATTTATTAGATATAAATGACCTTTAAGAACAGTTTCGAGAAAATTGGAAATTTAAAAGGTGTGAAAATGCGCGATAAGCGTTCTAAATTGCGATTTCTACTCAATCTCAGGAAATACCAAACCCATTTCAAAAGTAATGGTTGCAAATTGATAGTGACAGTCCCTGCTCCAACATGGGCTATATTTTAAGTTGCTGTCACTACCATCTGGGGGTTGCAAAAGCAAAACATATTACAATTTGCGTTTATTTCACAACTGAGGGGGGTCTAACATTTTAAATATGGCATGGTGCACTTACAAGATGCAACTTACAAGATGAACAGTCAAAAGAAAATTCCAAATTTAAAAAGATGAAGTGAGCGAAAAGCGTTCTAAAAGCATTCTAAATTACAATTTTTATGCATTCTTGTCAAATGCCAAACCGATTTAAAAAATAATGGTGAAAAATTGTTGGTGATAGAGCCTGCTCAGTCATAAGCTATATTTTATGTCTGTGCCACTACCACCAGAGGGTTGCAGGAGCAAAAAACTTTCTAAATTGCGATTTCTGTGATACTGAAGAGGCTAGAAATTTAAAATATAGCATGATAGTTACTTATAAAATATAAATGCCCTCGAAGGACTGTCGAAAATAAATTCGAATTAAAAAGGGGTGAAGCGAAGTGGAGGTGTGAAAAGCGTTCTAAAAAATTCCTAAATCACGGTTTCTAAGCAATTTCAGGGAATATAAACCAATTGTAAAAGAAATAGTTGCGAATCAATGGTAACAGTCTCTGATCCTACACAGGCTCTATTTTATGCCGATGATTCTACCACCTGGGGTTCACAAGAACAACAAACGTTCTAAAAAGGCCTTTAAAAGCTTTCTAAATTACGTTTCTATGGAATATTAGGAAATAACAAACCAATTTCAAAATTAATGTTGGCAAATTAATGGTGACAGTTCAACATATCCCTTTATGTTGAGAGAGGTAGTACAACTTGGAATTTGACATGATGGTTAATTTTAAGATGTAAGAAGATGGTTTCTAAAAATTCAAAACTTCAAATGAATACTGAAATAAGCGTATTAATTGAGAATAAAAGTTTCAAAATATTTTCTAAATTATCGTTTATTTAGTTTTATTTCTTTTTATTAATTTAAGTCTCATTTCCGCCTAATGCAGTGCAATAATGAAGTTTAGTTAAACTCTGTTTTAAATAGTAATTTTTTAATTATTCCTAAAAGTATAATTTCTTCAAAAAAAAAAAAAATTAGACATATAAATGTCCCTTAGCATATTTCAACTATTATGCGAGCAAAGCCGTGGGGTTTGCTAGTGTTGAATAAAATTATCTTTCGGTTTAGACAAACTTTGACTACGCAGTATCAAATACATAATCTGATTCCAAAAAAAAAACTTTTTTTTTTTTTTTTTTTTTTTCATTTGTTTAAATTTCCAGCAATTTTTATTTTTAAATTAACAATATTTGCTTAAAATTTCAGTTATTTTTATTTCAGTATTGTGAAATATTTATTGTGTAATGGGCCAAAGATTATATTCTACTAATAAATAATCCCTAATGAAGAATGAAGCAGTGCATCATTATAACGCAATTATACATTTTTATGACGTTATTTTTTACTGGCTTTCGACTCAGTGTTCCTTTCAGACCACGTTTCGGAAAACTGGGGCAATACATAAATTCAAAGAATATGGTATGGGCGCCGGCTGAACGAAATCCCTGAAGTGGGAAGATTTTGGAACAAATGTGTGCCTGTACCAAAAATAGAAACAGTTTAATCTCTTTCCGTCAACTGAGCTCCGACTGCCCCCCTCCTCTCCATTTAGATGATAAATATTGGAATAATGAAACACTAAAATAATTGCACTGTTGCTCGAAATTTTTCCCAAATAAGGGGGGTGGAGGGTTCTTGCGCCGGAGAGGTACTACCTTCCACGATATGTGCCTGAAAGAAACACTGATTCCGATCAGAGCCTGATTATCGCAAGGGCAAAAGAGGCAGCTGCCCTCAACTCTAAAATACCCACCCCCACCTCAAACCCCAAAATTGTTTTTTTGATACGTAGAAATTGTGGCTAAAAGCATGTTATAGGGGATCCCATCTGAATCTTTGCCTCACGCACCAGGGCGCCATATAGTCCCTTGTTTCGCCGCTCTGAGTTTAGGGCGCAACGTCCTTCGCAAATTTAAGAACTGACAACTTTGAAATACTACGAGCACGAGCATGCTTTGTAACTTTAAATATTCTACTATGTTTCACATTCGCATGAAAATTATTCATTTAAGCGAAATAAGTAAATGAATCAAGCTATTTGAAAAATATTTGGTTTGATTCATTTTTACCTATTAAATACACTGGTTTCCAAATATTAAGGAAAAATCACAAAAAGAGCGATAACTCGTTCAAAAATTAACCAATCCGTATGAAATTTGGATATGTTATTAACTAAAAGATGCTGATTAAAATTACAAAATGCAAATTAGTGGCACTGCAATCGGATTGCGAAAAATGCATTCTAGAGAGTACGGCTTCTGGTGTCGCTGTGATTATGAGATAAGAAAACTGAGATAGCCAATTCATTAGTATGACTTCGAGGTATCATTTGTCCGCATAACCGCGATGTAGAGCTATTGGAAGATTGGATGTAGTCCAAAGTCAGACAGAGGTGGCCAGATGGCTAAATGTGAGTCCTTCTGTTGCTCTTAGGCTTTGGCAACACTTTCAAACCATTGGTTTGGCCTCCAGTAGGTTCAGTGAAGGACGAGCAACAGCTACGACAAGCACCGATGACCGATATTTGCGGTTATGTGTACAAAGGAATAGAACAGCAACCCCGTCTCATCTTAAACCGTCTTTACTACAGTCACTGGAAGGTTGGTATCAACGTCTACTGTGCATAGAAAGCTTCATGAAGGTGGTCTTTACGCGGTGCGACGAGATATTTGTGTGCCGCTCACCTCATGTCTCCGGAGGGAACGTTTAAGGTGGGCACGTCAACATGTCCACTGGATGGCTGATCAATGGAGGCATGTTCTCGTCACAAATGAGTTCCAGTTTAGCCTCCAAAGCGATAGTATGCATTTTTTGATTTGGAGAGAACAGGGAACACGCTATCTTACATCAAACATTCGTAAAAGAGATTCGTATGGAGGAGGCAGAGTCTGTGTTTGGGATGGTATCTCTTTGGGCGGACGTACAGACCCCCATGCCTTTACACATGGAACTGTGAACGCTCACGTCTATAGAGATGACATTCTTGATGCTTATGTGCACCCTTATGCCGGTACAATAGGTAAAGATTTCCTGTTACAGAACGATAACGCTAGGCCGCATAGGGTTCACATCGTAGAAGATTATTTTCAGCACCAAACAATTGCAGGACAGCGCATGAAATGGCCAGCGCGATCACTGAACTTGAATCCCATTGAGCATCTTTGGGATGCTTTAGGAAGATGTGTCTCTTGTCTCAATCCCCCTCCTCAGACACTTACCACGCTTACAACTGCTTTACAAGAGAAATGGCTCGCATTTCCTAGCAAACTTATCGATCGCATAATTGACAGTATCACACTTCGCTGCATGTGCTGTATTGCTTTTAGGGGTGATCATACTCCATATTAAAGGTACTTTTCCTATACCAAACTGAGACAATTATTTTGCTTATTTTATAATTATATTAATTTCTGAAACACAACCATCGTCTGGTAATTTCTTTTAATGTTATTTTATACCTTACTATGTGCTGTAAATTGTGTCTCAGTTTTATTAAAATCTACTTGTAACATTTTGAGTAATCGCAACTTTTGTTGTTTTTCTTTAATTTTTGGAAACCAGTGTATTTAATTTACAGCAGTTTAATAAAATAATTCATGAACGACCGAACTGTATAGTCTCGATACTGCGATCATTTTAATAAGAATTATTTACCTATATATTTTTGATTACATGATCTTTTTTCAGTTTTCATTTTTGGCAAAATTTCTGACACTAACGTTATTGCCTACTTGCAGAAGAAGATGAGATCACATCCAGAAGACACTGCTAGAAGAAAAACTTTTTCAAAGACGTATGTTTTTTATTTTAAAATTTCTGCCCATTTAAGCTCTTAACGGTTTCTTTTTTCCAGTCATCTGGAGGGCAGTCTCAGATTCCCTGTGGAATAAGAAGACTCTAGAATAATGCGCTTAAATAGCCGAAAGTGATAGAATTCACCCTGAATCTGCCAAAGTCGAAATTAATTAGCATCCCGCAAGGGAAGCAGATTTGAATCGGGTGGTTCCTGGGGTTCGTGATTCTGTTTCTTTTTTCAGTAGCTTAAAAGTAATCACATTAAGATAAAAACCAGAAGCCGATGTCTACATGCGAAAATTCGGCGTCCTTGAATTCCCTTTTAAACAGAACGAAGAATCCTTTCTCGATCTGGCCCCAGCCTAGCTATAGAAAATGTAAAAGAAAAAAAAAACGCAGAATATAAAATAATTTTTATCGATGCTCATAAGAGCACCGATAAAAATATGGCGCCCTTTCATCTGTTCGGCGCCCCGTGCTGTGGCACACTTCGCACACGCCTTGGGCCGGCCCTGTGTATAGGGTAACTCCGGGAGAGTCGCCGCATACGGGATAGATGCCGCACCCCTTGTATTTCTTGTAATTATCGATAGATGATCGTCAAACGCACAGTATAGGTGCGCAATGAGATTACTTTAACCAGTGTATAGCGTGAATCCCATTTCGATGTTTACTTGTAGAAGTACAATCCTTAATTTGACGTAAGTGCATGGTTTCACTGTCCAAACTTTTAAACACGTTATGTTTAAATGCTTTTCATGCACTAATTACTAAATGCATGCATGATTTCGAAGTCAAAACTAAATGTAGCCTTTGTATAGAGCACTGTGTGTATGTTTACGACATTCCCCTTAGCGATTGTAGGTAACTGTGATGGTTTATATCTGCACCATGAAAATGTGATACATGCCGCATTGCTATTCCGGTATACATGCCGCAGTTTCTTTTGTACGGGATGATTAAGTGTTATTAACTTTTCCTTTTCTTTTTGCACAGACTAACCATGTTAGGCAAGTTATCAAGTTTTCTAAAACCAAGGAGAAAAAGGGGGAAATAAAAATTAAAAAGGGCAAGAAAGATGCAAGTCACCATGATAATAATGAAAAATTGGATTACGCATAACGCAGACGTTCTTTGCAAACAACTCCAAAAAAGAGGACGTGTAATTAGCTTCGTTGTATTATGTGTTTAAATGTAGTAACATAAAGATTATACTTTTTCGACACTTTTTCTGTAGATTGTAGTCGAAAAAACAGGTATCTTAGCCCATTCGGGACCGTAGGTGCATATAAGCACCTTCATAAAGAGTTTACAAAATTTGTTTCTTGCACCAGTAAAAAAGAAAACTAATATTTGCTTTGTTTAATGAGAGCATTTTCATGATTATTTAAGTAAAGGGAACTTCTTTTAAAAAAGTGATACAAACCGAATAAAATTTTTGTAAAAGCCAACGGTCCCGAAAGGGTTAACAAATAAATTATGTAAACACAATTTTACTTTTTTTCTTTTCCCTTTTTAATACATTGATGTTACGTTGTTGCTGAAATAATAATTAAAATTTAATGTAAAAAAAATAAGTCGATAATTTTAATAGTGAAAGTAGGCAGCAATTTTTGATTTAAATCTACTAATACGTTTCATTGTACTCATTTAGTTTCATTTTGTTATTACATCGTTAATTATAACCCAGACATGAATTTTTTTAAAATATTTTTATTTATAATTTCATTCTGTTCTTATTATAAGCGCGGCATAACTACCGCACAAGTGCAGCGTCTCAGCCTGAATGTGCGGGTGACCCGCCGCAGTGCAATGTTTTAGAAAAAAAATGTTAAAAAATATTAATAATTTGTTTTGAATTTTTTTGTCGTACTACACGCGTTGTATATTTAACATTAAATAGCACAGCATGATTTTTTTTTATTTTATGTTCACCATGGTACTTTATACACAAGTTCAAAAAAAAGTGCGGCATAAATCCCGGAATTACCCTATACATAAATAAAACACAAATTTAAGACACGTAATCGAACTAGAACTACGTGCTTAAACGACTGAAATGATCATAATCAAAAAGGCTGATTGTAAAAAGGGATGTTAGGCAATTTATTCGGCTGTTAACTCATGGCACAAAGACCAATAATAAAGTAACTCTTTTAATAAATTTCAAAACTCTATTTGAACGCATAATTGCTATTTTTCACTTAAATATGATTTATGGTAGTGTCAGTGGGCAATCTAAAAAAATATATTAAATGTAAAAAATCTGTTAGAGTTATAAATTTTAAAAAGTGGTTTTCCCATATCTTCTGTAACCCGGGAAGCCCGGATATTTCCCATTGTTTGTTTAAAAGATTAATTTCGAAAATATACATATTTTGAATCCCCCCCCCCCCCCCCCCAAGAAAAAAAAAGTGAATTGTAAACTATAAAATTTTTAACATAAACCAATTTTCAGAAGTTTCAAATATGCGAACACAAGATTACAGCTTATGCCGTCAAGGAATTTTTGAGTTATGCTTTGAAAACTACCTATATTGCAATCTGTTTTGCAACGATTCAAAACAAATTTAACATAAGAAGAAAAAGCAAACTTTAAAATCTTCGTAAATTCTAAACTTTTTGCAAAACTTTTTGACAGATTTTATTATTTATTTTTAAACATAAAAACATGAAACTTGCATGCATGATTATTGAATTGATTTGTAATCGAGCAGTTTTTTCATTTTCTGATAAACGAACTGTCTTCAGCCTGGGTGACCATAACTATCTTTTATTTTCTTGCCTCTTGTTGTATTTAAAAATCCAAAGATTATTGAAATTTTTATTTAATTAAATTCCAATTCTTTTTTTTTTTTAGTTCGAACATATCAATTGTAAATTTTAAAATTTACATTTAGTATTTTTAAAGAAGAGATTTTCTTTAAACTATTTTTTTAGAATGGGACAAAGTCACTTTGACTTATGGTGACATCGTCTCATAACTAAAAAAATCATTGAACAAGCCTTAAAAGAACTGTAAGACAATTCGACCCTACTATTATGATAGAGTAATAAAACATCATAAAAATATATTATTTAGCCATTAAAAAAACACAAATTTTGTATGAAAATGAACAGAAAAACGAAATTTTATTAAAAATTATCATTATGCAAGATATGTAAAATCAATTATCAATTAAGACATAATGATTAATGTTTTTCAAGAAAACAAAATGTTCGTAATTTTTTATGGACTTGGAGGTGGCTGTACAGACCATCACCTCATCGAGTTGCGGGTGAAATTCTAGGATTAGTTAAAACTTGATTCGCATATTAAAATGCAACTGGCCTGCCAAGTCTAATCTTGGTGGAAAACACCTGCAAACCCGATTTTAATGGTTGACTAGTAGGTTTACCCTTGTGTTTTCCTGCTCACAGTTCTCCATGTTTTCATACCTTTGCGATTTAGATTACTTTAGTTATAGAGCGGGAGGTCTCTGCACAGATTATCACCTCATCGAGTTGACGGCTGAAATTCCAGGATTAGACAGAACTCGATTAACATGTTAAAATGCAACTGGTCTGCCAAGTCATTTCTTTCTGGAAAACACCTGCAAACCTGATTTTAGTGGTTGATCGGTAGGTTTATCATTGTGTATTCCTGCACCCAAAGTATGAAAACATGGAGGACTGGGAGCAGGAAAACACAATGATAAACCTACCAGTCAACGACTAAAATCAGGTTTGTAGGTTTTTCCCCCCAAATATAACTTGGCAGACCAGTTGCATTTTAATATGCGAATCGAGTTTTAACTAATCGTAGAATTTCCGTCGTCAAATCGATGAGGTGATATCGTCGGTACCATGTCAAACTATCCAATGTGAAAAAAGTGGACTACTATTTTTAAATTCAGATTTCTTGATTGGCACCACTTTTCTAAAATGGTAAAATACCCATTGTTTTCGCCTTAATTAATATGTCATTAAATAAGGTTAAATAAGACGAATTTTACTATTTCGAAAAAGTGGTGCTAATCAAGAAATCTGAATTTAAAAAAAGTAGCCCACTTTTTTCACATTGGATATTTTGATATGGTACCGACGATATGGTCTGTGCAGTCGCTTCCCGGTCTATTAGCTTATTCCTTAAAGTAGTGATTGCGATTGAATATTTTTCAGCGACTTTACTTTGTCTTAATGCATGCTATAGAACTTTATCTACCACCTTCTAAAGCCTTTCATCAGTATAATTTTACATAATTACGTCTACCTGCATGAGATTTATATGTACAAGACATTATTATACCAGGATCTGTACAAAAAAATAATAAATATATACTAGCACAATATTTATATTTGCAGAAAATGTTAGATTTTACATTTGTATATTTTCAGAAAACCAAAGGGCGATTCTCAGAAGGTGGGCACTGAACACACGTCATAACTTTAAGCCTTTCAAACATAACTTTAATTATCATTGACATTATTTTTTTTTACACTGAGTTTTTAATTCTATTCAGAGACAGAAAATGACATAATTTATTGTAAAAGCTTTGTATAAATATCTTAAAATTTTATTATTTTATGCTAAAGAGGCCAATTTCGGGCATTCATAACGTTAACTGCTCCAATGTACCACCAAGAAAAAGTTTTAACTTTTTTCCAGGTGATTCTAATGGTAAACAACGAATTCATAAAGGAAACGGATGATTTTTTGATAATTTCGTTAAGAGATGGCAGGCTGATTTATTGCTTTTTTGAAGATAGAAGGACTTTTCTATAAAGAATTTTTCTGTATTTTGTTATGTCCGAAAGTAACCTACGTAACAAAGCATTTGATTTTATTATTATTATTACTGAATAACAAAAAAGTTAATTATACATATATATGTATACACATACAATTATAGGACACATTTACTACATTCTTAGTCTTAAGAATTTTTTAAATACCAAGAGCAACGTCCAAAATCTGTAACGTACGTGCGAAAAAATGTCCAAAATTTGTAACGTACACAAGTGCTAATTAAATGCTTTAATAATTAATTTTCCAGAATAGTTGCTGCCTTTTAATGTTTGTGTATAATTTTGTAGACATACAATTAAAAATATTTATATATTATATTTATAGAGAAAATACTATACTAAAAAATTGGCCTTAAATTTGAAAATTTTAAAAATTACGTAGAGTTAACGTTTAATGATCCCACCTTTTGGGAATCTCCCCAAATATAATAAATAAACTAAATTTGTGTGACTTTGTCCCGGGACAATATCCCGTCTCCCCTCCCAAATTGACATTCAAAATGCCGGTTAAGAATCAAATGTAAAATCTAGATAATCTAGAATATCAAATTAATATACATAAATCTCATTGATGTGTAAAGAAACTATATTAAGAAGTAAAAGAATGTTTTTACTTATATAAATGTGTCAAGTAAAAATAACTTTTCCTATCAAAAGTTTCCCTCAATAAAATCATGCTCAAAAAAGTAAACAAAACACTAACGGAAGTGATGCAAAACTGAATTTGTAAAATGTTGGATTAAATAATTTATATTTAAGATACTGATGCTATCGATCAGAATTCTGCATTACTAATTAGTTTTATTGTAACAAAATTTATTTATTACGTGTTTTGTCTTTATCCGCGGGGTCGAACCACCTCCGCGTGGGCAAAGACTTTAGTTATAAGTGGTTATTGTCTCAGGATGACAGTTTTCTCTTTCCTGTGTTGCCGCATTTGAAAATTCTTTTCAAACTGT
The DNA here is from genome assembly GCA_963932465.1 of Maratus speciosus. Lineage (NCBI taxonomy): Eukaryota > Metazoa > Arthropoda > Arachnida > Araneae > Salticidae > Maratus > Maratus speciosus. The sequence goes on from OZ010794.1 coordinate 272,058,597, forward strand.
GTACTTTAACTACATTTCCTAAGAAACCTCCTGTCTTTACCAAAAGACGAAAAACACAGTTCGATTACATAGTTTCTGAATAAGTGTACCAGCCAATTTGATTATTGCATTTGAGAACTAAAATGAATTAAAAAATGTGTCCGAAATTTGCCAGTTTGGATTTGAGAACATCCTTAAAGAAAGATAATAACACATGTCAATACCTTGCATTACTGTGATTATTTTATCTTAATATTCATTAAAACAAAACACTTTTTAATAATATAAAGCACAAGAAATACTTATTTTAATTATAAAAGTTATTTTAATTCCAAAATCTATTAGAGGTTGTTTCGCATTCTATTACATAAAATGCAAATGTAATTTCCAAAACTCATAACGATAAAAAAAATAATTATCTAAAACCCTTTTAAATTTCACTAGAGGGAATTGAAAGTATTTTTTTATGAGAAAAATTTTGAAACTTTATTAAAATAGGGAAATGGGAAATCATTGTTCAACTTGACTACGAGTAATAATTAAAAACAAACAAACAAACAAACCCACGAGAGAATAATCAGAAAGTCATTTTGATGAAAGCTCTATATCAGAGAATTCGATGATTAAAACTTATATTTTTTAAAAGCATGTTATAATAACACATTGAATAATCCTTTCAAGGGCGGGGATATATTATATATTACTGAACAGCAGGTTTATAAGATCCTGACTCGATGGACAGATAGTTATGCTAAACTAGGCAATGCTTTTAATGCCGCAAAATGTTAAATAGTAATTTTGAAACAAATAAATCAACGTTTTTTGATTGTTTCTTAATAAATAACTTGCTTGCAATTGTACAAAAAACTCATATTATTTACATTGCCTATTTATTTATTTTTTTTAGCAGCAGCCCGGTAGCAGAAAGTTCGAGATGGGAGACGGGCGTAGCAGATTTTCTTTTATCGTTTGCAGATTATTTTTCTATTGAACCTTTATTTTGCTTTATCTTATCTTTGGCTCTTTATTACTTAATACAAAAATTTAAGATTATTGTTAGTAAAATTAATAAAATGCATAATTACGTCATAGGTAAGTGATCGTTTGATTAACGCTACAATTGTAAAATATTTTAACTGCAGATTATTTTCTGCCCCTGAAGTATCTGTTGCAGACACTTGGAGAATTTTCTGCTACTGGGAGCAGCAGTGGGCCTATTTCAGCAAGGCTGGTTCGGAGTATTTTTTGTGTCAATCACATACATTTAATCTACGTTGAGAGTCAATTTGAGTGTCTTTATAAATAAATAAAAGAGAGGTGACATCGCACATGGCGCATGCACCGATTGGAAGTTTTTGTCCGAGCTGTTACAACCTACATTCCAGAACTTGACATACAATATTCGCCTGACAAGTGCTATTAAGTGAGTAAGACAGGTCAACAAACATTAACTTGGCGATAATGGTAGGTTCGCCCAGTTTTTGTTAAAAATAGACAAATCAAATTTTGTTATTCGTATGGTCGTTTGTCGCCACTATCTTACACATAAATCAACTCTATGTGCTCAAGGAACTCTTGGAACTCTATGAAACTCTTTCAGCTCACAAGTTCATCCGATATTCTCTCGATCAATAAAATTTTATTGCTCGTATGTCGCCACTTTCTTACTAATATAGGTTCTTTATTTGCTGATCGCTCATAATTTCGTCTACTATTCACTGGAACAATCAAATGTTATCGATATTATTACTCATCACTCACATTTTAAACGCAATAAACAATTATATATTAAAATATTTGATGTGTTCATCTAATATATATATATATACACACACTAGCTGACCCGCCCGCCGTTGCCCGAAGCGGTGATAATAGTCTTAAATGAACCTAAAATTTGTATGATTTTATTTAACTCCATTTTGTCTGAATTTATATCTTTAAATGGAAATATTGCGAAAAAAATATTGAATTGAATGTATCTGCTATTTGGTATTTAAACCGCGAAGAAACACTCAGGTTTTTAGTGATTTCGTCGACATTTTCACACATTTCATTTTGTAAAAAATATTTCTACCCCTTCGAACGCTTCGAAATTTTTGTAAGTGATGTAAATCTGGTCTATTGAGGTTCTATAAAAAGATTGTATTAAAATACGGACGCTTAGTTACTTTTAGCATTAAAAAAATATCGTCTTCGTGAGGTGCAAAATGAATTTCGTTCACCGCGGTATTTGAATATGTTAAAATTCATATTTTTAAAAACCAATTGCACCATCGATTACAAAAATATTTCAGCTTTAAGAGCATAGTTTTGGTTTGTTGGTCCCTCGAAAAATGCGTCCTGAAGGGGCGTTGCAATAAAGGGGAAAAACTTTTTTCGGAAAAATGACCCATTTTGAAATGTTTTTGTTAAAGCCTTAACTTAGGCGTTTTTCCAAACGGATTAGTACATTTAAGACGTAAAAGTAGGTTCTTTCAGAATATGTCTTCATTTTTTAACTATACTATATATTTTGGCCGTTCGAGGTTAAAAAAACAACAATAAATCACTCCAAATCGCCACACCCGGTTCTTCATCTTCGTTCAGCTCTGTAAATCGGGTTTCTGGGGATGTGCGAGCGCTTTCGACTCTCGAAATGAAATAAATGATTTTTTGATGAAAGTGCGTTGAGATTTTTAATTAATAATTTAGCTAATTATTAGAAATTTGAAATTCTGAGCCTCACGTGCATTAGGAGAGGCCTTGGAATATCCTCACGCAAATTTTCAGCCTTGTAGGTATGCTAGATTTCGCTATCCAACACGGACACACAGGCAGAGCGAAATTGTCTGTTATTAGTAAAGATATATACACTAACTCGCCGGACAATTTCGATTTTAGACGTTTAGTCAAATGTCTAAAGACATACTTGACGAATTCTTCTGGAATTTCGGTAATATCACGAGGGTAATTATGGGACCAACAACAAATTGTAGAAAAAATAATATTTGCGATCACCCTGTAAGTTAAAATGCTCGAAATGATCTGTATTTGAAGCACAGAACTATGTGGATCTCACGTAAAATTTATCTTCATTTCTGTAAGAGTAACATGAAAATATAAAGGTTTCTCTCTATTCTAAAAAAAGTAACTAACGCTGTGACCGCCGCTGTCAATAAATTTTTTGTGACTGGAGGTCTTTCTTCTCTAATAGTAAGAAAATTAATGCATACAAAAATATGGAAACTTTATATAATAATATATGATAGAATTAATAGACTATTATAGAATTAATAGAATATTATAGAATTAATAGAATATTATAGAATATTATAGATTAATTATAGAATAATTATAGATAAATGTTTGATAAACACGTTGAAACAGACAGTTTTCATATCGAAGAATTATTTTAAGAGATATTTAATGTTAAATTTAGTCAAAATCGTTGCATTAAAAAAGTTTTATAGGAGCAAAAACTATACATATGAATTTAATCATTTTTTCTAAGGATATTACATTAGAAGCTCCCGTGTGCAGACTGCATTTATTTTTTTTATTTGACTAATTTTTTGTGGGCTCATTTCCATTTTAAATAAAAATTTTCAGCATTTCCAGAGATATTTTTTACATATTTTAGAAATGTTATTTTCTTAAATGGTTTCCAACTGTAAAAACAGCGCAAAGAATAATATTTCCTTTCAATTAAAAAATTATTTACACATGACTACTATAAACAGAAAAAAAATCCTTTTAAATTAGAATTAAATGATTACGTATTAAAAGCAGGAAAATATTAAAAATTATGTCATAAACTTTGTTTTTACACAAGCATATTAAAAAACAAAGAAAACTATAAAATAATCAATTATTTAATATGCGTTAAATGCAGTAAATGGGTGAAATGGCATCCTATTTCAAATGTCCAAATACTAACATCGCTAAACAATTTAAATTAAAAGCAATTAACAGCAGCTGATTCGGCCTTAAAATACCTCGGTAAAAGGGAAATGCATAGAAACCCGTTTACAGGGAGATCGCCACTGGTTTGTTAATTATAATTCAATCTTCCGTAATGTTTTTAAAGCAGATCAAATTAACGGATTTTTAGAATTTGAACGGGGGTTGACGAGCGTAGCTCGCAGGGGCCCCCCTAGTTTTTTTAAAAATCCAAAGAATTTATGTTTTTTGTATGTAGCATCTAAGGTTTTCAACCAAATTTAACGCCACTTTCAATAAACTTCACAGAATATAGTGAAAACAATATGTTACATTTAGACTATAAATATATTAAATATTTGTCGAAACATGCTAATTAAAAAATAATTTTGATCACCCATATTATTCTTCCAAAGAGAACTAAAGCATCAATGAAAAATATAAATAAAATATGAAAAATGAAACTTGGAGGCATGATTATTGAACAGATTTGTAAATGAAAATTTTCCTTACCAGTTAAATGTGATAATTTGTGCAAAATCCTTTATCATTCAGGGGCTTTTAGAAGAAATTGAAATTCAGATCAGTATATCGCAGATATCTTTCTTAATTTTTACGATATTCGATTAGCAGTTTTATATTAATACCATATACAGTTGACTACTAAATTATGTAAAAGCTATTTTATTTTCGTTCGATCATGGGCAATCAAATTTATTTTCCACAAATATATAACATTTAATATATCATATTTTATATTCTAATTGTTTATAATATTTTAATATTTTAATATTTTATTGTAATATTTTTTTACACTTTACTCTGACACGTTTATTGAAAGTGGCTTTAAATTAAATTTGGTTAACTTTAATTAAACATTGGGTGCTATAAAAAACCAACAACCCCCCACCCCCTCCCAAAAAAACAAACAAAACAAAAAACAAACAAAAAAACCAAACAAACAAACAAACCATGCACATATTTCTTGAATTTTTTAAAGAAACCTTTATATTTCCATACATATATATGCTATTCTTACAGAAATGAACGCAAATGTTGTACAAGATCGACATAGTCCCGTGATAGAGATTCCTTTGAGCATTTTATTTTACAGGAGCATATAGCACGTGTTATTTTTTCTTCCGTTTGTTATTGGTCTCCTAATTTCCCTTCGCTGAAAAATATGAGGCCAAATATTTTTTTTTATATTCCCGAAGTTCCATATTAATTCGCCACTTCTGTAGCAGTGTTGAATTCAGACACTTTTCTCCTGGAGGCATTTTTGTGGCCCAGGGGTGGGGGGGGGGATTTTTTGACCATTGAAAACCCAAAATCTCAAAATTTCCGGGGGTGACATATCATTGCCCCGGGGGGTGAATGTCCCTCCCGAGCCAACCGCTGGATTCAACACTGTTCTCTAGATATAAGGTTATTAACTCCTTAATAGCTCCATTTTTTTGACGCAATAAACTAAAAATAGGGACGAATACCACTTTTTTGATATTAATACACCTGCCTTGTATAATCGAAAAATATCTGACAAATAAAGCAAAAGTTATAGTTACAAATTAGTGGTGTTCCAAAGCTTTTAGTAACGACGTAAGCAAACTCTTTTTGCCCGAGCGGTGCTCATCAAAAACTGTTAAGGGGTTAAGTATGAAATGCCCGATTACAAAAGGGCCAGATTACCACGGGGCAAATTTCCACCAATAAAAAAAAAATGTTTTTTTTTTGTCTTATTCATGACAATAATTTTTAATGAATACGGTGTTCATATAGGAAAAAATTTCCAGTAAAATTTACTGGTGAAGTTTGCCCCATTGTTAATTTGTCCCTCTTGTAATCGGACGTTTCATACTTAATAACCTAATATTTGATTGAACAATTAAAATTGAAAGTGTCCGTTTACATTTGGCATATAGTTATAGTGTACATGTACATACACGATACGATGAATTCTTTTAGATTAAAACTTTATTTGGTGTACTAGAATTGCAGTGTAGACGTTGCATTCAAATTCTTTCAGTGGCTGTTGAGAAAATTGAGGACATATATACATGCACACACTACACACATATATAGGGTGTTTTTTTTAGAGGTATGCAGATTTAAAACAAAATAAAACACATAAAAATAACGTTAGTGACCATGATATTGGTTTTATTAAATAAATAATTTTATGCCATTAGTACTTAAAAATGATTTCGAGCATGTGGGCACCGCGGTTGGCTCGAAATGAAGCGCAATCTAGAAATCCAATTTTTGACCACTTTATCCAGCTGGTGAAGCCGCATGTTAGCAATAACGAAGTGAATGTTGATTTCTAAGTGGCCCAACGTCTGTGGTTTATCGGCGTAGCGCAACGACTTCACATATCCCCACAGAAAATAATCCATTGGTGTGAGATCACATGACCATGGAGACCAGTTCACAGGTCCAAAGTATGAGCTCACCGAATGTCTCCTCCAATAAAATGATGGTGTTTTGCACAATTTGCAAGCGTTGTTCTGGCGTGTCAAATTGACTGTGACTAGAAACAGTGTTGCCAATTTCAAAACCACACCTAAAAAACAAAACAAAAAAAACACCTTTTATAATGACCAAAACAGAAGCTTCTTTTTTGAAGTCACTTAAAACACTCACTTATTAGGCATGTAAACAGACTTTTTTTCCGATGAATACTAAAAATTATTTATATATAGTAAATAAGTATCCAGCCAGCCTAACCTCTGTAATTATTTTTAAAATATATACCTTGCCAGCTATTTTACATACTCTTTAAAAATAATTCTTCAATTATTTTAATACAGCTTTTATAATGTACAATAATTATATTATTTATAGTGTTCAATTTGTGCTTACATGACAACAGATTTTTTTTAATCTCTTATTATATTTCCAGAAGAAAGTTTAAAATTAATCAGCTTACTTCAACAAATTAGATTCCAGAAGCAAATCTTAATGCTTCTTTCTTTAATTTCCTTAAGTATGCATAAAACAAAAATCGTATCTCCACAGATTCCTCATTGTATAAATTGTAGTAGGGTTCGAAAAAATTAAACAGTGTTGGAAGCATCTCAAAGAGTCTCAGGTGTTTTATAATCCTAGCCTTTTGTTTCAGAGTATCTTGAATGCAAAGTACATAGCGCAATCAGCTTAATGTGTAATCAAAGTTGGTATGTTGAATACCTTTTAGATGGATCAATATTCGCTTGGAAATGCAATGAAGTTTGAATATTAATTAATCGCTTAGAGATACATTAATTCGATGAATAAATGTATATCAATATCTATGTAAAATAAAAGAATAATTAATTTATCACAAGCTTTCATCTGTGGATGCAATTAATTCATACGAAGTGGAACCCGTCGAATTTCGACGGAAAAAAAAGTTTAAAGAAGAACAGTTACTTTAATTAATAATAAATCTACAAAATTAACTGCAATAAAAAATCCATTGAACATTGATTAGTCTGAATCTTAAAAAAATACATATTACTTTAATCTAAACTTACCAAAAATGCTATTATTTTGGTAATAGTAATTCCATAAACTTCAACTCTTCCAAGTTATTGAAAAATTAAACCTTATTCGTATATGTAATTAGTAAAATATAATTAAGATAAGTAAATATGATGAAATTATCAGTTGAGACTCTTATGCAACGTACACTGGCCTCCAAAAGTTAAGGTACTGGAACTGGATGCTTTCGATTGCACACGATTTGTCGAATATTTACCAACATTATTGACGAATTGTTCTTGAATTTCTGGGATGTAAAGAACATGTTTGATTTCATATTTCTCGATGAAGATTTAGTCGGGCCGACAATTAGGGGGCTAATAATAAATTTAATAATAAAATAATATTTGCGATCAACTATGCAACAGAAAATGCTAGAAATCGTTTGTCACATCGTTAAATGACTATTTGGGTCCTTTCAACGTTTGTGAGCATTTGTGTAAGCATAGCACTCATATTCGTAAAGATGTTAACGTTTTTGAGAAAAATTCAAAAGTTTTTTGTTTATAGCATACAGAGTTTTCAACCAAATTTAACACAATTTTCCGAAAACCTGACAAAGAACAATAGCAACAGTACACTTCAATTAAAACATGAATATATTGAATATTTGATGAGATATGGGCGCTTGTATGAAATAATTTTTAACTGCGCATGCGTGGAAAACTTCAAAATTTTTATTTCATAATTTGGTAGTCAGCTATTTAAGGCAACTTATCTAAAATGTCCAGTTAAATATCGAGAAATTTCACAAAGATAGGGGGGATATAGTGAGTTGCTTTCTAAAAATAGCTTTATTATAAGGGTTTTTCCACAACTTTTCAATCAACTCACTATATCTTTCTGAGTTTTCACAATATTTGACTGGACATTTTACAGAAGTTACCCAAAAGAGCTGGCTACCAAATTATGAAATAAAAATTTAGAAATCTTACACGCATGCGCAGTTAAAAATTATTTCCTACAAGTGCCCATATCTCATCAAATATTCAATATATTCATGTTTTAATTGCAGTATACTGTTTCTACTGTTCTTTGTCAGGTTTTTGGAAAGATGTGTTAAATTTGGTTGAAAACTCTGTGTGCTATAAACAAAAAAACTTTTGAATTTTTCACAAAAACGTTACCATCTTCACGAATATGAGTGCTATGCTTACACAAATGCATACAAACGTTGAACAGGACCCAAATAGTCATTTACCACAGCGACAAACCATTTCCAGCCTTTTCTGTTACATAGGTGATTGCAAATATTATTTTATTATTAAATTTATTATTAGACCCCTAATTGTACCCCCGAGAAATCTTCACCGAGAAATATGAAATGAAACATGTTCTTTACATCCCAGAAGTTCAAGAACAATTCGCCAGTAATGTTGGTAGATATTCGACAAACCGTGTACAATCGAAAGCATCCAGTCCCTGTACCTTCACTTTTGAAGACCAGTGTATTATGGAATGAAAAATCAGCAAAAAATATTTCACTCTGACACAATCATAGAATTTTGTTTTTTCTGTATGAAATCTAAACCTTACGTCATTTTTTACAATCTCAAAATTTACATGCACCTCTCATACCCGTATTCACCATTTCGATAATATTTTGCCGCCCAATAGTTTATTACTAAATATTTTTCCAAACTTGAAGTTACGTTTGTCAGCTACAACTTTGCATATGAACATTTGCACTCTTGACTTGAGGCTCTAACCTCAGTACCGGAGAGTAAAAATTCAAGAAATTTATGCATTTTTAGACGCATTTGGGGTAAAATATTTAGTTTTATCAAAGAAAATGTTAATTTCTTTTACACATGACAACATTTTCTCACATTTCAAAGAAGCATTTCGCTTAGCGTCTCATCAGTATCAACGAAACGAAAAAATATTGAAATGTAACAGTTTTAGGAGGTAAATGCGTGTTTTTTAAAGCATGACGTCATTTTCTGTTCAAATATTTTGAAGCTAGTTTTAATTGTCATGAGAAAATGGCATCAATAAGGATATAATGAATAAAAATAAACAAACTCCATTTTCTCTTTTTTTCTGCAACAATGGAAGTAATCCGATTGCCGCCATTTTAAAGAAATTTCACAAAAAACCTTTAAAATTTAAAATAAAATATAAAAATGCGAATAAATTAAAAAATAGCTAGTACGAGCACATCTAGAAATGAACAACTTTCATTCCAAAAAATAATTATCAAAATTGGTTAGTAGAAAGCTCAAGACTGTTGATTTAAAAATTAGCCTTGTCTTTTAAATGTAATGATGCGCCCGCTATTGATTGTCTCTGCTAACAGACATTTTGATTGACGAAGATTTTTTTTATTGTTTTTCTGACGAGCTAATTTATTTCTGCTTAAGATAAAATACAATAATATTTCATTTGACCATTTAATTCGAATTCCCTTTTGAAATATAATTGTTATGTTAGTTATGAATTTTAACTAGAAATATAACGAATATTCTTCTTCTTTTTGTTTCAATCGTATATGTATTTTACAAAATTAAAAAAAAGATAATGAAATAAAAATATGCTTGTCCATAACTATATCAGCTTCACTTCAATATCCATTGAAATGAAACTCTTTTTGGGTATATCGATGTTTAGGAAATAATAACTTTCAATTATAAAAGTTATTTTAATTTTAAAATTATTACTTCGCTATGTACTTCATAAAATGCAAAGGTGCTTTCCAAAACTATTAAATTCGATAAAGTAGTTATCTGGAAATCTTTAAAATTATTAGAAGGAAATGAAAATATTCATTGGGAAATTTCAAATTTATGTTAAAACATAGTAATGAGAAACTTATATTACTTGTGAATAATAATTAAATACGAACAAAACCTACGAAAAAATAATATAAGAAATGTCTTTAAGGAAAATTACGCATCAAGGAATTCTTTGATTAAAAATTACATTTTTCAAAAGCATGTTATAATGATACTTTGAGGAAACAGTTTTAATGTACACTGTAAAAAAAAAAAAAAAACCCGGGATAAAGTATGAAAATTGTACTGGCAATCGAGACGCCAGGACTATTTCCGTATTTTATCGGAAATTTTCTCCCGTAAATTTCACAAAAACGGAAATTTTTCTGCAATTTACAGGGAAAATTTTCCGTTAAAATACGGAAATAGTACTGACGTCTCGATTGCCACTACAAATTCCATATTTTAGTCGGTTTTTTTTTTTTTTTACAGTGTACAGGATGTCCCAAAACGTCCTTCACAAACTTAACGTGCTGGTCAAGCCATGGGGATCAAATTTACATAGTAAGTCGTGTCTGGAAACACGAACGGCCACTGCTAGAAAACAATGTTTATACGGAAAGGAGATGTTTACAAACAAACACTTACTTCAACCAATCTACCAACTACATTTTTGCTTTAACGATCTTTGCAGGGATCACCTTGGCGACGTTGACCAATCGTGCCGCAGAGCTGTTAATCGTAGACGAATCAGATCACCTGATTTCTTGTGTATAGTAGGGGTCGTAAATACGAAAGGAAATTACAATGGATCTACAGTAATTTTTTCCACAGTGACGTGAACTGCCCTTTCCTTATATCGGAGGGCGGGAAGCAGAATCATTTCGTACGAGGACCTTGCAAGAGAAGGTTGCATCGGTTCACTAACACAGGACTGGCGGATATGAACTACGTTATAACCCTTTAAGGCCGGGCAGCTTTTAGGTAGCTTTCTTTACAAAAAGCTACCTATTGCAGCCGTTCGGAGGAAAGCGATTTCAAAAAATTTTGGTATATTTTCATCGATCATGACCCCCAGACCCCGAAACCACCCTCCGTTCAAAATTGATATATATATATATCAATATATATATATATATATATATATCTGACCTATGTCACACTGTAACTCTCGTATTTATGAACCGATTTGGATGTAATTCGGTGTGTACATAGTATATATCAATGTCTCGACCGAGTTCGTTGTCCAGCTTCATCCGCCATTTTGTTTCAAAATGGCGGCCATTTAAAAATTTAAAAAAAATTTTAAATTTAAAATGTGGTACCAAAAAATTGAAAATGGAAAAATATTTTTTTCTTATGTATTTGACCTTTATACAAAGACTCCGTAGCAGTTTTTGTTTCGTCTATATCTTAAAAAATGGCTGAGTTATAGCATTTTGAATTTCTAGCGAAGCTAACATTTTGAAACGTCCTGAATGTTGTCACGCGATAAAAGGCGTATTTATGAACCGATTTAGATGTAACTTCGTTTATACATAGTACAGACCAATGTCTCGACCGAGTTCGTTGGCCAGCTTCATCCGCCATTTTGTTTAAAAATGGCGGACATTTAAAATTTTAAGAAAAATTTAAATTTGAAATGTGGTACCAAAAAATTGAAAATTGAAAAAAATATTTTTTCTTATGTGTTTGACCTCGATAAAAAGATTCGGGAGCAGTTTTTGTTTCGTCTATATCTTAAAAAATGGCTGAGTTACAGCATTTTGAATTTCTAGCGTGGCTGACATTTTGAAACGCCCTGATTTTTGTCACGCGATAACAGGCGTATTTATGAACCGATTTGAATGTAACTTGGTCTGTACATAGTACATACCAATGTTTCGACCGAGTTTGTTGGCCAGCTTCATTCGCAATCTTGTTTCAAAAGGGTTGCCATTTAAAAAAAAATGTAATTTAAAATTTAAAATGAGGTATTAAAAAATTCGAAAATGAAAAAGATTTTTTTTATGTGTTTGGCCTTCATACAAAAATTCTGGAGCAGTTTTTGTTTCTGAAAATTTGTTCTTTTGTTTATATCTTAAAGAGTGGTTTAATTATAGCACTTTGAATTTCTATCATGGCTAACACTTTGAAACGATCATGTATTTGTCTCGCGATACCATACGTATTCGCCTATTTCGATGGAAGAAGGCATGTGGATAGTATACATCAATATCTCGACCAAGTTCGCTGGCCAGCTTCATCAGCCATCTTGTTTCAAAATGGCGGCCGTTAAATTAAAAATATATATATTTAAAGTGAGGTGCAAAAAAATTAGAAATTGAAAAAGGTTTCTTTCTTAAGTATTTGACCTTGATATAAGGATTCAGGAGCATTTTTTGTTTGTCTTTATCTTAAAAAATGGCTCAGATATAGCAGTTTCAATTTCTAACGTGGGTGACATTTTGAAAAATCTGATTTTTTGCCTGTGACAGCACTCGTATGTATCAACCGATTCCGATGTGAGTGAGCATGTGCACAGCAATTACTAAGGTCTCGACCAAGTTCACTGGTTAGCCTCATCCAAAATGTTGTCTTAAAATGGCAGGCACTTTAAGAAATCGCCGAATTTGGCAGCGAAATATAAGTTACTTTAAATAAAAGCAGCTTGGATAAAGCTGACTAATTTTGCGAAATTCTCATTCATAATGATTTAGTATTGATAAAAATTAGTATTGAATCTCCTACATTCGGTTTCCACTTAATTGAGCTTCGTGTGTTTGAATAATATAAGTTGGCTTTTTAAAAATAAGGAATATGAAAGCTACCTCTTCCTCCCGGCACTGGCCGGAATGACTTTTTGAGTTTTTTTTTTTTTTTTTAATCAATGATATAACTGAAATTTGTAACTGATAATTCACTATCTGTGGACAAAATTCATATAATATAGCTTCTGTTAACCAGCACAATCACTCGATTCCAGAATTTATGGAATAGATAACCCGAGAACATAGAACATATTTTAATAACCGAGAACATATTTTAGTTAATGCCTAACTCGCACGATCGTGCGGGTTCTGTCTTAAAGGGGTATACCGTGGATGGAACTGGTCGAGCCACTGTTCGTATGTACGAGTCCGATTCCTAAGCTAGACGTTAGGCAAGCCAGCGACTGTTCAGGCAATTGTATCATAGATTGTGTTAGACAGAAGCTTTCCAAGTAGAGGAAGGAAGGATAAAGTGACCACTCTAAGGTTTGATGGATTTTTATGATACCTTTTTATTCAATAGAGTTCTAGAAACAAATACCAATAGTAATTATAGTAACTGTAGTTTCAATTGCTATTTTACTTAAAAAAATTATTTTAAGATGTACACGTTACTTTAAAAGAAACATTACAAAATAGCCACTTGGCTGGTGCTTCAATGTGTTTTCAGATATGGTGTGCGGTTTTAAGTTTAACTAAATTTTTGTATGCTATGTGCATAAATTCCTTTGACCATATACAGAGCACACAGAAAATTCGTTAGCATAGCTGAGAATGAGCGTGAATTGCTTAAAGGCGTTTTTTAATTTGAGTTGAGCATTTTCGAGCTGAACTCTATTCAGTATACTAAGAAACGTTTGCAGAGAATAGCTAAAATCATATACAGGGACACGCAAAGATTTGGATACATGGCTGCCCATGGATGATAATTTCTGGAAGTGTGATTTCAGTAGTTTTAAGCATGTTTTTGCCTGGGTTTAAATGTCAGATTAATATGTGACGTGTATAAAAAATCTGTATGTAATATTCTATTCAGGGCTGTACAAAAGAATTCAAGTAAGTTTCTGTCTATTGGTAGAGGTGAATTTTCAATTGTGTTATGTCTTTCCTTACTTAACTAAATTTTAGCACACTATGTAGAATTTGTAGAAATCTATAGATCATATACAGAGCTGCCAAAAAGAATTGGTGTACCATTTCAAATAGGAGCGATAATTGTTGTAATGTGGTTTTCAAATGTGTTATATATTTATTAAAATATTTACATAAGAATCTTCTTTACCTTTTAAAACGGTAAAGTGTTGTGGATGTGTTGGAAAGTGTTTCATAATATGTGCTTGACGCAGGATTTTTTTTTCTTGTTAAACTTTAAGGTGGGTCGTATAATAATAAATTTTAGTAAGCACTGCGACTAGTCCATTCGTTAGTGTATTTGGAGGCACTGATGACTAAATAACTGTAATATTATAAAGGGCAAACGTGTCAGTACGTAACGCTGTTGTCATTTTGAAGTTGGCAACATCAGATGATTATATTTCACTCTTACTGTTTTTTAAACTTCTAAATATCACACATTTTCAATTTTTACACAGCCAAATGAGAGAAAAAAATTACTTTAAAATACAGTTTGAAAACTGTATCGCAATTTACTGATTTTTTATGGTTTTTAAAATAATTGTTAAGCATGAATTTTTTGAAATCTATCTCCATTACTTTCAGACAGTTACAAAAAATAAATCCGCTTTTCATTTAAATTAATATAAATATTTCAGCATTGTTTTCCGGCTTATATTTCACAACAAATTTAAAACTTATCAATAAATAAATAAAATATAAATACACAAATTTATGCCATAATATTGAACTACGCATTTAAACCACCGAAATTATCAGAATGAGAAACGCTGTTGTAAATAGCGTATGGTGGATTGAAGGAATGAAAGGTGGGAGTAGGTGGATCGAAGAAAGATCCCACTTTACGGAAGGATGAAAGGAAGAAAATCAGAAAAATGAACATGACCAATTCTATTCGCGTCAGATTACGCGGAACGTCGGATTACGAGACAGGCAGATTAGACGGTTTATAGTGTATTTGAAATATGGATTTTCAATCACGGGTAATGAAGACTTTCCAAAATGATATTTCTCGGCGCCGTACATTGGGATATCTGTGCGCGGCTCATAACCTTCCCTTTCCAACGCTATGTGTGATCTATGTTTTCGTCCGGTTCTTGGGCGAGCTATTGCTTTTTAGCTCACAGGATATTAAAGCCTGAGAGCTAATGTGGCCGCAGGCTCTGTATACACGTACGTATGTATGCACGCATGTATGTACGTAATGCGTGATAGAAATATCCGATTTGCTTAAAATTTTGTATATTAGGTTCCTTCTGATAAGGCGCTTCCTAGATTAGTTTTGGGGGTTCATTGGTTAAGTATAAAGGAGGAATGGAGGGATAATACCCAATTAATTTAGATAAATGGGTTTTACATGCAGAATCATCCGATTTGCTTCAAATTTTATATGCCGGTTTATTCTGATAAGGCGCTTCCCTGATTGGATTTGGAGGTTCATTGGTTAAGAGTAAAGTGGGGAATTGGGGGAGCAAATCCCCCCCCCCCCCTTAATTTAACTAAATGGTTTTTTTGTCGATTTCTTCATTTTTCGAGGGGCATTTTTCTTTGAAATAAGAGTATAATATACAATTAGTGTGAATAGCCTGTGAGCAAAATGCCATCAGTTTAATTGGGCACTTTTCTTTTTTTTGGAAACTTTCTTTAAGTTTGTACATGGAAGCATTGTCCAAAATATATTTATCATTGTTTAAATTGACCGATCTCGACAAATTCTACACACAAACACTCGAATCATCACCCGACCCCGTCTGAATCGTGAGTTATACTGAATCGAAAGGAACGATGGTGCCGATTTTAGTCACTTACCGCTGCGTGTTCTCCCCAGCGCCCAAATCTTTTGTAATGCAAACTCGTGTCGTATTAATGAGTTGACCACACATGTTACAACACGACACTAAACTTACGTCTCTGAGGACTTTACCCATGCCACGTCAGCTGCGTGTATCCTTCAAGAAAAGCACGAATATGCGTGAGGAAAATTTTAAATGAAATTCAATCCTTCGTCCAATAAACAGTCTTTTTCGGAGGGTACATACCCGCAGAGGCGTGGCTGTTGTCACTCGTGGTCAGGCAAGAGGGTGTAGACGTTTTCATTAAGGTCCAAATTTCTCTCTTGGTGCCCGTATAATTTCATGTGATTTTAAAGACGTTTCACGTCAAAAACCCAATCGGCACATCTGTTGCTGAGGTATTTCGAGTACCGACTTAAAAACAAAGTTATGAGACAATCTTGTTTAAAGCACTGAATCAAGTGCCACTCTTTCGCGTAACAAGAATCGCTATAACTTCTATGTTTAAATTTTTAAAAATGGCTACAAGAGAACATTTATAAAATGTCAATCCTCTAGAAAAAAAAAAAAAAAAAAAAAACCTTTTGTGTTGTCGGAAAACTACCATGCCTTTTCTATAAAGATATTTTTTCTGTGATGTATTATATATATTGTACAATATACATCTTCTGATTTTTTTAATCGAAGCATTTTTATTTTTGAAGTTCCTTGACAGAGGTATTTTAATTAACCCAAGGCTTTAAAAAAAAGTTACATTTACTCTTATATTTACAAGGATTATCTTGCATAAAATCAGTATTTCAGGGGGAGTCTTCAAATATGTACATACAATTTAAAATTAATTTATTTGTTCTCTTTACATTAAAAAGATATGTCACTTCAATCTGACAGCGGAAAATTTCGTTTAATTAATTATATTTAAGAAATTATTTAATTAGAAGTTACGTTAGATATGTTTTTTACTTTTTTCTATATATAAAAAAAAGAAAGTATTGGAATTTTAAAAATTTTCGACTTCCTTTTTTTATTGATTTACATATTTTGGGATATCCTGAACAAGATTTGAGTATTTTTAAAAATGTCTTTTTGTCTGTTAGTCTGTGTGTGATATAAATTTTGTGTCCGCTCTATTTTAAGAACTAATGTACGAAATTTAATCAAACTTCAAATTATGTTATGGAATTGAAGTAACTTGGTGCTGGTTTGTGTGAATATTTCAAATGGCGCTGCTATGCTATGTTTTTCACGATAACGCGACGGCTTTATCACAAGAACTAATGCACAGAATTTCATATTCTGCTAGACCTTAACATAAATTGATGCTGATTATGTTTTGGTGCAAATCGGCCAACAGATGGCGCTGCTACGCTGCATTTTTCACGATTTTCGCGATAGCTATAATCCACGAAATTTCATCAAACTTCATATTCCATTAGACTTTGACACAGACAGATATTTATTAGTTTTGCGTGTTTTGATGTTTCAGTGATGCCATATAAACAACAAAAACATGTTGTTTGTGGGGCTACGAAAAATTATTGATAAAATTTGAACGTAAAGAAATCAGCATTTGTTCAATCACTTTTGGTACGAGGTTGTATCTCCAAAATAAGAAAACGTACCTTACAATTTTATTTAATTTTGCATCGGAGTTATTCTGAGTACATGATGTAATTGAAAATAAGCAATTAATGCCTCCTGTATTAGAATACAGTTTTAGTAGCATAATTACAGGTTTTTCTATCTCTTTGAACAGTTGTTCTCTGGAATAGACATCGAGTTATTGTATTTCTAAATATATTTACCACATTCACAGCTGCAAAATAGAAGAATGTTCTGAGTCATGACGTTGCGATGAATGTATGCAATTCCTGGTAATCTATGCAACGCCGGTATGCAATTCCTGGTAATTCTTTTGCTGCACAAAACATTTTTTCTTTTACTTTTAATGTATAGCTCCAAGTCTTACCTTAATTTTCTGTGAACAGCTGTATTCAGAATATCCCAAACCGTGTAGATTCATCACAAAAAGGAAGTCGAAAACTTTTACGAAACCACTATATTCTCCCCCCCCCCCCCACCATACAGCAAAACAAGCGACCTCCCACCGGAACAAGTCCAGTATAATGTGTTAAATACCTGGCCATGAGGCAAAAATGCCTGCATGGCGACCACTCCTACCGACACCACGAGTAGCCAGCATTCCACAGACGACAGCAACTTTTGGATTGAACAAAGCTAAAAAGACAAAGTGAGAATAAATCAATAAGGCGGCACACGCACGCACAGCACTCCAAACAAGCCACCCCAGACGCAACGGAAACTGGATGCCAAATTTGAAGCCGAAATGCGATATATCCAAAGAGGAGGAAATTTAGAAAGATAAGATAATGAGACAGCTAAAATAGAATGGATATATCGGAAGAAAGAATGAATCTTATGTACGTGACCTGAGGTCGAGGCTAAAATTCGTCTGCTGGCGGAATTTTCTTTTGAATATTACCATAGTGTATTAATACATGGAAAATATTCCAGAGAGAAACATTCGCCTTGCATACAATATTTCAAATGAAAATCAAATTTCAAAGTAATTTCTTAAGAGGCGCAAAGGTCATCATAGTGAAAAAGTTCCATGTGGTTTAGTCGGTAGAACGTCAGTGCGCTATACTGATGACCCGGGTTCGAGTCCCGGCATGGAATCTTTTTCCCTATGTTGGCCTTTGCTCCTCTTAAGCAATTACTATGAAATTCGATTTTCATTTGAAATGTTACCATAGTGCTCTACGGATTATGCGTTGTTAATGCTTATTTCTTAAAAATACCGCAAAAATTGTTGTAGCGCAAGGTACTTACTATATTGTAATATAAATTCAAAATGTTGTTTTGTATGCGAGAAAATTCGCTAAATTTTCAAAATTTTTGCTAAAATTTATGAACGCAATCTGGGTCGAGGATTGGGAGATTGTTAGATTGTCTACTGGCGGTATTTGTGCCTGCCCACATTTGCATACTGGGCAGTAGTGGCAAAAATAATAGATCAAGATACAGACAACTCCGGGGTGTGACCTCACGTACATAAGCTCCATTAATTAGGCTGAACCATAGTTTTCTTATAACTAAACTAAGAATTGCTAATTTTTCTTGATGCTAAGATCACGCTATCACGTGATGGTGGGAGGATAACGCGCCAAACCGGGTTTTCCCTCCAAAAACTGTCAATGGAATTGCCGATTCCACCGAGACCGATATTTCGTTTGCGTTCACCCTGAGCTTGACAGCAGAAACAGAAAGTTGCCAAGAAAAGGATCACCGTCAAAAAACGACACCCTTTTGGTGATAAAATCAGAAACATTTTAGATGCAACTTTCACGGGAAAGAACAACGGAACCCGTTCTTTACGTATTCATCATGGAACTAAGAACTAAGACGGAAGGGAAACAAGCGTATCTTTGCATTGGATCGTCCCTGCTAGCTGTTTGCCACCGAATTTTTTCATTTAACGTTAGCACCCATGAGCACTAGTGGGAAAGGCCGGATAGTAACAAAGCCCATTGGATAGTAAGGTGAAGCTATCGCTTAGCGTTAGGGGGGTTGAAACCGCGTTAGGGGGGTTTCAAACAGTTCGTCAGCGTAATATCCCGACTGCCCCTGCGCGCTTCAGAGCTAATCCGGTTAATCGTCTTCCTTCTCGTTCTTGTATAATTCTATGGGGAAAAACTGGCTTCGTAGGCTGTCTATTGGAGCGGGTCCAGTAGCTTACTATAACCTCCTCATATATACATATAAAGTGGAAAGTATTTTTCTTCATCTTATATTTTTGATATTTAACACGTTAAGCGCCAAGCCTGTTTTGTCTGTCTTTCTGTTTGGGCCACGAGATAAGCTAGCCTTTAAGTTCTTACCGAATAGTACTTCAATTCTGAATGCTTAGACTTTATATAAAAATAACACCAATAAAAATATCTGTATCACTGAATTTCGAAAGAAATTAGCTGTGCAGTGCACCTCACAAATTGGCGGGACGAAGACGAAGACATTCCATCTAGCAGTAGTGCAAATACTTTTACGTAAAAAAACCTCGACACAATCTAAACAAAAACCCCTGGAAAAGCCTCTGAAGTGCGAAGATATTGTAAACTATGCTACGAAGAAAATGCGCATAATTTGGTAGAGAAATAGTTAGAAAATTGACTAAGCAAGTTGCCACATTTTGTTGCCACTTGCGAAGGACAACCGTTTTTATGTTTACCGTGTTGCAATAAAATTCATTAAAATGCATTAATGGTATAATCCTGTAATAAATGAAAGAAAATTTTAAATAAATTTTCAGTAATTACTTAAAACAATACAAATTTGTTAGTTTTATATCATGTTTTACACTGTCAGTCACTGGTGACTGACGTGGCACTCAACGTTTTAAAAGGTTATTTCTGTAAATGATCCGACAATAAATAAGGGAAGAATACAGGCATAGGAAGGAAAGAGGTTATTAAAAACAATATAAGTTATGTATAAACACATAAAAAAGGAAAAAAGAAAAAAGAGCTGTATTGAAAGCAATCTGAGAGCTTTTTCATAGTCTAAAAGTTATTGAAGAAATCGAATAATGTGTCGCCAGTTTATTCAATAAAAAGTCTGGAACGATTGAACTGAATTTTTTATTTTATTTATTCTAAATTCTTTTGATTGCAGATCTGAAAATTGCTTTGCTGCTGTTTTTTCAATGCGTATTTTATATCTGTTTTATGTAAATCTGAATATTTATAGACCTTTCTCCTGTTTTAATAAATAAAATATAATAAAGACTGAGCGATCCCACAAAGCATAAAGAGTTCACTATTTCACCGATAAATACATATTACATTTCTTTATCTTATATTTCTGACATTTAAAAGATTACTGCTCTAAATGGTCTTCTAATAAAATGGAAAAAATGAGATAAGTGGATTAAACGTCATTAAAGACGATGCCAGTTAAGTGCAAATAATTAACAAAAAATGAAAATAAGAAAAACTCTATTAAAAGTAATATATAAAATTACAGCTAAAAAGCCTTGAAGAGAACACAATTTTTTTTTCTTATGTAAAAATAAAGTTGAGTTAAAAAATTCATGAAGTCACAAAAATATACATTTAAACATAATTAAACATAATTAACAAAGTTGACTCGTAACAATAAAGTACGTCTACTCTCAAAGAAACCTCACCTCTTCAATTGAGGTTAGGAGACGCCGGATATGACACATGCTTTACAGTCAGCTATTAAAAAATATGCTTTTTGCAGTTGTTGAGCAAATTGTAATTTTTGCATTTTTGGTCAGGTTTTTGGGTCAAATTCTCCACTGTGTACCGCGCCATGTTACCCTGCGTTTAAGAAGGACATTAAACTAGAAAACAGGAATTCTGCTTTTTCAGAATTTAGTGTGGCCCCCGACGAAAAAAATATATATGCACATAAATATAGATAATACAAAATATAATTCAGCTTTAAGGCTTAAAACAAACGATTTTATTTCATATAAAATGATGCTATTCGCATCCTCTGAAGAATTCCTCATTTACTATCGAGTCTTAAAAATCTACAGTAAAGTATTCATAGGACGTCACTATCGCTAAATAATGCACAAATCAAAAAAAAAAAAAAAAAAAAAAAAGGTTATCTAATGATTGATATGCCTTCATTTGTTTGTAATGTAGTAAATTAAATTAAATATAGTTTATAATATTAATAATGTTTTATCTGAAATCATTCATTTATATTTTTTCAAAATAGCACGTATTTTAATTACTTTTTTTTCAGCAGCTATGGGAAAATGGCAACAAAAAGATATAATTGCTATATTCCAACTATTTTTACTTTACTTTCTACAGAAATGGAGTATTTGAGTTGCCAAAATTAAACAAATGGCTGTAAAAACAACGAAAAAATTAATATCTCAAAAATAAATGGAGATGCAGTTTTTAAACAAATTGCATTAAAAAGTACTTTTTTTTCCCACTACGGCGGCATAAAAATTGAAAATGTGCGATGCTTAGAAGTTTAAAAATTGCAGTAGAGTATTTAAGATTACAATGATACATCTGCTTTGTTTTAGGGTTGGCTTGTACAACGGAACGTTATTTTTTGGAGATGACATTTTATTTGCTGGGAGAAAGAAATAGCATATCGGGGGCAAAATATCCCCAATTATTTTACAACCTAAACTTATTAATTTATCATAGTACTTTAAATTTTATGAACTTTCAGTGCTTTCCAGCATTAAAAACGCGTCCTTCTATTTTAAAATAGCCACACTGATAAAAATCTGCAAACTGTCCAGTCACCAGTATATAACCGTAATTTAACCATATTAGTTGACCCGCCCGGCGTTACCTGGGCAGAAACTGTGCCGGGACTGTCATTGAAAAATATAATAATTATTTGGCACAGACGTCATATACACACCACGCCAATATAAGAGTATATCCACAGTTATGCGCCGAAACGTTTAAATCAGTAAGTTCGATTTCAGAAGCAACGCGTTCGCCCATGTGACGGTTATTAAGCCTATCCTGGCGATCGCTTATGCTCTATATTTGACGCTGTTCTTGATCCAATCTATTTCGATTTTCTCTTCTTAATACGGTTTCTTATTCACTTTTAAGCATTCGCCGAGATCTTTTACGGGCATTTCTAATGATATTGTGAAGTTTCATAATTACAGCGAAAGAGAGAACATAAATAAATAATCGCGAAACGTAAATAAGTCGGATTTACCTCCGCCTAAATCCTGCCAAATGACTTTTACACAATAACCAATGAGATGCGTTTCTTGGGCATTGCCATTAAACAATAACAAATAATCGCGATTTCTGTGCCACGTACGTTAGCGTAATATATATGTATAGATTCTGACTACAATACGGTCAGTAATATCGTCGGATACGCTTAATAAAATAGTTAGATAACCGTTTGGATCGGATTGATTTTACAGTTTCCTGTCGATTTTGAATTATGCTGGAAATATTCGGTTGTTCGGTAAGTTCGTGCCCACTGGTAACTATTTTTATATTCCATTCGTACCACTATTTTAAAAAATACATTTTATAGTATATTTCTGTTGCAGATGTTGTCAAAGTATATATGAAAGATTTTTATTTAAAAAAAATGGTGCTAAATGAATTTAAAAATATCACGTGACTTGAGAAACAAACTTTGACTGTCAGAAACAAATTCCTTGCATTTGTTTGAGACATTATGACCCTCCCTCCCAACTCTCCAGATATTGCTTCGACCGACTACTCTTTGTTTCTTTTCCTCAAAAATTTTCTTCGCCAAGAAAAATTGACTTTATGAATGACATAAAAAAGAATCTCGATCAGTATTTTGCCATCAAATCACAAATATTTTGGAATTAAGGAATTATGGGAAGAAGGTTGTAGAACAGAATAGCACCTAAATAATTTAATAAAGGGACAGGACCGGCATTTATGAGACTTTTCACATCTTCTTGGGAAAAGGGCAAGTTTTTGGATCTAATCCAGAGATAACAATGTCAGGATGACATAAGTCTTCATGCAGCTGTTTTAAATTCACTTCTGGATTAATTATAGCAGTTATTCTTGAAAATGCATCTGCATTAGCATTCTTACTACCAGGGCGGTAAATTATATCAAACTTGAAGCAAGACAAGTCAAGTTTCCAGCGCAAGATCTTTTCATTCTTGATTTTGCTAGAGTAACGTTTGTCAAACATGAATGAGACAGATCTTTGATCAAAAGTCCTTCCGGCCAGTGCCGGGAGGAAGAGGTAGCTTTCATATTCCTTATTTTTAAAAAGCAAGCTTATATTATTCAAACACACGAAGCTCAATTTAGTGGAAACCAATTATAGGAGATTCAATACTAATTTTTATCAGTACTAAATCATTATGAATGAGAATTTCGCGAAATTAGTCAGCTTTATCCAAGCTGCTTTTATTTAAAGTAACTTACTTTTGGTTGCCAAATTTGGCGATATCTTGAAGTTCCTGCCATTTTAAGACAACATGGTGGATGAGGCTAACGAGTGAACTTGGGCGAGACCTTAGTAATTCCTGCGCACATGCTCCCTCACATCGGAATCGGTTGATATATACAAGTGCTGTCGCAGGCAAAAAATCAGATTTTTCAAAATGTCACCCACATTAGAAATTGAAACTGCTATATCTGAGCCATTTTTTAAGATAAAGACAAAACAAAAAATGTTCCGGAATCCTTATATCATGGTCAAACATTTAAGAAAGAAACCTTTTCAATTTCTAATTTTTTTGCACCTCACTTTAAATATAATTTTTTACTTAATTTAATAGCCTCCATTTTGAAAAAAGATGGCTGATGAAGCTGGCCAGCGAACTTGGTCGAGACATTACGATATACTATCGACATGCCTTCTTACATCGAAATAAATACGCGTGTTATCACGTAACAAATATCAGATCGTTTCAAAATGTCAGACATGCCAGAAATTCAAAGTGCTATGATTGAACCATTTTTTAAGATATATACGAAACAAAAACTGCTCCGGAATCTTTGTATCAAGGTCAAACACATTAAAAAAATCTTTTTCATTTTTCAATTTTTTGATAACTCATTTTAAATTTAAAATTTTAAATATTTTTTAAATGGCCGCCCTTTTGAAACAAGATGACGAATGAAGCTGGCCAACGAACTCGGTCGAGAAATTGGTATGTACTATGTACACACCAAGTTACATCCAAATCGGTTCATAAATACGACTGTTATCGCGTGACAAAAATCAGGTCGTTTCAAAATGTCAGCCAAGCTGGAAATTCAAAGTGCTATAACTCAGCCATTATTTAAGATATAGACGAAACAAAAAATGCTCCGGAATCTTTGTATCAAGGTCAAACACATAAGAAAAAAATATTTTTCAATTTTGAATTTTTTGGTTCCACATTTCAAATTTAAAATTTTTTTTAAAAATTTAAATGGCCGCCATTTTGAAACAAGATAGCGGATGAAGCTGGCCAACGAACTCGGTCGAGGCATTGGTATGCACTATGTATACACGAAGTTATATCCAAATCGGTTCATAAATACGAGAGTTACAGTGTGACAAAGATCAGATATATATATATATATATATATAGCTTTTTTTCTCACAGAAAACGACGGATTCGCTTATATCATTGAATTCTGTACTCTTAATAACGTAATTCAATCTGTAAGCTTTTCAATTATTTTTTATCGGTATCCATATTCTTCTTTCTTTTTTTTCTTCCATATTAATTCTTGTAATATAGTAGAAGGCACTTTGTTTAATACATAGCAGCTTGTATATTTTATGTTTTTGATATCCATATTTAGTGTCATGGGGGGATACTGTATTATTGTCATTTCATTCACACCATCGCGGTTTTTGTTGGTGGTCGGTAATGTTTAATTAATGGTTATATATATATATATATATATATCAACTTTTGAACGGATGGTGGTTTCGGGTTCTGGGGGTCATGATCGATGAAAATATACCAAAATTTTTTGAAATCGCTTTCCTCCGAACGGCTGCAATAGGTAGCTTTTTGGAATGAAAGCTACCTAAAAAAGACTTCAAAATAATTTATTAAATTGACAGTTTTATGAACCGCACTCTTGTACGCGAATTATATGATTTTACATTAAATGATTTAAAAAAATCTGCAATTGTTTGCCCATTTTGTATTAAGGCTGTTCTCAATTGCTCTGCTCAACAAGCGTAAAACGTTTTGACACATATACAAATTCATTTTTTAACGGAAAGATATAAAATTGGAAGGCCTGACTATATGGAAGCGATTTTGTAATAGAGCTGTGTTTTCCATTTTTTGATCAAAAAATTACCTATTGAGTTATAACAGATTTTGATCACATGACAAACACTTTTTCACCCTTTCTTGAGCGGTTATTCTTCTTTCGCGCGAAATTCGGTTCAAAGCGCCCACTTTGACACTATTTCTGAAAAATATATTGCGTTTGCAAAAAAAAAAAAAAAAAAAAAAAAAAAAAAAAAAACAGTTAAACAGTCCGATTATATATTTTCCGAACTTCAACACCTGCTAGATTTCATGCATTTCCGGACAAAAATAAATTAAAACTTATGTGATAAAGTTGCCCTTTTGGATTTGAGAACAGCCATAATCAACAATCAGAAACAAAACCGTATAAAGAAGGAGGAAAATCGCCGGTCAGCGACTTTCTCGCCAAACAGATAGCGCTATATCACTTGATGAAAATCGTTGAAAATGAAATATTTTAAAGACGTTTATTTAATTTAATTTTTTTTGTTTTTGCTAAATTTCTAAAAAAAAAAAAAAAAAAAAATACGGAACCAATTTTGAGGAAATTTAAATGGGACCACTTCGAGATTATCCTCTTTCAATAATAATAATAGAAAAATCCCATGAATCGGTCGCGTAGTTTCGGAGTAATCGGTGAAACACACACATACACACATACAAATCGAATTGAGAACCTCTCTTTTATTTGAAGTCGGTTAATAAATTTTCTACACGAAAAAGATTTTTCCGGTAATTAATGAAATGTAGTGAAGACTTATTTACGTTTTATTGGAGTAAGAATATAATTCGGGCAGTGACATTAAAAAATATTAATAAAATACACTGTATGTATGAATAAAATATACTGTCTGTGTATGCGATGGCTAGCACAATCTACGGCACGTACGAGGCTGTGGATTTTTGCGAGACTAGCCCAAAGTCCTGATGCACCTGAGATTCAGAATTTTAAATTTCTAAAATTTAGCTGAGTTATTAATGAAACATTTTAAATGCTTTCAATCAATTCGAAAAAATGTTGCAGTTAACCTTTTGAAATTTTTTTTCAAAAAGGATCGTTTTTCCGAAAACGTTTTTCTTCTTTATTTCAACACCCTTCTAGGGCGCGATTTTATAGGTACTGACAAACCAAAATTATGACATAAAAAAATGAAACCTTCCTCTAATCGATAGTGTAATCAGTTTTAAACAATATGAATTATAACCCTTTAAAATATACCGACGAACGCAGGTCCCTTAGTGCCTCACGAAGACTATATTTTTTCTACGCTAAAAGTAGCTAAACGTCCGTATTTCAACACAATCTTTTTAGACAATCTCAATAGACCAGATTTACATGACCTACAAAAATTTTGAAATGTTCGGATGGTTCGAAACATTTTTTTTACAAAATAAAATGTGTGAAATGTCGACGAAATCAGTGAAAACCTTACATGTTTCGTTACGGTTTCGTGCACTTTCATTACGCATTGACTCCAAAAGTCAAATTACGCAGAAAATAAAATACCAAATAGCATATACTTTCAATTCAATATATTTTCGCGATTTTTTCTTTTAAAAATATAAATTCAGAAAAAATGGAGTTAAAGATATAAAATCATACAAATTTGAGGTTCATTTAAGAGTCATTAAACGCGGGCCCAGGCAACGCCCAGCTGGTCAGCCAGTATAAGATAAAGGAATATGTTTCAATTTATTGGTGAAATAGTGAACTCTTTACACTTTAAAGCAGGTGTGTCAAACTGCGGTCGGCTAGATATCACTAATTTTTTTTTAAAGAAATAGTCGACGCGACGTCTTCAATCGTAGAGATTCGATGGTTAGATATGGCAAGGATTACTATAAATTTTTAGTGGTACCTGCGGGGCCACAGTTTGATACCTCTGCTTTACAGGGTAGCTCTGGTACAAATTTTTAAACAGGCAAAAATATATAAATATTCAGATTTAATAAAAAAAGGTATAAAATACACATCCATAAAGCAACATAAAAAAAAAAATAGAATTGCTAACAAAAGAATTTAGAATGAATAAATAATAATAAAAAATACAATTCATTTCCTCCTTCCAGACATTTTATTGGATAAACTGACGGCACGTTTTGTTCTTTCGTCAATGACTTCCAGACTACGAAAAAATTCTCGGATTACTTTCAATATAGCTTTATGTATTTTCCATTTTCTTTCTTTTGTTTTCTTATATATAAAAGTTTACATATAACCGCCACCCGCATGAAATTGATTTACACGATCCGATGTAAATGTCTTAGTTAATACGTAAGATTTACCGATGCAATTTCATTCTTTTTCTGGTTGTATTTTGCTTCTCAAAATTTACTTATCGCCTTAGCTTACATCAGTGTTGAATCGAGGGGATGACCTGGGTGGACACCCCCCCCCCCGGAAATTTTGAGATTTTGTGTTTTCAATGGTGAAAAAGTGCAATTTCTTCCCCGGAACTCTATAATGTCCCCCCCCCCCGCCCCCACGGAGCCAAAAAAAAAGTCTCCCGGAGAAAAAGGCCTGAAATCAACACTGGCTTACTTACCGTCTAAATAAGACAAATATATTAAATTCTAATATAGTTTTTGTTGTATTTGGTTTACACTGCAATGTGCATTGGGAACTGAAGCAATAACCCCTTAATATAATAGTCATACCAAAGACTTTTAAAACTGTTACCCTAAGCGATAACTCGTACAAAAAAATACATTCCTCACTTTTTATAAGTCACGTTAAACACAACATTGGGCATCGTCCAAGGGCGCCAGGAAGTTTGGACCGTTGTAAAGGAACCAGATTATGACAGCAATTGTTTAATAGATATAAACATCTTCACTAATTTCCCAAGAAATCAACAGATGGGCCTAAACTTGTTGGCAGTGATTTATCAAGAATAATTAATGATTATTGATTTTGTTATTAATAATACAATAAATAATCAGTAAATTATTGATTATTTATTATTATTCTACATGAAATTTTAATTATGATTATTTTAATAATATTAATAATAAATTTATTATGATTATAATTATTGTTATTAATTAATTTAATTAATTCTAATCTATTCTTATTAATTGTTATTATTATTATTATTATTTTGTTTTATTATAATGATTATTATGATTATTTATTATGTATTATTGATTATTTATTATATTATTGTTTTTCTTTATCATTTACTATTCAAATTTAAAAATAGAGTCTACAGTTTTTTTTTTTCAAAAAGAGGCTCAACCTGGAATATGCATCGGGAATTGGAGGGTAAAAAAATATATATATTCGATCAAAACGACTGATTTGTCCTAAACTTTTAAACACAAAAATTTAAATGCATTTCTTTTAAACGTTGTATCTAAAATAAAGAAACACTACTAACAACCATACAGTCATAATTAATTTCTTTAGAATGTATTACATTAAAAAAGCATGCATTAAAAAAAATATTTTCGCAGAGAAAAATGTTTCTGGGGGACCAATGAAATGAAGATGTATTTGCATTTTACTGCAGTATAAATGTGATTTTCTTTCAAAAGTACCAGTAAAATATACTATATTCAAATATTCATGAGTTATTTAAGAGAACGAAAACAATTTAACGCCGAAAATAACGTAAGTTAAAAACATTAATGTCTTCCAAAAACAGTTTACTTGAGATTTACGTAATCTTTCAAAAATGCAAAATTATGTGCGTCACGAAATTGTTTCGATAATCACTGCAGTTTATTACTCCAAATACTCCATATTTTACTCCAAATGCTTATTTTGTACAGAGATTTTTGAAAATTTATGAGAAATAACTTAATTCATATTTAGAAATAGCTATTCGTGTAGCAATGGTAAATTGTTTGGGAATGATTATACAAATTGAATACGGATCAATATATACACAAGAACGAAAAATCATGCGTCCAGCATAGATTATGTAACACTTTCCAATATGCTCAGTAAACTGTAACAAAACTTCGCAGTTTATTAAGGTGAAATATGATGTCTAAACAAACAATTTGAAAAATGCATTTGAAAATCCAATTTCTGCTATTACAATAAAGTCGGAAAAATATTTTTTTTTTCAAAGCCCTGTATATGACCAATGGATTTGTATGTATACTACATAGTTGGGTACACCGGGGCTAGTTGATCCGCTTTTTCTTCTAATAATTAAAAAAAAATTCCAATTCAACATTTGAAAATCCAATTTCTGCTATTACAATAAAGTCGGAAAAATATTAGTTTTATTTTCGAAGCCCTGTATATGATCTGTGGATTTGTATGTATACTAAATAGTAGTGTAGACCGGGGTTAGTTGATCCGCTTTTTCTTCTAATAATTAAAAAAAAAATCCCAATTCAACATTTGATAATCCAATTTCTGCTATTACAATAAAGTCGGGAAAATATTAGTTTTATTTTCGAAGCCCTGTATATGATCTATGGATTTGTATGTATACTAAATAGTAAGGTAGACCGGGGCTAGTTGATCCGCTTTTTCTTCTAATAATTAAAAAAAAAATCCAATTCAACATTTGAAAATCCAATTTCTGCTATTACAATAAAGTCGGAAAAATATTAGTTTTATTTTCGAAGCCCTGTATATGATCTATAGATTTGTATGTATACTACATAGTAGAGTAGAACGGGGCTAGTTGGCCCGCTTTTTCTTCTAATACAGTCGGATCTCTATTTAACGAACCTCTATTTTGCGAACTTTTACTTGGAACCAAGAACATTTTGCAAATTTCTTTGCAAAATAACCTCCAAATAGCGAAGTGTATTCTCTATTTAACGAACTTTTCCTTGGGATCTAAATTTCTTTTTCTCCCTATTTCTTCAAATATTACTGGACATTTTAAACTTATTCTTTCGTTTAACACATTTTATGATGATCAATGACCATGAACAGGTCTTACCCAAGCACCTAACTCACCGAGAGCAGTAAAATCATTGTGATTCTTTGCTTTCCCTCCAAGAAGAGCAAACTTTCAATATCCCCTTTTAACACTAGATTAATTTTAACCACAATTATTCTAATTGGTAAATAAATCATTAGTGTTAGCTGGGTTAGAAAGTTCCACAGATTCCTCTGGGATAGCTCAAATGGTAAAGCACTGGCGGCTTCAGCCAGGAGATCCCTGGTTCGAATCCTGGCCCGGACAATTTTCGCCCAGTTGGAATTTTACATCTATCCCTTTTTAACCGTCAATGGAGCTGCCCCGTGTCCTTAAACTATAGTTTCCCGTCTTCTAGACTGTTGCTCATGATCAGTCGTGTTGGTAATTTCGGTTCTTGTAGCTCGAAAATGTAAAAGCGAAAGTGCTTGAGCAGGGGCGTCGTCATGGGGGGTATGGGGGTGGGGGGGAGCCTCCCCCCCCCAATATATGTGAAGTTGGGAAATTTGAGCTTAGAGTTGGGAAATTCTAGATTTTTGAGACA
Organism: Maratus speciosus; assembly: GCA_963932465.1. NCBI lineage: Eukaryota > Metazoa > Arthropoda > Arachnida > Araneae > Salticidae > Maratus > Maratus speciosus. The sequence continues at coordinate 272,089,654 of OZ010794.1, forward strand.
TTTTCTTTTTTTAAAGTAATAGTAAAAAAAATACGAAATTTTTATTGTTTTGGTGATTATTTTGAGTACTGCAATAGTAAACAAGTTAAATTATCAAAAGAAATACAAAAAGAAATCAGCCACACTCAATCTATCATTGTATTTTTCAGTTCTACAAAAATATTGTGCATCTACCAGACCTAAATTTCTCTATTCCTGTGCATCAATAAATGACTAACCAGTTCCTTTATTTCCTCCAAAACTTTGTTCCTTTCTCAAAAATTTCACCCTACCTCCTCTTCTCCTCCCAAAAGAGAATCCAGCTATTTTAATCCAAAGTGATTGCATCTTCTTTTGAAAATTGGAGATCACTTGTAGCACAACAGAAAGGAATGTAGTAACCTACTTGAAACACAGCTATGGGAAAGAAGATTTGATGAGTTTTCACAACTTTTTTGACTAATTTTGCGATTTTTGGACAATATTTTACTCATTCTTGTGATTCTTTTGCCTCAAAAATTAGTTAACCCTTCGCTGTCAAGTAAAAAGCGTTATATGAGCAAATGCGGATATAAGAAGTCGTTAGTTTAGATAAATTTGTCACATTTTACTTTTATTTGTGTGCGGAAATATATATCAGTCCTGTTCGTTTACATTTATATATGTTTATAAAATTTTAAACCAAAAGTACAGTGTTCTGTATTTAACCCTCTGTCTAGCAGAAGGGTCCAATGGACCCGACATGTACATTCAAAATATTTATTCAAACCAGAAATTTCTTCAAAACAAACTAAATGTATAAATCAGACAATAATAAGTTAAATAAACAAATTAAATAGTTTTAAGTAAAAATTCTGGTGTAGAATGTTTTTATAAAACTTGAGTAAAATTTCCGGTAGTTCTAGGGTTAAAGCTGTTCTAAAAAGTTACTATAAATCTCAGGACGAAGAAACCCTTCATAATAGGAAAAGAGTTTTCGTGTAAGATTTCGGAGCATTTAAAAATCCATTAGAGGATGAAAAAGGTAAAAAATGGACGATTTTAATTTGGAACAGAAATATGACCATGAAAGCAGTCCATCAACTGAAGAAAAAATAGACATGCACTGTAACACTGACACGTTGCACTTGAATAAAATTTTAAAGAAATAAAAATTTCCTTACAGACAAGCTCACAAACAATTATGAATATTAGGATGTGAATGGAGAAGCTGAGTTCCTAAAGCACAGTAGGTAAACGGTTTCACCAAAGGCAATAGATAAAAATAATAGCACAGCAATCGACATTGATACACATAAGTTTTTTAGTAAAGAATTATAAGAAATACAAGCAAATTTCGGGAATTTAGTAATGGGCTTAAATGACAATGTTCCCTATATCAAGAGAATATTGCAGCAATGCATTTCATATTTAAATTACAATTGTGCAAGGGAAAAGTTAATAATGTTTCCACCTGGATATGAGAAACCGGATGTACATGATTTGCAGAGACAAATAGAAATAAACCAAATCCCAACTCACTTAACAAACCTTTTACTCGTGCCATGAAATTCAAAGACTATTTGGGTCACGCCGTGAAACTATATACTCGTACCTTAACATTCACAGCAGCTTATCTTTATGGCGTTGCATCTAATGAAAGAATCTTTAGTCAAATAAAAATTTAGGAAACATATATTGCAAGCTACAATGAGGGATGACAGACTTGACAGCCTAATGCTTTTAAAATATGACAGTGAAATAGGGAATTTGATCAAACTAAGCGATGTTATTAACAGTTGGGCTTCTTTGAACACCACAATAATTAATATTAAGTGAAAACTAGTCGGATGTGCCAATCTCAAAATTTTCTTCTACTCCATACATGTTAATGCCTCAAAATTTGCAATCACAGTGCCAAAATTAAATGACAATTCTTTGCCTATAATAACAAACTCTAAAGGTGTAGATTTGTTGAACTGTGTGCATTTAAAAAGGAGATATAAGCATAGCATTTTTTAAACAAATCATTGAATTTTGGCAACCAGCCTCCTAGATGTATGCATACAAAATTCCTTACTCAAAGTGCACAGAAGTGATAGCTTTGGACAGTATAGACACAAGCCTAATAAGGATCAATTTATGTGGAAGTGCTACTTATGTGGAATATGAAGTTTGATTAAATTCCGTGCATTAGTTTTTGAGATACAGCTATCGCAAAATCGTGAAAAATGCTGCATAGCAGTGCCACCTGCTATATGATATACATAAAAAGCTAATCTGCATCAAATTATGTCAAGGTTTAACAGAATATGACGTTTGATCAAATTCCGTGCAATAGTTTTTGAGATATAATTATCGCTAAAATCATGTAAATCGTGAAAAATGCCGCATAGCAGTGCCACCTGTTGGACGATTTACACCAAAAAACAAATCAGCACCGATTTTTATCAAGATACAGTCAAACCTCGTTAACACAAACTGTTTCCGATTGCCTCGTCCAGTTGTATGTAATATAGTTAAGTTCCGATAACACGAACTACTTTTAATACGAACAAAAAAGTTTCCCCCTGAGTGTTCGCGTTAACGAGGTTCGACTGCATAAGTGAATCTCTAAAGTTTTATTAAATTTCGTGCATTAGTTCTTGTGTTAGAGCGCCCACAAAATTTGTATCACATATAGACAGACAGATATTTTCTAAAAACCGTCGAATCGTGTTCAGGACTTACTAAAACGTATAAATCAGTCTAAAACCGGAAGTCGAATTTTTTCACGAATCCAATACTTTTTTCTTGTAAAGATAGAAGAAAGTAAAAAGCGTATTTATTACTTTCTTCTATCTACAATAGAAGAAAGTGTTGTAATCGAAATTTTTTTCGACTTCCGGCTCTGTGATTGCGATTTTTGTATACTTTTCTTGATTTTTCATAGTTCTATTGTCCATCGGCGGCTCGTGCAAAGGCGGGAACTCACTTCCTGCTAAGCCAGCTATTCGCAAACATCTGATAACAACAGAATAAGGAAAAACTATTAATTTTAACAAATATCATGATATAGATTAACTCGTTTTTTGTTCATTTAATTGACTGAAACAGGAATTTAAGATGAAAATCAAAGTTGGTATAGTAATGAACTAATAATATTGAAGTATTAACATGTGTAACTAGTTTTTGAAATATTAAGATGTATAAGATAGAAGAAAGTTTTGAGATTGGTACATCCAACTAGTTTTTTTTAGTAAACAAACCCATAATTAGAATTTTTATGTTTTCAGTTTCAGAATTTTTCTTTGGAAAGGAACTTTTTATGCAAAAGTATCATTATAATTATTACACACGTTGTGCATATCATTTTAGTCGAAAATTGGAGCAATTTGTTTCAAGTTGGGAAATTTTCGAATTCTCCCCCCCGAAAAAATATCTGTCGCTACGCCCCTATGCTTGAGCATCAAAGAAAACAAAATTATTATTGATGAGGTGGATAAAGGTATGAAGAAAAAGAATACTGCTTTAAAATGTGGTATTCCTCCATACAGTTTATCAACCATAATAAAAAATCGTGATTTTAATGTAAAATTGTTTTTTTAACTGAAAATACAATGCATTTCCAGAAAATGTTTTGTTTCATTCTTATTTCCCTTGCAGATTTCTTTTTGATGGGTAAAATAAGTAAAACAAATAGATATAATTTATAAAAAAAGTGTGACTAATTACTTTTTAAAATTATATTTAGTGTTTAAGGACTTAAAATGTGTTTACGTAGTTTAAAGGATTTTAAAGGGTGACTCTCTATTTAACGAATTTTCCACATAACGAACTTTTTTTCGGAATTTAGCGACTTCGTTAAATAGAGGTAAGACAGTAATGAAAAAAAAAATTACAATTAAACATTTAATTTTTTTTTATGTTATCACTATCAGTGTATTTTCGGGAAGAAGTCATAATAGTAAAATGTGAAAATATTAACTATATTAATTTAGAAGCTCAAACTGACACCAAGTCGCTTGGGCCAACCTGCCCCGATTGCGGGGTAAGTTGGCCCACGTCACTTTTTAATGTTCTGATAGTGTAGAAGTTTAAGAAATGTTCAAAATTTTCCCATCTTAATTTTTATTTCGTGCGAACGAAAACACAATATAGCCTAAAGAAAATCTACCATACAACGTTCCTTAATGAAGCCATAAAATTATAAAAATGTAAAATTTTTAATTCGAGAAAAAAAAGACTGAAGTTTTAAAAAATCATTATATAGATATAAACAGAATTAATTGCTTAACTCGATATCATTTCACCATTACAATGAAGACAAACATGAAATAACCTGCCCCGTGGCAAATGGGCCAACTAACCCAATATCCCCTTTTTTTATTTTTCATGACTGTAAGGAATTATTCTGAAAGCATTTCAATAAACAAACATATCCTACAATAACTACGAACAATTATTTTTCTGAATACTATCTATCAAAATCTAAAGTGTAATCTACAATAAATAAATAAATAATAAATAAAAATAAAAAAAGATTATTTATAAGAGAGGAAATTTATTCACCTATGCAAAATTTTCAAAATTCTCGCTAGTTCTTTAAGGAACGTTCCGATTTAAATGGTGCTGGTGTTGGAGGAGGAAAGCGAAGCAACGCATACTTGGATGGACTGACAATGCCATCTAACAGAAAGTTAAAAAAATATTGCAACTGGGCCAACATGCCCCTATGGCCAGGTAACCCTGCTCTATATGCTAAAATTGAGTTCACTGATACGAATAGCACAGTTGAAAATTTCCATTCAGCAATTTCCGTGAATAAACAAAAATACTTGAACTTTATTGCAGCCCTGTATAAGATCTATAGAATTTATCCACACCAAGTAATATTTAAACAAGCGAGAAATTGCACGTCAAACGTGGCAATTGTGGTCCGTTCCTACTATAAGGCTAATGTCAGACGAACGTCTTTTTACACGCTTTTTTCCTTACATATTATCCATACACAATGCCGAAGACGTCCATCTGACATTAACCTAACTAGTTTTATAAATATTTTTTGCACCGCATATTGTACTGGATGTATATTTTAGTGCACTTCATAAGTACGTATCAATTTCATTCTGTTTAAAAGGCTGTAACATCATAAAAATACACTTAAAATAATTTTTTCCCATTGGTGTAACGGAAAACTTTTGACTGTCCCTGTCATTTAACAGTAAATCCGATTTTCATAAAATTTAAAATGACTCGACAAAATTTTGCAACAATTATATATTTAAAATTTCAGACCATTCGGTTGGATAGTTTTTGCCCTGTTATATGCGGACGGACAGACAGACAGACGGATCGAACGACGACTATAGATGCTACGTAATTACGAACGCACCTAAAAATGGTTCAATTCAAAAACTCGTACCAAAACTGAAAACGTACTTCCAGCAATTACTGTTCATAGACTTCAATAGTTAATTTTTTTCTGTAGCCAAATTCTTTTGTGTGCCCCTATAAATGAACGGTATATTTTATTCACACTCTATTCTACAGTAAGCGCTGTATAGTACACCATACTGATACATATAAATTCCAGTATGTTTAAAATAGTATGATATCATTAAAATACACCGAAAACGATTTTTCCCCATAGACCGTTATCTAATGGAATTCTTTTGAGTATCTCGGTAAATGAACCGCGTAAATGCTATACACATCATCTGGAATACCAAACATGCCATAGTGATAACAAATAACATCTATCAATTTCATCTCGGTCGGACTATATTTACGCAAGTTAGAACATGGACGGACCGACAGAGAAACCGAATTCATAAACACTTTTCAACTTTGATTGAAAGTGTTCAGAAGCTTACTTTCTCAAAACAAAAAATTGCGTAAAAATCCACAAATTTTTATAGGAGTAGTTCCTCTTTCCCTTCTTTTAGGATTTATATTGTGATCTTATACTCATATAATTTTTTTGTGCTTAATTTATTTTCACAAGATTTAAGGGCTTTTTTTTAGATGCTTTCATAATTAAACACCTATAGTCGTCTTCTGGTTCGTCCGTCTACCTGTCTGTACGCATATAACTGCGCAAAAACTACCCAGTCGAATGGTTTGAAATTTAATGCATATAATCGTTGAGAAATGTTGTCGAGTCATTTCAAATTTTATGAAAATCGAATCAAAACTTAAAAATATATTAATACAAGTTTTCTTCCTTCTATTAAATCCTATCATACGTCATTAACTCAATGATATCAACAACCATCATGATTCTAGATTGCCATGGTGTCCTATTTAAGATGGAATCCTATTATTTCCGTATTACTAAGTTTAATATACATAATCGCAATAAATTTTGTATTCATGCATTTTTGCCTAAGAGTGCAACAGCTATTGCACCGAGATCCGAATATTATTAAAACTAGTTATAGTATGAACGCACATCATTTGCCATGTTTGACGTACAATTTCCGACTTGTTTTCTCTTTATTAGACTATGCATAAACTATGTATAGACTATGTATAAAATAAAATTTTATTTCATTTCTGTTAAGTATAAGAAGAAGTATAAGAATAAGTGTACGAAGTCCTTAATGGGTTAAGGTACTTAAAGATCAAGAGCTATAGAAAACCACTATTTTATTAGTAAATATCAATCCAACATAATCAAGGCAGGAAATATAGTAGTAATTATATAATTTAGTCCTGCACATTTTACAACTTAAAGGTTTTGAAACTGTAGCGGAAAATACATGTGCTTTATAAACTCTAATGATATCTCCAATATTTATAGAAGAGTACTTTTTTAAACTTTTCTTTATGATATGTAAATGTCTACTGTAAATGATCTTTCAATAAAAAGAAGAAAAAAAAACATAATCAGAAAAAATCAACAAAGTCAAACTAAGTTAGGAGCATCCATTTATAAAAAATCTGAATTGAAGTTTATCTAAAAACTTTTTAAAAGCTAAAAGGCAATATAGATTACAAATAATATGACGCTGCCGATGCAGTCAATAAAGGAATATTTAGGAAAAAATGTGAATTCTTTTTTTTTTTTAAGTTTAAGGCAATTACTTTTTTTAGCTCTGTGTTCTATGATTATTTTATAAGTAATTTTGTTTTAACGGTGCATTCATATCATCTGTAGGTATTTTAAAAAACATTTTTTCTTTCTTTTACCATATAAAAAACATACTTAGTAATGATGATGATTTCTACGCATTGTAATGTAAATTCTTTGGTAAAGAAATTAGATTTAGATTGGCTTTCGATATTCAAGTTAGAAAAATTTAATGTGTTTCAGTTACATTTTCCCAGTATGAAGCACTCATAACCCTTTGTTTTCATATATGTTAATATGTATATTATAAAATAAAAACAAGCTCGTGAGTAACGCTCATTGTATGTCGATTGTGGCAACACCTATTAATAAATTTAGCTTTTATTGCAATTTGTTTAACTTATAAGCATAGCACAGTTTCAATTTTCACACTGTACTCTGTAAAAAAACCCCGTAAATTTTACAAAAAAATCCTGTCAGCCATGTTAACAGTTTTCCTCATGGAACTATTATTGAGTCGATCGGAAAGTCGTGTCTTGTTGGGAAAATCAATTCGTACCGGAAAATTCTACCCTGTAATTATTAGACATCGTAATCAATGTCCAATAATTATATGATAGAATTTTCCGGTACGAATTGATTTTCCCACACGACACGACTTTCCGATCGACCCAATAATAAAGAGGAACTGACATATCCAATCTTCACCTGTAACCGCTTTCGCAGAGGTTGATTACCGTCGCGGGGGAAACTTCCACCAGTAAATTTAAATAGAAATTTTAAATACCTTATTAATGGAAAATTTCAGTCATAAATAATAGCAAAAACCCATATTATTTTTACTGGAGGAAGATTACTTCCACGCTAGTCAGTCTCTGCGTTTCCACCATATTGTGACAACCTAAACAACCTCCTGCTAGTGTCAGTGAAAAAATTATATTATCTGGGCAAACTGACACCAGTAAAAACAAATAGAAATTTTCACCATATTTGTGAGGGAAATTTTCCATGGATAAGCTGTGTCGTAATTAAATATTCTTGTGCGGATAAAATATGCAAAGAACAATATTGCCGACGATATTAAAGTGTGGCGTGAATAAATGACTTTAGTTGCAGTAAAAATAAATTAAGAATGGTCTTACTTAATGAGAAACAGATGACTCAGAGGCTTGTTCATGGAAGACAAGTAGTTACGATAAATCCAACTTTATTAATCACATGGAGAGGTAGGAAAGTATATTAGAGAAATTCAACTGGTCACCGTACAAAGTAGAAAACGTTCCACGTAGATTATTAAACTTGAAAGTAATTTCATGACGTTAATGAATGCTGGCTGATGCTGGTTAAAATTATTCCTTAGAGAATGCTTTGATGATAAAATGTCCAAATAGAAATGCATAAAATAAAATGCCAGTGATCGAAGAACTTTTGTGGATCGCGAATTCGCTGTGGAAGAACATCGTAGTCCTAGAACGGTGATTGCCGCTCTTTGAATTAGGAGCGCGGCCCGAATTCCAAAGGGACAATTAAAATGCCGAAAAATATAATATCAAATTTTTGTAAAATCTGTTAAAAACTAGTTGCACTTGGTATATATACCATGAAAACGGGGTTTACAATAGTGCATCCAAAATTAATTTTAAATCTAGTAGTTAAATTAAAATTACGTATTATGAGCAGCGCGTATAAAAAAAAGAAAGAGAAAACAGAAACTATCTGAAGAGAGAACGTGCTTTTAATTCGCGGAGCGAAGACTCACCCCTTTCATTACGCAGCCGGACGTCACTGCGATACGCGTCAGTCTAAAAATGGATCATAGTAGGAGGGGAAAAAGCTATCTGTTACTTTCGGTAAAAAAGGAAAGAAAAAAAAAAGCGATTTGAACGATGTTCAGTCGAAAAGAAAACATTTAAAAGGGGAGAAATAAGAATGCTGCATTACAATTAAAAAATAAATGTGATTACTACATCACATTACCCTCATTCGCCGAACAATATTTTGGTTGACCAAAAGGTGAAAAAGGTAAATCTTGAAAGAGCTTTTTCAACAAAGGGAAAACAAAATTTTGAAATCCAAGGCGCAAAAAATGTAGAATAAAATTTAAGTTTAAGTTTAAAAGCCATAAGAAAAAAATTTTAAGTGCATGTGCACATAAGTATAGTGAACGTACATGTAAAGTGACCTAAAGAGAAAAAAAAAAGAATATACATCAAGTAGTACATTCAAATTTCAACAGTATACATAAAATGATAGTAAACAATAATAATAAGCCCCATTGCAATCATAGGCAAAGAAAGGCACCTTCCTGTGAAATGATCTCTACAAATTAAAATATTACCCTATATAATATTTTAAACTTTATAAATCCAAAAGCTAAATAAATTTTTAACCAAAAGAGACCACAAAAAAATTTTGAATTCAATAAGATAAAAAGAAGGTACACTTATGAATCAAAATTTATAAAGTTGCAAAAGTAAAGCAACATAAAGTCAGAAGTACCCTCTCTAAATACTCTAACTGCGTAGGAAAATAATAATAAATTATGAATTTCTACATTTATAAAAATATGTTGCAGTGAGACAGCAACAAAATTCGAGAATATTTTACTTGGTATATTCCGATAACCTAGGACTTAAATTTCATTAATCATAATAGATTAAGAAAAATTGTCATAATCAGGAAAAATTTTAAATTACCAACAAGTGTACCATAAAAATATTTAGTTTAATTCCTTCAATAATTTGATAGTAAAATTTAAATTTAAGTTTCAATGCTTGTAAAAAAAGTAAAAGAAAATTATTTTAAATTAACTTTAAACAACAGTTGAAATTAAATTAAAGAACTGCAAAATTAAAAAAAAATACTGTAAACAGATAATCCTTGATGATAGCATGGCCATTGGAAAACATCCAGGTACCCTGTAAACACATTTATAACAATACACAAAAACATACCAGACTCCGATGCGCATAAGAGACCTGTGAAATCTTGTGCAAGAGATAATCAAATAATCAGCATAGAAAAAAAAAAATAATGTATTTTACAGATGTAAAGAAGCTCTTTGTATAAACCACAAATGGTTGGATAAGAATAGTACAGTTGAACTATTCAGTCACTTAGATTTTATTGTAAAATGCATAATTCAAACACTCTGTCATCAAATAGGAACACTTAGCAGAATATGCACACTGTGAAGGAAAAATTGGTAAACACTGCTGGCAAAAAGAAGACAAACCCAGTTTATGTAATATAACTTTATAAGAATTTTAACATTATTTAAAACGTTAATAAGTAAACGTGAAAGTTAATGTAAAATAAGTTTATAAGAATCTTAAAATTCTTTGAAAAGCAAAATAAGTAACTGCAAGAATTAATGCAAAATAAGTTTATAAGAATTTTAATATTCTGTGAAACGTAAATTAGGTAAACATAAAAACTAATGAAATATAACTTTATAAGAATTTTAACATTCTTTAAAATGTAAAATAAGTAAACGTAAAAGTTACTACAATATAAAAGTATCAGAATTTTCACATTCCTTGAAATATAACATAAATGCTTATCTACCCATCTCCTTTTTCTTTATGATATATAAATGTCTTTTGAAAATGATCTTCGATAAAAAGAAAAAGAAGAAAGAGACGATGAGAAGAAAAGTTATCAAAGACGAAGTAAGTTATAATAAAAAATCTGTAGAAATCTGTACACTGAAGTTAAACTGAAAAACTTTTTTAGAAAATAAGGCAGATGATAATACGTTGCCAATATAGTCGATAAAGTGTATATTTGGGAAAATGTGAATTCAATTTTTTCTGTATAAAGTTTTAGAGAATTAATTTTTGCAGCTCTTTTATGTAATTTAATTTTTAGTAATTTTATTTATCCGTGCATTTATAACATCTGTGTTTATAAAATCGTTTACAAAAACTATTTTTTTTATTGTGTCCTATGAAAAGATTTTAGTAATGATGATGATGGTGGTGAAAATCATATGGCTTTACAATGGGCAATTTTCGGTTAAGTTTTAATTTAGATTAGTCTTTGACACGCATGATGTAAAGTAAGTTTTGACCAAAATTATGCCAGATTTTACGGAAGTTTGCAGGCAGTATGAATAAAAGTTTTAAAAGGCGTCATGTACACTCACAGAAATACTTTCTCCAATTCACGGAAATATGCATGGCAACACTGCTACCGGTATATATCCGATAATAGAAGAAATTTCCGTTCTTGACAGAAAATTTTCGTAATCTGAAAAAAGTAGTTTTTTTTTTTTTTTTTTTTTTTTTTTTTTTAAATGCGCGTCTCTTTCTTCCGTGGATCCACTTAGTTTAGAAACTGGGACCACGCAGCGAGCACTTGGTAGAGGGAGAATTTAATATGAAGATACAGGTTACCTACAAACGGGCGAATTAACTTTCTTGTTCAGAAAGATCGGAAATTTAAACTCCAATTGCAGGGACATTTCGTAGTTATGAAAAAAGGGTTGGTGTTTTAACACTTATAAAATAATAGAGGAACGCTTAAACATAACTGAGAACGCTTAAACATAAATGACATTTTGAAAGGTAGGGTTATAGCTGCTAAATGACATAAAATGTTAGACTGTGAACCAACCCTTTTTTCCAGAGCCATCTCCTGAAAAAAATTAAGAATTATTAACCGCCATACTTGGTAGGATGCGATCAATTCTCAATTAAATAGTTTCAGCTGAGTAATTGAATTTATACATGCAAAATAATATTAATGTTAATGCTCTTAATTTACTATGGCTATATGTAAAACACAGTGGTGTAGTCGTAAAAAATTCAGAGGGCATACGCTCTAAGCAGAGGGTATATGTTCAAGGCACAGGCTATACCCTAAAGTGTATATATTATAGCTTTTTGAGAAACAGAGGGTATACGGTGTTCCTTAAAAAATCCAGAAGGTATACGGCGTATACCACCGTATATCCTCCACTACATCCCTGGTAAAGCATATTTGTTGAACATGAAAACGTTTATTTGAGAACTGATTAGCAACCGAAAAATCGATATTTCAGGTTAAGAAAGCTGATTAATAGTATTAATGCATTATAGAAACTACTCGGAAACGTTTCCGAAAATCAGTGGCAGCAAAATAAATATTCCCATTATAAATCATTCTTTAAATGTTGAAAATACAGGGTACCCATAAAACAATGTCCCAGTTTCAATATTATATTATAGAAGTTTAATTTAGACAACTTACCTACAATAAATCATACATTAAATTGAAGGTAAACTAATCTAGCTTTTCTGATAAATGTTCAATATGTGCACCTTTAATTATACGGCCCACATCCAACCTAGAGTCCAAGTCTTCCCACACTTCGGTAATAAAGTCCGGAGTAATGGAAGCAACAACTTCTTCCATTCTGTATCTCGACTCTGGCAAATCATTAGGTAACAGCGAAACGTAGACACGATCTTTTATAAAGTCCCAAAGGAAAAAAATCGCATGGGTCTAACGGCTTTTAAATCTTCAGCCCAGAAATAACGCTTTACGTTCAAGAGGCGCCATTTTGCGTATGTGGCACTGCAAGCGAGTCAATAACAAAACAGTACTCGCGCATGCGCTTATCTAAAACTGTTTGAGTAACTCTTTATTTGTGACCTGGAACCAACACGCTACAACATTTACAGTTGATACCGCTAAAATTTATAACTGGACTATTCTTTTATGGACACTTTGTATATGGGTTTATAGGTTTCAAAAGATAAACAAGTTGGAAATTACTCGTCAAACGTGGCAAATGAGGTGCATTCGTACTATAACTAGTTTTATAAATATTGTTTGCACCGCATATTGTACTGAATATATATTTTAGAGCACTTCATAAGTGCATATCCATTTCATTCTGTTCGAAAGGCTGTAACATCATTAAAATGCTCTTGCAATATTTTTCCCATTGACCGTAATGTAACGGAAAACTTTTGACTGTCCCTGTAATTAAACTATACATCCGATTTTCATAAAATTTGAAATGAGTCGACAAAATATTGCAACCATTATATATTTAAAATTTTAGGCGATTCGGAAACCTATAACATCATTAAAATGCACTTGCAATAATTTTTCCCCATTGGCCGTAATGTAAAGGAAAACTTTTGACTGTCCCTGTAATTAAACTATACATCCGATTTTCATAAAATTTGAAATGAGTCAACAAAATATTGCAACCATTATATATTTAAAATTTTAGGCCATTCGGAAACCTATAACATCATTAAAATGCACTTGCAATAATTTTTTCCCTTTGGCCGTAATGTAAAGGAAAACTTTTGACTATCCCTGTAATTAAACTACACATCCGATTTTCATAAAATTTGAAATGACTCGATAAAATTTTTCAAGAATTATATATTTAAAATTTCAGACCATTCTGTTGGGTAGTTTTTGCTCAGTTATATGAGGACAGATGGACAGGCGGACAGACAGACGGACTGAACGACGGCTATAGGTGCTACGTATTGCGAACGTACCTAAAAATGCTTTTTAGAATGATGAAAAATTCAGAGGTGGTTATTTTATATTTTATTTATTGCGTGTATTATATTTTCCTAAATTAAGAAACATTTTTTTTTTTGCAGTGTATTAAATGTGGAAGGGAAAGTCAATGTTTATGTGTCCATCTTTATTTATTGTTATTATATGGAAATGTCTTCTCTAAATTATCTTCCGATGAAAAGAAGAAAGAAACGATAGAAAGGCAAAAGTCATCAAAGACGCAGTAAGTTATGAGAAAACATTTATAAAAATCTATGTTGAAATTAATCGGAAAACGCTTTTAGAAGCTAAAAGTCAATGAAGATTGCAGATGATATGATAATTTCAATGCAGTCGATAAAGTATATTTGGAGAAGAATGCGAATTCATTTTATTTCTTTATAAAGTTTTAGGGAATATCTTTTAGCAGCTTTGTATAATTCCAATATTTATTTTGTAAGTAATTTTGTGTTATGTATACGTTTACAACATCTATAATGTGTTTATGTATATATACACCTTTTATGTATATATACACGTGAATCAACAATACATATGTGTTTGTTACACTAGTGCAATATTTGCAGTAATATTGAAATATTTTTTATTTTTCCGTGTTGCCATATCTTAAAAGAAACCGAACAAAAATTAATTTGTAAATAAATTCACTAGTTCGCGCTTTCTGCCAAGCATAAATAAAAGCGGCGAATTTCCCATACTCAGGGACAACATTAAATTAACGGATTGTAATGGAAATGTTTTGGGATAACATGATTTGCAGTCCTGTAATTAGGTGTTATTTTTAAGACAAAAGTTGAATGCTTATAAAAAAGACACGCACATAACACAAATAACGCACATTTATAATGTGTTTTCATAATTCATTTTTACTTACCCATCATACGTAGTATAGGGTAAGTCTTGTAATCGTTTTAAAAATCTAAAAAAATTGTTTGACGGATTTACACGTTTCAGACACTGGACATTCCAAAAAACATGAAAATTTTTTTTTGCCGTCCGTCTGTGTGTGTGTGTGTGTGTAAACGCTGTATCTCCCGAACAAATTGAGATAGAGACTTGAAATTCGGTGTGTACTTAGGAAGTAACAATGGGAAAAAGCCTATTGAATATCAGCAATCTCGATTATCCGGAACTCGAAATATTCGTTCTGATAATAGGTATACAAAAATTTTCGAAATTGTTTATTTGAAGGAGTGAATATAAAAGACAATAAAAAACCATAAATTTTGCATCATGAAGGAACTCGATCGGATACTTAGTTGCCGAGATATTTGTAATCCTATTTTTCACACTCTTCGATTTTTTATGACTCTGTATTTCATTCAAATTTCAATTCAAAGATATATTTTAATTGGAAATGAGACGCTTAATCCGACGCAATAAACTGTTAGTTAATATGATTATAATTTTCCGAGTTATAAGGTTGTTTCTTTTACGCAATTCGGTACTACTCGATTATCCCGCCGACCAAAAAACTATCGCCAAACTATAAGATTAAATGCCAATAATGGTTTATCGTAAATGTCAAGCATTTAATGCATCTCCATACCTATAAGGGGGTTACCATAGGGGCATGTGGATAGGATTTTACCTATTGCCAAAAATCATTGGCAAAATTAATGCTAGTTCTGGACTTCGACTCATTTTATGTTTTTTGGGTCGCTGAATCCGAATTTGTAACTTCCCACCAAAATTTCACCCGGCAACTCCCCAATTAATTGATTTTTTTGAAAAAAATTGGTTTTTGAGAACAGCGCGTGGGGAATGTTCCGAGGTAGCCCCCACTCGCGCCCGTTTATCTTACGTGATAATGTCATATATCCTATTTGTTGCAAATTTTGTCTGCTTTCTAAATTTCTACATAATTTCCCCCTAAAACAATAAAAAATTTCATTTAAAAACTATTTTTTTTGGGGGGGGGAGTTGCGGGGGGGGGGAATTTTGTGGGGAAGTTAAAAATTCAGCGACCCAAAAAACTTAAAGTAAACCTTATAGGGAAAGTTCGGAGGGGAGATGGGAGGGCGAATGTAAAAGATGTGAGTGGTTAAGTGGAATTTCGCAACTTAGTCCTCGCAGCACCGCGTCGCATGTTCCGAGGCAGATCTGCCCTCCCCCTTCATCCTACGTCATAATCTCATATATCTAATTTGGTGCAAATTTTGTCTACTTTCTGAATTTCTAGATACTTTCCCCCTAAAACAATAAAAAAATGATTATTTTTAATAAAAACCATTTTTGGGGGGCATTTTACCAAAATTTGGGGGGGGGGGGTTGCCGAGGGAAATTTTGGTGGGAAGTTACAAAGTCGGATTCAGCGACCCAAAAAACATAAAGTAAGCCAATTTCCAGAACTACCATTAATTTTGCCAGGTAAAATCCCCTATTGCCTGGGGGGCCTTCCACAAATGATGTCACGGGTGGAGGGGGGAGGGGGGTTCCTGAAATTGTGACAGTTTGTGACAAGGGGGTGGGAGGGGGTAAGAAGAAATGTGACATTACGCATTTTGGTAAAAATAAAAGCATTAAAAATGAGCAGATTAAATTTTGAAGTTATTTTGAAATTAAAGTATTTTGTGTTTATAAAGTAGATTTAAAGCCAAATATATTAAATTCCATTTCAAATTCCAAAATACGACTGTTTTCAACTGCTCTTTCGTATTAATATTTTATTACTATTGTATATTAATTATGTTTTTGTTATAAACCTTAATCTCTTTTCATACAAAATAAATACATGAACCATTTTTATTGTTATGCTCACAAATGTCGTTCAAACACATCCCAGCAAGCACAGAACTAACAGATTGGCACAAAAATTATATCTTTCATCAAGTACTAGAGGTGTTATTTCGATAACAGCGAATCGTAACCTAAAAGTATCGATTCTGTCCTTTCATTCGATATCTTTGGCGATACTTTCATGGGTTATCGACATTGCGCCAGAAATATGGCACAACGACGGAAATCGGCGATATAGGTGATACGTGTTTGATGCAACTACGTACGAATTCCGAAATATCTGGCATAAAAATGTTGCACAAATTTCGCATTGCTGATATCCAAAGATCATCATTGCGAACTGCTTTTTTTATGCATGTATGACAATATAGATCTTGTGCCAATATAATGATATTTTATACGCATGTCGGCGAATACTTTTTAATCGATTTAATTATATATTTTGTAGTACAGAAACTATTTTAACTCTTTCAGGGCCAAAGCTCTCCCATTGCTAAAATGTTGAAATGAATATCACCGGAATTCACAAACAAATTTAATTTGGAAACATTCATTAACTCCCTTTTTTTTTTTAAATCAATATTCTGGTACCACTTGGGAATTAAAATCGATTTGTTTCATACATGTACCGCCGCCTTGAAAGAGTTAAAATAATTTATTCGTTATATAATTAAAAAAATAAACTTTCTGTACATTTAAAAAAGTATTCACATGCACATTTCTCAGTTACAGAATCATAAATTGTTGCAATTTTATGGTAGAGAATTGCAGCTTATGTTGTTTTATTGTGGAACGTTAGAACTGGAGGGAACGTTAGAACCCCCCCCCCCCCCCCCCCCCCTCGACACACACACAGTGATTTTGCAGTTAACTTATTCTATTGCATAGTACTTGGTCTCACTTTAACTTAATAGATTCTTTTTGGCTGTGTTATGCGTAAGGAAAGCACAATATATTTTTTAATATTTTATATACAAGTTTTTTATTTAGTTCATATTTTTGATTGCAATCCAAAGAAACATTTTTCTAACAAAACTACCCTTAACTATTCATCAAGCATTAATAAAAAAAGAAAAAAAAATGAAATTTCTGCTAAACTATTGAATGACCAACTTGTTTTTGACCATAAAAAATTCATTTATTATTAATGCTGAAATTAGCATTATATATATATAAAAAAAAAAGATTTGTTTACATATTGAAGATTTTATACTTTGTCAAAAAGGCAAAGTATAAAATTTTACGTTGACTGGGCATAGAATTCAATTTATGATTAAAAAAAAGTTATTCCAAAGAAGCAAATATTTTTCTGATAAATGTGGAAAAAAAAAAAAAAATCCTGTAACTTTTCTAATCAATCATGAAGCATACAAATATTCTAATTTTTGCTCATTCCAAGTGTAATACATGAAAAAATCAAATATTGTTCCAAAGAAGCAAACATTTTTCTGATATAAGAGGTGTGTGTGTGTGTGTGGGGGGGGGGGGGGGGGGTCTTGTACCTTTTCTAAGTAATCATGAAGCATAAATTCTAATTTTTACTCAACTATTCGATGCTTTGTCTTTCAATGTCAAACTTGTTTTTGACCATAAGATTTATTATTAATGCAAATTATAATTATTAATGCTGAAATTAGTCTTAAATAAAAAGCTTATTTCTACTTACTACAGATTTTATTCTGTTTTTTCCCCCTATGGCATTTGCCTTAAATTCCATGTTAAAAAAAACTAAACTTATTACTTACAAATTTAAACATTATCAGGGGTTAACACAGCCCCCCCCCCCCCCTTGAGTATTAGAGTACTTTTGTGATATAACATTTTTTAACTGCAAAACTTCTATTTATTTTAATCTTGAATTTTTGTTTTCAATGTTTGTCATTCAATATTTTTGAACTCCAAAAAAATTTGAGCAACTAATTAAATTAATAACGTTTTATTTTTGAGATGCATAAACCATTTAAATAGTAAAAAATATATAAATAAAATTGCGAGAATACAAATTTTTGAGGGGAGGGGGATAATTAAGTGGAATAACTCATGCTTCATAAACTTTTATGTTGAGAGACTTTAGTACAACTGAACATTCTGTATCAAATAGAATTAAATTAAAAAGTTACAAACTATTTAAATTCGATAATAATTACACATACCAATCAAAATTAACTTTGCATTCATATACATGCACACACCAAATACATCTTATCTGAAATCAAATATGACACACACAATCAAGCATTAAAGGAAAAAAAAAAATACTAATACTTGTCCCCCCTCCCCTTTTGTTTACGATAAACCTTGAAATACACATTTTCAAATCACAGCTGGATTTAAGCTAGATGGCTTTAATCATTTTCTGGAAATTCTTCTCTTTATGTTCTATCTGAAAATACCTACCGTGCTAGGATAGCTGAAATAAATAGACACAGACAATATAAAGCAATGCTAGTGTTTTCATTGTGCTACTTCATTTATTAAACAATTTTTGCTTACAAATTATATATTTAGTATTTCTTTTAAAACAGAAAGATTTTCTTTTTATTTAATTTTTTTTAAGATCAGATTTAGAAATACAATATATTTTACATCTACAGCTACCATGAGCTTTCACAATATATTTCCTTGCAAATTCGGAAACTGGCTTTACTCTCAAGTCTGGTATACTTCAAATCCAGATTCCTTCCGAGTCGGGTAAAAAAAGGTATTGCTCCAAGTATCTGATTAATTTCTCCACCTATTTTAACAATATAAAATGAAAAGATCTAAAATTGTTATTTGTGCACACAAAATCAAATTATTAAACATGTAGAAATATAATAAACAAAATAACTGAATTTCACACCTTGAAAACAAGTAAATTACACATTGCATTAACACTAAATATATAGGAAATTTTATTCAAGATATATACAAATACAGGACTTTTATTTAAGCCTAACTAACTTTTGTGTGATTTAACCACTAGACAACATTTTCCATTGTCATTAGAAAATCAGCAGCTTATTGAAATTCTAAGGTATTCTCATAAAAATATATAAATGAAACTTACTGCTTTGAGCATTAGCCACTTTAACAAGGGCTCTTTGCTACAGCATTAAATCAGAAGTTATGTAGAAATTACTAATAAGCAGTGTTTATAGGGATTTGAAAAGAAAAAAAATCCAAGGAGTCTAGAAAAATTCTAAAAAGTCAAAGAATTTTAAGCGACTTGTTTATTTTATCATGTATGTTATGTACTCATGTAACAGATACACTCACCCTACTTTTAATACCTCAATTAAGGAAAAAAAAACAGATTTTACAGTGATAAATCTTATGGCTAGTGCTAAAATTGCACAGAATTCAGTTTAATATAAATATAATATAAAAGCCGGTCAAATCTCAAACACCCATCATGTACCATGTGCTCCTAGATTTTGAAAGTAAATTTTTAAAAGCAAAAAATTAAGGAAAAAAAAACATGTGGTAATACAAAAAATTTTCCTTTCTCCTCACGCCCCCTCCCCCTTCTCTTTTTTTTCAGAAGATTTTATTTTATTTTATGGCTAATGTCTTACATGCCATATATGCTAAGAAAGTTTTGTATACAAGCAGTATTATTCATTGCAGAAGATATAATTTTACTTATCAAATATCCTTAAAAAAAAAAAAAAAAAAGCACTCAATAGTCTAACAATTTTTGTATTATGGATTAACAAAGTACAATTGACAGTGTCAATAAAATACCAGTTTTAATTTCGAAAATTTATTTCAAGATTTTTACAAATATCAGTAACGCAAAAGTAGAAAGTTATAAGCAAAACTATTATCAGACAAATACATTTAATAAAAGAGGGTTTAAAAGCTTTAACGGAAATATTCAAATTGTTTATCATTACATAATTAAGTTTATGCTATTCAATAATTTAAAAATGTCTTAACTAAAAAGTATAGTAAAAAGTCCTTTTCACCCTCAATTCTAATATCTATGATAGATTACTTATTTCACAGTTTATGAAATAAATACTGTTTAGACAGGAAGGGGTGAGGGCTATAAAGATATAATACTCAACTACTTGAGGAGAAGGAGTTTTGAAAACAACATTGTGTAGTAGGTAAATATTTTGGATGGATGAAAGTAGAGAAAAGTCAATTTCAATCACACATGTTAAATTTCAATTGAATCTCCTCCCGTTAAAATCTTGGCGAGTGAGTTACAGGTAAGCTCCCCATTAACACCTTCACACACCCCTCTCTACAAGAGAGTTAGTGATTAATTCAACATTCTTCAAAAGAACAGAAATCAACACTTTTCCATAAAATATTATGACATTTGATATTTTGTAACATAATATTTGCTACATACAATTAATGCATAATTTAAGAACTTGACATCTTCAAATTCCAACTTAATTATTCAGATTATTAATTTTTACAATTTAATATTAAAAATCTATTCATTGTGTAATCAGTAACAGTTATTATAGTTGGCATTGCAATTTAAAAAAATACTAACAATAAGTGCTGTTTGAAATGTATATAAATAAAATTATGGGGTTAATGTTAAGTAAAAGAGACAGACAACTGGTATTAGCTAAATATAGAGTACAAGCACCAGTAGCCAGCCAGTTATACCAGAAGAAAAAATGCCTGATCTCAAATCCCCCCCCCCCCCAAAAAAAAAGCAAAGTGTAAGGATTCTGAGCATTGGAAAATTGTATTTAATTTGGAACTTAAAATAAAGTTTATAAATGAGGACCCCAGAAGACAAGGGGTATAAGTGACAAAATTGAACTAAGTGCACAGATGACCTGGAAATATGCTTTTTTCTTTTCAGGTAAAGAAATATAAGAAATTTTCTAATAATGTGTTGTGTTTTGGAGATCAACCACTTTTGCCGAATAATGATCAATATTGATTAATTATAAATTTAAAGAAAATTGCACTCTACTTTTTTCACATTTATTGAAATAAGAATTCAAAGACCACTGTAAAACAAGCAGCAGTTTCTTACTTCAATTCAGTCAATTATTATTGATATTCAAATTTAACATCAATTACCTTTGAACTTAATTTACGCCAAATCGAAATTTTGTCACTTGTACCCCTTGGCTTCTGATGTCCTCAAATATTATCTCACTATGACCAACTATTGAATATCAATATCTGTGAATATCAATACACAATTTATTTACATCACTAGTATATCACCCTCCTCAAAAATGATGGAATGCTGAACTGCATTTCATTTTCATAAAACATCATACAAAAGAACAGTATAAAGATTTCGCCATTGAAAGGTTTGTATGGTAGAAAAGTACATTTTAAAAATGAGAAATGATTTCTACAAATACAGATGAAGATATATTTTTTACTCCATATTCAATTTCTGAAATAGTTCAATGATCAATAAAGGCTACTATTCTAATCTTTAGAATTGAGAAATAAAAAATAAGTGAAAATTACATGTTGGCAGAATCATAATCTTTATCTTTAGTTTTATTAATGCAAAAATGCATTTCAAGCTACGCTTAACATCACCAGCGATAACTTTGAAACACTTTATATATGAACTTTATTCTTAACAAATAAAAATACATTCTCTATTTAATATTTAATTGTAATGAAAAAAAAGAAAAAAAAGCATGTCATAATGCATAGTGATAAAATAAACCCAATAGACAACATTCTCGTGATGCTGCAATAAATTATTATTATTTTTCTTTTTTTTGCTTATAAAAATAAAGTACATTGCATAATTTTTTTTTTTTTTTTATAGCAATTAACTTGCAAATGAAAAACAGGGGTTGATGCAGGTTTTTATTCTTGGGGCCCATTTTGTGAAAAGTACAAGTTATTTTTTTAAATTTTACTATATTTTTTTGAAAAATAACATTTTGTAAGGAAAGTTGAAATCCAGTTATTTAAATTCAAACGAAGAATTTATTGACAAAACTTCTTTAAATCGCCTTGCTAAAGTTTCTGTTTTTCATGAGCTGGTTTTATTTATAATTTACACATTTTAAAACAGTTTTTATGAAAAAGAATGTTACGAAGGGACCTATTTTATTAAAATTATTTTTGTGAAGGGGTCCATTTTATTAAATCTATTTTTGTGAAGGGGCCTATTTTATTAAATAGATTTTTGTGGAAGGGCCCTAAATAGGCCCCAAATTTTGCTTGAATCGACCCCTGAAAAATCCATCCAAAGAGTCATGAGTCTGGATATTTTTCATTAATTCTTGTTTAAATTAACAATGGAAGTAATCAAATTATCATCATTTAGAAGAAATTTCATAAAAAAACCCCTTTAAAATAAAAATATAAAAATGGAAATAGTTAGTGTGGACACATCTACAAATAAACAGCTTTCATTTAAAAAAAATAATTAGCAAAATTAGTTCAGTCAAAAGCTCAGGGCAGATGACTAAAAAGAAAAAAAAACAGTCATGTTTCAAATATTTCAAAACTCGCCTTATCAAGAAAATCAAATTTGGGAAATCGCAAAAACATTTATCTACGTCCATTAGTTTTCATTGTAAACCAAGGTTTTACAATTCCAGAAATACAGGATAAAACAAAATATTTTGCAGGTAGTGTTTTTTCAGTGCAAGTTTACCAGTAGAATAGATTGAGATTTTCAAAATTTTGAATGAGGCCAGTTTCGAAACTCACATCCTCATATATAGACTGTGTTTCCATGGAATGGTTACCTATACTTGGATTTTATATTTACATCATACTTTCTCCAAAGAGTTACAGAAGGATACTGTAACTTGCCTGCCCTTAGGTTTACAAAATTCTTGCTCTTAATTATAAAAATTACAATATTTCCCTTCTTGCACCTCATCATTCCAAAAAATTAGCAGCCTTCTTGCCTCCAGTTCAGTGGCGTAGCTACATATTCAGCGCCCTGGAGCAAGTAAAGTTTGTGCGCCCTCTTGTCTCTCAAAAAGTTCTGCGTAATTTTGTTTTGAAGTTACACACACACACACACACACACATATATATATATATATATGTGTGTGTAATTAACTGATCCGCCCGGCGTTGCCCGGGCCCGTTATAATAATGTAAACAAAACTCAAGTTTGTATGATTTTATATATTCATAATATAGTTCAAATGAACCTGGTTTTAGGAGTGGTCCACTGCCTTTGGCAGCATCTAGTGTGTTCCTGACAAACCTCTTTCTGAACGAACCTGTGGCCTGGGTCCCCGCTACCAACGGCAGTGTATGCCAGGAGTGTTTCGTACGCGCCGGAGACAATCGAAAACCAAGTTGAATGAGTAAACCCCGTAGTAATCGAGCCCATAGAACCCGAGATAAGAATGCTAATCCTGGCGGTGTAACTATAATCTTTAAAACAATCGTAAGCTAAGTTTAATATACCAATTTCCAGTGAAATAGAGCCCATAAAAACCGAGAAAAGAATGCGCCGTTAATGTTCGAAAATGGTGGTAACAGAAGTCTAAGATAAACTTTCACAATGTAGAAAGTAGCTGAATAGTAAGCTAAGTTTAATTATCCAATTACCGTTGAAATCGGGCACATTGAACCCGAGAAAAGAATGCACCATTAATGTTCGAAAATTGGTAACTGAAGTCTAAGACAAACTTTCATAATACAGAAAGTAGCTGAATCGTAATCTATGTTGAATGAACCAATTCCTGTTGAAATCGGCCCCCTATAACCCGAGGAAAGAATGTACCCCGAAGCAGTGGAAGGTGCTTCTTACCCCCACCCCCTGTAAATTTAACGAATTGCCTTTAATATTAACGTGATATTTAATTTACGAATGAAATCCCATCCCCTTTAAAGTTAACCACTCACCTTTAACAATAGTGTGAATTTTAATTCACGGCTGTAGTGAGTAAACGTAAGTTGATGCCGTAAAAGAAGATTAATATTCGAAAAAGGTGGTAGCTGGAGTAAAAGAAATTTTTTATGGTTTATAAAGTAGCTGGAAGACCCTATAACTATGCTAAGGGAAATTGCAAGACTATCGGATAATTTTTAAAGAAACTGCGCCAAGGACCCTAAGAAGGCGATTAATATTCAAAATTGGGGGTAGCTGAAGTGTGAGTAATTTTTTTGTAATTCATGTAGTAGCTGGGGGACCTAAGAAATTGTTAGGGAAAAAATCCTAGTGAATCGGACTATTTTTATAGGGGGACCAAAAGGAGCCTACTGATAACTGAGAGCAAGGCCTAAGATGAAAACATGATAAAAGGTCCTAGTACTTAGCGCTTTAGATTTTCAATTAGTCAAAATTAAGTATAGGGTATAAGTATTAATCATTAGAAATTTTTTTCAAAGAAATGCTTAAAAAGAGAGCCCTAGAATCCCAATAAAAATATGAAGGTGTTGGCTCGGGGAGAGAAGTCCAAGACTCAATTTTGAAGTTATGCAATGAGAATGTGACACAATTAGTGGGTGAAAAATGCATGGTGCACTAAAAGTTACCCTAGGGGACCAGTGTCTGAACTGAAATGTAAAAATGAAAAAAAAAAAACTCAATGGAAAAAGAGCCCCAAAAGCGAGGATTGGAATAAAAGGGGGCAATTTATTAACAATTTAGGGCACAAAAACTCATGTGGCCTTGTACCAAGCCCCAGGGTCTCAACTGGAATGTAGCTGGACAAGGGCTCCAAGAAGACGATTAATATTCAAATTTGGTGGAAGCTGAAGTCTAAAATTTTTATGTTGTTCGTGTAGTAGCTGGATTTTCTAAGATATTGTTACAAAAAGAAAGTTAGTGAATCAGACCATTTTTAAGGGAGATATAATAGGAGGTCCAAAAGGGGACAAGTGATAGTTGAGAGCAGGACCATAAGATGAAACCATGTTAAAAGATTCTAGTACTTAGCGCTTTAGATCTCAATAAGTCGAAATTAAGCATAGGATATGTATTAACACTTTGCACTCCGTTGTCACTGCTGCGGCGACATTATCGTTCTTTGCAAAACTTGTTTTATGGCACCAGTAACAAAGGAAAATAAAATTTGCCTTATTTAATCAGAGCATTTTTGAAATTGTGTACTTGAAGGAAACTTCTTTTAAAAAAGTGGTGCCGACCGAATAAAATTTGTGTAAGAGACTCCGGAGTCCAAAGGGTTAACAGACCTGCCAACCTTTGAAAATGAGAAATCGTAGCACACAAATTTAAAATTAATCTGGAGGTTGGTTGGTTGGTTTGTTTTCGTGTTTCGCAGCATTCCTAAAAGGAATAAGGTTTCAGTCTTTGAACTCAAAACAGTAAACTTTTTCCTCTGAAAATTTTTATACGATTTTTAGAGTTCCTTCTCGTTTTGAAGCGTTTTTTTTTTTTTTTTTTACATTTGTAAAAGGAGCCTGGTTTCAGTTTTCTAGCCCAATGTAGTAAATTTTGACGAAACTCGCAATTTTTTTCCCACGATCATTTCAGGATATTCACATTTTTTTCACACAATCGTAATTCACATTTTTCTATTACGATTCTTTGTTGAAATCTGCACTTTTTACCACGAACTTTTGACGAAATTCGTATTTTTTACCGGGATCCTTTGACGAATTTTGCGTTTTTTACCACTATCCTTTGACGAAATTAGTGTTTTCTTTCCGCGATCTTTCGGTGAAATTTGCATTTTCTTACTGATATTTTGACTAAATTCGCGTTTTCTTTCTGTGATATTTTGACAAAATTCACGTTTTTACCATGATCTTTTGACGAAATTTATTTTCTTCTGCGACCAATTAACGAAATTGATTTTTTTACACGGTCATTTGTCGAAATTCGCGATACTTTATCGTAACCCATCGGCAAAATTATCGATATCTTTTCTCGACCAATTAACAATATTCACTACTCGTTTCAGCGACCTTTTCATGAAATTTGCAATATTTTTCCCTCGAGAGTTTATCGAAATTCGTGATTTTTTGCGCACTCTTTTGACGAAATTCGCAATTTCTTTCTGAACTCTTAACGAAATTAGCAATTTTATTCAGTGACCAATTGAAGAAAATCACTATTTGTTTCTGAGATCTTTGACGAAATACCCGATATTTTTACACGATCATTTGAAGAAATTCTCATTTTTTCCGCGATCCATTCACGAATTAATTTGGGGAAATTTCATAAGAAAAAAAATTGCATTCCAAGAAATTTCAAAATATACTCGCAAAAGAATCAGGTCTGTGGAAGAAATTGCAGAGGGAAATACTGCACAGCATTTTTCATCATGCAGGACTTTCTTTTCCCGTGAGCAAATAGTGCGATTTTACACACTATTTCAAACCTTGCCCCTCAAAGAACCACCTCCCTCCCCCTCCAGAAATTCTTAAAATGGCACCCCTGTTTCTAAGGAAGTCAATTTCTGGATAAACATTTACAGAATTCACTCGTAGTTAATATTTATAAAGAGGGTTTTTATGTTAAGAAGTTTGTTTTGCATCCCAGATTTTTTTTCCCCCATGAGCATTTATGTCCGAATTTTCGGACTAATGACCAATCTTTTAAAACTTTCGGAAATGAATACTTTGAAATAGAATCACTCCTGAAAAATATGCTGTGTGGGATAAAAATCGCAACTAGAAACAAAAAATGCGTTTGTGTTTTTTGCAAAAAATCGTAGTTTAAGACCGATTTTCGTAGCATCGTAGTTTATAGGTCCAAATCGTAGCAACTACGATTTTTTCGTAGCAATTGGCAGGTCTGGGTTAATCATTCGAATAGATCTTAAAGAAGCGCGAAAAAAAAATGGGTGAAATTCTTAAAAAGGACACTAGGTGCCTAATAAAAATATGAGGCTGCTGGACCAGGGAGAGGAGTCCAAGTCTCAATTTTAAAGTTATGCATTGAGAGGTTGACAATATTAGGGTGTGAAAAATGCATGGCGTCCAAAAATTTCAAGGGATCCAGTGTTTTAACTGGAATGTAGAAAGGGAGAATAATTAAATGGGAAAAGGGCCCCCAAAACGAAGAAGATCGGATAAAAAGGGGGCAAGTTCTGAGCAATTTAGGACATACAAACTGAAAGGTGCTATAGGGGCGCCGGTCATAAAAAATAAAAAATCTGAGCTCCAGGTGTATAAGCACCTGTCTTGGACTACCCTCACCCAAATTTTCAGATTTCTACGTGCAATATATTTCACTAGCCACCACACATAGAGCGAAACTTTCTTTTATTAGTATAGACTAGCTGACCCATCCGGTGTTGCCCGAGCCCGTGATAATATACTTAAATGAACCTGAATTTTGTATGATTTTATTTCTTAAGGCTGTTCTTAAATCCAGGTGGGCCATTTTATGATACACGTTTTAATTAATTTTTGCTCAAGAACTGGCATGTGTTGTTATTAAGAAACTTTGTAATCGAAAGGCGTTTTCCCGATTTTTTGTAAACACAATAGATCTTACAGAAAACATTGTCAAAGGTGACGTTTTAAATGGAATTTACCGACGAAAGCAGAAAAACCAGTCAACGAAGGGAAAAAAAAACGTCTTGTCATATATCTTTAACACGATTTTGCCTGAAATACGAACTCGATGACTCCGTGAAAAATCGGTTTAAAAAAAAAAAAAAAAAAAAAAAAACAGTCCTGTTCTAACGTATATACAAAATACCTGACCGCCGTTTTGATTATCACATTTACAGACAATATTGAAACAGTCCCGTTTTCATATTAAAATGTAATTTTTAACAAAAAAGAATGTTTAAATTACATTTTCTTTGCGAAAATATTCTATATCAATACTTTTGCACATCAAGCGCAAAAATCAATATAATACGCATTTATATAGGGGAAATTATAATCACAGCATTGTACGAATACACGAAGCCTACACATTTCAAACAAATACTTGATAAATGATTTGACAAAAAACTAAATAAAATACGTATATATATATTTAAAGAGAGACCGCGTTCTTTGGTACCAGACAGGCTGAAAATTCTTGGGGCAGACCATGTCGCTATTGGTCACAGAAAAAATTACAGAATATATACGTTAGGTTTTAAAAGATTTAAATTGTCCTCTGAAGCAAAGAAACTTTCAAGAAAAAAAATCACCTCGTCTGCCTTGCAAAGAGAAATAAAAATCATTAATAAAAAATGCTTCAAAAAGTGATTTTTTTAAAAAAAAATATTAAATGATTTAAGATTTTTCAGATCTGATGCTTATATAGCAAATTTTAAAACTATTAGCTTCATCTGAGGGAGGGAACAGCTTTACCTGGTTTACAGCGCACCAATCCGCAGGTCGGTTACCCAGCGGGCCAGTCTGTCTTATTTAATCCTAAAATTCTGGGATTGAATAAGGTTTAATGCGGAAAAATACTGTTACAAAAAAGTGGTGTAATTTTGCATAGGCTATAATCAGGCTCTAAGGAACACTGAATTTGGTATTTAACTTTTTCTCTCTTTTTGAAGCTTATCGATTCTGCATTTGACATTTGCAACATTTTCAAAATCTCAAAAACAATACTCACAAAATTTAAGTTGTTACTTCCCCTCACCCCCCTCCCGTCTAAATTTTGTCGCCGTTGGCTTATGTGGAATATGTTTAAATTCAACTCTTACTATTGTTTTGTAATCTGTATTCATGCATATTTAGTTTCCAGAAAACAAACGAAAAAAAACCTTCAAAATTTTCGTTTTCGTGGATTTCGTCTGTAAAATGGTCAATAATTTTCTTCAACTTGTCAGGCTGTTTTTATCCAAATCGTAAAATAATTATCGTAAATTACTATTGTTACATCGTACATATAGGTTTCTCAGCGGTGAATTCTTTGGCTACCATTATTTCCACATCATGATAAATTTCTAAAACATTTTTAGTAGAAATGTACCAGAAAGATTATTTTTTGGAAATAGTGGTATCCAGTAAAGTGACCGATGAGAACCCTGTTAAATAAGTTTCGATTACTTTAAGATCTGAAAATCTTCAACAGGCGTCTCCAGAAAAGTTACAGAAAAAAATCAGGCATGCTGAAACGGTGCTGCAGAAGTTACTTGAGGCTGCAATATGAATTAAAACTTCCTGAATAGAAGTCATTTCTTTCAACTGTGTATGAAAACATGTTTTAAATCGAAATAGTTGAGGTTAAGCACAAGGTAAAATATCATAGGAATACTCTGATTGTAACAAGGTTCACCTATAATGTCTGATTAATAATGAAAAAAATATGCAAATATTTTAAGAAATCTTTATTTCTCTTTTTCTAATTTTGCGCCCTTAGGATTCGTGCGCCTGGAGCAGTCTGCTCCAACTGCTCCACGGTAGCTACGCCCCTGCTCCAGTTGTAAAAAGAATGCCTTTATTCCTTTGTGTATTAAAAAATTTAGTTACATTAGTAATTTTTTTTTTCATTCCATTAAGGATTCTACTTTATCTGGTTGCAATATGTTTATATTAACATTTATTTGGGCTATTCAGTTTTAGATTAATACTAATAGAAATTTTAACGAAAGTTTACCGTGTAGTACTTTTAAATAAAAAATGAGCACTAGTTGAAAGTGGCCCTTATAAAACTGGTACCAGTGACCACTAATGAACTTTTCTAGTTCAGCAAGGGTTGGCTTAGCCATCAAAAACTAGTTTTTGAGATGACATAGGTTTAATCTGTGTTTTAACCGTCCAAAATACAAATATGTATGTAAACACAGAACAAAACAGAAAAAGTGCTGTTAATATAGCATTGCTTTTGTTTGATAGTTCAATGTAGTTTAGTATACATTAAATAGTAATCAAATATGAAATTATATTTTTTTTTCTTTGTTTATGTCTACATTTCCAAGTTATGTGGATTTTTCTGGTGTGGCTTTTTTTGCATACTTGGTTGAACACCTTATTTTTAAATATATATATAGATACAAGCACAATTTCTTTTCAAGAGAAACGATAATTTACACTGATTTTAAGGAGTTTCACTTATATTCATAAGCTGTGTAGGACCTCCCTTAAAATTTTTTGTCTTCAATCATATGTGAAACCTTGGTAGTGATCAGGAAGAAAATTAGCAGACGAGACATCTAGTTGTAAATCAGAGAGTACAGAAAACACCCCTCATCATCGTTCTTTTGGAAACTTCTAGGATAGATGTGCCAGTAAGTAATGTGATTTATTCCTGTTATTTCAATTTATTTTGATTCATAATGGAAAATGTTACTACGAGATTGATTTTAGATCGATGCTATACAAATACAATACTATAAAAACTAGAATCTAATAATTATAATTGTTAATTGAAAAACATTGGCTTTTAGCTAAATGCTTTAAATTGGATTTTGGCTTAACAAAAATCCGGTAGCATTAACATCTACTCTATGAAAAGGTGCGTTCCCACAAATATTTTTTTTCCAACTACAGCACTGTGCATTTATCCAGTTTTATTTAGAATTTATTGATTAAATTTTTCTAACTCTGCTAAATAATTCTTTTGATACTATTTTATTAAATCTAGGTTTTTGACACGACGGTTTTAACCGTTACATGTCAAAAATTCAACCCTTTACTTTAAAAGTATAAATATAACCTTTCGGTGCTGAATAAGGATAGTTCCTGATATCTAGTAAAATAGCATAAAAATAATAGATACATCATTTTTTTTAATACTTTAAAGACAAAAAAATAGAATAGATTATACAAATACACGGACAGCATATTTTATACATCAGTGGTAACTTATCAATAAAAATATTGAGCCCCACAGGTGGCCGAGAGGTTATGCTCTCGAAGCTGGTAGACGGGAGGTGCAGGATTCGAACACAATCGTACCCGTCAGCCTAATCGTTTGGAGTTTTCGTGGATTTCTTTGAACCATGGATTTCCATGCGTAAATACGGGTTAGATTCCCTTAGAAAAAACCCCCACAAAGGGCACTCCCCCCTCGGTCTATATCCCTCGAGTAGATAATTGACCGTCAAATCAAAATTCAACCCAATAAAACTATTGAAACAGTAGAAAACATTCCAAACTTCAACCTTAAACATTAGTTGGACGTTAATGGAACTTTGGGAAGAGAATAAATTACTGTATATACTTGTGAATGAGTCGAAAAATTTTAGACAAAATTTAGGAGTTGAAAATGGTGGCTCGACTTATATATAAAATAAAAATTCTCAGATAATCGGCGAACGGGTAAGTCTTTTAAGTTATCACATGAGAGATAAAAGCGAACAACAGTCATTTCCCTGTGATTGGCAAAAAAAGCTCAACAATAATGTCCCTGTAATTGTTCCGCATCTACTTTCTCTTGGGACAGAATTCCCACCAATACAGGGACATTCCTTTTAACATTTTAATACCCTTTTTAAAAAGAGTTCAACATGAGAATGCTTCTAGATATCTCTCTTAAAAGTCCTAAAATACAAAGTAGTACTACATTTTAGTAGTCTAAGAAGTTGTTTACCCTTGTAAATGAGGCTTGAATAGATTTTTAAAAGAATTTTTTCTTTTTAAGTATTACTGAATTGATGTGAATAGGTTTCAAAGTAGTTTAAGGTTCTTTGGTTTTACATAATTATACAGTTTTAAACGTCGAATTAAAAAAAAAAAAAAAATGTCTGATTAGAAATGTAAAAATGTTTACCAATTTCATGTCATAAAAATTTATTAATTTTTCTTATCCTTGATTGCAAATCATTTTTAAACATACTACCAGGAATGCGGTTAGACTTATACACGAAAATTTAATTTCAAAATTTTGCTTAAGAATTGGGAGGGTGGGGAACTTATAATACACGAGTATATACGATAAGCACAAATGTTAATCACATAACTATTGCAGAATTCACAACTGAAAAAAAAAAAAAAAACATAACTTACATATTTGGAAAAATACTGATTCACTTCAATAATATAATGCACTTCATTATATGATGCACTTCAACAACACTAGTCAAATATATTTGGAATACAAAGGAAGGACTTCCTGAATTTCTCAACCAGACCATCTAAAAACAGAAATTTAAAAATAATACAATAATAGATATCAATAAAAAATTAAATTTGTTATTAACATCTTTATGAATTAAAAAACTTATGACATTATCAAACATACAACAGGGCTTGAAATTCAAATTTTACCAGGAGGGGAGTCTCCCTCCCAACATTTATAAATAGAGGGGAGTGGGAGGGGCCAAAAAATATCTTTAAAGCCCTATATTTTCTTAAGTGCAACTTCAAGATAATACAGACATGACAAAATACCATTGAAATAAATTAAATCTAATGTATATCCAAAATGTTTATTTTTATTAAAAAACAAAGGAAAATAATCAAGTTTTATGTATACCACATTTATTTTTTAACTTTTTATTATTATTTTTTTAAATAATCAAATATATGATTATGGGCACTTAACAATTGGATTGTTAAATGAATTTCTGAACTTAGATTTTATTCAATTTTAGATGCTGATTTTTTTTTTTTTTTTTTTTTTTTTTTTAGAAAACTTTGCAAAATCTGACGTGTTTTCATTATTAACTACTCACATAAACAATGCATATCATATCGGCGATATGGTATTGTGAACATGGTCACTTCCCCAGTAGCAGAATTTTCTGTGTCCATCTGTAGCAAACAAAATTTATCTGCGACAAGACAATGCTGAAGCAAGCTACTATTATAAACACTTATAATAACCATAAAATAACCAAAAATTTCATTTTACAAAGAAAATCTAATAAAACACAATAACTCTTAAAACAAAGTAAATTTTTAATGATTTTTTTTTAAGCCCGGTATTTATTGTTAAGCTGGTAGATTAATCATAAAATAATCTGCAGCATTGCTGCCGTGCCACACAGTTTCTGCTATGGGGGTCACTTCTGAACAAGATTGTTTTATTATATCTTTAATGGAATTAAAATTAAAACTGGAATCCCTAGTATTTTCAGTAATTGAACTAGGTTTTATGAATTGATATTTTAAACTCAGGGCCAAAGTTTAAAAAATAAAACCATCAATCCATTTCTTCTATTACACAAAAAATGCTTGATTTTAAAAAGTCCTAATTTTAGTGAATTGCCAAGATCAACTAAAAGTTTGTTATTTCTAAATATATTTCTTTGGAGTTCCCAATTTTTTTTTTCTTTTCGTGCACTACATGATCTAATCTCAAATTTTGTTTAGTGCCAAATCTATCCCCATTTGATAAGATGCAACATTACATTTGGTGGACGTTACTGCCCTTTCAGTTATTTCCTTTTCGGTCACGGGAAATGAAATCTTGAAGTATGTAAATCGGTCATAGAAGAAAATTGTGGATTCCGCCAATCCTTCAAGGGATAAAATATCGTGAAGTTCACCAATCAGTCATGAAAAATATCATGGAATTCATCAATCAGTCACTGGAAAATATCATGAAATTAGTCGGTAGCGGAGAAAAATCGTGAATATCGTCAATGTCACAAGAACAAACAAGGAAATTCGCCAATCGGTCGCAAAATGAAATCTCAAAATCAGTCAATCGGTTTCGGGAGGGGGGGGGGGAATCTATTTCTTCAATGAGTCGCAGGAGAAAAAAACTAACTTTGTTAATCGGCCACAGAAAAATATAGCAAAATTTGGCAATTGGTCACAGGAAAGTATTATAAAATTTTAGTTGGTCAAGGACAAAAACTCTAAATTCGCCAGTTGGTCGCGGGAAAATATCACGGAAAAAATGTCGTCAAACAGTTGCTGGAAAATTTCACGGAATTCATCATTCAGCAAAGAAAAATATTGCGAAATTTGTAGATTGGTCATGGGAAAGTATTGCAAAGTTCATCAATGTGTTGTGGGAAAATATCGTGAATTTGTTCTGGTTGCAGAAAAAAATCAAGAAAATTTTTAGTCAGAAACAAGGAAAAAATTGTGAATTTTGTCAATATGTCGCAAGAACAAACGAAAATTTGTCAATCGATCATGGAATGAAATTGCGAAATTCACCTATTGGTTTCAGGAAAAAATCAATAACTTGTCGATCTGTCGCGGGGGTAGGGGGGGGGATTTGCTAAGCATTGGTCAGTGAAAAAAATCATGAAACTCGTCAGACTTTGCAGGAAAATATCACAGAATCTGCCAATCAGTTGCGGTAAAATATCGTACGAATCTCTTAAGGCTATTACTAATGATGAGCTAGAAGCGCCTAGGAGTCGTCTGGTAGCTTCATCGCCCCGAGCCCTCCCTTCCCGGTTTTCGGTGTCTTTAATTTGTGTAATTTCCCTTTTAAATTTGTCCGGTTTCAATTTTTGATTTTTTTTTTCAACGTTGCTTTTCCTAGAGAGTGTTTCACTCGGGACGTGGCTGGGGACCTAGGAATCTTGCTTCCACAAAAGAGTCGGACTAGAGTAGAAGAATAAAGAGCTGCGGACAAAGAGAGGCCGCTCACCGCGGCAGTCGACCTCCCACCCACCCCCGAGCCCAACCCTTCCCACTTTTCGGTGTCTTTAATTTGTGTAATTTCCTTTTTAAATTTGTCCGGTTTCAATTTTCAATTTTTTTTTTAATGTTGCTTTTGCTATAGTCTTTCACTCGGGACGTGGTCGGGGACCTACGAATCTTGCTTCCGCAAAAGAGTCAGACTAGAGTAGAAGAATAAAGGGCGGCTAAAATGTGTTATTATCCCACCCTCCGCGATGTTGAGTATTTGGCGATTTTTATCGCTCTGGTAACCCCGGCGTTTGGCGTCTAGTAACTTATTATGGCAACCCCTTTTTAAGACGCGAGAGCGTGCTTTTTGCGTGAACATTCATTTCACTGCCGGGTGTCGTTGCTGACGGTTGCTTGAGTCTTGTACCAGATACTCTTTGATATCGTGTTCTATGGCTGTCTTTTTATTTTTATGTTAAATTTATTGGATGTATTTCATTGACTATAGTTTCTGTAGTCCGTTTAAACGCCCTTGCTGAAGTAATTAAGAAATATGAGGAAATTTTGACATGAAAGGGAGGTTTGTTTATAGCGTGTCAATGCGTATTAAGCCTATTTTGGAAAATGACGGTGGTGTTATATTTTGTGCTGTAGGTTTCAAGAAAGCAGATGTCTGTTAAGCTTTGTTGATAATTTTATGTATATTTTGTTGCTTTAAGAGTTTTTTACATTTTGAGATTGCTACAAAACGAGAACTACTGAATTTTGAGAATGCTATATCACGAAAAATGCTGAATTCGGCGATGTTTTTTTTTTTCGGTAAATGAGCGCGAAGCGCTCATACAACTATTGCTGATTGCCACTTTAGCAAGTTTCGTTTTTTAGGTATATTTTGCTGTTTTAAGAGTTTTTTACATTTTGAGATTACTACAAAACGAGAACTGCTGAATTTTGAGAATGCTATATCGCGAGAAATGCTGAATTCGGCGATGTTTTTTTTCCGTTAAATGTGCGCGAAGCGCTCATACAAGGATTACTGATTGCCAGTTTAGCGAATTTTGTTTATTATTTACATTTTATTTTCGTTGAGCCAAACATGCGTATAAACGGGTGCTTGGCGACATTTACTACTTGGCAGAAAAGGCGTTTTCTCGCCAAAAAAATCCAAGATGGCGGAGGGTGGGATAATAACACACCTGTTCCGCTTCATCGCCCGAGCCCAACCCTTCCCGCTTTTCGGTGTCTTTAATTTGTGTAATTTCCCTTTTAAATTTGTCTGGTTTCAATTTTTTATTTTTATTTTTTTATTTTCCAATGTTGCTTTCGCTAGAGAGTCTTTCACTCGGGACGTGGCCGGGGACCTACGAATCTTGCTTCCGCAAAAGAGTCGGGCTAGAGTAGAAGAATAAAGGGATGCAGACGAAGAGGCCGCTCGCTGTGGCGGCGAGCGACCCAGCTACTTTGTGTGTATTATTTTAAGGCTGTTCTCAACTGCTCTGCTCAACAACCGCAAAATGTTTTGACACATTTACAAATTCATTTTTGAATGGAAAGATGTAAAATGGGAAAGCCTGACCCTGGAAGCGATTTGGAATCTAACTGTGTTTTCCATTTTTTGGTCAATCAATTACCTATTGAGTTATAAGCGATTTTGATCATGTGACAAACACTTTTTTCCCCTTTTCTGCTTTCACACGGAAATTCAGTTCAAAACGTCCACTTTGACACTATTTTCTGAAAGATCTATTGCATTTGCAAAAAATGAAAAAATAAAACAGCTTGATGACATAGTTTCTGAACAACAACACCTGCTAGTTTCATGCATTTCCAAACAAAAATGAATTAAAACTTAAAAAGTAGCCCTTTTGGATTTGAGAACAGTCTTAAGACGGTCGCAGAAAAAATCTGTGAAATTTTTCAATTGGATGCAAGGAAAAAATACTGAATTTCGTCAGTCGCTCGAGGGAGAATATGGAATTCGTCAGTCATTCGGAAAGAAAAATCACGAAATTTTTCAGTTGGACACAATGACAACAATTGTGAATTTCATCAATATGTCGTAAGCAGTTAAATTCGCCAATCGCCCATGGAAAAAAAAAAACAAAATTTGTCAATTGGTTGCGGAAGAAAAATCAAATCGTGAAATCCTTCAATTGTTCACGGAGAAAAATCACGAAAATTTTCAGTCAAATGCAGAAAAACTATGGTGAATTTTGCCAATTTGTAGTAACAAGAAATGTTAAATTTGCTGATTGATCGCGGTAAATGTCACGAAATTTGTGTCAGTTGCCAGTCTTATCGTCGTTCAAATCTGCCATTTTTGGGCGATAATCCAGCCATCCCACTTTGTACCATATTTACTGGTACCAAATGATTGGAAAAAAGGTACTTTTAAATGATGTATATATAAAATTTGATTAGGGGTTGTTCATCTACATATCAAAACGAACCCAAACTTAGCTTTTTTTCAATAACAATTCCCAAGTTTGACACAATAAATATTTTTTGCACATCTGCACCCTTCAATTTTCAACAGAAATCCACATTCAAAACATTTGTATAAAAGAGAGATTCAAGGGAGGTGGCTGGTTGGGGGGGGGATTCATAATGAGCAAACGGTAAATACATAAATAGAGATTACATTTTTTTCAAACGGTAAAGCAAAAAATAATTTTTAAAAATATAAGTAAATTGCGAAAGCACAACCGTTAAAAAAAAAAATTTAGCCATAAATGTATAAAAATACTGAGATTACAAAATCAAAATAATGAAAATATTTGTTTTTTAAAATATAAATTGTAAATTATTTCAAAAATAAGGCTTGGTTTTTAATACAATACATAAAAATATTGGAAATTTCAAAATGAATAAATAAATCACATTTTAAAAGATAAATTGATAAATTACTAGTTTTAAAAATAGGTTTTTTAAAGCATACAAAATTTTACAAGATGCTAATTTAACACAAAAAGAAAAATAGTATACATAAATATTCTAACAAAAAAAATGTTGAACTATCAAAATAAAGCAACAATTTATATTTTAAGATAAATTGTTAAATTATTTTCAAAAATAGGATTATAAAAGCATGACAATTTAATAAAAAATGCTTCCACAATAATTTAGCACTGGTAAAAAAAAGATAAACATACACATTCTAATAAAAAAAATATTGAAAATATCAAAATAAAGCAAATAAAATCAAAATAATAAAAGTTGGTACAATCTTGTACAAAAACATGTGCAGCTCAATCTTTTTTTTTTTTTTTTTTTTTTTTTTTTACAAATAACATTTGGAATGCCGATTTCTATTGAAAATTCCATTATTGGGATTTTCTTTCTTTTCTCGTTTAATCTCTGTATTTTCAAAAAAATTTAATCCTAAAGTTGCAATAAATGACCACTCAGTAAATTAGTTCATATCACAATTCACGGAACAGTGTCATAAGGACACTTCATTCTCGGAAAGTCGCCGACCCGGAAGACCTGTGGTTGCCAGAACACTACAGCCGTCAGGATTGAGTATCGCCCACAAAAACTGGTCAAAAAAAAAAAAAAAAAAAAAAAAAAAAAAAGGCAGTCCTCTCAGGACATAATCAAGGATAGCCATAACTTAC
Organism: Maratus speciosus; assembly: GCA_963932465.1. Taxonomy (NCBI): domain Eukaryota; kingdom Metazoa; phylum Arthropoda; class Arachnida; order Araneae; family Salticidae; genus Maratus; species Maratus speciosus. The sequence continues at coordinate 272,127,868 of OZ010794.1, forward strand.
AAAATACATCTACTGATAGAGCAGAAAAAATTTGTAAATTCCATCCTTTGGTTGTGGGTATCACAAAATTTGTCAACTGGTCATATGAAAAAAGTATTTTTAAAAAATCTTCAGTCAGTTGGGGGAAAAAATCTCGAAATTCTGGTTGTACAGAAAACACAGGGAAATTCATCCACCGAGTGTACGTGAAAAAAAGATTGCAGCAATCGGTAGCAAGAGAAAAAAAAAAGTGAATTTCACCAATCAGTAGAAATAAAATATCACAAAATTTGTCAGTCGATTACAGAAATAAAGTTCTGAAAATCATCTTTCAGTCGTTGAAAAAAATAGTGAAATTCAACAGTCAATCGTTTTAAAAAAAAAACGAGAAATCCATGTTAGCTGGCTTAAAATACTGCAAAATTTGTCAGTTGTTGAATGAAAAAAATTGAAATTTGCGAGTCAATCATGAGAAAAAAAATACAAAATTCTTCTGTCTGTTGCAGGGGGGAAAAAAAACGTGAAATTCTCAATAAATCGCAGAAAAAATAACGAGAAATTTGTCAGTCGATTGGGATGAGGAAAAGGGGGGGGGGGGGAATCCTGAAATTCAAACAGTCACAAAATTCTATTGATAAAGGTGACAAACAAATATGTTCAGAATATTTTTTAAAACAAGGTACAAGAATGTCCTTTTTGAGATCAGTGTGCCCTTTTTATAAAAAATTCTGCCTGGTGGCCTACCCCTAGAGTTAACACTATATAACATATGGTACTTTTCGATTAGCTGGACGCCAGTGTTATATATACATATATATATTGTATATATACATACATATGTATATATAAATGCATATATATGTGTATATATATGTGTATATATATATATATATATGTATATATAAATGCATATATATGTGTATATATATATGTATATATAAATGCATATATATGTGTATATATATATGTATATATATATATACATAAATGTATATATACTTATTATATATAACACTGGCGCCCGGCTAACCGAAAAGTACTTAATATACATATAGTATAGGTAAAAATATAATATATTCAATGATACAGCGTATATGCATTGCATATTGTTTATATGCATTTTAGTGGACAAACAGCAGTAAATAAAACTATCAATGTTAAAAAATATTAATATCAATTATTGCTGAAAGCAGCCTATTTGATATTATTTACTTAATAAATGTTTACTAAATGACTTTTCTATTATTTTGGTTTGCTGTTATATTTTTAAAGATTTTATGAATTTATTAAATAATCATTTTTAACATGATTGGCGACTGACAATAATATAAACAAAATCGACAATTGACAACCATTTTTGGAAATATATTTACTTGGCCCAGTTAACAGGTAAGTCCCTGCATTTTATCAAATTATTTAAACATCAAACAGGGGAAAGGAATCACATCATTCTACTCGCCACTCACTGGCGAATGGATTTTCTGACTAGGCAAGTGAATTTTTAGGCAAATTGCAGGGTAGAGTTTGGTAGAACAAAAAATTGTTTATATTTTGCATTTCTGCCAATTTCCAAAATGTAAACATAGTATTAAGTTCTACTACTCCACACTAAACTTTTATCTGTTGCATAAATTTCTTAGGTTTATATGAAAGGAAAAAAAAAAAAAAAGAAGAAACATAGAAAAAAAAATAAAGAAAATTTTGATATGAAACTTCATTGTAGTAATGAATTATATTTGCAATTGTGAAATTTTGTCCTAACTTTTTTCAACTGTACATTGCATCTAGCTGACTGGAAAAATAAATCCTTTACTGGTAAGAGATGTGTTTGTCGTTTGCAAAATAAATTAGCTTTTTTTTTTTTTTTTCCCCAAGTGTGCTAAAATGCCATTTTTGAAAATGATCGCTATTCTGAAACTCGTGATTACTTTTAAAACTAAAGTGATTTTATTAAACAATTTTTCTTCACAGTTTTGTAGTGTCATGATCGATTTCAATAACGGCATTTCCAGTGCATTACATATAAAAACAATTGAGAATTTAAATCATGTTATCAACAAAACAGGCCCCTTCACAAAATCGCCGATAAAAAAATACTTTTCATTGATTATTTCTATTAAAATGTTTAATATTTAAACAAAATAAACTCACCATAACGGAAAATTTTAATAGAAGGATTTAAAGAAATTATTGGCGATTTGTTTCGACTTTGAGAAACTGCATTTCATTTTTCGTGACAAAATGTTTCCAAAAAATAAATAAATTATAAATTTCATAAAAATAACTTTTATTTTTCACAAAATGGGCCTCAAGAAAAAAAACCTGTATCGACACATGATTACGAATTTATCAGACTATTGTTTTGACGATTGCTTGTTTGTTTACATAATATTTTCAAAACGTGTAACATGCGTGTAATGTTGACATTTTTGCCACTGACATCTACGAATTATTTAAAATTTCTATTCAATGACAAATAGTAAAAAAATAGAGTACTAGTAAAGCACTTACCTTTCACATTTACAGCGAGAAAACCACATGCTTGCAGGCATGGAAGAATGCAGGTGCCGTTCGATCCAAAACACAGCGGCCGCCGCCATTGAAATTTCCCCGATTTCATCTTACTGTTGCCACTCTTCACTATGATAAAGTTATACGAGTAACATGGCATGAAAGGGATAGGAAACTAGTGGCGCATTAGCAAATCATACTAACCCTGGTGTCAAATGATTACCGCCCGGTGCACATATTAGTGACATGTTTAAACAATCATCATAAGTCGGATAGTTCATGGATAACAGTATTTAACGCTTTTGCAGGGCCACGATTTTCTATCGTCTGTCATACATTCTACTGGCACCACTTATACGATATAACTTTATTTTGCCATTAAATACATATCGCAATGTTACATAAAAATTGATGTACTTGACAATCATGATAAATTTGACATCCATTGGTGACTTTCCTGGCAAATCTGTGTTTGCTGGGATAAGTTAAAGTTTAGTTTAAAAATAAAGTTTGAAATATGATCTATAACGTAATGCTTTGTTTCTGAACTGCAAGTATATTTTATGTAATATAGCGTGACATGTGACAATGGGGGGTGGGGGGGTATGGTGAAGTGTGACACTTTGTGACAAAGGGTGGGAGGGGGGTCAAAAATATTGAAAAAAGTGTGACATCATTTATGGATCGCCCCTGGACTATAAGGGATTATATTAATTATATTTAAGGGAGTCCAGGTAAATTGAATTATGAATAAAAGTAACATGATACAATGCTTAGCATGTATCGCATGTTTTATTTTCATATTTTATATTATGTATATCCATGATGGGTTAGTATTACGGTGGCTCCCAACGACTAGTTTTCCCGTATGCAAACATTTTAGGAATGATAATTATAAGGGTGAAAATCGCACGCGATTTTAATGTGAATTCTTTGCGAAGTTCCGAGTTTAGAATAGTTTTCCACACGCAACTTAAAAAAAAATAATTGTAACAAAATTTTGTTAGGTTTTAGAGAAATTGTAAAGCATTTTGAATAAAAATCTTGAAATAAGTAGTGAGAGTTCGGTGATACATATCCGATATTTATTTTCAAAATGTCATGATGTTTGATACTTTCGATATTTTTATTCATATATTTATTTTTAAATTATCATTGTGTACCATATTTTTTATATTTTCAGTAAAAACAAGTGTTAATGACCCCGATTAAAGGGAAATGAGTAGCAATCCGATTACAGAAGATCGCCACTGATCGTAACAATATCATTTAATTTTCCGTAATAGCGTAATATTTTTAAAACAGAGAAAATTAGCTTTATTTTGAAGTCTGCGGACTTTGGAAGCGGGGTTGGCGAGCGTAGATTGTAGGGGCAGAACCTTTTAGTTAGTGTAACTTTTTACTGTAATACACTTAGTTAATTTGAATTTGAAACTAAACAAAAAATATTGTGCTTATGTATTTAATGATTTCATTTTTTTCTGTACTTATTTTAAACATGCTTTAAGAGGTCTCAGGACTCTTAAAGCTTCAAAATTTTCGAAATTTTAACTCCAATGATTTCTGAACATTTTGACATAATTGTTTCCTTGAATACTTATTGTGATTCTTGATTAATTCAAGGAGTACTTATTGTAATCTTTGAATACTTATTGAATATTTATTGTAATTGTATATTTATTGTTGTAATAAATTCTTATTACAACAGAACTTATGGCTTTTACAATTATATCCGCTCAATAGCTGAAGCGGCGTTTTCCGAAACTTTGAAGTCATTTTTTTGGGATTTTTGGGCAGGATATGACGCGCATATCTCATAAACTTCTGAATATTTTGTAATGAAATTTTCAAAACATATATTTAATGTTAGTTTCTATAAAATGAACCTAAAATGTCATTACTATTGTAAAAAAAAATAATCCTTTTAGGTGATTTTAATATTGAAATTTTCAAAATTTTACAATTTTGCATTAAAAATATAAAAACGCTTTAAATGCAAATTTATTCAGATTCAAGGTAATTACTACAGTCTGGAATATAATTAGGCAATAAAAATTTCATTCTAGTTGCAAAATTTATTTTGTAATCCTGCGCGTAAGCTGTTATACCAATTTTCTGCTCGAGAAATGTCTGACAGTTTGGAGCGCCCTATAAATACTAATTCTGCATCTTACGATTTTTAAATACACGAAATGAAAGAACATACTTATATCTTTCATACCGAAAAAAAAATTGTGCTTTTAAATCATGTACATTTTAAGATATTAAATGTTGAAAATGGTCTTTTTTTTCATTTTTTCCAATTTTAAGAGTCTTGAGACCCCTTAAAACTTATTATTAAAATATTCTGAATTTAAAAAAAATAAAAATACGTGTTCTGATATTTAAAATGCTGATTGTTTCTTCAATATACACGCAAATACATAATATGTACATACCTTCTGCAAATGATCTTCTAATAGAAAGAAAAATAATTATAGAATTAAAAATAGTGTTTTGAATTTCTTTTTTTTTTTGTAAGCATTCAAAATTTGTCTTAAAAAATAACGCCTAATTACAGGACTGCAAATCATGTTATTCCAAAACATTTCCGTTACAATACGTGAATTTGATGTTGGCCCTGATTATAGAAAATTCACCGCTTTTATTTATACTTGGTAGAACTAGTCAATTTATTAACAAGTTAATTTTTGTTCAGTTTCTTTAAGATATGGCAACAAGAAAGATAAAAAGCATTCCTATATTACTGGAAATGTTACACTAGTGTAACAAACACATACGAGGGTGGTTCAGCAATTATTGTCCCGTGTGTGTATAATATATTTATACTGCGATGATTGATGTGGAATATTGAAGTCTAATGTCTTAGATGTCTATATGCGCAATTTCAGAACTGTAGCTGATATATTAACATTTTTTATTCGTTTTTGCTGTGAAAGGTCGTACCTAGCTTGAAACGGGGAGTTGGGGGGGGGGGGGAGTGACAGTGAATGAGACATGGCTATTGTCATTTGGACTCGGGATCATAGTGATGTAGCCATGTCTCATCCACTGTCCCAAATCTATCACAGAACTGCTTCAGGTCTGGCGCCATAAGTTCCAAACCAGCCTTTCCCTCCACCCCCCCCCCCCTTTCAAGCTATGTGCTACCTTTCACACCTAAAACAAAGCAGAAAAAAAATGTTAATATAGCAGCTACGGTTCGGAAACTGAGCATATAGGCATCTAAGGCAGTTGGCTTCAATATTCCACATTGACCCAGTGCAGTACAAATATTTTATACACACTCGGGGCAATAATTATTGAAACACCCTCGTATGTATTGTTCAATCACATGGTTATAAATTAAACTTTTTTTCTTTGCTCAGTTTCTTTTTAAGATATCACATCAGGAAATAAAAAATATATACAGGGTGCAATACATTATCTATCGCCGACCTTTAATTTCTCAACCGTTGGTCGTAGACATATAGTTCCAATTACAAAAACGTTTCAAATGAGGTAAATATTCATGTTGTGGCATAATTTAAAGTAAAAAATCAATTTTATAAAAATTACTAAATCTAACTTTTTATACGGTCCCCTAGTCCCTATGGTTATATTTAGTAAACGTTTACTCATATCCCAACAGATATAACACAAAAAGTTTGGCATCTGTACCACAGAAATTGACACAGTTATTAAATTTCAAAGTTTGAGATTTTTGCACATGATTTTTGTCTTTCATTAAGGGATCAGTTGAAAGATGAATTAAAGTAATTCGAGATCAAAATCAGGGTGCAATGTCTTTTTTACGGCGAAACCACCTTTAGCCGGTATCACCAAATCGGGAATCACCAAATAGGGTTATTTCATCTAAAAATTTGAGAAAACTTTTATGGGTCGAACAACATTCAAAAGTACCGACGATACCTGCTAAAAGTGGGTTCGCCGTAAAAAGGACATTGCACCCTGATTTTGATCTCGAATTACTTTAATTCATCTTTTAACGGACCCTTCAATGAAAGACAAAATCATGTGCAAAAATCTCAAACTTTGAAATTTAATAACTGTGACAATTTTTGTAGTACAGATGTCAAATTTTTTGTGTTATATCTGTTATGATATGTGTAAACTTGTACTAAATATAATTATATGGAATGGGGGACCGTATAAAAAGTTAGATTTTGTAATTTTCGTAAAATTGATTTTTTTACTTTAAATAATGCCACAACATGAATATTTACCTCATTTGAAACGTTTTTGTAATTGGAACTATATGTCTACGACCAACGGATGAGAAATTAAAGGTCGGCGATAGATAACATATTGCACACTGTATATTACTTTAACTATATGTGTTCAGGATAGTTTCTTTTTAAGATATCACATCAGGAAATAAAAAATATATATATATTACTTTAACTATATGTGTTCAGGATTTCTAAATAGTTTTCTCACCCTATAATCGTAGTATAATTAAAATTAATCGGTTCTTACGTATTATGCGGGTTAAATCTACAAAAGTGGTTGACAATTACCAAATTTATTTATCGTTAACAGTCTCGTTCAAAACAGTAATTTAAGGTATGTGCCTACCTTCGGGACACATTTTTTTTTTTTTGAAAATATGAAATTTTAATCAAACACATGTGTTTGCAGCTAAAATACGGAATAAAACTATAAATTCATATAAGTGTTTAATGGAAGTTTAATTAACTTTTCAAATTTAGGCAATATTTAGTCAAATTTTAATAAAGAATTACGTTTATGCCAAACTTTCTATAAAGAAATCTGTTCAATATATTTCACTTTTTTTTCAACAATAAATTAACAAACTACTTATCTGTGTAATGAAGCAAAAGATTTGCTATTCCTCTTAAATTTACTAACATATACTAAATTTTATGTACAAAACATTATTTTTTTAAAAGTATATTTTTCAATAAAAATAGCTCTTAAATTAATATGTAGAAACTTACAAACTATATTTTGCTTCATAAGATACCAATAGATAAGCAGAACCTTGTTAAAAAATTATTTCAATACCTTAATAACTTTTAAGAAATGATATTTCTCATAAACGTACACAATAAAAAAAGCAGTTATCCAGAAAACGCAAATTAAGATTTTGATATAGCACAAAAAATTATGTATAAAGTTTACAACTTTAAAATCTACCAGATGTGTGGGTGTTTATATATTTGTATATATATTATATATTTGTATATTAAAATGTATTGTTTACATTTCTGTGGCTCTTTAAACGGTCACTTCCGGTTTCAGAAAGTTCATTTCCGGTTTATATTTTGGGCTACAACTTTGCTGCTAATTATTTCTGAACCAAAGGTAAAGCATTTTTGGAATCCCATATTTGAACTGTAATTTAAAATAATTTTAAAAAATCGCATTTTTTTTGGTTTTTTGGTCGGATATGGCAATCCGAATATTTTTTCGTTCTCATACATGTTAATACTTCAAAATTCGCTATCATAGTGCCAAAATTAAATGGTAATCTATGCCCATCGTGAGGATTCTAAAGATATGAAATTTCGTGCATTAGTTCTTGCTATATGACTACCGCTAAGATCGTGTAAATCCTACTAAATGCAGCTTAGCATCGCCACCTATTGGGTCATTAACAGCAAAATCTAATCAGAAACAACTTGTGTCAATGTCTAACTGAATCCATAAGTTAGAGTAAAATTCGTGCATTAGTTCTTGAGATAGAGCGATTGCGGAAATCGTGAAAAATGCAGTATAGCAGTGCCACCTGAAGAGCGATTTGCACCAAAAAGTAATCAGCACCAATTTATATCATGAACTAACTAAATATAAATTTTTATTAAATTCCGTGCATTAGTTCTTGAGATAGAGCGCTCACAAAATTTATGTCACATACAGACACACAGACGGACAGACAGACTCACAGACAGACATTTTGTAAAAACATGTTTTTCTGATCTCTGACCCCTAAAACGTGTAAATTCGTCGAAAATCGGAATTCGAAAATTTTCACGAATTCAATACTTTTTTCTTGTAAAGATAGAAGAAAGTAAAAATATAAAAAATTGCATGGAAGTTATTTTGAAAACTTTATTTAAAAGCTGAAAAGGAATGAACATTACAGATGATATGCCACTGCCAATAAAATCGATAGATAAAGTATATTTGGAAGAATGTGAATTCAGTTTATGCTTTAAAAAGTTTAAGAGAATTAACTTTTTTCTTAGATTTGTTTTTATTGATAATTTTTGATATTTTATTTTATTCGAGCACTTACAACATTTAGTGTGACTTCAAAAACTATTTTTTCCCTATGAAAATATTATAGTAATGATGATGATAAGGATGATGATGATGATGATGATAAAATCATATGACTTTTTTATGTGAGTTTGTTACATTTAGACACATTTTTGAAATTGATTACTTTTTCATATGCACTTAAAAAAAATAATTTGAAGTAAAACTGTATTAGATTCTGGGAAGTTCGAGCAGCTTTTTGGAAAAAATGTCTCGAAATAAATAATATATGCGGAATACAGATGATATGTATGTGGTGACGAACTGGCACCTCCATACAGGGTAATCTGGAGGTTAGTACAAATTATAGACCAATACCATTTCGTTCCGCGCTGTGATGAAACATATGGGATGACATTAAGTACTAAAAAAAAAGAAAGAGAGTTTTGAAATAAGACTGAAATTCGCAATAATGCAAGAACGCCTTATTTAACGTTAAAATTATAATTTAGGATTATAAGGTTGGTAAAGACATGTAAAAATCTCTAATTATTTAATTTAAAATTCACACTTATCATAGAATTAATTTATATCTGAAAAGGAAAAGAATAAGAGAGAAATTCAAGAAAAGACGTAGGTACATATATGCAATTGAATTTTATTTACAAAACATAATATTCATGATCAAAATACTCATTCATTTGTTTCAACATTTTTTTCTAAATATAATCAATCATGTTAAGTTTCATAACCTACTTATTATTTTTATATATCATATTTATGTAAATTTTAATTTTAATTATCGTTTCTAATTAAAACATTCACAGCACAATTTTTAGGTAGCTTTTTTTACAAAAAAGCTACCTATTGCAGCCGTTCGGAGGAAAGCGATTTCAAAAAATTTTGGTATATTTTCATCGATCATGACCCCCAGACCCCGAAACCACCCTCCGTTCAAAATTGATATATATATATATATATATATATATATATATATATCTGACCTATGTCACACTGTAACTCTCGTAATTATGAACCGATTTCGATGTAATTCGGTGTGTACATAGTACATACCAATGTCTCGACCGAGTTCGTTGGCCAGCTTCATCCGCCGTTTTGTTTCAAAATGGCGGCCATTTAAAATTTTTAAAAAAATTTAAAACTTCAAATGTGGTACCAAAAAATTAAAAATGGAAAAATATTTTTTTCTTATGTATTTGACCTTTATACAAAGATTCCGGAGCAGTTTTTGTTTCGTCTATATCTTAAAAAATGGCTGAGTTATAGCATTTTGAATTTCTAGCGTGGCTGACATTTTGAAACGTCCTGAATTTTGTCACGCGATAAAAGGCGTATTTATGAACCGATTTGGATGTAATTCGGTGTGTACATAGTACATACCAATCTCTCGACCGAGTTCGTTGGCCAGCTTCATCCGCCATTTTGTTTCAAAATGGCGGCCATTTAAAATTTTTTTAAAAAGTTAAAATTTGAAATGTGGTACCAAAAAATTGAAAATGAAAAAATATTTTTTTCTTATGTATTTGACCTTTATACAAAGATTTCGGAGCAGTTTTTGTTTCGTCTATATCTTAAAAAATGGCTGCGTTATAGCATTTTGAATTTCTAGCGTGGCTGACATTTTGAAACGTCCTGAATTTTGTCACGCGATAAAAGGCGTATTTATGAACCGATTTGGATGTAACTTCGTTTATACATAGTACATACCAATGTCTCGACCGAGTTCGTTGGCCAGCTTCACCAGCCATCTTGTTTAAAAATGGCGGCCATTTAAATTTTTAAGAAAAATTTAAATTTGAAATGTGGTACCAAAAATTGAAAATTGAAAAAATATTTTCTCCTTATGTGTTTGACCTTGATAAAAAGATTCGGGAGCAGTTTTTGTTTCGTCTATATCTTAAGAAATGGCTGAATTATAGCATTTTGAATTTCTAGCGTGGCTGACATTTTGAAACGTCCTGATTTTTCTCACGTAATAACAGGCGTATTTATGAACCGACTTGGATGTACCTTGGTGTGTACATAGTACATACAAATATCTCGACCGAGTGCGTTGGCCAGCTTCATCCGCCATCTTGTTTCAAAATGGCGGCCATTTAAAAAAATTAAAAAATAAAAAAAATTAAATGAGATACCAAAAAATTGGAAAATGAAAAAGATTTTTTTTGTATGTGTTTGACCTTAATACAAAGATTCCGGAACAGTTTTTCTTTCGTCTATATCTAAAAAAAAATGGCTGAGTAATAGCATTTTGAATTTCTCTTGTGGCTGACATTTTAAAACGACCTGATTTTTGTCACGCGATAACAGGCGTATTTATGAACCTATTTGGATGTAACTTGGTTGGTACATAGTACATACCAATGTCTCAGCCGAGATCGTTGGCCAGCTTCGTTCGCCATCTTGTTTCAAAAGGGTTGCCATTTAAAAAAATTAAATTTAAAATTCAAAAAATGAGGTATTAAAAAATTGGAAAATGAAAAAGATTTTTTTTATGTGTTTGGCCTTGATACAAAGATTCCGGAGCAGTTTTTGTTTCTGAAAATTTGTTCTTTTGTTGATATCTTAAAAAATGGTTGATTTATAGCACTTTGAATTTCTAGCATGGCTAACATTTTGAAACGATCTTGTATTTGTCACGCGATAACACACTTATTCGCCTATTTCTATGTAAGAAGGCATGTGGATAGTATACATCAACACCTCGACCAAGTTCGCTGGCCAGATTCATCAGCCATCTTGTTTCAAAATGGCGGCCATTAAATTAAAATATATATATATATATTTAAAGTGAGGTGCAAAAAAAATTAGAAATTGAAAAAGGTTTCTTTCTTAAATATTTGATCTTGATATAAGGATTCAGGAGCATTTTTTGTTTGTCTTTACCTTAAAAAATGACTCAGATATAGCAGTTTCAATTTCTATTGTGGGTGACATTTTGAAAAATCTGATTTTTTGCATGCGACAGCACTCCTACATATTAACCGATTCCGATGTGAGTGAGCATGTGCACAGCAATTACTAAGGTCTCGACCAAGTTCACTGCTTAGCCTCATCCACCATGTTGTCTTAAAATGACAGGCAGTTTAAGAAATTGCCGAATTTGGCAGCCAAATATAAGTTACTTTAAAGAAAAGCAGCTTGGATAAAGCTGACTAATTTCGCGAAATTCTCATTCATTATATTGATAAAAAATTAGTATTGAATCTCCTATATTCGGTTTCCACTAAATTGAGCTTCGTGTGTTTGCATGATATAAGTTGGCTTTTTTTAAATAAGGATCATGAAAGCTACCTCTTCCTCCCGGCACTGGCCGGAAGGACTTTTCTAAAATTCGACTGTCTACTCAGCCAAATATTATTAAAAACACAATTTTCTCATCATTATCTTTATTATTATTATTACCTCCTACTATTCTGTAAAATAATTAAAGATGTTTCTCTAAAGTTTTATCTACAAGATTCTAACTAATTAAATATATGAAATACACATTAGGAAATACAAATAAATACTGGCCATTTTATTAAGAGTAATTAAATTTTCAACTTACTTGATACCACCAGACAGATGTGAGGGTCTGTTATATATATATTTTTTATATTGTCCTTTTCCACTCGAAAGTTCATTGCACAGGAGAGTTTTATATATATTTTTTTTAGACAAAGGTCCTATATAAGAGTTTATCGCTGGTGTGATTAAAAATTGTCCTCGGTTTCTTGACTGATTTTATCACATGGGTATATTCTGTTCGGTGATTATTTTGAGGCTAATTGTCCGAATATCATTCCTTCTGGGTTATCTTTCGGTCCTTCGTCCTGAAATAACAGATGCTCTAGCTCATAAGGGATTCTCCGAGATATTTCATCTTCCGCAAATGTATCTTTCATGGATTCTAAGCGATCCTCTTAAAATGAATTCTTTTTAAAATATCACTGGCAAAATAGCTCACTATTGACTTGTCTAGTATGAAATTTCTAGACATAGGATTATTATGCTTCTGCGAACATACGTAGATTCGAATGAAAACATTCGTAGTTGTATATTATGCGAACGCTGACAAATGGTCTTTTCATCATGTTAGAGAATTTTCTTAGAGATGTCTTCTAGTTGAATGTAAGAGTGTGACCCAGAAAAGTGGTCGTCCAGTTTGAAAAACATGGTTTCGAGAACAGCAAGTTTTAAGTTACTCAAAAAAGCAACAATCTTACTCCAGATTATTAAAAATATTATTAATTATATCGAGTGTCCTAAAAAGGACTGACTTATTTTAAAATTCAATAACTTGCAAACGGTGGCAGATATTTAAAAAATTCTTGCAGGAGCGTTATGTGTGGTGCCAGGAGATTTTTAACTGTGATTCTCGAATTTAGTTTGAATTACAAACAATAGATGGCGCTGCGAGCAGTATGCGCCAAATCCAGGCCTGAATTTTGATACTTCGCGACCCACTCAATGCATTTTAATCTTCTTTTTTGGCATTGGAAAAGAGAAAGGCCATAAAATCCAGCTTGAATTTAGCGCCTATTGCGTGCAGCGCCATCTATTGTTTGTAATTCGAACTAAATTCGAGAATCACGGTAAATAAACTCCTGACATCATACATAACCCCCCTGCAATTTTTTTTTAAATATCTGTCCCCGTTTGCGAGTTATTGAATTTTAAAATCAGTCAGTCCTTTTTAGGAGGTAGTTGTTACTTGAATACTTACTTGCTGAAAAAATATTGTAAATGTTTTAAACACTTAAACAAACTTAAATGCTTACTCAAAAAAGTAAATAAAACAAATCAATACATAACTTTCTGCCTGCAATCATAAAAAATAAATAAAAAATTTCTGTAAACGAGAGTAATAAAAAAGAAAAATAATAATATTTTTAAAAGTTTAGAATTTGTTTATCATGAATTTCAAAGAAAATAAACTTTAACGGAAGATTTATTTATTTGAATTAAATGAAAAATAATAAAAATACACGGAAACCTACACTTCATTTTCTTAAAAGTTATTCTAAAACCTTGTAATGAAATTTATTTTGGGCATGTTTTTATTTTAATAATTAAATATTTATCTAGAATGTCGCTGAATGTAAATTATAACTCTAATGACTTTCAGTAAAAACTAAAAATTTCTTATTTAAAACACAGATGCACGAAAATTAATAAAATGTTTTGAAAGGTCATGGATCGAGAAAAATTTTACGTTAATAATTTAATTTCATATCGACAACTTCGTAAGATGCAAGAACAATTTATATGAAGTTGTATTAAGGAGTTAGAACATATTAAAATGGAATGATATTAAAATCACAAAATGATGTTATAGTTTTAATGAAGTTATTGTGTATTAATAAACGAAGCCAGATATGGAAATTCAAAGACTGTTTTAACAGAAACTGGATGTTTTTATTACTTTTTTATATCTTCAATAGAAGAAAGTTTGTTATCGAAAAAAATTTCGACTTTCGGTTTTCGACGGATTTACATGTTTTAAAGGGGGTCAGAGATTCCCCAAAACATGTTTATACAAAAGGTCTATTTGTCCGTGTGTCGTCATTGTAGCAGCAAAAAGTGTCCGAAGTTATATGCATAGAATTGAACCAATTTTTTTATGTATGGTTTTGGGTATGGCCAGCAGGCTGTCCTTTAATTTGGAAATATTTCACCGGAAGGGGGCGCTGTAATAGCGATTTTTGTACCATTTACATTATTTTACCATCGAAAAGTATATAAAGTTATGCAAAGAATTGAACCATATTTCATATTCATGTTTTTGGCTGTGGCAAGTAGGTCCTCCTTGAATTTCGAAGTATTCTACCGGAAAGGGGCGCTGTAATAGCGATTTTTAGGTAGCTTTCATTACAAAAAGCTACCTATTGCAGCCGTTCGGAGGAAAGCGATTTCAAAAAATTTTGGTATATTTTCATCGATCATGACCCCCAGACCCCGGAACCACCCTCCGTTCAAAATTGATATATATATATATATATATATATATATATGACCTATGTCACACTGTAACTCCCGTAATTATGAATCGATTTCGGTGTAATTCGGTGTGTACATAGTACATACCAATGTCTCGACCGAGTTCGTTGGCCAGCTTCATCCGCCATTTTGTTTCAAAATGGCGGCCATTTAAAATTTAAAAAAAAATTAAAATTTGAAATGTGGTACCAAAAAATTAAAAATGGAAAAATATTTTTTTCTCATGTATTTGACCTTTATACAAAGATTCCGGAGCAGTTTTTGTTTCGTCTATATCTTAAAAAATGGCTGAGTTATAGCATTTTGAATTTCTAGCATGGCTGACATTTTGAAACGTCCTGAATTTTGTCACGCGATAAAAGGCGTATTTATGAACCGATTTAGATGTAACTTCGTTTATACATAGTACATACCAATGTCTCGACCGAGTTCGTTGGCCAGCTTCATCCGCCATCTTCTTTTAAAATGGCGGCCATTTAAATTTTTAAGAAAAATTTAAATTTGAAATGTGGTACCAAAAAATTGAAAATTGAAAAACTATTTTTTCTTATGTGTTTGACCTTGATAAAAAAATTCGGGAGCAGTTTTTGTTTCGTCTATATCTTAAATAATGGCTGAGTTATAGCACTTTGAATTTCTAGCTTGGCTGACATTTTGAAACGACCTGATTTTTGTCACGCGATAACAGTCGTATTTATGAACCGATTTGGATGTAACTTGGTGTGTACATAGTACATACCAATGTCTCGACCGAGTTCGTCGGCCAGCGTCATTCGTCATCTTGTTTCAAAAGGGCTGCCATTTAAAAAATATTTTAAATTTTTAATTTAAAATGAGTTATCAAAATTGAAAAATGAAAAAGATTTTTTTAATGTGTTTGACCTTGATGCAAAGATTCCGGAGCAGTTTTTGTTTCGTCTATATCTAAAAAAATGGCTGAGTAATAGCATTTTGAATTTCTATTGTGGCTGACATTTTAAAACGACCTGATTTTTGTCACGCGATAACAGGCGTATTTATGAACCGATTTGGATGTAACTTGGTCTGTACATAGTACATACCAAGTAGATGTAAGAAGGCATGTGGATAGTATACATCAACACCTCGACCAAGTTCGCTGGCCAGATTCATCAGCCATCTTGTTTCAAAATGGCTGCCATTAAATTAAAAAATATATATATATTTAAAGTGAGGTGCAAAAAAATTAGAAATTGAAAAAGGTTTCTTTCTTAAGTATTTGACCTTGATATAAGGATTCAGGAGCATTTTTTGTTTGTCTTTACCTTAAAAAATGTCTCAGATATAGCAGTTTCAATTTCTATTGTGGGTGACATTTTGAAAAATCTGATTTTTTGCATGCGACAGCATTCGTATATATCAACCGATTCCAATGTGAGTGAGCGTGTACACAGCAATGACTAAGGTCTCGACCAAGTTCACTGCTTAGCCTCATCCACCATGTTGTCTTAAAATGGCAGGCACTTTAAGAAATCGCCGAATTTGGCAGCCAAATATAAGTAACTTTAAAGAAAAGCAGCTTTGATAAAGCTGACTAATTTCGCGAAATTCTCATTCATTATATTGATAAAAATTAGTATTGAATCTCCTATATTCGGTTTCCACTAAATTGAGCTTCGTGTATTTGAATGATATAAGTTGGCTTTTTAAAAATAAGGAATATGAAAGCTACCTCTTCCTCCCGGCACTGGCCGGAAGGACTTTTTTAATAATTTTCTCGAATTTTCGTAGTTCTATTGTACATTGGCTGCTCTTTCTTTCTTTCTAACCGCTGATCAGGCCCCTACCAACCTGGCTGTAACCCAGTTTTACGGGACTGAGTGCCTGGAAAGGGCAATATACCGCCTGATCGCTCTGCTGGATAAGCACTTATGAGTCTTGATGGCAGTTCTGTTTAACTTTGTTTTTGTTACTTGTTGACCGGTTAGATAAAGTGGATTTACTTGTTTAATTTCACGCTGCATCGCCCACCTATACATCATGCTGAACACCCGAAGGGCGACTCTCCCTACTCGAGTTGGTCTCGTAATTTAGAACCTTGATCAGGTGACGAGATCTTCATCTGACTAGGCACTTCCAGAGGTATAATTCACAGGTAACTTGGAGGACTTTGCACCCACGACGGATTTTCAAATGTTAGGAAAATTAGAAGTATTTTTTACAAAATAAAATGTGTGAAAATGTCGACAAAATCAGTAAAAACCTGGGTGTTTTGCCGCGGTTTCGTTCCCTTTCGGTACGCATAGACACGAAAAAGCAAATTGCGCAAAGTAGCATGTACCTTCAATCAATATTTTTTCGCGATTTTTTTTAATTTAAAAATATAAATTTAGATAAAATGGAGTTAAATATATCAAATCATACAAATTCGAGGTTCATTTAAGAGTCATTCATCACGGGTCCGGGGAACGCTGGGCAGGTCAGCTAGTAAACAACTAATAACAATAACAATAGATTTTGTTTAATTTTAAATACTCATTTATGCTAAACATTTATACACTTATACAGACCAATTTATACATTTATAACCAAGAAATAAGGCATCTAAATAAAGTGACAATATCTGTGCGAATACAGTGCAACTTAAATAAAATAAAAGTGCAAAAGTGCTCCTTTGTAACTATGCATTATAAGCTACAGAAATACAAAACGATACAAAAATAAAATAAATTAAAATAAAAAATAAATGAATAAAATAAATGAATAACTAACTAATAATAATAATAGAAAATGTTTATTTTAAAATATCCATTTATACTAGTGTAGAAGTAAACTTTCTGCTTTTAAAGTTCTTGTCACATAGAAAATAACAAAGAAACCATAGAAAATTAAGTTATGAACTTGTTTTCAGCACATTAAACTACGAAACGATACTTTGCGATCAACCGCCCAAATAACTTAATAGCAGTTAAGTGGTTTCAAAGTTTATCCACTTGAAAATTTCGGTATTTAATACTGCGTGTAAATTTTGGTGCACTGTGGATTTACTTCCGGCATAAGAAAAGGGAAAGTTCAGAGAGTATAATGATTTCCAGATTTTATATTGAAGATATAATATTTCACAGCGACTTAAAGAAAAAGGGGAATTTGTTTTCGGCTATTTTATTTGTATTAGAGTCAAGCATCGGATGACGATAATTTTATTCGTTGCAGGTCTGGTTGACTTCTATTAGGTAGCTTTCTTTACAAAAAGCTACCTATTGCAGCCGTTCGGAGGAAAGCGATTTCAAAAAATTTTGGTATATTTTCATCGATCATGACCCCCAAACCCCGAAACCACACTCCGTTCAAAATTGATATATATATATATCTGACCTATGTCACACTCTAACTCTCGTAATTATGAACCGATTTCGATGTAATTCGGTGTGTACATAGTACATACCAATGTCTCGACCGAGTTCGTTGGCCAACTTCATCCGCCGTTTTGTTTCAAAATGGCGGCCATTTAAAATTAAAAAAAAAATTTAAAATTTGAAATGTAGTACCAAAAAATAAAAAATGGAAAAATATTTTTTTCTTATGTATTTGACCGTTATACAAAGATTCCGGAGCAGTTTTTGTTTCGTCTATATCTTAAAAAATGGCTGAGTTATAGCATTTTGAATTTCTAGCGTGGCTGGCATTTTGAAACGTCCTGAATTTTGTCATTCGATAAAAGGCGTATTTATGAACCGATTTCGATGTAATTCAGTGCGTACATAGTACATACCAATGTCTCGACCGAGTTCGTTGGCCAGCTTCATCCGCCATTTTGTTTCAAAATGGCTGCCATTTAAAATTTTTTTAAAAATTTAAAATTTGAAATGTGGTACCAAAAATTTGAAAATGGAAAAATATTTTTTTTTATGTATTTGACCTTTATACAAAGATTTCGGAGCAGTTTTTGTTTCGTCTATATCTTAAAAAATAGCTGAGTTGCAGCATTTTGAATTTCTAGCGTGGCTGACATTTTGAAACGTCCTGAATTTTGTCACGCGATAAAAGGCATATTTATGAACCGATTTGGATGTAAATTCGTTTATACATAGTACATACCAATGTCTCGAGCGGGTTCGTTGGCCAGCTTCATCCGCCATCTTGTTTAAAAATGGCGGCCATTTAAATTTTTAAGAAAAATTTAATTTTGAAATGTGGTACCAAAAAATTGAAAATTGAAAAACTATTTTCTTCTTATGTGTTTGACCTTGATAAAAAGATTCGGGAGCAGTTTTTGTTTCGTCTATATCTTAAGAAATGGCTGAGTTATAACATTTTGAATTTCTAGCGTGGCTGACATTTTGAAACATCCTGATTTTTGTCACGTAATAACAGGCGTATTTATGAACCGATTTAGATGTACCTTGGTGTGTACATAGTACATACAAATATCTCGACCGAGTTTGTTGGCCAGCATCATCTGCCGTCTTGTTTCAAAATGGCGGCCATTTAAAAAAATTTAAAAAATAAAAAAAATTAAAATGAGATAACAAAAAATTGGAAAATTAAAAAGATTTTTTTCGTATGTGTTTGACCTTAATACAAAGATTCCGGAACAGTTTTTGTTTCGTCTATATCTAAAAAATGGCTGAGTAATAGCATTTTGAATTTCTATTGTGGCTGACATTTTAAAACGACCTGATATTTGTCACGCGATAACAGGCGTATTTATGAACCGATTTGGATGTATCTTTATCTGTACATAGTACATACCAATGTCTCGGCCGAGTTCGTTGGCCAGCTTCATTCGCCATCTTGTTTGAAAAGGGTTGCCATTTAAAAATAAATTTAATTTAAAATTTAAAATGAGGTATTAAAAAATTGGAAAATGAAAAATATTTTTTTTATGTGTTTGGCCTTGATACAAAGATTCCGGAGCAGTTTTTGTTTCTGAAAATTTGTTCTTTTGTTTATATCTTAAAAAAATGTTTGAATTATAGTACTTTGAATTTCTAGCATGCCTAACATTTTGAAACGATCTTGTATTTGTCACGCGATAACACACGTATTCGCCCATTTCTATGTAAGAAGGCATTTGGATAATGTACATCAATATCTCGACCAAGTTTGCTGGCCAGATTCATCAGCCATCTTGTTTCAAAATGGCGGCCATTAAATTAAAATATATATATATATTTAAAGTGAGGTGCAAAAAAATTAGAAATTGAAAAATGTTTCTTTCTTAAGTATTTGACCTTGATATAAGGATTCAGGAGCATTTTTTGTTTATCTTTACCTTAAAAAATGGCTCAGATATAGCAGTTTCAATTTCTATTGTGGGTGACATTTTGAAAAATCTGATTTTTTGCATGCGACAGCACTCGTATATATCAACCGATTCCGATGTGAGTGAGCATGTGCACAGCAATTACTAAGGCCTCGACCAAGTTCACTGGTTAGCCTCATCCACCATGTTGTCTTAAAATGTCAGGCACTTTAAGAAATCGCCGAATTTGGCAGCCAAATATAAGTTACTTTAAAGAAAAGCAGCTTGGATTAAGCAGACTAATTTCGCGAAATTCTCATTCATTATATTGATAAAAATTAGTATTGAATATCCTATATTCGGTTTCCACTAAATTGAGCTTCGTGTGCTTGAATGATATAAGTTGGCTTTTTTAAAATAAGGAATATGAAAGCTACCTCTTCCTCCCGGGACTGGCCGGAAGGACTTTTTTTAACACTTTCCAACAAAGTTGTAAAGTGTTTATGAATTCGGTTTGTCTGTCTGTCCGTCTGTCGTACGACAGACAGACAATCCAAAGTCGTTAGCAGTTTTGAACTATGTAGGGAAGTTTTAAAACAGGCAGGGTGATAGTCAAAGGAAAGAAAACTGTATTTTCATCTAAAAGTAATTTAATAAATATGCATTTCGAATATTTTATTCAATCTGAAAAAACTTTGCTGCACATAGTTACAAATTGAATTTTCAGGTCCAAGGAATATCTAAGTCGTTGAGGTGTAACGATTTTTTTGCACTTTAGAAGCTAGATTTTATTTTTGCCATGCTGATGGCTAATATTATGTATTGATTTAACATAAAATTGAAAGCAGATTTTTTAGTTCGATATTAACAGCGAATATCGGAATAAGCAATAACCCTCGAAAATAATCGAATTTATTTTAATATTTGACCTGAAAAATCGATAAAATATTTATTTATTTATTCATATTTTTGAAAGAAAAAGAATGTAGTGAAACAATAAAAATATTTTTTAGTAGAAAATACGTTTTATTGCGTTTAGTAGTTTAATAGAAAAAATATCTTTTTTAAATTTTCATTTGAGGATTGAAAGAAACAAAGATTAGTTTTCATTTAAAATTGTTTTTCATTTTAGGCAAGTTTCGGTCTAAAATCTGAGTTTTGGCAAAAATCAGGTTGTTTCGGTGAAAAAAACAGCCACATTTTTGGCACATATCTAAAATGTAGTTGGATTATAGGTAGATGTATAGTGTGATGTGTGTATATTTGATGAAGTATACTATGCAAACGCAGATGCACTACAAGATGTTTCCTATTGAATATATTTAATAGTAAACATCTTGTAGTGCATCTTAGTGATGTATATTAATTTCAATACGTTTGAAATAGCGTACCATCATTAAAATACGCCGCAAACGATTTTCTCCCGTAGACTGTAATGTAATATAGTTCTTTTGTTTGTCCCTATAAATGAACTATAAACGCTACATGCTTCATTTTCGATACCTAACATGCTATAGTAAACCTCAATAGCATATATCAATTACATGGGAATCTGAGTATGTTTATGCAAGTTAGAGCATGGATAGATAGACAGACGGGGAACAGACAGAGAAACCGGATTCATGAAACTTTTCGACTTCCGATTTTCGACAGATTTACACGTTTCAGGAGTCAGAGATCCCGAAAAACATGTTTTTCCAAAATGTCTGTCTGTGAGTTTGTGACTCTGTCTGCCTGTATGTCACACAAATTTTGTGGACGCTCTATCTCAAGAACTAATACACGGAATTTAATACAAATTTATATTCTGTTAGCTCCTGATATAAATTGATGTTGTTTAGCTTTTGGGTAAATCACCTAACAAGTGGTGCTGCTATGCTGGATTTTGCACGATTTTCGTACTAGCTCTATCTCAAAAACAAATGCACGAATTTTCATCAAACTTCAGATTCAGTTAGATTTGACATAAGTTGTTGATGATTAGGTTTTGTTGCAAATCGCCCAAAAGGTGGCGCTGATATGCTGCATTTTGCAGGATATACATTATTTTAGCGATAGTCATATCTCAAGAAATAATGCATGGAATTTCATATCCTTACGATGGGCATAAATTTACATTTAATTTTGTCACTGTGATAGTGAATTTTGAAGAATGTATGCGACAGAAGAAAGTTTTGTGATTGGCACATCCGACTAATTTAATTACGTTAGAAAGTGCTAAAAAAGAAATTTTAATTTTAATTAGTAAACAAACATTTGGACTGCGTCATTTTTTTTTAAATTTTTCGTGTTTAAAAAATGAGAATTTAAATCGAATCCAATTCGATAACAGTCGAATGCCATTTTTTTTCCAACTTTCCCTAAATGTCCATGTTTCTTAAAATTTCATTAAAAAATTTCATCCGCATGATAAATAATTTTGCATTCATATTTAAAATAAATGCTTTCCCTAAAGCCAATTCAAATATAAAATAAGTTGCTATTTATTGATTATGTTTGGAATGCGGTTTACCCCTTGATATCCAACTGCTTCTATTGATTTCTGCTTGAACAAACTTAATGAAATATCTCCGAGAAAATGATATAAATACAGTAATTATTGAATTCCCATTCTATCGGTCAGCGGCAAGTGCTTCAGAGTCTTGAGATTAACATATTTGAGATAATTCATAAGCTCAATCTTGGAATACACTGTAGAATTTACCAGCACAAGTTATGCATTTAAATTTCAATTTAATCCCCTATTGCTTAAAATATGCATGGCTTTATTTCAGATTTAGGTGAAATAGCATTGTGGAAATTGTTTGGGATTTCGAGATAATTTAATATAGTAATCTTCAGTAATAGGAATGTTATAATAATATTTTAAAGGACTAAGTGTATATAGAATTAGCTGATTCGATATTCACCCGAATTTTAAAGTATATCATACAATAAACATTAATTGATCATACAGTGGCAATCCTTTATAAAATATAAAGAGGCGGTTCAAATTTTTACCTAAAATTCACGCGAATTTTACGATTTTGTTTTCAATTACAAAGAAAAGACATATAATCCTCGGACTATTATTACATATATTGCAGTTTCACACATACATTTAAATTTTTCTGTATAAAAAAATTAATAATATGCCTTGTGCGACGGAAGGTACTTGCAGATGTACGCCTTGAACTTCCAATCAGGCAACCGTTTTTTTCCCGTCACAAGCATCTAAAATGAATTGTGTCGCCAAATTACAAAAATGCAATAAATTAGGACATTGCCAACATTTAGATTAAAAAGTTAATTTTCTACAGAAAATTTCCGATATACATATATTTATATGAAGCATACTCTGCATACGAAGATGAATATGATGAAGATGAAATGTACTAGGCGTACGAAGATGCATATGATGAAGATGAAATATACTATGCGTACGAAGATGCATGTGATTAAGAGGAAGCATACTATGCATATGGAATATGCACTACGAGATGTTTACTATTCAATGTATTCAATAGTAAAAATCTTGTATAGCATCTTAGGTATTGATGTATGTTAATTTCAATATGGTTGAAATAGCGTACCATTATTAAAATAAAATCCCTTCCGGCTCGGCCTACAGGCGGAGGTAGATTTTGAAGTTAAGTACTAATTTCACCAACAAAAACTAAATAAAGATTAGAGATAAACCCAGTTTAACAATTTTATCTGGTCACTTTTGACGAATTTTTAATTTCATTTTTCTGTAAGAGCTCGGTTTATCAGAATCATATTAAGTCGGTATAAAAAGAAATATTTTCCCCCGCTCCTCGAAATTTTCTGACACATTTTCAGACTCATTTTTAAAAGTAAAATTATGAAACTTGCTGATGTGATATTTTAGAAGAGATTTATAAGCGACCTGTGTTTTTATTTTTCGTTCAATTAATTAGAACTTGATTTACAATTATTTTCTCAGTACGACCATTTTTTTTCGTTTCCAGCACTATCGCTTCTGGAAAGTTGGTTCAAAATGCCCACTTTGTCAGCATTTTGAATTATATTCTGTCTTTATCAAAAAATCGACAAACACAGCACATTATATAGTTTCTGAATAAGACAACTTGCCAATTGGATGCGTTTGAGAGCGAAAATGAATTTAAAAGGAAGTCAGAAAATAAGCTGTTTGGATTTCAGTACACCCTTAATACGATAATTTTTTTTGCCAACCCCTATTTTTGTTCAATTTTTTGTTTTGGCTGCAACAGTTGATCCTATAAAAAACTTGTCAATATGAAAGTTGTTGATATTATTGAAAACATATATAATAAATTCAAGCGGATTGGATATCGTGTGAATTGACGAAGTTAGGAATTTTTTTCTTTTTCAACCTTCCTATTTTTTTTTCCTTTTTAATTTATTTTGCAGTCATAGTTGGTCCTATCAAAAACGTGTCAATATAAAAGTTGTAGATAATATTAAGACGATTTATAATAAGTTCAAGTTAATTTGATAACTTAAAAATTGACGAAGTTATGAATTTTTTTCTCCCTAAAACCCTATTTTTTGCGCCCCTTGAGCCTATTTTTAATTTTATCAGAAATCTGTGATACACAAATTTTCGTCCTTTTCCTAGAAGTAATAATAACTTTAAACTGATTTGATATATATATATATATATATAAATTTAGAAGTTATGGGTTTTTTTTTTCGGTTTTCAGAAAACCCCTCCCTATTTCCACCATCTTGGTCCGATTTTGCCCATTAATGAACTTGACCGAGATTTTCTACCCCTTGATTTTATGTATCAGTTTAGAAGAGATTTGTGGAGGATTACGGAAGTTATCGTGTCCATAAAAAAGTGATATAGACAGATAGACAGATAAAGTTTTTCTGAGGGTGGTTTTGGGTCCTAGGGGCCATGATAGGTGTAGATCTGCAATTTTTTTTCAGAAATTCCAACATAGGGGAGATCGCAACAGGTAGTATTTCATACGAAATCTACCTAATACATCGATTTTCTCCTGCAGACCGTAATGTAACGGATTTCTTTTGAGTGTCCCTGTAAATGAACTATAAACACTACACACTTAATTTTCAATACCTAACATGCTATAGTAAGCTTCTATAACATATTAATTGAATGGCAATCTGAGTATATTTATGCGAGATAGAGTACTGACAGACAGATAAACTGGATTGATAAACATTTTTCAAGTACGTTGGAAAGTGTTAAAAAGGAAATTTCGATTTTAATTAGTGAAGAAACGTTTGGATTACGTGATTTTTTTCATTTGAATTTTTCGTCTTTAAAAAATGTAGATTTTTATAAAATGATACAATCGAATGCAATTTTCTTTATTTTTCAACTATCCCGAAATGTTCATGTTTCATTAAATATCAATTAAAATTTCATTTGAAAACTTCAACCTTATGATAAATAATTTTGCATTCATATTTAAAATAAATACTTTCCCTCAAGCCACTTGAAATATTAAATAAGTTGCTATTCATTGATTATGTTTGGAATGCGGGTTGGCCGTTGATATCAAACTGCTTCTATTGGTTCCACTTGAGCAAACTTAATGAAATATCTTCGAGAAAATTATATAAATACAGTAATGATTGAATTCCCATTCTATCTTTGAGATAGTTCATGAGCTCAATCTTGGACTATACTTTAGAATTTACCCACAAAAGTTATGCCTTTAAATTTCAATTTAATCCAGTATTGCTTAAAATATGCATAGCTTTGTTTCAGACTTTGGTGAAATAGCAGCATTGTGTAAATTACATTGTTTGGGATTTCTAGATAATTTAGTATAGTAATTTTCAGTAATATGAATGTTTTAATACAAATTTAAAGGGTTAAGTGTATATAAAGTGGCTCCTGCGATATTCACGGTTATTTTAAAGTACATCATAGAATAAACATTAACTGACCATAAACAGTGGAAATCACTTATAAAGCGTTGAACGGATGTTCTACTATGCCAGATTGCGAAATGGCAACAAATTAGGATCTTATACCAAAATTTAGCTTAAAAAGTAAATATTTTACAAAAATTTCCAATATATATATATATATACATATATGTGTGTGTGTGTGTGAATTAATGAAGTACACTTTGCATACGAAGATGAATATGATGAAGATGGAGTATGCTATACGCATGGAAGATGCATATGATGAAGATGAAGTATACTATGCATACAAAGATGCACTGCAAGATGTTTACTATTGAATATATTTAATAGTAAAAATCTTGCAGCGCAACTCAGTGATCTATTTTAATTTCAATACGTTTGAAATAGCGTATCATCATTAAAATAAACCACAAACGATTTTCTCCCGTAGACCCTAATTGTAACGGAGTTTTTTTAAGTGTCCCTGTAAATAAACTATAGACGCCACACGCTTCATTTTCAATACCTAACATGCTAGTGTAAGCCTCAATAACATGTATCAATCGCATGGCAATCTGAGTATATTTATGAGAGTTAGAATTCGGACAGGCAGACAAACCGGATTCATAAACATTTTTCAATAAAGCTGGAAAGTGTTAGAAAGGAAATTTAAATTTTAATTAGTGAAGAAACATTTGGATTGCGGGACATTTAAAAAAAAAATTCTGTGTTTAAAAAATGTAGATTTTTTATAAAATGATACAATCGAATGCATTTTTTTTTCAACTTTCCCAAAATGTCCATGTTTCATTAGATATTAATAAAAATTTCATTTGAAAATTTCATCCGCGTTACAAATAATTTTGCATTCATATTTAAAATAAATGCTTTCTCTAAAACCACTATAAATATTAAATAAACTGCTATTCATTGATTATGTTTAGAATGCAGTTTATCCTTTGATATCCAACTGCTTCTATTGATTTCTACTTGAGCAAACTTAATGAAATATCTTCGAGAAAATTATATAAATACAGTAATTATTGAATTCTCATTCTATCGTTCCGCGACAAGTACTTGAGATTCTTGGGATAAACATATTTGAGCTAATCCATAAGCTCAATCTTGGAATCTATACTTTAGATTTTACCCGCACAAGTTATGCATTTAAATCAGGGCTTAATTTGCGCCGGAGCCCACCGGAGCCCAGCTCCGGTACTTCTCTGTTTTTAGTAAATATTTAAATATTGGTCGGAATTCACCGGAGCCCAGTGCAATTCGTAACTATGCACTTTTATGAAAAAATGCATAGCTACGAACTATTCTTTTTTTGTGTTAACACTATTTTCGAATCATAATCCTTACCTTATTTAATCGCAGAATTCTGCAATTAATTAACACTAAAACTAGGCAAAGATTACTATTCGGAAGGAGTGATAACTGAATAGTGGAATAGTTGACAGCTAAGTATATGCTGATAGATATTTTTAAAATTTTTATTTTGCTAAAGAAAAAAAATGTTTTAAATTTTGCACATAATGTACGAAATATAAATATGCAGATTGGAGTGACGCGCGCGGGGGGGAGAGGGAACGGTACAATTGTAGTACCGGTACCACATAATATTAGGGCTCCGGTACATTTTTTCTTAGAAATTAAGCCCTGATTTAAATTTAAATTTAATCCAGTATTGCCTAAAATATGCATGGCTTTATTGCACACATAGGTGAATAGCATCGTGGAAATTAAATTGTTCGGGATTTCGAGATAATTTAACACAGTATTCAGTAATCTGAATTTTTTAATAACTATTTTAAAGTGTATCATAGAATAAGTATTAACTGACCATACAAAGTGAAATCACTTTTAAATCGCTTAAGGGATGTTCTACTTCCTTAAATTCACGTGGTTTTTACGGTTATTTTTAGTTGCAAAGAAAAAAGATAAAATCCTTATATTTATTGATATTTCACTTATACAGGGTGTATCTGAAAAAGTAGGTAACTCTTTACGGGGTGATAGAACGCAGCTGTACAAGCAAATTTCGTCATAGAATGTATGGTCGGAATGCAAGCGGTGAGAAGTTAAAAGGTAGTTTTCCACTGTCCCAAGGCGATGGACGGGTTCGAGGTGGTCCCATCGCTTGGTTACCAAGATCGCCGGATCTCTCGTGTTTAATTTTTTCCCTGTTGGGCCCAGTGGTGTAGTCGTAAAAAACACAGAGGGTATACGCTCTAAGCAGAGGATATACGCTCAAGGCAGAGCGTATAACCCTAGAGTGTATATACTATAGCTTTCTTGAGAAACAGAGGGTATACGGTTTTCCTTTAAAAAATCCAGAAGGTATACGGAGTAAAGCTCCGTATACCCTCCACTACATCCCTGGTTGGGCCATATGAAAAGCAAGCTAATCTACGAGTGCCCCGTTGAAACCGATATGGATCTAGTCGCCAGGATTGCCGTTGTTGCCGGCGATATTCAGGAAAAGCCTGGTGTCTTCGCGAATATGCGTCAGTCCTAGTGATGGGCGATTTCGATTTTTTAATCGATTTAATCGATACTATGATCAACTCGATTTAATCGATACTATAAATTTTTTAATCGATGTCTTTAAAGGTAATATCATTTTCATTTTCCTCCAAAAATTGAAGGTAAAGTAGTTGGATGTGCCAATCCCAAAACTTTCATCTGTCTCATAAATGTTAAAACTTCAAAATTCGCTATCACAGTGTCAAATTTAAATGATAACCCATGCCCATCATGAGGATTCAAAAAGCATTGGTTCGTTGAAGTATGTGCATTTTAAAAGAAAATATAAGCATTGCATTTTCCTAACAAATCATTGAATTTAGGCCCGCACCCTCTTAGGCTAATGTCAGACGAACGTCTTTTTTTGCACGCTTTTTTCGCTCTTACGCCATCCCTACACCTTCGCTATCATGTGTAGGGACGGTGTAAGAGCGAAACAAAGCGTGCAAAAAGACGTTCGTCTGATATTAACCTAGATGTCCGCATCGGAAAATCTCAATTCAAAGAGCATAAAAGCGACAGCTGTTGGGCAGTATACACCCAAGCCTAATAAGGATATATTTATCTGAAAATGTAACAGAATATGAAGTTTGATTAAATTCCGTGCATTAGTTTTGCGATATGGCTATCACGAATATCATGAAAAAAGCAGTATAGCAGCACAGTCTGTTACATGATTAACACAAAAAACTCAGGAACAACTTATGTCAATGACACATAATATTACGTTTGATGAAATTCCGATCATTGCTTCTTGAGATATTATCGCTAACATCGTGTAAATCCTGAAAAACAGTGTTGAATTCAGGGGCTGGTACGGGTTGACACCCCCCCCCCCCCCGGCACATTGAAATGTCCCTCCTGAAGATTTGATATTTTATGCTTAATGGACTAAAGTCCAATCCCCGCCTCCGAAACTCTAGAACGCCCCTCTCCAGAACCATAGAAATCCCTCCCGGAGAAAAATGTCTGAATTCAACACTGCTAAAAAAAGTAACATGGCAGCACAACCTGTAATATCATTTACACGAAAACCTAATCATGAAGAACTTATGGCAATGTCTAGCAGAATATGAAGTTTGATGAAATTCCGTTCATTAGTTCTTGAGATATGATCCCTAAAATCGTTTAAGAGCAAGCATCTGAGAAAGTGTCATACCTGCGATTCATGACATCTCAGATTTTCTCCAAAAAATTACCAGTTGTTACTTACCTTGTTAAAAGACAAAATCTAGAATTTTTTTTTTCCAAAGTTGAGTTGTTCATTTTTTATGGGCCCCCAAAGGTCACCGTGCAGTGCAAAAATTTGAGAGTTTTTTAAAGACATTAAAATTGCTATGACCCACAATTCTTTGCGCAAACAACTTGCCACAAAATTCTTTTTATATATGGGATGTAGGAGGGTTCAACTTTATATAATAGATGAGAAGTCTGTGGCAACTTGTTGCCGCAAGGTCACTGAAGGTCACAAACTTATGCATTTTCGCTGTTTTTTACCCTTTTTAAGGCCCAATAACAGCTTGCGCGTTGAAGTTGCCATGGCAAAAGAGGTGTCATTTGAAAGACATGTATCAGCACTTTTTAAAAATGTACATATAATTGAGGCAAGTTGGATGCGCTTTCAGTAACAGAGCGCCAAAATGTGAAAAATGTCACATTTGACCGATATTCAAACTGTCACAATTTCCTGCGGCAATGACATTTTGAAATAATTCTTTTGCCATTCTTTTATTCTATTATTGTTCTTTATGAAAAAATAAATTCCATTGAGGCCTGTACCTTTAAGAAAAAAAATGATTTTTTTAAACATACTGTATTCCGGTAGTCAGGACTTTTTTGCTTTTCAGAACAACTCGTCTGAATAACAATTTTTTAACATTTACTTGGCTAAATGAATTCATATATTTTAATATATTGTGACACATATATGATAGATGTTATTTATTTAATTTGACAATCAAAATTCTTGGAATTTATAATCTATATTGATAATACAAGTATATTCAGCTAACGCTAACACCATCAGTAATTTTTACAAGAAAACCCCCCTCAAACATATAATTGTTCCTTGTAAGACTCTTGAATGTCTTTTAAGCATGGAACTGTAAAAGGATCAGCCCCAGACAATTGTATAGGACCAAAGAAGATGGTATCGCATGTGGGATAACATGTTTTAATTCACAATCATATTTTAAAGTTGTTGTTCCATAAGCAACATCTTGTAGAGAATCTGTTGTAAACAAAAAATCTAAAAAATGATCAACCTTACTCATGTCGAAACGGTTTCTACTAATTTTGTCTACAAGAGGCATATTGCCAGCGCCAAATTGTGCTCTCAATTCTCTTGCTCTCCTTACCATTCTCTGTGAGCATTGGAATTTCTCTATAACTTCTAATTTTGTGTATTTTTGAGGATCCAATAAAGCTAGCTTCATCTTTTGAGATGGAGTGCTTTTAAAGGCTGCTACTATCTCTTTTAAACATTCATCTCCAGCTTTCGTCTCGCTGCAGCTGCTACTGTCTGAAACAATTGTTTCAGACCAGTCATTGTTTCAGTTAGACCTTCATATAAATTGGTGCTGATTACTTTTTGTTGTAAATCTACCGGCAGGTGGCGCTGCTATGCTGCATTTTTCCCGATTTTCGCAATAGCTCTATCTCAAGAACTAATGCACGGATTTTCATCAAGCTTCACATTCAGTTAGACGTTGGCATAAATTGTTGCATATTAGATTTAGGTGAAAATCGCCCAAGAGGGGGCGTTGTTATGCAGATTTTATCAGCAGTGTTCAATTCAGACAATTTTCTCTGGGAGGGATTTCTGCGGATCCATAGAGGGACAGTTCAGAGGGGAAGGGGATTGGACTTTTGTACATTAAGCATAAAATCTCAAACCTTCTGGGGGGACATTTGAATGTTGCCGGGGGTGGGGGGGCATGTACCCCCGGGCCATCCCCTGAATTCAACACGTTTCTCAAGATTTAAGAGCAAGAATCTGAGAAACTGTCACACCTAGCATTATGGGGTGATTTATGCCATCTCAGATTTTCTCCAAAAAATTACCAGTTATTACTTATCTTGTTAAAAGGCCAAATCCAGAAGGTTTTTTTCCAAAGTTGAGTTGTTCGTTTTTTATGGACCCCCAAAGGTCACCGTGCGGTGCGAAAATTTGAGCGTTTTTTTTTAGACGTTAAAATTGCTATGACCCACAATTATTTGCGCAAACAACTTGCCAATAAATTATTTTTATATATGTGATATAAGAGGGTTCAACTTTATATAATAGATGAGAAGTCTGTGGCAACTTGTTGCCGCAAGGTCACTGAAGGTCACAAACTTATGCATTTTCGCTGTTTTTTACCATTTTTATGGCCCAATAACAGCTTGCGCGTTGAAGTTGCCATGGCAAAAGAGGTGTCATTTGAAAGACATGTATTAGCACTTTTTAACAATGTACATATAATTGAGGCAAGTTGGATGCGCTTTTAGTAACAGAGCGCCAAAATGTGAAAAATGTCATATTTGATCGATATTCAAACTGTCATAATTTCCTGCGGCAATGACATTTTGAAGTAATTCTTTTGCTATTCTTTTATTCTATTATTGCTCTTTATGAAAAAATAAATTCCATTGAGGCATGTACCTTTAAGAAAAAAAAATGATTTTTTTAAACATACTCTATTCCGGTAGTCAGGACTTTTTTGCTTTTCAGAACAACTTGTCTGAATAACAATTTTTTAACATTTACTTGGCTATATGAATTGATATATTTCACTATATTGTTACGTTTATATTTATTGAGGACAATTATTTAGTTTTAAAATCTCAAAACATCACCGACATGTTCTCTATTTCGTATAGACCTGTTTTCACAGGTTTCAGGTTTCAGGTAAAAAATCACCTGAAACTTGTACAAAATTATAACTGAATAAAATGCACAGATATAAAGATATTAGTCTTTTTTTTTAATATAAGGTACATTTTAAAATCATTATTGATGAAGTATTTTTAATTTAAAATCATTAATTTCATAACATAAAATTATTCAAAGCAAAATATTCCAACCTTCCCCTTGTTTGTATCACTATTACTACATAGTGAAAAATGTCGGAACTTCAAAACAATATTTCTGTGGAATATGAATGAATTTATAATGCTCCTTCATTTTAAAAAAAGGCTGTATCTGATGATAAGATTAATTTTTGTAAAGTATTAAAAAAAATCATTGATAAAATATTTTAAGTTTATAATCACTTTATTTCAGCAACACAAAATTCTGAAAAACAAAATCTCAACTCTTCTATTTTTTGTATTACTAGCACTACTTGGTAAAATATTCTAGAACCATGAGAACAATATTTCTGTGCAATCAGAATTCTTTATGTTCATCCATTAAAAAATAAAATTATTTTCTTTTTTGTTTATAAAGGGTATTTTTTAAAAAAGTATTATTTTATAAAATATTTTACATTTGCAACAATAATTTTAGTAACATAAAATTACACAGAAAAAAAAAACCCCAACTCAGCTCGTCCCTTGTTTGCATATCTGTTATCACATGGTTGGCTATTCTGGAATATCAGAACAATATTTCTGTTGAATAAGAATTACCTTTGTTCATCCATTTAAAAAAAATAAAGTTGTGAATTTTTAATTTGGATCTTTTCATACGTATGTTTATATATTCTTAGTTAAAAAACTGTTTTACAAAACATGAAAGAACTTAATTCGGATCCTTATACAGATTGTTTTTTTTATAATGAGCTATTGAACTGTGGAAGACAGCTGTTTTCAGAACAGGACTTGGCAGCAGATGTGAGAAATTATCTAGAAAGAATAAATGTTAAAGCACCTGATAGAAGTGTGTCTGAAAAAGAACTAATATCTAGCAGAAGTGGTAAAGTTTGACCTGAAGGATTTAAACTTTGTGCAAAGCATCGTTTTGATTTTGGTACTTATTGGAATGTTCCAACTGTATGTTTACACCCTTATGACAAGGAAAACAGGAAAAGAAAAGAAAAAGGTGTTAGGTCTGCCAGTTGGGCAACATATGAATTAATATGTAAATATAATTCTTCTGTAAACTTTCTAATTGAAGGAACTGTTTGTCCAAAGCATAGAGATTATCTTCTTTCAAAAGATCTACATCAAATGAAGTTGAGATAAACGACATCACTTCCAGCGATCCAGCATTTGAAGTTCGTAATTCTCTGTCAGTGGAAACTGATAAGACCGAGACAAGTTAATTTATAAAATCATCAACAGAAGGTGTAAGCCCTGTTAAATTTAAATTGAAATCTCCTGTTTCAGAACTTTCTGCAAGTACCATTCGCTATATGAAACGAAAATACTCTGAAGTTACCAATAATTTTAAAGGAACGTTAACCAAGAAACTTGCCCCAGAGCAAGAACATGAATTTCGAAAGGTTGTTTCAGACAGTAGCAGCTGCAGCGAGACGAAAGCTGAAGATGAATGTTTAAAAGAGATAGTAGCAGCCTTTAAAAGCACTCCATCTCAAAAGATGAAGCTAGCTTTATTGGATCCTCAAAAATACACAAAATTAGAAGTTATAGAGAAATTCCAATGCTCACAGAGAATGGTAAGGAGAGCAAGAGAATTGAGAGCACAATTTGGCGCTGGCAATATGCCTCTTGTAGACAAAATTAGTAGAAACCGTTTCGACGTAAGTAAGGTTGATCATTTTTTAGATTTTTTGTTTACAACAGATTCTCTACAAGATGTTGCTTATGGAACAACAACTTTAAAATATGATTGTGAATTAAAACATGTTACCCCACATGCGATACCATCTTCTTTGGCCTATACAATTGTCTGGGGCTGATCCTTTTACAGTTCCATGCTTAAAAGACATTCAAGAGTCTTACAAGGAACAATTATATGTTTGAGGGGGGTTTTCTTGTAAAAATTACTGATGGTGTTAGCGTTAGCTGAATATACTTGTATTATCAATATAGATTATAAATTCCAAGAATTTTGATTGTCAAATTAAATAAATAACATCTATCATATATGTGTCACAATATATTAAAATATATGAATTCATTTAGCCAAGTAAATGTTAAAAAATTGTTATTCAGACGAGTTGTTCTGAAAAGCAAAAAAATCCTGACTACCGGAATACAGTATGTTTAAAAAAATCATTTTTTTTTCTTAAAGGTACATCCCTCAATGGAATTTATTTTTTCATAAAGAACAATAATAGAATAAAAGAATGGCAAAAGAATTATTTCAAAATGTCATTGCCGCAGGAAATTGTGACAGTTTGAATATCGGTCAAATGTGACATTTTTCACATTTTGGCGCTCTGTTACTGAAAGCGCATCCAACTTGCCTCAATTATATGTACATTTTTAAAAAGTGCTGATACATGTCTTTCAACTGACACCTCTTTTGCCATGGCAACTTCAACGCGCAAGCTGTTATTGGGCCATAAAAATGGTAAAAAACAGCGAAAATGCATAAGTTTGTGACCTTCAGTGACCTTGCGGCAACAAGTTGCCACAGACTTCTCATCTATTATATAAAGTTGAACCCTCCTATATCCCATATATAAAAATAATTTTGTGGCAAGTTGTTTGCGCAAATAATTGTGGGTCATAGCAATTTTAATGTCTAAAAAAAACGCTCAATTTTTCGCACCGCACGGTGACCTTTGGGGGTCCATAAAAAACGAACAACTCAACTTTGGAAAAAAACCTTCTGGATTTGGCCTTTTAACAAGATAAGTAATAACTGGTAATTTTTTGGAGAAAATCTGAGATGGCATAAATCACCCCATAATGCTAGGTGTGACAGTTTCTCAGATTCTTGCTCTTAAATCTTGAGAAACGTGTTGAATTCAGGGGATGGCCCGGGGGTACATGCCCCCCCCCCCGGCAACATTCAAATGTCCCCCCAGAAGGTTTGAGATTTTATGCTTAATGTACAAAAGTCCAATCCCCTTCCCCTCTGAACTGTACCTCTATGGATCCGCAGAAATCCCTCCCAGAGAAAATTGTCTGAATTAAACACTGCTGATAAAATCTGCATAACAACGCCCCCTCTTGGGCGATTTTCACCTAAATCTAATATGCAACAATTTATGCCAACGTCTAACTGAATGTGAAATTTGATGAAAATCCGTGCATTAGTTCTTGAGATAGAGCTATTGCGAAATCGGGAAAAATGCAGCATAGCAGCGCCACCTGCCGGTAGATTTACAACAAAAAGTAATCAGCACCAATTTATATGAAGGTCTAACTGAATGTAAAGTTTCAACAGATTCCATGCATTAGTTCTTGAAATAGACTGCCCACAATTTTTTTGTCAGAGATAAACAAATTGTGGCAAAACAGACTGACAGACAGACAATGTATAAAAATAGTCAAATCGTATTCCAGAAAAGATCTTCTAAAACTATAAATCCTTCAAAAACCGGAAGCCGAAATTTTTGACAAATATAACGCTTTCTTTTTCTAAATATAAAAGAAAGTAAGAAAAAATGAACGCATCGATTCTGCCCGTAACATAGGATCAGAAATGACGAATCGATTCATCACAGATTCGATGTCGATGTTTAGATGCAGCTAGAATCGTTATTTTTTGATTTACTTCAATTCTTTAGATGCGGGCAGAATCGTTATTTTTTTTATTTATTTAAATTCTTTAGATGCTGATAGAATCGTTATTTTTTGATTTACTTCAATTCAAATCGCATCGTGCATGAATCGGGTTGAATCGATTCTTCCAGTTTTACTGTTTTAGTGACAGAATTGCTGTAAAATTTTGCTTTTTTCTTTCTTTCTGGGTTCAGTGTTGAATGGCGGGAGCGATTTCTTGACTGCCCCGGTCGGGATTTGAGGAAGGGGAGGGGGGTATTTTAGAGTTCCGTAAGGAAGGCATGCACATTTGTCCATTAAAATGCATAAAATCTCAAAACTTTCGGGAGGGACATTCCAATGTTCCCCCGGGTCCCCCCTGAATTCAACAGTAGGCTAAATAGTTATACTTTTGTTGAGAAGCCTAGTTATTCGGGTTACTAGTTTATTATGTTGTATTTTTTAAGTTCGTCCCTTCTAATCCCTCTCCTGCCCCCCTTCCTCGCCAATCTTAATTTACAGGGCCGTTCAAAATATGCATGCAATTTTAAAAATCTACAATTCTCGTTCTATTTTATTATAAAGCCACATTTTGAAACCTTGACCAAAGATACATTTCATGTCGCCCCTCCGACCGTTTGGGACTTCTAGGAGACTTATACTTTGGGATATATTGGGGGCATATTTATTGTTTCTTCCAAACCATCTCGTGTAACATATCGTTGGAAAGCTTTTAATGTCCTCTTTTATTTCTGTCCCCCCTCCCCGCCGGCTCCCTACTTACACACTCTTGGCCCTTTTTAGCGCACAGGCTATCAAAGCCTGAGAGCTAATGTACCCGCCGGTTCTGTATGTATGTATGTACGTACGTACGTATGTACCTAACGCGATAACTCTTGAGAGAAATATCCGATTTGCTTCAAATTTTTTTCTAGATTCATTCTGATAACGCGCTCCCTTGATTATTAGTTTTGGGGGTTCATTGGTTAAGTATAAAGGGAGAGAGGGGGGATAATTCCCCCTTAACTTAGATAAATGCGTTTTTCATGCAGAATTATCAGATTTTCTTCAAATTTTGGTATACCATTTAATTTTTATAACGAGCTTCGCTGATTAGATTTGAAGGTTCATTGTTATAGTCTAAAGGGGAACGAGGGGCTAATACCCCACCCCCACCCCTAACTTAGATAGATGGGTTCTTCTATCCGATTTGCTTCAAATTTGGTATACCGGTTTATTTCGATAAGGCGCTTCCCTGATGACATTTGTAGGGTCATTGGTTAAGTATAAAGAGAGAAAACGGGGGGAGGGCAACCCCCCCCTCAATTTATTTTTCGAGGGGCATTATTCTTTGAAATAAGAGTATAATATACAGTTAGTGCGAATAGCCTGTGAGCTCAATGCCATCAGTTTAACTGGGCAATTTTCTTTTTAATTATTGTTCCAGTGAATACACTCTACATGAAAAGTTATCTAATATTTTGTGGTTCCATTTTGTTTCTGGTATTATTTTAGCTGTCATATTAAGAATAGAAATGATTCTGCTCTATTTGTTTAGTCGTTTTAACAAGGCCATTCAAAATATGCATGCAATTTTTTAAATCTTCGTTTTTGTCCGATTTCGTTATAATGCCTCGTTTTGAAACCTTGACAAGACTAAAGGTATATTTGGCGTTGTCAAATATTTTATGTGCTCGGTTATGCGCTTCCCGACCAATTGGGGGTTAGTTACTCCCTAGGAAGAAGTGGGGAGGGGGGCACTTTCTCATTTTTTCAGAGCCCATCATGTGATGTATCGTTGGAAAGCGTATTAGCCCCATATTCATATTTTGTTCCTCTCCCCCTGATCTGTCCTCCTCTTTCCCTTTTACATCAGTATCTTACATTTTATTGGGATCGACCCTTCAATTCGAATTGAATTGTTCATTTTTATTTTTCTTTAAATCGTCATTGCGCCCGGTTCTTGGATGCGGATATTTTCCGATCCGGGTTCTTACGGGAATAGATCGATATTTCAGTTCTAATTTCATGGAATAATTTCATATATTTATTCCTCCAATTTTACTGTTTTAGTGGCTGAATTGCTGTGAAATTTCGTATAAGGAAAGATTTTTTTTCTTTCTATGTTAAATTGCTATACTTTTTCTTAGAAGCCTAGTTATTCGGGTTGCTAGCTTATTAAGTTGTATTTTTGAAGTTCGTCTCTTCTCATCTCCTCCTCTTCTTCCCCACCAATCGTTATTACAGAGACATTCAAAATATACATGTAATTTTTAAACGTTTAATTCTTCTCCTATATTATCATAATGCCACA
This sequence comes from Maratus speciosus, assembly GCA_963932465.1. Taxonomy (NCBI): domain Eukaryota; kingdom Metazoa; phylum Arthropoda; class Arachnida; order Araneae; family Salticidae; genus Maratus; species Maratus speciosus. The sequence goes on from OZ010794.1 coordinate 272,166,105, forward strand.
TTTTGAAATTTGACCGAAAGTATATTTGCCGTCGCCTCTTCGACCGTTAGGGTTTTAGTTTCCCCCTCGGGGGGGGGGGGGGGCACATTACAAATTTCTTCAAACCTCCTCGTGCAACATATCGTTGGAAATCTTTTAATGTTGTCTTTTATTTCCTGTCCATCCCCTTCCCCTCCTCCTCCCAGTTACGTGCACTTGGCTTTTTCTAATGTTCCAGTGTGCGCACTGTACTCAAAAATTTATCCTATGTATAGGTGGGTGAATTCAGGCTGTATTCTGGAGACGCGAGAGTGGACCCTCCCGGGAGGGGCAATTTTTTTATTTTATCCCAACGCCTCATGTGATATATTATCGAAAAGCCCTTTGGCCATTCATTCATATTATTATTTCTTATTACGCTCTTTTACCCGCCGGCCTCTAACTTTTGTATTTTAAGCAATTTTTCCAACTCAGCACCTAATTAAGCCAAAGCGTGCTTGGGCCCCCCCCCCCCCTTTTTGAAGGATTAACCGAAGGGGTATTTCGTCAAGGCCTTTCGAATAAAATTTATCAAAAGATATTGTGTTGTTAATGCTTTTTCAGCTGCTTTAATATCGAAAATATGTTTATATTTCTGAAATAAATTGAGTATTTATCTTTTATCTCTGCTAAAAAGCCTTTTATTTAAGTAAAAGCAATTTAATTACTACTTTCATAATCATTAATCTTTCAGATTCTTGTGGTTTTAATAAATAACTGAGGCATCGGTCTGTTATCACTCTATCCTATTTCTTTTTCTTTGTTTTTTCATAAACAAAATGATCACAGAAGCCCTGTTTTTCTGTTCTAGTATAAGAACGAGAACACTATAAAAAAAAAAGAAAAAAAAATCATGATATTTGAAGATTTGTGTTCCACCTACGACACTGGCAGCGAATGAGTCAATAACTGTTTAGAGATTTTAGATTACTGTAGAAAAAAACAAACATATAATCAAAGAATATATTTTTATTTATTTGTTAACCAGAGGAAAGTATATTATTTCACTGTTAAAGATTCTAGGGTTAAAATTTTTTTTTTAACAGCTGAAAATTTGGTAAACATTAAAAAGAAAAACATTTATAAACTGTAAATGAGATAAGGAGATGTATATTTTAAAAGGGAAAGAAATTTCAGTTAAATATATTATTAAAAGGAGAATTTTGCTTATTAATTGCGGGATAATTTGATGATTGGTTAATTACATCATCACAGCTATTTTAAAAGAAGATTTGCAATATTTGGAAAAAAAGACTAAAAAATCATTTAACTTTTAAAATAAATTTAGAGCCTTCAAAATTTCGATCATCTGCGCATTTTTAAGAAGAATGACGTTTATGGGACGTCTGTTTGGTTGAAAGAAATAAGAGAAGAAAGCACATGTTTTCCGGATGAAAAAAAAAAATCCTTTCTTCATTTTTTTTTATCTAATCGAGATCTTTCTTAAAAAATAAATTTAAATATAATATAAATTATTATTAAAATTACATCTTAAAAAAATAATTTTAAAAGTTAAAAAACCTAATTATTCGACTCAAAGGTCTGTAGTAGCTTACTTCTGGGCCTCTGACATGATCTAGGGCCCCATAAATGGAGATGAGGGGTGAGAGATAGTCGTTACGGCCCTGCTGATTCGCTACGTTTAGGAATTACTATTTTTCAGCTTATCTGTGTGAATCTGTGAACATCGAAATATTGATTCAAGTATCGATTCTAGAATTTGGGAATCGATTCTGTTTTATACGATGTCGATTTTAATCGATTCTCAAATTTCCAGAATTACCCATCCCTAGTCAGTCCCTATCCCGCAGGTGTGAAGCGTGCATTAGAGCTTAAACCGCAAATGATTTTCTTCCGTAGACCAAAATGTAACGGAGTTCTTTTGAGTGTCCCTGTAAATGACCTATATACCCTACACACTTTATTTTCAATACCTAAAATGCTATAGGAAGCTTCAATAATAAATTGAATGGCAATCTGAGTATAGTTATGCGAGTTAGAGCACGGACAGACAGACTGACGGCGGGGAGACGGACAAACCGAATTGGTAAACATTTTTGAATTACGTTGGAAAGTGTTGAAAATTTCATCTTTATGATAAATTAATTTGCATTCATATTTAAAATAAATGCTTGCTTTTCCTGAAGTCACTTCAAATATTAAATAAGCTGCTATTTATTGATTACGTTTGGAATGCGGTTTACCCCTTGATATCCAACTGTTGCTATTGATTTCTGCTTGAGCAATCTTAATGAAATATATTCAAGAAAATGATATAAATATAACAATTATTGAATTCGTATCCTATCGGTCAGCATCATGTACTTGAGATTCTTGCGATAAACATATTTCAGATAATTCATGAGCTCAATCTTGAAATATACTGTAGAATTTACCCGCACAAGTTATGCATTTAAATTTCAATTTAATGCCCTATTGCTTAAAATATGCAAGGCTTTATTTCAGATTTAGGTGAAATAGCATTGTGGAAATTGTTTGGGATTTCGAGATTCATAATCTACAGTAATAGGAATGTTTTATTAACCTTTTAAAGGGCTAAGTGTATATAAAAGTGGCTCCTTCGACATTCAAGGTTTTTTTTAAAGTATATTATAAAATAAATATTAACTGACCATACACAGCGAAAATCACTTATAAAGCGTTGAAGGGATGTTCTACTTTATTGTTCTAAAATTCACGTGGTTTTTAAGCTTTTTTTTTTCTGCTACAAAGAAAAGCGATATAATCTTCAAACTTCTTGCATTATATTTATTGGTATTTCACTTATACAATGTGTATAAAAAATAAATACACCTTGTGCGACGGCGAGTACCTGTTCGTGTACGTCATCAGCTTCCAATCGGGCGACCGTTCTTCTCCCGTCACAAGCATCTAAAACAAAACATTTTGTTGTCTTTTTTTTCTATTGATAACTGTAATAAATTTTTTACATTTAATATATTTTTTAGAACGCTCATTAACAATACTAAAATCTATATTTATATGGAAAGTAGCAATAATGCGTTGAAATAAACTTTTGTAACGTATTAAAAGAGACATTTTCATATTGACCTCACATCAGGAGTTAATAACCGAAGAAATCTCCAAAAATCGCTATTTACAATCAACCTTTTTCATTATTTTCATTCCAGCGGAACGAAAACCAAAATTTTATTACATGTCTTAAATTTGAGTTTTATTTATATGTTATTGCTCTATTTATTGATTGACGAATGTCTTAATTTCTTTATGGAATACAAGCTGGAATCAAATGATGAGCTATTTATAGTAATTTAAGTGCAAAAGGATTTATCTTTCGTATTTTATGCGCACGATAGAGATAGATTTGAAAAATAAAATAATAATTAATAATCTTACGATACTCATCAGCGTACATGTAAATAAAAACTATATTAAAAATACATTACAAATTATTCCCAACGTTTCGTGCTCTTTCTAACGAGCCATCTTCAGGGGAGAGAGTCCTTGACCTCCTCGGAGCGAAGTTTCCAACAGCACATTCACTTTCACGACATCACTACTGAAAACATTACGGTAACTGATCATTAACACAACCAAAAGCAGTACTGCGTCGGATATGGCGCCATCTGTTGTTAGGCTAACACACTACAATAAGAAACCGGGAAAACTCGAAATAAACACTACGAATGTATTTCTTTTAAAATATTCAACCAAACATTAGAAATTTGAAATGAAATATTGTCATTGCATACCTCGTTTTTTCTTAGACTTCTTTCTATGGATTCACGTATAAGGGCTTTAAGTGGGTCGTAAGATTTTTAATTATTAAATTTTGACAGCCTAAGTCCAAGTTTTTCTTTAAAAAAATTATTCTTGAAAATAAATTGAAAAAAAAAACTGGTATGTTGTGGCCATCACAAAACTTTCTTCTATATAAATCACGTCAATTAAATCATTTAAATAGTACAAGAAATTGCATCAATTTAGCACCAATTCACATCTAAGTATATCTGAATGTGAAGTTTGATGAAAATTCGTGCATTAGTTCTTGAGATAGAGTTATAGCGGGAATTTTGAAAAATGTAGCATAACAGCGCCACCTATTGAGCGATTTACACCAAAACATAAACAGAACTAATTGATATCAAGGTATACCTGAATCTGAAATTTGATGAAATTTCGTGCATTAGTTATTGAGATAGAGCTATAGTGGAAATTCTGAAAAATGCAGCATAGCAGCACCACCTGTTGAGCGATTTGCATCAAAGCATAAACAGCACTAATTCATATCAAGTTATACATGAATCTGAAGTTTGTTGAAAATTTAAGTATTAGTCCTTGAGATAGAGCTATTGCGGAAATCGCAAAAAATGCAGCATAGAATGCCGCAACCTGTTCAGAGATTTACACCAAAATGTATAAAACGTCAATTCATGTGAAGGACTAAATGAATCTGAAGTTTGATGAAAATCCGTGCGTTAGGTCTGTAGATTGAGCTATTGTGGAAATTATGAAAAATGCTGCATAGCAGCGCCACCAGTTGAGAGATTTACACCAAAAACTAATCAGCACCTGTTTATAGAAGGGACTACCTTAAGATGAATTTTTATTAAATTCCGTGCATTAGTTCTTGAGATAGAGCACCCACAAAATTTGTGACACATACATACAGACAGAGTCACAGACTGACAGACCGACATTTTGTAAAAACATGTTTTTCGGAATATCTGACCCCTAAAACGTATAAATCCGTAGAAAACTGAAAGTCGAAAATTTTTGCGAATCCATTACTTCCATCTTGTAAAGATAGAAGAAAGTAATAAATAAAAACGGAGAAAATTGGGATACAGTTTTCAAATAAATTTCTATATACTTTTCAAACAAATAGCATTTGAAAGTGAATATTTTTTTCTGTTCGACAGTGTAAAAATTGAAAATGTATTTAGAAGTTTAAAAAATTGCAATAAAAGTTAAATTTAAAGGTATATATAAATATTTTACAGACATACAATAATAAATACAATAAACCCAACTGGAGTGAAAAATTAGCCAGAGCCAGGAATCGAACCCGGGACCACAGTATACAAGACTGCTGCTCTAACCACTGAGCTACTCCGGCCGATGCCTGGGTCTGCGATTTCTCACTAATAAACCAAGTTGGGGAAGTCACCAGCCATCTATACGATAGCCTTGGATGACCGGACAACGATGAATAGATTTTTACTATTACATCGATCTATCGAACTTGGTTTATTAGTGAGAAATTGCAGACCCAGGCATCGGCCGGAGTAGCTCAGTGGTTAGAGCAGCAGTCTTGTATACTGTGGTCCCGGGTTCGATTCCTGGCTCTGTCTAATTTTTCACTCCAGTTGGGTTTATTGTATTTATTGTATGTATGTCTGTAAAATATTTATATATACCTTTAACTGTTGAATGCAGGCGTTATTTATGTGTGAATGTGTGTTTTAATGTATATTGTAGTATGTGTGTTTATTATAAAAGTTAAATTTAATCGTCCGCTGTCTCCACCGTCAGAATGACGAAAGCGTTACGCATAGGCACATTTTTCCTCTATAATATAGATAGCTTTGAGAAAAGAATATACAGATAATACTATGGCATTTTATGTTATCGCTTAGTGAGAAGCAATTCATATTCTTGAGATAATTTGAAATCTCAATTTTGGAAAAAAAAAATCCTTTTAGAATGTCACTCAAGTTCTTCATTTAAATATTAATTTCATTCAATATCGATTAAAGTATGCATTGCTTTATTTTAGTCTGTGATGGAATGACGAAAATGAATTTTAGAAATTAAATGGAAAATTTTGCTTTCTAGATATTTTAACCTTTTGCACTCCACTGACACCTAAACGATGACATACTAAGTTTAACCACAAATCCACTGATACCTATAAGATGACATACTAAGTTTAACCACAAATCCACTAGCACCTATACGGTGACATACTAAGTTTAACCACAAATCCACTGACACCTATATGGTGACATTCTAAGTTTAACTACAAATCCACTGACACCTATACGGTGACATTCTAAGTTTAACCCCAAATCCGCTGACACCTATACGATGAATACTAAGTTTAACCACAACTCCACTGACACCTATACGATGACATACACTGTAAAAAAAGATCTTAAGATAACATAAAAAATTTGTCGAATTCCGACATTAAAAATTATGTTAACAAAATTCTTATGTTACTTCATCTTCATATAGCTTATTATCCTGTCAAACAACAAAAAAGCCTTCTTTTTTTCTCTTTACGTCTTCAAGAGAAAAATCTGTCATATAGCAACAGAAATAGTTTGCGCGGGAGATCCTCAGGTTAACGAAGTGTCTGAGGGGAGATCTCCCCTCTGACGTCTACAAGGCCATTTAGAATGACCATTTACCACCCAACTCAAGCTGACGCTTTCATTCAGTTAGGAAAACTAGAAACTTCTATCTTGAAATATCTGTTGTGTGTTGTATAAAATGGCAGGGTAGAATATTGTTCATCTAAAAAGAATAAATAAGATCTAACAAGTAAAATTCACAGTAAAAAAGTTCCCATTAAAAACACATATTGAGAAGAAGAGCCAGCAAAAAGATTTATTCTTTTTTTTTTTTTTTTACAAACATAACAAGGTATGTTTTTCTTCTTCTTTGAAATATTTAACAATGTTTTTGCGAAACATAATATGTATGATTAATATGTATGATTTTTTTTTAATTTGTTAAAAACCTTAATTAAGCAATACTATTTTTTTTTTTAAATTTTTTTTAATAATGTATGATTTACTTAAATTATTAGTATTACTTTATACTTCATAATTTATTTATGTGAATTAGTAACTAATTCATATAATTCTGTTAATAATTTGATATTATTTTTTGATTAATTGTTTATTTTATGCTAAATTCATAATCTAGCTTTATGATTAGTTTACAAATCTTGAATTTTTACTTTTACATAGCTGTAGAATGATTACTTATTATATTTATTATTTTTATGACTAAGAGAGTTTAATTTTACTTCATATATGTTGGGTTTTTAAATTAACTTTGTCAGCGATTGACATAAATAAGTTTTGGAGTTTAAATAATAAACAAGCAGTAGCTGTATTAATTATCATAGTAATAGATAACTGATATTTTCATTTAATGCAAACCAGAATAATACTTATTAGATCTGATCGCTGTTCATATATTTTTACTGTTTAAGGGGGCCCGGGACACATTTTCAAAAAATTTTTACTTATTGAGTTAAAATTTTGAAATTTTTTGTGATGGTTAACCATATCATTTGTAAACAAAATCGCATGATAAAACTTCTCATAATTTTTTTTTTAATTTAATTTTAAATTTTGTTAAAAAAGTGGGGTAGTTTAAAATCGTTATAACTCGAAATATTATTTATAGAATTTCAATTTTTTTTCATTTAAATAAACAGAAATATATAAATTTTAATTTAGAGCCCGCATTTAAAAAAATATTAATTTAAAAAAAATTAAAAATATTTAACGAAAAAATTAGAAAAAAAGTGGTGCAACTTAAAAAAAATCATATTTTCAAATGTAAATATTTTTTTTAAATATGCTGGCTCAAAAGTAAAGTAAAATAATTGAAAAAGATATGTTCCGAGTTTCAACCCTGTATCTTTAACGGTTCTCGAGTTATAAGAATTTAAATATGAGAAATGGTGAAAAAAACCTATCATGAAGAAAAACGCAATTTACAAGAACTCGTTTCCTTGACAACCATAGCTTGAAAGGCAGATTTTGAAAACAAACGAAAAAATTAATATTTCCTGTTCTAATTAAGATAGAAACATGATTTAAACATCATTTTAAGCAGAAAACGGCAGAGAAATTTTTAATCCAATAAAAAAAAAATTTGAAAATTTGGAAATTTTTGTGTCCCGGACCCTTTTAAACTTATCACATTTGTTCCATTTAATGAAATAAAAATTTGAACTACAACTCTGAATTATTTAAAAAATTATTCCTAAGTTTTGACCATTCCTTTCATATTATCAGCAAGTTTAATTTTGTTTAAAATTTTAATTTAAATTATATTAAAATATTTTTTTTTCTTATTTAATTGATTATTATTTACCATGTACGGAAAAACATTATATATATTTAAGAAGAATGAAAACTCATTTTATTACTTTAGCTGAAATGAAATATAAGTATGTTTTTTTACGGTGACGTTTATTTAAATTTTAGTGGCTCTTCCTTTACGTTTTTCATCTTTGCTCTTAACTTACAGCTTTTATATTATCACTTTTTTTCTAACGGAGATCGTCTCACAGAATTTTTTCGATTGAATAAAACAAAGCTTGATATTCGGGAAAACTGTAAAAATTGGTAGCTATATTATTTACGTAATTAACAAGCATCACTAACTTAACCTAATAAATTTTCTGAAATATTGGATAAATAAATAGTAAAGCTATTTCAATTCGAAATAATATTCAATGCATTCACATTTATTTTATTAATAAACATTTTTATGGGGGGGGGGGAGAGGGGGCGAGTTACCAAATATATATTTTTTTTTCTATGCAAAAAAAAGGTTAAGATAACTTCTTTCACTTATTCCAATTTTTAATGCGTTTATGTTACAAAGTCTATGTAAATGCGTTTAAATATTGTATTGCGAATAAGCTATTTAAATTAATTTTGTAAAAGTTTGGAGGCGAATTTCTTATAAAGAAATATTTATTATTATTAATATAAGCAAGTCGATCGTTAAATAGAAATTTCCCGTGTACCTAACCTATAATACGCGGTTCTTCTGTTAAATAGAACCTCCCCCCCCCCCACCCTCGCCAACAGGAATCGACCTACAGATTTTGACTGTTAAGAAAAGCGTCAATTGTCAACACGAAGTGCCTGTATGACTACGTATTTCTCTCGTCTGATAACGCATTCTTTCCTTAACAGATATTTTCTGGCAACTTTTTGCTGCCAAAAATTTTCTGTTGCTTTACAGAAATATTTTTAACAGTGTACCACAAATCCACTGACACCTATATGATGAAATATTAAGTTTAACCACAAATCCACTGACACCTATATGATGAAATGCTAAGTTTAACTACAAATCCACTGACACCTAAATGATGACATACTAAGTTTAACCACAAATCCACTGACACCTTACGATGAAATACTAAGTTTAACCACAAATCCACTGACACCTATACGATGAAATACTAAGTTTAACTACAAATCCACTGACACCTATACGATGAAATACTAAGTTTAACTACAAATCCACTGACACCTATACGATGAAATACTAAGTTTAACCACAAATCCACTGACACCTATACGATGAAATACTAAGTTTAACCACAAATCCACTGGCACCTATACGATGAAATACTAAGTTTAACTACAAATCCACTGGCACCTATACGATGAAATACTAAGTTTAACTACAAATCCACTGACACCTATATGATGAAATACTAAGTTTAACCACAAATCCACTGACACCTATACGATGAAATACTAAGTTTAACCACAAATCCACTGACACCTATACGATGAAATACTAAGTTTAACCACAAATCCACTGACACCTATACGATGAAATACTAAGTTTAACCACAAATCCACTGACACCTATACGATGAAATACTAAGTTTAACTACAAATCCACTGACACCTATACGATGAAATACTAAGTTTAACTACAAATCCACTGACACCTATACGATGAAATACTAAGTTTAACCACAAATCCACTGACACCTATACGATGAAATACTAAGTTTAACTACAAATCCACTGACACCTATACGATGAAATACTAAGTTTAACTACAAATCCACTGACACCTATACGATGAAATACTAAGTTTAACTACAAATCCACTGACACCTATACGATGAAATACTAAGTTTAACCACAAATCCACTGACACCTATATGATGAAATATTAAGTTTAACCACAAATCCATTGACACCTATACGATGAAATACTAAGTTTAACCCCCTCACTGACAAGCCCGTATTAATACGTTCACTAAGCTCCAGGTTTCACTGCAATACAAGCAATATTTAAAGTAATATAATTCTATTTATGTAATGCATTTTTAATATATTGAACAATGATTAATACTTCCTAGGATTGCATTCATATTCGTTATTAAGGTTTTTTATAAAATGTTCAAAGAATCATTTTTTTAGCATTTAAAACAAAATGCAGAGAAAACAACATTACAATTTTGCCCTTTTCCAAGACAGTCGGAGGGTTTTAACTACAAATCCACTGACACCCTACACAGGGCTTAATTTCTAACAAAAAACGTACCGGAGTCCTAATATTATGTGGTACCGGTACTACAACTGGACCGTTCCTTTCTCCCCCTTCCCCTCCCCGTCACTCCGATCTGCATATTTATATTTCGTACATTAGCAAAATTTAAAGAATTTTTTTTTTTTAGCAAAATAAAAATTTTAAATATCTATCAGCATATACTTAGCTGTCAACTGTTCCCTTTTTTAGTTATCACTCCTTCCGAATAGTAATCTTTGTCCAATTTTAATAGCTATGCTTTTTTATGAAAAAAATTAATGAAATTTACAGAAATTAATATTTATTTGCTGAAGAATGGAACAATGTTTTTCAATTTCCTATAAAAGGAGCATATCTTAAACTATAAACGATTCCTTTCGCATAACAATCTGCTGTTGCGAGTCCCTGAAAATCTGATTAAATTAAAAATTTGACACCATTATCGGACAGATTCGATGCTTTTACAGAAAAAGGGGGAAACACTAAAACGCTTTATATCAGAACAACAATACATGCAAATGGCAATTATATCTACTTACAAATGAAAGTGACTTCGTAAATGTGCAGAGCAGAGCCTTAGCATGGGTAGCGTTCATGATACAAAATAAATAGAAAAATCACTTATGTGATTTTTATACTCGTAAGCAATAGAAGACAAAAAACCTCAGACAAAACCTCAAGCTGATGCTCGTTGGCTGAAAACAGAAAATATTTTTTTCAGGCTAAATATAAAAAAAAGCCAATAAAAAATTATCCTACTGTCTCAAAAGAAAATCGAACTGAAAGCAAATTCATTGCTCAGTTTCTTCATATCAACACGTTGCCGATATAAATTTGCAAATATCACTAGAATAGAAAAACACGATTTCTGTTTTCCATTCATTCTGATCAAAATAGCATTAAAATGATTAAAAAAAAAAATACAATACTTAATTGTGAAGGAGGAAAAGTTTTTTTTTTCTATACACGAATAAATAAAATTTTGAATATAAGACAGATTGAGCTTGAATCGTCCAAGCCCAAAAATTGATATAAAAATTGAATCCATTTTATCTCCATCTCCTACGTGTGCAACATATTACGTCACATATAATTGTTTTGGTAAAAAATAATGCAAAAGCTTGTAGATGAAAAAGAAAGGAAAGGGTAATTTAGGATTTGGTTTTTCAGAAGCGCTATTGCACTGGGCTCCGGAGCCCTGTATTTATGAGCTCCGGTGAATTCCGACCAATATTTAAATATTTACTGAAAGCAGAGAAGTACCGGAGCTGGGCTCCGGTGGGCTTCGGCTCAAGTTAAGCCCTGGCTCATACGGTAAACAACAAATGAAATACAACAAATAAAGATACTTTTAGGGAGTTCCGGCGCGTATTATTTCAAATATGTAAGAATGGCGTGGAGTTGCTGGTAGATGACTGACATTTTGATGTGGTGTGCTAAAGGTTAATAGCGTAAACTTCAATACTATTAATATTTTATTTATTTTTGACACTGTCAATGTTTTAATTTATTTGTAAGCTTTCACACTAAAGAAAAAAATTCAGAATAACAATAATTGCCCAGAAGTGAAAAAGTTTTCTGATTTTTTTTTCAAGTCAATTTACATTTAAGGAATTTTATTCAAATTTATCATTAAATCTGTACTTTTAAAAGAAAGTTTAGCTGTCTGTGTCTGTCTGACTATCTATGTGTGTCTGCGATGGCTAGCGAAATCTACGTCACGTGCGAGGCTAAACATATTTGTAAAAATAGTCCCAGGCCTCTCCTAGTGCACCTGAGGCTCAGAATTTTAAATTTCTAATAATTAGCTGGGATATTAATTAAAACTCATCGAGCGGCTCAATTAAAAAAGTATTTCTTTCTTCAAAGCCACAACCTGACTAGAATTGAACCCTAATGCGAGGATCGCACACGACTGTCCAATCAACATGCTCCACTTGAAATTGCATCGAGGCTAACGATTTCCTGACGGAAAAACAATCGATTTTAATCGGGCCGCAAAGAAAATTCTGTCTCAGTTTCTTCTTTAAGGCGACCGTGGACCTTTATCTGAGCGGATGGACCCGATTTTATCGATTTGAAATTTTATAAATCGAAAATTATTTTTGTACATATTGTTATTCTCCAGTTTTCTTCTGAGCCATTTGCGGAAAATCGCATGCAGGTGCGATTGTTTTTCGCAAAGTTACAAGAGTTTGAATTTTGTACACAAACAATATTTCGGCTATTTAATATACAGGGTGAACCAAAAGTCTTGCCCTGGTTATAATAATTCATTACAAATTAACCGTTTGTATAATAATGTAACTTGTTGTATCATTGGATAGGTCAGTTTAAGAAGTTTTTTTTATGCAATAAATGGCGCGACTGCTCCAACGGAGCGACTCAGGGAAGGAGGACTTTGTAAGGAAGATATTTTCGGCCAAAATGGCGTCCATTCAAGAGAAAGCTCAATGTGTGCTTTGGTTTCACGAAACGAAATCGTCCATTAATGTTCTGCTAACATTTCGACGTTGTTATGGATGCAACCCTCCTGATGCAAAATCAATAAAGGGGTGGTATGACAGGTTTAAAGAAAGAGGCAACTTTGCTGATCTGCCCAGAAGTGGTAAACCTAGTGTGAGTGACAGGGCCGAAACTAGCCTCTTTTGCGCCCGGGGCAAACAAGGATTTTGGCGCCCCCTCCCCTCTCTTCCACAAAGTATATTTACAAAGAGAATTTTACTAATTTTATAAAAGACGACTTATTTTAAAATTTAAAATATGTAATCATGAAATATGTAATACTGAACTACGTAATCTACAGTGGCGGATCCAAAGGGGGAGGTCCCTCTGAACATCAACAAAAATATTCTAAAGGTCATTTTAAAAATGACATATTGAGTAGAGTCCCGATTATCCGAGTCCCGCCTAACCGAGTTTCCGCTTTCACCGAGTTATTTTCTTCTGATGGACTGATGGTTTCCATTATCATGAAACAGCCATTATAAATGAAGTGTTAGGTGAAGATGAAAGAGCAGCCGTAAAAAGTTAGAACTCTGATTTTCTGGTCCGAATGGGAAAAAAAAAATGGCCATAATTATTTTTGCAAAAAAAATTATGGCCATTTTTTTTCCCCATTCGGTTGAACTGTTGTTTTCTGTTGAACATATTTGGGAACAGATGTCATATTCTCCCCATATTGGCGCGATTTTTTTCTGTCGCCAATATCATATAGGCAACAGGTACTTAACTTGCGCCAAAGTGTCGTTATTTTGCTTCATGTGGTAACCCGGATTATGTTGTTTATGCTGTTGATGTTTTCGCCAAATTGGCAACCGAAAAAAATCGCGCCAATATGGGGCGAATATGACACCTGTACCCATATTTGTTTATAACTTAGAGTAGAAGCAACAAAATCTAATAAAAAAATTATTGTGTATACCGTGATATGTACAGTAAACTGTTAAAATTTCAAAAAGATCCATAATGCAGTTTTCTTACAAAAAAAATCACAAAAAATGCTTTTTTTTGTCTCCTAATATAGAAGGTCCCATTAAGTGATTAAAATACCAAATCGAGGAAATATCTCACAATCGAGGAAATTCGCACGCATGGAGCATTTTAAAATTTCATTTTAAAATTTGAATTAAAAAAATTCCTAATATTATAATAAGATTGGAAATTTCTTTTAAGGTAGTTTATATACTTATGGTGAAATGTACATTTCCACAAAATATTTTATCTCTATGATGAAAATTAAAAAAAAATAATTTTTAACGTTCACCGTCCCCTTAAGAGGGGGACCGTCAACCAAAATTTGTAGTTCGCCAGGTTGCCACATTTCAAAGTACACTAGGAATTTTTAAGGAGACATTTTTTAATATTGCTTTAATCGATTTGAAATTAACACACCTATGCGTATTTTTCAACGACGAATCCAAATGCAGTGTAACCTCTGAATAACGGTTACCAATGGAACCGATGAAAGGTGACCGCTATTCAGAGGCGGGTGTTATTCAGAGGTTTGATTAAAAAAGAAATCATAATTACATAAATTTAAATAGTCACACAGTCATTTTAATTACTCCTCATTGTTTTAATACATTAAAAAAATCAGTGATTTGCAGTTGCATTTTTTCTGCAAATATCTTTCTCCAAAGAAATAATAGTATGAATTGTTTTGCTGTACAACTCATCCTCATTATGATTATTTAATTCAAAATTTTTGATTCCACGAAGGTTCGTAAAAAATTTGGTATATGTGTTAATACTGGAAATTTAGGTGATTCTATAATCTCTTCCATATCCCCTTCCGCATCACTTTTCTCTTCCTCTCTCCTATCTCCCATCATTTGCTGTATGAATCAAATGTAACAATAACTGCTAAATCTTTGTTCAGACACACAAACTTACTGGCGTTCTTGTTAGTTATGGTTGCTGTTCTAAGAATATTATTTAAATTTTCCCCATCATTATTATCTTCATTTTCTATGTCTAGTTTTGGAAAAAAATTAAGTGTTCAAGAGATTAAGTAACATTTTGTTGACATATTAAGTAAACTTTGTTTGATCTGCTTCAGATTTTGGTTTGCAAATAAATATGAAATTGTACTAGAAACTGTTAATTTTTTTTTATCGTGACTTGTGAGCGGCCGTATTTTAGGATTCCTTATTTAGAGGTTCGTACTAATGTTAATGCTGTGGAATGTGTTTGGTTCCATCAATATGTGGCCGGTTGTCGCTGTTTAGAGGTGACCGTTCAAGGAGGTTGCACTGTATCTAATTTTCTTTGAAATCCAGCCACAATTAACGAATATACATTAATTAATGATTTTAATTTTTCGAGTTTTTTTTATCTGGAAGCTGTTTGATAAATCATTTGAGCAACGCGTGCACATCAGATATAAAATCATACAAATTTAAAGTTCATTTAAGAATATTATCATGGGTCCGGGCAACGCCGGGCGGGTCAGCGAGTTAAACAAAAAAATTTTAGTTAAAAAAATGATGAATATATATAGGATTTAATAATTTTTATTTTAACTCTCATTTTAATAATTCCCTGTGTTTTAATGTTTCTGTTTTTTTTCTCTTTTGAGTTTTTGAGTTACTTTTCCTTCTAATGTTTAATGATGTAATATCTACAAGTGTCCCTGCTTTACAGACATATTAGATCAGATAGTTAGCATCTGCATAAGCCGCAAGAGCAATTTAATTAATTCTAATTATAAGTATATTTCGCGGAAAACTACTTAACCAGAACTTTCTTTATAATCTCTGCTAAAGCCATTCACCAACTTTCAAAGCTGCAACCGAAATTTAATTTAAATTCCAGTGGTGATTACAGTCGCTAATGTTTAGTGTTAGATTATGCTTGGGCTTATTTGCATCAGAAGAACTTTGAGAGATGAAATGTACACGTAGACAAAAACATAAATTAGTTAATTAAATTTTACGATAGAATGTTTATGTTACTTGCATTTGAAGCATGTTAACTAGTTAACGCTAAAGTTAATTTAAAGTAAAGTCTGATTTTATTCAAGATTTTTTAAGAATATGTTTAGAAGGTGCGAATTAATAAGAATTTCTGAAGCTTTTGTCCAGTAATACCATATAAAAATACTTCTTAAATAATCAATAAACAGAAGCTACCATAACTCGTTTCGAAAAAAATAATCTTTCTTCGTCATGCCTAAAAAAACACAGTTCTTCCACGAGAGCATTTGGAAACCTTTTTAGGTGCGTTCTTAATTATATAAATACATAGTACCTACAGTAGTCGTTTGGTCCGGCCGTCTGTCCGTATATAACAGAGCAAAAATTCCCCAACCGAATGGTTTGAAATTTAATATATATAATCGTTGCAGAATTTTGTCGAGCTTTTTAAAATTTTATGAAAATCGAATCAAAAATTACAAAGATATTAATAAAAGTTTTCTTCATTGTATTAAATCCTATTATACGTAATTAATTGAATGATATACTCTGATAGATAATTGTTCTAGGCTGCATTGGTGATTATTCTATTAAATCCTATGACACGTAACTAATTCAATGATATCACATAATAGATAATTGTTCTAAGTTGCCATGGTGATTAGGTCCTATTTAAGATGGAGTCCTATTATTTTCGTATTACTGAATTTGATATATATGATCGTAATGAATTTTGTATGCATGAATTTTTGTATGATAATGCAACAGCTATTGCACCAAGATCTGAATATTTATAAGTTATAGTACGAACGCACCTCGTTTGCCCTAGTTGACGTACAATTTCAGACTTGTTTTCTCCTCTTGTACCAATAAAGAATACTTTCTTAGAACGTTCTACCACATCTGCCAACTATTATACTTTTCTAATGCCACTAACATTTAATTGTGGCCACTAACACAGCTGATTTTGGCGATTAAAAAAAGCTAAATTTTGCAATTAAAATTTAAAAGTAAGACAAAAGCATGAAAGTTGGCAGAGCCACATGTGGTAGCAATGGTTCTACAATTGTGCCAATATGTAGTGTGAAGTTAAATCTTTTAGTCAAAGAACTTCCGAATTCCTCTTGCAAATATTAAACGTATGGATGTAGAATGCATTCGTACCTTTAATATATCTTCTCGGGAAATTAATATTTTTAACTTCTAGTATCTTACTATCTTACTATCTTACTTCTCAATATATTTAAAAAAATTATGCTTAATTTAATATTTTATGTGTTAAAAGCTGCCGAACTATGAGTATGATTTTAACACTGCTTTTTTTCTTTCGAATATTTTACAAATAATAAAAATTTTTAAACTAAAATTGTAATAGTTTTTTGAAACATAAACATTTAACAGCATTGCAATGCCAATAGATGACACTACAAATTTTTGCATATATATTTCTCTCATTTTTTACGGAAAAAATATCCTACTCTTCTTAATAGATTGGCTGACCCACCCGGTGTTACCCGGGCCCGTGATAATATTCATCAATCAACCTTAAATTTGTAAGGTTTTATATCTTTAACTCGACTTTGTCTGAAATACGTACCCACTCACTGTGTGAAAATGGGGGAGAAGCTGCTAATTGTTGAGATTTGTTGCGTATTTTTGTTTCATAATTTTTGTAAAATTGTATGGGATAGTAATGAACAAATTAAAACTTTAAAACACGCTCTACTAATGAAAAATTGAGTTAAAAGGGGAGGAGTGGGGCTTAGTAATGTACAGGCCAAAAGTTTTAAAACGATAAATCACATGAAAAAATCCATTTCCGCCCTACACAGGGGATACCCCTAGTAGTCTGGGGTCAAATCAGACCTCGCCAATCAAAGGCACGCGGAGAGTTTTACCTTTGGTCAAGCTTTCAAATAAGGTCGAATCTCCCTGTAGATTAATTAGGAGCTGAGCTAGAAAATTCAGCCCCCAGGGGTGTCAAATTGGGGTGAGGGAGGAAGAAAGGTTCCTATTATCAAACAGTGGTCCAAGAGCTTTCCGATGATATATCACATAAGAGTTTCGGAAAAATTTGAAAATTGCCCACTCGTGGGTCCACTTCTCGCGCCCCTGGAATTTACAAACCCTCCTGTTTGAAATTTTTATATTTAATAATTAATATTTATCGGAGGTCTCCGTCAGAAAACAACATATAAAGGATATTTATTGTAGAAAACGTTACGGTTTTAAAATAAAATTATCACACCCCTCCCTCCGCTGAAATTCAACTCTCCCACCCTCTTTAAATTTTAAAATTGTTATCAATATCTCAAAAGTTGAAATAGATCCAAAAATCGGACATAAAATAATAATTGGTGGACAAACACTTTTGCACAAAACTGTATGGTTCTAAATTTTTCTCCCCCCATTTACTTGCTATTGTAGGCAGACAGACAGGCAGACACACAGAGAGAAACTTCCTTTTATTAGTATAGTACCTTATCGAACGTTTGTAGTAAAACAAAATATCAAAAAACGTTGATCATTTCAGTAGTTTATTTATTCGATAATTACAGGCCAAAGTTTTTAATTTAAAATTTAAATTGCAAAATCTAATATGTAAAAATGAAAAAATTTTCTGACTGTAATTCATACAAATCCCCAGTTCGGAAGCCAGAATTGTGAAATGTTACGTAGATGTGTATTAAAACACGGCCGAAGCAATTAAATAAATCGAAATAATTTATAATTTATTCTTAATTAATAAAAAACCACACATTTAACAGCAATTTCCTATAAAATTTAAACATTTTTCACTATAGCAGTTGTCAAAAATTAAAAATCCACAATACAATTCTTACCACAACAATTACTTTTCTATTGCAAGATTTCCACGTAAAAAATGAAAATGAAATAAATAGTTTGAGGAGTTAAAAATGTGTTTGACTCATGTTCCTGAAATAGACATAGATCGACGCGCCAGTAAGTCAGCTATTATAAAATATGCGTTTTACAATTGTTTTGCAAATTTTAATTTTTGTAATTTTGGCCAGGTTTTTGCCTCAGATGATGTTTGAGATCTGTGCAACTCTCCCTTTAGAGAACCAGATATTTATCTTCCGGCGCACAGTTAAGTATTTGACCCAAAAACCTGGCCAAAAAGGCAAAAATTAAAATTTTCTCAACAACTGCAAAACGTATACTTTATTATAGCTGAAGAACTGGTGCATCGTTCTATGTCAATTTTAAGAGCATGAGTAATATCTGGCGGCTCCTAGACTTAGTTGAAGAGGAGGTTTCTTTGCGAGAAGATGTGCTTTATTGTTACGTTTCAACTTTGTTATCATGTTTAATTATGTTTAAATGTATATTTTTTTGTGGCTTCATGAATTGTTGAGCTCAAGAGCTTTATTTTTAACATAATAATTTTTTTTAAATAAAAATGTGTTTTTTAAACCTTTTTAGCTCTAAATTAGGTATATTTATTTAAATATACAGCTTTTTAAAGATGTGCCGGGGTTTTGACGAACCACTTTTCGAGTATAGTCGTACTGCTTGAAGGCTAAAAAAAAAAAAAAAAAATCTTCCGCATATAGTTGCCATTTTAAAATGTATATTGTTTTGGTTATCTATTAATAATACTCAAAAACCAGAATCTCTATGCTACAAATCAACTTTAGAGATTCAACTTAGTTAAATGCTAAATACAAATAATATCTATATTAATACATTCGTTTATATAAATAATTAAAAGTTTACCTGTAGTATAATTAACCACATTTAATTAAACATTCCTTGTAAGAAAAACAACTGTATCAAATATCGCTTTCCTCTTATAAACAGTAAAGAATTAAGTAAACATTTCATTATTCATTTATTGTTTTAGTAAATGCTTACTTTTATGTGTATATGACATTAATTAAGTGTATTTACTAATTGTAAGTCAACAGCAATGATTTTAACTGTAAAATAAATGAAAAATAATTTTGGCCACGATTTTGCTTCAAATATTCCACTATGCGGCCCATTAGATCACTGGGCCATTTAGGCCATCGCACCCTAAATTCTAGGCTTGATCGCTGACACAAAAATGGCGGCTGTCTTAGGCGTATTTTTCAGCGTTTGTATGACCCCTTGAATTTGAATACCAATAAACTTTAAAAAATTTTTTTCAGCTTTATTTTTATGGAATTAAATGAGTCAAAGAAAACATTTGAAAAATACTCGTGTCTAAGTTTCGGAGACCGTACAAACGCTTTAAAAAAAAACCCTGCCGGCTTGGCCTACAGGGGCAGGTAGATTTCGAAGTTAAAAGTTAAATTTTTATTTTAAATAGCGAAAGAACAAATAAATTAGTATAACATTAATAAAAATACAAATAAAACGTCGAAATAAAAATCACTTGATGACGTAAACACGTGTAACTTGCTTAATGTCAAGTGAATGTGACATTTACGATCAACCATTATTGGCATTTAATCTTATAGCTTGGCGATAGATTTTTGATCGACGGGATAACCAAGTAGTACCAATATTAATTTTTGTTGAATTAAAATATCTCAATTTGTTGATTTTTTGAAAGTCAGAATACCCTATTGGTTTACAATGGAAGTCTATGGGAATTTAGCAAAATATTAGAGATATCGACAAGTTGGCGACAAACTTGGCGGCATTTGGCGATAGAACAGAGTCCCTCCTACGGTAACCCCCCTTATATGTATGGGGATACGATAGTGTAATATATATATATATATTCACGTGGAAATCTTGCAATAAAAATGTAATTGTTGTGGTAAGAATTTTATTGTGTTTTTTTTTTTAATTGTTGGCAACTGCTATGACGAATTTTTTTTTTAATTTCCTGTCATTTTTCTGTCAGAGCTGGTTTTATCAGAATCATGTTAAGGCGGTATTCAAAATTTTTAACCCTCCTCCATTTCTACTGGCTTGGGCCGATTTTTCTCATTTGCAATCCCCGCCGAGATATTAGCCATCTCAATGTGTTTGGCGAGTTTGAAGACGATCCGTGCATAATTGTGACTTTTATCGTTTGAACAAAATTTAGTACATACATACATACATACAAACACACACACACACACACACACACACACACACACACACACACACACACACACACACATATATATATATATATATATAAACTTTTTAGGTGGGGGGTAGTTTTGGGTTCCTGGGGTCATATAATGAAAAGTTATGAAGGAATTTTTCAAAAGTCGCACCATCGTAACGACTGCAATAGGTAGAATTACGTAGATTTCGTATGAAATACTACCTATTGGCGTCGTTCCTATGTTGGAATTTCTGAAAATGTTTTGCAGATCTACACCGATCATGACTCCTAGAACCCAAAACCACCCTCAGTAAAAAACTTTATATATCTATCGATCTATCTATCCATCTATCTATCTATCTATGTATCTATCTATGTATATCACTTTCTTCTGGACACGATAACTTCCACAATTCTGCCCAAATCTCTTCCAAACTGATACGTAAAATCAAGGGGCATAAAATCTTGTTCAAGTTCGTTAATGGGCAAAATCGGGCCAAGGGGCTGGAAATAGGGAGGGTTTTTGTGAAAATAGAAAAAAAACCATAACTTCTTAAATTTTGTACATATCAAATCAGTTTAAAGTTTTTATTACTCCTAAAAATAGGGCCAAAAATTTATGCATCACAAATTTTTGCTAAAATTAAAAATGGTCTCAAAGGGCACAAAAATAGGGTTTTTGGGAGAAAAAATTCATAACTTCGTCAATTCTCAAGATATCAAATCCAATTAATTTTATCATGAATCTCCTTAACATTATCTACAACTTTTATATTCACAAGTTTTTGATAGGACCAACTCGTACCGCAAAAAAAAAAAAAAAATTAAAAACGAAAACAAAAAAAAAAGGGGGGGGGGGGGGGGAAGAAGAAAAATTTCCATAACTCCGTCAATTTACAACATATAAAATCCCCATGAATTTAACATATATCTTCATAATATTTTCTTCAACATTTATACAGATAAGTTTTTGATAGGACCAATTCTTACAGCAAAAACAAATTAAAAATACATAGCGGTTGAAGAAAAAAATCATCTTATTAAGGGTGTATTCAAATCCAAACTGCTTATTTTCTGACTCATTTTTAAATTCATTTTTCTCTCAAACGCATCCAATTGATAGATTCTCTTCTTCAGAAACTATATAATGTACCGTAATGATCGATTTTTTTTATAGAGTCAGAATACATTTCAAAAAATGATGTCAAAGTGGGCATTTTAAACAGAAATTCCCGAAGCGATTGTGTTAGAAAGAAAAATATTGCCCTACTGAGAAAATAATTGTTTTTTAATCAAGTTTCAATTAATTGAAAGAAAAACAAGAACACATGCCGCTTATAAATCTTTTCAAAAATCACGTCAGCAAGTTTCGTATTTTTTCTATTAAAAATGAATCTGAAAATGTGCCAGAAAATTTCGAGTTGTTGAGCATGGAAAAGTATTTTTTTTAATATCGCTTTAACATGATTCTGATAAAACCAGCTATTATATAAAAATGAAATAAAAACTCGTCAAAAGCGACAAGATAAAACTGTTAAAGTGGATTTATATCTAATCATGATTTAGTTTTTGTTGGAGCAATTAATATACTTAACTTCGAAATCTACCTCCGCCTGTAGGCCGGACCAGCAGGGATTTTTCGTACGAAATATACCTAATTCCGTCTATGACCTCAGAGAACTAATAATAAAGATGTAGTATGCCGTAAAAACGGTTTGAAAAATGAAGGCGGTTATCGCTCATATTTAAATACTCTCATTTGGCCCAGACGCACACAGACTCTGTGGACCCGCAAGTATTCTGACTTAATTATGACCGGTTTTAACCGGTTTCATGGTTGTATTTTTAACATCATGCCAAATCAAAATACTTCATCTCCACCTATTTCTTACCTCCGTGGTGTACAACAGCCACCATTTTTGTATCAGCGCTCAGGCTTAGTATTCAGGGGGCGGTGTTAAGACTTCTTCCGACGTTTCACTGAAAAGAAAGCAGTTCAAAATTGGTTTCCCACTTCAATTAACTACAGAAAAGCATCCTAGAGAAAGGGTTTATCCCTTTATGCACTGAATTATGAATTCATGAAAAATTTATTTTCTAAAGCATTTTTCGTGAATTTTTTAAACTACATTAGAAGATTTACATAATCATTTAATAAATTTTAAAAGGATTTTAGTAGGATTGAAGGATTTAGAAGGATAAAATAAATTTGAATTTATAGAGATTTTGTGCAATATTTATAACCCCACTCAAATCTTTTATTTTAAATATTTTTCTTAGTATTTTGTAGAATTAGGAAATGTACCGGGTGTCCTAAAAAGGACTGACTGATTTTAAAATTCAATAACTTGCAAACGGTGACAGATATTTAAAAAATTCTTGCAGGAGGGTTATGCATGTGGTCAAAAGTTTTTTTTACAGTGATTTTCAATTTTAGTTCGAATTACAAACAATAGATGGCGCTGCCATCAATAGACGCTAAATTCAGGCTCGATTTTTGGTCCTTAGGGACCCACTTAATACATTTCCATCTCCTTTTTCCGCATGAAAGAAGAGATCGACCAAAAAATCGAGCCTGTTTTCAGCGCCTATTGCTAACAGCGCCATCTATTGTTTGTAATTCGAACTAAAATCGAAAATCACTGTAAAAAACTTTTGACCTTATGCATAACGCTCCTGCAAGAATTTTTTAAATATCTGTCACCGTTTGCAAGTTATTGAATTTTAGTCAATCCTTTTTAGGACACCCGGTACAAATATAATGTTCTTACACTAGAAATATAGAAATAATTTGGAACTGAAAAATTCTCTCTCCCCCCCAAGCCCCCAACGTCAAGAAAGCTGAAAAGATGCAAAGGTAAAAAAAAACATCCTTTTAAGGGGTCAGGTAACCTTTGAAGCGTCCGAAAATCGATTTTTTTTTTTTTTTTTAAATAGCTTATAATTAAATACGATTCTTTGGGAACATTTAAAATCAAACCCCATACAATAATTCGCATTAGAAGAGAAGTTATTCTAAAACACTTTCAGCTTTTGCTATATGATCAACGGGTTTTTCAATCTTTAAAGCCAATTTTCTCAAAACAGCGATTTTAATGATTGCGCGCACGATTTCTGAAAAATGGTTGCCAAGAATTTCACAAAATTTTTGGTGGATGTATTAAACGTACAGAAGTACAAAATGACCTATTATTATGTTTCTCAAGTAAGAAGTTTAGAATTCACGGATATTTTGTATAAAAAAAATCTCGATATTTCGAATTACTCTAAAAAAAAAAATTCTCGAGATCTACAAGTTTTATTTTTTTCATTGTAGGTCATTTTGAAAACACTTTATATCTGTACTCATTAAAAAAATCTTGGCTTGTTTCGGCCATTGAAATGGGTAAAATCATGCGCGCAATGCATGCAAGAATAATTCTTTCGTAAAAATTGTATTATCTTTAAAAATAAATAAAAAAAACTATATATGTGTATACCTTATACTATACCTTATACTATATATGTGTATAACAACTTTGATTGATAAAATAAATCGTTCCTAACATGTGTTTTCAGTTTTATAATTAAAAATTAATTAGTTAAAGAATGACTGCAATTCTTACAGAGGTAAGTTTTCCATGTGCTTTATTGGTTCAAAGGTTACCTGACCCCTTAAAAATATTTTCGTTTTGTGTAACCAGTAATGCTTTTGGAACAAGGTAAAGTAATGTATCTATAACTCATTCTAAAGTGGATTATAACTAATCGATGTATTAAATGAATTTTATAAAAATTTATTTTAATGGTTCTTATAAGTACCGCCAGTAGATAAAAGGTTAAAGCGCAGCTCAGAACTGCTGAAATCGCTGTTATCAAAATTATTTTGCGTTTTAAATATACAAATATTACTTGGACTTTGTTTTATGTTACTTTTTGTAATAAAATACACATTTTGGACAAATCTAAGAGACTAGCTTACATTATTGGACATATTTTTACACATAGTTATGGTATACCAACTTACCCCACGGTACCCCAAGAGTGGGGCAAGTTGGCATAGCTGGAACACATTTTTAACGGGTTTTGACAACTTTAAATGATATATTCCTCACTTTATAGCAGACAAAGATTTTCATTATCAAAAGAATTGGTCCTTTTTAACGAAAGTATTAAAAAATTAAAAACAAAAACTATACCAAGTAGCCCCAGCTTACTCTATTATTGTTATAAGAATTTGGGAATATTCACTTATATCATTGAATTCTTTAATAAAAGAAACTTCTCCAAATCAAAATTTTAATTATAGCATTTCTATATGTTTAATTCAGAATAAATAATTCTCCCCATTTCGATAAATATTCTAAAACTCTCTTAAATGTGTTTTCATTTGCTTCTAAGAATTTATAAGTATTTCATATAATTATATTTGTTGGCATTATGGGTTTTAAAAAATTGCATTTGCATTTTATGTAATGAAAATCGAAATAATCTCTGGGGTATTTTGGAATTTAAATAACTTTTATGATGAAAATTATTAAAGTTTATATAAATAAAATGTATTTAGTATAAATAAATATTGAAAGAATTTAATTTTAGAACAAGTCGGAAATTGTACATCAAACGTGGCAAATGAGGTGCATCGTAGTGTAACTACTTTTATAAATATTCAGATCTTGGTGCAAAATTGTTGCACTCTCATGCAAAAATGCATGAATGCAAAATTTGTTACTTTTATATATGTATGACTGCATTTACAAGCACTTTTGCCCCTCTCTTCAATGTTACCCAGTATTTTACTAATGATGACCCTTTTTTTCAAAGTAGAACTTTGGACGCTGCTGTTTTTTAATATTTCCAGGGATCCAGCTGCTACTTCCAGCGGACAAGGATGCATCCGAGGTGGAATGCCTAGTCAGCACGGCCGAGTTGTCGGACCGTATTTACAAGTGCTTTTGTCCAAGTCGCCACTGCGTTCTTCCAGCGCCTAGCTTACAAAGCGCCATCCAGTAGCGATTGGTGACAGTAGTTCCGCCCAACGCATGCGCGATAGAGGTAACTTCGTAACGACAGACGCTCATCACGAGCGGGGAAAAAAGTAGAACTGAAGTGAGGAGAACTGAGTTTGAAGAGGAAAGAATATGATGTTTTGGCGGTGAACTAGAGAGTATGCTACAGAATATAGTAAAAAGACGTATATACACTGTTAAAAATTTGCAGCATTCTGGCAGGTCATTTGACCGTTTTTTTCCGAAAACGGTTACACAACCGTAATTTTAACACTATTCTGACCATATTATTGGCCATTTTATGGTCATAATATAGTTAAATTATGGTTATGAAACCGTTTTTTCAAAAAACGGTCGAATGGCCTGCCAGAATGCTGCAAAATTTTTAACAGTGTAAAATTACGTAGTATGTTTCAACGACGATAAAGTTGAAATTAAGATTTATTAGTTATAGTATTTGTAAATAGTCTTTTCACTTGTAAATATGAACGTGTAAATAGTTAGAATATAACCACCTAACCAGGAGTGACGTCTGTTTTTTTGTGTTTAAAGTAGTATTTTTATTGTGTCAGCAAATACTTATCTACATATATATTAAATTTAGTAATACGGAAATAATAGACTCCATCTTAAATAGGACGTCATGACCATGGCAACATAGAACCATTATCTATCATGGTATATCACTGAATTAAAATATCTTTTTATGTTT
Organism: Maratus speciosus; assembly: GCA_963932465.1. Taxonomy (NCBI): domain Eukaryota; kingdom Metazoa; phylum Arthropoda; class Arachnida; order Araneae; family Salticidae; genus Maratus; species Maratus speciosus. The sequence continues at coordinate 272,192,595 of OZ010794.1, forward strand.
TGATTCGATTTTCATAATATTTGAAATGGCAAAATTCTGCTACGATTATATATATTAAATTTCAACCCATTTGGTTGGGTAGTTTTTCCGCTGTTATATGCATACAAACAGACAGATGTATGGAGCAGACGACGACTATAGGTCCTACGTATTTATATATTGACGAAAGCAGCTAAAAAGGTAAGATGGCTTCGACAAATCTATTTTAATTCTGTTCCTAAGGGTATTTTTTTTAATTACTTATTTAAATACAATTTCTTTTAACATAAAAGATGAAAAAGAAATTTTTAATGTAAAATTCATAGTTTAAGATAAATTTATACTGTAAAATGGCAGTCAGATTTAATCTTCAAATGAAATAGAACAGGAAAGCTTGACTTTTTCACTCTAGCAATTTCAAAATATACAGGTCTACAGGATGTATAACAAGTAAACCGTGATTGCTATTGGAGTATACTTTCAGGAGGGTAATGTATGTAGTCAGTTTTTTTAAATCAGCTTCGTTGTTTTAGTTATAGATATTACCAACAGATGGTGCTGTGCTATCTCAAATTGCTAGAACGCTCAAAATTTTGTATACAAATGGATCAAAGTTCGTAGTTTTTGACTTTCATTTTGTTTATCTGTTTAAATACTAACAAAATTATTTGTCTTTTAAATTACAACGTTATTTTGACCAGATCTACAGTTTGAGAAAGTGTAGCGCCATTATGGTGGTCACAAGAAATTAATTTTCGAATTTTTTCGGGGGGACCCCCCCAAAAGTTGCCAATTGACTAGAAAATGAGATTGCCAAAGTTTCAGCTCATTTGGATAATATTAACCCGTGCCTCATTGAGGTTTAAGTTTGAAAAAAACGTGATTTTTCGCAAAAAAATGCTGTTTTTCCTTCGTGAAATGAGTACAATTGAACCTAGAAACATAATGCAGGTCTCATTTTATAAAAAAAAGTTTTGCTTTGAAGAACCACGCACCAATTTTTTCTAAAAATGTATAGATTTAAAAATATGTGCATTTTTCAGGACCAGACTTCACCTGAATCCTAAAAATTGACTTTTTATGAAAGAGCGAAAAAAAATTTGTAGCATTCCATTTCATCTGCTTTCCACCTTTTGTTTTTCTTATTTTCGTTTTGTGATGTACAATAAAGTGTTTGATTAAAAAAAATTCCAAAGAAAAGGAAAAAAATCGAATTTTAAACTGAAAGAAATTTTTTAAAAAAGGGAGGGCAAAGGAAGTATAGAAATGAGAGCAAATAATACTCAATTGCATTTTATTATTAAAGTTGTATTACAAGAAAGGAGGCATAATAAAGAAAATAAATTATTTTCCCTTACAACTGTCACGTTAACCCTTTCCGGCACAGAAAAATTCTATTCGTAAAAGGATGAAATGATTGTCTACCCCGGAATTTACAAACGACTTTTTTAGAAATTAAAAACACATTACTTTAACCTTTCATTGTAAAAGCAAAATTTTATTAAAATATTCTTCGTGCCGTTTGTAAATTTGGAATTAAAATTAGGTGGTCCCGGCGTGGGACACTGCGCCGGAAAGGGTTTAAGTGGTAATGGTTTAGGTAAGTAGGCTTACGTTGACTTTTTTTTTACCAAAGTATTATCTAAAAATGAAAATGCAACTTGATCCGAGTTAAGATACCAAAGGCGGTTTGTCATTTTAGCAAGTGCTTTGTCTGTAACCTATTTATCAAATTTTCTGTAGTGAACAAGTGAATTTATTATTTGCAGGTCTTGTATTGGGGCTAAAGTGGCAGTGGAAGTATTGAAGCACGCTTTTACATAAATATTGATTAGAAATAAGAAAAGATCTCTGATACCTTCTTTTTCTAAATTTGTTATTGAAAGATGATCCCTGAAACAATATATTTTGAGAGAATGAATGGCCTGTGTCGCCATCCATCTGACATGATTAAAAGCACCAGGTGCTCTGAAAAAAAGTCTTTTACAGGAAGGAGTTCTAAAAAAATTAAGCAAAGTTGAATAAACTCTTTATAATCACCCATGAGCTGTTAACTTTTAAAAGTTCCTGTAAGAAAATTTGAAATTTCTTCTGAATTAACCATTTATACCTAGTATTTCATCTTCAATAGCATTTGTATACTTACATTGATTTAATTTAGACCACCCAATCAGAATTGGTTTTTTTAAAATATCTGGCTGAGGGGCAGTGATTATGCCCATTTTACAATCAAGAACAGCTTTTAGGAAAAATTCTAAATTATGGTGGCGGCATGGTAAATACAGAAGACTTTTCCTTTAGCAATTGCTATAGAAAAATGCAGGTTCCTCTGAGGCGACCTGTGTTTACTGCAGTTGTATCAAAAAATATTGCCTGGATTTTACCAACTTCCTCCCACTCTTCAACTGCTGAAAATACAGCTTCCGCCTGAATTATTCCGATACTATTTTCAAGTTGAGGCACTCGTAGTAACTGTTCTTCATCCCCACAACTAATTAAAACATTTATCCACTCTACATTTTCTTTATTTAAAAAATGGTGAAGCAGTTTTCCACCCCAGTGAACAACAGTTCTCTCTAAACGGGAATTTAAAAATCTGTTTTTGATGAGCTCAGTTTTATGTTTACGAAACAGTTATTTGCAGAGTCGATGTCTGTGGTTAGCTAGTGGATGTATTCTAAGTCTAGCAGCTTCTCTGGCGTTCAGTTCATTTTGCGAATATTATAAAATAAAATACATAAAACTTGACAATTACTTGGCTGCTTACTGTCGATGATTTGATGAGACATGTGGCCATTTTAAAAAATCTTACATTTCTGCCATCATATCAAGAGGAGGAAGGGGTTTTACAGAATGTTTTGTCAATTCTAAAAATAGATAACCATAACAGATAACAAAAACAGCTTTGTAATAAAAAGAGAAATTCAGAGGTTCAACTGCAATACAAATCAAGAAGCTCTTTCTTACCAGACACAGAACTAGATAACGAATAATCAATTATAATTCGTGAAATATTTTTAAAGTTACAAAAATTGTTCACTTATTTTTGCCTATTAATAAAAATAATACAAAAAAATTATCAAAAGTAATAAAATTTTTAATTTGTCATTTTTTACCTATGTTTCAAAAATGCAGAGTTTGAGGGTATGGTTCACTAGCTGTCCTGAAAAATACTAAATGTTCATTAAATATAAGTTTTCATGAGAGTAAAAGTTCAAGGCAACAACAGTTTCTATGAAATAAAACAAGAATCAGGTTTCTAAGACAAGTAGTTTTCACGTAAAGAAAGAAAAACGACAATTTTTTGCCAAAAATTGCAAATTTTCAAGAATTCAACCTCGATGAGGCACGGGTTAATATTATTCATTTGAGCTGAAACTTTGCCAATCTCATTTTCTAACTAATTGGCAACTTTTAGGAGGATCCCCCCGAAGAAAACGTTAAAAAACATTTTCCCCATGTTGCTTGTGACCACCCTAAGCGCCATGTATAGGTAATTTTTGGAAGTAAAACGAGAAAGCGTGGTAAAATAATACTGATTCATGCGTTACTCTCTTACAACAGTAATTTCAATAGCTTTTATAATATACTTGTTTTTGAATTTGAAAAACATTCGTTTCTTTTTTGGATAAGCACTATACTATACATCTGTTATATATATTGACAGACAAAATATAGAATCTTGATAATTCCTTCAATCATATTTGACATAGAAAAAAAAATTAAGTCAGTGGCAAAAAAAAAAAAAAAAAAAAAAAACAAAAAAAGAAAAGAAAAGAAAACACCAAAAAAAAAAAAACTGTAAAAACACATACAGATATTTGAAAACAAAAAGGACAAATTTTAAGGTTTGGCAGAGCACACAACAATAAATAATTATGCGTAGGAAACTAAGGTCGCATAATCGGATTTTGCCAGCTTGCGAACCGAAAGGATGGAGCTAATTTTCTTTGTTACGGGTCGGGTTCACTCTAATTGTTTCGGGTTAAGTTTTGATTCTTGCGTGCAGAGTTCCAGTTAACCAGATTTTTCAAAATAAAGTCTAGAATATTTTTCAGATATGGGGTATGACCCAACCGCGCAAGACTCTGGTCTCAATCCTTGTATTCAGTCAAAAACACAGGACGTACCACTGCAATCTGAATCCTACTTTCAGTTTAAAACGTTAACACTATGAATATACTGGGTGTCCTAAAATGCACTGAATGATTTTAAAATTCACTAACATGCAAATGGTGTCAGTTATTAAAAAAATCCTGCAGGAGCGTTATGTAAGATGCCAAAAGGTTTTTTAAACTGCGGACCTTGATTTTAGTTTAAAACAGCAGTGATACATGGCACTGCAAGCAGTTGTTGGAAACCATGTAATGCGAGGTCATTGATATAGGATTCAACTATCTATATATATATTTCTCTTACGTAGCACTAAAAAAAGGCTGAATTTGTAGCTTGCCTTTTGGCAACAATTGTAGTAACATAAAATTAATTTGCTTTATTACATTCCCACAATCTGAGGCGTGATTTCATCACTGAAACTTGCGTCATATTTAAAAGAAAAATTTCGATGTTTTCCATGATTGTAAACATATTAAAATTATTCTTTTAAATATGCACTAATCGCGGAAGAACAAAACACAGATTATATATTGAAAAATATCGCGTTGCGGATTAACTAACAATATTTTGGTACTATTTAGTTTTCCCGTCGGCCAATTATGCCAAATTATATAAATCGCCAAACCACTCTCCAAATTATACAAATTGACATAATTTTTATTTTAAATAACGAAAGAACGAAAAAATTATTATAACATTAATAAAAATACAAATAAAACATCGAAATAAAAATACTTGATGACGTAAACACGTGTAAATTGCTTAAAGTCAAGTGAATGTGACTTATGGTCAACCATTATTGGCATTTAATCTTATAGTTTGGCGATAGATTTTTGGTCGATTGGATAACCAAGTAGTACCAATATATATTTTTTTATTGTGTTTAAACTATGGTTTTAAATTATTTTTATTTCAAGATTATTATTTTAATTAATTTTTCAACTACTTTTCAGCAGTGAAACTACGCTTGAAATTATTGAATATTAAAGCAGTGAATTATCACTTTGCTAACAAGACGAAAACCGACAAAGTGAAAAATGTCCAAGCCGGGAATCGAACCCGGGACCCTGGAATAGCGCTCCAGTGCTCTACCACTAAGCTACGAGGACGATGCCCAACTTGGCATCTCTCAAACACTGCTGTTTCACTGCCGAAAAGTAGTTGAAAAATTAATTAAAATTGTATATTCACCGATGCTGGTTTTTTTTTTTTTTTTTTTTTTTTTTGCGTCTCATGTTTCGCCACAAGATTGTGTGCTCATGAAGACCTTTTCCATCTAGTAGCAGCGGTTGCAGCCTTGCCGACTTATGTATGTGAGAGATGCCAAGTTGGGCATCGTCCTCGTGGCTTAGTGGTAGAGCACTGGAGCGCTATTCCAGGGGCCCGGGTTCGATTCCCGGCTTGGACACTTTGTCGGTTTTCGTCTTGTTAGCAAGGTGATAATTCACTGCTTTAATATTCAAGATTATTAATTTGAATTTTATAAATTTGTAAATTTCATAACGTTAAAGTGATATATAACCATTAGCAGCATCACCTAAATGGATTTTTATTTACATTTGCAACAAAGTTTTACTTTACTTTTTTATACATTAAAAATATTTGAAATTTTCATATGTTATAATGATTTATGATAAAACTCATTCTGGCTACAGTTAACACAAATATTGGTGAACGAGCGAAGCGACCTGGCATCGCGTAGCGGTTCCAATGTGACTTGCGTAGTAATTTACGGGGGTTGGCGAACGTTAGCGAGTAGGGGGCTGAGACCCCTTGTATATTCGAAATCTTTTATAGGATTATTTTGGTGTTTCGTTGTTTTTTGAAACGAAGCTTTTTTGAAATGGAATAAAACAAAATTCGTTGGCCTTACGTTTGAAATTTTAAGGTATAGCTTTTATTTGTAATTTTTTTTTTTTACAAAACAAACGGATAGAAATAGGTTCATGAGAAATCTGGAATCGCGCTCTTTAAAAATCAAATCACTTAATCATGTCCCTTGTGGAGCGTGCGCCGCACATATAAACTACCACATTAGACCGTCAAAAGTATTCTATAGCTCGAAAATTAACGATTTCTTTAAGTTGTAAAATTACACACCCATGTTTCTAACAATTGTCGGTCTTTTTATGAAAAACATATTATAAGCCATAAAACATAATTTTTAATACAAATCTATATATTTAAAACGCTAAGCGTTTTCTTTCGACAGTCCATGAGAAGAAACTACTGCATGAAATTACAACAATCTTTTTTTAACACGTTAAGCGCCACGTCAGCCACCGGTGGCTGACACTGAACTTTCCGTTTAAAACGCGTCATTCACCGATGGCTGATGTCTAAAATATGATATAAAACTAAAAAATTATATATTGTTTTAAGTAATTACTGAACATTTATTTAAAATTTACCTATCTTTTATTTATTACAGGATTATACTTTCTTAAAAATTACTTAAAACATTGTAAATTTTCCAGCGCTTTAGTGTTAGTCACCGTGGCACTCAACGTGCTAAATGAAAGGTATTTGACCACAGATTTGTTATCGTAGATTCGTTTGTTTAAATATTTTATTAATTAGCCCTAAATTTAAATTAAAATTCTACAGTTGCTCATGCGCAGTATATAAGTACAAGTCTGCCTTTGGAGCACAAGCGCAAAGATACTTGCTCAGTTGAACTATCACATCACAAGTAGGAGTTGTTTTAAGTTCGTCTGCTACACTATGACGCAAAAGTTTAGACAATGACGTCATTCAGCTTTAAAATGTAGAATTATGACGTCAGAATTACAAAAATCTGTAAATATATTCAAAAACTGATTTAAAATGCTATGTACAAAAGACAGTCGTTTTATTTGCTATAATACTAATTTTTTTCCTAAAAATTCAAATATGCTTGTCGCAAAAGTTTAGACACTATTCTAAATTTCTTTGAATATTCGCTGGCATATGCAAATTTAGAATCGATGATGTCACAAATTTGGAGTACTTAAGTTCTGCAAACGATTGCGCTTCATAGTCGACATGCCGAGAGCTAAAGAAATTCAAGTGAATGAGGTTTCAAGGATTTGGCAGTTGAAAGGTGAAGGGAAGAGCGTTTCTGAAATTTCTGCTATTATTAATAGGTCAAAAAAATCTATTTATCGAGTTTTATCGAGTGGTTCCGAATATAAAGCAAAATGTCGGTCTGGGAGGCCACGTGTGACAAATGTACGAGAGGATCGCCTGATACAAAGACTAGCGAGTACTCAACAAATGAGCGTACGTGGAGTTCAAAGCTCATCGGGACTCTCTGTATCAAAGGATACGATTCGTAGACGAATTTTGGAAAAAGTAACAATCGTTATAGCAAAATGCAGAAGAAACCAGCTCTGAAACCACATCATAAGTTACAAAGACTTATGTGGGCTCGAAAGCATATGTCATATGGAGAGAAATGGCAGTCAGTCATATTTAGCGATGAAAAAAAGTGGAATCTGGATGGTAAAGATGGTTGTTTATCGTATTGGCATGACTTGCGGAAGGAACCTCGACGTTTTTTTAGTCGCAGACAAGGAGGGGGCTCGGTGATGGTTTGGGCAGCCTTTTGCTATAATGGACAAGTATCTCTGACCTTCACCAGTGGTCGTCAAACTTCACAGCATTATACACAGACATTAGAAGAAAACCTACTACCATTTGCTGAGCTTCTAGGGGGTCCTCAGTGGGAATTTCAGCAAGACAATGCTTCAGTTCACACTGCAAAACATTCAAAATCTTGGTTTAATTCCCATAATATAAGAGTTCTCGACTGGCCAGCATGTAGCCCAGATCTTAACCCTATAGAAAACCTTTGGAGCATCATGTGTCGCAAAGTTTATAGCAACGCTAGACAATACTCTTCTGAAAAGGAACTTAAGACATCTATTGAGAATGCATGGTACGATATCGATCCACAAACTATGCAAGATTTAGTTTCTTCCATGCAATCTCGTGTATATGACGTAATACACAAGCATGGATGCGCAACCAGGTTTTAAAAATTGTTTATTTCGATTTTATTTAATTTGTGTCTAAACTTTTGAGACAGCAGTTTATTTTTGTTACCATTTAATTTATTGCAATATGCACAATTCCACTTTTCTTTGTTATAAATATTGTTTATATGTACAGCACATTAATTTCAAGCAGTGATTTGAAAATTGAATAAATATTTTTCAAAGTATGTAAGAATTTCTTCATTGTCTAAACTTTTGCGTCATAGTGTATTAGATCTTACTGTAAACAAGCTTTTTTTTCTTTCACAAAGTTAATAGTATTTGGTTCTTTCAGCATTTTTAACAATTCAAAAATTTATTGTGTCTATATTAAGAGCTAGATACGGTTTATTTCGGGTGTGTCATATAGTTTTCATCATATTACACACAGAAAATAAAGACAGTGAGTTGAGTCTAAAAGTTATCGCTGGGGATCCGTCTTATAAATTGCCAGTAGTTACACACGAAGATTGGGAAACTAGCATGTTAAGTTGTAGCTGCTTCTTTAAAAAGATAAGGTATCATAAATATTAAAACGCGAAAGTATTTCTGTAAGATCAAAACTCAAATTCGAGACAATTGTGTATGCGTCAACTGTGTTTCGAACCTCTTCAATTTAGAATAAAGAAAACGCGTTCCTGCTAGCTTAGCGGGTTAAAGCAGCAGATTAATGGCCTGAATTTTTGTAGAGTACGCAGGTTCGAGCCCTAGCCTGGCAAAATGTGTAATATTTTTGTTAATAATTCATTTCAATAACGGCATATTTTATTAAGAAGAGAAGTTATATAATTTTTATTTTATTATTATTATTATTTGAATGCTTTAAAATGAAATAAAATTTAATACTCAATAATATTTTGAAAAAATAATAATTTTATATTTAAAATATTTAACCTAAAATATTTTGCATGTAATTATCAATTAAATAAATTGAGCTGATCTACAATTTAGATTTTATATTTTCTGACCATTATAAAGAATATAATATATGTGTGTGTGTCAGAAAGAAAAGTTTGTTGTTCATTTGCGTGAAAAATAAAACGGAAAGAAAAAAAATATTCGCATAAGAGCTATAAAAGAAATTACCTTGATATCCAGGTTTAATATTTAAAAAAAAGGTATAAAAATGTAAAATAAAATTCAATTAATAAAAAATACGTATTATAAATCGTTAGCTGCATCAAGTTTCAAATTTAGGTTTTCAGAGAATGAGATAGATAACAATAAAATTCATGGCAGCTTTTAATGGTCGTGCAGTTTTAAAAATTAAATAAATAAAGAAAAATAAATATTGTTCTTTTTTCAAAAAAAAAAAAAAAAAAAAAAAAAAAAAGGCCGTAGTAAGTAAAAATAAATTCTCTGCTTGGTATTTTGAGGTAAATTTCTGATCAAAAGCAAGCATAATTGGCTGTAAATTATGAACTTAAAATTCTTTCATTTCATTGAATAGGTTAGACTGATATCACCATCATCACGCCTTAGAGAAATAGGAGTCACTTATGCAAGATAGAAATTAGTCACGTAATGCGTCATTCAATAATTAATATGAAAGCAACAAATTAAAAATTCAAGAATTTTTCTAATGAAACATTCAAGTTATTTACCGTCAAATCTTGGCGGACACTATCTAATTTATTAATATAAGTTTTCAAATCGAAATATTGTCGGCATATGTTTGTTTCTATTCATAATTCTCGAAAAAAAATGAAAAATTGAATTGGATGATTTTTTGGAAAGATCTAAAATAATTATTATCAAATGGATTTAACTTTAAGATTCATAAACTTTGATCTCTTCTTACTCTATGATGATGTTGAAAAAGTAGATAAATTTTAGATTTTTCAGTTTGCTTTAATCCAAGGGAATCAAGTATGGTCGTAAATGTAAGTGTTATAATTTAAAAATTCAAAGTTAGTATAAATTTTAAGAGATAGGATGGTAGGTAATTTTAATTAAAAATCGTGATAAATTGAAAGAACCATCATTCAATGTGTAATTTAAAAAAATAGGAAAAATCCATATTAATTTTAAAAATTGGAATAATTACTCAGATTACATGGGAAAATCCAATACTATTATTATTAATCATTCTCTTAAGGCTGCTAGTCACTCAGCTTCAAAATTCCCCTCTGTAATGTTAAGTCTATGGACGATTGATGCATATTTATATTCAAAATATCTCTTCAGGAAATTAATATTTTTAACTTATTTTTTTTTAGTACTCTTCTTGAAAGATGTCGCTTTTTTTCTTAGTTTTCAAAATATTTCTGAAATCTGTGCTACATTTTTATATTTTATGTCTTAAAAGCGGGCGAACTGTGAGTAAGACTTTTACACTTCCTATAAAATTAAGTCGATATTTTAGAAATATTTTGAGGACTAAGAAAAAAAGAGACATCTTTTAGTAAGTGTACACAAAAAAATAGAAGTTGAAAATATTAATTTCCCGAGGAGATATTTTAAATATACGAATGCATCAAATGCCCATAGACTTTACTTTAGTGAGGGGGAATCGGAAGCGGAGTGACCAGCCCCCTTAATTCGTATTGCATCTGATTTACGACAGAAGTTTGATTAAAGATGATACATCCAAACGTGTTTCGTTATTTTAACATAGAAAAAAAAAATAAAAATAAAAAATATTCTTTATGATGCAAAATTCCGTATTATGTTTTATTTTAAAACCGATATATATCAAGAGATGATGTAACAATGCATGGAAAAAGTGAAAATCAACAATGCAGGTCACCCCAACATGCAATAACGATTTCAAAGTACCTTTCGACAATCAAATTACTATCATTTGTTAAGTTGAACGGGACATATGTTGGTTGAAAAAACAAGAGGTTAGGAGAAGAATTGCATATGCGTTTCTGAAAACAAAGTGACACTGTTCGATACTTCCTATTACAGCACAGTTAAAGGTAATTTTAGTATCTTGAACAATTAGTAAATGTAAATTAAATGATTTTACAATTATAGTTTCCTTTGTCTGAATATATAATGATTGATTTTTTAAGATTAATTTCGAATCTGTATTTTAATGACGTATTTCTTTACATTTTCTGTTTAATCCCTTGAGCTCTGGTGGGTGAATTGCTGAAAAATATCCAAATGTCACATTGGCACCAGTATTTTACAAACAAAATTACGATTTATTATATACACGAAAAATGCATTAATTTATTTTCAAATAAATTTGGTCAAATATTCCGGTGCCATTGCGACATTTGGAGATTAAAATTATGTGGGAAGGAATTAACCCAACAGAGCTCAAAGGGTTAAACAGTACCACGACTGACAACTTTTACATATTTCTATAACCATTATTTTTTAAATAAACATATTCGATATGTAAATATTAACTTCGACGATTTAATCTGAAATATACAAATTGATACAGAAATCATATAAGTAGAAATATTTCCAACTAAATAAAAAAAATATCCAAGGCTGCAGTCGAATTCAGGACCTTCGACTTGAGACACAGTTTTCCAGGATAGCTCATTTAAATGAGCATTCAGAAAAAGCTACAGGTCTTGGGTTTAACTGCTGTCCATAAGCCAACATTAATTCGCTTGCAAAATTTTCTACTTGTATTATTTATTTATTATTAAGTATGATTACGATTGATATAATACAGTATTTATCATAGATAAATAAAGTTCCTGTAACGAAGGTTTATTTTGTTGAACAGAATAAAATCGTAGACAAGATTGTAGTGCATAAAACTTGTCTCAGTCATGCCAGATAAATTTATGTAGGATATTTAAGTTACTAAAGCGTTAGCATTTTAAGCAGGATCCTGTGATCGAATGCTGAACTGCATCTTTTTAAACAAATCAGAACATTTTCCTATCATTTGAAGCTAAAAAACGTTCAATAACATTCGACATTTTGAAGGTTATCTTAATGCACGTTAATGTTTTATAACAATGAAAAGAAACGACAAAATACGATTCAACAAAACACCTGAACTGGTATTATGCCTGATTTTAAAACAGATATTTACTAAGAGATGATGTAACAATGAATGTTTTTTTTTTTTTTTATCATGACAATAAAAATCAACACCGGAGTGTAAACAATGGGCTAACGATTAAAAGGTGCCTTCAAACAATGTAAGCAGTGCGACAGTCAGTGGGGAGTTTATTTATTTATTGAACAACAAACATACGACTTGTGTGCTTGACATGAGAGCCTGCTTATAAGTCGGAGACAAGATAGCACAAGGAAATATTACAACACAAGAGAAATACATTTTGGGAGTTCCACACAAAGAGTGTGTGCAATGGAACCAGCGAGAATCGAACCCACAATCTCATATGCTCGCAAGCGTGAAGTGGTAAGTTAATTGTTGAAAAGGTTAAGCAATGATATTTTTTGAGAGGATTCGCTTGTCCCGTAAGATGTGTTTTTTACGTCAACGAGGGTTCGTAATTCGAAGTTTTAATTAAAGTTTTAATGAATTTTAATGATGTGTAAGATTTTTCGTTGATAATTTAAGTCAATACGATTACGTCAATAATTTGTGATATGATGACAGTAAAAAAAAGCATAAAAAAAATCATAATTTGCTTGTCAGTACTTCCTGATTATTGCGTAATGTATGAATTGGTAAATGAATGAATTAATGTAAATGATTGAAAAACGATCATTTTTTTAACCGTAAATGTTACTTAAAAGAATTTAATAAAATATAGGTATTAATGTTTTCATATTATCTTCATATTTTCCTACTCCATTGAAATATTAACCTTTTATTTATGGAAGATTAACTTCAGTTTATATAGAGAGTTATTTTAACTAAGCATTATTTAACTAAATATGAAAATAATATTCGATACACACGGATTATACAAGTGTAACATTACCCGCACTGCTGCCGATAAGCTACTTATATGATTTCAAAATTAATAAAAGTGTATTTATATTTCTGAAAAAACAAAATTAAAAAGTAAAAGTTAATCTTTAATATTTTGTAAAAGTATGTTTTACAGTTACTTCAACAAAATATTTTAAAAACAGTATCTTTTCAAAAAGAATTACACTAATTAACAAAGAAATCACCTGAGTAGAAAATTTTTTTAATTGAATGAAAAAGCATACGATCCAACAATCTAAAACAGGAACTCTCTCTTAAGTCAAAGTTCTCCAGGACAACACACTTTCAAAAGCATCTAGACTGAGTCAGATGACTAGGTTCTCTCTTTTGGAAAGGATCTTCTCGTAGGATTTCTTTACAAATTAGTATACGTGATATTGAAACAACAACAAAATAAAATAACATATCCATCGTTTCATGAAGTTCCTTTATCTGAAGTTAATCCTGTTGAGTTGTGTAAAATTTTAGACCGGGTGCTATTACATAAAACATGTCTATGTGACCAATATCGTATAAAGTTATCCAGGATTGGTACAACTTTAGCGTCCTAATGTGTCAGAAATCCTAGGTTCGACTGCTGGTCTGGACATTTCTCACCAAATTGGAAAACGTTCTACTAATGTGAAACTTCTTAACGTTCAGCAACATTTGGAAGGACATCTAAAACGGAAGTATACTAAGCAATGATGTAAGAATGCACGTTTGTTTTTTATAACAATGAAAAGTAAAAATAAATTTCGATTCAAAAATGCCCTAAACTGGTATTATATCATACTTTGAAACAGACCTTTACCAAGAGAAGATGTAACAATAATTGTTTGTTTATGATGACAATTAAAATTAACAATAACTTTTGTGTGAACAATGGGTTTATGATATATATAATTTCTGAAAATCAAATATGCATAATTTGTTAGATTAAACAATACGCCTGTTGGTTTGGAAAATATAAGCCCTAAAGAGAATTTAAATCTTTACCATTTCAAACTAAATCACAATAATTTACAAAGAACGAGTAGAAATATTTTTGATCGAAAAAGCATTCTGGCCAACAATCTAAAACAGTACCTCTGGCTTAATCCAAAATTATCCGGGATAGCATTTTTCTAGAGCAACAGTCATATTACGCAACGACTGCTATCCTTGGCGCATTTTCTACTTTTTTGGAATTACGTCATTGTATCATCCATCCTTACATCATACGTGGATTCTAGAAGTATGATTCCTTTATTAATTATTAAAATTTCTATTGAAACGGTATAATATAATGACATATCCGTAATTTCATGGCGTTCTTTTACCTGAAGTTGACGATTCTGCTGAGCTGTTGATTCTGTTGAGCTTGAATTCTGTTGAGATGCGTAAAATTTTAGAATGGGTGTAATCACAAAAAATATGACCAATGTCGTATAAAGTTATCAATCATTGCTAAGTTGGTTTAACGTTAGCATATTAAGTCAGAAGTCCTAGGTTCGACTGCTTTTCTGGACATTTCTCACCAAACTGAAAATTGTTCTAATCAAATGAAACTTGTTCGGAAACATTCGACATTTCGAAAAATATTTAATACGGAAGTACACTAATATGATGTAACAATGCACAATAATTTTTTATAACAATGAAAGTAAAATTCTATTCAACAATGCCCTACATCACTATTATGTCAGACTTCCAAACAGATCTTTACGAAAAAATGATATAACAATGCTTTTTTATTCATTTGGCCAATAAAAGTAGTTCTCGTAAACATTTAGGTAAATATTTAACAGTACCTTCCGACAATCATATTCCCTGGTAGGGTAAGAAAAAAGGACTAAGGAGAATTGCGCATGTCTCCAAAAAATAATATTCTCGTACATCATCATGAAATATGTTAAATTGTATTCAAATGTTTGGTGCGAGTTGCCTCAGTCACCAGTCTAAAAAGGAAATTTTACTGAAATATTTTACAAACAGCCTCGAAAACGAAATTTCATAAACAAAAAAAAAATGTAAGTATTTTTAATATCTAGTACGTTTATTCTCTTGATCAATAAGTAAATGACTTTACAATTAACAATTACTGTGTCTGAATATAGGGTTGGATAGAGAGATTTCTGTAAAAGGTGCATCTTTTACAGCTTTAAGGAATAATGAACCCTGTCATGTTCGTTATATGGACAATAGGTCGCCGGCTATTTTCTGATATTTTTCTTACACTTATGATAATTATCCTAATTGTAAAATGAAGAAAACCATTACTTTTAATTAAAAAATTAAATGTTACTTACGCAGAAACTGCCAAAAAGGTTGAGATTGCGTGCCGCTACTAAAATGTAGGTTAGATGAATTTCTGTAAAGAATGTCTATTATCCAGAATGAAGGAATATGAACGCTGTTACGTACGTTATATGCGCAATCGGTCACCGGCTATTTCACGATAAACTTTTCTTACACTTAAGATAATTATCGCATTTGCAATGAGAAGAAACGATATATATTTAATTCTAAAATTAATTGTTACTTACGCACAAAGTGTCAAAAGCGGTTGAGACTGCGTCCTACTTCTTCTAGGTATGATAGAGGGATTGCTGTAAGAAGTTCCTCTTTTCCAGTTTGAAAGAATAATAAACGCTGACAAGTTTGGTATATGCACATGAGTTCACCGGCTATTTCCTGATAAATTTTTCTTACATTTATGATAATTACCGTAATTGTGATATGAAGAAAAAATAGACTTTTAATTAGAATGGTAAATGTTACTTATGCAAAAACTATCAGAAACGGTTTAGACTGAATCCAACTTCGAAAAGAGGTGCCACTATCAGAAGTTCCTATTTTCCAGATATAAGGAATAACGAATATTTGGACATGAATCTCTATAGTGTTTCGTGTCATAAAAACATATGATTTCGGTGAATGGCGAAGGTAGTTTGAAGGATCATTCATATATACATCCTGATTAAGATATAAATACGGATCAAGAATATATAACTATTATTTAAAATAGACAGTTAATAATTTTAAAATCTGAGATAATAGATATCATGGCAAGAAAATAAATAATCTCGTGTACGTTATTTGCACAATAGGTCACCGGTTATTTCCTGATAATTTTTTCTCAATTTTTAATTTTAAAATAAAATGTTATTTTGCACAAAGGCTAAAAAACGGTTGAGATTGCGTCTCTATTAAATATAGTAGGATAGAAGGATTCTATAAGAAGTGTCGCTTTTCCAGCTTGAAGAAATATTGAACACTGTTGCGTTCGTTATATGCGCAATACATCGCCGACTATTTCGCGATAAACTTTTCTTACACTTATGATAATTATGTATTTTTAATATGAAGAAAACATTCATTTTTAATTAAAAAGATAAATGTCACTTATGTAGAAACTTGGAAAAAGGTTGAGATTGCGTGCGCTTCTATAATGCAGCGTATAGGGATTTCTGTAAAAAGTGCCTCTTTTCCTTCGCTGTCTCCCTTCCTCCTCATGCCCTTTCAAATCATCCTCCTCAACAAAAAGTGGCGTCCTTTTATACTTTTGTTTTTAGGGCATTACGCATTTGTTCTGACTCTTCTGCTCTGAATAATGAAATTAATTATCTGAAATCTCTTGCTCTTGCTCGTGGTTATAATCCCTCTTTGATTGATAAAGCTTTGTATAAATTTAATAAGCCTAAACGTCCTTTTTCTGATTCAAATAATCCTCCTAATTTTAATTCTATAATAGTTCTGCCCTTTTATTCTCTTCTGTGTTTCAAAATTGCTAAAATCCTTTCTCGTTTTAACTTTAAAGTTATCTTCAAACCTATGAATAAAATTAAATTCTCTTCTCTAAAAGATCCTGTTCCTACTGAGAACTGGTGGGGCGTTTATTTCATTCCTTGCTCTTGCAATTTAGGTTATATTGGTCAAACAAAGAGAGCTTTAAAATACAGATTAGGCGAGTGTCAGAGGTATATTGCAAATCAAGAAATCTCTAAATCTTCGATTGCTTCTCACTGTTGGTCTTCCAGTCATTGTTCCAATTTCTCCATGGCCAAAATTATTTCTTCCCCTGCCTCTCCCTCTCACTTGGATTTTCATGAAGCATATTTTATTTCTAAAAATTCGGCTAATCTTGTCAATGATCTCCCATCATCTCCTTTCCTATCTCCAGCGTGGAAATTAATTTTGTAATGCTTTTCCCTTTTCTCTTGTTTCTTTTCTTTTTATTTTGTAAAAAAAAAAAAAAAAAAATGGATCTTTTTTTCTTGTTTTTTTATATTTCTTTCTTTATTATTTTTATTTATATTTTTAATTTATTTCTTTTATTTTTATTTTTTTTTATTTCTTTTATTTCCATTTTTTCCATATCATTTCCTCTTCTATCTTTTTGGCAACACCTTTTGCATGTCGCTCTTTCAGGTAGCGCCATCTGTCGCATTCTTTGCAACATTCTTTATCTTCAGTTCAATTTTGAACTTGTTCGTTTACGGACACGTGTATGCATGCTTAGCTGATGACGAGGTGTTATGTTTTTAGGATAGAGGGATTTCTATAGGAAGTGTCGCTTTTCCAGCTTGAAGAAATATTGAATCCGGCTGTGTTCTTTAAATTCGCGATACGTCGCCGGCTATTTCGTGATAAACTTTTCTTACACTTACGATAATTATTGTATTTGTAACATGAAGCAAACATTCCTTTTTAATTAAAATGATAAATGTTACTTATGTAGAAAATTGCAAAATGATTGAGATTGCGTGCCGCTTCTAAAATGCAGGATATAGGGAATTCTGTAACAAGTGACTCTTTTCCTGCATGAAGGAATAATGAAATCTGTTATGTTCGTTATATGCGCAATAGGTCACCGGCTATTTCATGATAAACTTCTCTTACACTTATCGCAATTATCGTATTTGTAATGTGCAGAAAACCTAAATTTTTAATTTCAAAATTAAATGTTACTTACGCACAAACTCTCAAAAACGGTTGAGATTGCGTCCCTATTCAAAATAGGATAGAGGGATTTTTATAGGAGGTGTCGCTTTTCCAGCTTGAAGAAATATTGAATCCTGTTGTGTTCGTTAAATTCGCGACACGTCGCCGGCTATTTCGTGATAAACTTTTCTTACACTTACGATAATTATTTTATTTGCAATATGAAGGAAACATTATTCTTTTATTAAAAAGATAAATGTTACTTATGTAGAAACTGGCAAAATGGTTGAGATTGCGTGCCGCTTTTAAATGCAGGATATACGGAATTCTGTATCAAGTGACTCTTTTCCTGCATGAAGGAATAATGAAATATGTTATGTTCGTTATATGCGCAATAGGTCACCGGCTATTTGATGATAAACTTCTCTTACACTTATGGCAATTATCGTATTTGTAATGTGCAGAAAACCTAAATTTTTAATTTCAAAATTAAATGTTACTTACGCACAAACTCACAAAAACGGTTGAGATTGCGTCCCTATTCAAAATAGGATAGAGGGATTTCTATAGGAAGTGTCGCTTTTCCAGCTTGAAGAAATATTGAATCCTGTTGTGTTCGTTAAATTCGCGATACGTCGCCGGCTATTTCGTGATAAACTTTTCTTACACTTACGATAATTATTGTATTTGTAATATGAAGGAAACATTCCTTTTTAATTAAAAAGATAAATGTTACTTATGTAGAAAATTGCAAAAAGGTTGAGATTGCGTGCCGCTTCTAAAATTCAGGATATGGGGAATTCTGTAACAAGTGACTCTTTTCCTGCATGAAGGAATAATGAAATCTGTTATGTTCGTTATATGCGTAATAGGTCACCGGCTATTTCATGATAAACTTCTCTTACACTTATGGCAATTATCGTATTTGTAATGTGCAGAAAACCAAAATTTTTAATTTCAAAATTAAATGTTACTTACGCACAAACTCTCAAAAACGGTTGAGATTGCGTTTCTATTCGAAATAGGATAGAAGGATTTCTATGGGAAGTGTCGCTGAAAATTAAATGTTACTTAGGCACGAATTCTCAAAAACGGTTGAGATTGCGCCCTATTCGAAATAGGATAGAGTGATTTCTATAAGAAATGTCGATCAAAATTAAATGTTACTTACGCACAAACTCTCAAAAACGGTTGAGATTGCGTCCCTATTCAAAATAGGATAGAGGGATTTCTATAGGAAGTGTCGCTTTTCCAGCTTGAAGAAATATTAAATCCTGTTGTGTTCGTTAAATTCGCGACACGTCGCCGGCTATTTCGTGATAAACATTTCTTACACTTACGATAATTATTTTATTTGTAATATAAAGGAAACATTATTTTTTTATTAAAAAGATAAATGTTACTTATGTAGAAACTGGCAAAATGGTTGAGATTGCGTGCCGCTTCTAAAATGCAGGATATAGGGAATTCTGTAACAAGTGACTCTTTAACTGCATGAAGGAATAATGAAATCTGTTATGTTCGTTATATGCGCAATAGTTCACCGGTTATTTCATGATAAACTTCTCTTACACTTATGGCAATTATCGTATTTGTAATGTGCAGAAAACCTAAATTTTTAATTTCAAAATTAAATGTTACTTACGCACAAACTCTCAAAAACGGTTGAGATTGCGTCGCTATTCAAAATAGGATAGAGGGATTTCTATAGGAAGTGTCACTTTTCCAGCTTGAAGAAATATTGAATCTTGTTGTGTTGTTAAATTCGCGATACGTCGCCGGCTATTTCGTGATAAACTTTTCTTACACTTACGATAATTATTGTATTTGTAATATGAAGGAAACATTTTTTTATTAAAAAGATAAATGTTAGTTATGTAGAAACCGGCAAAATGGTTGAGATTGCGTGCCGCTTCTAAAATTCAGGATATAGGGAATTCTGTAACAAGTGACTCTTTTCCTGCATGAAGGAATAATGAAATCTGTTATGTTCGTTATATGCGTAATATGTCATCGGCTATTTCATGATAAACTTCTCTTACACTTATGGCAATTATCGTATTTGTAATGTGCAGAAAACCTAAATTTTTAATTTCAAAATTAAATGTTACTTACGCACAAACTCTCAAAAACGGTTGAGATTGCGTCGCTATTCAAAATAGGATAGAGGGATTTCTATAGGAAGTGTCGCTTTTCCAGCTTGAAGAAATATTGAATCCTGTTGTGTTGTTAAATTCGCGATACGTCGCCGGCATTTCGTGATAAACTTTTCTTACACTTTCGATAATTATTGTATTTGTAACATGAAGGAAACATTCCTTTTTAATTAAAAAGATAAATGTTAGTTATGTAGAAAATTACAAAAACGTTGAGATTGCGTGCCGCTTCTAAAATGCAGGATATAGGGAATTCTGTAACAAGTGATTCTTTTCCTGCATGAAAGAATATTGAATCCTGTTGTGTTCGTTATATGCGCAATAGGTCACAGGCTATTTCATGATAAACTTCTCTTACACTTATGGCAATTATCGTATTTGTAATGTGCAGAAAACCTAAATTTTTAATTTCAAAATTAAATGTTACTTACGCACAAACTCTCAAAAACGGTTGAGATTGCGTCGCTATTCAAAATAGGATAGAGGGATTTCTATAGGAGGTGTCGCTTTTCCAGCTTGAAGAAATATTGAATCCTGTTGTGTTCGTTAAATTCGCGACACGTCGCCGGCTATTTCGTGATAAACTTTTCTTACACTTACGATAATTATTTTATTTGCAATATGAAGGAAACATTATTCTTTTATTAAAAAGATAAATGTTACTTATGTAGAAACTGGCAAAATGGTTGAGATTGCGTGCCGCTTTTAAATGCAGGATATACGGAATTCTGTATCAAGTGACTCTTTTCCTGCATGAAGGAATAATGAAATATGTTATGTTCGTTATATGCGCAATAGGTCACCGGCTATTTGATTATAAACTTCTCTTACACTTATGGCAATTATCGTATTTGTAATGTGCAGAAAACCAAAATTTTTAATTTCAAAATTAAATGTTACTTACGCACAAACTCTCAAAAACGGTTGAGATTGCGTTTCTATTCGAAATAGGATAGAAGGATTTCTATGGGAAGTGTCGCTGAAAATTAAATGTTACTTAGGCACGAATTCTCAAAAACGGTTGAGATTGCGCCCTATTCGAAATAGGATAGAGTGATTTCTATAAGAAATGTCGATCAAAATTAAATGTTACTTACGCACAAACTCTCAAAAACGGTTGAGATTGCGTCCCTATTCAAAATAGGATAGAGGGATTTCTATAGGAAGTGTCGCTTTTCCAGCTTGAAGAAATATTAAATCCTGTTGTGTTCGTTAAATTCGCGACACGTCGCCGGCTATTTCGTGATAAACATTTCTTACACTTACGATAATTATTTTATTTGTAATATGAAGGAAACATTATTTTTTTATTAAAAAGATAAATGTTACTTATGTAGAAACTGGCAAAATGGTTGAGATTGCGTGCCGCTTCTAAAATGCAGGATATAGGGAATTCTGTAACAAGTGACTCTTTAACTGCATGAAGGAATAATGAAATCTGTTATGTTCGTTATATGCGCAATAGTTCACCGGTTATTTCATGATAAACTTCTCTTACACTTATGGCAATTATCGTATTTGTAATGTGCAGAAAACCTAAATTTTTAATTTCAAAATTAAATGTTACTTACGCACAAACTCTCAAAAACGGTTGAGATTGCGTCGCTATTCAAAATAGGATAGAGGGATTTCTATAGGAAGTGTCACTTTTCCAGCTTGAAGAAATATTGAATCTTGTTGTGTTGTTAAATTCGCGATACGTCGCCGGCTATTTCGTGATAAACTTTTCTTACACTTACGATAATTATTGTATTTGTAACATGAAGGAAACATTCCTTTTTAACTAAAAAGATAAATGTTACTTATGTAGAAAATTGCAAAAAGGTTGAGATTGCGTGCCGCTTCTAAAATGCAGGATATAGGGAATTCTGTAACAAGTGACTCTTTTCCTGCTTGAAGGAATAATGAAATCTGTTATGTTCGTTATATGCGCAATAGGTCACCGGCTATTTCATGATAAACTTCTCTTACACTTATGGCAATTATCGCATTTGTAATGTGCAGAAAACCTAAATTTTTAATTTCAAAATTAAATGTTACTTACGCACAAACTCTCAAAAACGGTTGAGATTGCGTCCCTATTCAAAATAGCATAGAGGGATTTCTATAGGAAGTGTCGCTTTTCCAGCTTGAAGAAATATTGAATCCTGTTGTGTTCGTTAAATTCGCGATACATCGCCGGCTATTTCGTGATAAACTTTTCTTACACTTACGATAATTATTGTATTTGTAATATGAAGGAAACATTATTTTTTTATTAAAAAGATAAATGTTACTTATGTAGAAACTGACAAAATGTTTGAGATTGCGTGCCGCTTCTAAAATTCAGGATATAGTGAATTCTGTAACAAGTGACTCTTTTCCTGCATGAAGGAACAATGAAATCTGTTATGTTCGTTATATGCGTAATAGGTCATCGGCTATTTCATGATAAACTTCTCTTACACTTATGGCAATTATCGTATTTGTAATGTGCAGAAAACCTAAATTTTTAATTTCAAAATTAAATGTTACTTACGCACAAACTCTCAAAAACGGTTGAGATTGCGTCGCTATTCAAAATAGGATAGAGGGATTTCTATAGGAAGTGTCGCTTTTCCAGCTTGAAGAAATATTGAATCCTGTTGTGTTCGTTAAATTCGCGATACGTCGCCGGCTATTTCGTGATAAACTTTTCTTACACTTACGATAATTATTGTATTTGTAATATGAAGGAAACATTTTTTTATTAAAAAGATAAATGTTAGTTATGTAGAAACCGGCAAAATGGTTGAGATTGCCTGCCGCTTCTAAAATTCAGGATATAGGGAATTCTGTAACAAGTGACTCTTTTCCTGCATGAAGGAATAATGAAATCTGTTATGTTCGTTATATGCGTAATATGTCATCGGCTATTTCATGATAAACTTCTCTTACACTTATGGCAATTATCGTATTTGTAATGTGCAGAAAACCTAAATTTTTAATTTCAAAATTAAATGTTACTTACGCACAAACTCTCAAAAACGGTTGAGATTGCGTCGCTATTCAAAATAGGATAGAGGGATTTCTATAGGAAGTGTCGCTTTTCCAGCTTGAAGAAATATTGAATCCTGTTGTGTTGTTAAATTCGCGATACGTCGCCGGCATTTCGTGATAAACTTTTCTTACACTTTCGATAATTATTGTATTTGTAACATGAAGGAAACATTCCTTTTTAATTAAAAAGATAAATGTTAGTTATGTAGAAAATTACAAAAACGTTGAGATTGCGTGCCGCTTCTAAAATGCAGGATATAGGGAATTCTGTAACAAGTGATTCTTTTCCTGCATGAAAGAATATTGAATCCTGTTGTGTTCGTTATATGCGCAATAGGTCACAGGCTATTTCATGATAAACTTCTCTTACACTTATGGCAATTATCGTATTTGTAATGGGCAGAAAACCTAAATTTTTAATTTCAAAATTAAATGTTACTTACGCACAAACTCTCAAAAACGGTTGAGATTGCGTCGCTATTCAAAATAGGATAGAGGGATTTCTATAGGAAGTGTCGCTTTTCCAGCTTGAAGAAATATAGAATCCTGCTGTGTTCGTTAAATTCGCGACACGTCGCCGGCTATTTCGTGATAAACATTTCTTACACTTACGATAATTATTTTATTTGTAATATGAAGGAAACATTTTTTTTTATTAAAAAGATAAATGTTACTTATGTAGAAACTGGCAAAATGGTTGAGATTGCGTGCCGCTTCTATAATGCAGGATATAGGGAATTCTGTAATAAGTGACTCTTTTCCTGCATGAAGGAATAATGAAATCTGTTATGTTCGTTATATGCGCAATAGTTCACCGGTTATTTCATGATAAACTTCTCTTACACTTATGGCAATTATCGTATTTGTAATGTGCAGAAAACCTAAATTTTTAATTTCAAAATTAAATGTTACTTACGCACAAACTCTCAAAAACGGTTGAGATTGCGTCCCTATTCAAAATAGGATAGAGGGATTTCTATAGGAAGTGTCGCTTTTCCAGCTTGAAGAAATATAGAATCCTGCTGTGTTCGTTAAATTCGCGACACGTCGCCGGCTATTTCGTGATAAACATTTCTTACACTTACGATAATTATTTTATTTGTAATATGAAGGAAACATTTTTTTTTATTAAAAAGATAAATGTTACTTATGTAGAAACTGGCAAAATGGTTGAGATTGCGTGCCGCTTCTATAATGCAGGATATAGGGAATTCTGTAACAAGTGACTCTTTTCCTGCATGAAGGAATAATGAAATCTGTTATGTTCGTTATATGCGTAATAGGTCACCAGCTATTTCATGATAAACTTCTCTTACACTTATGGCAATTATCGCATTTGTAATGTGCAGAAAACCTAAATTTTTAATTTCAAAATTAAATGTTACTTACGCACAAACTCTCAAAAACGGTTGAGATTGCGTCCCTATTCAAAATAGGATAGAGGGATTTCTATAGGAAGTGTCGCTTTTCCAGCTTGAAGAAATATTGAATCCTGCTGTGTTCGTTAAATTCGCGACACGTCGCCGGCTATTTCGTGATAAACATTTCTTACACTTACGATAATTATTTTATTTGTAATATGAAGGAAATATCATTTTTTTATTAAGAAGATAAATGTTACTTATGTAGAAACTGGCAAAATGGTTGAGATTGCGTGCCGCTTCTATAATGCAGGATATAGGGAATTCTGTAATAAGTGACTCTTTTCCTGCATGAAGGAATAATGAAATCTGTTATGTTCGTTATATGCGCAATAGTTCACCGGTTATTTCATGATAAACTTCTCTTACACTTATGGCAATTATCGTATTTGTAATGTGCAGAAAACCTAAATTTTTAATTTCAAAATTAAATGTTACTTACGCACAAACTCTCAAAAACGGTTGAGATTGCGTCCCTATTCAAAATAGGACAGAGGGATTTCTATAGGAAGTGTCGCTTTTCCAGCTTGAAGAAATATAGAATCCTGCTGTGTTCGTTAAATTCGCGACACGTCGCCGGCTATTTCGTGATAAACATTTCTTACACTTACGATAATTATTTTATTTGTAATATGAAGGAAACATTTTTTTTTGTTAAAAAGATAAATGTTACTTATGTAGAAACTGGCAAAATGGTTGAGATTGCGTGCCGCTTCTATAATGCAGGATATAGGGAATTCTGTAACAAGTGACTCTTTTCCTGCATGAAGGAATAATGAAATCTGTTATGTTCGTTATATGCGTAATAGGTCACCAGCTATTTCATGATAAACTTCTCTTACACTTATGGCAATTATCGCATTTGTAATGTGCAGAAAACCTAAATTTTTAATTTCAAAATTAAATGTTACTTACGCACAAACTCTCAAAAACGGTTGAGATTGCGTCCCTATTCAAAATAGGATAGAGGGATTTCTATAGGAAGTGTCGCTTTTCCAGCTTGAAGAAATATTGAATCCTGCTGTGTTCGTTAAATTCGCGACACGTCGCCGGCTATTTCGTGATAAACATTTCTTACACTTACGATAATTATTTTATTTGTAATATGAAGGAAACATTATTTTTTTATTAAGAAGATAAATGTTACTTATGTAGAAACTGGCAAAATGGTTGAGATTGCGTGCCGCTTCTAAAATTCAGGATATAGGGAACTCTGTAACAAGTGACTCTTTTCCTGCATGAAGGAATAATGAAATCTGTTATGTTCGTTATATGCGTAATAGGTCACCGGCTATTTCATGATAAACTTCTCTTACACTTATGGCAATTATCGTATTTGTAATGTGCACAAAACCTAAGTTTTTAATTTCAAAATTAAATGTTACTTACGCACAAACTCTCAAAAACGGTTGAGATTGCGTCCCTATTCAAAATAGGATAGAGGGATTTCTATAGGAAGTGTCGCTTTTCCAGCTTGAAGAAATATTGAATCTTGCTGTGTTCGTTAAATTCGCGACACGTCGCCGGCTATTTCGTGATAAACATTTCTTACACTTACGATAATTATTTTATTTGTAATATGAAGTAAACATTATTTTTTTATTAAAAAGATAAATGTTACTTATGTAGAAACTGGCAAAATGGTTGAGATTGCGTGCCGCTTCTAAAATGCAGGATATAGGGAATTCTGTAACAAGTGACTCTTTTCCTGCATGAAGGAATAATGAAATCTGTTATGTTCGTTATATGCGCAATAGTTCACCGGTTATTTCATGATAAACTTCTCTTACACTTATGGCAATTATCGTATTTGTAATGTGCAGAAAACCTAAATTTTTAATTTCAAAATTAAATGTTACTTACGCACAAACTCTCAAAAACGGTGTAGATTGCATCCCTATTCAAAATAGGATAGAGGGATTTCTATAGGAAGTGTCGCTTTTGCAGCTTGAAGAAATATTGAATCCTGTTGTGTTCGTTAAATTCGCGATACGTCGCCGGCTATTTCGTGATAAACTTTTCTTACACTTACGATAATTATTGCATTTGTAATATGAAGGAAACATTATTTTTTTATTAAAAAGATAAATGTTTCTTATGTAGAAACTGGCAAAATGGTTGAGATTGCGTGCCGCTTCTAAAATTCAGTATATAGGGAATTCTGTAACAAGTGACTCTTTTCCTGCATGAAGGAATAATGAAATCTGTTATGTTCGTTATATACGCAATAGGTCACCTGCTATTTCATGATAAACTTCTCTTACACTTATGGCAATTATCGTATTTGTAATGTGCAGAAAACCTAAATTTTTAATTTCAAAATTAAATGTTACTTACGCACAAACTCTCAAAAACGGTGTAGATTGCATCCCTATTCAAAATAGGATAGAGGGATTTCTATAGGAAGTGTCGCTTTTCCAGCTTGAAGAAATATTGAATCCTGTTGTGTTCGTTAAATTCGCGATACGTCGCCGGCTATTTCGTGATAAACTTTTCTTACACTTACGATAATTATTGCATTTGTAATATGAAGGAAACATTATTTTTTTATTAAAAAGATAAATGTTTCTTATGTAGAAACTGGCAAAATGGTTGAGATTGCGTGCCGCTTCTAAAATTCAGTATATAGGGAATTCTGTAACAAGTGACTCTTTTCCTGCATGAAGGAATAATGAAATCTGTTATGTTCGTTATATACGTAATAGGTCACCTGCTATTTCATGATAAACTTCTCTTACACTTATGGCAATTATCGTATTTGTAATGTGCAGAAAACCTAAATTTTTAATTTCAAAATTAAATGTTACTTACGCACAAACTCTTAAAAACGGTTGAGATTGCGTCCCTATTCAAAATAGGATAGAGGGATTTCTATAGGAAGTGTCGCTTTTCGAGCTTGAAAAAATATTGAATCTGTTGTGTTCGTTAAATTCGCGATACGTCGCCGGC
The DNA here is from genome assembly GCA_963932465.1 of Maratus speciosus. NCBI lineage: Eukaryota > Metazoa > Arthropoda > Arachnida > Araneae > Salticidae > Maratus > Maratus speciosus. The sequence goes on from OZ010794.1 coordinate 272,220,040, forward strand.
TATTTCGTGATAAACTTTTCTTACACTTACGATAATTATTGTATTTGTAATATGAAGGAAACATTATTTTTTTATTAAAAAGATAAATATTACTTATGTAGAAACTGGCAAAATGGTTGAGATTGCGTGCCGCTTCTAAAATGCAGGATATAGGGAATTCTGTAACAAGTGACTCTTTTCCTGCATGAAGGAATAATGAAATCTGTTATGTTCGTTATATGCGTAATAGGTCACCTGCTATTTCATGATAAACTTCTCTTACACTTATGGCAATTATCGCATTTGTAATGTGCAGAAAACCTAAATTTTTAATTTAAAAATTAAATGTTACTTACGCACAAACTCTCAAAATCGGTTGAGATTGCGTCCCTATTCAAAATAGGATAGAGGGATTTCTATAGGAAGTGTAGCTTTTCCAGCTTGAAGAAATATTGAATCCTGCTGTGTTCGTTAAATTCGCGACACGTCGCCGGCTATTTCGTGATAAACATTTCTTACACTTACGATAATTATTTTATTTGTAATATGAAGGAAACATTATTTTTTTATTAAGAAGATAAATGTTACTTATGTAGAAACTGGCAAAATGGTTGAGATTGCGTGCCGCTTCTAAAATGCAGGATATAGGGAATTCTGTAACAAGTGACTCTTTTCCTGCATGAAGGAATAATGAAATCTGTTATGTTCGTTATATGCGCAATAGTTCACCGGTTATTTCATGATAAACTTCTCTTACACTTATGGCAATTATCGTATTTGTAATGTGCAGAAAACCTAAATTTTTAATTTCAAAATTAAATGTTACTTACGCACAAACTCTCAAAAACGGTGTAGATTGCATCCCTATTCAAAATAGGATAGAGGGATTTCTATAGGAAGTGTCGCTTTTCCAGCTTGAAGAAATATTGAATCCTGTTGTGTTCGTTAAATTCGCGATACGTCGCCGGCTATTTCGTGATAAACTTTTCTTACACTTACGATAATTATTGCATTTGTAATATGAAGGAAACATTATTTTTTTATTAAAAAGATAAATGTTTCTTATGTAGAAACTGGCAAAATGGTTGAGATTGCGTGCCGCTTCTAAAATTCAGTATATAGGGAATTCTGTAACAAGTGACTCTTTTCCTGCATGAAGGAATAATGAAATCTGTTATGTTCGTTATGTGCGTAATAGGTCACCTGCTATTTCATGATAAACTTCTCTTACACTTATGGCAATTATAGTATTTGTAATGTGCAGAAAACCTAAATTTTTAATTTCAAAATTAAATGTTACTTACGCACAAACTCTCAAAAACGGTTGAGATTGCGTCCCTATTCAAAATAGGATAGAGGGATTTCTATAGCAAGTGTCGGTTTTCCAGCTTGAAGAAATATTGAATCCTGTTGTGATCGTTAAATTCGCGATACGTCGCCGGCTATTTCGTGATAAACATTTCTTACACTTACGATAATTATTTTATTTGTAATATGAAGGAAACATTATTTTTTTTTAAAAAAGATAAATGTTACTTATGTAGAAACTGGGAAAATGGTTGAGATTGCGTGCCGCTTCTATAATGCAGGATATAGGGAATTCTGTAATGACTCTTTTACTGCATGAAGGAATAATGAAATCTGTTATGTTCGTTATATGCGCAATAGTTCACCGGTTATTTCATGATAAACTTCTCTTACACTTATGGCAATTATCGTATTTGTAATGTGCAGAAAACCTAAATTTTTAATTTCAAAATTAAATGTTACTTACGCACAAACTCTCAAAAACGGTGTAGATTGCGTCCCTATTCAAAATAGGATAGAGGGATTTCTATAGGAAGTGTCGCTTTTCGAGCTTGAAGAAATATTGAATCTGTTGTGTTCGTTAAATTCGCGATACGTCGCCGGCTATTTCGTGATAAACTTTTCTTACACTTACGATAATTATTGTATTTGTAATATGAAGGAAACATTATTTTTTTATTAAAAAGATAAATGTTACTTATGTAGAAACTGGCAAAATGGTTGAGATTGCGTGCCGCTTCTAAAATGCAGGATATAGGGAATTCTGTAACAAGTGACTCTTTTCCTGCATGAAGGAATAATGAAATCTGTTATGTTCGTTATATGCGTAAAAGGTCACCAGCTATTTCATGATAAACTTCTCTTACACTTATGGCAATTATCGCATTTGTAATGTGCAGAAAACCTAAATTTTTAATTTAAAAATTAAATGTTACTTACGCACAAACTCTCAAAAACGGTTGAGATTGCGTCCCTATTCAAAATAGGATAGAGGGATTTCTATAGGAAGTGTCGCTTTTCCAGCTTGAAGAAATATTGAATCCTGCTGTGTTCGTTAAATTCGCGACACGTCGCCGGCTATTTCGTGATAAACATTTCTTACACTTACGATAATTATTTTATTTGTAATATGAAGGAAACATTATTTTTTTATTAAGAAGATAAATGTTACTTATGTAGAAACTGGCAAAATGGTTGAGATTGCGTGCCGCTTCTAAAATTCAGGATATAGGGAATCCTGTAACAAGTGACTCTTTTCCTGCATGAAGGAATAATGAAATCTGTTATGTTCGTTATATGCGTAATAGGTCACCGGCTATTTCATGATAAACTTCTCTTACACTTATGGCAATTATCGTATTTGTAATGTGCAGAAAACCTAAATTTTTAATTTCAAAATTAAATGTTACTTACGCACAAACTCTCAAAAACGGTTGAGATTGCGTCCCTATTCAAAATAGGATAGAGGGATTTCTATAGGTAGTGTCGCTTTTCCAGCTTGAAGAAATATTGAATCCTGTTGTGTTCGTTAAATTCGCGATACGTCGCCGGCTATTTCGTGATAAACTTTTCTTACACTTACGATAATTATTTTATTTGTAATATGAAGGAAACATTATTTTTTTATTAAAAAGATAAATGTTACTTATGTAGAAACTGGCAAAATGGTTGAGATTGCGTGCCGCTTCTAAAATGCAGGATATAGGGAATTCTGTAACAAGTGACTCTTTTCCTGCATGAAGGAATAATGAAATCTGTTATGTTCGTTATATGCGCAATAGTTCACCGGTTATTTCATGATAAACTTCTCTTACACTTATGGCAATTATCGTATTTGTAATGTGCAGAAAACCTAAATTTTTAATTTCAAAATTAAATGTTACTTACGCACAAACTCTCAAAAACGGTTGAGATTGCGTCCCTATTCAAAATAGGATAGAGGGATTTCTATAGGTAGTGTCACTTTTCCAGCTTGAAGAAATATTGAATCCTGTTGTGTTCGTTAAATTCGCGAAACGTCGCCGGCTATTTCGTGATAAACTTTTCTTACACTTACGATATTTATTGTATTTGTAATATGAAGGAAACATTATTTTTTTATTAAAAAGATAAATGTTACTTATGTAGAAACTGGCAAAATGGTTGAGATTGCGTGCCGCTTCTAAAATTCAGGATATAGGGAATTCTGTAACAAGTGACTCTTTTCCTGCATGAAGGAATAATGAAATCTGTTATGTTCGTTATATGCGTAATAGGTCACCGGCTATTTCATGATAAACTTCTCTTACACTTATGGCAATTATCGTATTTGTAATGTGCAGAAAACCTAAATTTTAATTTCAAAATTAAATGTTACTTACGCACAAACTCTCAAAAACGGTTGAGATTGCGTCCCTTTTCAAAATAGGATAGAGGGATTTCTATAGGAAGTGTCGCTTTTCCAGCTTGAAGAAATATTGAATCCTGTTGTGTTCGTTAAATTCGCGATACGTCGCCGGCTATTTCGTGATAAACATTTCTTACACTTACGATAATTATTTTATTTGTAATATGAAGGAAACATTATTTTTTTATTAAAAAGATAAATGTTACTTATGTAGAAACTGGCAAAATGGTTGAGATTGCGTGCCGCTTCTAAAATGCAGGATATAGGGAATTCTGTAACAAGTGACTCTTTTCCTGCATGAAGGAATAATGAAATCTGTTATGTTCGTTATATGCGCAATAGGTCACCGGCTATTTCATGATAAACTTCTCTTACACTTATGGCAATTATCGCATTTGTAATGTGCAGAAAACCTAAATTTTTAATTTCAAAATTAAATGTTACTTACGCACAAACTCTCAAAAACGGTTGAGATTGCGTCCCTATTCAAAATAGGATAGAGGGATTTCTATAGGTAGTGTCGCTTTTCCAGCTTGAAGAAATATTGAATCCTGTTGTGTTCGTTAAATTCGCGATACGTCGCCGGCTATTTCGTGATAAACTTTTCTTACACTTACGATAATTATTTTATTTGTAATATGAAGGAAACTTTATTTTTTTATTAAAAAGATAAATGTTACTTATGTAGAAACTGGCAAAATGGTTGAGATTGCGTGCCGCTTCTAAAATGCAGGATATAGGGAATTCTGTAACAAGTGACTCTTTTCCTGCATGAAGGAATAATGAAATCTGTTATGTTCGTTATATGCGCAATAGTTCACCGGTTATTTCATGATAAACTTCTCTTACACTTATGGCAATTATCGTATTTGTAATGTGCAGAAAACTTAAATTTTTAATTTCAAAATTAAATGTTACTTACGCACAAACTCTCAAAAACGGTTGAGATTGCGTCGCTATTCAAAATAGGATAGAGGGATTTCTATAGGAAGTGTCGCTTTTCCAGCTTGAAGAAATATTGAATCCTGTTGTGTTGTTAAATTCGCGATACGTCGCCGGCATTTCGTGATAAACTTTTCTTACAATTACGATAATTATTGTATTTGTAACATGAAGGAAACATTATTTTTTTCTTAAAAATATAAATGTTACTTATGTAGAAACTGGCAAAATGGTTGAGATTGCGTGCCGCTTCTAAAATTCAGGATATAGGGAATTCTGTAACAAGTGACTCTTTTCCTGCATAAAATAATAATGAATCCTGTTGTGTTCGTTATATGCGTAATAGGTCACCGGCTATTTCATGATAAACTTCTCTTACACTTATGGCAATTATCGTATTTATAATGTGCAGAAAACCTAAATTTTTAATTTCAAAATTAAATGTTACTTACGCACAAACTCTCAAAAACGGTTGAGATTGCGTCGCTATTCAAAATAGGATAGAGGGATTTCTATAGGAAGTGTCGCTTTTCCAGCTTGAAGAAATATTGAATCCTGTTGTGTTGTTAAATTCGCGATACGTCGCCGGCATTTCGTGATAAACTTTTCTTACACTTACGATAATTATTGTATTTGTAACATGAAGGAAACATTCCTTTTTAATTAAAAAGATAAATGTAGAAACTGGCAAAATGGTTGAGATTGCGTGCCGCTTCTAAAATGCAGGATATAGGGAATTCTGTAACAAGTGACTCTTTTCCTGCATGAAGGAATAAAGAAATCTGTTATATTCGTTATATGCGCAGTAGTTCACCGGTTATTTCATGATAAACTTCTCTTACACATATGGCAATTATCGTATTTGTAATGTGCAGAAAACCTAAACTTTTAATTCCAAAATTAAATGTTACTTACGCACAAACTGTCAAAAACGGTTGAGATTGCGTCGCTATTCAAAATAGGATAGAGGGATTTCTATAGGTAGTGTCGCTTTTCCAGCTTGAAGAAATATTGAATCCTGTTGTGTTGTTAAATTCGCGATACGTCGCCGGCTATTTCGTGATAAACTTTTCTTAAACTTACGATAATTATTGTATTTGTAACATGAAGGAAACATTCCTTTTTAATTAAAAAGATAAATGTTACTTATGTAGAAAATTGCAAAAAGGTTGAGATTGCGTGCCGCTTCTAAAATGCAGGATATAGGGAATTCTGTAACAAGTGACTCTTTTCCTGCATGAAGGAATAATGAAATCTGTTATGTTCGTTATATGCGCAATATGTCACCGGCTATTTCATGATAAACTTCTCTTACACTTATGGCAATTATCGTATTTGTAATGTGCAGAAAACCTAAATTTTTAATTTCAAAATTAAATGTTACTTACGCACAAACTCTCAAAAACGGTGTAGATTGCGTCCCTATTCAAAATAGGATAGAGGGATTTCTATAGGAAGTGTCGCTTTTCCAGCTTGAAGAAATATTGAATCCTGTTGTGTTCGTTAAATTCGCGATACCTCGCCGGCTATTTCGTGATAAACTTTTCTTACACTTACGATAATTATTGCATTTGTAATATGAAGGAAACATTATTTTTTTATTAAAAAGATAAATGTTTCTTATGTAGAAACTGGCAAAATGGTTGAGATTGCGTGCCGCTTCTAAAATTCAGGATATAGGGAATTCTGTAACAAGTGACTCTTTTCCTGCATGAAGGAATAATGAAATCTGTTATGTTCGTTATATGCGTAATAGGTCACCTGCTATTTCATGATAAACTTCTCTTACACTTATGGCAATTATCGTATTTGTAATGTGCAGAAAACCTAAATTTTTAATTTCAAAATTAAATGTTACTTACGCACAAACTCTCAAAAACGGTTGAGATTGCGTCCCTATTCAAAATAGGATAGAGGGATTTCTATAGGAAGTGTCGCTTTTCCAGCTTGAAGAAATATTGAATCCTGCTGTGTTCGTTAAATTCGCGACACGTCGCCGGCTATTTCGTGATAAACATTTCTTACACTTACGATAATTATTTTATTTGTAATATGAAGGAAACATTATTTTTTTATTAAAAAGATAAATGTTACTTATGTAGAAACTGGCAAAATGGTTGAGATTGCGTGCCGCTTCTATAATGCAGGATATAGGGAATTCTGTAATAAGTGACTCTTTTACTGCATGAAGGAATAATGAAATCTGTTATGTTCGTTATATGCGCAATAGTTCACCGGTTATTTCATGATAAACTTCTCTTACACTTATGGCAATTATCGTATTTGTAATGTGCAGAAAACCTAAATTTTTAATTTCAAAATTAAATGTTACTTACGCACAAACTCTCAAAAACGGTGTAGATTGCGTCCCTATTCAAAATAGGATAGAGGGATTTCTATAGGAAGTGTCGCTTTTCCAGGTCTAAGAAATATTGAATCCTGCTGTGTTCGTTAAATTCGCGACACGTCGCCGGCTATTTCGTGATAAACATTTCTTACACTTACGATAATTATTTTATTTGTAATATGAAGGAAACATTATTTTTTTATTAAAAAGATAAATGTTTCTTATGTAGAAAATTGCAAAAAGGTTGAGATTGCGTGCCGCTTCTAAAATGCAGGATATAGGGAATTCTGTAACAAGTGACTCTTTTCCTGCATGAAGGAATAATGAAATCTGTTATGTTCGTTATATGCGCAATAGGTCACCGGCTATTTCATGATAAACTTCTCTTACACTTATGGCAATTATCGTATTTGTAATGTGCAGAAAACCTAAATTTTTAATTTCAAAATTAAATGTTACTTACGCACAAACTCTCAAAAACGGTGTAGATTGCGTCCCTATTCAAAATAGGATAGAGGGATTTCTATAGGAAGTGTCGCTTTTCCAGCTTGAAGAAATATTGAATCCTGTTGTGTTCGTTAAATTCGCGATACGTCGCCGGCTATTTCGTGATAAACTTTTCTTACACTTACGATAATTATTGCATTTGTAATATGAAGGAAACATTATTTTTTTATTAAAAAGATAAATGTTTCTTATGTAGAAACTGGCAAAATGGTTGAGATTTCGTGCCGCTTCTAAAATTCAGGATATAGGGAATTCTGTAACAAGTGACTCTTTTCCTGCATGAAGGAATAATGAAATCTGTTATGTTCGTTATATGCGTAATAGGTCACCTGCTATTTCATGATAAACTTCTCTTACACTTATGGCAATTATTGTATTTGTAATGTGCAGAAAACCTAAATTTTTAATTTCAAAATTAAATGTTACTTACGCACAAACTCTCAAAAACGGTTGAGATTGCGTCCCTATTCAAAATAGGATAGAGGGATTTCTATAGGAAGTGTCGCTTTTCCAGCTTGAAGAAATATTGAATCCTGCTGTGTTCGTTAAATTCGCGACACGTCGCCGGCTATTTCGTGATAAACATTTCTTACACTTACGATAATTATTTTATTTGTAATATGAAGGAAACATTATTTTTTTATTAAAAAGATAAATGTTACTTATGTAGAAACTGGCAAAATGGTTGAGATTGCGTGCCGCTTCTATAATGCAGGATATAGGGAATTCTGTAATAAGTGACTCTTTTACTGCATGAAGGAATAATGAAATCTGTTATGTTCGTTATATGCGCAATAGTTCACCGGTTATTTCATGATAAACTTCTCTTACACTTATGGCAATTATCGTATTTGTAATGTGCAGAAAACCTAAATTTTTAATTTCAAAATTAAATGTTACTTACGCACAAACTCTCAAAAACGGTGTAGATTGCGTCCCTATTCAAAATAGGATAGAGGGATTTCTATAGGAAGTGTCGCTTTTCCAGCTCTAAGAAATATTGAATCCTGCTGTGTTCGTTAAATTCGCGACACGTCGCCGGCTATTTCGTGATAAACATTTCTTACACTTACGATAATTATTTTATTTGTAATATGAAGGAAACATTATTTTTTTATTAAAAAGATAAATGTTTCTTATGTAGAAAATTGCAAAAAGGTTGAGATTGCGTGCCGCTTCTAAAATGCAGGATATAGGGAATTCTGTAACAAGTGACTCTTTTCCTGCATGAAGGAATAATGAAATCTGTTATGTTCGTTATATGCGCAATAGGTCACCGGCTATTTCATGATAAACTTCTCTTACACTTATGGCAATTATCGTATTTGTAATGTGCAGAAAACCTAAATTTTTAATTTCAAAATTAAATGTTACTTACGCACAAACTCTCAAAAAGGTGTAGATTGCGTCCCTATTCAAAATAGGATAGAGGGATTTCTATAGGAAGTGTCGCTTTTCCAGCTTGAAGAAATATTGAATCCTGTTGTGTTCGTTAAATTCGCGATACGTCGCCGGCTATTTCGTGATAAACTTTTCTTACACTTACGATAATTATTGCATTTGTAATATGAAGGAAACATTATTTTTTTATTAAAAAGATAAATGTTTCTTATGTAGAAACTGGCAAAATGGTTGAGATTTCGTGCCGCTTCTAAAATTCAGGATATGGGGAATTCTGTAACAAGTGACTCTTTTTCTGCATGAAGGAATAATGAAATCTGTTATGTTCGTTATATGCGTAATAGGTCACCTGCTATTTCATGATAAACTTCTCTTACACTTATGGCAATTATTGTATTTGTAATGTGCAGAAAACCTAAATTTTTAATTTCAAAATTAAATGTTACTTACGCACAAACTCTCAAAAACGGTTGAGATTGCGTCCCTATTCAAAATAGGATAGAGGGATTTCTATAGGAAGTGTCGCTTTTCCAGCTTGAAGAAATATTGAATCCTGCTGTGTTCGTTAAATTCGCGACACGTCGCCGGCTATTTCGTGATAAACATTTCTTACACTTACGATAATTATTTTATTTGTAATATGAAGGAAACATTATTTTTTTATTAAAAAGATAAATGTTACTTATGTAGAAACTGGCAAAATGGTTGAGATTGCGTGCCGCTTCTATAATGCAGGATATAGGGAATTCTGTAATAAGTGACTCTTTTACTGCATGAAGGAATAATGAAATCTGTTATGTTCGTTATATGCGCAATAGTTCACCGGTTATTTCATGATAAACTTCTCTTACACTTATGGCAATTATCGTATTTGTAATGTGCAGAAAACCTAAATTTTTAATTTCAAAATTAAATGTTACTTACGCACAAACTCTCAAAAACGGTGTAGATTGCGTCCCTATTCAAAATAGGATAGAGGGATTTCTATAGGAAGTGTCGCTTTTCCAGCTCTAAGAAATATTGAATCCTGCTGTGTTCGTTAAATTCGCGACACGTCGCCGGCTATTTCGTGATAAACATTTCTTACACTTACGATAATTATTTTATTTGTAATATGAAGGAAACATTATTTTTTTATTAAAAAGATAAATGTTTCTTATGTAGAAAATTGCAAAAAGGTTGAGATTGCGTGCCGCTTCTAAAATGCAGGATATAGGGAATTCTGTAACAAGTGACTCTTTTCCTGCATGAAGGAATAATGAAATCTGTTATGTTCGTTATATGCGCAATAGGTCACCGGCTATTTCATGATAAACTTCTCTTACACTTATGGCAATTATCGTATTTGTAATGTGCAGAAAACCTAAATTTTTAATTTCAAAATTAAATGTTACTTACGCACAAACTCTCAAAAACGGTGTAGATTGCGTCCCTATTCAAAATAGGATAGAGGGATTTCTATAGGAAGTGTCGCTTTTCCAGCTTGAAGAAATATTGAATCCTGTTGTGTTCGTTAAATTCGCGATACGTCGCCGGCTATTTCGTGATACACTTTTCTTACACTTACGATAATTATTGCATTTGTAATATGAAGGAAACATTATTTTTTTATTAAAAAGATAAATGTTTCTTATGTAGAAACTGGCAAAATGGTTGAGATTTCGTGCCGCTTCTAAAATTCAGGATATAGGGAATTCTGTAACAAGTGACTCTTTTCCTGCATGAAGGAATAATGAAATCTGTTATGTTCGTTATATGCGTAATAGGTCACCTGCTATTTCATGATAAACTTCTCTTACACTTATGGCAATTATTGTATTTGTAATGTGCAGAAAACCTAAATTTTTAATTTCAAAATTAAATGTTACTTACGCACAAACTCTCAAAAACGGTTGAGATTGCGTCCCTATTCAAAATAGGATAGAGGGATTTCTATAGGAAGTGTCGCTTTTCCAGGTTGAAGAAATATTGAATCCTGTTGTGTTCGTTAAATTCGCGATACGTCGCCGGCTATTTCGTGATAAACATTTCTTACACTTACGATAATTATTTTATTTGTAATATGAAGGAAACATTATTTTTTTATTAAAAAGATAAATGTTACTTATGTAGAAACTGGCAAAATGGTTGAGATTGCGTGCCGCTTCTATAATGCAGGATATAGGGAATTCTGTAATAAGTGACTCTTTTACTGCATGAAGGAATAATGAAATCTGTTATGTTCGTTATATGCGCAATAGTTCACCGGTTATTTCATGATAAACTTCTCTTACACTTATGGCAATTATCGTATTTGTAATGTGCAGAAAACCTAAATTTTTAATTTCAAAATTAAATGTTATCTACGCACAAACTCTCAAAAACGGTGTAGATTGCGTCCCTATTCAAAATAGGATAGAGGGATTTCTATAGGAAGTGTCGCTTTTCGAGCTTGAAGAAATATTGAATCCTGTTGTGTTCGTTAAATTCGCGATACGTCGCCGGCTATTTCGTGATAAACTTTTCTTACACTTACGATAATTATTGTATTTGTAATATGAAGGAAACATTATTTTTTTATTAAAAAGATAAATGTTACTTATGTAGAAACTGGCAAAATGGTTGAGATTGCGTGCCGCTTCTAAAATGCAGGATATAGGGAATTTTGTAACACGTGACTCTTTTCCTGCATGAAGGAATAATGAAATCTGTTATGTTCGTTATTTGCGTAATAGGTCACCAGCTATTTCATGATAAACTTCTCTTACACTTATGTCAATTATCGCATTTGTAATGTGCAGAAAACCTAAATTTTTAATTTATAAATTAAATGTTACTTACGCACAAACTCTCAAAAACGGTGTAGATTGCGTCCCTATTCAAAATAGGATAGAGGGATTTCTATAGGAAGTGTCGCTTTTCCAGCTTGAAGAAATATTGAATCCTGTTGTGTTCGTTAAATTCGCGATACGTCGCCGGCTATTTCGTGATAAACTTTTCTTACACTTACGATAATTATTGTATTTGTAATATGAAGGAAACATTATTTTTTTATTAAAAAGATAAATGTTACTTATGTAGAAACTGGCAAAATGGTTGAGATTGCGTGCCGCTTCTAAAATGCAGGATATAGGGAATTCTGTAACAAGTGACTCTTTTCCTGCATGAAGGAATAATGAAATCTGTTATGTTCGTTATATGCGCAATAGGTCACCGGCTATTTCATGATAAACTTCTCTTACACTTATGGCAATTATCGCATTTGTAATGTGCAGAAAACCTAAATTTTTAATTTCAAAATTAAATGTTACTTACGCACAAACTCTCAAAAACGGTTGAGATTGCGTCCGTATTCAAAATAGGATAGAGGGATTTCTATAGGTAGTGTCGCTTTTCCAGCTTGAAGAAATATTGAATCGTGTTGTGTTCGTTAAATTCGCGATACGTCGCCGGCTATTTCGTGATAAACTTTTCTTACACTTACGATATTTATTGTATTTGTAATATGAAGGAAACATTATTTTTTTATTAAAAAGATAAATGTTACTTATGTAGAAACTGGCAAAATGGTTGAGATTGCGTGCCGCTTCTAAAATTCAGAATATAGGGAATTCTGTAACAAGTGACTCTTTTCCTGCATGAAGGAATAATGAAATCTGTTATGTTCGTTATATGTGTAATAGGTCACCAGCTATTTCATGATAAACTTCTCTTACACTTATGGCAATTATCGTATTTGTAATGTGCAGAAAACCTAAATTTTTAATTTCAAAATTAAATGTTACTTACGCACAAACTCTCAAAAACGGTGTAGATTGCGTCCCTATTCAAAATAGGATAGAGGGATTTCTATAGGAAGTGTCGCTTTTCCAGCTTGAAGAAATATTGAATCCTGTTGTGTTCGTTAAATTCGCGATACGTCGCCGGCTATTTCGTGATAAACTTTTCTTACACTTACGATAATTATTGCATTTGTAATATGAAGGAAACATTATTTTTTTATTAAAAAGATAAATGTTTCTTATGTAGAAACTGGCAAAATGGTTGAGATTGCGTGACGCTTCTAAAATTCAGGATATAGGGAATTCTGTAACAAGTGACTCTTTTCCTGCATGAAGGAATAATGAAATCTGTTATGTTCGTTATATGCGTAATAGGTCACCTGCTATTTCATGATAAACTTCTCTTACACTTATGGCAATTATCGTATTTGTAATGTGCAGAAAACCTAAATTTTTAATTTCAAAATTAAATGTTACTTACGCACAAACTCTCAAAAACGGTTGAGATTGCGTCCCTATTCAAAATAGGATAGAGGGATTTCTATAGGAAGTGTCGCTTTTCCAGCTTGAAGAAATATTGAATCCTGTTGTGTTCGTTAAATTCGCGATACGTCGCCGGCTATTTCGTGATAAACATTTCTTACACTTACGATAATTATTTTATTTGTAATATGAAGGAAACATTATTTTTTTATTAAAAAGATAAATGTTACTTATGTAGAAACTGGCAAAATGGTTGAGATTGCGTGCCGCTTCTATAATGCAGGATATAGGGAATTCTATAATAAGTGACTCTTTTACTGCATGAAGGAATAATGAAATCTGTTATGTTCGTTATATGCGCAATAGTTCACCGGTTATTTCATGATAAACTTCTCTTACACTTATGGCAATTATCGTATTTGTAATGTGCAGAAAACCTAAATTTTTAATTTCAAAATTAAATGTTACTTACGCACAAACTCTCAAAAACGGTGTAGATTGCGTCCCTATTCAAAATAGGATAGAGGGATTTCTATAGGAAGTGTCGCTTTTCCAGCTCTAAGAAATATTGAATCCTGCTGTGTTCGTTAAATTCGCGACACGTCGCCGGCTATTTCGTGATAAACATTTCTTACACTTACGATAATTATTTTATTTGTAATATGAAGGAAACATTATTTTTTTATTAAAAAGATAAATGTTTCTTATGTAGAAAATTGCAAAAAGGTTGAGATTGCGTGCCGCTTCTAAAATGCAGGATATAGGGAATTCTGTAACAAGTGACTCTTTTCCTGCATGAAGGAATAATGAAATCTGTTATGTTCGTTATATGCGCAATAGGTCACCGGCTATTTCATGATAAACTTCTCTTACACTTATGGCAATTATCGTATTTGTAATGTGCAGAAAACCTAAATTTTTAATTTCAAAATTAAATGTTACTTACGCACAAACTCTCAAAAAGGTGTAGATTGCGTCCCTATTCAAAATAGGATAGAGGGATTTCTATAGGAAGTGTCGCTTTTCCAGCTTGAAGAAATATTGAATCCTGTTGTGTTCGTTAAATTCGCGATACGTCGCCGGCTATTTCGTGATAAACTTTTCTTACACTTACGATAATTATTGCATTTGTAATATGAAGGAAACATTATTTTTTTATTAAAAAGATAAATGTTTCTTATGTAGAAACTGGCAAAATGGTTGAGATTTCGTGCCGCTTCTAAAATTCAGGATATGGGGAATTCTGTAACAAGTGACTCTTTTTCTGCATGAAGGAATAATGAAATCTGTTATGTTCGTTATATGCGTAATAGGTCACCTGCTATTTCATGATAAACTTCTCTTACACTTATGGCAATTATTGTATTTGTAATGTGCAGAAAACCTAAATTTTTAATTTCAAAATTAAATGTTACTTACGCACAAACTCTCAAAAACGGTTGAGATTGCGTCCCTATTCAAAATAGGATAGAGGGATTTCTATAGGAAGTGTCGCTTTTCCAGCTTGAAGAAATATTGAATCCTGCTGTGTTCGTTAAATTCGCGACACGTCGCCGGCTATTTCGTGATAAACATTTCTTACACTTACGATAATTATTTTATTTGTAATATGAAGGAAACATTATTTTTTTATTAAAAAGATAAATGTTACTTATGTAGAAACTGGCAAAATGGTTGAGATTGCGTGCCGCTTCTATAATGCAGGATATAGGGAATTCTGTAATAAGTGACTCTTTTACTGCATGAAGGAATAATGAAATCTGTTATGTTCGTTATATGCGCAATAGTTCACCGGTTATTTCATGATAAACTTCTCTTACACTTATGGCAATTATCGTATTTGTAATGTGCAGAAAACCTAAATTTTTAATTTCAAAATTAAATGTTACTTACGCACAAACTCTCAAAAACGGTGTAGATTGCGTCCCTATTCAAAATAGGATAGAGGGATTTCTATAGGAAGTGTCGCTTTTCCAGCTCTAAGAAATATTGAATCCTGCTGTGTTCGTTAAATTCGCGACACGTCGCCGGCTATTTCGTGATAAACATTTCTTACACTTACGATAATTATTTTATTTGTAATATGAAGGAAACATTATTTTTTTATTAAAAAGATAAATGTTTCTTATGTAGAAAATTGCAAAAAGGTTGAGATTGCGTGCCGCTTCTAAAATGCAGGATATAGGGAATTCTGTAACAAGTGACTCTTTTCCTGCATGAAGGAATAATGAAATCTGTTATGTTCGTTATATGCGCAATAGGTCACCGGCTATTTCATGATAAACTTCTCTTACACTTATGGCAATTATCGTATTTGTAATGTGCAGAAAACCTAAATTTTTAATTTCAAAATTAAATGTTACTTACGCACAAACTCTCAAAAACGGTGTAGATTGCGTCCCTATTCAAAATAGGATAGAGGGATTTCTATAGGAAGTGTCGCTTTTCCAGCTTGAAGAAATATTGAATCCTGTTGTGTTCGTTAAATTCGCGATACGTCGCCGGCTATTTCGTGATACACTTTTCTTACACTTACGATAATTATTGCATTTGTAATATGAAGGAAACATTATTTTTTTATTAAAAAGATAAATGTTTCTTATGTAGAAACTGGCAAAATGGTTGAGATTTCGTGCCGCTTCTAAAATTCAGGATATAGGGAATTCTGTAACAAGTGACTCTTTTCCTGCATGAAGGAATAATGAAATCTGTTATGTTCGTTATATGCGTAATAGGTCACCTGCTATTTCATGATAAACTTCTCTTACACTTATGGCAATTATTGTATTTGTAATGTGCAGAAAACCTAAATTTTTAATTTCAAAATTAAATGTTACTTACGCACAAACTCTCAAAAACGGTTGAGATTGCGTCCCTATTCAAAATAGGATAGAGGGATTTCTATAGGAAGTGTCGCTTTTCCAGGTTGAAGAAATATTGAATCCTGTTGTGTTCGTTAAATTCGCGATACGTCGCCGGCTATTTCGTGATAAACATTTCTTACACTTACGATAATTATTTTATTTGTAATATGAAGGAAACATTATTTTTTTATTAAAAAGATAAATGTTACTTATGTAGAAACTGGCAAAATGGTTGAGATTGCGTGCCGCTTCTATAATGCAGGATATAGGGAATTCTGTAATAAGTGACTCTTTTACTGCATGAAGGAATAATGAAATCTGTTATGTTCGTTATATGCGCAATAGTTCACCGGTTATTTCATGATAAACTTCTCTTACACTTATGGCAATTATCGTATTTGTAATGTGCAGAAAACCTAAATTTTTAATTTCAAAATTAAATGTTATCTACGCACAAACTCTCAAAAACGGTGTAGATTGCGTCCCTATTCAAAATAGGATAGAGGGATTTCTATAGGAAGTGTCGCTTTTCGAGCTTGAAGAAATATTGAATCCTGTTGTGTTCGTTAAATTCGCGATACGTCGCCGGCTATTTCGTGATAAACTTTTCTTACACTTACGATAATTATTGTATTTGTAATATGAAGGAAACATTATTTTTTTATTAAAAAGATAAATGTTACTTATGTAGAAACTGGCAAAATGGTTGAGATTGCGTGCCGCTTCTAAAATGCAGGATATAGGGAATTTTGTAACACGTGACTCTTTTCCTGCATGAAGGAATAATGAAATCTGTTATGTTCGTTATTTGCGTAATAGGTCACCAGCTATTTCATGATAAACTTCTCTTACACTTATGTCAATTATCGCATTTGTAATGTGCAGAAAACCTAAATTTTTAATTTATAAATTAAATGTTACTTACGCACAAACTCTCAAAAACGGTGTAGATTGCGTCCCTATTCAAAATAGGATAGAGGGATTTCTATAGGAAGTGTCGCTTTTCCAGCTTGAAGAAATATTGAATCCTGTTGTGTTCGTTAAATTCGCGATACGTCGCCGGCTATTTCGTGATAAACTTTTCTTACACTTACGATAATTATTGTATTTGTAATATGAAGGAAACATTATTTTTTTATTAAAAAGATAAATGTTACTTATGTAGAAACTGGCAAAATGGTTGAGATTGCGTGCCGCTTCTAAAATGCAGGATATAGGGAATTCTGTAACAAGTGACTCTTTTCCTGCATGAAGGAATAATGAAATCTGTTATGTTCGTTATATGCGCAATAGGTCACCGGCTATTTCATGATAAACTTCTCTTACACTTATGGCAATTATCGCATTTGTAATGTGCAGAAAACCTAAATTTTTAATTTCAAAATTAAATGTTACTTACGCACAAACTCTCAAAAACGGTTGAGATTGCGTCCGTATTCAAAATAGGATAGAGGGATTTCTATAGGTAGTGTCGCTTTTCCAGCTTGAAGAAATATTGAATCGTGTTGTGTTCGTTAAATTCGCGATACGTCGCCGGCTATTTCGTGATAAACTTTTCTTACACTTACGATATTTATTGTATTTGTAATATGAAGGAAACATTATTTTTTTATTAAAAAGATAAATGTTACTTATGTAGAAACTGGCAAAATGGTTGAGATTGCGTGCCGCTTCTAAAATTCAGAATATAGGGAATTCTGTAACAAGTGACTCTTTTCCTGCATGAAGGAATAATGAAATCTGTTATGTTCGTTATATGTGTAATAGGTCACCAGCTATTTCATGATAAACTTCTCTTACACTTATGGCAATTATCGTATTTGTAATGTGCAGAAAACCTAAATTTTTAATTTCAAAATTAAATGTTACTTACGCACAAACTCTCAAAAACGGTGTAGATTGCGTCCCTATTCAAAATAGGATAGAGGGATTTCTATAGGAAGTGTCGCTTTTCCAGCTTGAAGAAATATTGAATCCTGTTGTGTTCGTTAAATTCGCGATACGTCGCCGGCTATTTCGTGATAAACTTTTCTTACACTTACGATAATTATTGCATTTGTAATATGAAGGAAACATTATTTTTTTATTAAAAAGATAAATGTTTCTTATGTAGAAACTGGCAAAATGGTTGAGATTGCGTGACGCTTCTAAAATTCAGGATATAGGGAATTCTGTAACAAGTGACTCTTTTCCTGCATGAAGGAATAATGAAATCTGTTATGTTCGTTATATGCGTAATAGGTCACCTGCTATTTCATGATAAACTTCTCTTACACTTATGGCAATTATCGTATTTGTAATGTGCAGAAAACCTAAATTTTTAATTTCAAAATTAAATGTTACTTACGCACAAACTCTCAAAAACGGTTGAGATTGCGTCCCTATTCAAAATAGGATAGAGGGATTTCTATAGGAAGTGTCGCTTTTCCAGCTTGAAGAAATATTGAATCCTGTTGTGTTCGTTAAATTCGCGATACGTCGCCGGCTATTTCGTGATAAACATTTCTTACACTTACGATAATTATTTTATTTGTAATATGAAGGAAACATTATTTTTTTATTAAAAAGATAAATGTTACTTATGTAGAAACTGGCAAAATGGTTGAGATTGCGTGCCGCTTCTATAATGCAGGATATAGGGAATTCTATAATAAGTGACTCTTTTACTGCATGAAGGAATAATGAAATCTGTTATGTTCGTTATATGCGCAATAGTTCACCGGTTATTTCATGATAAACTTCTCTTACACTTATGGCAATTATCGTATTTGTAATGTGCAGAAAACCTAAATTTTTAATTTCAAAATTAAATGTTACTTACGCACAAACTCTCAAAAACGGTGTAGATTGCGTCCCTATTCAAAATAGGATAGAGGGATTTCTATAGGAAGTGTCGCTTTTCCAGCTTGAAGAAATATTGAATCCTGTTGTGTTCGTTAAATTCGCGATACGTCGCCGGCTATTTCGTGATAAACTTTTCTTACACTTACGATAATTATTGCATTTGTAATATGAAGGAAACATTATTTTTTTATTAAAAAGATAAATGTTTCTTATGTAGAAACTGGCAAAATGGTTGAGATTGCGTGACGCTTCTAAAATTCAGGATATAGGGAATTCTGTAACAAGTGACTCTTTTCCTGCATGAAGGAATAATGAAATCTGTTATGTTCGTTATATGCGTAATAGGTCACCTGCTATTTCATGATAAACTTCTCTTACACTTATGGCAATTATCGTATTTGTAATGTGCAGAAAACCTAAATTTTTAATTTCAAAATTAAATGTTACTTACGCACAAACTCTCAAAAACGGTTGAGATTGCGTCCCTATTCAAAATAGGATAGAGGGATTTCTATAGGAAGTGTCGCTTTTCCAGCTTGAAGAAATATTGAATCCTGTTGTGTTCGTTAAATTCGCGATACGTCGCCGGCTATTTCGTGATAAACATTTCTTACACTTACGATAATTATTTTATTTGTAATATGAAGGAAACATTATTTTTTTATTAAAAAGATAAATGTTACTTATGTAGAAACTGGCAAAATGGTTGAGATTGCGTGCCGCTTCTATAATGCAGGATATAGGGAATTCTATAATAAGTGACTCTTTTACTGCATGAAGGAATAATGAAATCTGTTATGTTCGTTATATGCGCAATAGTTCACCGGTTATTTCATGATAAACTTCTCTTACACTTATGGCAATTATCGTATTTGTAATGTGCAGAAAACCTAAATTTTTAATTTCAAAATTAAATGTTACTTACGCACAAACTCTCAAAAACGGTGTAGATTGCGTCCCTATTCAAAATAGGATAGAGGGATTTCTATAGGAAGTGTCGCTTTTCGAGCTTGAAGAAATATTGAATCCTGTTGTGTTCGTTAAATTCGCGATACGTCGCCGGCTATTTCGTGATAAACTTTTCTTACACTTACGATAATTATTGTATTTGTAATATGAAGGAAACAATATTTTTTTATTAAAAAGATAAATGTTACTTATGTAGAAACTGGCAAAATGGTTGAGATTGCGTGCCGCTTCTAAAATGCAGGATATAGGGAATTCTGTAACAAGTGACTCTTTTCCTGCATGAAGGAATAATGAAATCTGTTATGTTCGTTATATGCGCAATAGGTCACCGGCTATTTCATGATAAACTTCTCTTACACTTATGGCAATTATCGCATTTGTAATGTGCAGAAAACCTAAATTTTTAATTTCAAAATTAAATGTTACTTACGCACAAACTCTCAAAAACGGTTGAGATTGCGTCCGTATTCAAAATAGGATAGAGGGATTTCTATAGGTAGTGTCGCTTTTCCAGCTTGAAGAAATATTGAATCGTGTTGTGTTCGTTAAATTCGCGATACGTCGCCGGCTATTTCGTGATAAACTTTTCTTACACTTACGATATTTATTGTATTTGTAATATGAAGGAAACATTATTTTTTTATTAAAAAGATAAATGTTACTTATGTAGAAACTGGCAAAATGGTTGAGATTGCGTGCCGCTTCTAAAATTCAGAATATAGGGAATTCTGTAACAAGTGACTCTTTTCCTGCATGAAGGAATAATGAAATCTGTTATGTTCGTTATATGTGTAATAGGTCACCAGCTATTTCATGATAAACTTCTCTTACACTTATGGCAATTATCGTATTTGTAATGTGCAGAAAACCTAAATTTTTAATTTCAAAATTAAATGTTACTTACGCACAAACTCTCAAAAACGGTGTAGATTGCGTCCCTATTCAAAATAGGATAGAGGGATTTCTATAGGAAGTGTCGCTTTTCCAGCTTGAAGAAATATTGAATCCTGTTGTGTTCGTTAAATTCGCGATACGTCGCCGGCTATTTCGTGATAAACTTTTCTTACACTTACGAAAATTATTGCATTTGTAATATGAAGGAAACATTATTTTTTTATTAAAAAGATAAATGTTTCTTATGTAGAAACTGGCAAAATGGTTGAGATTGCGTGACGCTTCTAAAATTCAGGATATAGGGAATTCTGTAACAAGTGACTCTTTTCCTGCATGAAGGAATAATGAAATCTGTTATGTTCGTTATATGCGTAATAGGTCACCTGCTATTTCATGATAAACTTCTCTTACACTTATGGCAATTATCGTATTTGTAATGTGCAGAAAACCTAAATTTTTAATTTCAAAATTAAATGTTACTTACGCACAAACTCTCAAAAACGGTTGAGATTGCGTCCCTATTCAAAATAGGATAGAGGGATTTCTATAGGAAGTGTCGCTTTTCCAGCTTGAAGAAATATTGAATCCTGTTGTGTTCGTTAAATTCGCGATACGTCGCCGGCTATTTCGTGATAAACATTTCTTACACTTACGATAATTATTTTATTTGTAATATGAAGGAAACATTATTTTTTTATTAAAAAGATAAATGTTACTTATGTAGAAACTGGCAAAATGGTTGAGATTGCGTGCCGCTTCTATAATGCAGGATATAGGGAATTCTATAATAAGTGACTCTTTTACTGCATGAAGGAATAATGAAATCTGTTATGTTCGTTATATGCGCAATAGTTCACCGGTTATTTCATGATAAACTTCTCTTACACTTATGGCAATTATCGTATTTGTAATGTGCAGAAAACCTAAATTTTTAATTTCAAAATTAAATGTTACTTACGCACAAACTCTCAAAAACGGTGTAGATTGCGTCCCTATTCAAAATAGGATAGAGGGATTTCTATAGGAAGTGTCGCTTTTCGAGCTTGAAGAAATATTGAATCCTGTTGTGTTCGTTAAATTCGCGATACGTCGCCGGCTATTTCGTGATAAACTTTTCTTACACTTACGATAATTATTGTATTTGTAATATGAAGGAAACAATATTTTTTTATTAAAAAGATAAATGTTACTTATGTAGAAACTGGCAAAATGGTTGAGATTGCGTGCCGCTTCTAAAATGCAGGATATAGGGAATTCTGTAACAAGTGACTCTTTTCCTGCATGAAGGAATAATGAAATCTGTTATGTTCGTTATATGCGTAATAGGTCACCAGCTATTTCATGATAAACTTCTCTTAAACTTATGGCAATTATCGCATTTGTAATGTGCAGAAAACCTAAATTTTTAATTTATAAATTAAATGTTACTTACGCACAAACTCTCAAAAACGGTTGAGATTGCGTCCCTATTCAAAATAGGATAGAGGGATATCTATAGGAAGTGTCGCTTTTCCAGTTTGAAGAAATATTGAATCCTGCTGTGTTCGTTAAATTCGCGACACGTCGCCGGCTATTTCGTGATAAACATTTCTTACACTTACGATAATTATTTTATTTGTAATATGAAGGAAACATTATTTTTTTATTAAAAAGATAAATGTTACTTATGTAGAAACTGGCAAAATGGTTGAGATTGCGTGCCGCTTCTAAAATTCAGAATATAGGGAATTCTGTAACA
The DNA here is from genome assembly GCA_963932465.1 of Maratus speciosus. Taxonomy (NCBI): domain Eukaryota; kingdom Metazoa; phylum Arthropoda; class Arachnida; order Araneae; family Salticidae; genus Maratus; species Maratus speciosus. The sequence continues at coordinate 272,242,463 of OZ010794.1, forward strand.
AGTGACTCTTTTCCTGCATGAAGGAATAATGAAATCTGTTATGTTCGTTATATGCGTAATAGGTCACCAGCTATTTCATGATAAACTTCTCTTACACTTATGGCAATTATCGTATTTGTAATGTGCAGAAAACCTAAATTTTTAATTTCAAAATTAAATGTTACTTACGCACAAACTCTCAAAAACGGTGTAGATTGCGTCCCTATTCAAAATAGGATAGAGGGATTTCTATAGGAAGTGTCGCTTTTCCAGCTTGAAGAAATATTGAATCCTGTTGTGTTCGTTAAATTCGCGATACGTCGCCGGCTATTTCGTGATAAACTTTTCTTACACTTACGATAATTATTGCATTTGTAATATGAAGGAAACATTATTTTTTTATTAAAAAGATAAATGTTTCTTATGTAGAAACTGGCAAAATGGTTGAGATTGCGTGACGCTTCTAAAATTCAGGATATAGGGAATTCTGTAACAAGTGACTCTTTTCCTGCATGAAGGAATAATGAAATCTGTTATGTTCGTTATATGCGTAATAGGTCACCTGCTATTTCATGATAAACTTCTCTTACACTTATGGCAATTATCGTATTTGTAATGTGCAGAAAACCTAAATTTTTAATTTCAAAATTAAATGTTACTTACGCACAAACTCTCAAAAACGGTTGAGATTGCGTCCCTATTCAAAATAGGATAGAGGGATTTCTATAGGAAGTGTCGCTTTTCCAGCTTGAAGAAATATTGAATCCTGTTGTGTTCGTTAAATTCGCGATACGTCGCCGGCTATTTCGTGATAAACATTTCTTACACTTACGATAATTATTTTATTTGTAATATGAAGGAAACATTATTTTTTTATTAAAAAGATAAATGTTACTTATGTAGAAACTGGCAAAATGGTTGAGATTGCGTGCCGCTTCTATAATGCAGGATATAGGGAATTCTATAATAAGTGACTCTTTTACTGCATGAAGGAATAATGAAATCTGTTATGTTCGTTATATGCGCAATAGTTCACCGGTTATTTCATGATAAACTTCTCTTACACTTATGGCAATTATCGTATTTGTAATGTGCAGAAAACCTAAATTTTTAATTTCAAAATTAAATGTTACTTACGCACAAACTCTCAAAAACGGTGTAGATTGCGTCCCTATTCAAAATAGGATAGAGGGATTTCTATAGGAAGTGTCGCTTTTCGAGCTTGAAGAAATATTGAATCCTGTTGTGTTCGTTAAATTCGCGATACGTCGCCGGCTATTTCGTGATAAACTTTTCTTACACTTACGATAATTATTATATTTGTAATATGAAGGAAACAATATTTTTTTATTAAAAAGATAAATGTTACTTATGTAGAAACTGGCAAAATGGTTGAGATTGCGTGCCGCTTCTAAAATGCAGGATATAGGGAATTCTGTAACAAGTGACTCTTTTCCTGCATGAAGGAATAATGAAATCTGTTATGTTCGTTATATGCGTAATAGGTCACCAGCTATTTCATGATAAACTTCTCTTACACTTATGGCAATTATCGCATTTGTAATGTGCAGAAAACCTAAATTTTTAATTTATAAATTAAATGTTACTTACGCACAAACTCTCAAAAACGGTTGAGATTGCGTCCCTATTCAAAATAGGATAGAGGGATATCTATAGGAAGTGTCGCTTTTCCAGTTTGAAGAAATATTGAATCCTGCTGTGTTCGTTAAATTCGCGACACGTCGCCGGCTATTTCGTGATAAACATTTCTTACACTTACGATAATTATTTTATTTGTAATATGAAGGAAACATTATTTTTTTATTAAGAAGATAAATGTTACTTATGTAGAAACTGGCAAAATGGTTGAGATTGCGTGCCGCTTCTAAAATTCAGGATATAGGGAATTCTGTAACAAGTGACTCTTTTCCTGCATGAAGGAATAATGAAATCTGTTATGTTCGTTATATGCGTAATAGGTCACCGGCTATTTCATGATAAACTTCTCTTACACTTATAGCAATTATCGTATTTGTAATGTGCAGAAAACCTGAATTTTTAATTTCAAAATTAAATGTTACTTACGCACAAACTCTCAAAAACGGTTTAGATTGCGTCCCTATTCAAAATAGGATAGATGGATTTCTATAGGAAGTGTCGCTTTTCCAGCTTGAAAAAATATTGAATCCTGCTGTGTTCGTTAAATTCGCGACACGTCGCCGGCTATTTCGTGATAAACATTTCTTACACTTACGATAATTATTTTATTTGTAATATGAAGGAAGCATTATTTTTTTATTAAAAAGATAAATGTTACTTATGTAGAAACTGGCAAAATGGTTGAGATTGCGTGCCGCTTCTATAATGCAGGATATAGGGAATTCTGTAATAAGTGACTCTTTTACTGCATGAAGGAATAATGAAATCTGTTATGTTCGTTATATGCGCAATAGTTCACCGGTTATTTCATGATAAACTTCTCTTACACTTATGGCAATTATCGTATTTGTAATGTGCAGAAAATCTAAATTTTTAATTTCAAAATTAAATGTTACTTACGCACAAACTCTCAAAAACGGTGTAGATTGCGTCCCTATTCAAAATAGGATAGAGGGATTTCTATAGGAAGTGTCGCTTTTCCAGCTCTAAGAAATATTGAATCCTGCTGTGTTCGTTAAATTCGCGACACGTCGCCGGCTATTTCGTGATAAACATTTCTTACACTTACGATAATTATTTTATTTGTAATATGAAGGAAACATTATTTTTTTATTAAAAAGATAAATGTTTCTTATGTAGAAAATTGCAAAAAGGTTGAGATTGCGTGCCGCTTCTAAAATGCAGGATATAGGGAATTCTGTAACAAGTGACTCTTTTCCTGCATGAAGGAATAATGAAATCTGTTATGTTCGTTATATGCGCAATAGGTCACCGGCTATTTCATGATAAACTTCTCTTAAACTTATGGCAATTATCGTATTTGTAATGTGCAGAAAACCTAAATTTTTAATTTATAAATTAAATGTTACTTACGCACAAACTCTCAAAAACGGTGTAGATTGCGTCCCTATTCAAAATAGGATAGAGGGATTTCTATAGGAAGTGTCGCTTTTCCAGCTTGAAGAAATATTGAATCCTGTTGTGTTCGTTAAATTCGCGATACGTCGCCGGCTATTTCGTGATAAACTTTTCTTACACTTACGATAATTATTGTATTTGTAATATGAAGGAAACATTATTTTTTTATTAAAAAGATAAATGTTACTTATGTAGAAACTGGCAAAATGGTTGAGATTGCGTGCCGCTTCTAAAATTCAAGATATAGGGAATTCTGTAACAAGTGACTCTTTTCCTGCATGAAGGAATAATGAAATCTGTTATGTTCGTTATATGCGTAAAAGGTCACCGGCTATTTCATGATAAACTTCTCTTACACTTATGGCAATTATCGTATTTGTAATGTGCAGAAAACCTGAATTTTTAATTTCAAAATTAAATGTTACTTACGCACAAACTCTCAAAAACGGTTGAGATTGCGTCCCTATTCAAAATAGGATAGAGGGATTTCTATAGGAAGTGTCGCTTTTCCAGCTTGAAGAAATATTGAATCCTGCTGTGTTCGTTAAATTCGCGACACGTCGCCGGCTATTTCGTGATAAACATTTCTTACACTTACGATAATTATTTTATTTGTAATATGAAGGAAACATTATTTTTTTATTAAAAAGATAAATGTTACTTATGTAGAAACTGGCAAAATGGTTGAGATTGCGTGCCGCTTCTAAAATGCAGGATATAGGGAATTCTGTAACAAGTGACTCTTTTCCTGCATGAAGGAATAATGAAATCTGTTATGTTCGTTATATGCGCAATAGTTCGCCGGTTATTTCATGATAAACTTCTCTTACACTTATGGCAATTATCGTATTTGTAATGTGCAGAAAACCTAAATTTTTAATTTCAAAATTAAATGTTATTTACGCACAAACTCTCAAAAACGGTGTAGATTGCGTCCCTATTCAAAATAGGATAGAGGGATTTCTATAGGAAGTGTCGCTTTTCCAGCTTGAAGAAATATTGAATCCTGTTGTGTTCGTTAAATTCGCGATACGTCGCCGGCTATTTCGTGATAAACTTTTCTTACACTTACGATAATTATTGTATTTGTAATATGAAGGAAACATTATTTTTTTATTAAAAAGATAAATGTTACTTATGTAGAAACTGGCAAAATGGTTGAGATTGCGTGCCGCTTCTAAAATGCAGGATATAGGGAATTCTGTAACAAGTGACTCTTTTCCTGCATGAAGGAATAATGAAATCTGTTATGTTCGTTATATGCGCAATAGGTCACCGGCTATTTCATGATAAACTTCTCTTACACTTATGGCAATTATCGCATTTGTAATGTGCAGAAAACCTAAATTTTTAATTTCAAAATTAAATGTTACTTACGCACAAACTCTCAAAAACGGTTGAGATTGCGTCCGTATTCAAAATAGGATAGAGGGATTTCTATAGGTAGTGTCGCTTTTCCAGCTTGAAGAAATATTGAATCGTGTTGTGTTCGTTAAATTCGCGATACGTCGCCGGCTATTTCGTGATAAACTTTTCTTACACTTACGATATTTATTGTATTTGTAATATGAAGGAAACATTATTTTTTTATTAAAAAGATAAATGTTACTTATGTAGAAACTGGCAAAATGGTTGAGATTGCGTGCCGCTTCTAAAATTCAGAATATAGGGAATTCTGTAACAAGTGACTCTTTTCCTGCATGAAGGAATAATGAAATCTGTTATGTTCGTTATATGCGTAATAGGTCACCAGCTATTTCATGATAAACTTCTCTTACACTTATGGCAATTATCGTATTTGTAATGTGCAGAAAACCTAAATTTTTAATTTCAAAATTAAATGTTACTTACGCACAAACTCTCAAAAACGGTGTAGATTGCGTCCCTATTCAAAATAGGATAGAGGGATTTCTATAGGAAGTGTCGCTTTTCCAGCTTGAAGAAATATTGAATCCTGTTGTGTTCGTTAAATTCGCGATACGTCGCCGGCTATTTCGTGATAAACTTTTCTTACACTTACGATAATTATTGCATTTGTAATATGAAGGAAACATTATTTTTTTATTAAAAAGATAAATGTTTCTTATGTAGAAACTGGCAAAATGGTTGAGATTGCGTGAGGCTTCTAAAATTCAGGATATAGGGAATTCTGTAACAAGTGACTCTTTTCCTGCATGAAGGAATAATGAAATCTGTTATGTTCGTTATATGCGTAATAGGTCACCTGCTATTTCATGATAAACTTCTCTTACACTTATGGCAATTATCGTATTTGTAATGTGCAGAAAACCTAAATTTTTAATTTCAAAATTAAATGTTACTTACGCACAAACTCTCAAAAACGGTTGAGATTGCGTCCCTATTCAAAATAGGATAGAGGGATTTCTATAGGAAGTGTCGCTTTTCCAGCTTGAAGAAATATTGAATCCTGTTGTGTTCGTTAAATTCGCGATACGTCGCCGGCTATTTCGTGATAAACATTTCTTACACTTACGATAATTATTTTATTTGTAATATGAAGGAAACATTATTTTTTTATTAAAAAGATAAATGTTTTTTATGTAGAAACTGGCAAAATGGTTGAGATTGCGTGCCGCTTCTATAATGCAGGATATAGGGAATTCTGTAATAAGTGACTCTTTTACTGCATGAAGGAATAATGAAATCTGTTATGTTCGTTATATGCGCAATAGTTCACCGGTTATTTCATGATAAACTTCTCTTACACTTATGGCAATTATCGTATTTGTAATGTGCAGAAAACCTAAATTTTTAATTTCAAAATTAAATGTTACTTACGCACAAACTCTCAAAAACGGTGTAGATTGCGTCCCTATTCAAAATAGGATAGAGGGATTTCTATAGGAAGTGTCGCTTTTCGAGCTTGAAGAAATATTGAATCCTGTTGTGTTCGTTAAATTCGCGATACGTCGCCGGCTATTTCGTGATAAACTTTTCTTACACTTACGATAATTATTGTATTTGTAATATGAAGGAAACAATATTTTTTTATTAAAAAGATAAATGTTACTTATGTAGAAACTGGCAAAATGGTTGAGATTGCGTGCCGCTTCTAAAATGCAGGATATAGGGAATTCTGTAACAAGTGACTCTTTTCCTGCATGAAGGAATAATGAAATCTGTTATGTTCGTTATATGCGTAATAGGTCACCAGCTATTTCATGATAAACTTCTCTTACACTTATGGCAATTATCGCATTTGTAATGTGCAGAAAACCTAAATTTTTAATTTATAAATTAAATGTTACTTACGCACAAACTCTCAAAAACGGTTGAGATTGCGTCCCTATTCAAAATAGGATAGAGGGATATCTATAGGAAGTGTCGCTTTTCCAGTTTGAAGAAATATATAATCCTGCTGTGTTCGTTAAATTCGCGACACGTCGCCGGCTATTTCGTGATAAACATTTCTTACACTTACGATAATTATTTTATTTGTAATATGAAGGAAACATTATTTTTTTATTAAGAAGATAAATGTTACTTATGTAGAAACTGGCAAAATGGTTGAGATTGCGTGCCGCTTCTAAAATTCAGGATATAGGGAATTCTGTAACAAGTGACTCTTTTCCTGCATGAAGGAATAATGAAATCTGTTATGTTCGTTATATGCGTAATAGGTCACCGGCTATTTCATGATAAACTTCTCTTACACTTATAGCAATTATCGTATTTGTAATGTGCAGAAAACCTGAATTTTTAATTTCAAAATTAAATGTTACTTACGCACAAACTCTCAAAAACGGTTGAGATTGCGTCCCTATTCAAAATAGGATAGATGGATTTCTATAGGAAGTGTCGCTTTTCCAGCTTGAAGAAATATTGAATCCTGCTGTGTTCGTTAAATTCGCGACACGTCGCCGGCTATTTCGTGATAAACATTTCTTACACTTACGATAATTATTTTATTTGTAATATGAAGGAAGCATTATTTTTTTATTAAAAAGATAAATGTTACTTATGTAGAAACTGGCAAAATGGTTGAGATTGCGTGCCGCTTCTATAATGCAGGATATAGGGAATTCTGTAATAAGTGACTCTTTTACTGCATGAAGGAATAATGAAATCTGTTATGTTCGTTATATGCGCAATAGTTCACCGGTTATTTCATGATAAACTTCTCTTACACTTATGGCAATTATCGTATTTGTAATGTGCAGAAAACCTAAATTTTTAATTTCAAAATTAAATGTTACTTACGCACAAACTCTCAAAAACGGTGTAGATTGCGTCCCTATTCAAAATAGGATAGAGGGATTTCTATAGGAAGTGTCGCTTTTCCAGCTCTAAGAAATATTGAATCCTGCTGTGTTCGTTAAATTCGCGACACGTCGCCGGCTATTTCGTGATAAACATTTCTTACACTTACGATAATTATTTTATTTGTAATATGAAGGAAACATTATTTTTTTATTAAGAAGATAAATGTTACTTATGTAGAAACTGGCAAAATGGTTGAGATTGCGTGCCGCTTCTAAAATTCAGGATATAGGGAATTCTGTAACAAGTGACTCTTTTCCTGCATGAAGGAATAATGAAATCTGTTATGTTCGTTATATGCGTAATAGGTCACCGGCTATTTCATGATAAACTTCTCTTACACTTATAGCAATTATCGTATTTGTAATGTGCAGAAAACCTGAATTTTTAATTTCAAAATTAAATGTTACTTACGCACAAACTCTCAAAAACGGTTGAGATTGCGTCCCTATTCAAAATAGGATAGATGGATTTCTATAGGAAGTGTCGCTTTTCCAGCTTGAAGAAATATTGAATCCTGCTGTGTTCGTTAAATTCGCGACACGTCGCCGGCTATTTCGTGATAAACATTTCTTACACTTACGATAATTATTTTATTTGTAATATGAAGGAAGCATTATTTTTTTATTAAAAAGATAAATGTTACTTATGTAGAAACTGGCAAAATGGTTGAGATTGCGTGCCGCTTCTATAATGCAGGATATAGGGAATTCTGTAATAAGTGACTCTTTTACTGCATGAAGGAATAATGAAATCTGTTATGTTCGTTATATGCGCAATAGTTCACCGGTTATTTCATGATAAACTTCTCTTACACTTATGGCAATTATCGTATTTGTAATGTGCAGAAAACCTAAATTTTTAATTTCAAAATTAAATGTTACTTACGCACAAACTCTCAAAAACGGTTGAGATTGCGTCCCTAGTCAAAATAGGATAGAGGGATTTCTATAGGAAGTGTCGCTTTTCCAGGTTGAAGAAATATTGAATCCTGTTGTGTTCGTTAAATTCGCGATACGTCGCCGGCTATTTCGTGATAAACATTTCTTACACTTACGATAATTATTTTATTTGTAATATGAAGGAAACATTATTTTTTTATTAAAAAGATAAATGTTACTTATGTAGAAACTGGCAAAATGGTTGAGATTGCGTGCCGCTTCTATAATGCAGGATATAGGGAATTCTGTAATAAGTGACTCTTTTACTGCATGAAGGAATAATGAAATCTGTTATGTTCGTTATATGCGCAATAGTTCACCGGTTATTTCATGATAAACTTCTCTTACACTTATGGCAATTATCGTATTTGTAATGTGCAGAAAACCTAAATTTCTAATTTCAAAATTAAATGTTATCTACGCACAAACTCTCAAAAACGGTGTAGATTGCGTCCCTATTCAAAATAGGATAGAGGGATTTCTATAGGAAGTGTCGCTTTTCGAGCTTGAAGAAATATTGAATCCTGTTGTGTTCGTTAAATTCGCGATACGTCGCCGGCTATTTCGTGATAAACTTTTCTTACACTTACGATAATTATTGTATTTGTAATATGAAGGAAACATTATTTTTTTATTAAAAAGATAAATGTTACTTATGTAGAAACTGGCAAAATGGTTGAGATTGCGTGCCGCTTCTAAAATGCAGGATATAGGGAATTCTGTAACAAGTGACTCTTTTCCTGCATGAAGGAATAATGAAATCTGTTATGTTCGTTATTTGCGTAATAGGTCACCAGCTATTTCATGATAAACTTCTCTTACACTTATGTCAATTATCGCATTTGTAATGTGCAGAAAACCTAAATTTTTAATTTATAAATTAAATGTTACTTACGCACAAACTCTCAAAAACGGTTGAGATTGCGTCCCTATTCAAAATAGGATAGAGGGATATCTATAGGAAGTGTCGCTTTTCCAGCTTGAAGAAATATTGAATCCTGCTGTGTTCGTTAAATTCGCGACACGTCGCCGGCTATTTCGTGATAAACATTTCTTACACTTACGATAATTATTTTATTTGTAATATGAAGGAAACATTATTTTTTTATTAAGAAGATAAATGTTACTTATGTAGAAACTGGCAAAATGGTTGAGATTGCGTGCCGCTTCTAAAATTCAAGATATAGGGAATTCTGTAACAAGTGACTCTTTTCCTGCATGAAGGAATAATGAAATCTGTTATGTTCGTTATATGCGTAATAGGTCACCGGCTATTTCATGATAAACTTCTCTTACACTTATGGCAATTATCGTATTTGTAATGTGCAGAAAACCTGAATTTTTAATTTCAAAATTAAATGTTACTTACGCACAAACTCTCAAAAACGGTTGAGATTGCGTCCCTATTCAAAATAGGATAGAGGGATTTCTATAGGAAGTGTCGCTTTTCCAGCTTGAAGAAATATTGAATCGTGTTGTGTTCGTTAAATTCGCGATACGTCGCCGGCTATTTCGTGATAAACTTTTCTTACACTTACGATATTTATTGTATTTGTAATATGAAGGAAACATTATTTTTTTATTAAAAAGATAAACGTTACTTATGTAGAAACTGGCAAAATGGTTGAGATTGCGTGCCGCTTCTAAAATTCAGAATATAGGGAATTCTGTAACAAGTGACTCTTTTCCTGCATGAAGGAATAATGAAATCTGTTATGTTCGTTATATGCGTAATAGGTCACCAGCTATTTCATGATAAACTTCTCTTACACTTATGGCAATTATCGTATTTGTAATGTGCAGAAAACCTAAATTTTTAATTTCAAAATTAAATGTTACTTACGCACAAACTCTCAAAAACGGTGTAGATTGCGTCCCTATTCAAAATAGGATAGAGGGATTTCTATAGGAAGTGTCGCTTTTCCAGCTTGAAGAAATATTGAATCCTGTTGTGTTCGTTAAATTCGCGATACGTCGCCGGCTATTTCGTGATAAACTTTTCTTACACTTACGATAATTATTGCATTTGTAATATGAAGGAAACATTATTTTTTTATTAAAAAGATAAATGTTTCTTATGTAGAAACTGGCAAAATGGTTGAGATTGCGTGACGCTTCTAAAATTCAGGATATAGGGAATTCTGTAACAAGTGACTCTTTTCCTGCATGAAGGAATAATGAAATCTGTTATGTTCGTTATATGCGTAATAGGTCACCTGCTATTTCATGATAAACTTCTCTTACACTTATGGCAATTATCGTATTTGTAATGTGCAGAAAACCTAAATTTTTAATTTCAAAATTAAATGTTACTTACGCACAAACTCTCAAAAACGGTTGAGATTGCGTCCCTATTCAAAATAGGATAGAGGGATTTCTATAGGAAGTGTCGCTTTTCCAGCTTGAAGAAATATTGAATCCTGTTGTGTTCGTTAAATTCGCGATACGTCGCCGGCTATTTCGTGATAAACATTTCTTACACTTACGATAATTATTTTATTTGTAATATGAAGGAAACATTATTTTTTTATTAAAAAGATAAATGTTACTTATGTAGAAACTGGCAAAATGGTTGAGATTGCGTGCCGCTTCTATAATGCAGGATATAGGGAATTCTGTAATAAGTGACTCTTTTACTGCATGAAGGAATAATGAAATCTGTTATGTTCGTTATATGCGCAATAGTTCACCGGTTATTTCATGATAAACTTCTCTTACACTTATGGCAATTATCGTATTTGTAATGTGCAGAAAACCTAAATTTTTAATTTCAAAATTAAATGTTACTTACGCACAAACTCTCAAAAACGGTGTAGATTGCGTCCCTATTCAAAATAGGATAGAGGGATTTCTATAGGAAGTGTCGCTTTTCGAGCTTGAAGAAATATTGAATCCTGTTGTGTTCGTTAAATTCGCGATACGTGGCCGGCTATTTCGTGATAAACTTTTCTTACACTTACGATAATTATTGTATTTGTAATATGAAGGAAACAATATTTTTTTATTAAAAAGATAAATGTTACTTATGTAGAAACTGGCAAAATGGTTGAGATTGCGTGCCGCTTCTAAAATGCAGGATATAGGGAATTCTGTAACAAGTGACTCTTTTCCTGCATGAAGGAATAATGAAATCTGTTATGTTCGTTATATGCGTAATAGGTCACCAGCTATTTCATGATAAACTTCTCTTACACTTATGGCAATTATCGCATTTGTAATGTGCAGAAAACCTAAATTTTTAATTTATAAATTAAATGTTACTTACGCACAAACTCTCAAAAACGGTTGAGATTGCGTCCCTATTCAAAATAGGATAGAGGGATATCTATAGGAAGTGTCGCTTTTCCAGTTTGAAGAAATATTGAATCCTGCTGTGTTCGTTAAATTCGCGACACGTCGCCGGCTATTTCGTGATAAACATTTCTTACACTTACGATAATTATTTTATTTGTAATATGAAGGAAACATTATTTTTTTATTAAGAAGATAAATGTTACTTATGTAGAAACTGGCAAAATGGTTGAGATTGCGTGCCGCTTCTAAAATTCAGGATATAGGGAATTCTGTAACAAGTGACTCTTTTCCTGCATGAAGGAATAATGAAATCTGTTATGTTCGTTATATGCGTAATAGGTCACCGGCTATTTCATGATAAACTTCTCTTACACTTATAGCAATTATCGTATTTGTAATGTGCAGAAAACCTGAATTTTTAATTTCAAAATTAAATGTTACTTACGCACAAACTCTCAAAAACGGTTGAGATTGCGTCCCTATTCAAAATAGGATAGATGGATTTCTATAGGAAGTGTCGCTTTTCCAGCTTGAAGAAATATTGAATCCTGCTGTGTTCGTTAAATTCGCGACACGTCGCCGGCTATTTCGTGATAAACATTTCTTACACTTACGATAATTATTTTATTTGTAATATGAAGGAAACATTATTTTTTTATTAAAAAGATAAATGTTACTTATGTAGAAAATTGCAAAAAGGTTGAGATTGCGTGCCGCTTCTAAAATGCAGGATATAGGGAATTCTGTAACAAGTGACTCTTTTCCTGCATGAAGGAATAATGAAATCTGTTATGTTCGTTATATGCGCAATAGGTCACCGGCTATTTCATGATAAACTTCTCTTACACTTATGGCAAATATCGTATTTGTAATGTGCAGAAAACCTAAATTTTTAATTTCAAAATTAAATGTTACTTACGCACAAACTCTCAAAAACGGTGTAGATTGCGTCCCTATTCAAAATAGGATAGAGGGATTTCTATAGGAAGTGTCGCTTTTCCAGCTTGAAGAAACATTGAATCCTGTTGTGTTCGTTAAATTCGCGATACGTCGCCGGCTATTTCGTGATAAACTTTTCTTACACTTACGATAATTATTGCATTTGTAATATGAAGGAAACATTATTTTTTTATTAAAAAGATAAATGTTTCTTATGTAGAAACTGGCAAAATGGTTGAGATTGCGTGCCGCTTCTAAAATTCAGGATATAGGGAATTCTGTAACAAGTGACTCTTTTCCTGCATGAAGGAATAATGAAATCTGTTATGTTCGTTATATGCGTAATAGGTCACCTGCTATTTCATGATAAACTTCTCTTACACTTATGGCAATTATCGTATTTGTAATGTGCAGAAAACCTAAATTTTTAATTTCAAAATTAAATGTTACTTACGCACAAACTCTCAAAAACGGTTGAGATTGCGTCCCTATTCAAAATAGGATAGAGGGATTTCTATAGGAAGTGTCGCTTTTCCAGCTTGAAGAAATATTGAATCCTGTTGTGTTCGTTAAATTCGCGATACGTCGCCGGCTATTTCGTGATAAACATTTCTTACACTTACGATAATTATTTTATTTGTAATATGAAGGAAACATTATTTTTTTATTAAAAAGATAAATGTTACTTATGTAGAAACTGGCAAAATGGTTGAGATTGCGTGCCGCTTCTATAATGCAGGATATAGGGAATTCTGTATAAAGTGACTCTTTTACTGCATGAAGGAATAATGAAATCTGTTATGTTCGTTATATGCGCAATAGTTCACCGGTTATTTCATGATAAACTTCTCTTACGCTTATGGCAATTATCGCATTTGTAAAGTGCAGAAAACCTAAATTTTTAATTTCAAAATTAAATGTTATCTACGCACAAACTCTCAAAAACGGTGTAGATTGCGTCCCTATTCAAAATAGGATAGAGGGATTTCCATAGGAAGTGTCGCTTTTCGAGCTTGAAGAAATATTGAATCCTGTTGTGTTCGTTAAATTCGCGATACGTCGCCGGCTATTTCGTGATAAACTTTTCTTACACTTACGATAATTATTGTATTTGTAATATGAAGGAAACATTATTTTTTTATTAAAAAGATAAATGTTACTTATGTAGAAACTGGCAAAATGGTTGAGATTGCGTGCCGCTTCTAAAATTCAGAATATAGGGAATTCTGTAACAAGTGACTCTTTTCCTGCATGAAGGAATAATGAAATCTGTTATGTTCGTTATATGCGTAATAGGTCACCAGCTATTTCATGATAAACTTCTCTTACACTTATGGCAATTATCGCATTTGTAATGTGCAGAAAACCTAAATTTTTAATTTCAAAATTAAATGTTACTTACGCACAAACTCTCAAAAACGGTGTAGATTGCGTCCCTATTCAAAATAGGATAGAGGGATTTCTATAGGAAGTGTCGCTTTTCCAGCTTGAAGAAATATTGAATCCTGTTGTGTTCGTTAAATTCGCGATACGTCGCCGGCTATTTCGTGATAAACTTTTCTTACACTTACGATAATTATTGCATTTGTAATATGAAGGAAACATTATTTTTTTATTAAAAAGATAAATGTTTCTTATGTAGAAACTGGCAAAATGGTTGAGATTGCGTGAGGCTTCTAAAATTCAGGATATAGGGAATTCTGTAACAAGTGACTCTTTTCCTGCATGAAGGAATAATGAAATCTGTTATGTTCGTTATATGCGTAATAGGTCACCTGCTATTTCATGATAAACTTCTCTTACACTTATGGCAATTATCGTATTTGTAATGTGCAGAAAACCTAAATTTTTAATTTCAAAATTAAATGTTACTTACGCACAAACTCTCAAAAACGGTTGAGATTGCGTCCCTATTCAAAATAGGATAGAGGGATTTCTATAGGAAGTGTCGCTTTTCCAGCTTGAAGAAATATTGAATCCTGTTGTGTTCGTTAAATTCGCGATACGTCGCCGGCTATTTCGTGATAAACATTTCTTACACTTACGATAATTATTTTATTTGTAATATGAAGGAAACATTATTTTTTTATTAAAAAGATAAATGTTACTTATGTAGAAACTGGCAAAATGGTTGAGATTGCGTGCCGCTTCTATAATGCAGGATATAGGGAATTCTGTAATAAGTGACTCTTTTACTGCATGAAGGAATAATGAAATCTGTTATGTTCGTTATATGCGCAATAGTTCACCGGTTATTTCATGATAAACTTCTCTTACACTTATGGCAATTATCGTATTTGTAATGTGCAGAAAACCTAAATTTTTAATTTCAAAATTAAATGTTACTTACGCACAAACTCTCAAAAACGGTGTAGATTGCGTCCCTATTCAAAATAGGATAGAGGGATTTCTATAGGAAGTGTCGCTTTTCGAGCTTGAAGAAATATTGAATCCTGTTGTGTTCGTTAAATTCGCGATACGTCGCCGGCTATTTCGTGATAAACTTTTCTTACACTTACGATAATTATTGTATTTGTAATATGAAGGAAACAATATTTTTTTATTAAAAAGATAAATGTTACTTATGTAGAAACTGGCAAAATGGTTGAGATTGCGTGCCGCTTCTAAAATGCAGGATATAGGGAATTCTGTAACAAGTGACTCTTTTCCTGCATGAAGGAATAATGAAATCTGTTATGTTCGTTATATGCGTAATAGGTCACCAGCTATTTCATGATAAACTTCTCTTACACTTATGGCAATTATCGCATTTGTAATGTGCAGAAAACCTAAATTTTTAATTTATAAATTAAATGTTACTTACGCACAAACTCTCAAAAACGGTTGAGATTGCGTCCCTATTCAAAATAGGATAGAGGGATATCTATAGGAAGTGTCGCTTTTCCAGTTTGAAGAAATATATAATCCTGCTGTGTTCGTTAAATTCGCGACACGTCGCCGGCTATTTCGTGATAAACATTTCTTACACTTACGATAATTATTTTATTTGTAATATGAAGGAAACATTATTTTTTTATTAAGAAGATAAATGTTACTTATGTAGAAACTGGCAAAATGGTTGAGATTGCGTGCCGCTTCTAAAATTCAGGATATAGGGAATTCTGTAACAAGTGACTCTTTTCCTGCATGAAGGAATAATGAAATCTGTTATGTTCGTTATATGCGTAATAGGTCACCGGCTATTTCATGATAAACTTCTCTTACACTTATAGCAATTATCGTATTTGTAATGTGCAGAAAACCTGAATTTTTAATTTCAAAATTAAATGTTACTTACGCACAAACTCTCAAAAACGGTTGAGATTGCGTCCCTATTCAAAATAGGATAGATGGATTTCTATAGGAAGTGTCGCTTTTCCAGCTTGAAGAAATATTGAATCCTGCTGTGTTCGTTAAATTCGCGACACGTCGCCGGCTATTTCGTGATAAACATTTCTTACACTTACGATAATTATTTTATTTGTAATATGAAGGAAGCATTATTTTTTTATTAAAAAGATAAATGTTACTTATGTAGAAACTGGCAAAATGGTTGAGATTGCGTGCCGCTTCTATAATGCAGGATATAGGGAATTCTGTAATAAGTGACTCTTTTACTGCATGAAGGAATAATGAAATCTGTTATGTTCGTTATATGCGCAATAGTTCACCGGTTATTTCATGATAAACTTCTCTTACACTTATGGCAATTATCGTATTTGTAATGTGCAGAAAACCTAAATTTTTAATTTCAAAATTAAATGTTACTTACGCACAAACTCTCAAAAACGGTGTAGATTGCGTCCCTATTCAAAATAGGATAGAGGGATTTCTATAGGAAGTGTCGCTTTTCCAGCTCTAAGAAATATTGAATCCTGCTGTGTTCGTTAAATTCGCGACACGTCGCCGGCTATTTCGTGATAAACATTTCTTACACTTACGATAATTATTTTATTTGTAATATGAAGGAAACATTATTTTTTTATTAAGAAGATAAATGTTACTTATGTAGAAACTGGCAAAATGGTTGAGATTGCGTGCCGCTTCTAAAATTCAGGATATAGGGAATTCTGTAACAAGTGACTCTTTTCCTGCATGAAGGAATAATGAAATCTGTTATGTTCGTTATATGCGTAATAGGTCACCGGCTATTTCATGATAAACTTCTCTTACACTTATAGCAATTATCGTATTTGTAATGTGCAGAAAACCTGAATTTTTAATTTCAAAATTAAATGTTACTTACGCACAAACTCTCAAAAACGGTTGAGATTGCGTCCCTATTCAAAATAGGATAGATGGATTTCTATAGGAAGTGTCGCTTTTCCAGCTTGAAGAAATATTGAATCCTGCTGTGTTCGTTAAATTCGCGACACGTCGCCGGCTATTTCGTGATAAACATTTCTTACACTTACGATAATTATTTTATTTGTAATATGAAGGAAGCATTATTTTTTTATTAAAAAGATAAATGTTACTTATGTAGAAACTGGCAAAATGGTTGAGATTGCGTGCCGCTTCTATAATGCAGGATATAGGGAATTCTGTAATAAGTGACTCTTTTACTGCATGAAGGAATAATGAAATCTGTTATGTTCGTTATATGCGCAATAGTTCACCGGTTATTTCATGATAAACTTCTCTTACACTTATGGCAATTATCGTATTTGTAATGTGCAGAAAACCTAAATTTTTAATTTCAAAATTAAATGTTACTTACGCACAAACTC
Source organism: Maratus speciosus (assembly GCA_963932465.1). NCBI lineage: Eukaryota > Metazoa > Arthropoda > Arachnida > Araneae > Salticidae > Maratus > Maratus speciosus. The sequence goes on from OZ010794.1 coordinate 272,259,705, forward strand.
TCAAAAACGGTTGAGATTGCGTCCCTAGTCAAAATAGGATAGAGGGATTTCTATAGGAAGTGTCGCTTTTCCAGGTTGAAGAAATATTGAATCCTGTTGTGTTCGTTAAATTCGCGATACGTCGCCGGCTATTTCGTGATAAACATTTCTTACACTTACGATAATTATTTTATTTGTAATATGAAGGAAACATTATTTTTTTATTAAAAAGATAAATGTTACTTATGTAGAAACTGGCAAAATGGTTGAGATTGCGTGCCGCTTCTATAATGCAGGATATAGGGAATTCTGTAATAAGTGACTCTTTTACTGCATGAAGGAATAATGAAATCTGTTATGTTCGTTATATGCGCAATAGTTCACCGGTTATTTCATGATAAACTTCTCTTACACTTATGGCAATTATCGTATTTGTAATGTGCAGAAAACCTAAATTTCTAATTTCAAAATTAAATGTTATCTACGCACAAACTCTCAAAAACGGTGTAGATTGCGTCCCTATTCAAAATAGGATAGAGGGATTTCTATAGGAAGTGTCGCTTTTCGAGCTTGAAGAAATATTGAATCCTGTTGTGTTCGTTAAATTCGCGATACGTCGCCGGCTATTTCGTGATAAACTTTTCTTACACTTACGATAATTATTGTATTTGTAATATGAAGGAAACATTATTTTTTTATTAAAAAGATAAATGTTACTTATGTAGAAACTGGCAAAATGGTTGAGATTGCGTGCCGCTTCTAAAATGCAGGATATAGGGAATTCTGTAACAAGTGACTCTTTTCCTGCATGAAGGAATAATGAAATCTGTTATGTTCGTTATTTGCGTAATAGGTCACCAGCTATTTCATGATAAACTTCTCTTACACTTATGTCAATTATCGCATTTGTAATGTGCAGAAAACCTAAATTTTTAATTTATAAATTAAATGTTACTTACGCACAAACTCTCAAAAACGGTTGAGATTGCGTCCCTATTCAAAATAGGATAGAGGGATATCTATAGGAAGTGTCGCTTTTCCAGCTTGAAGAAATATTGAATCCTGCTGTGTTCGTTAAATTCGCGACACGTCGCCGGCTATTTCGTGATAAACATTTCTTACACTTACGATAATTATTTTATTTGTAATATGAAGGAAACATTATTTTTTTATTAAGAAGATAAATGTTACTTATGTAGAAACTGGCAAAATGGTTGAGATTGCGTGCCGCTTCTAAAATTCAAGATATAGGGAATTCTGTAACAAGTGACTCTTTTCCTGCATGAAGGAATAATGAAATCTGTTATGTTCGTTATATGCGTAATAGGTCACCGGCTATTTCATGATAAACTTCTCTTACACTTATGGCAATTATCGTATTTGTAATGTGCAGAAAACCTGAATTTTTAATTTCAAAATTAAATGTTACTTACGCACAAACTCTCAAAAACGGTTGAGATTGCGTCCCTATTCAAAATAGGATAGAGGGATTTCTATAGGAAGTGTCGCTTTTCCAGCTTGAAGAAATATTGAATCGTGTTGTGTTCGTTAAATTCGCGATACGTCGCCGGCTATTTCGTGATAAACTTTTCTTACACTTACGATATTTATTGTATTTGTAATATGAAGGAAACATTATTTTTTTATTAAAAAGATAAACGTTACTTATGTAGAAACTGGCAAAATGGTTGAGATTGCGTGCCGCTTCTAAAATTCAGAATATAGGGAATTCTGTAACAAGTGACTCTTTTCCTGCATGAAGGAATAATGAAATCTGTTATGTTCGTTATATGCGTAATAGGTCACCAGCTATTTCATGATAAACTTCTCTTACACTTATGGCAATTATCGTATTTGTAATGTGCAGAAAACCTAAATTTTTAATTTCAAAATTAAATGTTACTTACGCACAAACTCTCAAAAACGGTGTAGATTGCGTCCCTATTCAAAATAGGATAGAGGGATTTCTATAGGAAGTGTCGCTTTTCCAGCTTGAAGAAATATTGAATCCTGTTGTGTTCGTTAAATTCGCGATACGTCGCCGGCTATTTCGTGATAAACTTTTCTTACACTTACGATAATTATTGCATTTGTAATATGAAGGAAACATTATTTTTTTATTAAAAAGATAAATGTTTCTTATGTAGAAACTGGCAAAATGGTTGAGATTGCGTGACGCTTCTAAAATTCAGGATATAGGGAATTCTGTAACAAGTGACTCTTTTCCTGCATGAAGGAATAATGAAATCTGTTATGTTCGTTATATGCGTAATAGGTCACCTGCTATTTCATGATAAACTTCTCTTACACTTATGGCAATTATCGTATTTGTAATGTGCAGAAAACCTAAATTTTTAATTTCAAAATTAAATGTTACTTACGCACAAACTCTCAAAAACGGTTGAGATTGCGTCCCTATTCAAAATAGGATAGAGGGATTTCTATAGGAAGTGTCGCTTTTCCAGCTTGAAGAAATATTGAATCCTGTTGTGTTCGTTAAATTCGCGATACGTCGCCGGCTATTTCGTGATAAACATTTCTTACACTTACGATAATTATTTTATTTGTAATATGAAGGAAACATTATTTTTTTATTAAAAAGATAAATGTTACTTATGTAGAAACTGGCAAAATGGTTGAGATTGCGTGCCGCTTCTATAATGCAGGATATAGGGAATTCTGTAATAAGTGACTCTTTTACTGCATGAAGGAATAATGAAATCTGTTATGTTCGTTATATGCGCAATAGTTCACCGGTTATTTCATGATAAACTTCTCTTACACTTATGGCAATTATCGTATTTGTAATGTGCAGAAAACCTAAATTTTTAATTTCAAAATTAAATGTTACTTACGCACAAACTCTCAAAAACGGTGTAGATTGCGTCCCTATTCAAAATAGGATAGAGGGATTTCTATAGGAAGTGTCGCTTTTCGAGCTTGAAGAAATATTGAATCCTGTTGTGTTCGTTAAATTCGCGATACGTGGCCGGCTATTTCGTGATAAACTTTTCTTACACTTACGATAATTATTGTATTTGTAATATGAAGGAAACAATATTTTTTTATTAAAAAGATAAATGTTACTTATGTAGAAACTGGCAAAATGGTTGAGATTGCGTGCCGCTTCTAAAATGCAGGATATAGGGAATTCTGTAACAAGTGACTCTTTTCCTGCATGAAGGAATAATGAAATCTGTTATGTTCGTTATATGCGTAATAGGTCACCAGCTATTTCATGATAAACTTCTCTTACACTTATGGCAATTATCGCATTTGTAATGTGCAGAAAACCTAAATTTTTAATTTATAAATTAAATGTTACTTACGCACAAACTCTCAAAAACGGTTGAGATTGCGTCCCTATTCAAAATAGGATAGAGGGATATCTATAGGAAGTGTCGCTTTTCCAGTTTGAAGAAATATTGAATCCTGCTGTGTTCGTTAAATTCGCGACACGTCGCCGGCTATTTCGTGATAAACATTTCTTACACTTACGATAATTATTTTATTTGTAATATGAAGGAAACATTATTTTTTTATTAAGAAGATAAATGTTACTTATGTAGAAACTGGCAAAATGGTTGAGATTGCGTGCCGCTTCTAAAATTCAGGATATAGGGAATTCTGTAACAAGTGACTCTTTTCCTGCATGAAGGAATAATGAAATCTGTTATGTTCGTTATATGCGTAATAGGTCACCGGCTATTTCATGATAAACTTCTCTTACACTTATAGCAATTATCGTATTTGTAATGTGCAGAAAACCTGAATTTTTAATTTCAAAATTAAATGTTACTTACGCACAAACTCTCAAAAACGGTTGAGATTGCGTCCCTATTCAAAATAGGATAGATGGATTTCTATAGGAAGTGTCGCTTTTCCAGCTTGAAGAAATATTGAATCCTGCTGTGTTCGTTAAATTCGCGACACGTCGCCGGCTATTTCGTGATAAACATTTCTTACACTTACGATAATTATTTTATTTGTAATATGAAGGAAACATTATTTTTTTATTAAAAAGATAAATGTTACTTATGTAGAAAATTGCAAAAAGGTTGAGATTGCGTGCCGCTTCTAAAATGCAGGATATAGGGAATTCTGTAACAAGTGACTCTTTTCCTGCATGAAGGAATAATGAAATCTGTTATGTTCGTTATATGCGCAATAGGTCACCGGCTATTTCATGATAAACTTCTCTTACACTTATGGCAAATATCGTATTTGTAATGTGCAGAAAACCTAAATTTTTAATTTCAAAATTAAATGTTACTTACGCACAAACTCTCAAAAACGGTGTAGATTGCGTCCCTATTCAAAATAGGATAGAGGGATTTCTATAGGAAGTGTCGCTTTTCCAGCTTGAAGAAACATTGAATCCTGTTGTGTTCGTTAAATTCGCGATACGTCGCCGGCTATTTCGTGATAAACTTTTCTTACACTTACGATAATTATTGCATTTGTAATATGAAGGAAACATTATTTTTTTATTAAAAAGATAAATGTTTCTTATGTAGAAACTGGCAAAATGGTTGAGATTGCGTGCCGCTTCTAAAATTCAGGATATAGGGAATTCTGTAACAAGTGACTCTTTTCCTGCATGAAGGAATAATGAAATCTGTTATGTTCGTTATATGCGTAATAGGTCACCTGCTATTTCATGATAAACTTCTCTTACACTTATGGCAATTATCGTATTTGTAATGTGCAGAAAACCTAAATTTTTAATTTCAAAATTAAATGTTACTTACGCACAAACTCTCAAAAACGGTTGAGATTGCGTCCCTATTCAAAATAGGATAGAGGGATTTCTATAGGAAGTGTCGCTTTTCCAGCTTGAAGAAATATTGAATCCTGTTGTGTTCGTTAAATTCGCGATACGTCGCCGGCTATTTCGTGATAAACATTTCTTACACTTACGATAATTATTTTATTTGTAATATGAAGGAAACATTATTTTTTTATTAAAAAGATAAATGTTACTTATGTAGAAACTGGCAAAATGGTTGAGATTGCGTGCCGCTTCTATAATGCAGGATATAGGGAATTCTGTATAAAGTGACTCTTTTACTGCATGAAGGAATAATGAAATCTGTTATGTTCGTTATATGCGCAATAGTTCACCGGTTATTTCATGATAAACTTCTCTTACGCTTATGGCAATTATCGTATTTGTAAAGTGCAGAAAACCTAAATTTTTAATTTCAAAATTAAATGTTATCTACGCACAAACTCTCAAAAACGGTGTAGATTGCGTCCCTATTCAAAATAGGATAGAGGGATTTCCATAGGAAGTGTCGCTTTTCGAGCTTGAAGAAATATTGAATCCTGTTGTGTTCGTTAAATTCGCGATACGTCGCCGGCTATTTCGTGATAAACTTTTCTTACACTTACGATAATTATTGTATTTGTAATATGAAGGAAACATTATTTTTTTATTAAAAAGATAAATGTTACTTATGTAGAAACTGGCAAAATGGTTGAGATTGCGTGCCGCTTCTAAAATGCAGGATATAGGGAATTCTGTAACAAGTGACTCTTTTCCTGCATGAAGGAATAATGAAATCTGTTATGTTCGTTATTTGCGTAATAGGTCACCAGCTATTTCATGATAAACTTCTCTTACACTTATGGCAATTATCGCATTTGTAATGTGCAGAAAACCTAAATTTTTAATTTATAAATTAAATGTTACTTACGCACAAACTCTCAAAAACGGTTGAGATTGCGTCCCTATTCAAAATAGGATAGAGGGATATCTATAGGAAGTGTCGCTTTTCCAGCTTGAAGAAATATTGAATCCTGCTGTGTTCGTTAAATTCGCGACACGTCGCCGGCTATTTCGTGATAAACATTTCTTACACTTACGATAATTATTTTATTTGTAATATGAAGGAAACATTATTTTTTTATTAAGAAGATAAATGTTACTTATGTAGAAACTGGCAAAATGGTTGAGATTGCGTGCCGCTTCTAAAATTCAAGATATAGGGAATTCTGTAACAAGTGACTCTTTTCCTGCATGAAGGAATAATGAAATCTGTTATGTTCGTTATATGCGTAATAGGTCACCGGCTATTTCATGATAAACTTCTCTTACACTTATGGCAATTATCGTATTTGTAATGTGCAGAAAACCTGAATTTTTAATTTCAAAATTAAATGTTACTTACGCACAAACTCTCAAAAACGGTTGAGATTGCGTCCCTATTCAAAATAGGATAGAGGGATTTCTATAGGAAGTGTCGCTTTTCCAGCTTGAAGAAATATTGAATCCTGCTGTGTTCGTTAAATTCGCGACACGTCGCCGGCTATTTCGTGATAAACATTCCTTACACTTACGATAATTATTTTATTTGTAATATGAAGGAAACATTATTTTTTTATTAAAAAGATAAATGTTACTTATGTAGAAACTGGCAAAATGGTTGAGATTGCGTGCCGCTTCTAAAATGCAGGATATAGGGAATTCTGTAACAAGTGACTCTTTTCCTGCATGAAGGAATAATGAAATCTGTTATGTTCGTTATATGCGCAATAGTTCACCGGTTATTTCATGATAAACTTCTCTTACACTTATGGCAATTATCGTATTTGTAATGTGCAGAAAACCTAAATTTTTAATTTCAAAATTAAATGTTATTTACGCACAAACTCTCAAAAACGGTGTAGATTGCGTCCCTATTCAAAATAGGATAGAGGGATTTCTATAGGAAGTGTCGCTTTTCCAGCTTGAAGAAATATTGAATCCTGTTGTGTTCGTTAAATTCGCGATACGTCGCCGGCTATTTCGTGATAAACTTTTCTTACACTTACGATAATTATTGTATTTGTAATATGAAGGAAACATTATTTTTTTATTAAAAAGATAAATGTTACTTATGTAGAAACTGGCAAAATGGTTGAGATTGCGTGCCGCTTCTAAAATGCAGGATATAGGGAATTCTGTAACAAGTGACTCTTTTCCTGCATGAAGGAATAATGAAATCTGTTATGTTCGTTATATGCGCAATAGGTCACCGGCTATTTCATGATAAACTTCTCTTACACTTATGGCAATTATCGCATTTGTAATGTGCAGAAAACCTAAATTTTTAATTTCAAAATTAAATGTTACTTACGCACAAACTCTCAAAAACGGTTGAGATTGCGTCCGTATTCAAAATAGGATAGAGGGATTTCTATAGGTAGTGTCGCTTTTCCAGCTTGAAGAAATATTGAATCGTGTTGTGTTCGTTAAATTCGCGATACGTCGCCGGCTATTTCGTGATAAACTTTTCTTACACTTACGATATTTATTGTATTTGTAATATGAAGGAAACATTATTTTTTTATTAAAAAGATAAACGTTACTTATGTAGAAACTGGCAAAATGGTTGAGATTGCGTGCCGCTTCTAAAATTCAGAATATAGGGAATTCTGTAACAAGTGACTCTTTTCCTGCATGAAGGAATAATGAAATCTGTTATGTTCGTTATATGCGTAATAGGTCACCAGCTATTTCATGATAAACTTCTCTTACACTTATGGCAATTATCGTATTTGTAATGTGCAGAAAACCTAAATTTTTAATTTCAAAATTAAATGTTACTTACGCACAAACTCTCAAAAACGGTGTAGATTGCGTCCCTATTCAAAATAGAATAGAGGGATTTCTATAGGAAGTGTCGCTTTTCCAGCTTGAAGAAATATTGAATCCTGTTGTGTTCGTTAAATTCGCGATACGTCGCCGGCTATTTCGTGATAAACTTTTCTTACACTTACGATAATTATTGCATTTGTAATATGAAGGAAACATTATTTTTTTATTAAAAAGATAAATGTTTCTTATGTAGAAACTGGCAAAATGGTTGAGATTGCGTGACGCTTCTAAAATTCAGGATATAGGGAATTCTGTAACAAGTGACTCTTTTCCTGCATGAAGGAATAATGAAATCTGTTATGTTCGTTATATGCGTAATAGGTCACCTGCTATTTCATGATAAACTTCTCTTACACTTATGGCAATTATCGTATTTGTAATGTGCAGAAAACCTAAATTTTTAATTTCAAAATTAAATGTTACTTACGCACAAACTCTCAAAAACGGTTGAGATTGCGTCCCTATTCAAAATAGGATAGAGGGATTTCTATAGGAAGTGTCGCTTTTCCAGCTTGAAGAAATATTGAATCCTGTTGTGTTCGTTAAATTCGCGATACGTCGCCGGCTATTTCGTGATAAACATTTCTTACACTTACGATAATTATTTTATTTGTAATATGAAGGAAACATTATTTTTTTATTAAAAAGATAAATGTTACTTATGTAGAAACTGGCAAAATGGTTGAGATTGCGTGCCGCTTCTATAATGCAGGATATAGGGAATTCTGTAATAAGTGACTCTTTTACTGCATGAAGGAATAATGAAATCTGTTATGTTCGTTATATGCGCAATAGTTCACCGGTTATTTCATGATAAACTTCTCTTACACTTATGGCAATTATCGTATTTGTAATGTGCAGAAAACCTAAATTTTTAATTTCAAAATTAAATGTTACTTACGCACAAACTCTCAAAAACGGTGTAGATTGCGTCCCTATTCAAAATAGGATAGAGGGATTTCTATAGGAAGTGTCGCTTTTCGAGCTTGAAGAAATATTGAATCCTGTTGTGTTCGTTAAATTCGCGATACGTCGCCGGCTATTTCGTGATAAACTTTTCTTACACTTACGATAATTATTGTATTTGTAATATGAAGGAAACAATATTTTTTTATTAAAAAGATAAATGTTACTTATGTAGAAACTGGCAAAATGGTTGAGATTGCGTGCCGCTTCTAAAATGCAGGATATAGGGAATTCTGTAACAAGTGACTCTTTTCCTGCATGAAGGAATAATGAAATCTGTTATGTTCGTTATATGCGTAATAGGTCACCAGCTATTTCATGATAAACTTCTCTTACACTTATGGCAATTATCGCATTTGTAATGTGCAGAAAACCTAAATTTTTAATTTATAAATTAAATGTTACTTACGCACAAACTCTCAAAAACGGTTGAGATTGCGTCCCTATTCAAAATAGGATAGAGGGATATCTATAGGAAGTGTCGCTTTTCCAGTTTGAAGAAATATTGAATCCTGCTGTGTTCGTTAAATTCGCGACACGTCGCCGGCTATTTCGTGATAAACATTTCTTACACTTACGATAATTATTTTATTTGTAATATGAAGGAAACATTATTTTTTTATTAAGAAGATAAATGTTACTTATGTAGAAACTGGCAAAATGGTTGAGATTGCGTGCCGCTTCTAAAATTCAGGATATAGGGAATTCTGTAACAAGTGACTCTTTTCCTGCATGAAGGAATAATGAAATCTGTTATGTTCGTTATATGCGTAATAGGTCACCGGCTATTTCATGATAAACTTCTCTTACACTTATAGCAATTATCGTATTTGTAATGTGCAGAAAACCTGAATTTTTAATTTCAAAATTAAATGTTACTTACGCACAAACTCTCAAAAACGGTTGAGATTGCGTCCCTATTCAAAATAGGATAGATGGATTTCTATAGGAAGTGTCGCTTTTCCAGCTTGAAGAAATATTGAATCCTGCTGTGTTCGTTAAATTCGCGACACGTCGCCGGCTATTTCGTGATAAACATTTCTTACACTTACGATAATTATTTTATTTGTAATATGAAGGAAACATTATTTTTTTATTAAAAAGATAAATGTTACTTATGTAGAAAATTGCAAAAAGGTTGAGATTGCGTGCCGCTTCTAAAATGCAGGATATAGGGAATTCTGTAACAAGTGACTCTTTTCCTGCATGAAGGAATAATGAAATCTGTTATGTTCGTTATATGCGCAATAGGTCACCGGCTATTTCATGATAAACTTCTCTTACACTTATGGCAAATATCGTATTTGTAATGTGCAGAAAACCTAAATTTTTAATTTCAAAATTAAATGTTACTTACGCACAAACTCTCAAAAACGGTGTAGATTGCGTCCCTATTCAAAATAGGATAGAGGGATTTCTATAGGAAGTGTCGCTTTTCCAGCTTGAAGAAACATTGAATCCTGTTGTGTTCGTTAAATTCGCGATACGTCGCCGGCTATTTCGTGATAAACTTTTCTTACACTTACGATAATTATTGCATTTGTAATATGAAGGAAACATTATTTTTTTATTAAAAAGATAAATGTTTCTTATGTAGAAACTGGCAAAATGGTTGAGATTGCGTGCCGCTTCTAAAATTCAGGATATAGGGAATTCTGTAACAAGTGACTCTTTTCCTGCATGAAGGAATAATGAAATCTGTTATGTTCGTTATATGCGTAATAGGTCACCTGCTATTTCATGATAAACTTCTCTTACACTTATGGCAATTATCGTATTTGTAATGTGCAGAAAGCCTAAATTTTTAATTTCAAAATTAAATGTTACTTACGCACAAACTCTCAAAAACGGTTGAGATTGCGTCCCTATTCAAAATAGGATAGAGGGATTTCTATAGGAAGTGTCGCTTTTCCAGCTTGAAGAAATATTGAATCCTGTTGTGTTCGTTAAATTCGCGATACGTCGCCGGCTATTTCGTGATAAACATTTCTTACACTTACGATAATTATTTTATTTGTAATATGAAGGAAACATTATTTTTTTATTAAAAAGATAAATGTTACTTATGTAGAAACTGGCAAAATGGTTGAGATTGCGTGCCGCTTCTATAATGCAGGATATAGGGAATTCTGTATAAAGTGACTCTTTTACTGCATGAAGGAATAATGAAATCTGTTATGTTCGTTATATGCGCAATAGTTCACCGGTTATTTCATGATAAACTTCTCTTACGCTTATGGCAATTATCGTATTTGTAAAGTGCAGAAAACCTAAATTTTTAATTTCAAAATTAAATGTTATCTACGCACAAACTCTCAAAAACGGTGTAGATTGCGTCCCTATTCAAAATAGGATAGAGGGATTTCCATAGGAAGTGTCGCTTTTCGAGCTTGAAGAAATATTGAATCCTGTTGTGTTCGTTAAATTCGCGATACGTCGCCGGCTATTTCGTGATAAACTTTTCTTACACTTACGATAATTATTGTATTTGTAATATGAAGGAAACATTATTTTTTTATTAAAAAGATAAATGTTACTTATGTAGAAACTGGCAAAATGGTTGAGATTGCGTGCCGCTTCTAAAATGCAGGATATAGGGAATTCTGTAACAAGTGACTCTTTTCCTGCATGAAGGAATAATGAAATCTGTTATGTTCGTTATTTGCGTAATAGGTCACCAGCTATTTCATGATAAACTTCTCTTACACTTATGGCAATTATCGCATTTGTAATGTGTAGAAAACCTAAATTTTTAATTTATAAATTAAATGTTACTTACGCACAAACTCTCAAAAACGGTTGAGATTGCGTCCCTATTCAAAATAGGATAGAGGGATATCTATAGGAAGTGTCGCTTTTCCAGCTTGAAGAAATATTGAATCCTGCTGTGTTCGTTAAATTCGCGACACGTCGCCGGCTATTTCGTGATAAACATTTCTTACACTTACGATAATTATTTTATTTGTAATATGAAGGAAACATTATTTTTTTATTAAGAAGATAAATGTTACTTATGTAGAAACTGGCAAAATGGTTGAGATTGCGTGCCGCTTCTAAAATTCAAGATATAGGGAATTCTGTAACAAGTGACTCTTTTCCTGCATGAAGGAATAATGAAATCTGTTATGTTCGTTATATGCGTAATAGGTCACCGGCTATTTCATGATAAACTTCTCTTACACTTATGGCAATTATCGTATTTGTAATGTGCAGAAAACCTGAATTTTTAATTTCAAAATTAAATGTTACTTACGCACAAACTCTCAAAAACGGTTGAGATTGCGTCCCTATTCAAAATAGGATAGAGGGATTTCTATAGGAAGTGTCGCTTTTCCAGCTTGAAGAAATATTGAATCCTGCTGTGTTCGTTAAATTCGCGACACGTCGCCGGCTATTTCGTGATAAACATTCCTTACACTTACGATAATTATTTTATTTGTAATATGAAGGAAACATTATTTTTTTATTAAAAAGATAAATGTTACTTATGTAGAAACTGGCAAAATGGTTGAGATTGCGTGCCGCTTCTAAAATGCAGGATATAGGGAATTCTGTAACAAGTGACTCTTTTCCTGCATGAAGGAATAATGAAATCTGTTATGGTCGTTATATGCGCAATAGTTCACCGGTTATTTCATGATAAACTTCTCTTACACTTATGGCAATTATCGTATTTGTAATGTGCAGAAAACCTAAATTTTTAATTTCAAAATTAAATGTTATTTACGCACAAACTCTCAAAAACGGTGTAGATTGCGTCCCTATTCAAAATAGGATAGAGGGATTTCTATAGGAAGTGTCGCTTTTCCAGCTTGAAGAAATATTGAATCCTGTTGTGTTCGTTAAATTCGCGATACGTCGCCGGCTATTTCGTGATAAACTTTTCTTACACTTACGATAATTATTGTATTTGTAATATGAAGGAAACATTATTTTTTTATTAAAAAGATAAATGTTACTTATGTAGAAACTGGCAAAATGGTTGAGATTGCGTGCCGCTTCTAAAATGCAGGATATAGGGAATTCTGTAACAAGTGACTCTTTTCCTGCATGAAGGAATAATGAAATCTGTTATGTTCGTTATATGCGCAATAGGTCACCGGCTATTTCATGATAAACTTCTCTTACACTTATGGCAATTATCGCATTTGTAATGTGCAGAAAACCTAAATTTTTAATTTCAAAATTAAATGTTACTTACGCACAAACTCTCAAAAACGGTTGAGATTGCGTCCGTATTCAAAATAGGATAGAGGGATTTCTATAGGTAGTGTCGCTTTTCCAGCTTGAAGAAATATTGAATCGTGTTGTGTTCGTTAAATTCGCGATACGTCGCCGGCTATTTCGTGATAAACTTTTCTCACACTTACGATATTTATTGTATTTGTAATATGAAGGAAACATTATTTTTTTATTAAAAAGATAAATGTTACTTATGTAGAAACTGGCAAAATGGTTGAGATTGCGTGCCGCTTCTAAAATTCAGGATATAGGGAATTCTGTAACAAGTGACTCTTTTCCTGCATGAAGGAATAATGAAATCTGTTATGTTCGTTATATGCGTAATAGGTCACCAGCTATTTCATGATAAACTTCTCTTACACTTATGGCAATTATCGTATTTGTAATGTGCAGAAAACCTAAATTTTTAATTTCAAAATTAAATGTTACTTACGCACAAACTCTCAAAAACGGTGTAGATTGCGTCCCTATTCAAAATAGGATAGAGGGATTTCTATAGGAAGTGTCGCTTTTCCAGCTTGAAGAAATATTGAATCCTGTTGTGTTCGTTAAATTCGCGATACGTCGCCGGCTATTTCGTGATAAACTTTTCTTACACTTACGATAATTATTGCATTTGTAATATGAAGGAAACATTATTTTTTTATTAAAAAGATAAATGTTTCTTATGTAGAAACTGGCAAAATGGTTGAGATTGCGTGCCGCTTCTAAAATTCAGGATATAGGGAATTCTGTAACAAGTGACTCTTTTCCTGCATGAAGGAATAATGAAATCTGTTATGTTCGTTATATGCGTAATAGGTCACCTGCTATTTCATGATAAACTTCTCTTACAATTATGGCAATTATCGTATTTGTAATGTGCAGAAAACCTAAATTTTTAATTTCAAAATTAAATGTTACTTACGCACAAACTCTCAAAAACGGTTGAGATTGCGTCCCTATTCAAAATAGGATAGAGGGATTTCTATAGGAAGTGTCGCTTTTCCAGCTTGAAGAAATATTGAATCCTGTTGTGTTCGTTAAATTCGCGATACGCCGCCGGCTATTTCGTGATAAACATTTCTTACACTTACGATAATTATTTTATTTGTAATATGAAGGAAACATTATTTTTTTATTAAAAAGATAAATGTTACTTATGCAGAAACTGGCAAAATGGTTGAGATTGCGTGCCGCTTCTATAATGCAGGATATAGGGAATTCTGTAATAAGTGACTCTTTTACTGCATGAAGGAATAATGAAATCTGTTATGTTCGTTATATGCGCAATAGTTCACCGGTTATTTCATGATAAACTTCTCTTACACTTATGGCAATTATCGTATTTGTAATGTGCAGAAAACCTAAATTTTTAATTTCAAAATTAAATGTTACTTACGCACAAACTCTCAAAAACGGTGTAGATTGCGTCCCTATTCAAAATAGGATAGAGGGATTTCTATAGGAATTGTCGCTTTTCGAGCTTGAAGAAATATTGAATCCTGTTGTGTTCGTTAAATTCGCGATACGTCGCCGGCTATTTCGTGATAAACTTTTCTTACACTTACGATAATTATTGTATTTGTAATATGAAGGAAACATTATTTTTTTATTAAAAAGATAAATGTTACTTATGTAGAAACTGGCAAAATGGTTGAGATTGCGTGCCGCTTCTATAATGCAGGATATAGGGAATTCTGTAATAAGTGACTCTTTTACTGCATGAAGGAATAATGAAATCTGTTATGTTCGTTATATGCGCAATAGTTCACCGGTTATTTCATGATAAACTTCTCTTACACTTATGGCAATTATCGTATTTGTAATGTGCAGAAAACCTAAATTTTTAATTTCAAAATTAAATGTTACTTACGCACAAACTCTCAAAAACGGTTGAGATTGCGTCCCTATTCAAAATAGGATAGAGGGATTTCTATAGGAAGTGTCGCTTTTCCAGCTTGAAGAAATATTGAATCCTGTTGTGTTGTTAAATTCGCGATACGTCGCCGGCATTTCGTGATAAACTTTTCTTACACTTACGATAATTATTGTATTTGTAACATGAAGGAAACATTCCTTTTTAATTAAAAAGATAAATGTAGAAACTGGCAAAATGGTTGAGATTGCGTGCCGCTTCTAAAATGCAGGATATAGGGAATTCTGTAACAAGTGACTCTTTTCCTGCATGAAGGAATAAAGAAATCTGTTATATTCGTTATATGCGCAGTAGTTCACCGGTTATTTCATGATAAACTTCTCTTACACTTATGGCAATTATCGTATTTGTAATGTGCAGAAAACCTAAACTTTTAATTCCAAAATTAAATGTTACTTACGCACAAACTGTCAAAAACGGTTGAGATTGCGTCGCTATTCAAAATAGGATAGAGGGATTTCTATAGTTAGTGTCGCTTTTCCAGCTTGAAGAAATATTGAATCCTGTTGTGTTCGTTAAATTCGCGATACGTCGCCGGCTATTTCGTGATAAACTTTTCTTACACTTACGATAATTATTTTATTTGTAATATGAAGGAAACATTATTTTTTTATTAAAAAGATAAATGTTACTTATGTAGAAACTGGCAAAATGGTTGAGATTGCGTGCCGCATCTAAAATGCAGGATATAGGGAATTCTGTAACAAGTGACTCTTTTCCTGCATGAAGGAATAATGAAATCTGTTATGTTCGTTATATGCGTAATAGGTCACCTGCTATTTCATGATAAACTTCTCTTACAATTATGGCAATTATCGTATTTGTAATGTGCAGAAAACCTAAATTTTTAATTTCAAAATTAAATGTTACTTACGCACAAACTCTCAAAAACGGTTGAGATTGCGTCCCTATTCAAAATAGGATAGAGGGATTTCTATAGGAAGTGTCGCTTTTCCAGCTTGAAGAAATATTGAATCCTGTTGTGTTCGTTAAATTCGCGATACGCCGCCGGCTATTTCGTGATAAACATTTCTTACACTTACGATAATTATTTTATTTGTAATATGAAGGAAACATTATTTTTTTATTAAAAAGATAAATGTTACTTATGCAGAAACTGGCAAAATGGTTGAGATTGCGTGCCGCTTCTATAATGCAGGATATAGGGAATTCTGTAATAAGTGACTCTTTTACTGCATGAAGGAATAATGAAATCTGTTATGTTCGTTATATGCGCAATAGTTCACCGGTTATTTCATGATAAACTTCTCTTACACTTATGGCAATTATCGTATTTGTAATGTGCAGAAAACCTAAATTTTTAATTTCAAAATTAAATGTTACTTACGCACAAACTCTCAAAAACGGTGTAGATTGCGTCCCTATTCAAAATAGGATAGAGGGATTTCTATAGGAATTGTCGCTTTTCGAGCTTGAAGAAATATTGAATCCTGTTGTGTTCGTTAAATTCGCGATACGTCGCCGGCTATTTCGTGATAAACTTTTCTTACACTTACGATAATTATTGTATTTGTAATATGAAGGAAACATTATTTTTTTATTAAAAAGATAAATGTTACTTATGTAGAAACTGGCAAAATGGTTGAGATTGCGTGCCGCTTCTATAATGCAGGATATAGGGAATTCTGTAATAAGTGACTCTTTTACTGCATGAAGGAATAATGAAATCTGTTATGTTCGTTATATGCGCAATAGTTCACCGGTTATTTCATGATAAACTTCTCTTACACTTATGGCAATTATCGTATTTGTAATGTGCAGAAAACCTAAATTTTTAATTTCAAAATTAAATGTTACTTACGCACAAACTCTCAAAAACGGTTGAGATTGCGTCCCTATTCAAAATAGGATAGAGGGATTTCTATAGGAAGTGTCGCTTTTCCAGCTTGAAGAAATATTGAATCCTGTTGTGTTGTTAAATTCGCGATACGTCGCCGGCATTTCGTGATAAACTTTTCTTACACTTACGATAATTATTGTATTTGTAACATGAAGGAAACATTCCTTTTTAATTAAAAAGATAAATGTAGAAACTGGCAAAATGGTTGAGATTGCGTGCCGCTTCTAAAATGCAGGATATAGGGAATTCTGTAACAAGTGACTCTTTTCCTGCATGAAGGAATAAAGAAATCTGTTATATTCGTTATATGCGCAATAGTTCACCGGTTATTTCATGATAAACTTCTCTTACACTTATGGCAATTATCGTATTTGTAATGTGCAGAAAACCTAAATTTTTAATTTCAAAATTAAATGTTATTTACGCACAAACTCTCAAAAACGGTGTAGATTGCGTCCCTATTCAAAATAGGATAGAGGGATTTCTATAGGAAGTGTCGCTTTTCCAGCTTGAAGAAATATTGAATCCTGTTGTGTTCGTTAAATTCGCGATACGTCGCCGGCTATTTCGTGATAAACTTTTCTTACACTTACGATAATTATTGTATTTGTAATATGAAGGAAACATTATTTTTTTATTAAAAAGATAAATGTTACTTATGTAGAAACTGGCAAAATGGTTGAGATTGCGTGCCGCTTCTAAAATGCAGGATATAGGGAATTCTGTAACAAGTGACTCTTTTCCTGCATGAAGGAATAATGAAATCTGTTATGTTCGTTATATGCGCAATAGGTCACCGGCTATTTCATGATAAACTTCTCTTACACTTATGGCAATTATCGCATTTGTAATGTGCAGAAAACCTAAATTTTTAATTTCAAAATTAAATGTTACTTACGCACAAACTCTCAAAAACGGTTGAGATTGCGTCCGTATTCAAAATAGGATAGAGGGATTTCTATAGGTAGTGTCGCTTTTCCAGCTTGAAGAAATATTGAATCGTGTTGTGTTCGTTAAATTCGCGATACGTCGCCGGCTATTTCGTGATAAACTTTTCTCACACTTACGATATTTATTGTATTTGTAATATGAAGGAAACATTATTTTTTAATTAAAAAGATAAATGTTACTTATGTAGAAACTGGCAAAATGGTTGAGATTGCGTGCCGCTTCTAAAATTCAGGATATAGGGAATTCTGTAACAAGTGACTCTTTTCCTGCATGAAGGAATAATGAAATCTGTTATGTTCGTTATATGCGTAATAGGTCACCAGCTATTTCATGATAAACTTCTCTTACACTTATGGCAATTATCGTATTTGTAATGTGCAGAAAACCTAAATTTTTAATTTCAAAATTAAATGTTACTTACGCACAAACTCTCAAAAACGGTGTAGATTGCGTCCCTATTCAAAATAGGATAGAGGGATTTCTATAGGAAGTGTCGCTTTTCCAGCTTGAAGAAATATTGAATCCTGTTGTGTTCGTTAAATTCGCGATACGTCGCCGGCTATTTCGTGATAAACTTTTCTTACACTTACGATAATTATTGCATTTGTAATATGAAGGAAACATTATTTTTTTATTAAAAAGATAAATGTTTCTTATGTAGAAACTGGCAAAATGGTTGAGATTGCGTGCCGCTTCTAAAATTCAGGATATAGGGAATTCTGTAACAAGTGACTCTTTTCCTGCATGAAGGAATAATGAAATCTGTTATGTTCGTTATATGCGTAATAGGTCACCTGCTATTTCATGATAAACTTCTCTTACAATTATGGCAATTATCGTATTTGTAATGTGCAGAAAACCTAAATTTTTAATTTCAAAATTAAATGTTACTTACGCACAAACTCTCAAAAACGGTTGAGATTGCGTCCCTATTCAAAATAGGATAGAGGGATTTCTATAGGAAGTGTCGCTTTTCCAGCTTGAAGAAATATTGAATCCTGTTGTGTTCGTTAAATTCGCGATACGCCGCCGGCTATTTCGTGATAAACATTTCTTACACTTACGATAATTATTTTATTTGTAATATGAAGGAAACATTATTTTTTTATTAAAAAGATAAATGTTACTTATGCAGAAACTGGCAAAATGGTTGAGATTGCGTGCCGCTTCTATAATGCAGGATATAGGGAATTCTGTAATAAGTGACTCTTTTACTGCATGAAGGAATAATGAAATCTGTTATGTTCGTTATATGCGCAATAGTTCACCGGTTATTTCATGATAAACTTCTCTTACACTTATGGCAATTATCGTATTTGTAATGTGCAGAAAACCTAAATTTTTAATTTCAAAATTAAATGTTACTTACGCACAAACTCTCAAAAACGGTGTAGATTGCGTCCCTATTCAAAATAGGATAGAGGGATTTCTATAGGAATTGTCGCTTTTCGAGCTTGAAGAAATATTGAATCCTGTTGTGTTCGTTAAATTCGCGATACGTCGCCGGCTATTTCGTGATAAACTTTTCTTACACTTACGATAATTATTGTATTTGTAATATGAAGGAAACATTATTTTTTTATTAAAAAGATAAATGTTACTTATGTAGAAACTGGCAAAATGGTTGAGATTGCGTGCCGCTTCTATAATGCAGGATATAGGGAATTCTGTAATAAGTGACTCTTTTACTGCATGAAGGAATAATGAAATCTGTTATGTTCGTTATATGCGCAATAGTTCACCGGTTATTTCATGATAAACTTCTCTTACACTTATGGCAATTATCGTATTTGTAATGTGCAGAAAACCTAAATTTTTAATTTCAAAATTAAATGTTACTTACGCACAAACTCTCAAAAACGGTTGAGATTGCGTCCCTATTCAAAATAGGATAGAGGGATTTCTATAGGAAGTGTCGCTTTTCCAGCTTGAAGAAATATTGAATCCTGTTGTGTTGTTAAATTCGCGATACGTCGCCGGCATTTCGTGATAAACTTTTCTTACACTTACGATAATTATTGTATTTGTAACATGAAGGAAACATTCCTTTTTAATTAAAAAGATAAATGTAGAAACTGGCAAAATGGTTGAGATTGCGTGCCGCTTCTAAAATGCAGGATATAGGGAATTCTGTAACAAGTGACTCTTTTCCTGCATGAAGGAATAAAGAAATCTGTTATATTCGTTATATGCGCAGTAGTTCACCGGTTATTTCATGATAAACTTCTCTTACACTTATGGCAATTATCGTATTTGTAATGTGCAGAAAACCTAAACTTTTAATTCCAAAATTAAATGTTACTTACGCACAAACTGTCAAAAACGGTTGAGATTGCGTCGCTATTCAAAATAGGATAGAGGGATTTCTATAGTTAGTGTCGCTTTTCCAGCTTGAAGAAATATTGAATCCTGTTGTGTTCGTTAAATTCGCGATACGTCGCCGGCTATTTCGTGATAAACTTTTCTTACACTTACGATAATTATTTTATTTGTAATATGAAGGAAACATTATTTTTTTATTAAAAAGATAAATGTTACTTATGTAGAAACTGGCAAAATGGTTGAGATTGCGTGCCGCATCTAAAATGCAGGATATAGGGAATTCTGTAACAAGTGACTCTTTTCCTGCATGAAGGAATAATGAAATCTGTTATGTTCGTTATATGCGTAATAGGTCACCTGCTATTTCATGATAAACTTCTCTTACAATTATGGCAATTATCGTATTTGTAATGTGCAGAAAACCTAAATTTTTAATTTCAAAATTAAATGTTACTTACGCACAAACTCTCAAAAACGGTTGAGATTGCGTCCCTATTCAAAATAGGATAGAGGGATTTCTATAGGAAGTGTCGCTTTTCCAGCTTGAAGAAATATTGAATCCTGTTGTGTTCGTTAAATTCGCGATACGCCGCCGGCTATTTCGTGATAAACATTTCTTACACTTACGATAATTATTTTATTTGTAATATGAAGGAAACATTATTTTTTTATTAAAAAGATAAATGTTACTTATGCAGAAACTGGCAAAATGGTTGAGATTGCGTGCCGCTTCTATAATGCAGGATATAGGGAATTCTGTAATAAGTGACTCTTTTACTGCATGAAGGAATAATGAAATCTGTTATGTTCGTTATATGCGCAATAGTTCACCGGTTATTTCATGATAAACTTCTCTTACACTTATGGCAATTATCGTATTTGTAATGTGCAGAAAACCTAAATTTTTAATTTCAAAATTAAATGTTACTTACGCACAAACTCTCAAAAACGGTGTAGATTGCGTCCCTATTCAAAATAGGATAGAGGGATTTCTATAGGAATTGTCGCTTTTCGAGCTTGAAGAAATATTGAATCCTGTTGTGTTCGTTAAATTCGCGATACGTCGCCGGCTATTTCGTGATAAACTTTTCTTACACTTACGATAATTATTGTATTTGTAATATGAAGGAAACATTATTTTTTTATTAAAAAGATAAATGTTACTTATGTAGAAACTGGCAAAATGGTTGAGATTGCGTGCCGCTTCTATAATGCAGGATATAGGGAATTCTGTAATAAGTGACTCTTTTACTGCATGAAGGAATAATGAAATCTGTTATGTTCGTTATATGCGCAATAGTTCACCGGTTATTTCATGATAAACTTCTCTTACACTTATGGCAATTATCGTATTTGTAATGTGCAGAAAACCTAAATTTTTAATTTCAAAATTAAATGTTACTTACGCACAAACTCTCAAAAACGGTTGAGATTGCGTCCCTATTCAAAATAGGATAGAGGGATTTCTATAGGAAGTGTCGCTTTTCCAGCTTGAAGAAATATTGAATCCTGTTGTGTTGTTAAATTCGCGATACGTCGCCGGCATTTCGTGATAAACTTTTCTTACACTTACGATAATTATTGTATTTGTAACATGAAGGAAACATTCCTTTTTAATTAAAAAGATAAATGTAGAAACTGGCAAAATGGTTGAGATTGCGTGCCGCTTCTAAAATGCAGGATATAGGGAATTCTGTAACAAGTGACTCTTTTCCTGCATGAAGGAATAAAGAAATCTGTTATATTCGTTATATGCGCAGTAGTTCACCGGTTATTTCATGATAAACTTCTCTTACATTTATGGCAATTATCGTATTTGTAATGTGCAGAAAACCTAAACTTTTAATTCCAAAATTAAATGTTACTTACGCACAAACTGTCAAAAACGGTTGAGATTGCGTCGCTATTCAAAATAGGATAGAGGGATTTCTATAGTTAGTGTCGCTTTTCCAGCTTGAAGAAATATTGAATCCTGTTGTGTTCGTTAAATTCGCGATACGTCGCCGGCTATTTCGTGATAAACTTTTCTTACACTTACGATAATTATTTTATTTGTAATATGAAGGAAACATTATTTTTTTATTAAAAAGATAAATGTTACTTATGTAGAAACTGGCAAAATGGTTGAGATTGCGTGCCGCATCTAAAATGCAGGATATAGGGAATTCTGTAACAAGTGACTCTTTTCCTGCATGAAGGAATAATGAAATCTGTTATGTTCGTTATATGCGCAATAGTTCACCGGTTATTTCATGATAAACTTCTCTTACACTTATGGCAATTATCGTATTTGTAATGTGCAGAAAACCTAAATTTTTAATTTCAAAATTAAATGTTATTTACGCACAAACTCTCAAAAACGGTGTAGATTGCGTCCCTATTCAAAATAGGATAGAGGGATTTCTATAGGAAGTGTCGCTTTTCCAGCTTGAAGAAATATTGAATCCTGTTGTGTTCGTTAAATTCGCGATACGTCGCCGGCTATTTCGTGATAAACTTTTCTTACACTTACGATAATTATTGTATTTGTAATATGAAGGAAACATTATTTTTTTATTAAAAAGATAAATGTTACTTATGTAGAAACTGGCAAAATGGTTGAGATTGCGTGCCGCTTCTAAAATGCAGGATATAGGGAATTCTGTAACAAGTGACTCTTTTCCTGCATGAAGGAATAATGAAATCTGTTATGTTCGTTATATGCGCAGTAGTTCACCGGTTATTTCATGATAAACTTCTCTTACACTTATGGCAATTATCGTATTTGTAATGTGCAGAAAACCTAAACTTTTAATTCCAAAATTAAATGTTACTTACGCACAAACTGTCAAAAACGGTTGAGATTGCGTCGCTATTCAAAATAGGATAGAGGGATTTCTATAGGTAGTGTCGCTTTTCCAGCTTGAAGCAATATTGAATCCTGTTGTGTTCGTTAAATTCGCGATACGTCGCCGGCTATTTCGTGATAAACTTTTCTTACACTTACGATAATTATTTTATTTGTAATATGAAGGAAACATTATTTTTTTATTAAAAAGATAAATGTTACTTATGTAGAAACTGGCAAAATGGTTGAGATTGCGTGCCGCTTCTAAAATGCAGGATATAGGGAATTCTGTAACAAGTGACTCTTTTCCTGCATGAAGGAATAATGAAATCTGTTATGTTCGTTATATGCGCAATAGTTCACCGGTTATTTCATGATAAACTTCTCTTACACTTATGGCAATTATCGTATTTGTAATGTGCAGAAAACCTAAATTTTTAATTTCAAAATTAAATGTTATTTACGCACAAACTCTCAAAAACGGTGTAGATTGCGTCCCTATTCAAAATAGGATAGAGGGATTTCTATAGGAAGTGTCGCTTTTCCAGCTTGAAGAAATATTGAATCCTGTTGTGTTCGTTAAATTCGCGATACGTCGCCGGCTATTTCGTGATAAACTTTTCTTACACTTACGATAATTATTGTATTTGTAATATGAAGGAAACATTATTTTTTTATTAAAAAGATAAATGTTACTTATGTAGAAACTGGCAAAATGGTTGAGATTGCGTGCCGCTTCTAAAATGCAGGATATAGGGAATTCTGTAACAAGTGACTCTTTTCCTGCATGAAGGAATAATGAAATCTGTTATGTTCGTTATATGCGCAATAGGTCACCGGCTATTTCATGATAAACTTCTCTTACACTTATGGCAATTATCGCATTTGTAATGTGCAGAAAACCTAAATTTTTAATTTCAAAATTAAATGTTACTTACGCACAAACTCTCAAAAACGGTTGAGATTGCGTCCGTATTCAAAATAGGATAGAGGGATTTCTATAGGTAGTGTCGCTTTTCCAGCTTGAAGAAATATTGAATCGTGTTGTGTTCGTTAAATTCGCGATACGTCGCCGGCTATTTCGTGATAAACATTTCTTACACTTACGATATTTATTGTATTTGTAATATGAAGGAAACATTATTTTTTTATTAAAAAGATAAATGTTACTTATGTAGAAACTGGCAAAATGGTTGAGATTGCGTGCCGCTTCTAAAATTCAGGATATAGGGAATTCTGTAACAAGTGACTCTTTTCCTGCATGAAGGAATAATGAAATCTGTTATGTTCGTTATATGCGTAATAGGTCACCAGCTATTTCATGATAAACTTCTCTTACACTTATGGCAATTATCGTATTTGTAATGTGCAGAAAACCTAAATTTTTAATTTCAAAATTAAATGTTACTTACGCACAAACTCTCAAAAACGGTGTAGATTGCGTCCCTATTCAAAATAGGATAGAGGGATTTCTATAGGAAGTGTCGCTTTTCCAGCTTGAAGAAATATTGAATCCTGTTGTGTTCGTTAAATTCGCGATACGTCGCCGGCTATTTCGTGATAAACTTTTCTTACACTTACGATAATTATTGCATTTGTAATATGAAGGAAACATTATTTTTTTATTAAAAAGATAAATGTTTCTTATGTAGAAACTGGCAAAATGGTTGAGATTGCGTGCCGCTTCTAAAATTCAGGATATAGGGAATTCTGTAACAAGTGACTCTTTTCCTGCATGAAGGAATAATGAAATCTGTTATGTTCGTTATATGCGTAATAGGTCACCTGCTATTTCATGATAAACTTCTCTTACACTTATGGCAATTATCGTATTTGTAATGTGCAGAAAACCTAAATTTTTAATTTCAAAATTAAATGTTACTTACGCACAAACTCTCAAAAACGGTTGAGATTGCGTCCCTATTCAAAATAGGATAGAGGGATTTCTATAGGAAGTGTCGCTTTTCCAGCTTGAAGAAATATTGAATCCTGTTGTGTTCGTTAAATTCGCGATACGTCGCCGGCTATTTCGTGATAAACATTTCTTACACTTACGATAATTATTTTATTTGTAATATGAAGGAAACATTATTTTTTTATTAAAAAGATAAATGTTACTTATGTAGAAACTGGCAAAATGGTTGAGATTGCGTGCCGCTTCTATAATGCAGGATATAGGGAATTCTGTAATAAGTGACTCTTTTACTGCATGAAGGAATAATGAAATCTGTTATGTTCGTTATATGCGCAATAGTTCACCGGTTATTTCATGATAAACTTCTCTTACACTTATGGCAATTATCGTATTTGTAATGTGCAGAAAACCTAAATTTTTAATTTCAAAATTAAATGTTACTTACGCACAAACTCTCAAAAACGGTTGAGATTGCGTCCCTATTCAAAATAGGATAGAGGGATTTCTATAGGAAGTGTCGCTTTTCCAGCTTGAAGAAATATTGAATCCTGTTGTGTTGTTAAATTCGCGATACGTCGCCGGCATTTCGTGATAAACTTTTCTTACACTTACCATAATTATTGTATTTGTAACATGAAGGAAACATTCCTTTTTAATTAAAAAGATAAATGTAGAAACTGGCAAAATGGTTGAGATTGCGTGCCGCTTCTAAAATGCAGGATATAGGGAATTCTGTAACAAGTGACTCTTTTCCTGCATGAAGGAATAAAGAAATCTGTTATATTCGTTATATGCGCAGTAGTTCACCGGTTATTTCATGATAAACTTCTCTTACACTTATGGCAATTATCGTATTTGTAATGTGCAGAAAACCTAAACTTTTAATTCCAAAATTAAATGTTACTTACGCACAAACTGTCAAAAACGGTTGAGATTGCGTCGCTATTCAAAATAGGATAGAGGGATTTCTATAGCTAGTGACGCTTTTCCAGCTTGAAGAAATATTGAATCCTGTTGTGTTGTTAAATTCGCGATACGTCGCCGGCTACTTCGTGATAAACTTTTCTTAAACTTACGATAATTATTGTATTTGTAACATGAAGGAAACATTCCTTTTTAATTAAAAAGATAAATGTTACTTATGTAGAAAATTGCAAAAAGGTTGAGATTGCGTGCCGCTTCTAAAATGCAGGATATAGGGAATTCTGTAACAAGTGACTCTTTTCCTGCATGAAGGAATAATGAAATCTGTTATGTTCGTTATATGCGCAATAGGTCACCGGCTATTTCATGATAAACTTCTCTTACACTTATGGCAATTATCGTATTTGTAATGTGCAGAAAACCTAAATTTTTAATTTCAAAATTAAATGTTACTTACGCACAAACTCTCAAAAACGGTGTAGATTGCGTCCCTATTCAAAATAGGATAGAGGGATTTCTATAGGAAGTGTCGCTTTTCCAGCTTGAAGAAATATTGAATCCTGTTGTGTTCGTTAAATTCGCGATACGTCGCCGGCTATTTCGTGATAAACTTTTCTTACACTTACGATAATTATTGCATTTGTAATATGAAGGGAACATTATTTTTTTATTAAAAAGATAAATGTTTCTTATGTAGAAACTGGCAAAATGGTTGAGATTGCGTGCCGCTTCTAAAATTCAGGATATAGGGAATTCTGTAACAAGTGACTCTTTTCCTGCATGAAGGAATAATGAAATCTGTTATGTTCGTTATATGCGTAAAAGGTCACCTGCTATTTCATGATAAACTTCTCTTACACTTATGGCAATTATCGTATTTGTAATGTGCAGAAAACCTAAATTTTTAATTTCAAAATTAAATGTTACTTACGCACAAACTCTCAAAAACGGTTGAGATTGCGTCCCTATTCAAAATAGGATAGAGGGATTTCTATAGGAAGTGTCGCTTTTCCAGCTTGAAGAAATATTGAATCCTGTTGTGTTCGTTAAATTCGCGATACGTCGCCGGCTATTTCGTGATAAACATTTCTTACACTTACGATAATTATTTTATTTGTAATATGAAGGAAACATTATTTTTTTATTAAAAAGATAAATGTTACTTATGTAGAAACTGGCAAAATGGTTGAGATTGCGTGCCGCTTCTATAATGCAGGATATAGGGAATTCTGTAATAAGTGACTCTTTTACTGCATGAAGGAATAATGAAATCTGTTATGTTCGTTATATGCGCAATAGTTCACCGGTTATTTCATGATAAACTTCTCTTACACTTATGGCAATTATCGTATTTGTAATGTGCAGAAAACCTAAATTTTTAATTTCAAAATTAAATGTTACTTACGCACAAACTCTCAAAAACGGTGTAGATTGCGTCCCTATTCAAAATAGGATAGAGGGATTTCTATAGGAAGTGTCGCTTTTCGAGCTTGAAGAAATATTGAAACCTGTTGTGTTCGTTAAATTCGCGATACGTCGCCGGCTATTTCGTGATAAACTTTTCTTACACTTACGATAATTATTGTATTTGTAATATGAAGGAAACATTATTTTTTTATTAAAAAGATAAATGTTACTTATGTAGAAACTGGCAAAATGGTTGAGATTGCGTGCCGCTTCTAAAATGCAGGATATAGGGAATTCTGTAACAAGTGACTCTTTTCCTGCATGAAGGAATAATGAAATCTGTTATGTTCGTTATATGCGTAATAGGTCACCAGCTATTTCATGATAAACTTCTCCTACACTTATGGCAATTATCGCATTTGTAATGTGCAGAAAACCTAAATTTTTAATTTATAAATTAAATGTTACTTACGCACAAACTCTCAAAAACGGTTGAGATTGCGTCCCTATTCAAAATAGGATAGAGGGATTTCTATAGGAAGTGTCGCTTTTCCAGCTTGAAGAAATATTGAATCCTGCTGTGTTCGTTAAATTCGCGACACGTCGCCGGCTATTTCGTGATAAACATTTCTTACACTTACGATAATTATTTTATTTGTAATATGAAGGAAACATTATTTTTTTATTAAGAAGATAAATGTTACTTATGTAGAAACTGGCAAAATGGTTGAGATTGCGTGCCGCTTCTAAAATTCAGGATATAGGGAATTCTGTAACAAGTGACTCTTTTCCTGCATGAAGGAATAATGAAATCTGTTATGTTCGTTATATGCGTAATAGGTCACCGGCTATTTCATGATAAACTTCTCTTACACTTATGGCAATTATCGTATTTGTAATGTGCAGAAAACCTAAATTTTTAATTTCAAAATTAAATGTTACTTACGCACAAACTCTCAAAAACGGTTGAGATTGCGTCCCTATTCAAAATAGGATAGAGGGATTTCTATAGGAAGTGTCGCTTTTCGAGCTTGAAGAAATATTGAATCCTGCTGTGTTCGTTAAATTCGCGACACGTCGCCGGCTATTTCGTGATAAACATTTCTTACACTTACGATAATTATTTTATTTGTAATATGAAGGAAACATTATTTTTTTATTAAAAAGATAAATGTTACTTATGTAGAAACTGGCAAAATGGTTGAGATTGCGTGCCGCTTCTAAAATGCAGGATATAGGGAATTCTGTAACAAGTGACTCTTTTCCTGCATGAAGGAATAATGAAATCTGTTATGTTCGTTATATGCGCAATAGTTCACCGGTTATTTCATGATAAACTTCTCTTACACTTATGGCAATTATCGTATTTGTAATGTGAAGAAAACCTAAATTTTTAATTTCAAAATTAAATGTTATTTACGGACAAACTCTCAAAAACGGTGTAGATTGCGTCCCTATTCAAAATAGGATAGAGGGATTTCTATAGGAAGTGTCGCTTTTCCAGCTTGAAGAAATATTGAATCCTGTTGTGTTCGTTAAATTCGCGATACGTCGCCGGCTATTTAGTGATAAACTTTTCTTAGACTTACGATAATTATTGTATTTGTAATATGAAGGAAACATTATTTTTTTATTAAAAAGATAAATGTTACTTATGTAGAAACTGGCAAAATGGTTGAGATTGCGTGCCGCTTCTAAAATGCAGGATATAGGGAATTCTGTAACAAGTGACTCTTTTCCTGCATGAAGGAATAATGAAATCTGTTATGTTCGTTATATGCGCAATAGGTCACCGGCTATTTCATGATAAACTTCTCTTACACTTATGGCAATTATCGCATTTGTAATGTGCAGAAAACCTAAATTTTTAATTTCAAAATTAAATGTTACTTACGCACAAACTCTCAAAAACGGTTGAGATTGCGTCCGTATTCAAAATAGGATAGAGGGATTTCTATAGGTAGTGTCGCTTTTCCAGCTTGAAGAAATATTGAATCCTGTTGTGTTCGTTAAATTCGCGATACGTCGCCGGCTATTTCGTGATAAACTTTTCTTACACTTACGATATTTATTGTATTTGTAATATGAAGGAAACATTATTTTTTTATTAAAAAGATAAATGTTACTTATGTTGAAACTGGCAAAATGGTTGAGATTGCGTGCCGCTTCTAAAATTCAGGATATAGGGAATTCTGTAACAAGTGACTCTTTTCCTGCATGAAGGAATAATGAAATCTGTTATGTTCGTTATATGCGTAATAGGTCACCAGCTATCTCATGATAAACTTCTCTTACACTTATGGCAATTATCGTATTTGTAATGTGCAGAAAACCTAAATTTTTAATTTCAAAATTAAATGTTACTTACGCACAAACTCTCAAAAACGGTGTAGATTGCGTCCCTATTCAAAATAGGATAGAGGGATTTCTATAGGAAGTGTCGCTTTTCGAGCTTGAAGAAATATTGAAACCTGTTGTGTTCGTTAAATTCGCGATACGTCGCCGGCTATTTCGTGATAAACTTTTCTTACACTTACGATAATTATTGTATTTGTAATATGAAGGAAACATTATTTTTTTATTAAAAAGATAAATGTTACTTATGTAGAAACTGGCAAAATGGTTGAGATTGCGTGCCGCTTCTAAAATGCAGGATATAGGGAATTCTGTAACAAGTGACTCTTTTCCTGCATGAAGGAATAATGAAATCTGTTATGTTCGTTATATGCGTAATAGGTCACCAGCTATTTCATGATAAACTTCTCCTACACTTATGGCAATTATCGCATTTGTAATGTGCAGAAAACCTAAATTTTAAATTTATAAATTAAATGTTACTTACGCACAAACTCTCAAAAACGGTTGAGATTGCGTCCCTATTCAAAATAGGATAGAGGGATTTCTATAGGAAGTGTCGCTTTTCCAGCTTGAAGAAATATTGAATCCTGCTGTGTTCGTTAAATTCGCGACACGTCGCCGGCTATTTCGTGATAAACATTTCTTACACTTACGATAATTATTTTATTTGTAATATGAAGGAAACATTATTTTTTTATTAAGAAGATAAATGTTACTTATGTAGAAACTGGCAAAATGGTTGAGATTGCGTGCCGCTTCTAAAATTCAGGATATAGGGAATTCTGTAACAAGTGACTCTTTTCCTGCATGAAGGAATAATGAAATCTGTTATGTTCGTTATATGCGTAATAGGTCACCGGCTATTTCATGATAAACTTCTCTTACACTTATGGCAATTATCGTATTTGTAATGTGCAGAAAACCTAAATTTTTAATTTCAAAATTAAATGTTACTTACGCACAAACTCTCAAAAACGGTTGAGATTGCGTCCCTATTCAAAATAGGATAGAGGGATTTCTATAGGAAGTGTCGCTTTTCGAGCTTGAAGAAATATTGAATCCTGCTGTGTTCGTTAAATTCGCGACACGTCGCCGGCTATTTCGTGATAAACATTTCTTACACTTACGATAATTATTTTATTTGTAATATGAAGGAAACATTATTTTTTTATTAAAAAGATAAATGTTACTTATGTAGAAACTGGCAAAATGGTTGAGATTGCGTGCCGCTTCTAAAATGCAGGATATAGGGAATTCTGTAACAAGTGACTCTTTTCCTGCATGAAGGAATAATGAAATCTGTTATGTTCGTTATATGCGCAATAGTTCACCGGTTATTTCATGATAAACTTCTCTTACACTTATGGCAATTATCGTATTTGTAATGTGAAGAAAACCTAAATTTTTAATTTCAAAATTAAATGTTATTTACGCACAAACTCTCAAAAACGGTGTAGATTGCGTCCCTATTCAAAATAGGATAGAGGGATTTCTATAGGAAGTGTCGCTTTTCCAGCTTGAAGAAATATTGAATCCTGTTGTGTTCGTTAAATTCGCGATACGTCGCCGGCTATTTAGTGATAAACTTTTCTTAGACTTACGATAATTATTGTATTTGTAATATGAAGGAAACATTATTTTTTTATTAAAAAGATAAATGTTACTTATGTAGAAACTGGCAAAATGGTTGAGATTGCGTGCCGCTTCTAAAATGCAGGATATAGGGAATTCTGTAACAAGTGACTCTTTTCCTGCATGAATCAATAATGAAATCTGTTATGTTCGTTATATGCGCAATAGGTCACCGGCTATTTCATGATAAACTTCTCTTACACTTATGGCAATTATCGCATTTGTAATGTGCAGAAAACCTAAATTTTTAATTTCAAAATTAAATGTTACTTACGCACAAACTCTCAAAAACGGTTGAGATTGCGTCCGTATTCAAAATAGGATAGAGGGATTTCTATAGGTAGTGTCGCTTTTCCAGCTTGAAGAAATATTGAATCCTGTTGTGTTCGTTAAATTCGCGATACGTCGCCGGCTATTTCGTGATAAACTTTTCTTACACTTACGATATTTATTGTATTTGTAATATGAAGGAAACATTATTTTTTTATTAAAAAGATAAATGTTACTTATGTTGAAACTGGCAAAATGGTTGAGATTGCGTGCCGCTTCTAAAATTCAGGATATAGGGAATTCTGTAACAAGTGACTCTTTTCCTGCATGAAGGAATAATGAAATCTGTTATGTTCGTTATATGCGTAATAGGTCACCAGCTATCTCATGATAAACTTCTCTTACACTTATGGCAATTATCGTATTTGTAATGTGCAGAAAACCTAAATTTTTAATTTCAAAATTAAATGTTACTTACGCACAAACTCTCAAAAACGGTGTAGATTGCGTCCCTATTCAAAATAGGATAGAGGGATTTCTATAGGAAGTGTCGCTTTTCCAGCTTGAAGAAATATTGAATCCTGTTGTGTTCGTTAAATTCGCGATACGTCGCCGGCTATTTCGTGATAAACTTTTCTTACACTTACGATAATTATTGCATTTGTAATATGAAGGAAACATTATTTTTTTATTAAAAAGATAAATGTTTCTTATGTAGAAACTGGCAAAATGGTTGAGATTGCGTGCCGCTTCTAAAATGCAGGATATAGGGAATTCTGTAACAAGTGACTCTTTTCCTGCATGAAGGAATAAAGAAATCTGTTATATTCGTTATATGCGCAGTAGTTCACCGGTTATTTCATGATAAACTTCTCTTACACTTATGGCAATTATCGTATTTGTAATGTGCAGAAAACCTAAACTTTTAATTCCAAAATTAAATGTTACTTACGCACAAACTGTCAAAAACGGTTGAGATTGCGTCGCTATTCAAAATAGGATAGAGGGATTTCTATAGGTAGTGTCGCTTTTCCAGCTTGAAGAAATATTGAATCCTGTTGTGTTGTTAAATTCGCGATACGTCGCCGGCTATTTCGTGATAAACTTTTCTTAAACTTACGATAATTATTGTATTTGTAACATGAAGGAAACATTCCTTTTTAATTAAAAAGATAAATGTTACTTATGTAGAAAATTGCAAAAAGGTTGAGATTGCGTGCCGCTTCTAAAATGCAGGATATAGGGAATTCTGTAACAAGTGACTCTTTTCCTGCATGAAGGAATAATGAAATCTGTTATGTTCGTTATATGCGCAATAGGTCACCGGCTATTTCATGATAAACTTCTCTTACACTTATGGCAATTATCGTATTTGTAATGTGCAGAAAACCTAAATTTTTAATTTCAAAATTAAATGTTACTTACGCACAAACTCTCAAAAACGGTGTAGATTGCGTCCCTATTCAAAATAGGATAGAGGGATTTCTATAGGAAGTGTCGCTTTTCGAGCTTGAAGAAATATTGAAACCTGTTGTGTTCGTTAAATTCGCGATACGTCGCCGGCTATTTCGTGATAAACTTTTCTTACACTTACGATAATTATTGTATTTGTAATATGAAGGAAACATTATTTTTTTATTAAAAAGATAAATGTTACTTATGTAGAAACTGGCAAAATGGTTGAGATTGCGTGCCGCTTCTAAAATGCAGGATATAGGGAATTCTGTAACAAGTGACTCTTTTCCTGCATGAAGGAATAATGAAATCTGTTATGTTCGTTATATGCGTAATAGGTCACCAGCTATTTCATGATAAACTTCTCTTACACTTATGGCAATTATCGCATTTGTAATGTGCAGAAAACCTAAATTTTTAATTTATAAATTAAATGTTACTTACGCACAAACTCTCAAAAACGGTTGAGATTGCGTCCCTATTCAAAATAGGATAGAGGGATTTCTATAGGAAGTGTCGCTTTTCCAGCTTGAAGAAATATTGAATCCTGCTGTGTTCGTTAAATTCGCGACACGTCGCCGGCTATTTCGTGATAAACTTTTCTTAAACTTACGATAATTATTGCATTTGTAATATGAAGGAAACATTATTTTTTTATTAAAAAGATAAATGTTTCTTATGTAGAAACTGGCAAAATGGTTGAGATTGCGTGCCGCTTCTAAAATGCAGGATATAGGGAATTCTGTAACAAGTGACTCTTTTCCTGCATGAAGGAATAAAGAAATCTGTTATATTCGTTATATGCGCAGTAGTTCACCGGTTATTTCATGATAAACTTCTCTTACACTTATGGCAATTATCGTATTTGTAATGTGCAGAAAACCTAAACTTTTAATTCCAAAATTAAATGTTACTTACGCACAAACTGTCAAAAACGGTTGAGATTGCGTCGCTATTCAAAATAGGATAGAGGGATTTCTATAGGTAGTGTCGCTTTTCCAGCTTGAAGAAATATTGAATCCTGTTGTGTTGTTAAATTCGCGATACGTCGCCGGCTATTTCGTGATAAACTTTTCTTAAACTTACGATAATTATTGTATTTGTAACATGAAGGAAACATTCCTTTTTAATTAAAAAGATAAATGTTACTTATGTAGAAAATTGCAAAAAGGTTGAGATTGCGTGCCGCTTCTAAAATGCAGGATATAGGGAATTCTGTAACAAGTGACTCTTTTCCTGCATGAAGGAATAATGAAATCTGTTATGTTCGTTATATGCGCAATAGGTCACCGGCTATTTCATGATAAACTTCTCTTACACTTATGGTAATTATCGTATTTGTAATGTGCAGAAAACCTAAATTTTTAATTTCAAAATTAAATGTTACTTACGCACAAACTCTCAAAAACGGTGTAGATTGCGTCCCTATTCAAAATAGGATAGAGGGATTTCTATAGGAAGTGTCGCTTTTCGAGCTTGAAGAAATATTGAAACCTGTTGTGTTCGTTAAATTCGCGATACGTCGCCGGCTATTTCGTGATAAACTTTTCTTACACTTACGATAATTATTGTATTTGTAATATGAAGGAAACATTATTTTTTTATTAAAAAGATAAATGTTACTTATGTAGAAACTGGCAAAATGGTTGAGATTGCGTGCCGCTTCTAAAATGCAGGATATAGGGAATTCTGTAACAAGTGACTCTTTTCCTGCATGAAGGAATAATGAAATCTGTTATGTTCGTTATATGCGTAATAGGTCACCAGCTATTTCATGATAAACTTCTCTTACACTTATGGCAATTATCGCATTTGTAATGTGCAGAAAACCTAAATTTTTAATTTATAAATTAAATGTTACTTACGCACAAACTCTCAAAAACGGTTGAGATTGCGTCCCTATTCAAAATAGGATAGAGGGATTTCTATAGGAAGTGTCGCTTTTCCAGCTTGAAGAAATATTGAATCCTGCTGTGTTCGTTAAATTCGCGACACGTCGCCGGCTATTTCGTGATAAACATTTCTTACACTTACGATAATTATTTTATTTGTAATATGAAGGAAACATTATTTTTTTATTAAGAAGATAAATGTTACTTATGTAGAAACTGGCAAAATGGTTGAGATTGCGTGCCGCTTCTAAAATTCAGGATATAGGGAATTCTGTAACAAGTGACTCTTTTCCTGCATGAAGGAATAATGAAATCTGTTATGTTCGTTATATGCGTAATAGGTCACCGGCTATTTCATGATAAACTTCTCTTACACTTATGGCAATTATCGTATTTGTAATGTGCAGAAAACCTAAATTTTTAATTTCAAAATTAAATGTTACTTACGCACAAACTCTCAAAAACGGTTGAGATTGCGTCCCTATTCAAAATAGGATAGAGAGATTTCTATAGGAAGTGTCGCTTTTCGAGCTTGAAGAAATATTGAATCCTGCTGTGTTCGTTAAATTCGCGACACGTCGCCGGCTATTTCGTGATAAACATTTCTTACACTTACGATAATTATTTTATTTGTAATATGAAGGAAACATTATTTTTTTATTAAAAAGATAAATGTTACTTATGTAGAAACTGGCAAAATGGTTGAGATTGCGTGCCGCTTCTAAAATGCAGGATATAGGGAATTCTGTAACAAGTGACTCTTTTCCTGCATGAAGGAATAATGAAATCTGTTATGTTCGTTATATGCGCAATAGTTCACCGGTTATTTCATGATAAACTTCTCTTACACTTATGGCAATTATCGTATTTGTAATGTGAAGAAAACCTAAATTTTTAATTTCAAAATTAAATGTTATTTACGCACAAACTCTCAAAAACGGTGTAGATTGCGTCCCTATTCAAAATAGGATAGAGGGATTTCTATAGGAAGTGTCGCTTTTCCAGCTTGAAGAAATATTGAATCCTGTTGTGTTCGTTAAATTCGCGATACGTCGCCGGCTATTTAGTGATAAACTTTTCTTAGACTTACGATAATTATTGTATTTGTAATATGAAGGAAACATTATTTTTTTATTAAAAAGATAAATGTTACTTATGTAGAAACTGGCAAAATGGTTGAGATTGCGTGCCGCTTCTAAAATGCAGGATATAGGGAATTCTGTAACAAGTGACTCTTTTCCTGCATGAATCAATAATGAAATCTGTTATGTTCGTTATATGCGCAATAGGTCACCGGCTATTTCATGATAAACTTCTCTTACACTTATGGCAATTATCGCATTTGTAATGTGCAGAAAACCTAAATTTTTAATTTCAAAATTAAATGTTACTTACGCACAAACTCTCAAAAACGGTTGAGATTGCGTCCGTATTCAAAATAGGATAGAGGGATTTCTATAGGTAGTGTCGCTTTTCCAGCTTGAAGAAATATTGAATCCTGTTGTGTTCGTTAAATTCGCGATACGTCGCCGGCTATTTCGTGATAAACTTTTCTTACACTTACGATATTTATTGTATTTGTAATATGAAGGAAACATTATTTTTTTATTAAAAAGATAAATGTTACTTATGTTGAAACTGGCAAAATGGTTGAGATTGCGTGCCGCTTCTAAAATTCAGGATATAGGGAATTCTGTAACAAGTGACTCTTTTCCTGCATGAAGGAATAATGAAATCTGTTATGTTCGTTATATGCGTAATAGGTCACCAGCTATCTCATGATAAACTTCTCTTACACTTATGGCAATTATCGTATTTGTAATGTGCAGAAAACCTAAATTTTTAATTTCAAAATTAAATGTTACTTACGCACAAACTCTCAAAAACGGTGTAGATTGCGTCCCTATTCAAAATAGGATAGAGGGATTTCTATAGGAAGTGTCGCTTTTCCAGCTTGAAGAAATATTGAATCCTGTTGTGTTCGTTAAATTCGCGATACGTCGCCGGCTATTTCGTGATAAACTTTTCTTACACTTACGATAATTATTGCATTTGTAATATGAAGGAAACATTATTTTTTTATTAAAAAGATAAATGTTTCTTATGTAGAAACTGGCAAAATGGTTGAGATTGCGTGCCGCTTCTAAAATGCAGGATATAGGGAATTCTGTAACAAGTGACTCTTTTCCTGCATGAAGGAATAAAGAAATCTGTTATATTCGTTATATGCGCAGTAGTTCACCGGTTATTTCATGATAAACTTCTCTTACACTTATGGCAATTATCGTATTTGTAATGTGCAGAAAACCTAAACTTTTAATTCCAAAATTAAATGTTACTTACGCACAAACTGTCAAAAATGGTTGAGATTGCGTCGCTATTCAAAATAGGATAGAGGGATTTCTATAGGTAGTGTCGCTTTTCCAGCTTGAAGAAATATTGAATCCTGTTGTGTTGTTAAATTCGCGATACGTCGCCGGCTATTTCGTGATAAACTTTTCTTAAACTTACGATAATTATTGTATTTGTAACATGAAGGAAACATTCCTTTTTAATTAAAAAGATAAATGTTACTTATGTAGAAAATTGCAAAAAGGTTGAGATTGCGTGCCGCTTCTAAAATGCAGGATATAGGGAATTCTGTAACAAGTGACTCTTTTCCTGCATGAAGGAATAATGAAATCTGTTATGTTCGTTATATGCGCAATAGGTCACCGGCTATTTCATGATAAACTTCTCTTACACTTATGGCAATTATCGTATTTGTAATGTGCAGAAAACCTAAATTTTTAATTTCAAAATTAAATGTTACTTACGCACAAACTCTCAAAAACGGTGTAGATTGCGTCCCTATTCAAAATAGGATAGAGGGATTTCTATAGGAAGTGTCGCTTTTCGAGCTTGAAGAAATATTGAAACCTGTTGTGTTCGTTAAATTCGCGATACGTCGCCGGCTATTTCGTGATAAACTTTTCTTACACTTACGATAATTATTGTATTTGTAATATGAAGGAAACATTATTTTTTTATTAAAAAGATAAATGTTACTTATGTAGAAACTGGCAAAATGGTTGAGATTGCGTGCCGCTTCTAAAATGCAGGATATAGGGAATTCTGTAACAAGTGACTCTTTTCCTGCATGAAGGAATAATGAAATCTGTTATGTTCGTTATATGCGTAATAGGTCACCAGCTATTTCATGATAAACTTCTCTTACACTTATGGCAATTATCGCATTTGTAATGTGCAGAAAACCTAAATTTTTAATTTATAAATTAAATGTTACTTACGCACAAACTCTCAAAAACGGTTGAGATTGCGTCCCTATTCAAAATAGGATAGAGGGATTTCTATAGGAAGTGTCGCTTTTCCAGCTTGAAGAAATATTGAATCCTGCTGTGTTCGTTAAATTCGCGACACGTCGCCGGCTATTTCGTGATAAACTTTTCTTAAACTTACGATAATTATTGCATTTGTAATATGAAGGAAACATTATTTTTTTATTAAAAAGATAAATGTTTCTTATGTAGAAACTGGCAAAATGGTTGAGATTGCGTGCCGCTTCTAAAATGCAGGATATAGGGAATTCTGTAACAAGTGACTCTTTTCCTGCATGAAGGAATAAAGAAATCTGTTATATTCGTTATATGCGCAGTAGTTCACCGGTTATTTCATGATAAACTTCTCTTACACTTATGGCAATTATCGTATTTGTAATGTGCAGAAAACCTAAACTTTTAATTCCAAAATTAAATGTTACTTACGCACAAACTGTCAAAAACGGTTGAGATTGCGTCGCTATTCAAAATAGGATAGAGGGATTTCTATAGGTAGTGTCGCTTTTCCAGCTTGAAGAAATATTGAATCCTGTTGTGTTGTTAAATTCGCGATACGTCGCCGGCTATTTCGTGATAAACTTTTCTTAAACTTACGATAATTATTGTATTTGTAACATGAAGGAAACATTCCTTTTTAATTAAAAAGATAAATGTTACTTATGTAGAAAATTGCAAAAAGGTTGAGATTGCGTGCCGCTTCTAAAATGCAGGATATAGGGAATTCTGTAACAAGTGACTCTTTTCCTGCATGAAGGAATAATGAAATCTGTTATGTTCGTTATATGCGCAATAGGTCACCGGCTATTTCATGATAAACTTCTCTTACACTTATGGCAATTATCGTATTTGTAATGTGCAGAAAACCTAAATTTTTAATTTCAAAATTAAATGTTACTTACGCACAAACTCTCAAAAACGGTGTAGATTGCGTCCCTATTCAAAATAGGATAGAGGGATTTCTATAGGAAGTGTCGCTTTTCGAGCTTGAAGAAATATTGAAACCTGTTGTGTTCGTTAAATTCGCGATACGTCGCCGGCTATTTCGTGATAAACTTTTCTTACACTTACGATAATTATTGTATTTGTAATATGAAGGAAACATTATTTTTTTATTAAAAAGATAAATGTTACTTATGTAGAAACTGGCAAAATGGTTGAGATTGCGTGCCGCTTCTAAAATGCAGGATATAGGGAATTCTGTAACAAGTGACTCTTTTCCTGCATGAAGGAATAATGAAATCTGTTATGTTCGTTATATGCGTAATAGGTCACCAGCTATTTCATGATAAACTTCTCTTACACTTATGGCAATTATCGCATTTGTAATGTGCAGAAAACCTAAATTTTTAATTTATAAATTAAATGTTACTTACGCACAAACTCTCAAAAACGGTTGAGATTGCGTCCCTATTCAAAATAGGATAGAGGGATTTCTATAGGAAGTGTCGCTTTTCCAGCTTGAAGAAATATTGAATCCTGCTGTGTTCGTTAAATTCGCGACACGTCGCCGGCTATTTCGTGATAAACATTTCTTACACTTACGATAATTATTTTATTTGTAATATGAAGGAAACATTATTTTTTTATTAAGAAGATAAATGTTACTTATGTAGAAACTGGCAAAATGGTTGAGATTGCGTGCCGCTTCTAAAATTCAGGATATAGGGAATTCTGTAACAAGTGACTCTTTTCCTGCATGAAGGAATAATGAAATCTGTTATGTTCGTTATATGCGTAATAGGTCACCGGCTATTTCATGATAAACTTCTCTTACACTTATGGCAATTATC
Source organism: Maratus speciosus (assembly GCA_963932465.1). Classification (NCBI taxonomy): domain Eukaryota; kingdom Metazoa; phylum Arthropoda; class Arachnida; order Araneae; family Salticidae; genus Maratus; species Maratus speciosus. The sequence continues at coordinate 272,299,394 of OZ010794.1, forward strand.
GTATTTGTAATGTGCAGAAAACCTAAATTTTTAATTTCAAAATTAAATGTTACTTACGCACAAACTCTCAAAAACGGTTGAGATTGCGTCCCTATTCAAAATAGGATAGAGGGATTTCTATAGGAAGTGTCGCTTTTCGAGCTTGAAGAAATATTGAATCCTGCTGTGTTCGTTAAATTCGCGACACGTCGCCGGCTATTTCGTGATAAACATTTCTTACACTTACGATAATTATTTTATTTGTAATATGAAGGAAACATTATTTTTTTATTAAAAAGATAAATGTTACTTATGTAGAAACTGGCAAAATGGTTGAGATTGCGTGCCGCTTCTAAAATGCAGGATATAGGGAATTCTGTAACAAGTGACTCTTTTCCTGCATGAAGGAATAATGAAATCTGTTATGTTCGTTATATGCGCAATAGTTCACCGGTTATTTCATGATAAACTTCTCTTACACTTATGGCAATTATCGTATTTGTAATGTGAAGAAAAACTAAATTTTTAATTTCAAAATTAAATGTTATTTACGCACAAACTCTCAAAAACGGTGTAGATTGCGTCCCTATTCAAAATAGGATAGAGGGATTTCTATAGGAAGTGTCGCTTTTCCAGCTTGAAGAAATATTGAATCCTGTTGTGTTCGTTAAATTCGCGATACGTCGCCGGCTATTTAGTGATAAACTTTTCTTAGACTTACGATAATTATTGTATTTGTAATATGAAGGAAACATTATTTTTTTATTAAAAAGATAAATGTTACTTATGTAGAAACTGGCAAAATGGTTGAGATTGCGTGCCGCTTCTAAAATGCAGGATATAGGGAATTCTGTAACAAGTGACTCTTTTCCTGCATGAATCAATAATGAAATCTGTTATGTTCGTTATATGCGCAATAGGTCACCGGCTATTTCATGATAAACTTCTCTTACACTTATGGCAATTATCGCATTTGTAACGTGCAGAAAACCTAAATTTTTAATTTCAAAATTAAATGTTACTTACGCACAAACTCTCAAAAACGTTTGAGATTGCGTCCGTATTCAAAATAGGATAGAGGGATTTCTATAGGTAGTGTCGCTTTTCCAGCTTGAAGAAATATTGAATCCTGTTGTGTTCGTTAAATTCGCGATACGTCGCCGGCTATTTCGTGATAAACTTTTCTTACACTTACGATATTTATTGTATTTGTAATATGAAGGAAACATTATTTTTTTATTAAAAAGATAAATGTTACTTATGTTGAAACTGGCAAAATGGTTGAGATTGCGTGCCGCTTCTAAAATTCAGGATATAGGGAATTCTGTAACAAGTGACTCTTTTCCTGCATGAAGGAATAATGAAATCTGTTATGTTCGTTATATGCGTAATAGGTCACCAGCTATCTCATGATAAACTTCTCTTACACTTATGGCAATTATCGTATTTGTAATGTGCAGAAAACCTAAATTTTTAATTTCAAAATTAAATGTTACTTACGCACAAACTCTCAAAAACGGTGTAGATTGCGTCCCTATTCAAAATAGGATAGAGGGATTTCTATAGGAAGTGTCGCTTTTCCAGCTTGAAGAAATATTGAATCCTGTTGTGTTCGTTAAATTCGCGATACGTCGCCGGCTATTTCGTGATAAACTTTTCTTACACTTACGATAATTATTGCATTTGTAATATGAAGGAAACATTATTTTTTTATTAAAAAGATAAATGTTTCTTATGTAGAAACTGGCAAAATGGTTGAGATTGCGTGCCGCTTCTAAAATGCAGGATATAGGGAATTCTGTAACAAGTGACTCTTTTCCTGCATGAAGGAATAAAGAAATCTGTTATATTCGTTATATGCGCAGTAGTTCACCGGTTATTTCATGATAAACTTCTCTTACACTTATGGCAATTATCGTATTTGTAATGTGCAGAAAACCTAAACTTTTAATTCCAAAATTAAATGTTACTTACGCACAAACTGTCAAAAACGGTTGAGATTGCGTCGCTATTCAAAATAGGATAGAGGGATTTCTATAGGTAGTGTCGCTTTTCCAGCTTGAAGAAATATTGAATCCTGTTGTGTTGTTAAATTCGCGATACGTCGCCGGCTATTTCGTGATAAACTTTTCTTAAACTTACGATAATTATTGTATTTGTAACATGAAGGAAACATTCCTTTTTAATTAAAAAGATAAATGTTACTTATGTAGAAAATTGCAAAAAGGTTGAGATTGCGTGCCGCTTCTAAAATGCAGGATATAGGGAATTCTGTAACAAGTGACTCTTTTCCTGCATGAAGGAATAATGAAATCTGTTATGTTCGTTATATGCGCAATAGGTCACCGGCTATTTCATGATAAACTTCTCTTACACTTATGGCAATTATCGTATTTGTAATGTGCAGAAAACCTAAATTTTTAATTTCAAAATTAAATGTTACTTACGCACAAACTCTCAAAAACGGTGTAGATTGCGTCCCTATTCAAAATAGGATAGAGGGATTTCTATAGGAAGTGTCGCTTTTCCAGCTTGAAGAAATATTGAATCCTGTTGTGTTCGTTAAATTCGCGATACGTCGCCGGCTATTTCGTGATAAACTTTTCTTACACTTACGATAATTATTGCATTTGTAATATGAAGGAAACATTATTTTTTTATTAAAAAGATAAATGTTTCTTATGTAGAAACTGGCAAAATGGTTGAGATTGCGTGCCGCTTCTAAAATTCAGGATATAGGGAATTCTGTAACAAGTGACTCTTTTCCTGCATGAAGGAATAATGAAATCTGTTATGTTCGTTATATGCGTAATAGGTCACCTGCTATTTCATGATAAACTTCTCTTACACTTATGGCAATTATCGTATTTGTAATGTGCAGAAAACCTAAATTTTTAATTTCAAAATTAAATGTTACTTACGCACAAACTCTCAAAAACGGTTGAGATTGCGTCCCTATTCAAAATAGGATAGAGGGATTTCTATAGGAAGTGTCGCTTTTCCAGCTTGAAGAAATATTGAATCCTGTTGTGTTCGTTAAATTCGCGATACGTCGCCGGCTATTTCGTGATAAACATTTCTTACACTTACGATAATTATTTTATTTGTAATATGAAGGAAACATTATTTTTTTATTAAAAAGATAAATGTTACTTATGTAGAAACTGGCAAAATGGTTGAGATTGCGTGCCGCTTCTATAATGCAGGATATAGGGAATTCTGTAATAAGTGACTCTTTTACTGCATGAAGGAATAATGAAATCTGTTATGTTCGTTATATGCGCAATAGTTCACCGGTTATTTCATGATAAACTTCTCTTACACTTATGGCAATTATCGTATTTGTAATGTGCAGAAAACCTAAATTTTTAATTTCAAAATTAAATGTTACTTACGCACAAACTCTCAAAAACGGTGTAGATTGCGTCCCTATTCAAAATAGGATAGAGGGATTTCTATAGGAAGTGTCGCTTTTCGAGCTTGAAGAAATATTGAAACCTGTTGTGTTCGTTAAATTCGCGATACGTCGCCGGCTATTTCGTGATAAACTTTTCTTACACTTACGATAATTATTGTATTTGTAATATGAAGGAAACATTATTTTTTTATTAAAAAGATAAATGTTACTTATGTAGAAACTGGCAAAATGGTTGAGATTGCGTGCCGCTTCTAAAATGCAGGATATAGGGAATTCTGTAACAAGTGACTCTTTTCCTGCATGAAGGAATAATGAAATCTGTTATGTTCGTTATATGCGTAATAGGTCACCAGCTATTTCATGATAAACTTCTCTTACACTTATGGCAATTATCGCATTTGTAATGTGCAGAAAACCTAAATTTTTAATTTATAAATTAAATGTTACTTACGCACAAACTCTCAAAAACGGTTGAGATTGCGTCCCTATTCAAAATAGGATAGAGGGATTTCAATAGGAAGTGTCGCTTTTCCAGCTTGAAGAAATATTGAATCCTGCTGTGTTCGTTAAATTCGCGACACGTCGCCGGCTATTTCGTGATAAACATTTCTTACACTTACGATAATTATTTTATTTGTAATATGAAGGAAACATTATTTTTTTATTAAGAAGATAAATGTTACTTATGTAGAAACTGGCAAAATGGTTGAGATTGCGTGCCGCTTCTAAAATTCAGGATATAGGGAATTCTGTAACAAGTGACTCTTTTCCTGCATGAAGGAATAATGAAATCTGTTATGTTCGTTATATGCGTAATAGGTCACCGGCTATTTCATGATAAACTTCTCTTACACTTATGGCAATTATCGTATTTGTAATGTGCAGAAAACCTAAATTTTTAATTTCAAAATTAAATGTTACTTACGCACAAACTCTCAAAAACGGTTGAGATTGCGTCCCTATTCAAAATAGGATAGAGGGATTTCTATAGGAAGTGTCGCTTTTCCAGCTTGAAGAAATATTGAATCCTGCTGTGTTCGTTAAATTCGCGACACGTCGCCGGCTATTTCGTGATAAACATTTCTTACACTTACGATAATTATTTTATTTGTAATATGAAGGAAACATTATTTTTTTATTAAAAAGATAAATGTTACTTATGTAGAAACTGGCAAAATGGTTGAGATTGCGTGCCGCTTCTAAAATGCAGGATATAGGGAATTCTGTAACAAGTGACTCTTTTCCTGCATGAAGGAATAATGAAATCTGTTATGTTCGTTATATGCGCAATAGTTCACCGGTTATTTCATGATAAACTTCTCTTACACTTATGGCAATTATCGTATTTGTAATGTGCAGAAAACCTAAATTTTTAATTTCAAAATTAAATGTTATTTACGCACAAACTCTCAAAATCGGTGTAGATTGCGTCCCTATTCAAAATAGGATAGAGGGATTTCTATAGGAAGTGTCGCTTTTCCAGCTTGAAGAAATATTGAATCCTGTTGTGTTCGTTAAATTCGCGATACGTCGCCGGCTATTTCGTGATAAACTTTTCTTAGACTTACGATAATTATTGTATTTGTAATATGAAGGAAACATTATTTTTTTATTAAAAAGATAAATGTTACTTATGTAGAAACTGGCAAAATGGTTGAGATTGCGTGCCGCTTCTAAAATGCAGGATATAGGGAATTCTGTAACAAGTGACTCTTTTCCTGCATGAAGGAATAATGAAATCTGTTATGTTCGTTATATGCGCAATAGGTCACCGGCTATTTCATGATAAACTTCTCTTACACTTATGGCAATTATCGCATTTGTAATGTGCAGAAACCTAAATTTTTAATTTCAAAATTAAATGTTACTTACGCACAAACTCTCAAAAACGGTTGAGATTGCGTCCGTATTCAAAATAGGATAGAGGGATTTCTATAGGTAGTGTCGCTTTTCCAGCTTGAAGAAATATTGAATCCTGTTGTGTTCGTTAAATTCGCGATACGTCGCCGGCTATTTCGTGATAAACTTTTCTTACACTTACGATATTTATTGTAGTTGTAATATGAAGGAAACATTATTTTTTTATTAAAAAGATAAATGTTTCTTATGTAGAAACTGGCAAAATGGTTGAGATTGCGTGCCGCTTCTAAAATTCAGGATATAGGGAATTCTGTAACAAGTGACTCTTTTCCTGCATGAAGGAATAATGAAATCTGTTATGTTCGTTATATGCGTAATAGGTCACCTGCTATTTCATGATAAACTTCTCTTACACCTATGGCAATTATCGTATTTGTAATGTGCAGAAAACCTAAATTTTTAATTTCAAAATTAAATGTTACTTACGCACAAACTCTCAAAAACGGTTGAGATTGCGTGCCTATTCAAAATAGGATAGAGGGATTTCAATAGGAAGTGTCGCTTTTCCAGCTTGAAGAAATATTGAATCCTGTTGTGTTCGTTAAATTCGCGATACGTCGCCGGCTATTTCGTGATAAACATTTCTTACACTTACGATAATTATTTTATTTGTAATATGAAGGAAACATTATTTTTTTATTAAAAAGATAAATGTTACTTATGTAGAAACTGGCAAAATGGTTGAGATTGCGTGCCGCTTCTATAATGCAGGATATAGGGAATTCTGTAATAAGTGACTCTTTTACTGCATGAAGGAATAATGAAATCTGTTATGTTCGTTATATGCGCAATAGTTCACCGGTTATTTCATGATAAACTTCTCTTACACTTATGGCAATTATCGTATTTGTAATGTGCAGAAAACCTAAATTTTTAATTTCAAAATTAAATGTTACTTACGCACAAACTCTCAAAAACGGTGTAGATTGCGTCCCTATTCAAAATAGGATAGAGGGATTTCTATAGGAAGTGTCGCTTTTCGAGCTTGAAGAAATATTAAATCCTGTTGTGTTCGTTAAATTCGCGATACGTCGCCGGCTATTTCGTGATAAACTTTTCTTACACTTACGATAATTATTGTATTTGTAATATGAAGGAAACATTATTTTTTTATTAAAAAGATAAATGTTACTTATGTAGAAACTGGCAAAATGGTTGAGATTGCGTGCCGCTTCTAAAATGCAGGATATAGGGAATTCTGTAACAAGTGACTCTTTTCCTGCATGAAGGAATAATGAAATCTGTTATGTTCGTTATATGCGTAATAGGTCACCAGCTATTTCATGATAAACTTCTCTTACACTTATGGCAATTATCGCATTTGTAATGTGCAGAAAACCTAAATTTTTAATTTATAAATTAAATGTTACTTACGCACAAACTCTCAAAAACGGTTGAGATTGCGTCCCTATTCAAAATAGGATAGAGGGATTTCTATAGGAAGTGTCGCTTTTCCAGCTTGAAGAAATATTGAATCCTGCTGTGTTCGTTAAATTCGCGATACGTCGCCGGCTATTTCGTGATAAACTTTTCTTAAACTTACGATAATTATTGTATTTGTAACATGAAGGAAACATTCCTTTTTAATTAAAAAGATAAATGTTACTTATGTAGAAAATTACAAAAAGGTTGAGATTGCGTGCCGCTTCTAAAATGCAGGATATAGGGAATTCTGTAACAAGTGACTCTTTTCCTGCATGAAGGAATAATGAAATCTGTTATGTTCGTTATATGCGCAATAGGTCACCGGCTATTTCATGATAAACTTCTCTTACACTTATGGCAATTATCGTATTTGTAATGTGCAGAAAACCTAAATTTTTAATTCCAAAATTAAATGTTACTTACGCACAAACTCTCAAAAACTGTTGAGATTGCGTCCCTATTCAAAATAGGATAGAGGGATTTCTATAGGAAGTGTCGCTTTTCCAGCTTGAAGAAATATTGAATCCTGTTGTGTTCGTTAAATTCGCGATACGTCGCCGGCTATTTCGTGATAAACTTTTCTTACACTTACGATAATTATTGTATTTGTAATATGAAGGAAACATTATTTTTTTATTAAAAAGATAAATGTTACTTATGTAGAAACTGGCAAAATGGTTGAGATTGCGTGCCGCTTCTAAAATGCAGGATATAGGGAATTCTGTAACAAGTGACTCTTTTCCTGCATGAAGGAATAATGAAATCTGTTATATTCGTTATAGGCGCAGTAGTTCACCGGTTATTTCATGATAAACTTCTCTTACACTTATGGCAATTATCGTATTTGTAATGTGCAGAAAACCTAAAATTTAATTCCAAAATTAAATGTTACTTACGCACAAACTGTCAAAAACGGTTGAGATTGCGTCGCTATTCAAAAGAGGATAGAGGGATTTCTATAGGTAGTGTCGCTCTTCCAGCTTGAAGAAATATTGAATCCTGTTGTGTTGTTAAATTCGCGATACGTCGCCGGCTATTTCGTGATAAACTTTTCTTAAACTTACGATAATTATTGTATTTGTAACATGAAGGAAACATTCCTTTTTAATTAAAAAGATAAATGTTACTTATGTAGAAACTGGCAAAATGGTTGAGATTGCGTGCCGCTTCTAAAATTCAGGATATAGGGAATTCTGTAACAAGTGACTCTTTTCCTGCATAAAGGAATAATGAATCCTGTTGTGTTCATTATATGCGTAATAGGTCACCGGCTATTTCATGATAAACTTCTCTTACACTTATGGCAATTATCGTATTTATAATGTGCAGAAAACCTAAATTTTTAATTTCAAAATTAAATGTTACTTACGCACAAACTCTCAAAAACGGTTGAGATTGCGTCCGTATTCAAAATAGGATAGAGGGATTTCTATAGGAAGTGTCGCTTTTCCAGCTTGAAGAAATATTGAATCCTGCTGTGTTCGTTAAATTCGCGACACGTCGCCGGCTATTTCGTGATAAACATTTCTTACACTTACGATAATTATTTTATTTGTAATATGAAGGAAACATTATTTTTTTATTAAAAAGATAAATGTTACTTATGTAGAAACTGGCAAAATGGTTGAGATTGCGTGCCGCTTCTAAAATGCAGGATATAGGGAATTCTGTAACAAGTGACTCTTTTCCTGCATGAAGGAATAATGAAATCTGTTATGTTCGTTATATGCGCAATAGTTCACCGGTTATTTCATGATAAACTTCTCTTACACTTATGGCAATTATCGTATTTGTAATGTGCAGAAAACCTAAATTTTTAATTTCAAAATTAAATGTTACTTACGCACAAACTCTCAAAAACGGTTGAGATTGCGTCGCTATTCAAAATAGGATAGAGGGATTTCTATAGGAAGTGTCGCTTTTCCAGCTTGAAGAAATATTGAATCCTGTTGTGTTGTTAAATTCGCGATACGTCGCCGGCATTTCGTGATAAACTTTTCTTACACTTACGATAATTATTGTATTTGTAACATGAAGGAAACATTCCTTTTTAATTAAAAAGATAAATGTAGAAACTGGCAAAATGGTTGAGATTGCGTGCCGCTTCTAAAATGCAGGATATAGGGAATTCTGTAACAAGTGACTCTTTTCCTGCATGAAGGAATAAAGAAATCTGTTATATTCGTTATATGCGCAGTAGTTCACTGGTTATTTCATGATAAACTTCTCTTACACTTATGGCAATTATCGTATTTGTAATGTGCAGAAAACCTAAACTTTTAATTCCAAAATTAAATGTTACTTACGCACAAACTGTCAAAAACGGTTGAGATTGCGTCGCTATTCAAAATAGGATAGAGGGATTTCTATAGGTAGTGTCGCTTTTCCAGCTTGAAGAAATATTGAATCCTGTTGTGTTGTTAAATTCGCGATACGTCGCCGGCTATTTCGTGATAAACTTTTCTTAAACTTACGATAATTATTGTATTTGTAACATGAAGGAAACATTCCTTTTTAATTAAAAAGATAAATGTTACTTATGTAGAAAATTGCAAAAAGGTTGAGATTGCGTGCCGCTTCTAAAATGCAGGATATAGGGAATTCTGTAACAAGTGACTCTTTTCCTGCATGAAGGAATAATGAAATCTGTTATGTTCGTTATATGCGCAATAGTTCACCGGTTATTTCATGATAAACTTCTCTTACACTTATGGCAATTATCGTATTTGTAATGTGCAGAAAACCTAAATTTTTAATTTCAAAATTAAATGTTACTTACGCACAAACTCTCAAAAACGGTGTAGATTGCGTCCCTATTCAAAATAGGATAGAGGGATTTCTATAGGAAGTGTCGCTTTTCGAGCTTGAAGAAATATTAAATCCTGTTGTGTTCGTTAAATTCGCGATACGTCGCCGGCTATTTCGTGATAAACTTTTCTTACACTTACGATAATTATTGTATTTGTAATATGAAGGAAACATTATTTTTTTATTAAAAAGATAAATGTTACTTATGTAGAAACTGGCAAAATGGTTGAGATTGCGTGCCGCTTCTAAAATGCAGGATATAGGGAATTCTGTAACAAGTGACTCTTTTCCTGCATGAAGGAATAATGAAATCTGTTATGTTCGTTATATGCGTAATAGGTCACCAGCTATTTCATGATAAACTTCTCTTACACTTATGGCAATTATCGCATTTGTAATGTGCAGAAAACCTAAATTTTTAATTTATAAATTAAATGTTACTTACGCACAAACTCTCAAAAACGGTTGAGATTGCGTCCCTATTCAAAATAGGATAGAGGGATTTCTATAGGAAGTGTCGCTTTTCCAGCTTGAAGAAATATTGAATCCTGCTGTGTTCGTTAAATTCGCGATACGTCGCCGGCTATTTCGTGATAAACTTTTCTTAAACTTACGATAATTATTGTATTTGTAACATGAAGGAAACATTCCTTTTTAATTAAAAAGATAAATGTTACTTATGTAGAAAATTACAAAAAGGTTGAGATTGCGTGCCGCTTCTAAAATGCAGGATATAGGGAATTCTGTAACAAGTGACTCTTTTCCTGCATGAAGGAATAATGAAATCTGTTATGTTCGTTATATGCGCAATAGGTCACCGGCTATTTCATGATAAACTTCTCTTACACTTATGGCAATTATCGTATTTGTAATGTGCAGAAAACCTAAATTTTTAATTCCAAAATTAAATGTTACTTACGCACAAACTCTCAAAAACTGTTGAGATTGCGTCCCTATTCAAAATAGGATAGAGGGATTTCTATAGGAAGTGTCGCTTTTCCAGCTTGAAGAAATATTGAATCCTGTTGTGTTCGTTAAATTCGCGATACGTCGCCGGCTATTTCGTGATAAACTTTTCTTACACTTACGATAATTATTGTATTTGTAATATGAAGGAAACATTATTTTTTTATTAAAAAGATAAATGTTACTTATGTAGAAACTGGCAAAATGGTTGAGATTGCGTGCCGCTTCTAAAATGCAGGATATAGGGAATTCTGTAACAAGTGACTCTTTTCCTGCATGAAGGAATAATGAAATCTGTTATATTCGTTATAGGCGCAGTAGTTCACCGGTTATTTCATGATAAACTTCTCTTACACTTATGGCAATTATCGTATTTGTAATGTGCAGAAAACCTAAAATTTAATTCCAAAATTAAATGTTACTTACGCACAAACTGTCAAAAACGGTTGAGATTGCGTCGCTATTCAAAAGAGGATAGAGGGATTTCTATAGGTAGTGTCGCTCTTCCAGCTTGAAGAAATATTGAATCCTGTTGTGTTGTTAAATTCGCGATACGTCGCCGGCTATTTCGTGATAAACTTTTCTTAAACTTACGATAATTATTGTATTTGTAACATGAAGGAAACATTCCTTTTTAATTAAAAAGATAAATGTTACTTATGTAGAAACTGGCAAAATGGTTGAGATTGCGTGCCGCTTCTAAAATTCAGGATATAGGGAATTCTGTAACAAGTGACTCTTTTCCTGCATAAAGGAATAATGAATCCTGTTGTGTTCATTATATGCGTAATAGGTCACCGGCTATTTCATGATAAACTTCTCTTACACTTATGGCAATTATCGTATTTATAATGTGCAGAAAACCTAAATTTTTAATTTCAAAATTAAATGTTACTTACGCACAAACTCTCAAAAACGGTTGAGATTGCGTCCGTATTCAAAATAGGATAGAGGGATTTCTATAGGAAGTGTCGCTTTTCCAGCTTGAAGAAATATTGAATCCTGCTGTGTTCGTTAAATTCGCGACACGTCGCCGGCTATTTCGTGATAAACATTTCTTACACTTACGATAATTATTTTATTTGTAATATGAAGGAAACATTATTTTTTTATTAAAAAGATAAATGTTACTTATGTAGAAACTGGCAAAATGGTTGAGATTGCGTGCCGCTTCTAAAATGCAGGATATAGGGAATTCTGTAACAAGTGACTCTTTTCCTGCATGAAGGAATAATGAAATCTGTTATGTTCGTTATATGCGCAATAGTTCACCGGTTATTTCATGATAAACTTCTCTTACACTTATGGCAATTATCGTATTTGTAATGTGCAGAAAACCTAAATTTTTAATTTCAAAATTAAATGTTACTTACGCACAAACTCTCAAAAACGGTTGAGATTGCGTCGCTATTCAAAATAGGATAGAGGGATTTCTATAGGAAGTGTCGCTTTTCCAGCTTGAAGAAATATTGAATCCTGTTGTGTTGTTAAATTCGCGATACGTCGCCGGCATTTCGTGATAAACTTTTCTTACACTTACGATAATTATTGTATTTGTAACATGAAGGAAACATTCCTTTTTAATTAAAAAGATAAATGTAGAAACTGGCAAAATGGTTGAGATTGCGTGCCGCTTCTAAAATGCAGGATATAGGGAATTCTGTAACAAGTGACTCTTTTCCTGCATGAAGGAATAAAGAAATCTGTTATATTCGTTATATGCGCAGTAGTTCACTGGTTATTTCATGATAAACTTCTCTTACACTTATGGCAATTATCGTATTTGTAATGTGCAGAAAACCTAAACTTTTAATTCCAAAATTAAATGTTACTTACGCACAAACTGTCAAAAACGGTTGAGATTGCGTCGCTATTCAAAATAGGATAGAGGGATTTCTATAGGTAGTGTCGCTTTTCCAGCTTGAAGAAATATTGAATCCTGTTGTGTTGTTAAATTCGCGATACGTCGCCGGCTATTTCGTGATAAACTTTTCTTAAACTTACGATAATTATTGTATTTGTAACATGAAGGAAACATTCCTTTTTAATTAAAAAGATAAATGTTACTTATGTAGAAAATTGCAAAAAGGTTGAGATTGCGTGCCGCTTCTAAAATGCAGGATATAGGGAATTCTGTAACAAGTGACTCTTTTCCTGCATGAAGGAATAATGAAATCTGTTATGTTCGTTATATGCGCAATAGGTCACCGGCTATTTCATGATAAACTTCTCTTACACTTATGGCAATTATCGTATTTGTAATGTGCAGAAAACCTAAATTTTTAATTCCAAAATTAAATGTTACTTACGCACAAACTCTCAAAAACGGTTGAGATTGCGTCCCTATTCAAAATAGGATAGAGGGATTTCTATAGGAAGTGTCGCTTTTCCAGCTTGAAGAAATATTGAATCCTGTTGTGTTCGTTAAATTCGCGATACGTCGCCGGCTATTTCGTGATAAACTTTTCTTACACTTACGATAATTATTGTATTTGTAATATGAAGGAAACATTATTTTTTTATTAAAAAGATAAATGTTACTTATGTAGAAACTGGCAAAATGGTTGAGATTGCGTGCCGCTTCTAAAATGCAGGATATAGGGAATTCTGTAACAAGTGACTCTTTTCCTGCATGAAGGAATAATGAAATCTGTTATGTTCGTTATATGCGCAATAGCTCACCGGCTATTTCATGATAAACTTCTCTTACACTTATGGCAATTATCGTATTTGTAATGTGCAGAAAACCTAAATTTTTAATTTCAAAATTAAATGTTACTTACGCACAAACTCTCAAAAACGGTTGAGATTTCGTCGCTATTCAAAATAGGATAGAGGGATTTCTATAGGAAGTGTCGCTTTTCCAGCTTGAAGAAATATTGAATCCTGTTGTGTTGTTAAATTCGCCATACGTCGCCGGCATTTCGTGATAAACTTTTCTTACACTTACGATAATTATTGTATTTGTAACATGAAGGAAACATTCCTTTTTAATTAAAAAGATAAATGTAGAAACTGGCAAAATGGTTGAGATTGCGTGCCGCTTCTAAAATGCAGGATATAGGGAATTCTGTAACAAGTGACTATTTTCCTGCATGAAGGAATAATGAAATCTGTTATATTCGTTATATGCGCAGTAGTTCACCGGTTATTTCATGATAAACTTCTCTTACACTTATGGCAGTTATCGTATTTGTAATGTGCAGAAAACCTAAAATTTAATTCCAAAATTAAATGTTACTTACGCACAAACTGTCAAAAACGGTTGAGATTGCGTCGCTATTCAAAATAGGATAGAGGGATTTCTATAGGTAGTGTCGCTTTTCCAGCTTGAAGAAATATTGAATCCTGTTGTGTTGTTAAATTCGCGATAAGTCGCCGGCTATTTCGTGATAAACTTTTCTTAAACTTACGATAATTATTGTATTTGTAACATGAAGGAAACATTCCTTTTTAATTAAAAAGATAAATGTTACTTATGTAGAAAATTGCAAAAAGGTTGAGATTGCGTGCCGCTTCTAAAATGCAGGATATAGGGATTTCTGTAACAGGTGACTCTTTTCCTGCATGAAGGAATAATGAAATCTGTTATGTTCGTTATATGCGCAATAGGTCACCGGCTATTTCATGATAAACTTCTCTTACACGTATGGTAATTATCGCATTTGTAATGTGCAGAAAACCTAAATTTTTAATTTCAAAATTAAATGTTACTTACGCACAAACTCTCAAAAACGGTTGAGATTGCGTCCCTATTCAAAATAGGATAGAGGGATTTCTATAGGAAGTGTCGCTTTTCCAGCTTGAAGAAATATTGAATCCTGCTGTGTTCGTTAAATTCGCGACACGTCGCCGGCTATTTCGTGATAAACATTTCTTACACTTACGATAATTATTGTATTTGTAATATGAAGGAAACATTATTTTTTTATTAAAAAGATAAATGTTACTTATGTAGAAACTGGCAAAATGGTTGAGATTGCGTGCCGCTTCTAAAATGCAGGATATAGGGAATTCTGCAACAAGTGACTCTTTTCCTGCATGAAGGAATAATGAAATCTGTTATGTTCGTTATATGCGCAGTAGTTCACCGGTTATTTCATGATAAACTTCTCTTACACTTATGGCAATTATCGTATTTGTAATGTGCAGAAAACATAAACTTTTAATTCCAAAATTAAATGTTACTTACGCACAAACTGTCAAAAACGGTTGAGATTGCGTCGCTATTCAAAATAGGATAGAGGGATTTCTATAGGTAGTGTCGCTTTTCCAGCTTGAAGAAATATTGAATCCTGTTGTGTAGTTAAATTCGCGATACGTCGCCGGCTATTTCGTGATAAACTTTTCTTAAACTTACGATAATTATTGTATTTGTACATGAAGGAAACATTCCTTTTTAATTAAAAAGATAAATGTTACTTATGTAGAAAATTGCAAAAAGGTTGAGATTGCGTGCCGCTTCTAAAATGCAGAATATAGGGAATTCTGTAACAAGTGACACTTTTCCTGCATGAAGGAATAATGAAATCTGTTATGTTCGTTATATGCGCAATAGGTCACCGGCTATTTCATGATAAACTTCTCTTACACTTACGGCAATTATCGTATTTGTAATGTGCAGAAAACCTAAATTTTTAATTCCAAAATTAAATGTTACTTACGCACAAACTCTCAAAAACGGTTGAGATTGCGTCCCTATTCAAAATAGGATAGAGGGATTTCTATAGGAAGTGTCGCTTTTCCAGCTTGAAGAAATATTGAATCCTGTTGTGTTCGTTAAATTCGCGATACGTCGCCGGCTATTTCGTGATAAACTTTTCTTACACTTACGATAATTATTGTATTTGTAATATGAAGGAAACATTATTTTTTTATTAAAAAGATAAATGTTACGTATGTAGAAACTGGCAAAATGGTTGAGATTGCGTGCCGCTTCTAAAATGCAGGATATAGGGAATTCTGTAACAAGTGACTCTTTTCCTGCATGAAGGAATAATGAAATCTGTTATGTTCGTTATATGCGCAATAGGTCACCGGCAATTAATGATAAACTTCTCTTACACTTATGGCAATTATCGCATTTGTAATGTGCAGAAAACCTAAATTTTTAATTTCAAAATTAAATGTTACTTACGCACAAACTCTCAAAAACGGTTGAGATTGCGTCCCTATTCAAAATAGGATAGAGGGATTTCTATAGGTAGTGTCGCTTTTCCAGCTTGAAGAAATATTGAATCCTGTTGTGTTCGTTAAATTCGCGATACGTCGCCGGCTATTTCGTGATAAACTTTTCTTACACTTACGATATTTATTGTATTTGTAATATGAAGGAAACATTATTTTTTTATTAAAAAGATAAATGTTACTTATGTAGAAACTGGCAAAATGGTTGAGATTGCGTGCCGCTTCTAAAATTCAGGATATAGGGAATTCTGTAACAAGTGACTCTTTTCCTGCATGAAGGAATAATGAAATCTGTTATGTTCGTTATATGCGTAATAGGTCACCGGCTATTTCATGATAAACTTCTCTTACACTTATGGCAATTATCGTATTTGTAATGTGCAGAAAACCTAAATTTTTAATTTCAAAATTAAATGTTACTTACGCACAAACTCTCAAAAACGGTTGAGATTGCGTCCCTATTCAAAATAGGATAGAGGGATTTCTATAGGAAGTGTCGCTTTTCCAGCTTGAAGAAATATTGAATCCTGCTGTGTTCGTTAAATTCGCGACACGTCGCCGGCTATTTCGTGATAAACATTTCTTACACTTACGATAATTATTGTATTTGTAATATGAAGGAAACATTATTTTTTTATTAAAAAGATAAATGTTACTTATGTAGAAACTGGCAAAATGGTTGAGATTGCGTGCCGCTTCTAAAATGCAGGATATAGGGAATTCTGTAACAAGTGACTCTTTTCCTGCATGAAGGAATAATGAAATCTGTTATGTTCGTTATATGCGCAGTAGTTCACCGGTTATTTCATGATAAACTTCTCTTACACTTATGGCAATTATCGTATTTGTAATGTGCAGAAAACATAAACTTTTAATTCCAAAATTAAATGTTACTTACGCACAAACTGTCAAAAACGGTTGAGATTGCGTCGCTATTCAAAATAGGATAGAGGGATTTCTATAGGTAGTGTCGCTTTTCCAGCTTGAAGAAATATTGAATCCTGTTGTGTTGTTAAATTCGCGATACGTCGCCGGCTATTTCGTGATAAACTTTTCTTAAACTTACGATAATTATTGTATTTGTAACATGAAGGAAACATTCCTTTTTAATTAAAAAGATAAATGTTACTTATGTAGAAAATTGCAAAAAGGTTGAGATAGCGTGCCGCTTCTAAAATGCAGGATATAGGGAATTCTGTAACAAGTGACTCTTTTCCTGCATGAAGGAATAATGAAATCTGTTATGTTCGTTATATGCGCAATAGGTCACCGGCTATTTCATGATAAACTTCTCTTACATTTATGGCAATTATCGTATTTGTAATGTGCAGAAAACCTAAATTTTTAATTCCAAAATTAAATGTTGCTTACGCACAAACTCTCAAAAACGGTTGAGATTGCGTCCCTATTCAAAATAGGATAGAGGGATTTCTATAGGAAGTGTCGCTTTTCCAGCTTGAAGAAATATTGAATCCTGTTGTGTTCGTTAAATTCGCGATACGTCGCCGGCTATTTCGTGATAAACTTTTCTTACACTTACGATAATTATTGTATTTGTAATATGAAGGAAACATTATTTTTTTATTAAAAAGATAAATGTTACTTATGTAGAAACTGGCAAAATGGTTGAGATTGCGTGCCGCTTCTAAAATGCAGGATATAGGGAATTCTGTAACAAGTGACTCTTTTCCTGCATGAAGGAATAATGAAATCTGTTATGTTCGTTATATGCGCATCAGGTCACCGGCTATTTCATGATAAACTTCTCTTACACTTATGGCAATTATCGCATTTGTAATGTGCAGAAAACCTAAATTTTTAATTTCAAAATTAAATGTTACTTACGCACAAACTCTCAAAAACGGTTGAGATTGCGTCCCTATTCAAAATAGGATAGAGGGATTTCTATAGGTAGTGTCGCTTTTCCAGCTTGAAGAAATATTGAATCCTGTTGTGTTCGTTAAATTCGCGATACGTCGCCGGCTATTTCGTGATAAACATTTCTTACACTTACGATAATTATTGTATTTGTAATATGAAGGAAACATTATTTTTTTATTAAAAAGATAAATGTTACTTATGTAGAAACTGGCAAAATGGTTGAGATTGCGTGCCGCTTCTAAAATGCAGGATATAGGGAATTCTGTAACAAGTGACTCTTTTCCTGCATGAAGGAATAATGAAATCTGTTATGTTCGTTATATGCGCAGTAGTTCACCGGTTATTTCATGATAAACTTCTCTTACACTTATGGCAATTATCGTATTTGTAATGTGCAGAAAACATAAACTTTTAATTCCAAAATTAAATGTTACTTACGCACAAACTGTCAAAAACGGTTGAGATTGCGTCGCTATTCAAAATAGGATAGAGGGATTTCTATAGGTAGTGTCGCTTTTCCAGCTTGAAGAAATATTGAATCCTGTTGTGTTGTTAAATTCGCGATACGTCGCCGGCTATTTCGTGATAAACTTTTCTTAAACTTACGATAATTATTGTATTTGTAACATGAAGGAAACATTCCTTTTTTATTAAAAAGATAAATGTTACTTATGTAGAAACTGGCAAAATGGTTGAGATTGCGTGCCGCTTCTAAAATTCAGGATATAGGTAATTCTGTAACAAGTGACTCTTTTCCTGCATGAAGGAATAATGAAATCTGTTATGTTCGTTATATGCGTAATAGGTCACCAGCTATTTCATGATAAACTTCTCTTACACTTATGGCAATTATCGTATTTGTAATGTGCAGAAAACCTAAATTTCTAATTTCAAAATTAAATGTTACTTACGCACAAACTCTCAAAAACGGTTGAGATTGCGTCCCTATTCAAAATAGGATAGAGGGATTTCTATAGGTAGTGTCGCTTTTCCAGCTTGAAGAAATATTGAATCCTGTTGTGTTCGTTAAATTCGCGATACGTCGCCGGCTATTTCGTGATAAACTTTTCTTACACTTACGATATTTATTGTATTTGTAATATGAAGGAAACATTATTTTTTTTATTAAAAAGATAAATGTTACTTATGTAGAAACTGGCAAAATGGTTGAGATTGCGTGCCGCTTCTAAAATTCATTATATAGGGAATTCTGTAACAAGTTACTCTTTTCCTGCACGAAGGAATAATGAAATCTGTTATGTTCGTTATATGCGTAATAGGTCACCGGCTATTTCATGATAAACTTCTCTTACACTTATGGCAATTATCGTATTTGTAATGTGCAGAAAACCTAATTTTTTAATTTCAAAATTAAATGTTACTTACGCACAAACTCTCAAAAACGGTTGAGATTGCGTCCCTATTCAAAATAGGATAGAGGGATTTCTATAGGAAGTGTCGCTTTTCCAGCTTGAAGAAATATTGAATCCTGCTGTGTTCGTTAAATTCGCGACACGTCGCCGGCTATTTCGTGATAAACATTTCTTACACTTACGATAATTATTTTATTTGTAATATGAAGAAAACATTATTTTTTTATTAAAAAGATAAATGTTACTTATGTAGAAACTGGCAAAATGGTTGAGATTGCGTGCCGCTTCTAAAATTCAGGATATAGGGAATTCTGTAACAAGTGACTCTTTTCCTGCATGAAGGAATAATGAAATCTGTTATGTTCGTTATATGCGTAATAGGTCACCGGCTATTTCATGATAAACTTCTCTTACACTTATGGCAATTATCGTATTTATAATGTGCAGAAAACCTAAATTTTTAATTTCAAAATTAAATGTTACTTACGCACAAACTCTCAATAACGGTTGAGATTGCGTCCCTATTCAAAATAGGATAGAGGGATTTCTATAGTAAGTGTCGCTTTTCCAGCTTGAAGAAATATTGAATCCTGCTGTGTTCGTTAAATTCGCGACACGTCGCCGGCTATTTCGTGATAAACATTTCTTACACTTACGATAATTATTTTATTTGTAATATGAAGGAAACATTATTTTTTTATTAAAAAGATAAATGTTACTTATGTAGAAACTGGCAAAATGGTTGAGATGGCGTGCCGCTTCCAAAATGCAGGATATAGGGAATTCTGTAACAAGTGACTCTTTTCCTGCATGAAGGAATAATGAAATCTGTTATGTTCGTTATATGCGCAATAGTTCACCGGTTATTTCATGATAAACTTCTCTTACACTTATGGCAATTATCGTATTTGAAATGTGCAGAAAACCTAAATTTTTAATTTCAAAATTAAATGTTACTTACGCACAAACTCTCAAAAATGGTTGAGATTGCGTCGCTATTCAAAATAGGATAGAGGGATTTCTATAGGAAGTGTCGCTTTTCCAGCTTGAAGAAATATTGAATCCTGTTGTGTTGTTAAATTCGCGATACGTCGCCGGCATTTCGTGATAAACTTTTCTTACACTTACGATAATTATTGTATTTGTAACATGAAGGAAACATTCCTTTTTAATTAAAAAGATAAATGTTACTTATGTAGAAACTGGCAAAATGGTTGAGATTGCGTGCCGCTTCAAAAATGCAGGATATAGGGAATTCTGTAACAAGTGACACTTTTCCTGCATGAAGGAATAATGAAATCTGTTATGTTCGTTATATGCGCAGTAGTTCACCGGTTATTTCATGATAAACTTCTCTTACACTTATGGCAATTATCGTATTTGTAATGTGCAGAAAACCTAAACTTTTAATTCCAAAATTAAATGTTACTTACGCACAAACTGTCAAAAACGGTTGAGATTGCGTCGCTATTCAAAATAGGATAGAGGGATTTCTATAGGTAGTGTCGCTTTTCCAGCTTGAAGAAATATTGAATCCTGTTGTGTTGTTAAATTCGCGATACGTCGCCGGCTATTTCGTGATAAACTTTTCTTAAACTTACGATAATTATTGTATTTGTAACATGAAGGAAACATTCCTTTTTAATTAAAAAGATAAATGTTACTTATGTAGAAAATTGTAAAAAGGTTGAGATTGCGTGCCGCTTCTAAAATGCAGGATATAGGGAATTCTGTAACAAGTGACTCTTTTCCTGCATGAAGGAATAATGAAATCTGTTATGTTCGTTATATGCGCAATAGTTCACCGGTTATTTCATGATAAACTTCTCTTACACTTATGGCAATTATCGTATTTGTAATGTGCAGAAAACCTAAATTTTTAATTTCAAAATTAAATGTTACTTACGCACAAACTCTCAAAAACGGTGTAGATTGCGTCCCTATTCAAAATAGGATAGAGGGATTTCTATAGGAAGTGTCGCTTTTCGTGCTTGAAGAAATATTGAATCCTGTTGTGTTCGTTAAATTCGCGATACGTCGCCGGCTATTTCGTGATAAACTTTTCTTACACTTACGATAATTATTGTATTTGTAATATGAAGGAAACAATATTTTTTTATTAAAAAGATAAATGTTACTTATGTAGAAACTGGCAAAATGGTTGAGATTGCGTGCCGCTTCTAAAATGCAGGATATAGGGAATTCTGTAACAAGTGACTCTTTTCCTGCATGAAGGAATAATGAAATCTGTTATGTTCGTTATATGCGCAATAGGTCACCGGCTATTTCATGATAAACTTCTCTTACACTTATGGCAATTATCGTATTTGTAATGTGCAGAAAACCTAAATTTTTAATTTCAAAATTAAATGTTACTTACGCACAAACTCTCAAAAACGGTGTAGATTGCGTCCCTATTCAAAATAGGATAGAGGGATTTCTATAGGAAGTGTCGCTTTTCGAGCTTGAAGAAATATTGAATCCTGTTGTGTTCGTTAAATTCGCGATACGTCGCCGGCTATTTCGTGATAAACTTTTCTTACACTTACGATAATTATTCTTTTTGTAATATGATGGAAACATTATTTTTTTATTAAAAAGATAAATGTTACTTATGTACAAACTGGCAAAATGGTTGAGATTGCGTGCCGCTTCTAAAATGCAGGATATAGGGAATTCTGTAACAAGTGACTCTTTTCCTGCATGAAGGAATAATGAAATCTGTTATGTTCGTTATATGCGCAATAGGTCACCGGCTATTTCATGATAAACTTCTCTTACACTTATGGCAATTATCGTATTTGTAATGTGCAGAAAACCTAAATTTTTAATTTCAAAATTAAATGTTACTTACGCACAAACTCTCAAAAACGGTGTAGATTGCGTCGCTATTCAAAATAGGATAGAGAGATTTCTATAGGAAGTGTCGCTTTTCCAGCTTGAAGAAATATTGAATCATGTTGTGTTCGTTAAATTCGCGATACGTCGCCGGCTATTTCGTGATAAACTTTTCTTACACTTACGATAATTATTGTATTTGTAATATGATGGAAACATTATTTTTTTATTAAAAAGATAAATGTTACTTATGTAGAAACTGGCAAAATGGTTGAGATTGCGTGCCGCTTCTAAAATGCAGGACATAGGGAATACTGTAACAAGTGACTCTTTTCCTGCATGAAGGAATAATGAAATCTGTTATGTTCGTTATATGCGCAATAGGTCACCGGCTATTTCATGATAAACTTCTCTTACACTTATGGCAATTATCGCATTTGTAATGTGCAGAAAACCTAAATTTTTAATTTCAAAATTAAATGTTACTTACGCACAAACTCTCAAAAACGGTTGAGATTGCGTCCCTATTCAAAATAGGATAGAGGGATTTCTATAGGTAGTGTCGCTTTTCCAGCTTGAAGAAATATTGAATCCTGTTGTGTTCGTTAAATTCTTGATACGTCGCCGGCTATTTCGTGATAAACTTTTCTTACACTTACGATATTTATTGTATTTGTAATATGAAGGAAACATTATTTTTTTATTAAAAAGATAAATGTTACTTATGTAGAAACTGGCAAAATGGTTGAGATTGCGTGCCGCTTCTAAAATTCAGGATATAGGGAATTCTGTAACAAGTGACTCTTTTCCTGCATGAAGGAATAATGAAATCTGTTATGTTCGTTATATGCGTAATAGGTCACCGGCTATTTCATGATAAACTTCTCTTACACTTATGGCAATTATCGTATTTGTAATGTGCAGAAAACCTAAATTTTTAATTTCAAAATTAAATGTTACTTACGCACAAACTCTCAAAAACGGTTTAGATTGCGTCCCTATTCAAAATAGGATAGAGGGATTTCTATAGGAAGTGTCGCTTTTCCAGCTTGAAGAAATATTGAATCCTGCTGTGTTCGTTAAATTCGCGACACGTCGCCGGCTCTTTCGTAATAAACATTTCTTACACTTACGATAATTATTTTATTTGTAATATGAAGGAAACATTATTTTTTTATTAAAAAGATAAATGTTACTTATGTAGAAACTGGCAAAATGGTTGAGATTGCGTGCCGCTTCTAAAATTCAGGATATAGGGAATTCTGTAACAAGTGACTCTTTTCCTGCATGAAGGAATAATGAAATCTGTTATGTTCGTTATATGCGTAATAGGTCACCAGCTATTTCATGATAAACTTCTCTTACACTTATGGCAATTATCGTATTTGTAATGTGCAGAAAACCTAAATTTTTATTTTCAAAATTAAATGTTACTTACGCACAAACTCTCAAAAACGGTTGAGATTGCGTCCCTATTCAAAATAGGATAGAGGGATTTCTATAGGAAGTGTCGCTTTTCCAGCTTGAAGAAATATTGAATCCTGCTGTGTTCGTTAAATTCGCGACACGTCGCCGGCTATTTAGTGATAAACATTTCTTACACTTACGATAATTATTTTATTTGTAATATGAAGGAAACATTATTTTTTTATTAAAAGGATAAATGTTACTTATGTAGAAACTGGCAAAATGGTTGAGATTGTGTGCCGCTTCTAAAATTCAGGATATAGGGAATTCTGTAACAAGTAACTCTTTTCCTGCATGAAGGAATAATGAAATCTGTTATGTTCGTTATATGCGTAATAGGTCACCGGCTATTTCATGATAAACTTCTCTTACACTTATGGCAATTATCGTATTTATAATGTGCAGAAAACCTAAATTTTTAATTTCAAAATTAAATGTTACTTACGCACAAACTCTCAAAAACGGTGTAGATTGCGTCCCTATTCAAAATAGGATAGAGGGATTTCTATAGGAAGTGTCGCTTTTCGAGCTTGAAGAAATATTGAATCCTGTTGTGTTCGTTAAATTCGCGATACGTCGCCGGCTATTTCGTGATAAACTTTTCTTACACTTACGATAATTATTGTATTTGTAATATGAAGGAAACAATATTTTTTTATTAAAAAGATAAATGTTACTTATGTAGAAACTGGCAAAATGGTTGAGATTGCGTGCCGCTTCTAAAATGCAGGATATAGGGAATTCTGTAACAAGTGACTCTTTTCCTGCATGAAGGAATAATGAAATCTGTTATGTTCGTTATATGCGCAATAGGTCACCGGCTATTTCATGATAAACTTCTCTTACACTTATGGCAATTATCGTATTTGTAATGTGCAGAAAACCTAAATTTTTAATTTCAAAATTAAATGTTACTTACGCACAAACTCTCAAAAACGGTGTAGATTGCGTCCCTATTCAAAATAGGATAGAGGGATTTCTATAGGAAGTGTCGCTTTTCGAGCTTGAAGAAATATTGAATCCTGTTGTGTTCGTTAAATTCGCGATACGTCGCCGGCTATTTCGTGATAAACTTTTCTTACACTTACGATAATTATTCTTTTTGTAATATGATGGAAACATTATTTTTTTATTAAAAAGATAAATGTTACTTATGTAGAAACTGGCAAAATGGTTGAGATTGCGTGCCGCTTCTAAAATGCAGGATATAGGGAATTCTGTAACAAGTGACTCTTTTCCTGCATGAAGGAATAATGAAATCTGTTATGTTCGTTATATGCGCAATAGGTCACCGGCTATTTCATGATAAACTTCTCTTACACTTATGGCAATTATCGTATTTGTAATGTGCAGAAAACCTAAATTTTTAATTTCAAAATTAAATGTTACTTACGCACAAACTCTCAAAAACGGTGTAGATTGCGTCGCTATTCAAAATAGGATAGAGAGATTTCTATAGGAAGTGTCGCTTTTCCAGCTTGAAGAAATATTGAATCCTGTTGTGTTCGTTAAATTCGCGATACGTCGCCGGCTATTTCGTGATAAACTTTTCTTACACTTACGATAATTATTGTATTTGTAATATGAAGGAAACAATATTTTTTTATTAAAAAGATAAATGTTACTTATGTAGAAACTGTCAAAATGGTTGAGATTGCGTGCCGCTTCTAAAATGCAGGATATAGGGAATTCTGTAACAAGTGACTCTTTTCCTGCATGAAGGAATAATGAAATCTGTTATGTTCGTTATATGCGCAATAGGTCACCGGCTATTTCATGATAAACTTCTCTTACACTTATGGCAATTATCGTATTTGTAATGTGCAGAAAACCTAAATTTTTAATTTCAAAATTAAATGTTACTTACGCACAAACTCTCAAAAACGGTGTAGATTGCGTCCCTATTCAAAATAGGATAGAGGGATTTCTATAGGAAGTGTCGCTTTTCGAGCTTGAAGAAATATTGAATCCTGTTGTGTTCGTTAAATTCTTGATACGTCGCCGGCTATTTCGTGATAAACTTTTCTTACACTTACGATATTTATTGTATTTGTAATATGAAGGAAACATTATTTTTTTATTAAAAAGATAAATGTTACTTATGTAGAAACTGGCAAAATGGTTGAGATTGCGTGCCGCTTCTAAAATTCAGGATATAGGGAATTCTGTAACAAGTGACTCTTTTCCTGCATGAAGGAATAATGAAATCTGTTATGTTCGTTATATGCGTAATAGGTCACCGGCTATTTCATGATAAACTTCTCTTACACTTATGGCAATTATCGTATTTGTAATGTGCAGAAAACCTAAATTTTTAATTTCAAAATTAAATGTTACTTACGCACAAACTCTCAAAAACGGTTTAGATTGCGTCCCTATTCAAAATAGGATAGAGGGATTTCTATAGGAAGTGTCGCTTTTCCAGCTTGAAGAAATATTGAATCCTGCTGTGTTCGTTAAATTCGCGACACGTCGCCGGCTCTTTCGTAATAAACATTTCTTACACTTACGATAATTATTTTATTTGTAATATGAAGGAAACATTATTTTTTTATTAAAAAGATAAATGTTACTTATGTAGAAACTGGCAAAATGGTTGAGATTGCGTGCCGCTTCTAAAATTCAGGATATAGGGAATTCTGTAACAAGTGACTCTTTTCCTGCATGAAGGAATAATGAAATCTGTTATGTTCGTTATATGCGTAATAGGTCACCAGCTATTTCATGATAAACTTCTCTTACACTTATGGCAATTATCGTATTTGTAATGTGCAGAAAACCTAAATTTTTATTTTCAAAATTAAATGTTACTTACGCACAAACTCTCAAAAACGGTTGAGATTGCGTCCCTATTCAAAATAGGATAGAGGGATTTCTATAGGAAGTGTCGCTTTTCCAGCTTGAAGAAATATTGAATCCTGCTGTGTTCGTTAAATTCGCGACACGTCGCCGGCTATTTAGTGATAAACATTTCTTACACTTACGATAATTATTTTATTTGTAATATGAAGGAAACATTATTTTTTTATTAAAAGGATAAATGTTACTTATGTAGAAACTGGCAAAATGGTTGAGATTGTGTGCCGCTTCTAAAATTCAGGATATAGGGAATTCTGTAACAAGTAACTCTTTTCCTGCATGAAGGAATAATGAAATCTGTTATGTTCGTTATATGCGTAATAGGTCACCGGCTATTTCATGATAAACTTCTCTTACACTTATGGCAATTATCGTATTTATAATGTGCAGAAAACCTAAATTTTTAATTTCAAAATTAAATGTTACTTACGCACAAACTCTCAAAAACGGTGTAGATTGCGTCCCTATTCAAAATAGGATAGAGGGATTTCTATAGGAAGTGTCGCTTTTCGAGCTTGAAGAAATATTGAATCCTGTTGTGTTCGTTAAATTCGCGATACGTCGCCGGCTATTTCGTGATAAACTTTTCTTACACTTACGATAATTATTGTATTTGTAATATGAAGGAAACAATATTTTTTTATTAAAAAGATAAATGTTACTTATGTAGAAACTGGCAAAATGGTTGAGATTGCGTGCCGCTTCTAAAATGCAGGATATAGGGAATTCTGTAACAAGTGACTCTTTTCCTGCATGAAGGAATAATGAAATCTGTTATGTTCGTTATATGCGCAATAGGTCACCGGCTATTTCATGATAAACTTCTCTTACACTTATGGCAATTATCGTATTTGTAATGTGCAGAAAACCTAAATTTTTAATTTCAAAATTAAATGTTACTTACGCACAAACTCTCAAAAACGGTGTAGATTGCGTCCCTATTCAAAATAGGATAGAGGGATTTCTATAGGAAGTGTCGCTTTTCGAGCTTGAAGAAATATTGAATCCTGTTGTGTTCGTTAAATTCGCGATACGTCGCCGGCTATTTCGTGATAAACTTTTCTTACACTTACGATAATTATTCTTTTTGTAATATGATGGAAACATTATTTTTTTATTAAAAAGATAAATGTTACTTATGTAGAAACTGGCAAAATGGTTGAGATTGCGTGCCGCTTCTAAAATGCAGGATATAGGGAATTCTGTAACAAGTGACTCTTTTCCTGCATGAAGGAATAATGAAATCTGTTATGTTCGTTATATGCGCAATAGGTCACCGGCTATTTCATGATAAACTTCTCTTACACTTATGGCAATTATCGTATTTGTAATGTGCAGAAAACCTAAATTTTTAATTTCAAAATTAAATGTTACTTACGCACAAACTCTCAAAAACGGTGTAGATTGCGTCGCTATTCAAAATAGGATAGAGAGATTTCTATAGGAAGTGTCGCTTTTCCAGCTTGAAGAAATATTGAATCCTGTTGTGTTCGTTAAATTCGCGATACGTCGCCGGCTATTTCGTGATAAACTTTTCTTACACTTACGATAATTATTGTATTTGTAATATGAAGGAAACAATATTTTTTTATTAAAAAGATAAATGTTACTTATGTAGAAACTGGCAAAATGGTTGAGATTGCGTGCCGCTTCTAAAATGCAGGATATAGGGAATTCTGTAACAAGTGACTCTTTTCCTGCATGAAGGAATAATGAAATCTGTTATGTTCGTTATATGCGCAATAGGTCACCGGCTATTTCATGATAAACTTCTCTTACACTTATGGCAATTATCGTATTTGTAATGTGCAGAAAACCTAAATTTTTAATTTCAAAATTAAATGTTACTTACGCACAAACTCTCAAAAACGGTGTAGATTGCGTCCCTATTCAAAATAGGATAGAGGGATTTCTATAGGAAGTGTCGCTTTTCGAGCTTGAAGAAATATTGAATCCTGTTGTGTTCGTTAAATTCGCGATACGTCGCCGGCTATTTCGTGATAAACTTTTCTTACACTTACGATAATTATTCTTTTTGTAATATGATGGAAACATTATTTTTTTATTAAAAAGATAAATGTTACTTATGTAGAAACTGGCAAAATGGTTGAGATTGCGTGCCGCTTCTAAAATGCAGGATATAGGGAATTCTGTAACAAGTGACTCTTTTCCTGCATGAAGGAATAATGAAATCTGTTATGTTCGTTATATGCGCAATAGGTCACCGGCTATTTCATGATAAACTTCTCTTACACTTATGGCAATTATCGTATTTGTAATGTGCAGAAAACCTAAATTTTTAATTTCAAAATTAAATGTTACTTACGCACAAACTCTCAAAAACGGTGTAGATTGCGTCGCTATTCAAAATAGGATAGAGAGATTTCTATAGGAAGTGTCGCTTTTCCAGCTTGAAGAAATATTGAATCCTGTTGTGTTCGTTAAATTCGCGATACGTCGCCGGCTATTTCGTGATAAACTTTTCTTACACTTACGATATTTATTGTATTTGTAATATGAAGGAAACATTATTTTTTTATTAAACAGATAAATGTTACTTATGTAGAAACTGGCAAAATGGTTGAGATTGCGTGCCGCTTCTAAAATTCAGGATATAGGGAATTCTGTAACAAGTGACTCTTTTCCTGCATGAAGGAATAATGAAATCTGTTATGTTCGTTATATGCGTAATAGGTCACCGGCTATTTCATGATAAACTTCTCTTACACTTATGGCAATTATCGTATTTGTAATGTGCAGGAAACCTAAATTTTTAATTTCAAAATTAAATGTTACTTACGCACAAACTCTCAAAAACGGTTTAGATTGCGTCCCTATTCAAAATAGGATAGAGGGATTTCTATAGGAAGTGTCGCTTTTCCAGCTTGAAGAAATATTGAATCCTGCTGTGTTCGTTAAATTCGCGACACGTCGCCGGCTCTTTCGTAATAAACATTTCTTACACTTACGATAATTATTTTATTTGTAATATGAAGGAAACATTATTTTTTTATTAAAAAGATAAATGTTACTTATGTAGAAACTGGCAAAATGGTTGAGATTGCGTGCCGCTTCTAAAATTCAGGATATAGGGAATTCTGTAACAAGTGACTCTTTTCCTGCATGAAGGAATAATGAAATCTGTTATGTTCGTTATATGCGTAATAGGTCACCAGCTATTTCATGATAAACTTCTCTTACACTTATGGCAATTATCGTATTTGTAATGTGCAGAAAACCTAAATTTTTATTTTCAAAATTAAATGTTACTTACGCACAAACTCTCAAAAACGGTTGAGATTGCGTCCCTATTCAAAATAGGATAGAGGGATTTCTATAGGAAGTGTCGCTTTTCCAGCTTGAAGAAATATTGAATCCTGCTGTGTTCGTTAAATTCGCGACACGTCGCCGGCTATTTAGTGATAAACATTTCTTACACTTACGATAATTATTTTATTTGTAATATGAAGGAAACATTATTTTTTTATTAAAAGGATAAATGTTACTTATGTAGAAACTGGCAAAATGGTTGAGATTGTGTGCCGCTTCTAAAATTCAGGATATAGGGAATTCTGTAACAAGTAACTCTTTTCCTGCATGAAGGAATAATGAAATCTGTTATGTTCGTTATATGCGTAATAGGTCACCGGCTATTTCATGATAAACTTCTCTTACACTTATGGCAATTATCGTATTTATAATGTGCAGAAAACCTAAATTTTTAATTTCAAAATTAAATGTTACTTACGCACAAACTCTCAAAAACGGTTGAGATTGCGTCCCTATTCAAAATAGGATAGAGGGATTTCTATAGGAAGTGTCGCTTTTCCAGCTTGAAGAAATATTGAATCCTGTTGTGTTGTTAAATTCGCGATACGTCGCCGGCATTTCGTGATAAACTTTTCTTACACTTACGATAATTATTGTATTTGTAACATGAAGGAAATATTCCTTTTTAATTAAAAAGATAAATGTTACTTATGTAGAAACTGGCAAAATGGTTGAGATTGCGTGCCGCTTCAAAAATGCAGGATATAGGGAATTCTGTAACAAGTGACTCTTTTCCTGCATGAAGGAATAATGAAATCTGTTATGTTCTTTATATGCGCAGTAGTTCACTGGTTATTTCATGATAAACTTCTTTTACACTTAAGGCAATTATCGTATTTGTAATGTGCAGAAAACCTAAACTTTTAATTCCAAAATTAAATGTTACTTTCGCACAAACTGTCAAAAACGGTTGAGATTGCGTCGCTATTCAAAATAGGATAGAGGGATTTCTATACGTAGTGTCGCTTTTCCAGCTTGAAGAAATATTGAATCCTGTTGTGTTGTTAAATTCGCGATACGTCGCCGGCTATTTCGTGATAAACTTTTCTTAAACTTACGATAATTATTGTATTTGTAACATGAAGGAAACTTTCCTTTTTAATTAAAAAGATAAATGTTACTTATGTAGAAATTTGCAAAAAGGTTGAGATTGCGTGCCGCTTCTAAAATGCAGGATATAGGGAATTCTGTAACAAGTGACTCTTTTCCTGCATGAAGGAATAATGAAATCTGTTATGTTCGTTATATTCGCAATAGGTCACCGGCTATTTCATGATAAACTTCTCTTACACTTATGGCAATTATCGTATTTGTAATGTGCAGAAAACCTAAATTTTTAATTTCAAAATTAAATGTTACTTACGCACAAACTCTCAAAAACGGTTGAGATTGCGTCCCTATTCAAAATAGGATAGAGGGATTTCTATAGGAAGTGTCGCTTTTCCAGCTTGAAGAAATATTGTATCCTGCTGTGTTTGTTAAATTCGCGACACGTCGCCGGCTATTTCGTGATAAACATTTCTTACACTTACGATAATTATTTTATTTGTAATATGAAGGAAACATTATTTTTTTATTAAAAAGATAAATGTTACTTATGTAGAAACTGGCAAAATGGTTGAGATTGCGTGCCGCTTCTAAAATGCAGGATATAGGGAATTCTGTAACAAGTGACTCTTTTCCTGCATGAAGGAATAATGAAATCTGTTATGTTCGTTATATGCGCAATAGTTCACCGGTTATTTCATGATAAACTTCTCTTACACTTATGGCAATTATCGTATTTGTAATGTGCAGAAAACCTAAATTTTTAATTTGAAAATTAAATGTTACTTACGCACAAACTCTCAAAAACGGTTGAGATTGCGTCGCTATTCAAATTAGGATAGAGGGATTTCTATAGGAAGTGTTGCTTTTCCAGCTTGAAGAAATATTGAATCCTGTTGTGTTGTTAAATTCGCGATACGTCGCCGGTATTTCGTGATAAACTTTTCTTACACTTACGATAATTATTGTATTTGTAACATGAAGGAAACATTCCTTTTTAATTAAAAAGATAAATGTTACTTATGTAGAAACTGGCAAAATGGTTGAGATTGCGTGCCGCTTCTAAAATGCAGGATATACGGAATTCTGTAACAAGTGACTCTTTTCCTGCATGAAGGAATAATGAAATCTGTTATGTTTGTTATATGCGCAGTAGTTCACCGGTTATTTCATGATAAACTTCTCTTACACTTATGGCAATTATCGTATTTGTAATGTGCAGAAAACCTAAACTTTTAATTCCAAAATTAAATGTTACTTACGCACAAACTGTCAAAAACGGTTGAGATTGCGTCGCTATTCAAAATAGGATAGAGGGATTTCTATAGTTAGTGTCGCTTTTCCAGCTTGAAGAAATATTGAATCCTGTTGTGTTGTTAAATTCGCGATACGTCGCCGGCTATTTCGTGATAAACTTTTCTTAAACTTACGATAATTATTGTATTTGTAACATGAAGGAAACATTCCTTTTTAATTAAAAAGATAAATGTTACTTATGTAGAAAATTGCAAAAAGGTTGAGATTGCGTGCCGCTTCTAAAATGCAGGATATAGGGAATTCTGTAACAAGTGACTCTTTTCCTGCATGAAGGAATAATGAAATCTGTTATGTTCGTTATATGCGCAATAGGTCACCGGCTATTTCATGATAAACTTCTCTTACACTTATGGCAATTATCGCATTTGTAATGTGCAGAAAACCTAAATTTTTAATTTCAAAATTAAATGTTACTTACGCACAAACTCTCAAAAACGGTTGAGATTGCGTCCCTATTCAAAATAGGATAGAGGGATTTCTATAGGAAGTGTCGCTTTTCCAGCTTGAAGAAATATTGAATCCTGTTGTGTTCGTTAAATTCGCGATACGTCGCCGGCTATTTCGTGATAAACTTTTCTTACACTTACGATAATTATTGTATTTGTAATATGAAGGAAACATTATTTTTTTATTAAAAAGATAAATGTTACTTATGTAGAAACTGGTAAAATGGTTGAGATTGCGTGCCGCTTCTAAAATGCAGGATATAGGGAATTCTGTAACAGGTGACTCTTTTCCTGCATGAAGGAATAATGAAATCTGTTATGTTCGTTATATGCGCAATAGGTCACCGGCTATTTCATGATAAACTTCTCTTACACTTATGGCAATTATCGCATTTGTAATGTGCAGAAAACCTAAATTTTTAATTTCAAAATTAAATGTTACTTACGCACAAACTCTCAAAAACGGTTGAGATTGCGTCCCTATTCGAAATAGGATAGAGGGATTTCTATAGGTAGTGTCGCTTTTCCAGCTTGAAGAAATATTGAATCCTGTTGTGTTCGTTAAATTCGCGATACGTCGCCGGCTATTTCGTGATAAACTTTTCTTACACTTACGATATTTATTGTATTTGTAATATGAAGGAAACATTATTTTTTTATTAAAAAGATAAATGTTACTTATGTAGAAACTGGCAAAATGGTTGAGATTGCGTGCCGCTTCTAAAATTCAGGATATAGGGAATTCTGTAACAAGTGACTCTTTTCCTGCATGAAGGAATAATGAAATCTGTTATGTTCGTTATATGCGTAATAGGTCACCAGCTATTTCACGATAAACTTCTCTTACACTTATGGCAATTATCGTATTTGTAATGTGCAGAAAACCTAAATTTTTAATTTCAAAATTAAATGTTACTTACGCACAAACTCTCAAAAACGGTTGAGATTGCGTCCCTATTCAAAATAGGATAGAGGGATTTCTATAGGAAGTGTCGCTTTTCCATCTTGAAGAAATATTGAATCCTGCAGTGTTTGTTAAATTCGCGACACGTCGCCGGCTATTTCGTGATAAACATTTCTTACACTTACGATAATTATTTTATTTGTAATATGAAGGAAACATTATTTTTTTATTAAAAAGATAAATGTTACTTATGTAGAAACTGGCAAAATGGTTGAGATTGCGTGCCGCTTCTAAAATGCAGGATATAGGGAATTCTGTAACAAGTGCCTCTTTTCCTGCATGAAGGAATAATGAAATCTGTTATGTTCGTTATATGCGCAATAGTTCACCGGTTATTTCAGGATAAACTTCTCTTACACTTATGGCAATTATCGTATTTGTAATGTGCAGAAAACCTAAATTTTTAATTTCAAAATTAAATGTTACTTACGCACAAACTCTCAAAAATGGTTGAGATTGCGTCGCTATTCAAAATAGGATAGAGGGATTTCTATAGGAAGTGTCGCTTTTCCAGCTTGAAGAAATATTGAATCCTGTTGTGTTGTTAAATTCGCGATACGTCGCCGGTATTTCGTGATAAACGTTTCTTACACTTACGATAATTATTGTATTTGTAACATGAAGGAAACATTCCTTTTTATTTAAAAAGATAAATGTTACTTATGTAGAAACTGGCAAAATGGTTGAGATTGCGTGCCGCTTCTAAAATGCAGGATATACGGAATTCTGTAACAAGTGACTCTTTTTCTGCATGAAGGAATAATGAAATCTGTTATGTTCGTTATATGCGCAGTAGTTCACCGGTTATTTCATGATAAACTTCTCTTACACTTATGGCAATTATCGTATTTGTAATGTGCAGAAAACCTAAACTTTTAATTCCAAAATTAAATGTTACTTACGCACAAACTGTCAAAAACGGTTGAGATTGCGTCGCTATTCAAAATAGGATAGAGGGATTTCTATAGGTAGTGTCGCTTTTCCAGCTTGAAGAAATATTGAATCCTATTGTGTTGTTAAATTCGCGATACGTCGCCGGCTATTTCGTGATAAACTTTTCTTACACTTACGATAATTATTGTATTTGTAACATGATGGAAACATTATTTTTTTATTAAAAAGATAAATGTTACTTATGTAGAAACTGGCAAAATGGTTGAGATTGCGTGCCGCTTCTAAAATGCAGGATATAGGGAATTCTGTAACAAGTGACTCTTTTCCTGCATGAAGGAATAATGAAATCTGTTATGTTCGTTATATGCGCAATAGGTCACCGGCTATTTCATGATAAACTTCTCTTACACTTATGGCAATTATCGTATTTGTAATGTGCAGAAAACCTAAATTTTTAATTTCAAAATTAAATGTTACTTACGCACAAACTCTCAAAAACGGTGTAGATTGCGTCGCTATTCAAAATAGGATAGAGAGATTTCTATAGGAAGTGTCGCTTTTCCAGCTTGAAGAAATATTGAATCCTGTTGTGTTCGTTAAATTCGCGATACGTCGCCGGCTATTTCGTGATAAACTTTTCTTACACTTACGATAATTATTGTATTTGTAATATGATGGAAACATTATTTTTTTATTAAAAAGATAAATGTTACTTATGTAGAAACTGGCAAAATGGTTGAGATTGCGTGCCGCTTCTAAAATGCAGGACATAGGGAATACTGTAACAATTGACTCTTTTCCTGCATGAAGGAATAATGAAATCTGTTATGTTCGTTATATGCGCAATAGGTCACCGGCTATTTCATGATAAACTTCTCTTACACTTATGGCAATTATCGCATTTGTAATGTGCAGAAAACCTAAATTTTTAATTTCAAAATTAAATGTTACTTACGCACAAACTCTCAAAAACGGTTGAGATTGCGTCCCTATTCAAAATAGGATAGAGGGATTTCTATAGGTAGTGTCGCTTTTCCAGCTTGAAGAAATATTGAATCCTGTTGTGTTCGTTAAATTCTTGATACGTCGCCGGCTATTTCGTGATAAACTTTTCTTACACTTACGATATTTATTGTATTTGTAATATGAAGGAAACATTATTTTTTTATTAAAAAGATAAATGTTACTTATGTAGAAACTGGCAAAATGGTTGAGATTGCGTGCCGCTTCTAAAATTCAGGATATAGGGAATTCTGTAACAAGTGACTCTTTTCCTGCATGAAGGAATAATGAAATCTGTTATGTTCGTTATATGCGTAATAGGTCACCGGCTATTTCATGATAAACTTCTCTTACACTTATGGCAATTATCGTATTTGTAATGTGCAGAAAACCTAAATTTTTAATTTCAAAATTAAATGTTACTTACGCACAAACTCTCAAAAACGGTTTAGATTGCGTCCCTATTCAAAATAGGATAGAGGGATTTCTATAGGAAGTGTCGCTTTTCCAGCTTGAAGAAATATTGAATCCTGCTGTGTTCGTTAAATTCGCGACACGTCGCCGGCTCTTTCGTAATAAACATTTCTTACACTTACGATAATTATTTTATTTGTAATATGAAGGAAACATTATTTTTTTATTAAAACGATAAATGTTACTTATGTAGAAACTGGCAAAATGGTTGAGATTGCGTGCCGCTTCTAAAATTCAGGATATAGGGAATTCTGTAACAAGTGACTCTTTTCCTGCATGAAGGAATAATGAAATCTGTTATGTTCGTTATATGCGTAATAGGTCACCAGCTATTTCATGATAAACTTCTCTTACACTTATGGCAATTATCGTATTTGTAATGTGCAGAAAACCTAAATTTTTATTTTCAAAATTAAATGTTACTTACGCACAAACTCTCAAAAACGATTGAGATTGCGTCCCTATTCAAAATAGGATAGAGGGATTTCTATAGGTAGTGTCGCTTTTCCAGCTTGAAGAAATATTGAATCCTGTTGTGTTCGTTAAATTCGCGATACGTCGCCGGCTATTTCGTGATAAACTTTTCTTACACTTACGATAATTATTGTATTTGTAATATGATGGAAACATTATTTTTTTATTAAAAAGATAAATGTTACTTATGTAGAAACTGGCAAAATGGTTGAGATTGCGTGCCGCTTCTAAAATGCAGGACATAGGGAATACTGTAACAAGTGACTCTTTTCCTGCATGAAGGAATAATGAAATCTGTTATGTTCGTTATATGCGCAATAGGTCACCGGCTATTTCATGATAAACTTCTCTTACACTTATGGCAATTATCGCATTTGTAATGTGCAGAAAACCTAAATTTTTAATTTCAAAATTAAATGTTACTTACGCACAAACTCTCAAAAACGGTTGAGATTGCGTCCCTATTCAAAATAGGATAGAGGGATTTCTATAGGTAGTGTCGCTTTTCCAGCTTGAAGAAATATTGAATCCTGTTGTGTTCGTTAAATTCTTGATACGTCGCCGGCTATTTCGTGATAAACTTTTCTTACACTTACGATATTTATTGTATTTGTAATATGAAGGAAACATTATTTTTTTATTAAAAAGATAAATGTTACTTATGTAGAAACTGGCAAAATGGTTGAGATTGCGTGCCGCTTCTAAAATTCAGGATATAGGGAATTCTGTAACAAGTGACTCTTTTCCTGCATGAAGGAATAATGAAATCTGTTATGTTCGTTATATGCGTAATAGGTCACCGGCTATTTCATGATAAACTTCTCTTACACTTATGGCAATTATCGTATTTGTAATGTGCAGAAAACCTAAATTTTTAATTTCAAAATTAAATGTTACTTACGCACAAACTCTCAAAAACGGTTGAGATTGCGCCCCTATTCAAAATAGGATAGAGGGATTTCTATAGGAAGTGTCGCTTTTCCAGCTTGAAGAAATATTGAATCCTGCTGTGTTCGTTAAATTCGCGACACGTCGCCGGCTCTTTCGTAATAAACATTTCTTACACTTACGATAATTATTTTATTTGTAATATGAAGGAAACATTATTTTTTTATTAAAAAGATAAATGTTACTTATGTAGAAACTGGCAAAATGGTTGAGATTGCGTGCCGCTTCTAAAATTCAGGATATAGGGAATTCTGTAACAAGTGACACTTTTCCTGCATGAAGGAATAATGAAATCTGTTATGTTCGTTATATGCGTAATAGGTCACCAGGTATTTCATGATAAACTTCTCTTACACTTATGGCAATTATCGTATTTGTAATGTGCAGAAAACCTAAATTTTTATTTTCAAAATTAACTGTTACTTACGCACAAACTCTCAAAAACGGTTGAGATTGCGTCCCTATTCAAAATAGGATAGAGGGATTTCTATAGGAAGTGTCGCTTTTCCATCTTGAAGAAATATTGAATCCTGCAGTGTTTGTTAAATTCGCGACACGTCGCCGGCTATTTCGTGATAAACATTTCTTACACTTACGATAATTATTTTATTTGTAATATGAAGGAAACATTATTTTTTTATTAAAAAGATAAATGTTACTTATGTAGAAACTGGCAAAATGGTTGAGATTGCGTGCCGCTTCTAAAATGCAGGATATAGGGAATTCTGTAACAAGTGCCTCTTTTCCTGCATGAAGGAATAATGAAATCTGTTATGTTCGTTATATGCGCAATAGTTCACCGGTTATTTCAGGATAAACTTCTCTTACACTTATGGCAATTATCGTATTTGTAATGTGCAGAAAACCTAAATTTTTAATTTCAAAATTAAATGTTACTTACGCACAAACTCTCAAAAATGGTTGAGATTGCGTCGCTATTCAAAATAGGATAGAGGGATTTCTATAGGAAGTGTCGCTTTTCCAGCTTGAAGAAATATTGAATCCTGTTGTGTTGTTAAATTCGCGATACGTCGCCGGTATTTCGTGATAAACTTTTCTTACACTTACGATAATTATTGTATTTGTAACATGAAGGAAACATTCCTTTTTATTTAAAAAGATAAATGTTACTTATGTAGAAACTGGCAAAATGGTTGAGATTGCGTGCCGCTTCTAAAATGCAGGATATACGGAATTCTGTAACAAGTGACTCTTTTTCTGCATGAAGGAATAATGAAATCTGTTATGTTCGTTATATGCGCAGTAGTTCACCGGTTATTTCATGATAAACTTCTCTTACACTTATGGCAATTATCGTATTTGTAATGTGCAGAAAACCTAAACTTTTAATTCCAAAATTAAATGTTACTTACGCACAAACTGTCAAAAACGGTTGAGATTGCGTCGCTATTCAAAATAGGATAGAGGGATTTCTATAGGTAGTGTCGCTTTTCCAGCTTGAAGAAATATTGAATCCTATTGTGTTGTTAAATTCGCGATACGTCGCCGGCTATTTCGTGATAAACTTTTCTTACACTTACGATAATTATTGTATTTGTAACATGATGGAAACATTATTTTTTTATTAAAAAGATAAATGTTACTTATGTAGAAACTGGCAAAATGGTTGAGATTGCGTGCCGCTTCTAAAATGCAGGATATAGGGAATTCTGTAACAAGTGACTCTTTTCCTGCATGAAGGAATAATGAAATCTGTTATGTTCGTTATATGCGCAATAGGTCACCGGCTATTTCATGATAAACTTCTCTTACACTTATGGCAATTATCGTATTTGTAATGTGCAGAAAACCTAAATTTTTAATTTCAAAATTAAATGTTACATACGCACAAACTCTCAAAAACGGTGTAGATTGCGTCGCTATTCAAAATAGGATAGAGAGATTTCTATAGGAAGTGTCGCTTTTCCAGCTTGAAGAAATATTGAATCCTGTTGTGTTCGTTAAATTCGCGATACGTCGCCGGCTATTTCGTGATAAACTTTTCTTACACTTACGATAATTATTGTATTTGTAATATGATGGAAACATTATTTTTTTATTAAAAAGATAAATGTTACTTATGTAGAAACTGGCAAAATGGTTGAGATTGCGTGCCGCTTCTAAAATGCAGGACATAGGGAATACTGTAACAATTGACTCTTTTCCTGCATGAAGGAATAATGAAATCTGTTATGTTCGTTATATGCGCAATAGGTCACCGGCTATTTCATGATAAACTTCTCTTACACTTATGGCAATTATCGCATTTGTAATGTGCAGAAAACCTAAATTTTTAATTTCAAAATTAAATGTTACTTACGCACAAACTCTCAAAAACGGTTGAGATTGCGTCCCTATTCAAAATAGGATAGAGGGATTTCTATAGGTAGTGTCGCTTTTCCAGCTTGAAGAAATATTGAATCCTGTTGTGTTCGTTAAATTCTTGATACGTCGCCGGCTATTTCGTGATAAACTTTTCTTACACTTACGATATTTATTGCATTTGTAATATGAAGGAAACATTATTTTTTTATTAAAAAGATAAATGTTACTTATGTAGAAACTGGCAAAATGGTTGAGATTGCGTGCCGCTTCTAAAATTCAGGATATAGGGAATTCTGTAACAAGTGACTCTTTTCCTGCATGAAGGAATAATGAAATCTGTTATGTTCGTTATATGCGTAATAGGTCACCGGCTATTTCATGATAAACTTCTCTTACACTTATGGCAATTATCGTATTTGTAATGTGCAGAAAACCTAAATTTTTAATTTCAAAATTAAATGTTACTTACGCACAAACTCTCAAAAACGGTTGAGATTGCGTCCCTATTCAAAATAGGATAGAGGGATTTCTATAGGAAGTGTCGCTTTTCCAGCTTGAAGAAATATTGAATCCTGCTGTGTTCGTTAAATTCGCGACACGTCGCCGGCTCTTTCGTAATAAACATTTCTTACACTTACGATAATTATTTTATTTGTAATATGAAGGAAACATTATTTTTTTATTAAAAAGATAAATGTTACTTATGTAGAAACTGGCAAAATGGTTGAGATTGCGTGCCGCTTCTAAAATTCAGGATATAGGGAATTCTGTAACAAGTGACTCTTTTCCTGCATGAAGGAATAATGAAATCTGTTATGTTCGTTATATGCGTAATAGGTCACCAGGTATTTCATGATAAACTTCTCTTACACTTATGGCAATTATCGTATTTGTAATGTGCAGAAAACCTAAATTTTTATTTTCAAAATTAACTGTTACTTACGCACAAACTCTCAAAAACGGTTGAGATTGCGTCCCTATTCAAAATAGGATAGAGGGATTTCTATAGGAAGTGTCGCTTTTCCATCTTGAAGAAATATTGAATCCTGCAGTGTTTGTTAAATTCGCGACACGTCGCCGGCTATTTCGTGATAAACATTTCTTACACTTACGATAATTATTTTATTTGTAATATGAAGGAAACATTATTTTTTTATTAAAAAGATAAATGTTACTTATGTAGAAACTGGCAAAATGGTTGAGATTGCGTGCCGCTTCTAAAATGCAGGATATAGGGAATTCTGTAACAAGTGCCTCTTTTCCTGCATGAAGGAATAATGAAATCTGTTATGTTCGTTATATGCGCAATAGTTCACCGGTTATTTCAGGATAAACTTCTCTTACACTTATGGCAATTATCGTATTTGTAATGTGCAGAAAACCTAAATTTTTAATTTCAAAATTAAATGTTACTTACGCACAAACTCTCAAAAATGGTTGAGATTGCGTCGCTATTCAAAATAGGATAGAGGGATTTCTATAGGAAGTGTCGCTTTTCCAGCTTGAAGAAATATTGAATCCTGTTGTGTTGTTAAATTCGCGATACGTCGCCGGTATTTCGTGATAAACTTTTCTTACACTTACGATAATTATTGTATTTGTAACATGAAGGAAACATTCCTTTTTATTTAAAAAGATAAATGTTACTTATGTAGAAACTGGCAAAATGGTTGAGATTGCGTGCCGCTTCTAAAATGCAGGATATACGGAATTCTGTAACAAGTGACTCTTTTTCTGCATGAAGGAATAATGAAATCTGTTATGTTCGTTATATGCGCAGTAGTTCACCGGTTATTTCATGATAAACTTCTCTTACACTTATGGCAATTATCGTATTTGTAATGTGCAGAAAACCTAAACTTTTAATTCCAAAATTAAATGTTACTTACGCACAAACTGTCAAAAACGGTTGAGATTGCGTCGCTATTCAAAATAGGATAGAGGGATTTCTATAGGTAGTGTCGCTTTTCCAGCTTGAAGAAATATTGAATCCTATTGTGTTGTTAAATTCGCGATACGTCGCCGGCTATTTCGTGATAAACTTTTCTTACACTTACGATAATTATTGTATTTGTAACATGATGGAAACATTATTTTTTTATTAAAAAGATAAATGTTACTTATGTAGAAACTGGCAAAATGGTTGAGATTGCGTGCCGCTTCTAAAATGCAGGATATAGGGAATTCTGTAACAAGTGACTCTTTTCCTGCATGAAGGAATAATGAAATCTGTTATGTTCGTTATATGCGCAATAGGTCACCGGCTATTTCATGATAAACTTCTCTTACACTTATGGCAATTATCGCATTTGTAATGTGCAGAAAACCTAAATTTTTAATTTCAAAATTAAATGTTACTTACGCACAAACTCTCAAAAACGGTTGAGATTGCGTCCCTATTCAAAATAGGATAGAGGGATTTCTATAGGTAGTGTCGCTTTTCCAGCTTGAAGAAATATTGAATCCTGTTGTGTTCGTTAAATTCTTGATACGTCGCCGGCTATTTCGTGATAAACTTTTCTTACACTTACGATATTTATTGCATTTGTAATATGAAGGAAACATTATTTTTTTATTAAAAAGATAAATGTTACTTATGTAGAAACTGGCAAAATGGTTGAGATTGCGTGCCGCTTCTAAAATTCAGGATATAGGGAATTCTGTAACAAGTGACTCTTTTCCTGCATGAAGGAATAATGAAATCTGTTATGTTCGTTATATGCTTAATAGGTCACCGGCTATTTCATGATAAACTTCTCTTACACTTATGGCAATTATCGTATTTGTAATGTGCAGAAAACCTAAATTTTTAATTTCAAAATTAAATGTTACTTACGCACAAACTCTCAAAAACGGTTGAGATTGCGTCCCTATTCAAAATAGGATAGAGGGATTTCTATAGGAAGTGTCGCTTTTCCAGCTTGAAGAAATATTGAATCCTGCTGTGTTCGTTAAATTCGCGACACGTCGCCGGCTCTTTCGTAATAAACATTTCTTACACTTACGATAATTATTTTATTTGTAATATGAAGGAAACATTATTTTTTTATTAAAAAGATAAATGTTACTTATGTAGAAACTGGCAAAATGGTTGAGATTGCGTGCCGCTTCTAAAATTCAGGATATAGGGAATTCTGTAACAAGTGACTCTTTTCCTGCATGAAGGAATAATGAAATCTGTTATGTTCGTTATATGCGTAATAGGTCACCGGCTATTTCATGATAAACTTCTCTTACACTTATGGCAATTATCGTATTTGTAATGTGCAGAAAACCTAAATTTTTAATTTCAAAATTAAATGTTACATACGCACAAACTCTCAAAAACGGTGTAGATTGCGTCGCTATTCAAAATAGGATAGAGAGATTTCTATAGGAAGTGTCGCTTTTCCAGCTTGAAGAAATATTGAATCCTGTTGTGTTCGTTAAATTCGCGATACGTCGCCGGCTATTTCGTGATAAACTTTTCTTACACTTACGATAATTATTGTATTTGTAATATGATGGAAACATTATTTTTTTATTAAAAAGAT
Organism: Maratus speciosus; assembly: GCA_963932465.1. NCBI lineage: Eukaryota > Metazoa > Arthropoda > Arachnida > Araneae > Salticidae > Maratus > Maratus speciosus. The sequence goes on from OZ010794.1 coordinate 272,342,269, forward strand.
AAATGTTACTTATGTAGAAACTGGCAAAATGGTTGAGATTGCGTGCCGCTTCTAAAATGCAGGACATAGGGAATACTGTAACAATTGACTCTTTTCCTGCATGAAGGAATAATGAAATCTGTTATGTTCGTTATATGCGCAATAGGTCACCGGCTATTTCATGATAAACTTCTCTTACACTTATGGCAATTATCGCATTTGTAATGTGCAGAAAACCTAAATTTTTAATTTCAAAATTAAATGTTACTTACGCACAAACTCTCAAAAACGGTTGAGATTGCGTCCCTATTCAAAATAGGATAGAGGGATTTCTATAGGTAGTGTCGCTTTTCCAGCTTGAAGAAATATTGAATCCTGTTGTGTTCGTTAAATTCTTGATACGTCGCCGGCTATTTCGTGATAAACTTTTCTTACACTTACGATATTTATTGCATTTGTAATATGAAGGAAACATTATTTTTTTATTAAAAAGATAAATGTTACTTATGTAGAAACTGGCAAAATGGTTGAGATTGCGTGCCGCTTCTAAAATTCAGGATATAGGGAATTCTGTAACAAGTGACTCTTTTCCTGCATGAAGGAATAATGAAATCTGTTATGTTCGTTATATGCGTAATAGGTCACCGGCTATTTCATGATAAACTTCTCTTACACTTATGGCAATTATCGTATTTGTAATGTGCAGAAAACCTAAATTTTTAATTTCAAAATTAAATGTTACTTACGCACAAACTCTCAAAAACGGTTGAGATTGCGTCCCTATTCAAAATAGGATAGAGGGATTTCTATAGGAAGTGTCGCTTTTCCAGCTTGAAGAAATATTGAATCCTGCTGTGTTCGTTAAATTCGCGACACGTCGCCGGCTCTTTCGTAATAAACATTTCTTACACTTACGATAATTATTTTATTTGTAATATGAAGGAAACATTATTTTTTTATTAAAAAGATAAATGTTACTTATGTAGAAACTGGCAAAATGGTTGAGATTGCGTGCCGCTTCTAAAATTCAGGATATAGGGAATTCTGTAACAAGTGACTCTTTTCCTGCATGAAGGAATAATGAAATCTGTTATGTTCGTTATATGCGTAATAGGTCACCAGGTATTTCATGATAAACTTCTCTTACACTTATGGCAATTATCGTATTTGTAATGTGCAGAAAACCTAAATTTTTATTTTCAAAATTAACTGTTACTTACGCACAAACTCTCAAAAACGGTTGAGATTGCGTCCCTATTCAAAATAGGATAGAGGGATTTCTATAGGAAGTGTCGCTTTTCCATCTTGAAGAAATATTGAATCCTGCAGTGTTTGTTAAATTCGCGACACGTCGCCGGCTATTTCGTGATAAACATTTCTTACACTTACGATAATTATTTTATTTGTAATATGAAGGAAACATTATTTTTTTATTAAAAAGATAAATGTTACTTATGTAGAAACTGGCAAAATGGTTGAGATTGCGTGCCGCTTCTAAAATGCAGGATATAGGGAATTCTGTAACAAGTGCCTCTTTTCCTGCATGAAGGAATAATGAAATCTGTTATGTTCGTTATATGCGCAATAGTTCACCGGTTATTTCAGGATAAACTTCTCTTACACTTATGGCAATTATCGTATTTGTAATGTGCAGAAAACCTAAATTTTTAATTTCAAAATTAAATGTTACTTACGCACAAACTCTCAAAAATGGTTGAGATTGCGTCGCTATTCAAAATAGGATAGAGGGATTTCTATAGGAAGTGTCGCTTTTCCAGCTTGAAGAAATATTGAATCCTGTTGTGTTGTTAAATTCGCGATACGTCGCCGGTATTTCGTGATAAACTTTTCTTACACTTACGATAATTATTGTATTTGTAACATGAAGGAAACATTCCTTTTTATTTAAAAAGATAAATGTTACTTATGTAGAAACTGGCAAAATGGTTGAGATTGCGTGCCGCTTCTAAAATGCAGGATATACGGAATTCTGTAACAAGTGACTCTTTTTCTGCATGAAGGAATAATGAAATCTGTTATGTTCGTTATATGCGCAGTAGTTCACCGGTTATTTCATGATAAACTTCTCTTACACTTATGGCAATTATCGTATTTGTAATGTGCAGAAAACCTAAACTTTTAATTCCAAAATTAAATGTTACTTACGCACAAACTGTCAAAAACGGTTGAGATTGCGTCGCTATTCAAAATAGGATAGAGGGATTTCTATAGGTAGTGTCGCTTTTCCAGCTTGAAGAAATATTGAATCCTATTGTGTTGTTAAATTCGCGATACGTCGCCGGCTATTTCGTGATAAACTTTTCTTACACTTACGATAATTATTGTATTTGTAACATGATGGAAACATTATTTTTTTATTAAAAAGATAAATGTTACTTATGTAGAAACTGGCAAAATGGTTGAGATTGCGTGCCGCTTCTAAAATGCAGGATATAGGGAATTCTGTAACAAGTGACTCTTTTCCTGCATGAAGGAATAATGAAATCTGTTATGTTCGTTATATGCGCAATAGGTCACCGGCTATTTCATGATAAACTTCTCTTACACTTATGGCAATTATCGTATTTGTAATGTGCAGAAAACCTAAATTTTTAATTTCAAAATTAAATGTTACATACGCACAAACTCTCAAAAACGGTGTAGATTGCGTCGCTATTCAAAATAGGATAGAGAGATTTCTATAGGAAGTGTCGCTTTTCCAGCTTGAAGAAATATTGAATCCTGTTGTGTTCGTTAAATTCGCGATACGTCGCCGGCTATTTCGTGATAAACTTTTCTTACACTTACGATAATTATTGTATTTGTAATATGATGGAAACATTATTTTTTTATTAAAAAGATAAATGTTACTTATGTAGAAACTGGCAAAATGGTTGAGATTGCGTGCCGCTTCTAAAATGCAGGACATAGGGAATACTGTAACAATTGACTCTTTTCCTGCATGAAGGAATAATGAAATCTGTTATGTTCGTTATATGCGCAATAGGTCACCGGCTATTTCATGATAAACTTCTCTTACACTTATGGCAATTATCGCATTTGTAATGTGCAGAAAACCTAAATTTTTAATTTCAAAATTAAATGTTACTTACGCACAAACTCTCAAAAACGGTTGAGATTGCGTCCCTATTCAAAATAGGATAGAGGGATTTCTATAGGTAGTGTCGCTTTTCCAGCTTGAAGAAATATTGAATCCTGTTGTGTTCGTTAAATTCTTGATACGTCGCCGGCTATTTCGTGATAAACTTTTCTTACACTTACGATATTTATTGCATTTGTAATATGAAGGAAACATTATTTTTTTATTAAAAAGATAAATGTTACTTATGTAGAAACTGGCAAAATGGTTGAGATTGCGTGCCGCTTCTAAAATTCAGGATATAGGGAATTCTGTAACAAGTGACTCTTTTCCTGCATGAAGGAATAATGAAATCTGTTATGTTCGTTATATGCGTAATAGGTCACCGGCTATTTCATGATAAACTTCTCTTACACTTATGGCAATTATCGTATTTGTAATGTGCAGAAAACCTAAATTTTTAATTTCAAAATTAAATGTTACTTACGCACAAACTCTCAAAAACGGTTTAGATTGCGTCCCTATTCAAAATAGGATAGAGGGATTTCTATAGGAAGTGTCGCTTTTCCAGCTTGAAGAAATATTGAATCCTGCTGTGTTCGTTAAATTCGCGACACGTCGCCGGCTCTTTCGTAATAAACATTTCTTACACTTACGATAATTATTTTATTTGTAATATGAAGGAAACATTATTTTTTTATTAAAAAGATAAATGTTACTTATGTAGAAACTGGCAAAATGGTTGAGATTGCGTGCCGCTTCTAAAATTCAGGATATAGGGAATTCTGTAACAAGTGACTCTTTTCCTGCATGAAGGAATAATGAAATCTGTTATGTTCGTTATATGCGTAATAGGTCACCAGCTATTTCATGATAAACTTCTCTTACACTTATGGCAATTATCGTATTTGTAATGTGCAGAAAACCTAAATTTTTATTTTCAAAATTAAATGTTACTTACGCACAAACTCTCAAAAACGATTGAGATTGCGTCCCTATTCAAAATAGGATAGAGGGATTTCTATAGGTAGTGTCGCTTTTCCAGCTTGAAGAAATATTGAATCCTGTTGTGTTCGTTAAATTCGCGATACGTCGCCGGCTATTTCGTGATAAACTTTTCTTACACTTACGATAATTATTGTATTTGTAATATGATGGAAACATTATTTTTTTATTAAAAAGATAAATGTTACTTATGTAGAAACTGGCAAAATGGTTGAGATTGCGTGCCGCTTCTAAAATGCAGGACATAGGGAATACTGTAACAAGTGACTCTTTTCCTGCATGAAGGAATAATGAAATCTGTTATGTTCGTTATATGCGCAATAGGTCACCGGCTATTTCATGATAAACTTCTCTTACACTTATGGCAATTATCGCATTTGTAATGTGCAGAAAACCTAAATTTTTAATTTCAAAATTAAATGTTACTTACGCACAAACTCTCAAAAACGGTTGAGATTGCGTCCCTATTCAAAATAGGATAGAGGGATTTCTATAGGTAGTGTCGCTTTTCCAGCTTGAAGAAATATTGAATCCTGTTGTGTTCGTTAAATTCTTGATACGTCGCCGGCTATTTCGTGATAAACTTTTCTTACACTTACGATATTTATTGTATTTGTAATATGAAGGAAACATTATTTTTTTATTAAAAAGATAAATGTTACTTATGTAGAAACTGGCAAAATGGTTGAGATTGCGTGCCGCTTCTAAAATTCAGGATATAGGGAATTCTGTAACAAGTGACTCTTTTCCTGCATGAAGGAATAATGAAATCTGTTATGTTCGTTATATGCGTAATAGGTCACCGGCTATTTCATGATAAACTTCTCTTACACTTATGGCAATTATCGTATTTGTAATGTGCAGAAAACCTAAATTTTTAATTTCAAAATTAAATGTTACTTACGCACAAACTCTCAAAAACGGTTGAGATTGCGTCCCTATTCAAAATAGGATAGAGGGATTTCTATAGGAAGTGTCGCTTTTCCAGCTTGAAGAAATATTGAATCCTGCTGTGTTCGTTAAATTCGCGACACGTCGCCGGCTCTTTCGTAATAAACATTTCTTACACTTACGATAATTATTTTATTTGTAATATGAAGGAAACATTATTTTTTTATTAAAAAGATAAATGTTACTTATGTAGAAACTGGCAAAATGGTTGAGATTGCGTGCCGCTTCTAAAATTCAGGATATAGGGAATTCTGTAACAAGTGACTCTTTTCCTGCATGAAGGAATAATGAAATCTGTTATGTTCGTTATATGCGTAATAGGTCACCAGGTATTTCATGATAAACTTCTCTTACACTTATGGCAATTATCGTATTTGTAATGTGCAGAAAACCTAAATTTTTATTTTCAAAATTAAATGTTACTTACGCACAAACTCTCAAAAACGGTTGAGATTGCGTCCCTATTCAAAATAGGATAGAGGGATTTCTATAGGAAGTGTCGCTTTTCCAGCTTGAAGAAATATTGAATCCTGCTGTGTTCGTTAAATTCGCGACACGTCGCCGGCTATTTAGTGATAAACATTTCTTACACTTACGATAATTATTTTATTTGTAATATGAAGGAAACATTATTTTTTTATTAAAAGGATAAATGTTACTTATGTAGAAACTGGCAAAATGGTTGAGATTGTGTGCCGCTTCTAAAATTCAGGATATAGGGAATTCTGTAACAAGTAACTCTTTTCCTGCATGAAGGAATAATGAAATCTGTTATGTTCGTTATATGCGTAATAGGTCACCGGCTATTTCATGATAAACTTCTCTTACACTTATGGCAATTATCGTATTTATAATGTGCAGAAAACCTAAATTTTTAATTTCAAAATTAAATGTTACTTACGCACAAACTCTCAAAAACGGTTGAGATTGCGTCGCTATTCAAAATAGGATAGAGGGATTTCTATACGTAGTGTCGCTTTTCCAGCTTGAAGAAATATTGAATCCTGTTGTGTTGTTAAATTCGCGATACGTCGCCGGCTATTTCGTGATAAACTTTTCTTAAACTTACGATAATTATTGTATTTGTAACATGAAGGAAACTTTCCTTTTTAATTAAAAAGATAAATGTTACTTATGTAGAAATTTGCAAAAAGGTTGAGATTGCGTGCCGCTTCTAAAATGCAGGATATAGGGAATTCTGTAACAAGTGACTCTTTTCCTGCATGAAGGAATAATGAAATCTGTTATGTTCGTTATATTCGCAATAGGTCACCGGCTATTTCATGATAAACTTCTCTTACACTTATGGCAATTATCGTATTTGTAATGTGCAGAAAACCTAAATTTTTAATTTCAAAATTAAATGTTACTTACGCACAAACTCTCAAAAACGGTTGAGATTGCGTCCCTATTCAAAATAGGATAGAGGGATTTCTATAGGAAGTGTCGCTTTTCCAGCTTGAAGAAATATTGTATCCTGCTGTGTTTGTTAAATTCGCGACACGTCGCCGGCTATTTCGTGATAAACATTTCTTACACTTACGATAATTATTTTATTTGTAATATGAAGGAAACATTATTTTTTTATTAAAAAGATAAATGTTACTTATGTAGAAACTGGCAAAATGGTTGAGATTGCGTGCCGCTTCTAAAATGCAGGATATAGGGAATTCTGTAACAAGTGACTCTTTTCCTGCATGAAGGAATAATGAAATCTGTTATGTTCGTTATATGCGCAATAGTTCACCGGTTATTTCATGATAAACTTCTCTTACACTTATGGCAATTATCGTATTTGTAATGTGCAGAAAACCTAAATTTTTAATTTGAAAATTAAATGTTACTTACGCACAAACTCTCAAAAACGGTTGAGATTGCGTCGCTATTCAAATTAGGATAGAGGGATTTCTATAGGAAGTGTCGCTTTTCCAGCTTGAAGAAATATTGAATCCTGTTGTGTTGTTAAATTCGCGATACGTCGCCGGTATTTCGTGATAAACTTTTCTTACACTTACGATAGTTATTGTATTTGTAACATGAAGGAAACATTCCTTTTTAATTAAAAAGATAAATGTTACTTATGTAGAAAATTGCAAAAAGGTTGAGATTGCGTGCCGCTTCTAAAATGCAGGATATAGGGAATTCTGTAACAAGTGACTCTTTTCCTGCATGAAGGAATAATGAAATCTGTTATGTTCGTTATATGCGCAATAGGTCACCGGCTATTTCATGATAAACTTCTCTTACACTTATGGCAATTATCGCATTTGTAATGTGCAGAAAACCTAAATTTTTAATTTCAAAATTAAATGTTACTTACGCACAAACTCTCAAAAACGGTTGAGATTGCGTCCCTATTCGAAATAGGATAGAGGGATTTCTATAGGTAGTGTCGCTTTTCCAGCTTGAAAAAATATTGAATCCTGTTGTGTTCGTTAAATTCGCGATACGTCGCCGGCTATTTCGTGATAAACTTTTCTTACACTTACGATATTTATTGTATTTGTAATATGAAGGAAACATTATTTTTTTATTAAAAAGATAAATGTTACTTATGTAGAAACTGGCAAAATGGTTGAGATTGCGTGCCGCTTCTAAAATTCAGGATATAGGGAATTCTGTAACAAGTGACTCTTTTCCTGCATGAAGGAATAATGAAATCTGTTATGTTCGTTATATGCGTAATAGGTCACCAGCTATTTCACGATAAACTTCTCTTACACTTATGGCAATTATCGTATTTGTAATGTGCAGAAAACCTAAATTTTTAATTTCAAAATTAAATGTTACTTACGCACAAACTCTCAAAAACGGTTGAGATTGCGTCCCTATTCAAAATAGGATAGAGGGATTTCTATAGGAAGTGTCGCTTTTCCATCTTGAAGAAATATTGAATCCTGCAGTGTTTGTTAAATTCGCGACACGTCGCCGGCTATTTCGTGATAAACATTTCTTACACTTACGATAATTATTTTATTTGTAATATGAAGGAAACATTATTTTTTTTATTAAAAAGATAAATGTTACTTATGTAGAAACTGGCAAAATGGTTGAGATTGCGTGCCGCTTCTAAAATGCAGGATATAGGGAATTCTGTAACAAGTGCCTCTTTTCCTGCATGAAGGAATAATGAAATCTGTTATGTTCGTTATATGCGCAATAGTTCACCGGTTATTTCAGGATAAACTTCTCTTACACTTATGGCAATTATCGTATTTGTAATGTGCAGAAAACCTAAATTTTTAATTTCAAAATTAAATGTTACTTACGCACAAACTCTCAAAAACGGTTGAGATTGCGTCGCTATTCAAAATAGGATAGAGGGATTTCTATAGGAAGTGTCGCTTTTCCAGCTTGAAGAAATATTGAATCCTGTTGTGTTGTTAAATTCGCGATACGTCGCCGGTATTTCGTGATAAACTTTTCTTACACTTACGATAATTAGTGTATTTGTAACATGAAGGAAACATTCCTTTTTGTTTAAAAAGATAAATGTTACTTATGTAGAAACTGGCAAAATGGTTGAGATTGCGTGCCGCTTCTAAAATGCAGGATATACGGAATTCTGTAACAAGTGACTCTTTTTCTGCATGAAGGAATAATGAAATCTGTTATGTTCGTTATATGCGCAGTAGTTCACCGGTTATTTCATGATAAACTTCTCTTACACTTATGGCAATTATCGTATTTGTAATGTGCAGAAAACCTAAACTTTTAATTCCAAAATTAAATGTTACTTACGCACAAACTGTCAAAAACGGTTGAGATTGCGTCGCTATTCAAAATAGGATAGAGGGATTTCTATAGGTAGTGTCGCTTTTCCAGCTTGAAGAAATATTGAATCCTATTGTGTTGTTAAATTCGCGATACGTCGCCGGCTATTTCGTGATAAACTTTTCTTACACTTACGATAATTATTGTATTTGTAACATGAAGGAAACATTCCTTTTTAATTAAAAAGATAAATGTTACTTATGTAGAAACTGGCAAAATGGTTGAGATTGCGTGCCGCTTCTAAAATTCAGGATATAGGGAATTCTGTAACAAGTGACTCTTTTCCTGCATGAAGGAATAATGAAATCTGTTATGTTCGTTATATGCGTAATAGGTCACCGGCTATTTCATGATAAACTTCTCTTACACTTATGGCAATTATCGTATTTGTAATGTGCAGAAAACCTAATTTTTTAATTTCAAAATTAAATGTTACTTACGCACAAACTCTCAAAAACGGTTGAGATTGCGTCCCTATTCAAAATCGGTTAGAGGGATTTCTATAGGAAGTGTCGCTTTTCCAGCTTGAAGAAATATTGAATCCTGCTGTGTTCGTTAAATTCGCGACACGTCGCCGGCTATTTCGTGATAAACATTTCTTACACTTACGATAATTATTTTATTTGTAATATGAAGGAAACATTATTTTTTTATTAAAAAGATAAATGTTACTTTTGTAGAAACTGGCAAAATGGTTGAGATATCGTGCCGCTTCTAAAATTCAGGATATAGGGAATTCTGTAACAAGTGACTCTTTTCCTGCATGAAGGAATAATGAAATCTGTTATGTTCGTTATATGCGTAATAGTTCACCAGCTATTTCATGATAAACTTCTCTTACACTTATGGCAATTATCGTATTTGTAATGTGCAGAAAACCTAAATTTTTAATTTCAAATTAAATGTTACTTACGTACAAACTATCAAAAACGGTTGAGATTGCGTCCCTATTCAAAATAGGATAGAGGGATTTCTATAGGAAGTGTCGCTTTTCCAGCTTGAAGAAATATTGAATCCTGCTGTGTTCGTTAAATTCGCGACACGTCGCCGGCTATTTCGTGATAAACATTTCTTACACTTACGATAATTATTTTATTTGTAATATGAAGGAAACATTATTTTTTTATTAAAAAGATAAATGTCACTTATGTGGAAACTGGCAAAATGGTTGAGATTGCATGCCGCTTCTAAAATGCAGGATATAGGGAATTCTGTAACAAGTGACTCTTTTCCTGCATGAAGGAATAATGAAATCTGTTATGTTCGTTATATGCGCAATAGTTCACCGGTTATTTCATGATAAAATTCTCTTACACTTATGGCAATTATCGTATTTGAAATGTGCAGAAAACCTAAATTTTTAATTTCAAAATTAAATGTTACTTACGCACAAATTCTCAAAAACGGTTGAGATTGCGTCCCTATTCAAAATAGGATAGAGGGATTTCTATAGGAAGTGTCGCTTTTCCAGCTTGAAGAAATATTGAATCCTGCTGTGTTCGTTAAATTCGCGACACGTCGCCGGCTATTTCGTGATAAACATTTCTTACACTTACGATAATTATTTTATTTGTAATATGAAGGAAACATTATTTTTTTATTAAAAAGATAAATGTTACTTATGTAGAAACTGGCAAAATGGTTGAGATTGCGTGCCGCTTCTAAAATTCAGGATATAGGGAATTCTGTAACAAGTGATTCTTTTCCTGCATGAAGGAATAATGAAATCTGTTATGTTCGTTATATGCGTAATAGTTCACCAGCTATTTCATGATAAACTTCTCTTACACTTATGGCAATTATCGTATTTGTAATGTGCAGAAAACCTAAATTTTTAATTTCAAATTAAATGTTACTTGCGCACAAACTATCAAAAACGGTTGAGATTGCGTCCCTATTCAAAATAGGATAGAGGGATTTCTATAGGAAGTGTCGCTTTTCCAGCTTGAAGAAATATTGAATCCTGCTGTGTTCGTTAAATTCGCGACACGTCGCCGGCTATTTCGTGATAAACATTTCTTACACTTACGATAATTATTTTATTTGTAATATGAAGGAAACATTATTTTTTTATTAAAAAGATAAATGTTACTTATGTAGAAACTGTCAAAATGGTTGAGATTGCGTGCCGCTTCTAAAATTCAGGATATAGGGAATTCTGTAACAAGTGACTCTTTTCCTGCATGAAGGAATAATGAAATCTGTTATGTTCGTTATATGCGTAATAGGTCACCGGCTATTTCATGATAAACTTCTCTTACACTTATGGCAATTATCGTATTTTTAATGTGCAGAAAACCTAAATTTTTAATTTCAAAATTAAATGTTACTTATGCACAAACTCTCAAAAACGGTTGAGATTGCGTCGCTATTCAAAATAGGATAGAGGGATTTCTATAGGAAGTGTCGCTTTTCCAGCTTGAAGAAATATTGAATCCTGTTGTGTTGTTAAATTCGCGATACGTCGCCGGCATTTCGTGATAAACTTTTCTTACACTTACGATAATTATTGTATTTGTAACATGAAGGAAACATTCCTTTTTAATTAAAAGGATAAATGTTACTTATGTAGAAACTGGCAAAATGGTTGAGATTGCGTGCCGCTTCAAAAATGCAGGATATAGGGAATTCTGTAACAAGTGACTCTTTTCCTGCATGAAGGAATAATGAAATCTGTTATGTTCGTTATATGCGCAGTAGTTCACCGGTTATTTCATGATAAACTTCTCTTACACTTATGGCAATTATCGTATTTGTAATGTGCAGAAAACCTAAACTTTTAATTCCAAAATTAAATGTTACTTACGCACAAACTGTCAAAAACGGTTGAGATTGCGTCGCTATTCAAAATAGGATAGAGGGATTTCTATAGGTAGTGTCGCTTTTCCAGCTTGAAGAAATATTGAATCCTGTTGTGATGTTAAATTCGCGATACGTCGCCGGCTATTTCGTGATAAACTTTTCTTAAACTTACGATAATTATTGTATTTGTAACATGAAGGAAACATTCCTTTTTAATTAAAAAGATAAATGTTACTTATGTAGAAAATTGCAAAAAGGTGTAGATTGCGTGCCGCTTCTAAAATGCAGGATATAGGGAATTCTGTAACAAGTGACTCTTTTCCTGCATGAAGGAATAATGAAATCTGTTATGTTCGTTATATGCGCAATAGGTCACCGGCTATTTCATGATAAACTTCTCTTACACTTATGGCAATTATCGTATTTGTAATGTGCAGAAAACCTAAATTTTTAATTTCAAAATTAAATGTTACTTACGCACAAACTCTCAAAAACGGTGTAGATTGCGTCCTTATTCAAAATAGGATAGAGGGATTTCTATAGGAGGTGTCGCTTTTCGAGCTTGAAGAAATATTGAATCCTGTTGTGTTCGTTAATTTCGCGATACGTCGCCGGCTATTTCGTGATAAACTTTTCTTACACTTACGATAATTATTGTATTTGTAATATGATGGAAACATTATTTTTTTATTAAAAAGTTAAATGTTACTTATGTAGAAACTGGCAAAATGGTTGAGATTGCGTGCCGCTTCTAAAATTCAGGATATAGGGAATTCTGTAACAAGTAACTCTTTTCCTGCATGAAGGAATAATGAAATCTGTTATGTTCGTTATATGCGTAATAGGTCACCGGCTATTTCATGATAAACTTCTCTTACACTTATGGCAATTATCGTATTTATAATGTGCAGAAAACCTAAATTTTTAATTTCAAAATTAAATGTTACTTACGCACAAACTCTCAAAAACGGTTGAGATTGCGTCCCTATTCAAAATAGGATAGAGGGATTTCTATAGGAAGTGTCGCTTTTCCAGCTTGAAGAAATATTGAATCCTGCTGTGTTCGTTAAATTCGCGACACGTCGCCGGCTATTTCGTGATAAACATTTCTTACACTTACGATAATTATTTTATTTGTAATATGAAGGAAACATTATTTTTTTATTAAAAAGATAAATGTTACTTATGTAGAAACTGGCAAAATGGTTGAGATTGCGTGCCGCTTCTAAAATTCAGGATATAGGGAATTCTGTAACAAGTGACTCTTTTCCTGCATGAAGGAATAATGAAATCTGTTATGCTCGTTATATGCGTAATAGGTCACCAGCTATTTCATGATAAACTTCTCTTGCACTTATGGCAATTATCGTATTTGTAATGTGCAGAAAACCTAAATTTTTATTTTCAAAATTAAATGTTACTTACGCACAAACTCTCAAAAACGGTTGAGATTGCGTCCCTATTCAAAATAGGATAGAGGGATTTCTATAGGTAGTGTCGCTTTTCCAGCTTGAAGAAATATTGAATCCTGTTGTGTTCGTTAAATTCGCGATACGTCGCCGGCTATTTCGTGATAAACTTTTCTTACACTTACGATATTTATTGTATTTGTAATATGAAGGAAACATCATTTTTTTATTAAAGAGATAAATGTTACTTATGTAGAAACTGGCAAAATGGTTGAGATTGCGTGCCGCTTCTAAAATTCAGGATATAGGGAATTCTGTAACAAGTAACTCTTTTCCTGCATGAAGGAATAATGAAATCTGTTATGTTCGTTATATGCGTAATAGGTCACCGGCTATTTCATGATAAACTTCTCTTACACTTATGGCAATTATCGTATTTATAATGTGCAGAAAACCTAAATTTTTAATTTCAAAATTGAATGTTACTTACGCACAAACTCTCAAAAACGGTTGAGATTGCGTCCCTATTCAAAATAGGATAGAGGGATTTCTATAGGAAGTGTCGCTTTTCCAGCTTGAAGAAATATTGAATCCTGCTGTGTTCGTTAAATTCGCGACACGTCGCCGGCTATTTCGTGATAAACATTTCTTACACTTACGATAATTATTTTATTTGTAATATGAAGGAAACATTATTTTTTTATTAAAAAGTTAAATGTTACTTATGTAGAAACTGGCAAAATGGTTGAGATTGCGTGCCGCTTCTAAAATGCAGGATATAGGGAATTCTGTAACAAGTGACTCTTTTCCTGCATGAAGGAATAATGAAATCTGTTATGTTCGTTATATGCGCAATAGTTCACCGGTTATTTCATGATAAACTTCTCTTACACTTATGGCAATTATCGTATTTGAAATGTGCAGAAATCCTAAATTTTTAATTTCAAAATTAAATGTTTCTTACGCACAAACTCTCAAAAACGGTTGAGATTGCGTCGCTATTCAAAATAGGATAGAGGGATTTCTATAGGAAGTGTCGCTTTTCCAGCTTGAAGAAATATTGAATCCTGTTGTGTTGTTAAATTCGCGATACGTCGCCGGCATTTCGTGATAAACTTTTCTTACACTTACGATAATTATTGTATTTGTAACATGAAGGAAACATTCCTTTTTAATTAAAAAGATAAATGTTACTTATGTAGAAACTGGCAAAATGGTTGAGATTGCGTGCCGCTTCAAAAATGCAGGATATAGGGAATTCTGTAACAAGTGACTCTTTTCCTGCATGAAGGAATAATGAAATCTGTTATGTTCGTTATATGCGCAGTAGTTCACTGGTTATTTCATGATAAACTTCTCTTACACTTATGGCAATTATCGTATTTGTAATGTGCAGAAAACCTAAACTTTTAATTCCAAAATTAAATGTTACTTTCGCACAAACTGTCAAAAACGGTTGAGATTGCGTCGCTATTCAAAATAGGATAGAGGGATTTCTATACGTAGTGTCGCTTTTCCAGCTTGAAGAAATATTGAATCCTGTTGTGTTGTTAAATTCGCGATACGTCGCCGGCTATTTCGTGATAAACTTTTCTTAAACTTACGATAATTATTGTATTTGTAACATGAAGGAAACATTCCTTTTTAATTAAAAAGATAAATGTTACTTATGTAGAAAATTGCAAAAAGGTTGAGATTGCGTGCCGCTTCTAAAATGCAGGATATAGGGAATTCTGTAACAAATGACTCTTTTCCTGCATGAAGGAATAATGAAATCTGTTATGTTCGTTATATTCGCAATAGGTCACCGGCTATTTCATGATGAACTTCTCTTACACTTATGGCAATTATCGTATTTGTAATGTGCACAAAACCTAAATTTTTAATTTCAAAATTAAATGTTACTTACGCACAATTTCTCAAAAACGGTTGAGATTGCGTCCCTATTCAAACTAGGATAGAGGGATTTCTATAGGAAGTGTCGCTTTTCGAGCTTGAAGAAATATTGAATCCTGTTGTGTTCGTTAAATTCGCGATACGTCGCCGGCTATTTCGTGATAAACTTTTCTTACACTTACGATAATTATTGTATTTGTAATATGATGGAAACATTATTTTTTTATTAAAAAGATAAATGTTACTTATGTAGAAACTGGCAAAATGGTTGAGATTGCGTGCCGCTTCTAAAATGCAGGATATAGGGAATTCTGTAACAAGTGACTCTTTTCCTGCATGAAGGAATAATGAAATCTGTTATGTTCGTTATATGCGCAATAGGTCACCGGGTATTTCATGATAAACTTCTCTTACACTTATGGCAATTATCGTATTTGTAATGTGCAGAAAACCTAAATTTTTAATTTCAAAATTAAATGTTACTTACGCACAAACTCTCAAAAACGGTGTAGATTGCGTCGCTATTCAAAATAGAATAGAGAGATTTCTACAGGAAGTGTCGCTTTTCCAGCTTGAAGAAATATTGAATCCTGTCGTGTTCGTTAAATTCGCGATACGTCGCCGGCTATTTCGTGATAAACTTTTCTTACACTTACGATAATTATTGTATTTGTAATATGATGGAAACATTATTTTTTTATTAAAAAGATAAATGTTACTTATGTAGAAACTGGCAAAATGGTTGAGATTGCGTGCCGCTTCTAAAATTCAGGATATAGGGAATTCTGTAACAAGTAACTCTTTTCCTGCATGAAGGAATAATGAAATCTGTTATGTTCGTTATATGCGTAATAGGTCACCGGCTATTTCATGATAAACTTCTCTTACACTTATGGCAATTATCGTATTTATAATGTGCAGAAAACCTAAATTTTTAATTTCAAAATTAAATGTTACTTACGCACAAACTCTCAAAAACGGTTGAGATTGCGTCCCTATTCAAAATAGGATAGAGGGATTTCTATAGGAAGTGTCGCTTTTCCAGCTTGAAGAAATATTGAATCCTGCTGTGTTCGTTAAATTCGCGACACGTCGCCGGCTATTTCGTGATAAACATTTCTTACACTTACGATAATTATTTTATTTGTAATATGAAGGAAACATTATTTTTTTATTAAAAAGTTAAATGTTACTTATGTAGAAACTGGCAAAATGGTTGAGATTGCGTGCCGCTTCTAAAATGCAGGGTATAGGGAATTCTGTAACAAGTGACTCTTTTCCTGCATGAAGGAATAATGAAATCTGTTATGTTCGTTATATGCGAAATAGTTCACCGGTTATTTCATGATAAACTTCTCTTACACTTATGGCAATTATCGTATTTGAAATGTGCAGAAATCCTAAATTTTTAATTTCAAAATTAAATGTTACTTACGCACAAACTCTCAAAAACGGTTGAGATTGCGTCGCTATTCAAAATAGGATAGAGGGATTTCTATAGGAAGTGTCGCTTTTCCAGCTTGAAGAAATATTGAATCCTGTTGTGTTGTTAAATTCGCGATACGTCGCCGGCATTTCGTGATAAACTTTTCTTACACTTACGATAATTATTGTATTTGTAACATGAAGGAAACATTCCTTTTTAATTAAAAAGATAAATGTTACTTATGTAGAAACTGGCAAAATGGTTGAGATTGCGTGCCGCTTCAAAAATGCAGGATATAGGGAATTCTGTAACAAGTGACTCTTTTCCTGCATGAAGGAATAATGAAATCTGTTATGTTCGTTATATGCGTAATAGGTCACCGGCTATTTCATGATAAACTTCTCTTACACTTATGGCAATTATCGTATTTATAATGTGCAGAAAACCTAAATTTTTAATTTCAAAATTAAATGTTACTTACGCACAAACTCTCAAAAGCGGTTGAGATTGCGTCCCTATTCAAAATAGGATAGAGGGATTTCTATAGGAAGTGTCGCTTTTCCAGCTTGAAGAAATATTGAATCCTGCTGTGTTCGTTAAATTCGCGACACGTCGCCGGCTATTTCGTGATAAACATTTCTTACACTTACGATAATTATTTTATTTGTAATATGAAGGAAACATTATTTTTTTATTAAAAAGTTAAATGTTACTTATGTAGAAACTGGCAAAATGGTTGAGATAGCGTTCCGCTTCTAAAATGCAGGGTATAGGGAATTCTGTAACAAGTGACTCTTTTCCTGCATGAAGGAATAATGAAATCTGTTATGTTCGTTATATGCGCAATAGTTCACCGATTATTTCATGATAAACTTCTCTTACACTTATGGCAATTATCGTATTTGAAATGTGCAGAAATCCTAAATTTTTAATTTCAAAAATAAATGTTACTTACGCACAAACTCTCAAAAACGGTTGAGATTGCGTCGCTATTCAAAATAGGATAGAGGGATTTCTATAGGAAGTGTCGCTTTTCCAGCTTGAAGAAATATTGAATCCTGTTGTGTTGTTAAATTCGCGATACGTCGCCGGCATTTCGTGATAAACTTTTCTTACACTTACGATAATTATTGTATTTGTAACATGAAGGAAACATTCCTTTTTAATTAAAAAGATAAATGTTACTTATGTAGAAAATTGCAAAAAGGTTGAGATTGCGTGCCGCTTCTAAAATGCAGGATATAGGGAATTCTGTAACAAGTGACTCTTTTCCTGCATGAAGGAATAATGAAATCTGTTATGTTCGTTATATGCGCAGTAGTTCACTGGTTATTTCATGATAAACTTCTCTTACACTTATGGCAATTATCGTATTTATAATGTGCAGAAAACCTAAACTTTTAATTCCAAAATTAAATGTTACTTTCGCACAAACTGTCAAAAACGGTTGAGATTGCGTCGCTATTCAAAATAGGATAGAGGGATTTCTATACGTAGTGTCGCTTTTCCAGCTTGAAGAAATATTGAATCCTGTTGTGTTGTTAAATTCGCGATACGTCGCCGGCTATTTCGTGATAAACTTTTCTTAAACTTACGATAATTATTGTATTTCTAACATGAAGGAAACATTCCTTTTTAATTAAAAAGATAAATGTTACTTATGTAGAAAATTGCAAAAAGGTTGAGATTGCGTGCCGCTTCTAAAATGCAGGATATAGGGAATTCTGTAACAAGTGACTCTTTTCCTTCATGAAGGAATAATGAAATCTGTTATGTTCGTTATATTCGCAATAGGTCACCGGCTATTTCATGATAAACTTCTCTTACACTTATGGCAATTATCGTATTTGTAATGTGCAGAAAACCTAAATTTTTAATTTCAAAATTAAATGTTACTTACGCACAAACTCTCAAAAACGGTTGAGATTGCGTCCCTATTCAAAATAGGATAGAGGGATTTCTATAGGAAGTGTCGCTTTTCCAGCTTGAAGAAATATTGAATCCTGCTGTGTTCGTTAAATTCGCGACACGTCGCCGGCTATTTCGTGATAAACATTTCTTACACTTACGATAATTATTTTATTTGTAATATGAAGGAAACATTATTTTTTTATTAAAAAGATAAATGTTACTTATGTAGAAACTGGCAAAATGGTTGAGATTGCGTGCCGCTTCTAAAATTCAGGATATAGGGAATTCTGTAACAAGTGACTCTTTTCCTGCATGAAGGAATAATGAAATCTGTTATGTTCGTTATATTCGCAATAGGTCACCGGCTATTTCATGATAAACTTCTCTTACACTTATGGCAATTATCGTATTTATAATGTGCAGAAAACCTAAATTTTTAATTTCAAAATTGAATGTTACTTACGCACAAACTCTCAAAAACGGTTGAGATTGCGTCCCTATTCAAAATAGGATAGAGGGATTTCTATACGTAGTGTCGCTTTTCCAGCTTGAAGAAATATTGAATCCTGCTGTGTTCGTTAAATTCGCGACACGTCGCCGGCTATTTCGTGAAAAACTTTTCTTAAACTTACGATAATTATTGTATTTGTAACATGAAGGAAACATTCCTTTTTAATTAAAAAGATAAATGTTACTTATGTAAAAAATTGCAAAAAGGTTGAGATTGCGTGCCGCTTCTAAAATGCAGGATATAGGGAATTCTGTAACAAGTGACTCTTTTCCTGCATGAAGGAATAATGAAATCTGTTATGTTCGTTATATTCGCAATAGGTCACCGGCTATTTCATGATAAACTTCTCTTACACTTATGGCAATTATCGTATTTGTAATGTGCAGAAAACGAAAATTTTTAATTTCAAAATTAAATGTTACTTACGCACAAACTCTCAAAAACGGTTGAGATTGCGTCCCTATTCAAAATAGGATAGAGGGATTTCTATAGGAAGTGTCGCTTTTCCAGCTTGAAGAAATATTGAATCCTGTTGTGTTCGTTAAATTCGCGACACGTCGCCGGCTATTTCGTGATAAACATTTCTTACACTTACGATAATTATTTTATTTGTAATATGAAGGAAACATTATTTTTTTATTAAAAAGATAAATGTTACTTATGTAGAAACTGGCAAAATGGTTGAGATTGCGTGCCGCTTCTAAAATTCAGGATATAGGGAATTCTGTAACAAGTGACTCTTTTCCTGCATGAAGGAATAATGAAATCTGTTATGTTCGTTATATGCGTAATAGGTCACCAGCTATTTCATGATAAACTTCTCTTACACTTATGGCAATTATGGTATTTGGAATGTGCAGAAAACCTAAATATTTATTTTCAAAATTAAATGTTACTTACGCACAAACTCTCAAAAACGGTTGAGATTGCGTCCCTATTCAAAATAGGATAGAGGGATTTCTATAGGTAGTGTCGCTTTTCCAGCTTGAAGAAATATTGAATCCTGTTGTGTTCGTTAAATTCGCGATACGTCGCCGGCTATTTCGTGATAAACTTTTCTTACACTTACGATATTTATTGTATTTGTAATATGAAGGAAACATTATTTTTTATTAAAGAGATAAATGTTACTTATGTAGAAACTGGCAAAATGGTTGAGATTGCGTGCCGCTTCTAAAATTCAGGATATAGGGAATTCTGTAACAAGTGACTCTTTTCCTGCATGAAGGAATAATGAAATCTGTTATGTTCGTTATATGCGTAATAGGTCACCAGCTATTTCATGATAAACTTCTCTTACACTTATGGCAATTATCGTATTTTTAATGTGCAGAAAACCTAAATTTTTAATTTCAAAATTAAATGTTACTTACGCACAAACTCTCAAAAACGGTTGAGATTGCGTCCCTATTCAAAATAGGATAGAGGGATTTCTATAGGAAGTGTCGCTTTTCCAGCTTGAAGAAATATTGAATCCTGTTGTGTTGTTAAATTCGCGATACGTCGCCGGCTATTTCGTGATAAACTTTTCTTAAACTTACGATAATTATTGTATTTGTAACATGAAGGAAACATTCCTTTTTAATTAAAAAGATAAATGTTACTTATGTAGAAAATTGCAAAAAGGTTGAGATTGCGTGCCGCTTCTAAAATGCAGGATATAGGGAATTCTGTAACAAGTGACTCTTTTCCTGCATGAAGGAATAATGAAATCTGTTATGTTCGTTATATGGGCAATAGGTCACCGGCTATTTCATGATAAACTTCTCTTACACTTATGGCAATTATCGCATTTGTAATGTGCAGAAAACCTAAATTTTTAATTTCAAAATTAAATGTTACTTACGCACAAACTCTCAAAAACGGTTGAGATTGCGTCCCTATTCAAAATAGGATAGAGGGATTTCTATAGGAAGTGTCGCTTTTCCAGCTTGAAGAAATATTGAATCCTGTTGTGTTCGTTAAATTCGCGATACGTCGCCGGCTATTTCGTGATAAACTTTTCTTACACTTACGATAATTATTGTATTTGTAATATAAAGGAAACATTATTTTTTTATTAAAAAGATAAATGTTTCTTATGTAGAAACTGGCAAAATGGTTGAGATTGCGTGCCGCTTCTAAAATGCAGGATATAGGGAATTCTGTAACAGGTGACTCTTTTCCTGCATGAAGGAATAATGAAATCTGTTATGTTCGTTATATGCGCAATAGGTCACCGGCTATTTCATGATAAACTTCTCTTACACTTATGGCAATTATCGCATTTGTAATGTGCAGAAAACCTAAATTTTTAATTTCAAAATTAAATGTTACTTACGCACAAACTCTCAAAAACGGTTGAGATTGCGTCCCTATTCGAAATAGGATAGAGGGATTTCTATAGGTAGTGTCGCTTTTCCAGCTTGAAGAAATATTGAATCCTGTTGTGTTCGTTAAATTCGCGATACGTCGCCGGCTATTTCGTGATAAACTTTTCTTACACTTACGATATTTATTGTATTTGTAATATGAAGGAAACATTATTTTTTTATTAAAAAGATAAATGTTACTTATGTGGAAACTGGCAAAATGGTTGAGATTGCGTGCCGCTTCTAAAATTCAGGATATAGGGAATTCTGTAACAAGTGACTCTTTTCCTGCATGAAGGAATAATGAAATCTGTTATGTTCGTTATATGCGCAATAGTTCACCGGTTATTTCATGATAAACTTCTCTTACACTTACGGCAATTATCGTATTTGTAATGTGCAGAAAACCTAAATTTTTAATTTCAAAATTAAATGTTACTTACGCACAAACACTCAAAAACGGTTGAGATTGCGTCGCTATTCAAAATAGGATAGAGGGATTTCTATAGGAAGTGTCGCTTTTCCAGCTTGAAGAAATATTGAATCCTATTGTGTTGTTAAATTCGCGATACGTCACCGGCTATTTCGTGATAAACTTTTCTTAAACTTACGATAATTATTGTATTTGTAACATGAAGGAAACATTCCTTTTTAATTAAAAAGATAAATGTTACTTATGTAGAAAATTGCAAAAAGGTTGAGATTGCGTGCCGCTTCTAAAATGCAGGATATAGGGAATTCTGTAACAAGTGACTCTTTTCCTGCATGAAGGAATAATGAAATCTGTTATATTCGTTATATGCGTAATGGGTCACCTGCTATTTCATGATAAACTTCTCTTACACTTATGGCAATTATCGTATTTGTAATGTGCAGAAAACCTAAATTTTTAATTTCAAAATTAAATGTTACTTACGCACAAATTCTCTAAAACGGTTGAGATTGCGTCCCTATTCAAAATAGGATAGAGGGATTTCTATAGGAAGTGTCGCTTTTCCAGCTTGAAGAAATATTGAATCCTGTTGTGTTCGTTAAATTCGCGACACGTCGCCGGATATTTCGTGATAAACATTTCTTAAACTTACGATAATTATTTTATTTGTAATATGAAGAAAACATTTTTTTATTAAAAAGATAAATGTTACTTATGTAGAAACTGGCAAAATGGTTGAGATTGCGTGCCGCTTCTAAAATGCAGGATATAGGGAATTCTGTAACAAGTGACTCTTTTCCTGCATGAAGGAATAATGAAATCTGTGCATGCGCAATAATGTTCGTTATATGCGCAATAGGTCACCGGCTATTTCATGATAAACTTCTCTTACACTTATGGCAATTATCGTATTTGTAATGTGCAGAAAACCTAAATTTTTAATTTCAAAATGAAATATTACTTACGCACAAACTCTCAAAAACGGTTGAGATTGCGTGCCTATTCAAAATAGGATAAAGGGATTTCTATAGGAAGTGTCGCTTTTCCAGCTTGAAGAAACTGGCAAAATGGTTGAGATTGCGTGCCGCTTCTAAAATGCAGGATATAGGGAATTCTGTAACAAGTGACTCTTTTCCTGCATGAAGGAATAATGAAATCTGTGCATGCGCAATAATGTTCGTTATATGCGCAATAGGTCACCGGCTATTTCATGATAAACTTCTCTTACACTTATGGCAATTATCGTATTTGTAATGTGCAGAAAACCTAAATTTTTAATTTCAAAATGAAATATTACTTACGCACAAACTCTCAAAAACGGTTGAGATAGCGTGCCTATTCAAAATAGTATAAAGGGATTTCTATAGGAAGTGTCGCTTTTCCAGCTTGAAGAAATATTGAATCCTGTTGTGCTCGTTAAATTCGCGATACGTCGCCGGCTATTTCGTGATAAACTTTTCTTACACTTACGATAATTATTGTATTTGTAATATGAAGGAAACATTATTTTTTTATTAAAAAGATAAATGTTACTTATGTAGAAACTGGCAAAATGGTTGAGATTGCGTGCCGCTTCTAAAATGCAGGATATAGGGAATTCTGTAACAAGTGGCTCTTTTCCTGCATGAAGGAATAATGAAATCTGTTATGTTCGTTATATGCGCAGTAGTTCACCGGTTATTTCATGATAAACTTCTCTTACACTTATGGCAATTATCGCATTTGTAATGTGCAGAAAACCTAAATTTTTAATTTCAAAATTAAATGTTACTTACGCACAAACTATCAAAAACGGTTGAGATTGCGTCCCTATTCAAAATAGGATATAGGGATTTCTATAGGAAGTGTCGCTTTTCCTGCTTGAAGAAATATTGAATCCTGTTGTGCTCGTTAAATTCGCGATACGTCGCCGGCTATTTCGTGATAAACTTTTCTTACATTTACGATAATTATTGTATTTGTAATATGAAGGAAACATTATTTTTTTATTAAAAAGATAAATGTTACTTATGTAGAAACTGGCATAATGGTTTAGATTGCGTGCCGCTTCTAAAATTAAGGATATAGGGAATTCTGTAACATGTGACTCTTTTCCTGCATAAAGGAATAATGAAATCTGTTATGTTCGTTATATGCGTAATAGGTCACCGGCTATTTCATGATAAACTTCTCTTACACTTATGGCAATTATCGTATTTGTAATGTGCAGAAAACCTAAATTTTTAATTTCAAAATTAAATGTTACTTACGCACAAACTGTCAAAAACTGTTGAGATTGCGTCGCTATTCAAAATAGGATAGAGGGATTTCTATAGGAAGTGTCGCTTTTCCAGCTTGAAGAAATATTGAATCCTGTTGTGTTGATAAATTCGCGATACGTCGCCGGCTATTTCGTGATAAACTTTTCTTACACTTACGATAATTATTGTATTTGTAATATGAAGGAAACATTCCTTTTTAATTAAAAAGATAAATGTTACTTATGTAGAAAATTGCAAAAAGGTTGACATTGCGTGCCGCTTCTAAAGTGCAGGATATAGGGAATACTGTAACAAGTGACTTTTTTCCTGCATGAAGGAATAATGAAATCTGTTATGTTCGTTATATGCGTAATAGGTCACCGGCTATTTCATGATAAACTTCTCTTACACTTATGGCAATTATCGTATTTGTAATGTGCAGAAAACCTAAATTTTTAATTTCAAAATTAAATGTTACTTACGCACAAACTCTCAAAAACGGTTGAGATTGTGTCCCTATTCAAAATAGGATAGAGGGATTTCTATAGGAAGTGTCGCTTTTCCAGCTTGAAGAAATATTGAATCCTGTTGTGTTCGTTAAATTCGCGATACGTCGCCGGCTATTTCGTGATAAACTTTTCTTACACTTACGATAATTATTGTATTTGTAATATGAAGGAAACATTATTTTTTTATTAAAAAGATAAATGTTACTTATGTAGAAACTGGCAAAATGGTTGAGATTGCGTGCCGCTTCTAAAATGCAGGATATAGGGAATTCTGTAACAGGTGACTCTTTTCCTGCATGAAGGAATAATGAAATCTGTTATGTACGTTATATGCGCAATAGGTCACCGGCTATTTCATGATAAACTTCTCTTACACTTATGGCAATTATCGCATTTGTAATGTGCAGAAAACCTAAATTTTTAATTTCAAAATTAAATGTTACTTACGCACAAACTCTCAAAAACGGTTGAGATTGCGTCCCTATTCGAAATAGGATAGAGGGATTTCTATAGGTAGTGTCGCTTTTCCAGCTTGAAGAAATATTGAATCCTGTTGTGTTCGTTAAATTCGCGATACGTCGCCGGCTATTTCGTGATAAACTTTTCTTACACTTACGATATTTATTGTATTTGTAATATGAAGGAAACATTATTTTTTTATTAAAAAGATAAATGTTACTTATGTAGAAACTGGCAAAATGGTTGAGATTGCGTGCCGCTTCTAAAATTCAGGATATAGGGAATTCTGTAACAAGTGACTCTTTTCCTGCATGAAGGAATAATGAAATCTGTTATGTTCGTTATATGCGTAATAGGTCACCAGCTATTTCACGATAAACTTCTCTTACACTTATGGCAATTATCGTATTTGTAATGTGCAGAAAACCTAAATTTTTAATTTCAAAATTAAATGTTACTTACGCACAAACTCTCAAAAACGGTTGAGATTGCGTCCCTATTCAAAATAGGATAGAGGGATTTCTATAGGAAGTGTCGCTTTTCCAGCTTGAAGAAATATTGAATCCTGCTGTGTTTGTTAAATTCGCGACACGTCGCCGGCTATTTCGTGATAAACATTTCTTACACTTACGATAATTATTTTATTTGTAATATGAAGGAAACATTATTTTTTTATTAAAAAGATAAATGTTACTTATGTAGAAACTGGCAAAATGGTTGAGATTGCGTGCCGCTTCTAAAATGCAGGATATAGGGAATTCTGTAACAAGTGACTCTTTTCCTGCATGAAGGAATAATGAAATCTGTTATGTTCGTTATATGCGCAATAGTTCACCGGTTATTTCATGATAAACTTCTCTTACACTTACGGCAATTATCGTATTTGTAATGTGCAGAAAACCTAAATTTTTAATTTCAAAATTAAATGTTACTTACGCACAAACACTCAAAAACGGTTGAGATTGCGTCGCTATTCAAAATAGGATAGAGGGATTTCTATAGGAAGTGTCGCTTTTCCAGCTTGAAGAAATATTGAATCCTGTTGTGTTGTTAAATTCGCGATACGTCACCGGTATTTCGTGATAAACTTTTCTTACACTTACGATAATTATTGTATTTGTAACATGAAGGAAACATTCCTTTTTAATTAAAAAGATAAATGTTACTTATGTAGAAACTGGCAAAATGGTTGAGATTGCGTGCCGCTTCTAAAATGCAGGATATACGGAATTCTGTAACAAGTGACTCTTTTCCTGCATGAAGGAATAATGAAATCTGTTATGTTCGTTATATGCGCAGTAGTTCACCGGTTATTTCATGATAAACTTCTCTTACACTTATGGCAATTATCGTATTTGTAATGTGCAGAAAACCTAAACTTTTAATTCCAAAATTAAATGTTACTTACGCACAAACTGTCAAAAACGGTTGAGATTGCGTCGCTATTCAAAATAGGATAGAGGGATTTCTATAGGTAGTGTCGCTTTTCCAGCTTGAAGAAATATTGAATCCTATTGTGTTGTTAAATTCGCGATACGTCACCGGCTATTTCGTGATAAACTTTTCTTAAACTTACGATAATTATTGTATTTGTAACATGAAGGAAACATTCCTTTTTAATTAAAAAGATAAATGTTACTTATGTAGAAAATTGCAAAAAGGTTGAGATTGCGTGCCGCTTCTAAAATGCAGGATATAGGGAATTCTGTAACAAGTGACTCTTTTCCTGCATGAAAAAATAATGAAATCTGTTATATTCGTTATATGCGTAATGGGTCACCTGCTATTTCATGATAAACTTCTCTTACACTTATGGCAATTATCGTATTTGTAATGTGCAGAAAACCTAAATTTTTAATTTCAAAATTAAATGTTACTTACGCACAAATTCTCTAAAACGGTTGAGATTGCGTCCCTATTCAAAATAGGATAGAGGGATTTCTATAGGAAGTGTCGCTTTTCCAGCTTGAAGAAATATTGAATCCTGTTGTGTTCGTTAAATTCGCGACACGTCGCCGGCTATTTCGTGATAAACATTTCTTAAACTTACGATAATTATTTTATTTGTAATATGAAGAAAACATTTTTTTATTAAAAAGATAAATGTTACTTATGTAGAAACTGGCAAAATGGTTGAGATTGCGTGCCGCTTCTAAAATGCAGGATATAGGGAATTCTGTAACAAGTGACTCTTTTCCTGCATGAAGGAATAATGAAATCTGTGCATGCGCAATAATGTTCGTTATATGCGCAATAGGTCACCGGCTATTTCATGATAAACTTCTCTTACACTTATGGCAATTATCGTATTTATTAATGTGCAGAAAACCTAAATTTTTAATTTCAAAATGAAATATTACTTACGCACAAACTCTCAAAAACGGTTGAGATTGCGTGCCTATTCAAAATAGGATAAAGGGATTTCTATAGGAAGTGTCGCTTTTCCAGCTTGAAGAAATATTGTATCCTGTTGTGCTCGTTAAATTCGCGATACGTTGCCGGCTATTTCGTGATAAACTTTTCTTACACTTACGATAATTATTGTATTTGTAATATGAAGGAAACATTATTTTTTTATTAAAAAGATAAATGTTACTTATGTAGAAACTGGCAAAATGGTTGAGATTGCGTGCCGCTTCTAAAATGCAGGATATAGGGAATTCTGTAACAAGTGGCTCTTTTCCTGCATGAAGGAATAATGAAATCTGTTATGTTCGTTATATGCGCAGTAGTTCACCGGTTATTTCATGATGAACTTCTCTTACACTTATGGCAATTATCGTATTTGTAATGTGCAGAAAACCTAAATTTTTAATTTCAAAATTAAATGTTACTTACGCACAAACTGTCAAAAACGGTTGAGATTGCGTCGCTATTCAAAATAGGATAGAGGGATTTCTATAGGTAGTGTCGCTTTTCCAGCTTGAAGAAATATTGAATCCTGTTGTGTTGTTAAATTCGCGATACGTCGCCGGCTATTTCGTGATAAACTTTTCTTACACTTACGATAATTATTGTATTTGTAACATGAAGGAAACATTCCTTTTTAATTAAAAAGATAAATGTTACTTATGTAGAAAATTGCAAAAAGGTTGAGATTGCGTGCCGCTTCTAAAATGCAGGATATAGGGAATTCTGTAACAAGTGACTCTTTTCCTGCGTGAAGGAATAATGAAATCTGTTATGTTCGTTATATGCGTAATAGGTCACCAGCTATTTCATGATAAACTTCTCTTACACTTATGGCAATTATCGCATTTGTAATGTGCAGAAAACCTAAATTTTTAATTTCAAAATTAAATGTTACTTACGCACAAACTCTCAAAAACGGTTGAGATTGCGTCCCTATTCAAAATAGGATATAGGGATTTCTATAGGAAGTGTCGCTTTTCCTGCTTGAAGAAATATTGAATCCTGTTGTGCTCGTTAAATTCGCGATACGTCGCCGGCTATTTCGTGATAAACTTTTCTTACACTTACGATAATTATTGTATTTGTAATATGAAGGAAACATTATTTTTTTATTAAAAAGATAAATGTTACTTATGTAGAAACTGGCATAATGGTTTAGATTGCGTGCCGCTTCTAAAATTAAGGATATAGGGAATTCTGTAACATGTGACTCTTTTCCTGCATGAAGGAATAATGAAATCTGTTATGTTCGTTATATGCGTAATAGGTCACCGGCTATTTCATGATAAACTTCTCTTACACTTATGGCAATTATCGTATTTGTAATGTGCAGAAAACCTAAATTTTTAATTTCAAAATTAAATGTTACTTACGCACAAACTGTCAAAAACTGTTTAGATTGCGTCGCTATTCAAAATAGGATAGAGGGATTTCTATAGGAAGTGTCGCTTTTCCAGCTTGAAGAAATATTGAATCCTGTTGTGTTGATAAATTCGCGATACGTCGCCGGCTATTTCGTGATAAACTTTTCTTACACTTACGATAATTATTGTATTTGTAATATGAAGGAAACATTCCTTTTTAATTAAAAAGATAAATGTTACTTATGTAGAAAATTGCAAAAAGGTTGACATTGCGTGCCGCTTCTAAAGTGCAGGATATAGGGAATACTGTAACAAGTGACTTTTTTCCTGCATGAAGGAATAATGAAATCTGTTATGTTCGTTATATGCGTAATAGGTCACCGGCTATTTCATGATAAACTTCTCTTACACTTATGGCAATTATCGTATTTGTAATGTGCAGAAAACCTAAATTTTTAATTTCAAAATTAAATGTTACTTACGCACAAACTGTCAAAAACGGTTGAGATTGCGTCCCTATTCAAAATAGGATAGAGGGCTTTCTATAGGAAGTGTCGCTTTTCCAGCTTGAAGAAATATTGAATCCTGTTGTGTTCGTTAAATTCGCGACACGTCGCCGGCTATTTCGTGATAAACATTTCTTACACTTACGATAATTATTTTATTTGTAATATGAAGGAAACATTTTTTTATTAAAAAGATAAATGTTACTTATGTAGAAACTGGCAAAATGATTGAGATTGCGTGCCGCTTCTAAAATGCAGGATATAGGGAATTCTGTAACAAGTGACTCTTTTCCTGCATGAAGGAATAATGAAATCTGTTATGTTCGTTATATGCGCAATAGGTCACCGGCTATTTCATGATAAACTTCCCTTTCACTTATGGCAATTATCGTATTTGTAATGTGCAGAAAACCTAAATTTTTAATTTCAAAATTAAATGTTACTTACGCACAAACTCTCAAAAACGGTTGAGATTGTGTCCCTATTCAAAATAGGATAGAGGGATTTCTATAGGAAGTGTCGCTTTTCCAGCTTGAAGAAATATTGAATCCTGTTGTGTTCGTTAATTTCGCGATACGTCGCCGGCTATTTCGTGATAAACTTTTCTTACACTTACGATAATTATTGTATTTGTAATATGAAGGAAACATTATTTTTTTATTAAAAAGATAAATGTTACTTATGTAGAAACTGGCAAAATGGTTGAGATTGCGTGCCGCTTCTAAAATGCAGGATATAGAGAATTCTGTAACAAGTGGCTCTTTTCCTGCATGAAGGAATAATGAAATCTGTTATGTTCGTTATATGCGCAGTAGTTCACCGGTTATTTCATGATAAACTTCTCTTACACTTATGGCAATTATCGTATTTGTAATGTGCAGAAAACCTAAATTTTTAATTTCAAAATTAAATGTTACTTACGCACAAACTGTCAAAAACGGTTGAGATTGCGTCGCTATTCAAAATAGGATAGAGGGATTTCTATAGGTAGTGTCGCTTTTCCAGCTTGAAGAAATATTGAATCCTGTTGTTTTGTTAAATTCGCG
Organism: Maratus speciosus; assembly: GCA_963932465.1. NCBI lineage: Eukaryota > Metazoa > Arthropoda > Arachnida > Araneae > Salticidae > Maratus > Maratus speciosus. The sequence goes on from OZ010794.1 coordinate 272,372,353, forward strand.
ATACGTCGCCGGCAATTTCGTGATAAACTTTTCTTACACTTACGATAATTATTGTATTTGTAATATGAAGGAAACATTCCTTTTTAATTAAAAAGATAAATGTTACTTATGTAGAAACTGGCAAAATGGTTGAGATTGCGTGCCGCTTCTAAAATGCAGGATATAGGGAATTCTGTAACAAGTGACTCTTTTCCTGCATGAAGGAATAATGAAATCTGTTATGTTCGTTATATGCGCAATAGTTCACCGGTTATTTCATGATAAACTTCTCTTACACTTATGGCAATTATCGTATTTGTAATGTGCAGAAAACCTAAATATTTAATTTCAAAATTAAATGTTACTTACGCACAAACTCTCAAAAACGGTTGAGATTGCGTCGCTATTCAAAATAGGATAGAGGGATTTCTATAGGAAGTTTCGCTTTTCCAGCTTGAAGAAATATTGAATCCTGTTGTGTTGTTAAATTCGCGATACGTCGCCGGCATTTCGTGATAAACTTTTCTTACACTTACGATAATTATTGTATTTGTAACATGAAGGAAACATTCCTTTTTAATTAAAAAGATAAATGTTAGTTATGTAGAAAATAGCAAAAAGGTTGAGATTGCGTGGCGCTTCCAAAATGCAGGATATAGGGAATTCTGTAACAAGTGACTCTTTTCCTGCATGAAGGTATAATGAAATCTGTTATGTTCGTTATATGCGCAATAGGTCACCGGCTATTTCATGATAAACTTCTCTTACACTTATGGCAATTATCGTATTTGTAATGTGCAGAAAACCTAAATTTTTAATTTCAAAATTAAATGTTACTTACGCACAAACTCTCAAAAACGGTTGAGATTGCGTCGCTATTCAAAATAGGATAGAGGGACTTCTATAGGAAGTGTCGTTTTTCCAACTAGATGCATTATTGAATCCTGTTGTGTTCGTTAAATTCGCGATACGTCGCCTTCTATTTCATAATAAACTTTTCTTACAATTACGATAATTATTGTATTTGTAATATGAAGGAAACATTCCTTTTTAATTAAAAAGATAAATGTTAGTTATGTAGAAAATAGCAAAAAGGTTGAGATTGCGTGCCGCTTCTATAAGTTTTCAAAGGCGTGAATTCATATTACAATAAAGGCTGTTCTTTCATTTAATATTTTTCTAAATTATTTTAATTGAAATTTAATTTGAAATGCAGAATGTTTGTAAGAGAAAATAATTCTTCTTACCTGTATAGGTGAGAGCGCTGGTTCTTCAGAGTATCACGGAAGTTTCTGTATCCACTTTATCCTATTTGAACTCTGAAAAAGGTATTTTAGTGAAGCGTTAGTGAGTGTGTGTATGTAATCACAGTGATCCAGGCTTTTGACTTTAAACGAGATTATTATCTTTAATAAAATACAATTATTAATGCACTCTACATTTCTTGATTAATAGGTTAATATGTACTTGGTTAATATGTACAATTTTAGCTTAACTTGATTAAATATGTGTTGCATTCTTGAGAGCCAAAGTTAGCTTCCCGAAAAGCGAATGCATGAAGTGACAGACAGAAACATATGTCCTTGTCACTAAAGAGATACGCCCTAGACTGAGATGAAAGGGTTTCTTTAGTAGAAGCAAGGGCTCTTGATCGAACACTCATTTTACAATGGAAAACTGCTGATTGTAGCTGGAATGGAGTCTATCAAAGTCCAGCAAAACAGTTCTGCTTTCATAGTCTTTCAAAGTTTATTTGTGGTGCTGCCATCTATAGGAATATTAAGTAGTTGCATTGTCACAGGCAGCTGACGCAAATGAAGACTGGATTATTATGGGTAATTGTGCAGTCTATAAGAATTGTTTGAAGTTTGTCCGTGAAGTGTCGCCACCTGCCGCATATTTCACAAAACGAAAAGTCGAAACACATTTTGAACTATTTCCGACATTCCCCCTTTTCGACTGAGTCTTGTGGTGGGAGAAGTTGGAGTTGATTCCTTAGGTGTTCGAAGTGAGGTTTGGGGATTGGTTTGGTAAGGGCATCGGCGATCATTCTCTTTGAAGGACAGTACACTAGTGTAATGACACCGTTTTCTTTCAATTGTCTCACATTATGGTATTTGATAGACACATGTTTCACCCTAGATTGATGTTTTTCATTATCGCTCAGCTTTATACAGGCGGTATTGTCCTCGTAGATGGTAATCGGTAAAGTCTGGTGTAGTTCCAAATCTTTTAGTAGATTGATTATCCATTGAATTTCTTGAGTCGCATTTGAAACGGATATGTACTCCGCCTCTGCGGTGGACAAAGCCACGCAGTTTTGTTTTCGTGATGTCCAGGACAGGAGATTGTTTCCTAATTTTAATACGTTCCCGGTTGTGGACTTCCTGTCTTCTCGATCTCCTGCCCAGTCAGAGTCACAACAGACTGTTAGTATGGGTCGCTTTTCTTTGTCTATAACTAGTCGTAAGTACTTTGTGGTTCGCAGATATCTTATTACCTTTTCCACAGCGTCCCAGTCAGCCTTTCTGGGAGTTTCGTTTTTCCTTCCCAGAATGTTCACCGTAGCAGCAATGTCTGGTCTGGTCAACGTGGCTACGTACAGGAGTGCTCCCACTGCCTGCCTATACTGTTTGTTATCATTTAGCGGTTCGCTGTGTGCGTCTGTATTGAAATAATCCGTGCTCATGGGTGTGTATGTTGGTTTAGAGTTTGACAATTTAAATTTTTCCGCTATTTCATCGATTTTATTTTCTTGGTCTAGCTCAAGGTTTCCGTTGTCTAGCCTTTTAATATTTATCTCAAGAAATTGTGATACCTCCCCAAGATTCTTTATTTCGTATTCCTTAGATAACTCTGCGTGTATTTTGCGTGTGTTTTCTTCGCTTGCGGCGACTAAAATGTCGTCTACATATACGATTATATAGGAAATGTCCCCATTTTCATTCCTCTTATACAAGCACTGATCTGAATCACATTCTCTAAAATTTAAATATCTTAACGACTTATTGATTTTTATGTACCAAGCCCTTGCGGCTTGTTTGAGGCCATATATTGCTTTTCTCAGTTTGCATACTTTTTCTTCCTCCCCCTTCACTACATATCCCTCGGGTTCCGTCATTAGGACTTCCTCGTCTAAATCTCCGTGTAAGAACGCTGTCTTTACATCCAGGTGAGTAACTTTTAAATTTTTATACACGGCGGCATTTAGGAAGCTTCTGATTGTGGTGTGCGCTACCACTGGTGCATATGTTTCATCGTAATCGCTACCGTACTTTTGAGAGTAACCCTTCGCGACGAGTCGCGCCTTGTACCTCTCTACTTCTCCGCGTGCATTATATTTTGTCTTAAATGTCCATTTGCACCCTATGGTGCGTTTTCCTGGTGTGGGTTTCATTAGTTCCCAAGTATTATTTTTCTTTAATGACTTTATTTCCTCATTCGCGGCCTCAATCCATTTGTTTTTAATTTTAGCGTCTCTGATGTTGTTTACGTCTTCCCAGTTTTTCGGATCTTGTACTTTACAGACATTCGCACTTATCCCGTAGCGGTTAGGGGGGACACCTCTGTTATTTCTCAGTGATCTCCGCGGTTCAGCGGTGCTTTGCTGCGGAGTATTGTTTTGATTTTGTTCGTCATTATCTAGCTCAATCTTTACTATTTCAGTAGGTGTCTTCGCGTCATTTTCGTTTTCGTCATCTTCATTTACTCCGTTCTCAAAGAATTTTACCGTTCGCGATATTATTACGTTGTTTCCCCCTGTGTGTATTCTGTACCCTTTGCTTCGGTTATCGTATCCTAATAGAATACCTTGAACGGCCTTTTTGTCAAATTTGGATCTCTTCGATTCCTCGACATAGGCATATGCCTTACATCCGAAGGTCCGTATATTCGATAAATTAGGTTTTCTGTTATTCCACAGCTCGTAAGGCGTTCTATTGTTTTCGTTTGCCTTGGTGGGCAACCGATTTATGAGGTATGTCGCTGTAAATACGGCTTCGCCCCAAAAGCGGTTTTGTAAATTCGATTCAGATAACATGGTGCGCGCCATTTCGACTATAGTTCTGTTTTTACGTTCGGCAACGCCGTTCTGCTGGCTACAATGTGGTACGCTTAACTGATGTTCTATGCCGTTTTCTGTCAGGTAACTTTCAAAACTATCTCCTAGATACTCCTTCGCGTTATCGGATCTGATCGCTTTTATAGTTTTTCCGAATTTGTTCTTCGTCAGGTCTACAAATTCTTTAAGTTTTGTTATGGCTTCTGACTTATGCGAAATTAAATATATCATTGTAAATCGGCTATAGTCATCGGTAAAGGTTATGAAATATCTTTTCCCACTGAATGTTGGCGATCGCATCGGCCCGCATAAATCTGAATGAATTAAATTTAATGTTTCCTTTGATCTGTTAGTGGCGGATTTGGGGTAGGGTGCGATTGATAGTTTGCCCTCAATACATTCTTTACAAACAGTTTCATGTTTACAATTGTGTATTTCTATACCCTCGGCTAGTTTGTGTTTCGTGAGATATTTTATCGCTTCGAAATTTTTATGTCCTAGCCTTTTCTGCCAAATGGGTATGCAATTTTTATTGTCACAAGATGTTTGTGTCTGCGCGTTATATCCGTAGTCATTTTTGGGTTCTAACTCATATAAATTATCATTTAATTTTGCCGTTAAAATTGTTTGGCTATCCTTTACAAATGAGCATTTCTGTTTTTCAAATATTACCTTAATATCATTCTCTGTGGCTCTTTTGACAGATAAAAGGTTACTTTGCAATTCGGGACAATATAGTACATTTTTTAGAGTTATGGAATTTTGTGAGTCTATATTTATATTCACGTCTCCCAGACCCTGTGAACATAGCCGCTTTCCGTTCGCTATGGTTATTTCGCCAAAGTTTCCTGGCATAAAGTTTTGTAAGTTGTGTTTCGTAGCTACAACATGCCTTGTGCATCCAGAGTCAATTATAAAAGTATCTTCCACCGAGGTTTGTGCTCTATTCGCAGTCACTTGTTCGTTTTCAGGAATTTTTTCTTCTGAGGATTTGTTATCATTGGGGGGAATCAATTTTTTTTCATTATCACTATCTTCAGCCTTGCTTCCAAAGCAAAAATTCGAGGTTTCCTTTGGGTTATTTTGAGTATTTTTGTAACTATTCGTGTTATTTCTATAGTTGTTCGAATTGTTGAATGCTTTGCTCCTGTTCCAGTCATTTCTTGCGTAATTATTATGCTGGTTTTTATTTTTCAGGTGATAACACTCATTTATTGTATGCCCCTGCTTTTTGCAGTAACCGCAGTATTTTTTAATTTTGTTTTTGTTTGTTACTTTATATGCAGTTTCACGCGCGTGATAATTTGTTCCCTGATTCTCACTCTTGTGTCTGTATTCATCAGACAATTTATTCTTTACGAATTCTAAAGTTAAATCACTTTCGTTTCGAGCTTCAAGACCTCTAATTAAGGGGTCATAGGATTTAGGTAGACTGCACAATTAAAGTGCAACAATGTGAGTCTCGGGGATTTCTTCCCCAATGGCGTATAATTTGTCGCGTAAAGTGAATATATCGTTGATATGTTGGTTCATATTTCCACCGTCGCATAACTTTTTTGAATAGAGTCTCCTCAACAGAAACAACTTAGAGGATAAGGTGGATCTTTGGTGAACTCGCTTAAGGGTATCCCAGATTTCCTTGGCAGTTTTTAAATGCCGAATGTGGACAATCTGAGAGTCATCTATGAATAAATTTATTGTGGCACGGGTTTTGGCGTATTTTTTCGCCAAGTATCGTCTGGAGTGAGTGGGGGCGTGTCGATGACGTAACTAAAGAGATCCTCTCTGGTTAGTAGCATTTCTAGGCGAAAAGCCCAGAGATCATAATTGCTATTAGAAAGTTTCTCTACCAGGGATATTTCCTTTGCTGCAGAAATTGCCATGGCTTATCGTTAGATTCTACCCTATTTTTTTTTAATTATCTATATTTTTGTGCGTATTGTTTATGTATATTTGTTCACCAATGTCACACTATCACACATAATATTAGTAAAATATCAATGTCTATATTTTATGCGTATTGTATATATATGTATTTTCTTATTAATGCCACACTATCATACACAATGTAATATTACTGTCTATATAATGGTTCTTTATATACTTGAAATATTTCTTATCAACAGGTCATTTATATTTATATAATATATTCAAGAAAAAAATTTTTTTTCGTATATATATACTCAATATTGTATCACTTTATATAAATATAATATATTCAAGAATTTTTTTTCGTTTTTATATATTTTCAAATTTTCAATATTGATCAATATTATTTATTATATTCAATATAATCAATATGCATTTCAGTAGTACTATTTTCAACAATAACAATCAATTACTTTACAGCCTTTTCTTTTCTCACTTTTTCAGTAATCATAATCTATAACTTTTCAAAGGCGTGAATTCATATTACAATAAAGGCTGTTCTTTCATTTAATATTTTTCTAAATTATTTTAATTTAAATTTAATTTGAAATGCAGAATGTTTGTAATAGAAAATAATTCTTCTTACCTGTATAGGTGAGAGCGCTGGTTCTTCAGGGTATCACGGAAGTTTCTGTATCCACTTTATCCTATTTGAACTCTGAAAAAGGTATTTTATTGAAGCGTTAGTGAGTGTGTGTAGTAATCACAGTGATCCAGGCTTTTGACTTTAAACGAGATTATTATCTTTAATAAAATACAATTATTAATGCACTCTACATTTCTTGATTAATAGGTTAATATGTACTTGGTTAATATGTACAATTTTAGCTTATCTTGATTAAATATGTGTTGCATTCTTGAGAGCCAAAGTTAGCTTCCCGAAAAGCGAATGCATGAAGTGACAGACAGAAACATATGTCCTTGTCACTCAAGAGATACGCCCTAGACTGAGATGAAAGGGTTTCTTTAGTAGAAGCAAGGGCTCTTGATTGAACACTCATTTTGCAATGGAAAACTGCTGATTATAGCTGGAATGGAGTCTATCAAAGTCCAGCAAAACAGTTCTGCTTTCATAGTCTTTCAAAGTTTATTTGTGGTGCTGCCATCTATAGGAATATTAAGTAGTTGCATTGTCACAGGCAGCTGACGCAAATGAAGACTGGATTATTATGGGAAATTGTGCAGTCTATAAGAATTGTTTGAAGTTTGTCCGTGAAGTGTCGCCACCTGCCGCATATTTCACAAAAAGAAAAGTCGAAACACATTTTGAACTATTTCCGACAGCTTCCAAAATGCAGGATATAGGGAATTCTGTAACAAGTGACTCTTTTCCTGCATGAAGGAATAATGAAATCTGTTATGTTCATTATATGCGCAATAGGTCAGCGGCTATTTCATGATAAACTTCTCTTACACTTATCGCAATTATCGTATTTGTAATGTGCAGAAAACCTAAATTTTTAATTTCAAAATAAATGTTACTTACGCACAAACTCTCAAAAACGGTTGAGATTGCGTCCCTATTCAAAATAGGATAGAGGGATTTCTATAGGAAGTGTCGCTTTTCCAGCTTGAAGAAATATTGAATCCTGTTGTGTTCGTTAAATTCGCGATACGTCGCCGTCTATTTCGTGATAAACTTTTCTTACACTTACGATAATTATTGTATTTGTAATATGAAGGAAACATTATTTTTTTATTAAAAAGATAAATGTTACTTATGTAGAAACTGGCAAAATGGTTGAGATTGCGTGCCGCTTCTAAAATGCAGGATATAGGGAATTCTGTAACAAGTGACTCTTTTCCTGCATGAAGGAATAATGAAATCTGTTATGCTCGTTATAAGCGCAATAGGTCACCGGCTATTTCATGATAAACTTCTCTTACACTTATCGCAATTATCGTATTTGTAATATGCAGAAAACCTAAATTTTTAATTTCAAAATAAATGTTACTTACGCACAAACTCTCAAAAATGGTTGAGATTGCGTTTGTATTCGAAATAGGATAGAGGGATTTCTATGGGAAGTGTCGCTGAAAATTAAATGTTACTTAGGCACAAACTCTTAAAAACGGTTGAGATTGCGTCCCTAATCAAAGTAGTAGGATAGAGGGATTTCTATAGGAAGTGTCGCTTTTCCAGCTTGAAGAAATATTGAATCCTGTTGTGTTCGTTAAATTCGCGATACGTCGCCGCCTATTTCGTGATAAACTTTTCTTACACTTATGATAATTATTGTATTTGTAATATGAAGAAAACATTCCTTTTTAATTAAAAAGATAAATGTTACTTATGTAGAAACTGGCAAAATGGTTGAGATTGCGTGCCGCTTCTAAAATTCAGGATATAGGAAATTCTGTAACAAGTGACTCTTTTCCTGCATGTAGGAATAATGAAATCTGTTATGTTCGTTATATGCGTAATAGGTCACCGGCTATTTCATGATAAACTTCTCTTACATTTATGGCAATTATCGTATCTGTAATGTGAAGAAAACCTAAATTTTTAATTTAAAAAATAAATGTTACTTACGCACAAACTCTCAAAAACGGTTGAGACTGCGTCCCTATTCAAAATAGGATAGAGGGATTTCTATAGGAAGTGTCCTTTTTCCAGCTTGAAGAAATATTGAATCCTGTTGTGTTCATTAAATTCGCGATACGTCGCCGGATATTTCGTGATAAACTTTTCTTACACTTACGATAATTATTGTATTTGTAATATGAAGGAAATATTATTTTTTTATTAAAAATATAAATGTTACTTATGTAGAAACTGGCAAAATGGTTGAGATTGCGTGCCGCTTCTAAAATGCAGGATATAGGGAATTCTGTAACAAGTGACTCTTTTCCTGCATGAAGGAATAATGAAATCTGTTATGCTCGTTATAAGCGCAATAGGTCACCGGCTATTTCATGATAAACTTCTCTTACACTTATCGCAATTATCGTATTTGTAATATGCAGAAAACCTAAATTTTTAATTTCAAAATAAATGTTACTTACGCACAAACTCTCAAAAATGGTTGAGATTGCGTTTGTATTCGAAATAGGATAGAGGGATTTCTATGGGAAGTGTCGCTGAAAATTAAATGTTACTTAGGCACAAACTCTTAAAAACGGTTGAGATTGCGTCCCTAATCAAAGTAGTAGGATAGAGGGATTTCTATAGGAAGTGTCGCTTTTCCAGCTTGAAGAAATATTGAATCCTGTTGTGTTCGTTAAATTCGCGATACGTCGCCGCCTATTTCGTGATAAACTTTTCTTACACTTATGATAATTATTGTATTTGTAATATGAAGAAAACATTCCTTTTTAATTAAAAAGATAAATGTTACTTATGTAGAAACTGGCAAAATGGTTGAGATTGCGTGCCGCTTCTAAAATTCAGGATATAGGGAATTCTGTAACAAGTGACTCTTTTCCTGCATGAAGGAATAATGAAATCTGTTATGCTCGTTATATGCGTAATAGGTCACCAGCTATTTCATGATAAACTTCTCTTACACTTATGGCAATTATCGTATTTGTAATGTGCAGAAAACCTAAATTTTTATTTTCAAAATTAAATGTTACTTACGCACAAACTCTCAAAAACGGTTGAGATTGCGTCCCTATTCAAAATAGGATAGAGGGATTTCTATAGGTAGTGTCGCTTTTCCAGCTTGAAGAAATATTGAATCCTGTTGTGTTCGTTAAATTCGCGATACGTCGCCGGCTATTTCGTGATAAACTTTTCTTACACTTACGATATTTATTGTATTTGTAATATGAAGGAAACATTATTTTTTTATTAAAGAGATAAATGTTACTTATGTAGAAACTGGCAAAATGGTTGAGATTGCGTGCCGCTTCTAAAATTCAGGATATAGGGAATTCTGTAACAAGTAACTCTTTTCCTGCATGAAGGAATAATGAAATCTGTTATGTTCGTTATATGCGTAATAGGTCACCGGCTATTTCATGATAAACTTCTCTTACACTTATGGCAATTATCGTATTTATAATGTGCAGAAAACCTAAATTTTTAATTTCAAAATTGAATGTTACTTACGCACAAACTCTCAAAAACGGTTGAGATTGCGTCCCTATTCAAAATAGGATAGAGGGATTTCTATAGGAAGTGTCGATTTTCCAGCTTGAAGAAATATTGAATCCTGCTGTGTTCGTTAAATTCGCGACACGTCGCCGGCTATTTCGTGATAAACATTTCTTACACTTACGATAATTATTTTATTTGTAATATGAAGGAAACATTATTTTTTTATTAAAAAGTTAAATGTTACTTATGTAGAAACTGGCAAAATGGTTGAGATTGCGTGCCGCTTCTAAAATGCAGGATATAGGGAATTCTGTAACAAGTGACTCTTTTCCTGCATGAAGGAATAATGAAATCTGTTATGTTCGTTATATGCGCAATAGTTCACCGGTTATTTCATGATAAACTTCTCTTACACTTCTGGCAATTATCGTATTTGAAATGTGCAGAAATCCTAAATTTTTAATTTCAAAATTAAATGTTACTTACGCACAAACTCTCAAAAACGGTTGAGATTGCGTCGCTATTCAAAATAGGATAGAGGGATTTCTATAGGAAGTGTCGCTTTTCCAGCTTGAAGAAATATTGAATCCTGTTGTGTTGTTAAATTCGCGATACGTCGGCGGCATTTCGTGATAAACTTTTCTTACACTTACGATAATTATTGTATTTGTAACATGAAGGAAACATTCCTTTTTAATTAAAAAGATAAATGTTACTTATGTAGAAACTGGCAAAATGGTTGAGATTGCGTGCCGCTTCAAAAATGCAGGATATAGGGAATTCTGTAACAAGTGACTCTTTTCCTGCATGAAGGAATAATGAAATCTGTTATGTTCGTTATATGCGCAGTAGTTCACTGGTTATTTCATGATAAACTTCTCTTACACTTATGGCAATTATCGTATTTGTAATGTGCAGAAAACCTAAACTTTTAATTCCAAAATTAAATGTTACTTTCGCACAAACTATCAAAAACGGTTGAGATTGCGTCGCTATTCAAAATAGGATAGAGGGATTTCTATACGTAGTGTCGCTTTTCCAGCTTGAAGAAATATTGAATCCTGTTGTGTTGTTAAATTCGCGATACGTCGCCGGCTATTTCGTGATAAACTTTTCTTAAACTTACGATAATTATTGTATTTCTAACATGAAGGAAACATTCCTTTTTAATTAAAAAGATAAATGTTACTTATGTAGAAACTGGCAAAATGGTTGAGATTGCGTGCCGCTTCAAAAATGCAGGATATAGGGAATTCTGTAACAAGTGACTCTTTTCCTGCATGAAGGAATAATGAAATCTGTTATGCTCGTTATATGCGTAATAGGTCACCAGCTATTTCATGATAAACTTCTCTTACACTTATGGCAATTATCGTATTTGTAATGTGCAGAAAACCTAAATTTTTAATTTCAAAATTAAATGTTACTTACGCACAAACTCTCAAAAACGGTTGAGATTGCGTCCCTATTCAAAATAGGATAGAGGGATTTCTATAGGAAGTGTCGCTTTTCCAGCTTGAAGAAATATTGAATCCTGCTGTGTTCGTTAAATTCGCGACACGTCGCCGGCTATTTCGTGATAAACATTTCTTACACTTACGATAATTATTTTATTTGTAATATGAAGGAAACATTATTTTTTTATTAAAAAGATAAATGTTACTTATGTAGAAACTGGCCAAATGGTTGAGATTGCGTGCCGCTTCTAAAATTCAGGATATAGGGAATTCTGTAACAAGTGACTCTTTTCCTGCATGAAGGAATAATGAAATCTGTTATGTTCGTTATATGCGTAATAGGTCACCAGCTATTTCATGATAAACTTCTCTTACACTTATGGCAATTATCGTATTTGTAATGTGCAGAAAACCTAAATTTTTAATTTCAAAATTAAATGTTACTTACGCACAAACTCTCAAAAACGGTTGAGATTGCGTCCCTATTCAAAATAGGATAGAGGGATTTCTATAGGAAGTGTCGCTTTTCCAGCTTGAAGAAATATTGAATCCTGCTGTGTTCGTTAAATTCGCGACACGTCGCCGGCTATTTCGTGATAAACATTTCTTACACTTACGATAATTATTTTATTTGTAATATGAAGGAAACATTATTTTTTTATTAAAAAGTTAAATGTTACTTATGTAGAAACTGGCAAAATGGTTGAGATTGCGTGCCGCTTCTAAAATGCAGGGTATAGGGAATTCTGTAACAAGTGACTCTTTTCCTGCATGAAGGAATAATGAAATCTGTTATGTTCGTTATATGCGCAATAGTTCACCGGTTATTTCATGATAAACTTCTCTTACACTTATGGCAATTATCGTATTTGAAATGTGCAGAAATCCTAAATTTTTAATTTCAAAATTAAATGTTACTTACGCACAAACTCTCAAAAACGGTTGAGATTGCGTCGCTATTCAAAATAGGATAGAGGGATTTCTATAGGAAGTGTCGCTTTTCCAGCTTGAAGAAATATTGAATCCTGTTGTGTTGTTAAATTCGCGATACGTCGCCGGCTATTTCGTGATAAACTTTTCTTAAACTTACGATAATTATTGTATTTGTAACATGAAGGAAACATTCCTTTTTAATTAAAAAGATAAATGTTACTTATGTAGAAAATTGCAAAAAGGTTGAGATTGCGTGCCGCTTCTAAAATGCAGGATATAGGGAATTCTGTAACAAGTGACTCTTTTCCTGCATGAAGGAATAATGAAATCTGTTATGTTCGTTATATTCGCAATAGGTCACCGGCTATTTCATGATAAACTTCTCTTACACTTATGGCAATTATCGTATTTATAATGTGCAGAAAACCTAAATTTTTAATTTCAAAATTGAATGTTACTTACGCACAAACTCTCAAAAACGGTTGAGATTGCGTCCCTATTCAAAATAGGATAGAGGGATTTCTATACGTAGTGTCGCTTTTCCAGCTTGAAGAAATATTGAATCCTGCTGTGTTCGTTAAATTCGCGACACGTCGCCGGCTATTTCGTGAAAAACTTTTCTTAAACTTACGATAATTATTGTATTTGTAACATGAAGGAAACATTCCTTTTTAATTAAAAAGATAAATGTTACTTATGTAAAAAATTGCAAAAAGGTTGAGATTGCGTGCCGCTTCTAAAATGCAGGATATAGGGAATTCTGTAACAAGTGACTCTTTTCCTGCATGAAGGAATAATGAAATCTGTTATGTTCGTTATATTCGCAATAGGTCACCGGCTATTTCATGATAAACTTCTCTGACACTTATGGCAATTATCGTATTTGTAATGTGCAGAAAACCAAAATTTTTAATTTCAAAATTAAATGTTACTTACGCACAAACTCTCAAAAACGGTTGAGATTGCGTCCCTATTCAAAATAGGATAGAGGGATTTCTATAGGAAGTGTCGCTTTTCCAGCTTGAAGAAATATTGAATCCTGCTGTGTTCGTTAAATTCGCGACACGTCGCCGGCTATTTCGTGATAAACATTTCTTACACTTACGATAATTATTTTATTTGTAATATGAAGGAAACATTATTTTTTTATTAAAAAGATAAATGTTACTTATGTAGAAACTGGCAAAATGGTTGAGATTGCGTGCCGCTTCTAAAATTCAGGATATAAGGAATTCTGTAACAAGTGACTCTTTTCCTGCATGAAGGAATAATGAAATCTGTTATGTTCGTTATATGCGTAATAGGTCACCAGCTATTTCATGATAAACTTCTCTTACACTTATGGCAATTATCGTATTTGGAATGTGCAGAAAACCTAAATTTTTATTTTCAAAATTAAATGTTACTTACGCACAAACTCTCAAAAACGGTTGAGATTGCGTCCCTATTCAAAATAGGATAGAGGGATTTCTATAGGTAGTGTCGCTTTTCCAGCTTGAAGAAATATTGAATCCTGTTGTGTTCGTTAAATTCGCGATACGTCGCCGGCTATTTCGTGATAAACTTTTCTTACACTTACGATATTTATTGTATTTGTAATATGAAGGAAACATTATTTTTTTATTAAAGAGATAAATGTTACTTATGTAGAAACTGGCAAAATGGTTGAGATTGCGTGCCGCTTCTAAAATTCAGGATATAGGGAATTCTGTAACAAGTGACTCTTTTCCTGCATGAAGGAATAATGAAATCTGTTATGTTCGTTATATGCGTAATAGGTCACCAGCTATTTCATGATAAACTTCTCTTACACTTATGGCAATTATCGTATTTTTAATGTGCAGAAAACCTAAATTTTTAATTTCAAAATTAAATGTTACTTACGCACAAACTCTCAAAAACGGTTGAGATTGCGTCCCTATTCAAAATAAGATAGAGGGATTTCTATAGGAAGTGTCGCTTTTCCAGCTTGAAGAAATTTTGAATCCTGCTGTGTTTGTTAAATTCGCGACACGTCGCCGGCTATTTCGTGATAAACATTTCTTACACTTACGATAATTATTTTATTTGTAATATGAAGGAAACATTATTTTTTTATTAAAAAGATAAATGTTACTTATGTAGAAACTGGCAAAATGGTTGAGATTGCGTGCCGCTTCTAAAATGCAGGATATAGGGAATTCTGTAACAAGTGACTCTTTTCCTGCATGAAGGAATAATGAAATCTGTTATGTTCGTTATATGCGCAATAGTTCACCGGTTATTTCATGATAAACTTCTCTTACACTTATGGCAATTATCGTATTTGTAATGTGCAGAAAACCTAAATTTTTAATTTCAAAATTAAATGTTACTTACGCACAAACTCTCAAAAACGGTTGAGATTGCGTCGCTATTCAAAATAGGATAGAGGGATTTCTATAGGAAGTGTCGCTTTTCCAGCTTGAAGAAATATTGAATCCTGTCGTGTTGTTAAATTCGCGATACGTCGCCGGTATTTCGTGATAAACTTTTCTTACACTTACGATAATTATTGTATTTGTAACATGAAGGAAACATTCCTTTTTAATTAAAAAGATAAATGTTACTTATGTAGAAACTGGCAAAATGGTTGAGATTGCGTGCCGCTTCAAAAATGCAGGATATACGGAATTCTGTAACAAGTGACTCTTTTCCTGCATGAAGGAATAATGAAATCTGTTATGTTTGTTATATGCGCAGTAGTTCACCGGTTATTTCATGATAAACTTCTCTTACACTTATGGCAATTATCGTATTTGTAATGTGCAGAAAACCTAAACTTTTAATTCCAAAATTAAATGTTACTTACGCTCAAACTGTCAAAAACGGTTGAGATTGCGTCGCTATTCAAAATAGGATAGAGGGATTTCTATAGGTAGTGTCGCTTTTCCAGCTTGAAGAAATATTGAATCCTGTTGTGTTGTTAAATTCGCGATACGTCGCCGGCTATTTCGTGATAAACTTTTCTTAAACTTACGATAATTATTGTATTTGTAACATGAAGGAAACATTCCTTTTTAATTAAAAAGATAAATGTTACTTATGTAGAAAATTGCAAAAAGGTTGAGATTGCGTGCCGCTTCTAAAATGCAGGATATAGGGAATTCTGTAACAAGTGACTCTTTTCCTGCATGAAGGAATAATGAAATCTGTTATGTTCGTTATATTCGCAATAGGTCACCGGCTATTTCATGATAAACTTCTCTGACACTTATGGCAATTATCGTATTTGTAATGTGCAGAAAACCAAAATTTTTAATTTCAAAATTAAATGTTACTTACGCACAAACTCTCAAAAACGGTTGAGATTGCGTCCCTATTCAAAATAGGATAGAGGGATTTCTATAGGAAGTGTCGCTTTTCCAGCTTGAAGAAATATTGAATCCTGTTGTGTTCGTTAAATTCGCGATACGTCGCCGGCTATTTCGTGATAAACTTTTCTTACACTTACGATAATTATTGTATTTGTAATATAAAGGAAACATTATTTTTTTATTAAAAAGATAAATGTTACTTATGTAGAAACTGGCAAAATGGTTGAGATTGCGTGCCGCTTCTAAAATGCAGGATATAGGGAATTCTGTAACAGGTGACTCTTTTCCTGCATGAAGGAATAATGAAATCTGTTATGTTCGTTATATGCGCAATAGGTCACCGGCTATTTCATGATAAACTTCTCTTACACTTATGGCAATTATCGCATTTGTAATGTGCAGAAAACCTAAATTTTTAATTTCAAAATTAAATGTTACTTACGCACAAACTCTCAAAAACGGTTGAGATTGCGTCCCTATTCGAAATAGGATAGAGGGATTTCTATAGGTAGTGTCGCTTTTCCAGCTTGAAGAAATATTGAATCCTGTTGTGTTCGTTAAATTCGCGATACGTCGCCGGCTATTTCGTGATAAAATTTTCTTACACTTACGATATTTATTGTATTTGTAATATGAAGGAAACATTATTTTTTTATTAAAAAGATAAATGTTACTTATGTAGAAACTGGCAAAATGGTTGAGATTGCGTGCCGCTTCTAAAATTCAGGATATAGGGAATTCTGTAACAAGTGACTCTTTTCCTGCATGAAGGAATAATGAAATCTGTTATGTTCGTTATATGCGTAATAGGTCAGCAGCTATTTCACGATAAACTTCTCTTACACTTATGGCAATTATCGTATTTGTAATGTGCAGAAAACCTAAATTTTTAATTTCAAAATTAAATGTTACTTACGCACAAACTCTCAAAAACGGTTGAGATTGCGTCCCTATTCAAAATAGGATAGAGGGATTTCTATAGGAAGTGTCGCTTTTCCAGCTTGAAGAAATATTGAATCCTGCTGTGTTTGTTAAATTCGCGACACGTCGCCGGCTATTTCGTGATAAACATTTCTTACACTTACGATAATTATTTTATTTGTAATATGAAGGAAACATTATTTTTTTATTAAAAAGATAAATGTTACTTATGTAGAAACTGGCAAAATGGTTGAGATTGCGTGCCGCTTCTAAAATGCAGGATATAGGGAATTCTGTAACAAGTGACTCTTTTCCTGCATGAAGGAATAATGAAATCTGTTATGTTCGTTATATGCGCAATAGTTCACCGGTTATTTCATGATAAACTTCTCTTACACTTACGGCAATTATCGTATTTGTAATGTGCAGAAAACCTAAATTTTTAATTTCAAAATTAAATGTTACTTACGCACAAACACTCAAAAACGGTTGAGATTGCGTCGCTATTTAAAATAGGATAGAGGGATTTCTATAGGAAGTGTCGCTTTTCCAGCTTGAAGAAATATTGAATCCTATTGTGTTGTTAAATTCGCGATACGTCACCGGCTATTTCGTGATAAACTTTTCTTAAACTTACGATAATTATTGTATTTGTAACATGAAGGAAACATTCCTTTTTAATTAAAAAGATAAATGTTACTTATGTAGAAAATTGCAAAAAGGTTGAGATTGCGTGCCGCTTCTAAAATGCAGGATATAGGGAATTCTGTAACAAGTGACTCTTTTCCTGCATGAAGGAATAATGAAATCTGTTATATTCGTTATATGCGTAATGGGTCACCTGCTATTTCATGATAAACTTCTCTTACACTTATGGCAATTATCGTATTTGTAATGTGCAGAAAACCTAAATTTTTAATTTCAAAATTAAATGTTACTTACGCACAAATTCTCTAAAACGGTTGAGATTGCGTCCCTATTCAAAATAGGATAGAGGGATTTCTATAGGAAGTGTCGCTTTTCCAGCTTGAAGAAATATTGAATCCTGTTGTGTTCGTTAAATTCGCGACACGTCGCCGGCTATTTCGTGATAAACATTTCTTAAACTTACGATAATTATTTTATTTGTAATATGAAGAAAACATTTTTTTATTAAAAAGATAAATGTTACTTATGTAGAAACTGGCAAAATGGTTGAGATTGCGTGCCGCTTCTAAAATGCAGGATATAGGGAATTCTGTAACAAGTGACTCTTTTCCTGCATGAAGGAATAATGAAATCTGTGCATGCGCAATAATGTTCGTTATATGCGCAATAGGTCACCGGCTATTTCATGATAAACTTCTCTTACACTTATGGCAATTATCGTATTTGTAATGTGCAGAAAACCTAAATTTTTAATTTCAAAATGAAATATTACTTACGCACAAACTCTCAAAAACGGTTGAGATTGCGTGCCTATTCAACATAGGATAAAGGGATTTCTATAGGAAGTGTCGCTTTTCCAGCTTGAAGAAACTGGCAAAATGGTTGAGATTGCGTGCCGCTTCTAAAATGCAGGATATAGGGAATTCTGTAACAAGTGACTCTTTTCCTGCATGAAGGAACAATGAAATCTGTGCATGCGCAATAATGTTCGTTATATGCGCAATAGGTCACCGGCTATTTCATGATAAACTTCTCTTACACTTATGGCAATTATCGTATTTGTAATGTGCAGAAAACCTAAATTTTTAATTTCAAAATGAGATATTACTTACGCACAAACTCTCAAAAACGGTTGAGATTGCGTGCCTATTCAAAATAGGATAAAGGGATTTCTATAGGAAGTGTCGCTTTTCCAGCTTGAAGAAATATTGAATCCTGTTGTGCTGGTTAAATTCGCGATACGTCGCCGGCTATTTCGTGATAAACTTTTCTTACACTTACGATAATTATTGTATTTGTAATATGAAGGAAACATTATTTTTTTATTAAAAAGATAAATGTTACTTATGTAGAAACTGGCAAAATGGTTGAGATTGCGTGCCGCTTCTAAAATGCAGGATATAGGGAATTCTGTAACAAGTGGCTCTTTTCCTGCATGAAGGAATAATGAAATCTGTTATGTTCGTTATATGCGCAGTAGTTCACCGGTTATTTCATGATAAACTTCTCTTACACTTATGGCAATTATCGCATTTGTAATGTGCAGAAAACCTAAATTTTTAATTTCAAAATTAAATGTTACTTACGCACAAACTCTCAAAAACGGTTGAGATTGCGTCCCTATTCAAAATAGGATATAGGGATTTCTATAGGAAGTGTCGCTTTTCCTGCTTGAAGAAATATTGAATCCTGTTGTGCTCGTTAAATTCGCGATACGTCGCCGGCTATTTCGTGATAAACTTTTCTTACACTTACGATAATTATTGTATTTGTAATATGAAGGAAACATTATTTTTTTATTAAAAAGATAAATGTTACTTATGTAGAAAATTGCAAAAAGTTTGACATTGCGTGCCGCTTCTAAAGTGCAGGATATAGGGAATACTGTAACAAGTGACTTTTTTCCTGCATGAAGGAATAATGAAATCTGTTATGTTCGTTATATGCGTAATAGGTCACCGGCTATTTCATGATAAACTTCTCTTACACTTATGGCAATTATCGTATTTGTAATGTGCAGAAAACCTAAATTTTTAATTTCAAAATTAAATGTTACTTACGCACAAACTGTCAAAAACGGTTGAGATTGCGTCCCTATTCAAAATAGGATAGAGGGCTTTCTATAGGAAGTGTCGCTTTTCCAGCTTGAAGAAATATTGAATCCTGTTGTGTTCGTTAAATTCGCGACACGTCGCCGGCTATTTCGTGATAAACATTTCTTACACTTACGATAATTATTTTATTTGTAATATGAAGGAAACATTTTTTTATTAAAAAGATAAATGTTACTTATGTAGAAACTGGCAAAATGATTGAGATTGCGTGCCGCTTCTAAAATGCAGGATATAGGGAATTCTGTAACAAGTGACTCTTTTCCTGCATGAAGGAATAATGAAATCTGTTATGTTCGTTATATGCGCAATAGGTCACCGGCTATTTCATGATAAATTTCCCTTTCACTTATGGCAATTATCGTATTTGTAATGTGCAGAAAACCTAAATTTTTAATTTCAAAATTAAATGTTACTTACGCACAAACTCTCAAAAACGGTTGAGATTGTGTCCCTATTCAAAATAGGATAGAGGGATTTCTATAGGAAGTGTCGCTTTTCCAGCTTGAAGAAATATTGAATCCTGTTGTGTTCGTTAAATTCGCGATACGTCGCCGGCTATTTCGTGATAAACTTTTCTTACACTTACGATAATTATTGTATTTGTAATATGAAGGAAACATTATTTTTTTATTAAAAAGATAAATGTTACTTATGTAGAAACTGACAAAATGGTTGAGATTGCGTGCCGCTTCTAAAATGCAGGATATAGGGAATTCTGTAACAGGTGACTCTTTTCCTGCATGAAGGAATAATGAAATCTGTTATGTTCGTTATATGCGCAATAGGTCACCGGCTATTTCATGATAAACTTCTCTTACACTTATGGCAATTATCGCATTTGTAATGTGCAGAAAACCTAAATTTTTAATTTCAAAATTAAATGTTACTTACGCACAAACTCTCAAAAACGGTTGAGATTGCGTCCCTATTCGAAATAGGATAGAGGGATTTCTATAGGTAGTGTCGCTTTTCCAGCTTGAAGAAATATTGAATCCTGTTGTGTTCGTTAAATTCGCGATACGTCGCCGGCTATTTCGTGATAAACTTTTCTTACACTTACGATATTTATTGTATTTGTAATATGAAGGAAACATTATTTTTTTATTAAAAAGATAAATGTTACTTATGTAGAAACTGGCAAAATGGTTGAGATTGCGTGCCGCTTCTAAAATTCAGGATATAGGGAATTCTGTAACAAGTGACTCTTTTCCTGCATGAAGGAATAATGAAATCTGTTATGTTCGTTATATGCGTAATAGGTCACCAGCTATTTCACGATAAACTTCTCTTACACTTATGGCAATTATCGTATTTGTAATGTGCAGAAAACCTAAATTTTTAATTTCAAAATTAAATGTTACTTACGCACAAACTCTCAAAAACGGTTGAGATTGCGTCCCTATTCAAAATAGGATAGAGGGATTTCTATAGGAAGTGTCGCTTTTCCAGCTTGAAGAAATATTGAATCCTGCTGTGTTTGTTAAATTCGCGACACATCGCCGGCTATTTCGTGATAAACATTTCTTACACTTACGATAATTATTTTATTTGTAATATGAAGGAAACATTATTTTTTTATTAAAAAGATAAATGTTACTTATGTAGAAACTGGCAAAATGGTTGAGATTGCGTGCCGCTTCTAAAATGCAGGATATAGGGAATTCTGTAACAAGTGACTCTTTTCCTGCATGAAGGAATAATGAAATCTGTTATGTTCGTTATATGCGCAATAGTTCACCGGTTATTTCATGATAAACTTCTCTTACACTTACGGCAATTATCGTATTTGTAATGTGCAGAAAACCTAAATTTTTAATTTCAAAATTAAATGTTACTTACGCACAAACACTCAAAAACGGTTGAGATTGCGTCGCTATTCAAAATAGGATAGAGGGATTTCTATAGGAAGTGTCGCTTTTCCAGCTTGAAGAAATATTGAATCCTGTTGTGTTGTTAAATTCGCGATACGTCACCGGTATTTCGTGATAAACTTTTCTTACACTTACGATAATTATTGTATTTGTAACATGAAGGAAACATTCCTTTTTAATTAAAAAGACAAATGTTACTTATGTAGAAACTGGCAAAATGGTTGAGATTGCGTGCCGCTTCTAAAATGCAGGATATACGAAATTCTGTAACAAGTGACTCTTTTCCTGCATGAAGGAATAATGAAATCTGTTATGTTCGTTATATGCGCAGTAGTTCACCGGTTATTTCATGATAAACTTCTCTTACACTTATGGCAATTATCGTATTTGTAATGTGCAGAAAACCTAAACTTTTAATTCCAAAATTAAATGTTACTTACGCACAAACTGTCAAAAACGGTTGAGATTGCGTCGCTATTCAAAATAGGATAGAGGGATTTCTATAGGTAGTGTCGCTTTTCCAGCTTGAAGAAATATTGAATCCTATTGTGTTGTTAAATTCGCGATACGTCACCGGCTATTTCGTGATAAACTTTTCTTAAACTTACGATAATTATTGTATTTGTAACATGAAGGAAACATTCCTTTTTAATTAAAAAGATAAATGTTACTTATGTAGAAAATTGCAAAAAGGTTGAGATTGCGTGCCGCTTCTAAAATGCAGGATATAGGGAATTCTGTAACAAGTGACTCTTTTCCTGCATGAAAAAATAATGAAATCTGTTATATTCGTTATATGCGTAATGGGTCACCTGCTATTTCATGATAAACTTCTCTTACACTTATGGCAATTATCGTATTTGTAATGTGCAGAAAACCTAAATTTTTAATTTCAAAATTAAATGTTACTTACGCACAAATTCTCTAAAACGGTTGAGATTGCGTCCCTATTCAAAATAGGATAGAGGGATTTCTATAGGAAGTGTCGCTTTTCCAGCTTGAAGAAATATTGAATCCTGTTGTGCTCGTTAAATTCGCGATACGTCGCCGGCTATTTCGTGATAAACTTTTCTTACACTTACGATAATTATTGTATTTGTAATATGAAGGAAACATTATTTTTTTATTAAAAAGATAAATGTTACTTATGTAGAAACTGGCAAAATGGTTGAGATTGCGTGCCGCTTCTAAAATGCAGGATATAGGGAATTCTGTAACAAGTGGCTCTTTTCCTGCATGAAGGAATAATGAAATCTGTTATGTTCGTTATATGCGCAGTAGTTCACCGGTTATTTCATGATGAACTTCTCTTACACTTATGGCAATTATCGTATTTGTAATGTGCAGAAAACCTAAATTTTTAATTTCAAAATTAAATGTTACTTACGCACAAACTGTCAAAAACGGTTGAGATTGCGTCGCTATTCAAAATAGGATAGAGGGATTTCTATAGGTAGTGTCGCTTTTCCAGCTTGAAGAAATATTGAATCCTGTTGTGTTGTTAAATTCGCGATACTTCGCCGGCTATTTCGTGATAAACTTTTCTTACACTTACGATAATTATTGTATTTGTAACATGAAGGAAACATTCCTTTTTAATTAAAAAGATAAATGTTACTTATGTAGAAAATTGCAAAAAGGTTGAGATTGCGTGCCGCTACTAAAATGCAGGATATAGGGAATTCTGTAACAAGTGACTCTTTTCCTGCATGAAGGAATAATGAAATCTGTTATGTTCGTTATATGCGTAATAGGTCACCAGCTATTTCATGATAAACTTCTCTTACACTTATGGCAATTATCGCATTTGTAATGTGCAGAAAACCTAAATTTTTAATTTCAAAATTAAATGTTACTTACGCACAAACTCTCAAAAACGGTTGAGATTGCGTCCCTATTCAAAATAGGATATAGGGATTTCTATAGGAAGTGTCGCTTTTCCTGCTTGAAGAAATATTGAATCCTGTTGTGCTCGTTAAATTCGCGATACGTCGCCGGCTATTTCGTGATAAACTTTTCTTACACTTACGATAATTATTGTATTTGTAATATGAAGGAAACATTCCTTTTTAATTAAAAAGATAAATGTTACTTATGTAGAAAATTGCAAAAAGGTTGACATTGCGTGCCGCTTCTAAAGTGCAGGATATAAGGAATACTGTAACAAGTGACTTTTTTCCTGCATGAAGGAATAATGAAATCTGTTATGTTCGTTATATGCGCAATAGGTCACCGGCTATTTCATGATAAACTTCTCTTACACTTATGGCAATTATCGTATTTGTAATGTGCAGAAAACCTAAATTTTTAATTTCAAAATTAAATGTTACTTACGCACAAACTGTCAAAAACGGTTGAGATTGCGTCGCTATTCAAAATAGGATAGAGGGATTTCTATAGGTAGTGTCGCTTTTCCAGCTTGAAGAAATATTGAATCCTGTTGTTTTGTTAAATTCGCGATACGTCGCCGGCAATTTCGTGATAAACTTTTCTTACACTTACGATAATTATTGTATTTGTAATATGAAGGAAACATTATTTTTTTATTAAAAAGATAAATGTTACTTATGTAGAAACTGGCAAAATTGTTGAGATTGCGTGCCGCTTCTAAAATGCAGGATATAGGGAATTCTGTAACAAGTGACTCTTTTCCTGCATGAAGGAATAATGAAATCTGTTATGTTCGTTATATGCGCAATAGGTCACCGGCTATTTCATGATAAATTTCCCTTTCACTTATGGCAATTATCGTATTTGTAATGTGCAGAAAACCTAAATTTTTAATTTCAAAATTAAATGTTACTTACGCACAAACTCTCAAAAACGGTTGAGATTGTGTCCCTATTCAAAATAGGATAGAGGGATTTCTATAGGAAGTGTCGCTTTTCCAGCTTGAAGAAATATTGAATCCTGTTGTGTTCGTTAAATTCGCGATACGTCGCCGGCTATTTCGTGATAAACTTTTCTTACACTTACGATAATTATTGTATTTGTAATATGAAGGAAACATTATTTTTTTATTAAAAAGATAAATGTTACTTATGTAGAAACTGACAAAATGGTTGAGATTGCGTGCCGCTTCTAAAATGCAGGATATAGGGAATTCTGTAACAGGTGACTCTTTTCCTGCATGAAGGAATAATGAAATCTGTTATGTTCGTTATATGCGCAATAGGTCACCGGCTATTTCATGATAAACTTCTCTTACACTTATGGCAATTATCGCATTTGTAATGTGCAGAAAACCTAAATTTTTAATTTCAAAATTAAATGTTACTTACGCACAAACTCTCAAAAACGGTTGAGATTGCGTCCCTATTCGAAATAGGATAGAGGGATTTCTATAGGTAGTGTCGCTTTTCCAGCTTGAAGAAATATTGAATCCTGTTGTGTTCGTTAAATTCGCGATACGTCGCCGGCTATTTCGTGATAAACTTTTCTTACACTTACGATATTTATTGTATTTGTAATATGAAGGAAACATTATTTTTTTATTAAAAAGATAAATGTTACTTATGTAGAAACTGGCAAAATGGTTGAGATTGCGTGCCGCTTCTAAAATTCAGGATATAGGGAATTCTGTAACAAGTGACTCTTTTCCTGCATGAAGGAATAATGAAATCTGTTATGTTCGTTATATGCGTAATAGGTCACCAGCTATTTCACGATAAACTTCTCTTACACTTATGGCAATTATCGTATTTGTAATGTGCAGAAAACCTAAATTTTTAATTTCAAAATTAAATGTTACTTACGCACAAACTCTCAAAAACGGTTGAGATTGCGTCCCTATTCAAAATAGGATAGAGGGATTTCTATAGGAAGTGTCGCTTTTCCAGCTTGAAGAAATATTGAATCCTGCTGTGTTTGTTAAATTCGCGACACATCGCCGGCTATTTCGTGATAAACATTTCTTACACTTACGATAATTATTTTATTTGTAATATGAAGGAAACATTATTTTTTTATTAAAAAGATAAATGTTACTTATGTAGAAACTGGCAAAATGGTTGAGATTGCGTGCCGCTTCTAAAATGCAGGATATAGGGAATTCTGTAACAAGTGACTCTTTTCCTGCATGAAGGAATAATGAAATCTGTTATGTTCGTTATATGCGCAATAGTTCACCGGTTATTTCATGATAAACTTCTCTTACACTTACGGCAATTATCGTATTTGTAATGTGCAGAAAACCTAAATTTTTAATTTCAAAATTAAATGTTACTTACGCACAAACACTCAAAAACGGTTGAGATTGCGTCGCTATTCAAAATAGGATAGAGGGATTTCTATAGGAAGTGTCGCTTTTCCAGCTTGAAGAAATATTGAATCCTGTTGTGTTGTTAAATTCGCGATACGTCACCGGTATTTCGTGATAAACTTTTCTTACACTTACGATAATTATTGTATTTGTAACATGAAGGAAACATTCCTTTTTAATTAAAAAGATAAATGTTACTTATGTAGAAACTGGCAAAATGGTTGAGATTGCGTGCCGCTTCTAAAATGCAGGATATACGAAATTCTGTAACAAGTGACTCTTTTCCTGCATGAAGGAATAATGAAATCTGTTATGTTCGTTATATGCGCAGTAGTTCACCGGTTATTTCATGATAAACTTCTCTTACACTTATGGCAATTATCGTATTTGTAATGTGCAGAAAACCTAAACTTTTAATTCCAAAATTAAATGTTACTTACGCACAAACTGTCAAAAACGGTTGAGATTGCGTCGCTATTCAAAATAGGATAGAGGGATTTCTATAGGTAGTGTCGCTTTTCCAGCTTGAAGAAATATTGAATCCTATTGTGTTGTTAAATTCGCGATACGTCACCGGCTATTTCGTGATAAACTTTTCTTAAACTTACGATAATTATTGTATTTGTAACATGAAGGAAACATTCCTTTTTAATTAAAAAGATAAATGTTACTTATGTAGAAAATTGCAAAAAGGTTGAGATTGCGTGCCGCTTCTAAAATGCAGGATATAGGGAATTCTGTAACAAGTGACTCTTTTCCTGCATGAAAAAATAATGAAATCTGTTATATTCGTTATATGCGTAATGGGTCACCTGCTATTTCATGATAAACTTCTCTTACACTTATGGCAATTATCGTATTTGTAATGTGCAGAAAACCTAAATTTTTAATTTCAAAATTAAATGTTACTTACGCACAAATTCTCTAAAACGGTTGAGATTGCGTCCCTATTCAAAATAGGATAGAGGGATTTCTATAGGAAGTGTCGCTTTTCCAGCTTGAAGAAATATTGAATCCTGTTGTGCTCGTTAAATTCGCGATACGTCGCCGGCTATTTCGTGATAAACTTTTCTTACACTTACGATAATTATTGTATTTGTAATATGAAGGAAACATTATTTTTTTATTAAAAAGATAAATGTTACTTATGTAGAAACTGGCAAAATGGTTGAGATTGCGTGTCGCTTCTAAAATGCAGGATATAGGGAATTCTGTAACAAGTGGCTCTTTTCCTGCATGAAGGAATAATGAAATCTGTTATGTTCGTTATATGCGCAGTAGTTCACCGGTTATTTCATGATGAACTTCTCTTACACTTATGGCAATTATCGTATTTGTAATGTGCAGAAAACCTAAATTTTTAATTTCAAAATTAAATGTTACTTACGCACAAACTGTCAAAAACGGTTGAGATTGCGTCGCTATTCAAAATAGGATAGAGGGATTTCTATAGGTAGTGTCGCTTTTCCAGCTTGAAGAAATATTGAATCCTGTTGTGTTGTTAAATTCGCGATACTTCGCCGGCCATTTCGTGATAAACTTTTCTTACACTTACGATAATTATTGTATTTGTAACATGAAGGAAACATTCCTTTTTAATTAAAAAGATAAATGTTACTTATGTAGAAAATTGCAAAAAGGTTGAGATTGCGTGCCGCTACTAAAATGCAGGATATAGGGAATTCTGTAACAAGTGACTCTTTTCCTGCATGAAGGAATAATGAAATCTGTTATGTTCGTTATATGCGTAATAGGTCACCAGCTATTTCATGATAAACTTCTCTTACACTTATGGCAATTATCGCATTTGTAATGTGCAGAAAACCTAAATTTTTAATTTCAAAATTAAATGTTACTTACGCACAAACTCTCAAAAACGGTTGAGATTGCGTCCCTATTCAAAATAGGATATAGGGATTTCTATAGGAAGTGTCGCTTTTCCTGCTTGAAGAAATATTGAATCCTGTTGTGCTCGTTAAATTCGCGATACGTCGCCGGCTATTTCGTGATAAACTTTTCTTACACTTACGATAATTATTGTATTTGTAATATGAAGGAAACATTCCTTTTTAATTAAAAAGATAAATGTTACTTATGTAGAAAATTGCAAAAAGGTTGACATTGCGTGCCGCTTCTAAAGTGCAGGATATAAGGAATACTGTAACAAGTGACTTTTTTCCTGCATGAAGGAATAATGAAATCTGTTATGTTCGTTATATGCGTAATAGGTCACCGGCTATTTCATGATAAACTTCTCTTACACTTATGGCAATTATCGTATTTGTAATGTGCAGAAAACCTAAATTTTTAATTTCAAAATTAAATGTTACTTACGCACAAACTGTCAAAAACGGTTGAGATTGCGTCGCTATTCAAAATAGGATAGAGGGATTTCTATAGGTAGTGTCGCTTTTCCAGCTTGAAGAAATATTGAATCCTGTTGTTTTGTTAAATTCGCGATACGTCGCCGGCAATTTCGTGATAAACTTTTCTTACACTTACGATAATTATTGTATTTGTAATATGAAGGAAACATTATTTTTTTATTAAAAAGATAAATGTTACTTATGTAGAAACTGGCAAAATGGTTGAGATTGCGTGCCGCTTCTAAAATGCAGGATATAGGGAATTCTGTAACAAGTGACTCTTTTCCTGCATGAAGGAATAATGAAATCTGTTATGTTCGTTATATGCGCAATAGGTCACCGGCTATTTCATGATAAACTTCTCTTACACTTATGGCAATTATCGTATTTGTAATGTGCAGAAAACCTAAATTTTTAATTTCAAAATTAAATGTTACTTACGCACAAACTCTCAAAAACGGTTGAGATTGCGTCGCTATTCAAAATAGGATAGAGGGACTTCTATAGGAAGTGTCGTTTTTCCAACTTGATGCATTATTGAATCCTGTTGTGTTCGTTAAATTCGCGATACGTCGCCTTCTATTTCATAATATACTTTTCTTACAATTACGATAATTATTGTATTTGTAATATGAAGGAAACATTCCTTTTTAATTAAAAAGATAAATGTTAGTTATGTAGAAAATAGCAAAAAGGTTGAGATTGCGTGCCGCTTCTATAAGTTTTCAAAGGCGTGAATTCATATTACAATAAAGGCTGTTCTTTCATTTAATATTTTTCTAAATTATTTTAATTGAAATTTAATTTGAAATGCAGAATGTTTGTAAGAGAAAATAATTCTTCTTACCTGTATAGGTGAGAGCGCTGGTTCTTCAGAGTATCACGGAAGTTTCTGTATCCACTTTATCCTATTTGAACTCTGAAAAAGGTATTTTAGTGAAGCGTTAGTGAGTGTGTGTATGTAATCACAGTGATCCAGGCTTTTGACTTTAAACGAGATTATTATCTTTAATAAAATACAATTATTAATGCACTCTACATTTCTTGATTAATAGGTTAATATGTACTTGGTTAATATGTACAATTTTAGCTTATCTTGATTAAATATGTGTTGCATTCTTGAGAGCCAAAGTTAGTTTCCCGAAAAGCGAATGCATGAAGTGACAGACAGAAACATATGTCCTTGTCACTAAAGATATACGCCCTAGACTGAGATGAAAGGGTTTCTTTAGTAGAAGCAAGGGCTCTTGATCGAACACTCATTTTACAATGGAAAACTGCTGATTGTAGCTGGAATGGAGTCTATCAAAGTCCAGCAAAACAGTTCTGCTTTCATAGTCTTTCAAAGTTTATTTGTGGTGCTGCCATCTATAGGAATATTAAGTAGTTGCATTGTCACAGGCAGCTGACGCAAATGAAGACTGGATTATTATGGGTAATTGTGCAGTCTATAAGAATTGTTTGAAGTTTGTCCGTGAAGTGTCGCCACCTGCCGCATATTTCACAAAACGAAAAGTCGAAACACATTTTGAACTATTTCCGACATTCCCCCTTTTCGACTGAGTCTTGTGGTGGGAGAAGTTGGAGTTGATTCCTTAGGTGTTCGAAGTGAGGTTTGGGGATTGGTTTGGTAAGGGCATCGGCGATCATTCTCTTTGAAGGACAGTACACTAGTGTAATGACACCGTTTTCTTTCAATTGTCTCACATTATGGTATTTGATAGACACATGTTTCACCCTAGATTGATGTTTTTCATTATCGCTCAGCTTTATACAGGCGGTATTGTCCTCGTAGATGGTAATCGGTAAAGTCTGGTGTAGTTCCAAATCTTTTAGTAGATTGATTATCCATTGAATTTCTTGAGTCGCATTTGAAACGGATATGTACTCCGCCTCTGCGGTGGACAAAGCCACGCAGTTTTGTTTTCGTGATGTCCAGGACAGGAGATTGTTTCCTAATTTTAATACGTTCCCGGTTGTGGACTTCCTGTCTTCTCGATCTCCTGCCCAGTCAGAGTCACAACAGACTGTTAGTATGGGTCGCTTTTCTTTGTCTATAACTAGTCGTAAGTACTTTGTGGTTCGCAGATATCTTATTACATTTTCCACAGCGTCCCAGTCAGCCTTTCTGGGAGTTTCGTTTTTCCTTCCCAGAATGTTCACCGTAGCAGCAATGTCTGGTCTGGTCAACGTGGCTACGTACAGGAGTGCTCCCACTGCCTGCCTATACTGTTTGTTATCATTTAGCGGTTCGCTGTGTGCGTCTGTATTGAAATAATCCGTGCTCATGGGTGTGTATGTTGGTTTAGAGTTTGACAATTTAAATTTTTCCGCTATTTCATCGATTTTATTTTCTTGGTCTAGCTCAAGGTTTCCGTTGTCTAGCCTTTTAATATTTATCTCAAGAAATTGTGATACCTCCCCAAGATTCTTTATTTCGTATTCCTTAGATAACTCTGCGTGTATTTTGCGTGTGTTTTCTTCGCTTGCGGCGACTAAAATGTCGTCTACATATACGATTATATAGGAAATGTCCCCATTTTCATTCCTCTTATACAAGCACTGATCTGAATCACATTCTCTAAAATTTAAATATCTTAACGACTTATTGATTTTTATGTACCAAGCCCTTGCGGCTTGTTTGAGGCCATATATTGCTTTTCTCAGTTTGCATACTTTTTCTTCCTCCCCCTTCACTACATATCCCTCGGGTTGCGTCATTAGGACTTTCTCGTCTAAATCTCCGTGTAAGAACGCTGTCTTTACATCCAGGTGAGTAACTTTTAAATTTTTATACACGGCGGCATTTAGGAAGCTTCTGATTGTGGTGTGCGCTACCACTGGTGCATATGTTTCATCGTAATCGCTACCGTACTTTTGAGAGTAACCCTTCGCGACGAGTCGCGCCTTGTACCTCTCTACTTCTCCGCGTGCATTATATTTTGTCTTAAATGTCCATTTGCACCGTATGGTGCGTTTTCCTGGTGTGGGTTTCACCAGTTCCCAAGTATTATTTTTCTTTAATGACTTTATTTCCTCATTCGCGGCCTCAATCCATTTGTTTTTAATTTTAGCGTCTCTGATGTTGTTTACGTCTTCCCAGTTTTTCGGATCTTGTACTTTACAGACATTCGCACTTATCCCGTAGCGGTTAGGGGGGACACCTCTGTTATTTCTCAGTGATCTCCGCGGTTCAGCGGTGCTTTGCTGCGGAGTATTGTTTTGATTTTGTTCGTCATTATCTAGCTCAATCTTTACTATTTCAGTAGGTGTCTTCGCGTCATTTTCGTTTTCGTCATCTTCATTTACTCCGTTCTCAAAGAATTTTACCGTTCGCGATATTATTACGTTGTTTCCCCCTGTGTGTATTCTGTACCCTTTGCTTCGGTTATCGTATCCTAATAGAATACCTTGAACGGCCTTTTTGTCAAATTTGGATCTCTTCGATTCCTCGACATAGGCATATGCCTTACATCCGAAGGTCCGTATATTCGATAAATTAGGTTTTCTGTTATTCCACAGCTCGTAAGGCGTTCTATTGTTTTCGTTTGCCTTGGTGGGCAACCGATTTATGAGGTATGTCGCTGTAAATACGGCTTCGCCCCAAAAGCGGTTTTGTAAATTCGCGTCAGATAACATGGTGCGCGCCATTTCGTCTATAGTTCTGTTTTTACGTTCGGCAACGCCGTTCTGCTGGCTACAATGTGGTACGCTTAACTGATGTTCTATGCCGTTTTCTGTCAGGTAACTTTCAAAACTATCTCCTAGATACTCCTTCGCGTTATCGGATCTGATCGCTTTTATAGTTTTTCCGAATTTGTTCTTCGTCAGGGCTACAAATTCTTTAAGTTTTGTTATGGCTTCTGACTTATGCGAAATTAAATATATCATTGTAAATCGGCTATAGTCATCGGTAAAGGTTATGAAATATCTTTTCCCACTGAATGTTGGCGATCGCATCGGCCCGCATAAATCTGAATGAATTAAATTTAATGTTTCCTTTGATCTGTTAGTGGCGGATTTGGGGTAGGGTGCGATTGATAGTTTGCCCTCAATACATTCTTTACAAACAGTTTCATGTTTACAATTGTGTATTTCTATACCCTCGGCTAGTTTGTGTTTCGTGAGATATTTTATCGCTTCGAAATTTTTATGTCCTAGCCTTTTGTGCCAAATGGGTATGCAATTTTTATTGTCACAAGATGTTTGTGTCTGCGCGTTATATCCGTAGTCATTTTTGGGTTCTAACTCATATAAATTATCATTTAATTTTGCCGTTAAAATTGTTTGGCTATCCTTTACAAATGAGCATTTCTGTTTTTCAAATATTACCTTAATATCATTCTCTGTGGCTCTTTTGACAGATAAAAGGTTACTTTGCAATTCGGGACAATATAGTACATTTTTTAGAGTTATGGAATTTTGTGAGTCTATATTTATATTCACGTCTCCCAGACCCTGTGAACATAGCCGCTTTCCGTTCGCTATGGTTATTTCGCCAAAGTTTCCTGGCATAAAGTTTTGTAAGTTGTGTTTCGTAGCTACAACATGCCTTGTGCATCCAGAGTCAATTATAAAAGTATCTTCCACCGAGGTTTGTGCTCTATTCGCAGTCACTTGTTCGTTTTCAGGAATTTTTTCTTCTGAGGATTTGTTATCATTGGGGGGAATCAAATTTTTTTCATTATCACTATCTTCAGCCTTGCTTCCAAAGCAAAAATTCGAGGTTTCCTTGGGGTTATTTTGAGTATTTTTGTAACTATTCGTGTTATTTCTATAGTTGTTCGGATTGTTGAATGCTTTGCTCCTGTTCCAGTCATTTCTTGCGTAATTATTATGCTGGTTTTTATTTTTCAGGTGATAACACTCATTTATTGTATGCCCCTGCTTTTTGCAGTAACCGCAGTATTTTTTAATTTTGTTTTTGTTTGTTACTTTATATGCAGTTTCACGCGCGTGATAATTTGTTCCCTGATTCTCACTCTTGTGTCTGTATTCATCAGACAATTTATTCTTTACGAATTCTAAAGTTAAATCACTTTCGTTTCGAGCTTCAAGACCTCTAATTAAGGGGTCATAGGATTTAGGTAGACTGCACAATTAAAGTGCAACAATGTGAGTCTCGGGGATTTCTTCCCCAATGGCGTATAATTTGTCGCGTAAAGTGAATATATCGTTGATATGTTGGTTCATATTTCCACCGTCGCATAACTTTTTTGAATAGAGTCTCCTCAACAGAAACAACTTAGAGGATAAGGTGGATCTTTGGTGAACTCGCTTAAGGGTATCCCAGATTTCCTTGGCAGTTTTTAAATGCCGAATGTGGACAATCTGAGAGTCATCTATGAATAAATTTATTGTGGCACGGGTTTTGGCGTATTTTTTCGCCAAGTATCGTCTGGAGTGAGTGGGGGCGTGTCGATGACGTAACTAAAGAGATCCTCTCTGGTTAGTAGCATTTCTAGGCGAAAAGCCCAGAGATCATAATTGCTATTAGAAAGTTTCTCTACCAGGGATATTTCCTTTGCTGCAGAAATTGCCATGGCTTATCGTTAGATTCTACCCTATTTTTTTTTAATTATCTATATTTTTGTGCGTATTGTTTATGTATATTTGTTCACCAATGTCACACTATCACACATAATATTAGTAAAATATCAATGTCTATATTTTATGCGTATTGTATATATATGTATTTTCTTATTAATGCCACACTATCATACACAATGTAATATTACTGTCTATATAATGGTTCTTTATATACTTGAAATATTTCTTATCAACAGGTCATTTATATTTATATAATATATTCAAGAAAAAAATTTTTTTTCGTATATATATACTCAATATTGTATCACTTTATATAAATATAATATATTCAAGAATTTTTTTTCGTTTTTATATATTTTCAAATTTTCAATATTGATCAATATTATTTATTATATTCAATATAATCAATATGCATTTCAGTAGTACTATTTTCAACAATAACAATCAATTACTTTACAGCCTTTTCTTTTCTCACTTTTTCAGTAATCATAATCTATAACTTTTCAAAGGCGTGAATTCATATTACAATAAAGGCTGTTCTTTCATTTAATATTTTTCTAAATTATTTTAATTTAAATTTAATTTGAAATGCAGAATGTTTGTAATAGAAAATAATTCTTCTTACCTGTATAGGTGAGAGCGCTGGTCCTTCAGGGTATCACGGAAGTTTCTGTATCCACTTTATCCTATTTGAACTCTGAAAAAGGTATTTTATTGAAGCGTTAGTGAGTGTGTGTAGTAATCACAGTGATCCAGGCTTTTGACTTTAAACGAGATTATTATCTTTAATAAAATACAATTATTAATGCACTCTACATTTCTTGATTAATA
Source organism: Maratus speciosus (assembly GCA_963932465.1). Classification (NCBI taxonomy): domain Eukaryota; kingdom Metazoa; phylum Arthropoda; class Arachnida; order Araneae; family Salticidae; genus Maratus; species Maratus speciosus. The sequence continues at coordinate 272,406,650 of OZ010794.1, forward strand.
GGTTAATATGTACTTGGTTAATATGTACAATTTTAGCTTATCTTGATTAAATATGTGTTGCATTCTTGAGAGCCAAAGTTAGCTTCCCGAAAAGCGAATGCATGAAGTGACAGACAGAAACATATGTCCTTGTCACTCAAGAGATACGCCCTAGACTGAGATGAAAGGGTTTCTTTAGTAGAAGCAAGGGCTCTTGATTGAACACTCATTTTGCAATGGAAAACTGCTGATTATAGCTGGAATGGAGTCTATCAAAGTCCAGCAAAACAGTTCTGCTTTCATAGTCTTTCAAAGTTTATTTGTGGTGCTGCCATCTATAGGAATATTAAGTAGTTGCATTGTCACAGGCAGCTGACGCAAATGAAGACTGGATTATTATGGGAAATTGTGCAGTCTATAAGAATTGTTTGAAGTTTGTCCGTGAAGTGTCGCCACCTGCCGCATATTTCACAAAAAGAAAAGTCGAAACACATTTTGAACTATTTCCGACAGCTTCCAAAATGCAGGATATAGGGAATTCTGTAACAAGTGACTCTTTTCCTGCATGAAGGAATAATGAAATCTGTTATGTTCATTATATGCGCAATAGGTCAGCGGCTATTTCATGATAAACTTCTCTTACACTTATCGCAATTATCGTATTTGTAATGTGCAGAAAACCTAAATTTTTAATTTCAAAATAAATGTTACTTACGCACAAACTCTCAAAAACGGTTGAGATTGCGTCCCTATTCAAAATAGGATAGAGGGATTTCTATAGGAAGTGTCGCTTTTCCAGCTTGAAGAAATATTGAATCCTGTTGTGTTCGTTAAATTCGCGATACGTCGCCGTCTATTTCGTGATAAACTTTTCTTACACTTACGATAATTATTGTATTTGTAATATGAAGGAAACATTATTTTTTATTAAAAAGATAAATGTTACTTATGTAGAAACTGGCAAAATGGTTGAGATTGCGTGCCGCTTCTAAAATGCAGGATATAGGGAATTCTGTAACAAGTGACTCTTTTCCTGCATGAAGGAATAATGAAATCTGTTATGCTCGTTATAAGCGCAATAGGTCACCGGCTATTTCATGATAAACTTCTCTTACACTTATCGCAATTATCGTATTTGTAATATGCAGAAAACCTAAATTTTTAATTTCAAAATAAATGTTACTTACGCACAAACTCTCAAAAATGGTTGAGATTGCGTTTGTATTCGAAATAGGATAGAGGGATTTCTATGGGAAGTGTCGCTGAAAATTAAATGTTACTTAGGCACAAACTCTTAAAAACGGTTGAGATTGTGTCCCTAATCAAAGTAGTAGGATAGAGGGATTTCTATAGGAAGTGTCGCTTTTCCAGCTTGAAGAAATATTGAATCCTGTTGTGTTCGTTAAATTCGCGATACGTCGCCGCCTATTTCGTGATAAACTTTTCTTACACTTATGATAATTATTGTATTTGTAATATGAAGAAAACATTCCTTTTTAATTAAAAAGATAAATGTTACTTATGTAGAATCTGGCAAAATGGTCGAGATTGCGTGCCGCTTCTAAAATGCAGGATATAGGGAATTCTGTAACAAGTGACTCTTTTCCTGCATAAAGGAATAATGAAATCTGTTATGTTCGTTATATGCGCAATAGGTCACCGGCTATTTCATGATAAACTTCTCTTACACTTATGGCAATTATCGTATTTGTAATGTGCAGAAAACCTAAATTTTTAATTTCAAAATTAAATGTTACTTACGCACAAACTCTCAAAAACGGTTGAGATTGCGTTTCTATTCGAAATAGGATAGAGGGATTTCTATGGGAAGTGTCGCTGAAAATTAAATATTACTTAGGCACGAATTCTCAAAAACGGTTGAGATTGCGCCCTATTCGAAATAGGATAGAGTGATTTCTATAAGAAGTGTCGATCAAAATTAAATTTTATTTAGGCACAAACTCTTAAAAACGGTTGAGATTGCGTCCCTAATCAAAGTAGTTGGATTGAGGGATTTCTATAGGAAGTGTCGTTTTTCCAGCGTGAAGAAATATTGAATCCTGTTGTGTTCGTTAAATTCGCGATACGTCGCCGGCTATTTCGTGATAAACTTTTCTTACACTTACGATAATTTTTGTATTTGTAATATGAAGGAAACATTATTTTTTTATTAAAAAGATAAATGTTACTTATGTAGAAACTGGCAAAATGTTTGAGATTGCGTGCCGCTTCTAAAATGCAGGATATAGAGAATTCTGAAATCAGTGACTCTTTTCCTGCATGAAGGAATAATGAAATCTGTTATGTTCGTTATATGCGCAATAGGTCACCGGTTATTTCATGATAAACCTCTCTTACACTTATGGCAATTATCGTATTTGTAATGTGCAGATAACCTAAATTTTTAATTCCAAAATTAAATGTTACTTACACACAAACTCTCAAAAACGGTTGAGATTGCGTCCCTATTCAAAATAGGACAGAGGGATTTCTATAGGAAGTGTCGCTTTTCCAGCTTGAAGAAATATTGAATCCTGTTGTGTTGTTAAAATCGCGATAAGTCGCCGGCTATTTCGTGATAAACTTTTCTTACACTTACGATAATTATTTTATTTGTAATATGAAGGAAACATTCCTTTTTAATTAAAAAGATAAATGTTACTTATGTAGAAACTGGCAAAATGGTTGAGATTGCATTCCGCTTCAAAAAGGAGGATGTCGGGAATTCTGTAAAAAGTGACACTTTTCCTGCATGAAGGAATAATGAAATCTGTTATGTTCGTTATGTGCGCAATAGGTCACCGGCTATTTCATGATAAACTTCTCTTACATTTATGGCAATTATCGTATTTATATTGTGAAGAAAACCTAAATTTTTAATTTCAAAATTAAATCTTACTTAGGCACAAACTCTCAAAAACAGTTCTGATTGCGCCCTATTGAAAATAGGATAGAGGGATTTCTATAGGAAGTTTCGCTCAAAATTAAATGTTACTTACGCACAAACTCTCAAAAACGGTGGAGATTGAGTCCCTATTAAAAATAGTATGATAGAGGGATTTCTATAGGAAGTGTCGCTTTTCCAGCTTGAAGAAATATTGAACCCTGTTGTGTTCCTTAAATTCGCGATACGTCGCCGCCTATTTCGTGATAAACTTTTCTTACTCTTATGATAATCATTGTATTTGTAATATGAAGAAAACATTCATTTTTAATTAAAAAGTTAAATGTTACTTATGTAGAAACTGGCAAAATGGTTGAGATTGTGTGCCGCTTCTAGAATGCAGGATATAGGGAATTCTGTAAAAAGTGACTCTTTTCCTGCATGAAGGAATAATGAAATCTGTTATGTTCGTTATATGGGCAATAGGTCACTCCTATTTCATTATAAACTTCTCTTACATTTATGGGAATTATCGTATTTGTAATGTGAAGAAAACCTAATTACAAAATTAAATTTTACTTACGCACAAACTCTCAAAAACGGTTGAGATTGCATCCCTATTCAAAATAGGATAGAGGGATTTCTATAGGAAGTGTCGCTTAAAATTAAATGTTATTCAGGCACAAACTCTTAAAAACGGTTGAGATTGCGTCCATATTCAAAATAGTATGATAGAGGGATTTCTATAGGAAGTGTCGCTTTTCCAGCTTGAAGAAATATTGAACCCTGTTGTGTTCCTTAAATTCGCGATACGTCGCCGCCTATTTCGTGAAAAACTTTTCTTACTCTTATGATAATTATTGTATTTGTAATATGAAGAAAACATTCATTTTTAATTAAAAAGATAAATGTTACTTATGTAGAAACTGGCAAAATTGTTGAGATTGCGTGCCGCTTCTAATAAGCAGGATATGGGGAATTCTGTAAAAAGTGACTCTTTTCCTGCATGAAGGAATAATGAAATCTGTTATGTTCGTTATATGCGTAATAGGTCACCAGCTATTTTATGATAAACTTCTCTTACATTTATGGCAATTATCGTATTTGTAATGTGAAGAATACCTAAATTTTTAATTTCAAAATTAAATGTTACTTACGCACAAACTCTCAAAAACGGTTGAGATTGCGCCCTATTCGAAATAGGATAGTGGGATTTCTATAGGAAGTGTCGCTCAAAATTAAATGTTACTTGGGCACAATCTCTTAAAAACGGTTGAGATTGCGTTCCTATTCAAAATAGTAGGATAGAGGGATTTCTATAGGAAGAGTCGCTTTTCCACCTTGAAGAAATATTGAACCCTGTCGGGTTCATTAAATTCGCGATACGTCGCCGACTATTTCGTGATAAACTTTTCTTACACTTACGATAATTATTGCATTTGTAATATGAAGAAAACATTCATTTTTAATTAAAAAGTTAAATGTTACTTATGTAGAAACTGGCAAAATGGTTGAGATTGTGTGCCGCTTCTAGAATGCAGGATATAGGGAATTCTGTAAAAAGTGACTCTTTTCCTGCATGAAGGAATAATGAAATCTGTTATGTTCGTTATATGGGCAATAGGTCACTCCTATTTCATTATAAACTTCTCTTACATTTATGGGAATTATCGTATTTGTAATGTGAAGAAAACCTAAATACAAAATTATATTTTACTTACGCACAAACTCTCAAAAACGGTTGAGATTGCATCCCTATTCAAAATAGGATAGAGGGATTTCTATAGGAAGTGTCGCTTAAAATTAAATGTTATTCAGGCACAAACTCTTAAAAACGGTTGAGATTGCATCCATATTCAAAATAGTATGATAGAGGGATTTCTATAGGAAGTGTCGCTTTTCGACCTTGACGAAGTGTCGCTCAAAGTTAAATGTTACTTACGCGCGAGCTCTCAAAAACGGTTGAGATTGCGTCCCTATTCAAAATAGGATAGAGCGATTTCTGAGATTGCGTCCCTATTCAAAATAGGATAGAGCGATTTCTATAGGAAGTGTCGCTCAAAATTAAATGTTACTTAGGCAAAAACTCTTAAATACGGATGAGATTGCGTTCCTATTTAAAATAGTAAAATAGAGTGATTTCTATAGTAAGTGTAGCTCAAACTTAAATGTTACTTAGGCACACTTAAATACGGTTGAGATTGCGTCCCTTTTCAAAATTGGATAGAGGGTTTTCTATAGGAAGTGTCGCTCAAAATTAAATGTTACTTAGGCACAAACTCTTAAAAACGGTTGAGATTGCGTCCCTTTTCAAAATAGGATAGAGAGATTTCTGTAGGAAGTGTCGCTCAAAATTAAATGTTACTTAGGCACAAACTCTTAAAAACGGTTGAGATTGCGTCCCTATTCAAAATAGTAGGATAGAGGAATTTCTAAAGGAAGTGTCGCTTTTCCAGCTTGAAGAAATATTGAACCCTGTTGTGGTCGTTAAATTCACAATACGTCGCCGGCTATTTCGTGATGAACTTTTCTTAAATTTACGATAATTATTGTATTTGTAATATGAAGAAAACATTCATTTTTAATTAAAAAGATAAATGTTACTTATGTAGAAACTGGAAAAATGGTTGAGATTGCGTGCCGCTTCTAAAATGCAGGATGTAGGGAATTCTGTAAAAAGTGACTATTTTCCTGCATGAAGGAATAATGAAATCTGTTATGTTCGTTATATTAGTCGTTGAGCGAGAGGCCAAAATTAGTGATTTTGGTTTCATCTCTGAGGACTTGATGATATATACCTTTTTGAATTCACAATGGTGCAACTAGTTCATTTTATGATGATACTATGAAATTTGTGGTAGCTTATAGACGCCATATTGAAAAGATGAGCGCCATCTATCGCACATATATACATATGATTATTTTGCAAGTATCACATAATTAAAGAGATTTCAATGACAAAATGGAAAGAACAAATATTGTTAAACATACAAAGTTATACTGAGTATATATTTATTAAGATTTTATTTTAATATTATGCTTATCCTTTAACTTTATGTTTATTAACATTTTCAATGGAATAAACAGTTCAAAAGACATTTGTGATGAAGGAAAACCGAAACCTTGTTTTGCATTTTAATGCATATTATTTTCATGTGGTAAGACACAGCAATTCAAGAAAAAATTAATACTGGTGAAACTATTGTACTTAGTCTGTTAAGAATTAACCCCTTAGGGACCACGGATCTATATATGCATTTTCAGAAACGTGTTTCCATCGCTTGTTTTTGATACCACTAAGAAAGAAAAGTAAAATTTTCCTTATTTAATTAAGATATTTTCTTGATTGCTTAGCTAAACTTAATTGTTTGACAAAAAGTGATGTCAGCCGAGTAAAATTCAGGTAAAAGATGCTGGTCCCGAATGGGTTAATAAATAACAGAAATCTTAGTCTTCTTTAGTGCCATCATCATCATCGGTTGACATTCCTGTGTCCAAATAACTTCCATCGTCATATAACATTTCTATATTCTGCATATGCTTGTATATCTAAGGTTATTAAAAAGACACGCATATGCTGGTGAGACATATGTTCTTGAACAAGAAAATGACATATCAGTTCCAAAAAAGCTTCAGGATAAGGAGGACTGCCATTTTACTGGACCTCTACATAGCCTTTTCCTTTACTATCTGTTCCAAAAATCCAACCATATTTATCTGGGGATAGAAGATCAGGATCAGCCTGTAAGCACTTCATCCGTGGTTCCACAGACTTTTTTTTTAGAGAAAAAATATATAGAATATATCACAATTCATTGATGTCTGAGTATTTGTGCTTTCCATAATAGAGGTGGCATATTTACGATTTAAACTGTTTGTTTCCTCTGATATATCAGCTGCAGTATCAAGCGCCTTAAGCGCATTTCGAAATTCAGTGTTCTGAATCATCATTTTCCCTTGCCTGCAAAAGCACTTACTGTATCGCACCCGACCAGTGAATGTATTTCAGGTAATGCATTACATACCGCTTTACCTAGAAGTCCATGTATCCTACTCAAGTTGTAGTACTTTACTTTACCCTGTCATTGGATCCATATTTTACAAATATTAATCCTTTCTAGATTTTCAAATCGTTTTCTAAAGAAAACAGTGTGATAACTGCCACATCAGTATCTATAGAGATAATAATAATGTTTCTAAATCCAGACGCTAAAGCATGGTGTGCGCGAAATAAAAGTCGCGTATAACCTCTTCTTGGAAGCAGGCCTATTTAGAGGATTCTTCAACTAGTTATTTCGTGAATTTATAGCATTTTTCTCCGTAGATAACGTACATCATTCATGTATTCAACTGTTTCAGATAATGTTCATTTTGTGTATTCTTGAGAAATGAAATGTATAAGTTCTTTCTTATTCTCCTCATCAGATAAAAACTGCTTCCATTTTCGTACTGGGTGTCCAGGAGTATATAACTTTTATAGCATTACCAACAGTTCATATTTTTTGTTCATTTCTTTTTATTGACACCTGCTGTGTGTATCAAATACAACATCTATTCTTTGAGAGGATGTAGAATCTTGTATTATTTTAGAAAACAGATTATTTGCTAGTTGTCCAAATGATTGTAACTCCTGCGGTAGCTTTAAACAAAGCATATTCCATCAGTGATATTAACAACACCATCATTTGCATTCTTTCTGCAGTCGCAATTTTGTCATAACATCCATCAGTTTGATTTTTCAGTTTTCGCATTAAACCATCAAGTGTTGCTAAGGACTATGGAAGAAGCCCTAGGTGGTAGGAAAAGACAGTTCTCATATCGAAATTTCTTCGCTTTGCAATGATTGTCATCTGAGCAAACAGATTTCTTTCTGCCTAGGTAACAAACTCTGATTTATTAAATTTTGCACTTTGTTTCTTCTTAAAGTCAGAAAATGTCTTTAGCTTCTTTATCTTTGGACGTTTGAAAAAACCGTCTGGCTTTGAGTCTTCAGGCAGATATTCGATATTCTCTCTTGAATGTTTGGTAAGCTTCTTCACCCATCTCATGAGCATTGACCATGTCTCCGACAATTTCTAGATTTGTCATTGGTCCAGTTTATTTTATTACCATGTCTGGATTTATCCAAATCATGTTCTGTAAATATGAGATATCACGTTCATCTTTCTGGATCCTGCTTAAAGACAGATCTGGATGTAGAACTAATTTTGGTTCTTTCAAGAATCAGGTGAAGAAATGCTGCCCTGATATCAACAATATCTGTCGATTGTGGCAGATCTTTGACTGAACTTCTTTGTACCTTTTGACCCGTGCATGTCTTTCCTTATTGTCTCTTCTACCGCCCAATTAATTTAATAGCATGCAAAACCAAGAAAATCTTTCAATCATCCTGTTTATTGGCGGCCATTTTCCAATATGGCATCTATTAGCTACTCTGCTTTTGAATGTTTCATGAATAAATGTCATTCTGATGTTGTGGTGAATCCAAAAATGTGTGATTTATCAAGTCCGCTGATATGAAACCACAAGAGTCCCTGGCTCAACGACGGCGGCCATTTTCCAATATGGCGCCCATAACCTACCCTGGTTTTGAATGTATCATGGATAAATGACATGCTGTTGTTGTGGTGAATTAAAAAATGTATGGTTTACCAAGTCCACTGACATGAAACCACTCGAACTCCTGATTCAACGACGGCGGCCATTTTCCAATATGGCGCCCATAAGCTACCCCTGTTTCGAAAGTATCATGGATAAATGAGGTACTGTTGTTGTGGTGAATCCAAAAATATATAGTTTACCAAGTCCGCTGACATGAAACCACATGAGCCCCTGGCTCAACGACTATATGCGCAATATTTCACCGGCTATTTCATGATAAACTTCTCTTACATTTATGGCAATTACCGTATTTTTAATGTGAAGAAAACCTAAATTTTTAATTTCAAAATTAAATATTACTTAGGCACAGACTCTCAAAAATGGTTGAGATTGCGTCCCTATTCAAAATAGGAGAGAGGGGTTTCTAGAGGAAGTATCGCTCAAAATTGTGAGCGAGAAATCTGTTAACAACGCCCCTAAAGTGTTAACATCAATTTGAGCATTTCTTCCCATGAGTAGAGTCGGCTCTTAAAGGAAAATATTTCCTTTATGCGTAGCAGTTATTAAAATGACAAAAGCTATAATGGTCTCTAAGCCGCCGCGGTCCTCGGATGTATTAAACTCAAAGAACCTCCCGTTAAGCCCGTTCGATGGCTTTAACGTATTGAATTCATCTTTTAATTTCTTTCGGGATCTTCGGTGATCAGGTCTCCTACTATTCCAGTCAGTGTTGATGGAAGTGGTGGGATTGGAGGTTCTTTTCGTTCAAGAATTCCCGGAATGATAGTAAACTCCATTACGAGAGATTCTACCGGAAATTTTTAAAATTTAAATTCAATATTTTGATTCTTATAGTATGTACTGTGAGGCTTAAATGAAAATGTTTGATTTTTGCGGATATTTATTAAAATACCAAACGTTATAAAATCTTGAAAACGCTGCGGTCCTACGATGTATTAAACACAAGGGCCCTCCCATTCCTGCTGTTCACTTGCTTAAGGCTGTTCTCAAATCCAAAGGAACTACTACTACTACTGTTTACTACTATTTCCTGATTAATTTTCAATTCATTTTTAATGGGAAAGGGAAGAAATTGGCTTGTGATGTTATTCAGAAACTATGTAATCGAAAGACGTTTTCCATTTTTTAGCAAACACAAAAGATTATTTTAAAAATAAACAAATTGGACGTTTTGAACCCAATTTCCGATACCACACCCTGAAACAAGAGAAAAACAGGTTATTACGTGACCTGAATCGCTTCTAATTCGCTATTCTTTATAAGAAAAGATGGAAAACTCATTTCCATTCCAAATCGCTTCAATAGTCAGGTCTTCAAATTTTTTGTCTTTAAGATGGAAAAGGAGTCCGAAATTGTGTCAGAAAGTTTTACGTTGTTGAGGAGGGGATTTGAAAACAGCTTTAAACTTATTGAATTCAGCTTTTAAATTGATTTGCGGGATCTTCCGTAATCGGTTCTGCCACCGTTCCAGTAAGTGTTGATGGAAGGAGTGAAACTGACGATATCGGAAGTTCTTTTCTTTCGAGACTTCTCGCTACGATATTAGACCCGATCACGGGAGAAATTTATCAGGGGACAACTAAAATAAAAAAAAAATCCCTGCAGCCTCGGTCTACAGAGGCGGGGATCGATTTCGAAGTCAAGTACTAATTTCACCAGCAAAAACTAAATCAAGATTACTGATAAACACAGTTTAACAATTTTATCTGGCCGTTTTTGACGAGTTTTTAATTTCATTTTTCTGTAAGGACTGGTTTTATCAGAATCATCAAGAACACTAAGAAACTAAAAACCTCCAGGGACCTAAACCATTTGTGGAAATTTTAATATACACGCATACACAAACGTATATATAAATTGAATAGATTTAAAAATGGCGAAAAAAAATTCAGATAACCTCAAAATGTCAAAATATGCCAATATTTCCATAATCTGGTTTTTATCATGTTTCAATACGTTTTTCCAAACTCACATGAAGTTACATTATATTTCCATTATATTTCCAATATGACGTAATATTCACTTTTTTCAAAATTCGTCAAACTATATTTTTAATTTTCATTTTTCATGTGGAAATCCTGCAATTGAAAAGTAATTGTTGTGGTAAGAATTTCATTGTGGTTTTTTATTTGTTGGCAACTGCTGTAACGAAAAATATTTAAATTTTCTTGTCATTTTTGCTAGATTTCGTAAGAAATACTACCTATTGCAGTCGTTACCATGGTGCGATTTTTGAAAAATGTCTTCATAACTTTTCATTATATGACTCCAGGAATCCAAAACCACCCCCACTTAAAAAATTTATATATATATATATATATCATCATCATCAACAACCGTTTTCAATCCACTGCTGGATGTAGGTCTCCCCCAGATTTTTATAATGTTTTCTGTCTAGTGCTTTAGTCATCCAATTTACACAGGCTACTTTTCTGATTTCATCACTCCATCTTACTTGAGGTCGTCTTCTTGGCCGTTTTAAATCTCTGGGATACCACTGTACGATGTTTGTGCTCCATCTATTGTCTTGTCTTCTTACAATGTGCCCAGCCCATTTCCATTTTAGCCGTTTAATTCTTTCAATGATGTCAAAAACTTTCGTCTGACTTCTTATCCAGGTTATTTTTTTCTGTCTCTTCTAGTTATACCTAGCATACATCTTTCCATACTTCTCTGTGTTGTTTGTAATCTTTGTACCATCCGTTTTGTTAGCGTCCATGTTTTCGCTCCATAAGTTAGCACAGGCAAAACACATTGGTTAAATGCCTTTCTTTTAAACAAAAGGGCGTGCTACTCTTTCAGAATAATATTGTTCTTCCCAAAAGCACTCCATCCATTTCTTATTCTTCTATTGATTTCATTCATGATACTATTATCCGATGATATTTCCTGCCCATGGTACACAAAACTTTGCACTTCTTTAATTTCAGTGTTGTTGTAGACAATTTTCTTTTTTGATGCAAATGAATGGAACATCACCTTAGTCTTTTCCAAGTTTATTTTTAATCCCGCATTAATGCTAGCTTCTGCCAAATCTTTTAGCATATTTTCTAATTCTTCAGGACTGCTACTGAAAATTAAAATGACGTCAGCGAATCGGAGATGACTTAAATATTCTCCATTTATTCTAATCCCTTTGTTTTCCCAATCCAGCTTCTTGAAAAAAAGCTTAGGCGAAATGGTGTCTCCTTGTCTTACCCCTCTTCCAAGCTTGATCTTTGCTTTTCCTTTGTCCAAGCGGATGGTTGCTGTTGCTTTCTTGTAAATCTTTTTTATAATATTGATGTAAGGTTTGTCTATACCAATGTCCTCCAGAGATTCTACTACTGCTGATGTGTAGACCAAATCAAATGCTTTTTCATAATCAATAAAGGCAAGGCAAAGAGGTAAATTATATTCCTTATGTTTTTCAATGGGTTCCCTTTTCTGTCTGGATATGATCCATTGTGCTGAATCCACTTCGGAATTCTGCTTGTTCTCTAGGTTGAGCTGAGTCCAGAGCTGATTCAAGTCTTGTCGTTAAAACTTTGGTGAAAATTTTATAAATCACTGATAGTAAGCTGATCGGATGGTAGTTTTTAATGTTTTCCTTCTCTCCTTTCTTGTAAAGTAGCACCATCACAGCATTATTGCAATCATCTGGTACATCTGCCTTCTTGAGACATTTGGAAAACAGTAAGGATAGAATATTTGCAAATTCTTCTCCTGCTTTTTGATAAGGTCGATTGTAATTCCATCTTCTCCGGGGCATTTACCTTTTTTCACAAATTTAATGGCTTGTAAAACTACGTCTGTCATCACTGGGATTATGGCTTCGGTTTCTGTTAAGTTTTCTCGTGAATCATATAGGTTGATTTCCCTTTGATATTCACATTTATATAAATCGTTATAGAATTTTTCGACAATGTGTACTATTGCTTTATTGATTTTAGTAATTGTTCCATCTGCCCTCTTTAGTGCAAAAATACCTTTTCTTCCAATACAAAGTTTGCGCCTAGCTGATTTTAAACTTTTGTTATCATATAGAATTTTCTTGACAAAATCAGAGTTAAATGCTCTGATATGTTCTGTAACACATTTTCTTACCGGTTTACATAATTCAGCATATTCAACTCTTGATTTAGGATCGTTTTTCTTAATTTTAAATTCTCTGCGTTTCTTCATCAATCTTCTTGTTTCTTCTGTTATTTTCTTTGTCTTCTTTACTTGTGCATCGCCGGCTATCTTCTTTGCAATATCTTGTAGAGTATTGGTTAGTTTCTTGTTCACTACTGTAACATCTTGCTCTTCTTCTAAAGTTGATTGAAGTATTTGGAAACGGTTTTTATGTTCCAAATGGAATTCTTCTTTATGTTTTTGGAGATTTATTATATCGATTGATTTCTTTGTTGCAGAAGCTTCATTCTTTCCACTTTAGTATTTAACAGCAGTTTGCATCTAACCAACCTGTGATCACTTCCTGTATTGCAGTTATTGAGAATGCTGCAATCCTGAATAAGATGGTTTTTGTTCTATGTGCAAAACTACTTAAAAGATGACAAAATACTAAAAAGATGTTAAATTATTTTAATACCTTAGTACTTTCAACTATAAAAAGTAGTCTTCATCTGAGGAATATAAGAAATACAATTACAATAGAAATATAATAATTTGTTTCTTTTCTGAACCTTTTTCTACCACCGTCTAACCATAGTTTAACGTCGACCACTGATTTCATTAACCGGATTAAAGATTTGAAGGTCAATAAAGAGAGTGTTTTAGCAAGTTTTGACATCATTTCACTTTTCCCATCAATCGACGTTGACGAAGTAAAATTAATCATTAATAACTTTATTGATAACGAGCCAACATTAAACTCAGAAATGAAGACCACCATAAAATCCGGACTTAACCTAGTAACTGGAAATAATATTTTCATTTTTAATAAGAGGATTTATAAGCAGACTAAAGGAGCACCAATGGATTCCCCCATCTCAAGTATTTTAGCCGAATTCAAATTACGTCCATTTGAAGAAAGAATTTTGGCAGACAGCGTTATAACTCCGTCAGTATGGTATCGTTATGTGGACGACATTTTCATAGTATGGGATCATGGCTTATCTGAATTGTACGCATTTCTTAACAGAATAAATAATATGGACCCTAACATAAAATTTACCATCGAAATAGAAAATAATAACGAGTTATCATTTCTTGACGTAATGCTAATTAAAGATTTATCAAACTTAACAATTGAGCGCACAGTCTACAGAAAAGTAAATAAGTCTAACAGCACCATTCCTTTTAAAAGTATCTCACCTTTTAACTACAAACTTGCTCCGTTCAACTTTTATGTAAGACGAGCTTTTAGTGTTTGCTCTGTTAATCACCTTGAAAATGAATTAAATACCATTAGAAACATTGCAGTTGAGAATGGTTTCCCAATACGCATTACTGATAAGCTAATCAATTCACAGAAAAACCATATGAAAATACAAAAAACTCCGCGGTGTAATATGAAATATTGCAAGATGAAGTACATACCAGGACTCTTCGAAAAACTCAGACATGCACTTTTTCGCTTTGATGTAAATTTAATCGCCACTCCTCCAGCCAAACTGAAAAACCTAATTTGTGCCAAAATAGACCCGATCCCGGAAGATGAAATTTCTGGAGTATATATAATTCCACTGAAAACAGAAAATATTTATCTCGAATATATAGGAATGACTTCACGTAAACTTAAAGTCCGTATTAAAGAACATTTGAGATATTTAAAGTATAACCGACCTACAACAGCCCTGTCAAGACTTAACCAAAAGCAGAATATACAAGTTAATTTCGAAGACGCAAAAATTATATATCCCTCAAAGAATTATCATGATTTAATCATCCACGAATCAATAGAAATTATTACTAAAGAAAATATTGTTTGCAATGATGTTTTATCCTACAACATACCCAGAATTTGGCTCAGTTTACTTAAATAATCATAAAACGAGTAATATTCCACTTCCCTATATCCATGTTTTATTTATTAATGTTTTCCGGATCTAAAGATTAACTTCAACTTTCACACCTTTCGTCACCATCTACGTGAATTTTGAAAATTAGACGCCAACAACAATTGTATTTCTTATATTCCTCAGATGAAGACTATGTTTTTTATAGTTGAAAGTACTAAGGTATTAAAATAATTTAACATCTTTTTAGTATTCTGTCATCTTTTAAGTAGTTTTGCACATAGTGTAAATTTAAGTTTAACTTTTTAAAGATGTATTAAGTATTTCTATTTATTTATTTACTGATGCTTTTTGTTTGTTAAGATGTAGTCAATTTCACTTGTTGAGCCATTTGCACAACGCCATGTCCATTTTCTTTGTGGCTTTTTCTTGAAAAATGAATTCATGATATACAATTGTTCACATTCTGGAAACTCAATCAATCTGTTTCCTCTTTCATTTTGCACCCCATATCCATGATTTCCTACTGATAACTCATCTTTCTCTTTTTCCCCAATTCTAGCATTCCAGTCTCCCATTATTAATTTTATGTAGCATTTTCCCTTTTGATGCATTGATGCTACTTCTTCATAGAAATCCTCAACTTCTTCATCCGTATAGCTTACTGTTGGTGTTACTACTGTTAGTGTCGAGGTTACTACTTGTATCTTCTGGACACCTGTATTACTAGCCTTGAAACTCTATCTGATGCACTACCATATTCTACGATGTGATTCTTCCACCTTTTATGAATCAGAAATCCTACACCGTTTGTTCTGCCATCTTCTGTGACTCTGTAGGTAGTATAATACATGTCCGCTGGCAAGATGTATCTTCTCTTCTCCTTTTCTTCTTACTTCACATAATCCTAGGATGTCCCAGTTGATTCTTTCTAATTCTTCTTCAAGTTCCTGTAAATGATTTTCCGAAGATAGGGATAGTCCATTATACGTAGCCAAGGTCATAAACTTATGGCAGCCTAGCCGAACCCGGTTATTCTTAGCACCCTCTGTCTTCGTGTCTTTCTGATCGCTGCCGTAACCAGGAACATTCAGACCGCCGGGAATTAAGGGCCGTGATTTATTTTGTGAATTCATGGTAAAATAAGGAGAATAGGTGGCATAATTCCACCACGCTGGACAAGCGGGTTGGAGGAAGTCCATCCGCGTTCGTTCCCCATGCGCTAGGCAAAGGTACTAACCAGTGTTGGGCATGAGCACGTTCATTGAACGAAAGTTCACGAACTTAGTTCAATTTCTGTGAACGTTGAGTTGAACGTGACCCACTTTTTAATAAACGAACGTGAACTGAACGAAAACTCAAAAAATCCGTGAGTTTGAACGAATTTTACAACTCAAACTCAATTTATTTCGTAACTTATTTTTAAATTTTTTCCAGGCGTTAAGAACACGATTTTCCCATTTAAATGCCATTTAGAGGCCTAAACGCTCTCGGGACGGGTCGAGTCTGATCAGTTTTTCTGGGTGATGCGTGGGCCTTGCTTTCTCTAGAAGCTCGGGCCGGGCTGAACTGGATTTATTTCTGGGCCTGTGCTTTATTCTTCCTAGAAGTCTACACCGTCAGGAATTTTCTGGCCCGGTCGCCCCTTCTTATATGAAAATTATTGCCCCGTCCCAGTCTGACACGGGCAAAAAACTGTTTAAGGAACTTAACCTACCTTGGGTCAACAATTGTTTCCGAAAATACAGATATTTTTAAGTTACGATTATTCTACAATTAACATTCTTCTTCAAGAATAGTAGTATTACATATACATTTCTAGAGGTGGGGATACAATACTGTAAAACCTGTTATAAGAATCTGTGAATGACGAGATCCTGTTTTAAACGGAAAAATTCCTTGATCGGTGGATCTGGATCTTCAAATTGGATATATAATCCATTTGAAAACAAATAATACATTTGCAAGAGACGACAGACCTGGTAAAAAGGGAACTTAACTATAAGGATTTTTTTTTCCTCTCCTATGTGATTCCGTCTTAGAAGGTTTTTCGATATAGTATTTTTCAGATTTTTAAGTCTTCAAGCCGTGTAAATGGATTAATGGTATTAATAATAATTCAGATATTTACATACAAATAGAGGTCCATTAAAACATCAATATAGTTTACAATGGGATAAATAGAAAGAAATGTAGTAGAATGTGTATGCCCCATAAGGATTATTCTAGAGTGAGCTATACAGTGAGGAAATTAGTGTAGCCCCGTCCCGAAAAAAAAAAAGTACAACCCGATCCGATGCAAGATACTATTCAACGATCCCAAAGTGTCTGCTATTCAGGGATTTTACTATATTTCAGCATTAACGAATATAGATAGTGTTTGCTCTAGGCCATTTTTGAAGGGTGCAGTGCTCTGTCTTTTTTAAAATCGGCAAAATGCCCCCTTCTCTTTTTAAAAATAATGAAATCCGTGCCGAGATGCTCTCAGCAATCGCTCATGAAAGTCTTTCTTTCCTGTATCACGAATTTTGCGAATCCCCACCACGGCCGAAACTAGAGGGGGAGGGTGCCAAATGAAGATTGGTTTTTGAGTTCTTAAGAACCTACACTTGCCACGCGAAGAAACTTGCTTGCTAATGTTAAATCATTGGGAACGTTCTTTTCCAATTTCTCGCTTGCATTTTAATATTTTTAAATGATTTTTTTTTTCTTAGGATAGCTGAAGTTGATCTTTAACGTTGTTAGTTTGTATGTTTTCGGTTTTGATTGCAATTTTTTTTCTTTTTTTATGAGGCTACTTTCACTTTCGGAACCGGTTCCAAAAGTGAAAGTAACTTAAAAAAAAAAGAAAAAAAGCTGCGACCAAAATCGAAAAAGTAAACACGAATCCGGTTAGGGATTAATTTCAGCTATGCCAAACAGAAAAAAATCGTTTAAAAACATTAAAATGCAAGCGAGAAATTTGAAAAGAACGCTCCCATAGGTTTAACATTAGCTTGCGAGTTTGGTTTCTTCACGTGACTAATGTAGTCTTTTAAGACAACGTGATTCATATCACTGTGACCTTAAACGGCTCATTTGTACTAACTACAGCTACCGTAAAGTCTGTTAAAATGAAATATGCCTATAACGGAACCCTGTCTTAAATGAAAAAAGAATACATATTCCAAACAGAAAAAATACCAACAATTATACCTGCTAAGATCGAAAACTCTATAAAGCGGAATTTTTTCAGTTCCTTTGGATTTCGTTTTCAAGGATTTAATGTATCGATATTTGACAAAGTTGATTATGTAATTCAGCATTACGTACTTTTTTATTACATATATTAAATTTTAAAAGAAGTCGGCAATTAGAAACTTATTAAAATTTTCTTTGTAAATTTACTTTGCGGAGGGGAGGGGGATGCTAAAATCTATGTTTGCCCCGGTTTAAAAAAGGCTAGTTTTGGCACTGAACCCCACTTTCTATTTATTTCCATCAATTTTTCATAGCTTCCAGCTAAATTAATTACGTATATCCCCCCCCCCCTTTTCCGTCTGGTGGGTAGTTCCTTATAAGCCAAAATGTAATATATTTATCGAAAATTTAAAAATGCTATTGAATTACAAATCACTTCTAAAACAATGCCTGTAAATTTAGTGTTTTTATGTTTAAAAATGCGTCCATGGATAGGTGAAAAAGTTTCGCGCTGGCAAGCATAGAAAGTTATTTTTTTTTATTTATTGTTTTCATTTCTTTATCTCTCTCTCTCTCTCTCTCTCTCTGTATATATATATATATTTTAATATGTGTATATGTATATGTGTTTGTGTATATATGTTTAAAGATAGGGATTGTGAGGTTTTATTACCGGATATAATGCATGTACACTTATTAGCAGGAGCATTTTTATTATAAATTTAAGCTATGCTGTGTTATTTTTTCACTTATATCTTCTATAGAAAAAGAATGATCTTTTTAAATATATAAAGTTCTTAAAATTTTTGGCTACAACAAAAGTTAGATGTAACACAGTTTTCTATAATTTACTGCTGTCTGTTTCAAATATCCTTGAGAAATTTAACAAAATAGAACAATTAAGCAATTAAAAATAAATAGAAAAAAAGAAAAATAATAATAAATTAGGTAAAATGTAAAAAAAAAAAAAAAAAAAAAATCTACTAAAAACGTTGATTTAATAAATTGAAAAGAAAAATGCACATTATAATTCTTATTTTTGTTACAATATTTTCCTTACTTTACCGAAAATCTGCGTATTCTTCGATTGTCTTTTAAAAACGGAAGAAAAGCTGCAAATGGGGGGATGACTTTCACGTACATTAGTCGCCGTCTTGTGAAATGTTTTGTAGGTTTTGTATAAAGTAGGACTCGCTTTTGTACTTTCTTATCATCGAACTTTTTCATATTCACCATAGGTGGCCAAACGAGGCTATTATCTAGGAGGCCCTAGGCTAAATGGCTATATGTGGTTAGCGGTCAGTTCCATGAATTTGCGTGTGGGAAACAATTTCTCATGTTCCTATATCTCTAAACAAGTCTTTTGATAAAAAAGGGAATTTTTATTGGTTCGGTGTACTATTTTTTTTTTTTTTTTTTTACTTAGCAATATAATATCTGTGTGTGATTGTCAATACATGCTATGGATAAGCTCTACAGACTACATAATTTTTACTATGTTTTATCACAGAACAATTGTAAAAACTTTCTATTTCTATTCCTATTCTTATCTTTAATCAAATAATATGAATGAGAATATGAATATGAAATAATATATAATATATAATTTTAGAATATAATTTCCAAATTATTTTCTTTTCAAGTTTGATTAATAATATTTAAAAATATCATATATGAAGCACTTTTTTATATCGTTTTACATACTAGCGTAACTGAATATGATTAAATTATAATATTTACAGGATTTTTTTAAAAAGAAGTTATTGTTATTTCGGAACTTGACTAATGTAAATTTTACGAGGTCCTTAATAGGATGCAACGAATAGTGATTTGGAAATGAATATTCTGTCAAATTTCAGGCCGAACATCAACCTTTTAGTTTAAATATACATTTAAAAAAAATTAAATAACAGAAATAAAACTAAACACTCATTAAAATTGATTTTTTTTTAAATCTTTATAAATTGTAAAAGGTTGATCTACTTTGTTATTATTAGAAACACTTAGATGCTAGTAGTAAAACATGGACTTTGACGAATCTAAATTACTAATAGCATAATTTTAACTGTAGGTACTAGTAATTCATACATATTTTGTATAAAATAGGAAATCATCATCCTTGTCAATCTGCTTTTAAAAATTTATTGTTTTATTTTTCAATTTAGAAAATTTGGTTCAACACAAAAAAATTAGATTTTTCATTTTTCCCCCCCTTTACCTTAAACATATCAAATTGACTTTCTGTAAGTCTGGATGGATAATTATTTCCATAAAACTAAAGAATATACTCCTTTTCTGCTGTTAAGTAATATTGTTATCCTTCGTTAGATTCAATATTAATGACCCCATTTTAATGCTTATTGTTTCTCATAATACACAACGATCTATGACCTAAATTAGCCTTTGATCAAGTAAATTTTATTGGGGGGAGCTTGTGTATCCATTGATCAACGGATTTGTAAGAATGGGTCTTTTTCTGAAGCCCGTTTCCCAGTCCTAAAATTTTCTTAGTATAATTTAAATTTCGAATTAAATTGTATATTTAAATTTTTTTAATTGAACTGAAATTAAAAGGAAAATTTTCTTGATCAACGCAAAATGTAGTAATGGATGTAATAATCCGTTTGAAAAAAAAAAAAAAACACAATACATTTGCAGGAGACGACGGACCTGCTTTAAAAGAAACCTAACTATAACGATTTTTTTTTCTCTTGTATGTGATTCAGTCTTAGAAGGTTTTCCTGTATAAAATTTTTCAGATGTTTAAGTCTCCAAGCCGTGTAAATGGATTATTGATATCAATAATAATTCAAATATTTACATACAAATAGAAATTCATTAAAAAATCATTATAGTTTACAATAGAATACATTGAAAGAAATATAGGAATACCAGTATTTTGAAACGGATGTGCTTAGACTAAGTAGCCTTTTTTTTTTCCTTTTTCTTTTTACGAAGAATACAAACATGAAATAGACACTGAAATAATAATTTTATATTTCTCAGAATTGAAGACAAATTTTTAAACATATCGACGCAAAAATAAATATCTATACAGGCTGCTGTTGTATTTATGCGCCATTTATAGAAACTATTATTAAGAAATTCTAAATTCTTCCCAGAAAGTTTGAATAGTTATTTTTTATTATTATAAGTATAAATATTTTGTAAATAAAATGAAGCAAAATTAGTATTAGAAATTTTATGGTTTGAACTCAAAATTTCTGAATAAAAAATCCGTCAGATTTAGCAACACTGTTTGTGGCCCGTATAATGATACGAAGACTCTGCTAGAGGTCTGCACGGCCCCGGGCATGACCTAAGGCCGTACCCAGCCGGGCCCGAGAAACAAAATAGACTAGCCGGTCCGGCAAAGAAATTGAACGGGTCTACCGGATCGGGCTGGGCCGATAAAAAAAATTTAAGTGGGCCAACCGGCCCGCTATAAAATTTTTTAATCGAAGTCGATAACATATGAGGCATTTTCAATTAATGTGATTTTCGCGAGAATAAGTATAAATGTGCGTCACGAGCCAATGCTAGTTTGACAACATCAATACAGAAATGTAACTTGTCCAGCGTAGAGATCAGCATCGGACAGTTACATGGTGTCAGGACCCGAGTTTCATTTTTCAGCAGACTCGAGCCGGGCCAAAATCAGACTTGCATTTTTTTTTTCTGCATAGTCGTGCAGGGCTAGAACTAGGCATTACTGTTCTCAGGATGTGTAGGGAAGCAATATGTTTTGTAAAAATATAATAGCGATAATGAACTTCTGTTAACGGAATTATTGGAAATATACCTTAAGGTGTTTCCCAAATTCACTGCTCAACAATAAGAAATTTTCTGACACATTTTCTGACTCATTCTTAACTGTAAAGACTTAAAGTTGACAGGCCTGACTATTGAAGGAATCTGGAATCGAATAGCGTTTTCCATTTTTGATAAATAAATTACTTATCGAGATATAAGATATTCTTGTCACGTGACTGCTTGCTTTTCTCCTTTCCCGCGCTATCGCTTCAATAAATTCGGTTAAAACATTTAACTTTGACAGTATATTTTCTCAAAGATATATTGCCTTTAGCAAAAAATGGATAACGTTAATCGATTACATAGATTCTGAATAAGAACACCTGCCAATCTTATGCGATTCTGAAAAATGAATTCAGAATTATACCAGAAAGTAACTCCTTTGGATTTGAGAAAAGCCTCAATAAATGGCAGAGTGGTAATAAATGGTTTCACAAATCTCCTTTTACTATTCAGCTTCAAATGTTATCATGTTTTTAACTCTCCTTTATTTTTCTAAACTACATTAATTTTTTAATGAATCCTTGTTTGAATGTTGAAACGTTTAAGACCCTAAGAATGCTAATGTTGCTATTGTGTATTTTCTGTCTTGCAAACACATAGTAATTTTAATATATAATGTAAAATTATCCCATAAATATGTATGCAGTATTCTTTAAAAGAATCTTAATTGTATGTTTAGAAAAGTCTGAATTTTTTGTAGAAATTGAATCGGGCTAGATCGGGCCTGATTTAATTGATTTTTCCATGGTCCGGGCCTGTTTTCACTGATTTTTGTACGGGCCGTGCCCGGACCTGGAAATTCCGTCCCGTGCAGACCTCTAGGCTTTGCTGTTAGAGCACTAAAGAAGGCTCGCTTCAGAGGACTTGGCCTTAGAGGTTGACTTCTGGTTCAAGTCGGTTTCAGATTGAGTTTTCATTCTTGCATGTCGGGTTCGGGTATTCCCGATTTTTCAAAAGAATGTCGAAAATAAAGTTTAAAAATCTATATGCAATAAGACCTCCATAGCGGACACAAACAAAAAGCGTACATCTCTATTTAGCAAACACTTTTCAACTTTTAACACAATTATATATTTGTATTGTATGCTTTTACCGCTGAACACTGGACATCTTACAATCTATACACATGCAATATATATATAAACGCGTGCATAAACTATCACAAACACTATATATGTGTTTTGTGTGTGTAAAAAACGAATTATAATATTTTCAATGTTACGAGAGAAGAAAAAATGGTTCTTAACTGTACCGTAAAGGAAGAATAATCTACGATTGCATTTCTTATATACATTTTATTTCTCAAGCAGTAATTGAATATATACTCATTCATATCGAAATATATCTGTATTTTCAACTGGAAAATAATTCTTCTAAACTTTTAGAGGAAATCCCAACAACCCGATTAGCAAAAAAACTTAAATCTGTCCCATAAAAATTATTCTATAGGGAACCCAACCGACAGAAAGAAAATTAGAGTAACCCCATCCCGAAAAAAAAAAGTACAATCCGATCCGATGCAGGATTCTATTCAATGACCTTGAGGTGTTTGCTTATTCATGGGTTTTTGAGTATTAAAGAATATAGATATGTACATCTGTTTATATAAAAGATAACATTTTTATTAAACATATAATTATAGATTATTTTCAATGAAAAACAAGATTTACTTTCTTTTCATTTCGGGTTCGGTTCGGGTTGCAAGTAAAAGTATTTCGCATTAGGATCAGGTGCGGATGTGCGGTTGGGGGGTCGTCGAAAAATTTTTTGTCGGGTTGGGAGTCGAAGAAATTTTTTTGGTGGATTCGGGTCGGGTTGACTTGACTGCAAATAAAATTTTCGGGTTCGGGTCGGGTTGTAGACTCGACCCGCTCAGAACTGTACTTGCCCTCCTGAAGTGCCTGTTTAAGATGCATTTTAAACGGTCAAACGTAAAAAGTAACACATAATTAAAAATTGTCTCCCACGGGGTGTTCAGGGCGCAAATATCTCATTCTTGGTTTTCCTGGTGTTTAATATTTTTTTGCGCCACTTACGACGAGTAAATTTTACTATTTTTTTTTCAGATCATCGGAAATAGAACCATGCGCGGGTCGAGAGCTGCTAGACTCGAACCCAAAAATTCCATTTGAAATCAGCCCGCAACCCGGCCTGAACGCACCAAAATAATTTTCGGCGACCAGCAACCCGACCCGAACCCGAAATGAAAGGAAAGTAAATTATGTTTTAATGCAATTGTGAAAAGAAATCAACAATTATAAAAAAAAATGGGCTGGGACAAATTTTATTGATATTTTTACTGAATAGGCCAGAGCCGTGGCGGTTCAATGATCTGCATATTAGCTGGGTTGGAATTGGGGCTGAAAATTTATGCCTGTTCAGACCTCAAGAAGAATGCAGTCCAGCCCTGAATTGGGCCGGAAAATAAATCCAGTCCCGGCCCATCTCGGCTCGAACCTCTAGAAAAAAGTAATCCCTAAACCAAGCTCGAACCGAGTGTCGGGAAGTGAAATTGGGCCGGGCCCATGAAGATCCTTATATCGAATAACCAAAAGATTAGTTCACAAAATTTTCTAAATTTGGACGATAAAGTTCTAATATATATTTTTTTTAGATACGAGTTTTTAGTGAACTTCGCTCACTTTCATAGATGAGTTTGAGTTGAACGAGTTCGTTTGAAAAATTTTGAATTTAAACGTGAACTTGACTCATTTTTAAGAAATTGAGTTTGAGTTTGAATTAGTTCGTTTTTTTTGTGAGCGTGTCCAACACTGGTACAAACAGGCTGCACCGGTGGAAGGTGCGGAGGACATTGAGTCTCCGCTCCCAGTCGATTCCTTTAAGTCCTCCTCGAAGGCTATTAAAGGGTCTTCTCTTGGTTAATAAGCAGAGGCTATTAAACAGCCCATATATATATATATATATATATGTGTGTGTGTGTGTATGTATGTATGTACTAAATTTTGTCCGCACGATAAAAGTCGCAATTATGCACAGATCGTCTTCAAACTCACCAAACACTTTGAGATGGCTAATATCTCGGCGGGGACTGCAAATGAGAAAAATCGGCCCAATGCAGTAGAAATTGGGAAGGGTTAAAAATTTTGAATACCGCTCTTACAGAAAAATGACAGGAAAATTAAAAACAATTTCGTTTTAGCAGTTGTCAACAGTTTAAAAAAAACGACAATGAAATTCTTACCACAACAATTACTTTTCTATTGCAAGATTTCTAAGTGAAAATAAAAATCTCTCCATATATATATATTACGTTATCTTATCTCCATACATATAAGGGGGGTTACCGTAGGGGGGCTGTTCTGCCGCCAAATTTGTCGCCAAAAGTGAGGCCAACTTGTCGATATCTCTAATATTTTGCCAAATTCCCATAGACTTCCATTGTAAACCAATAAGCTTTACTTACTTACAGAAAATCGACAAACAGAGATATTTTAATGCAACGAAAGCTGATATTGGTACTACTTAGTTATCCCGTCGACCAAAAATCTATCGCCAAACTATAAGATTAAATGCCAATAATAGTTGATCGCAAATGTCACATTCACTTGACTGTAAGCAAATTTCACTTGTTTACACCATCAAGTGACTTTTATTTCGACGTATTATTTGTATTTTTATTAATTTTATACTAATTCATTTGTTCTTTCGTTATTTAAAATAAAAATTTAACTTCGAAATCTACCTGCGCCTATAGGCCGAACCGGCAGGGATTTTTTCTGTAAGAGCTGGTTATATCAGAATCGTGTTAAGACGGTATTCAAAAGTTTTAACCCCCCCCCCCCCCCCCACATCCCCACCCCTTGTGCCGATTTTGCCCATTTGCAATCCCCTCCGAGATATTAGCCATCTCAATGTTTCTGATGAGTTTGAAGACGATCCGTGCATAACTGCGACTTTTATCGTGCGGACAAAATTTAGTAGATAGTACACACATATATATAAACTTTTTACGTGGAGGTTGTTTCGGGTTCCTGGGGGTCATATAATGAAAAGCTATGAAGGTATTTATCAAAAGTCACACCATGGTAACGACTGCAATAGGTAGTATTTCTTATGAAATCTACCTAAAAGAGCGATATAGCGAAACGCGCGATATACCGAGGCGCAATATAACGAGGGGTTACTGTATTACGATTAAATGTACGTTATTTTTGCATTTTAAAAATGGAAACTTGGCAAAAATAGCAAGTAAATGAAAGGGATTTCTTGCATTTATTATTAAAGTTTACCTAAATTCAAAGCATGTATTATTAATTAATCACATACAAATGGATAATCATCACATAATATGGCCAAATTTTTCACATATTTTATTTAAAGATTTATTCCTATTAATAAAATTGAGAAATCATTTTATCTTGAATAAACTAGCAGAAGCCGTGCTTTGTTTGGATTCGCGAAGTATTATTTAATAAAATAAATATTTGAAAGTAACAATATTTTTTATATTATTTTTTACATTGTATGCATCTTTATTAAGCAAAAACGTTATTTTATGTTTTGGCGCATTTTAATTTCAGAAATGTAAATTCAGCCAAATAAATAAAAATTTCCTCGGCATTTTTTATTTATGATATAAGACTTATAAATAAAAATATTTTCGAAGCAAAATTTTACAAAATATTTTTAAATTTTCAACTAAACACTTTTTTAAAGATGTTTTCACATTTTCCAATAGCCTCTGGTGTTTTCTCAAACTAGGGGGCTCGGCCCCCTACGAGCTACGCTCGCCAACCCCCCGTCCAGACACCGCAGACTCTAAATGTACGCTAATTTGATCGGCTTTAAAAAGATTTCGAAAGATTGAATTATAATTTAAAAAACAGTGGCGATCTCCCTATAAACGAATTTCGATTCATTTCTCTTTGATTAAGGAATTTTAACGCCAAATCCGCTACAGTACTACTTGATTATCCTGTCGACCAATTTCGCCAAATTATATAAATCGCCAAATTATACAAATTGATATAATTTTTATTTTAAATAACGAAAGAACAAATAAATTCGTAAAACATTAATAAAAACACAAATAAAACGTCGAAATAAAAATAACTTGATGACGTATACACGTGTAACAACATTTAAAAATAAGCTAATATAAAAGGAATTAAGTAAAGAGAGTCTTTGTCTCCTGGTATTTTTTAACCCCTTGAGGGGCAAGCAATTACGTTTGTGTAATGCTGAATTCCTACCGGAAAATTAGAAAAATTTTATTTCAAAATAAGGAAGAGCAATTTTACGACTTTTTTCCACCAAAGTTAGAAAAGGAAAATTTCAGAAAATTTTTCTGGTGTAAATCTTCATTAATCGTAGGTGGGATAAAATATATCCCACCGCCCCTCAAGGGGTTAACAAAGCGTAAAGAAAGTTCTTTTAAATGAGACATTTTAAATTAATTCTCAAAATATCAAATAAATGTCTAGCGCAATTTCTAAATTTAAACTTTTTTGCAATATTATTTTGTGTTCATTTTATGTAATAACTATAATGTGACGTAAATATGACGTAATTTCTCCTAAGACTTCTAACGCATGTTAATGAATTTATTATTTTACAATATCCTTTCTCTTTTAAAATTCATGTGTATACTTTTTATGACGTAATTTTTAATAAGTTCCTGCTTTTTATACGTAATTATTTAATTCTAATTTGAAAGTTTTTCCTGTTTATAATAGTCACGTGTAAATAAATTTTTAATTTGAAGCAAACATTGTTGCTTGCGCTTTTTATACAGTTGGCAACAGTTTAAATTAGTACAATTTTCTGAAATCTGTAAAAAATATCTCTAGAAATGCTGAAAATGTGAATTTAAAATAGAAATAAAACCTGAAAAAATGAGTCAAAATAAAAAAATTAATGCAATCTGCACTCCGGCAAATTCTAACGCATAACATGATCTAAAAATGATTACACTGCCATGTATAGTTTATTCTGCTATAAAACTTTTTCAGTGGAACAATTTTGTCCAACTTTAGCATTAAATAACTCTTAAAATAGTTCTTCGATTTGAAAACTGTCTGCATCAGCGTATTTATCAAACATTTCTGTATAAAACCACCGGTTTTCATATTTTTGTATGCATTATTTTTGTTAATATTAACGAAGAAAGGCCTCCGGTCACAAAAAAATCAAAACCGGCGGCGGCGGCGGCGGCGGTGACAGCGGTAGTTACTTTTTTTTAGAATAGAGAGATATTTTGAAATCGGCATGCTTCCAATCTTTGTAATTCACATCAAATAATCTTTGATAGCAATCTTAAAACAATATATTCGAAGTGAGCTTGAAGAACGTTATTTCTTCAAAATTCTATTTCTGGAAAAAGATCTGAAATCTGCTCTCGCTGATACTAAGAATTATTAACTTATTATATTGGGTTGGTTCCTATTTCAACCCACCATTTGGTGAAATCTTGCCAAACTATCGAGAGTCAGCCAGATGTTGCTCTTTTATTGTTGGAAAGTTTGAGCAATGATATTTTTGTATTTCGCGTTTGTTACGTCAAAGTTCAACGTTTTATGTGTATTTCTAATGAATTTTAATGATTTATTAGTTTTTGCGCTAATTAAAATAACAATTACATTACTATGCTTAATCATGATATTAAAATATAAAAAGCATTGAAAAAAGTCATAATCTGCTTTTTTATTTCAAACATTTTTTTTTTGTTTTCTTTTTCTACACAAATAATTAATTATACATCATTAATCGGTTACCTCAGGAAAAAAATGTTATCGTCTGCTTGTATTCAAAACGTGATCTCTTTTTCTTTTTTTATTGATGAAAATCACGGAGTAAAAGAACTAAGGAGGGAAAACTTAATACACATGACTCGCCAAAAACTCAAACGATATTTTGGTAAATAACGAGGATGCTGAAATTCGTGGTGGGCCGTTCTTTGAGCAGAATATCACTGGATTGTATGCATGAGATGCGTATGTTAAAATTAAAAAATATTTTTTTTTATTCGTTTATTTTTCATTATTGAGATTACATAACATAAATTAAGATGGAGTATAAGTTCCTGGATGAAAATAGGTTATGCGAGTGACGTCAAACAAAGAAAAAAAAAGGAAAAAATAAAATGAGTTTGTTCCGTGCTCCCCCCCCCTTCCTAATATGTATTCTGGAGGAGGGGAAGGTGTGTGTGGGGGGGGGGTGTGACTTAGATGATTTAGGCCAATGTCAGAACAGTGATTTTTTTGAAAAACAGCCATATGGACGCTCTCTCCAGAGTATACAAATCTTCTGGTCTGTTCAGACGAGCGCCCAGGGCCATCGCGAAGACTTTTTATTGGTGGGGGAGAGGACCTTAAATTGTCAAGTCAAATTTCGGTATTTGCCAACTAGTTTTATAACT
Organism: Maratus speciosus; assembly: GCA_963932465.1. Lineage (NCBI taxonomy): Eukaryota > Metazoa > Arthropoda > Arachnida > Araneae > Salticidae > Maratus > Maratus speciosus. Next base: position 272,435,451 of record OZ010794.1, read on the forward strand.
TTGCCAAGTCACCACAATTAGAAAATGTAATATAGTTCTTATTCGTAAAAAGTTTAATAATATTCCCAATTAGATTAGTAATTTTTGCAAAGTCTGTCAGAAATAGAAAAAGTATTATAATTTTTATTAAAGTTTTACACAAATTCACCAACTAAGTTTGTAAATTTGCCAACTGTAACAGCGTTCACGAACGTTTGGGGGGGGGGGGGGGGGGGGAAGCTCCCTCCCACCCTTTTGCGAGTCCCCTGCGAGCGCCCATAAACCGTTGCGGTAAAAATTCCGAAAAGCTTCACGTCGAGGCTCGGCGTTTCCTCCAACCCGCTAGCAGCTGGTGACGCACTCATGTCTTTTAGGTAGCTTTCATTACAAAAAGCTACCTATTGCAGCCGTTCGGAGGAAAGCGATTTCAAAAAATTTTGGTATATTTTCATCGATCGTGACCCCCAGACCCCGAAACCACACTCCGTTCAAATGTTGATATATATATATATATATCTGATACTTGTCACGCTGTAACTCTCGTATTTATGAACCGATTTGGATGAAATTTCGTGTATACATAGTACATACCAATGTCTCGAGCAAGTTCGTTGGCCAGCTTCATCCGTCATCTTGTTTCAAAATGGCGGCCATTTAAATTTTTTTTTTAATTTAAAAATTTGAAATGTGATACCAAAAAATTTAAAATTAAAAAATATTTTTTTCTTATGTGTTTGACCTTGATACAATGATTCCGGAGCAGTTTTTGTTTCGTTTATATCTTAAAAAATGGCTGAGTTATAGCACTTTGAATTTCTAGCGTGGCTGGCATTTTGAAATGACCTGATTTTTGTCACGCGATAACAGGCGTGTTTATGAACCGATTTGGATGTACCCTGGTTTATACATAGTACATACCAATGTCTCGACCGACTTCGTTGGCCAGCTTCATCCGCCACCTTGTTTCAAAATGGCGGCCATTTAAATTTTTTGAAATTTTTTTAAATTTGAAATGTTGTACCAAAAAATTGAAAATTAAAAAATATTTTTTTCTTATGTGTTTGACCTTGATACAAAGATTCCGGAGCAGTTTTTGTTTCGTTTATATCTTAAAAAATGGCTGAGTTATAGCACTTTGAATTTCTAGCGTGGCTGGCATTTTGAAATGACCTGATTTTTGTCACGCGATAACAGGCTTGTTTATGAACCGATTTGGATGTAGTACTTTGGTTTATACATAGTACATACCAATGTCTCGGCCGAGTTCGTTCGCCAGCTTCATCCGCCATCTTGTTTCAAAATGGCGGCCATTTAAAAAACTTTTAAATTTAAAATGAGGTACCAAGAAATTGGAAAACGAAAGAGATATTTTTGTATGTGTTTGACCTTCATACAAAGATTCCGGAACAGTTTTTGTTTCGTCTGTACCTAGAAAAATGGCTAAGTTATAGCATTTTGAATTTCTATTGTGGCTGACATTTTGAAACGACCTGAATTTTGTCACGCAATAACAGGCGTATTTATGAACCGATTTGGATGTAAATTGGTGTGCACATAGTAAATAAGAATGTCTAGACCGAGTTCGTCGGCCAGCTTCATTCGCCCTCTTGTTTCAAAAGAGCTGCCATTTAAAAAAAAAGTCCTTCCGGCCAGTGCCGGGAGGAAGAGGTAGCTTTCATATTCCTTATTTTAAAAAAGCCAACTTATATCATTCAAACACACGAAGCTCAATTTAGTGGAAACCGAATATAGGAGATTCAATACTAATTTTTATCAATATAATGAATGAGAATTTCGCGAAATTAGCCAGCTTTATCCAAGCTGCTTTTCTTTAAAGTAACTTATATTTGGCTGCCAAATTCGGCGATTTCTTAAAGTGCCTGCCATTTTAAGACATCATGGTGGATGAGGCTAACCAGTGAACTTGGTCGAGACCTTAGTAATTGCTGTGCGCATGCTCACTCACATCGGAATCGTTTGATATATGCGAGTGCTGTCGCATGCAAAAAATCAGATTTTTCAAAATGTCACCCACAATAGAAATTGAAACTTCTATATCTGAGCCATTTTTTAAGGTAAAGACAAACAAAAAATTCTCCTGAATCCTTATATCAAGGTCAAATACTTAAAAAAGAAACCTTTTTCAATTTCTAATTTTTTATGCACCTCACTTTAAATATATATATTTTTCTTAATTTAATGGCCGCCATTTTGAAACAAGATAGCTGATGAATCTGGCCAGCGAACTTGGTCGAGATATGGATGTATACTATCCACATGCCTTCTTACATCGAAATAGGCGAATACGTGTGTTATCGCGTGACAAATACAAGATCGTTTCAAAATGTTAGCCATGCTAGAAATTCAAAGTGCTATAATTCAAACATTTTTTAAGATATAAACAAAAGAACAAATTTTCAGAAACAAAAACTGCTCCGGAATCTTTGTATCAAGGCCAAACACATAAAAAAAAATCATTTTCATTTTCCAATTTTTTAATACCTCATTTTAAATTTTAAATTTAATTTTTTAAAATGGCAACCCTTTTGAAACAAGATGGCGAATGAAGCTGGCCAACGAACTCGGTCGAGACATTGGTATGTACTATCTACAGACCAAGTTACATCCAAATCGGTTCATAAATACTCCTGTTATCGCGTGACAAATATCAGGTCGTTTTAAAATGTCAGCCACAATAGAAATTCAAAATGCTATTACTCAGCCATTTTTTCAGATATAGACGAAACAAAAACTGTTCCGAAATTTTTCTATTAAGGTCAAAAACACATACAAAAAAAATCTTTTTCATTTTCCAATTTTTTGGTATCTCATTTTTATTTTATTATTTTTTAATTTTTTTAAATGGCCGCCATTTTGAAACAAGATGGCGGATGAAGCTGGCCAACGAACTCGGTCGAGACATTAGTATGTACTATGTATAAACGAAGTTACATCCAAATCGGTTCATAAATACGCCTTTTATCGCGTGACAAAATTCAGGACGTTTCAAAATGTCAGCCATGCTAGAAATTCAAAATGCTGCAACTCAGCCATTTTTTAAGATATAGACGAAACAAAAACTGCTCCGAAATCTTTGTATAAAGGTCAAATACATAAGAAAAAAATATTTTTCCATTTTCAATTTTTTGGTACCACATTTCAAATTTTAAATGTTTTAAAAATTTTTTAATGGCCGCCATTTTGAAACAAAATGGCGGATGAAGCTGGCCAACGAACTCGGTGGAAACATTGGTATGTACTATGTACACTCCGAATTACATCGAAATCGGTTCATAAATACGCCTTGTATCGCGTGACAAAATTCAGGACGTTTCAAAATGTCAGCCACGCTAGAAATTCAAAATTCTATAACTCAGCCATTTTTTAAGATATTGACGAAACAAAAACTGCTCCGGAATCTTCGTATAAAGGTCAAATACATAAGAAAATAATATGTTTCCATTTTTAATTTTTTGGTACCACATTTCAAATTTTAAATTTTTTTAAAAATTTTAAATGGCCGCCTTTTTGAAACAAAACGACGGATGAAGCTGGCCAACGAACTCGGTCGAGACATTGGTATGTACTATGTACACACCGAATTTCATCGAAATCGGTTCATAATTACGAGAGTTACAGTGTGACATAGGTCAGATATATATATATATATATATATATATTTAAAAGATTGCTATATCAATTTTGAACGGAGGGTGGTTTCGCGGTCTGGGGGTCATGATCGATGAAAATATACCAAAATTTTTTGAAATCGCTTTCCTCCGAACGGCTGCAATAGGTAGCTTTTTGTAATGAAAGCTACCTAATAATTAAATTTGAAATTTAAAATGAGGTATCAAAAAATTGGAAAATGAAAAAGGTTTTTTTTTATGTGTTTGACCTTGATACAAAGATTCAGGAGCAGTTTTTGTTTCGTCTATATCTAAAAAAAAAGGTTGAATTATAGCACTTTGAATTTCTTGCATGGCTGACATTTTGAAACGATCTGATATTTGTCACGCGATAACACGTGTATTTATAACCTATATGGATGTAAGAAGGCATGTGGATAATATATAGCAATGTCTTGCCCAAGTTCGCTGGGCAGCTTTATCAGCCATCTTGTTTCAAAATGGCGCCCAGGAAATAGAAAAAATATATATTTAAAGTAAGGTGCAAAAAAAAAAAAAATTAGAAATTGAAAAAGGTTTCTTTTTTTTTAGTATTTGACCTTGATACAAGGATTCCGGAACATTTTTTGTTTTGTCTTTATATTAAAAAATGGCTCAGATATAGCAGTTTGAATTTCTAATGTGGGCGACATTTTGAAAGATCTGATATTTTGCCTGCGACAGCACTCGTAATATATCAACCGATTCCGATGTGAGTGTATATGTGCACAGGAATTACTAAGGTCTGGACCACGTTCACCGGTCAGCCTCATCCACCATGTTGCCTTAAAATGGCAGGCATTTCAAGATATCGCCGAATTTGGCAACCAAATATAAGTTACTTTAAATAAAAGCAGCTTGGATAAAGCTGACTAATTTCGCGAAATTCTCATTCATAATGATTTAGTATTAATAAAAATTAGTATTAAATCTTCTATAATCGGTTTCCACTAAATTGAGCTTTGTGCGTTTGAATAATATAAGCTGGCTTTTTTTAAAAAAAAAAGGAATATGAAAGCTACCTCTTCCTCCCGGCACTGGCCGGAAAGACTTTTGTTTCTTCTACCTATGTTGTTCAGACGAACAGAGGTTTTGACGCTGACTTTAATTTTCTTTATCAGTGATTCGTAAGTTTTTGGTTCTTGTTGCGTATCGAATTTTCGCGCTAGAATTTAAAATGGATTTAATACACGTGGATCAACTAATTTTTGAAATACAAAAGCGTCCAATATTGTGGGACACATCATGCTTACATTATATAAAGATAAAAATTAAAATATAATAACTTGGTTAAAAGTATCTGGCATCCTTAATAAATAAATAAAAAAAAAAAAAAAAAAAAAAAAAAACCCAGAAAAATCTAAAGAAGATTAGGAAGTTATCGATAAATTACATGAATTAATTTTGTTTCATATAAACAAACAAGTTGGAAATTGCTCGTCAAACGTGGCAAATGAGGTGTATTCGTAATATAACTTGTTTTATAAATATTTTTTGCACCGAATTGTACTGAATGTATATTTTAGTGCACTTCATAAATGCATATCAATTTCATTCTGTTCGAAAGGCTGTAACATCATTAAAATACACTTGCAGTAATATTTTCCCATTGGCCGTAATGTAACGGACAATTTTGACTGTCTCTGTAATTAAACTATACATCCGATTTTCATAAAATTTGAAATGACTCGGCAAACTTTTGCAACAATTATAAATTTGAAATTTCAGACCATTCGGTTGGGTAGTTTTTGCTCTGTTATATGCGGACAGACAGACTGAACGACGACTATAGGTGCTACGTATTTATATAATTACGAATGCACCTAAAAAATCGTTTAAAAGTATGTTAATGTTACAAGTTACGTTTCATAAGAAAAGTATTTAAATAGTAAAGTATTATTACAAGGAAAAATTGAATGTAATCTTTATCAAATACTACTAATAATAATACTATTTTGTCCTAGTATGTACTAAATTAAATTCAGGGATTTTTCTATGCACAAGGGGGGGGGGAGAGGGGTGAAGGAGGCATTTTGCGAAAAGTAATTGCTAAAGTTTCCCTTTCTGGGGGAACTTGTTTCCGTTACAAATTACAGATTTTTAAACCTAACAATGTTAAAATAATTAATTAATAGTATGTTTTTATGGTATAGAATTTTGTGAAAGGGCCTGTTTTATAATTACGATTCTTGAGAAGGGGCCTGTTTTATTAAATGGATTTTTGTGACGGGGCCCTAAATAGACAGCAAATGTTGCATTTCTTAATAATAATGAAATAATAATGAACTCCTTGAAATTAAAATCATTAAAAGTTAGATCTGGTTTTGAAAATCCGGTATGGGAAAGGAGACAACAAAACAGAGTCTTTGTGGTCATATCCGGTACCGGTTCTATTTACTGCGAGCATGTAGTTTCAAAAATACTAAAATTTGTTGTTATTTTTTTAGCTCACAGGCTACCAAAGCCTGAGATCTAATGTACCCGCCGGTTCTGTATGTACGTACGTATGTACGTAACGTGATAACTCTTGATAGAAACATTCGATTTGCTTAAATTTTTTTTTTTATGGTCATTCTGATAAGACGCTTCCCTGATTAGTTTTGGGGGTTCATTAGTTAAGTATGAAGGGAGGGAAACGGGGGGCTAATCCCCTCTTTAATTTAGATAAATGTTTTTTAGGCAGATGTCAGACGAGCGATTTTGAAAAGCAGTCATATCGACGCTCTCTCTTGAGTGCATACGAATCTTCTGGTCTGTTCAGACGAGCGTCCATAAATCGTTGCGGTAAAAATTCCGAAAAGCTTCACGTCGAGGCTCGGCGTTTCCCCCAACTCGCCAGCAGCTGGTCGCGTGCTCAAGTCTTTTGTTTCTTCTATGTTGTCCAGACGAACCGCAGTTTTGACGTTGACTTTAATTTTCTTTATCAGTGATTCGTAAGTTGTTGGTTCTGGTTGCGTATCGAATTTTTTCGCTAGAATTTAAAATGGATTTAATACACGTGGGTTAACTAATTTTTGAAATACAAAAGCGTCCAATATTGCTGGACACCTCATGCTTACATTATACAAAGATAAAAAATAAAATATAATAACTTGGTTAAAGGCATCCTTGATTTAAAGAAAAAAAGAAAAAAAAATCAGAAAAATCTAAAGAAGATTAGGAAGTTATCGATAAATTATATGAATTAATTTTGTTTCATAGGGTAAAAGCACCAATAGTCGGCCACTTAAGCGCTTTCTTTAAGTATATAGCTCAAAGCGTAATTTTAAAAAGCAATACAACATTTTTAACAGTGACGCATGTTAATGTACACTTTTCTTTTACTGTTTCAGCAATTGTTTTTTAAAAAATTGATTATAGTTTTTATTTATAAAAAGTTAAACTTAAAAGTAGCAAAGGTCTAGTAGTCGGCCACCCAATTCTAGTGTTCGGCCATCACTGGACCAGTAGTCGGCCACTTAAATGCTTTGTTATTTAAATAACTTAAAGTATAACTTTTATAAACAGAACAACATTTTAATGATAAAATGCGTTAATATATTCTTTTCTTATAATGTTGCTGTAATAATTTAAAATATTATAATAGTCTTTAACACTTTCCAACATAGTTTAAAAGTGTTTGTGAATTTGGATTGTCTTCAATCTGTCCGAGTTCTAACACTCGCAAATATACTCGAATCTCCTTGAAATTTTTGTATGTTTTTGGCGTTAGCAATAGCACGATCGCTATTCAAAATAAAGTGTGTAGAATATATAGTTCATCTACAGGGACAGTCAAAAATATCCCGATGCATTACGCTCAATGAGAAAAATTTCTTTAAGTTTATTTTAATGATGTTGGCCATTTCAAATATAAGGAAATTGATATGCATTTATGAAGTGCATTTAACTACGCATTCTAGACAATATAGAGTCCAAAGAACTTATTATTCATTTATAGGGCCCCGCAAAAGAATTCCTTTATATAATAGTGTCAGAGGATAAGCTGTTTGCAGCGTATGTTAGTTCTTTTATACTACATCAAATAAAATGAAATTGATATACAACATTACTGAGGCTTACTACAAAATACTCGTTGTATAACATGATATGCATAGCATTTATCGTTCATTTACAGGGAAACACAAAAAAATCGAATACAGTACTGTATCTTTATGTTAGCGATAATTGCTGTGTGATTTTGTTTATGACATGCGTTTTTAAGTTTAATTAAACTTTTGCTTACAATGCGGTGAGTATAACGGATATAGATCATATACAAGGCTACACAAAAGAGCTTTGTGGAGTATCAGCGTGAATGGCTTAAAAGAGGCTTTTATGCTCTTTCAAGCTGAACTATATTTAATATACTAGGAGATGTTTGTATAATATAAATAAAACCATATACTGGGCCACGCAAAGAACTGAATACATGACCTCCCAGGTATAATAATGTGTGGAAGTATCATTTCAGTAGTTTTAACCACGTTTTAGCCTTAATTAAATTTTAGCTTAATATGTGCGGCATATAAAAATCTATTGGTAATATACAGGGCTGTACAAAATAATTCAAGTATGTTTCCGTATAGCGGTAGAAATTGCTGAAGGTAAATTTTCAACCTGTTATGCATTTTCTTACTATACTAAGTTTTATCAAACTATGTATAGAATGATATACAAATCTTTATATTAAATACAGGACTGCGCAAAAGAATTGAACTACTTTTTCGATTAGGGACCATAATCTGGTTTTCAGAATTATTATGCCTTTTCTAAAATGTTTATTTTTTTTACGGTATTAAGCAGCTCAATTTCGTTGAAGAATTCTGCGAGTCATGGGAAATGCTTTTATAATCTATTCTTCATGCAAGATTTTTCATTCTTGTTTCATATGGAAAGCAAAGTTAAAAGTACCAAATTATCTAGTAGTGGGCCTTTCAAATTTTTTCTTTAACCATCGTAGACTAGGCTGCGCGGGCAATGAAAAAATTATTACGTCATCCTGTTTCAAAATGAAATTATGATGTAGAACAAGATTATTAACAGAACATATAATGACTGATCTGTCGATGCGTATCTTACTGTGATATCAGCAGTAGGGAGCGCCAAATCGTCATTTTAGCGTTACTATCATGTCGTCGAGTTTCGGGATGAAATTTTAATATGTTGCATGTCTCGACTAGTACAATGCAAATATTTCAGTTTATCTTGGGATTTCGTGGTTAGATATTTGCAGAACGTGGCGCCAATTCTTCATTTTCGCGTTACTATCTCGTAATCGAGTTTCAAAATATAATTTTAATAAGTTGCATATCTCGAATAGTACATTACAAATATTACAGTCTGTCTCGTAGTATCTTTGAACAATATGAGCAGAATGAGGCGCCAATTCTTATTTAAGGGAAAATATGGTTTCTTGTTCAGTTGTTTTCCCCTATTCAATATTTTAAATACATGTGACAAAGCAATCGTTTGTTATCATTGTTATTTTAGTAGTTATCATATTATTATAGATTTGTGATTTTATAGTAACAGTCTTTTTGATATAATTATGCAATTTTATTAAAAAAAATCTTCTTTTTTGCTATCTTTTTTTTTTTTTTTTTTTTTGTGATGAACACATGGGCGCATAGCGTTCATCAAAACTAAAACTAATCACTGGATGCGGCAATTTCATCGTGCAGCAGTCTCAAAAACGCCCTAAATTCGCGAAATCCGCGATCATAAACGAACGAAATTCGTTAACGCCGCAATCAGTAACGAACGTATGAACGCATAGCGGTCCTGAAGACCGAAGAAAAACATCACTGGATGCAGCAAACTTATGCAGCAGTCTCTAAAACGCAGTAATTCGCGAAAGCCACGATCACGAACGTAACGCCGCAATCAGTAAAAAACGTATGAGCTAGTAGCACTCATGAAAAAAAAAAAAAAAAAAAATCACTGGATGCAGCAACCTCGTCGTGCAGCAATCTCTAAAACGCAGTAATTCGCGAAAGCCACGATCACGAACGAACGAAATTCGTTAACGCCGCAATCAGTAATGAACGTATGAACGTACAGCACTCATGAAACAGAAAAAAAAAATCCCTGGGTGTAGAAACCTCGTCGTGCAGCAGTCTCTAAAACGCAGTAATTCGCGAAAGCCACGATCACAAACGAACGAAATTCGTTAACGCCGCAATCAGTAATGAACGTATGAACGCACAGCGCTCATGAAAACAGAAAAAAACATCACTGGGTGCAGTAACCTCGTCGTGCAGCCGTCTCTAAAACGCAGTGATTCGCGAAAGCCATGATCACGAACGAACGAAATTCGTTAACGCCGCAATCAGTAATGAACGCATGAACGCACAGCGCTCATGAAAAAAAATATATATATCACTGGGTGCAGCAATCTCTAAAACGCAGTAATTCGCGAAAGCCATGATCACGAACGAACAAAATTCGTTAACGCCGCAATCAGTAATGAACTTATGAACGTACAGCGCTCATGAAAACAGAAAAAAAATCACTGGGTGCGGAAACCTCGTCGTGCAGCAGTCTCTAAAACGCAGTAATTCGCGAAAGTCACGATCACGAACGAACGAAATTCGTTAACGTCGACATCTATAACGAACGTATAAACGCATAGCGTTCATGAAAACCGAAAAAAACATCATTGGGTGCAGCAACCTCGTCGTGCAGCAGCATTTAAAACACAGTAATTCGCGAAAGCCACTATCACGAACGAACGAAATTCGTTACCACCGTAATCAGTAACGAACGTATGAGCGCAAAGTGCTCACCAAAACCGAAAATATAATTACTGGATGCAGCAACCTCGTCGTGCAGCAGACTCGAAAAGGCACTAAATTCGCGAAAGCCGCAATCACAAACGAACGAAATTCGTTAACGCCGTGATAAGTTACGAACGTATTAGAGCGTAGCGCTCATGAAAACAAAACAAAATATCACTGGATGCAGCAACCTCGTCAAGCAGCAGTCTATAAAACGCAGTAATTCGCGAAAGCCACGATCACGAACGAACGAAATTCGTTAACGCAGCAATCATTAACGAACGTATGAGCGCATAGCGCTCATGAAAACCGAAAAAAAAAACATCACTGGATGCAGCCAACTCGTCGTGCAGCAGTCTCGAAAACGCACTAAATTCGAGAAAACCGCAATCAGAAACGAATAAAATTCGTTAACGCCGCAATCAGTTACGAGCGTATGAGCGCATAGCGCTCTTGAAAACCGAAAAAAATATCACTGGGTGCAACAACCTCGTCGTGCAGCTGTCTCAAAAAAGCAGTAATTCGCGAAAGCCGCGATCTCAAACGAACGAAATTCGTTAACGCCGCAAACACTAACGAACGAATGACCGCATAGCACTCATAAAAACAAAAAAAAAAGTCACTGGATGCAGCAGTTTCAAAAACGTACTAAATTCGCGAAATCCGCGATCACAAACGAACGAAATTCGTGAACGTTGCAATCACTGACGAGCGTATGAGTGCAAATCAATTTCATTTAACTTGTGCATGAATGATATGTATAAGTCTTTTTACCCGACTGCCAAGAAGGGTTATGTGTTTCACGCATATATGAGTATGTGGATTTCTTTATACCCTCGAAACATCCCAAAGACTGGATGGATTTTAATGAATGAATTCTCTATCGATTCGTCTTAACCGTCCGTTGGTTATAGGCTAGGTATTGTTTTTATCGATTCAAAATGGCGGCCGTAAAATAAAAAATGGCGGTAGAGAGGGAAATTTATTTTTCACACCCTATTGAGTGGCATACCATTGCATAGGTCTTTCAAAATGAAGACGATGTTTCATTGACTATTTTACAGTCAGAAGTTCCGTTTAAATATGACACAACCTTGAAGTCGTGTAGGTAGGATCTCTAGCTTGACTGCAACTCTAACCATCATAGACATCTATAGAGCTCATCAAAATATAGTTTATAGATAGGAACTAACAATTAAACTCAACTTAAAAGTCATCCATACAAGTAAATAAAAAAAAATAGATAAGTAATATAAAAATAGTTTCACATAGATGGGAAATAATTAATTAGTTCGCTTTTTACGAAGTCGGGTTTTTTGATTTTTTAAATTAAATTTTTATTTGTTCTCATTTTTTATTTGTAAACACTATGAAGTCTAAAAATGCAACACTAAAGTAAATAATAATGACATCGTATGAGCCAGGGCAAAGTGCAAGGGAATTTCTTGGGCGCATTTGTGATAAGAGCCGTTTTGAGGGCCGCGATTTAGACGCTATTTTATTACCCAACAAATGGGTAATAACGCTTAATAGCATTGGTCAAGAAATCATGCCACTATATTTTATGAATAGCTATGTGCTAAAATAGCCTTTCTTGTATACATAATCAATAAGTTACTGTATCAAATCCTATATTTGTTTGGGAAAAAAAACTCTAAAACTAAGCCGTAAAAATTGGTAGAATTTTAACGTGGCGTTATTACCCCAGAACACCTTATATATAGTGTACATGAAATAAAATGCAAGTAAAAGGTTATATAAATCTCAAATTGCGATAATCAAATTATGACAAAAATTAAATTATTAAAAGTAGACACAAAAAAGTGAAATAGCCTTTTAGCCAGTAGTCAACCGGGTGGCCGATTACTGAACATGTAAGTAAATATAATACCCAATAGTCGGCCACATTAAAATTAATTAATACAAACACACTTATTGAATTTCGATACTGAAAAACATCAGTTTATTAAACTTTTTAATAGTAGAGTCTTCTAATTTTAGAAAATAATAATAAAAAAATTAATACTAGTCTTTTAAAATTTTTGTCATCGGTTAACAAAAAAAATAGCAAAAGCGGTTATCTGACCGCAACCAAATAAAAAGTGGCTGATTACTAACGCAATAAAAATACCCACAATTCTTTGCTGATGGCTTATGACGTATAAAGGATGGCTACATATAGGGGGATTGTAATATTTCATTTGAAATCAAAAATAAGCAATTCATAACGTATTTTATCTCAAAGTGGCCGACTACTGGGGGGGGGGGGAGGGGGTGGCCGACTACTGGTGCATTTACCCTATAAACAAACAAGTTGGAAATTGCTCGTCAAACGTGGCAAATGAGGTGCATTCGTAATATAAATAGTTTTATAAATATTTTTTGCACCGAATTGTACTGATTTTATATCTGAGTGCACTTCATAAGTGCATATAAATATCATTCTGTTCGAAAGGCTGTAACATCATTAAAATACACTTGCAATAATTTTTTTCCCATTGGCCGTAATGTAACTGAAGATTTTGACTGTCTCTGTCATTAATCTATACATCCGATTTACATAAAATTTGAAACGACTCGACAAGATTTTGCAAAAATTATATTTTTAAAATTTCAGACCATTCGGAAGGCTGTGACATCATTAAAATGCACTTGCAATAATTTTTCCTATTGGCCATAATCTAACGAAAAACTTTTGACTATCCCTGTAATTAAACTATACATCCGATTTTCATAAAATTTGAAATGACTTCGACAAACTTTTGCAACAATTATATATTCAAAATTTCAGGCTATTCGGTCGGGTAGTTTTTGCTCTGTTATTTGCGGACAGACGGACTGAACGACGACTATAGGTGCTACGTATTTATATAATTACGAACGCACCTAAAAAATCATTTAAAATTATGTCAATGTTACAAATTAACGTTTTATAAGAAAAGTATTTAAATAGTAAAGTATTATTATAAGGAAAAATTGAATGTAATATTTATCAAATACTAATAATAATAATACTATTTTGTCCTAGTATGTACTAAATTAAATTCAGGGGTAATTGCAGGGGTTATTCTTTGCGGGGGGGGGGGGGGGGAGGAGGCATTTTACGAAAAGCAAATGCTAAAGTTTTCGTTTCGGGGGAACTTGTTTTCTTTACAAATTACAGATTTTTAAACCTAACAGTATTAAAATAATTAATTACTAGTATTTTTTTATGGAACTAGGGGGCTCGGCCCCCTACGAGCTACGCTCGCCAACCCCCGTCCAGACACCGCAGACTCTAAATGCACGCTAATTTGATCGGCTTTAAAAAGATTTCGAAAGATTGAATTATAATTTAAAAAACAGTGGCGATCTCCCTATAAACGAATTTCTATTCATTTCTCTTTGATTGGGGAATTTTAACGCCAAATCCGCTGCGGTACTACTTGATTATCCTGACGACCCATTTCGCCAAATTATATAAATCGCCAAACCACTCGCCAAATTATACAAATTGATATAATTTTTATTTTAAATAACGAAAGAACAAATAAATTCGTACAACATTAATAAAAACACAAATAAAACGTCGAAATAAAAATAACTTGATGACGTATACACGTGTAACAACATTTCAAATAAGCTAATATAAAAGGAATTAAGTAAAGAGAGTCTTTGTCTCCTGGTATTTTTTAACAAAGCGAAAAGAAAGTTCTTTTAAATGAGACATTTTAAATTAATTCTCAAAATATCAAGTAAATGTCTAGCGCAATTTCTAAATTTAAACTTTTTTGCAATGTTATTTTGTGTTCATTTTATGTAATAACTATAATGTGACGTAAATATGACGTAATTTCTCCTAAGACTTCTAACGCATGTTAATGAATTTATTATTTTACAATATCCTTTCTCTTTTAAAATTCACGTGTATACTTTTTATGACGTAATTTTTAATAAGTTCCTGCTTTTTATACGTAATTATTTAATTCTAATTTGAAAGTTTTTTTCCTGTTTATAATAGTCACGTGTAAATAAATTTTTAATTTGAAGCAAACATTATTGCTTGCGCTTTTTATACAGTTGGCAACAGTTTAAATTAGTACAATTTTCTGAAATCTGTAAAAAATATCTCTAGAAATGCTGAAAATTTGAATTTAAAATAGAAATAAAACCTGAAAAAATGAGTCAAAATAAAAAAATTAATGCAATCTGCACTCCGGCAAATTCTAACGCATAAAATGATCTAAAAATGATTAAATTCCTATGAACAGTTTTTGCTCCTATAAAACTTTTTTAGTGGAACGATTTTGTCCAACTTTAGCATTAAATATCTCTTAAAATAATTCTTCGATCTGAAAACTGTCTGCATCAGCGTGTTTATCAAACATTTCTGTATAATACTACCGATTTTCATATTTTTGTATGCATTATTTTTGTTAATATTAATGAAGAAAGGCCTCCGGTCACAAAAAAATCAAAACCGGCGGCGGCGGCGGCGGTGACAGCGGTAGTTACTTTTTTTTAGAATAGAGAGATATAATTTTGTGAAAGGGCCTGTTTTATAATTACGATTTTTGAGAAGATACCTGTTTTATTAAATGGATTTTTGTAACGGGGCCCTAAATAGACAGCAAATGTTGCATTTGTTAATAATAATGAATTCTTAATAATAATTCTTTGAAATCAAAATCATTACAAGTTAGATCTGGTTTTGAAAATCCGGTATGGGAAAGGAGACAGCAAAACAGAGCCTCTGTGGTCATATCCGGTACCGGTTCTATTTACTGCGAGCATGTAGTTTAAAAAATACTGTATTTTTTTTTGTTTTTTTAGCTCACAGGCTATCAGAGCTTGAGAACTAATGTACCCGCCGGTTCTGTATGTACGTAACGCGATAACTCTTGATGGAAACATCCGATTTGCTTCAATTTTTTTTTCTAGTTTCATTCTGATAAGGCGCTTCCCTGATTAGTTTTGGGGATTCATTGGTTAAGTATAAAGGACGACAACGGGGGCCTAATTCCAACTTTAATTTAGATAAATGTTTTTTTTTATGCAGAATTTTCCGATTTGCTTCAAAAAAATTGTCTACGTTCATTCCGATAAAACTCTCCTCTGATTAGTTTTGGGGATTCATTGGTTAATTATAAAGTTGGAAAAGAGCCGGGGGGGGGGGGTCTAGACTCTCCTTTAATTTAGATAAATGGGGTTTTCATGCAGAATTATACGATTTGCTACAAATTTGGTATACCGCTTTATTATGTTAAGGAGCTTCCCTGATTAGAGTTGGAGGTTCATTAGTTAAGTATAAATCGGGAAAAGAGGGATAGTCCCCCGCCCCCTTTAAATTAGATAAATATGTTTTTCATGCAGAATTATTCTATTTGCTCCAAATTTGATACACCGGTTTATTATGGGATGGAACTACCTTGATTAGGTTGGGAGGTTTATTGGTTAAATATAAAGGGGGTAACGGGGGATAGTTCCCCTTTAATTTAGATAAATGGATTTTTCATGCAGAATTATTCGATTTGATTCAAATCTGATATATCGGTTTCTGATACCGGTTCAAATCTGATAAACCTCGTTAAAAGAAAAGCTATCTTCTTTGCTATTTTTGAAGCAAATATAGTTAAGTTTGGTAAAGTGGCCGTTCTGTTTTCTTTCCTTTCTTTTTTTTTTCTTTTGTAAAATTTTGTGTACAGCAAAGTTAATTTTCTACCGATTACTTAAAATAGGATGAACCTAATACCGTCTGTGTATATTTCTTTTTTCTAATTTGTTGAATAACTAGTATAAAATTACAAAATCATTTATTTCCTGCAGAAGATCCATTTTGCTTATTGAAAACATCGAATGGAAATCATTTTGTTGCGGAGATAAATAATGTCGTCTGCTCTGTGTGGCGGGAACGGTTCATAAATCGCTCGTGTGACCGGGATATCGCAGGTGTTTATTTTTCTTGTTGAAACCACAAGCGTTCGAAAAGTCGTTCGTCTGACATTTGTCTAATGCAGAATTATCCGATTTGCCTCAAAAAAAAAAATTCTACGTTCATTCCGATAAAGCTCTCCTCTGATTAGTTTTGGGGGTTCATTGGTTAAGTGTAAAGGGTGAAAGGGTATATTTCTTTTTTCTGATTTCTTGAATAACTAATATAAAGTTACAAAAACATTTATTTCCTGCAGAAGATCCATTTTGCTTAATTGAAAACATCGAATGGAAATCATTTTGTTGCGGTGATAAATAATGTCGTCTGCTCTATGTGGCGGGAACGGTACGTAAAACGCTCATATGACCGGGATAGCGCAGGTGTTTATTTTTCTTGTTGAATCCACGAGCGTTCAAAAAGTCGGTCGTCTGACATTGGCCTTAATATTACCAAAAAGCGACAAAAAGGATTTTTTTTCAAGATTTTAAACCATTAAACAAAATATTAATACCATTTAAGTTATGAAAATAATAGGAAAAAAAACTCATTTAAATAAGAAATTTATTCTAAAAAATATATGTTAAATATGTCTTATATATGTTTTTAATAACTATATAATTTTCAAATAGTCAGGAAAGCTTCTTACCTTTTTTATCTGTAACAGTGACCTGAAAAATGCGTTTTTCTCAAAACTATGTGTCCTAGGATAATCGCTATAATTTTCCTGCAAGATTTAAATCAATGTCTACTACATCTAATTTTTTTCATAATTTTAGTTTCAGTAGATTCCGAAATAGAGGAGCGGGGCATATTTTTGCTCTACATTTTCGACGATACCTTTGAAAATATATTACCTAAAATTAAAAGAAAAGAAATTTCGAGTTCAGCGTTACGAACGGTTTCACACGATACCCTACACGATATACAAAGAAAAGATTTTTTTTTTCAAGTCATTTAATTAGCCCCTCTACATTTCTCCTAAATATATTTGTGAATGTTTAATATGTGGGTCAATATCTGTAAATATGTGAGTCAATAGTCTTTGTTACTTCCCCAATTTGAACTTTCCAGGTTCCATAGTTCACGGGTAAAATGGCTGTGACAGACACAGGAGTGATCTTATACAGGGTGTCCCAAACGACGTCATAAACTCTGCACAGCTAGATTCCTCGTTGGGAGTACATAAAACTGCCCAAAGAAGCGTTCCTGTACGATCCATAGTTTACGAGAAAAATACGAAAAACAAAGTATGACGTCACTGCCGGTGCAAGAAAAAATACTTTATTGGACATATCAACAACAGTATTTGGATATATTTCCTGACGATAATGTTTAAACACACAATTGTGCACAATTTAAAGTCAAGTACATGTCATAGTAGTCACGAACGGAATACATGGCGACCATACGAAGGCTACCGGTAGCTGCAAGATAGCCTTTTAAAAATACGAGTTCAACGTCGGCTTAACGTCATTTCATGGCGAGCGCGTATGCATGACGCGATATGCGCCGCGAACGCTTTAAACACTATTTTCTGGAAAGATATGCAAATACTGTTGTTGATATGTCCAATAAAGTGTTTTTTTCTTGCACCGGCAGTGACGTCATACTTTGTTTTTCGTATTTTTCTCGTAAACTTTGGATCGTACAGGAACGCTTCTTTGGGTAGTTTTTATGTACTCCCAACGAGGAATCTACCTGTGCAGAGTTTATGCGGTCGTTTTGGGACACCCTATATAAGGTCACCATTATAAAATTAAGGAACCATTATATAATGGTTCCGTTTTTACTTTTTAAGTACAGCACCCTAAAAACAGTCTTTATAGAATCAATCTCAGCTATGCAATGCAAAAAAAAAAAAAAAAAAAAAAAAAACGTTTAAAAATAGTATTGAAATGCAAACGAGATATCTTAAAAAAATTATCCCACTGGATTTACATTAGTGAGCAGGTCTTTCGCCTGACTGAAGTAGCCTTGTCTTGCAAGCAATTTATTTTGTGAAAATAATGGTAGTAACTTTTGGTAACGGGAAATTTGGAAATATAGCTTAATAAATTACATGGAAATACTTTTAAAAATCTCCCTTTTCAGGTGCGTTCGTAATTGTATAGAACCTTTAATCTTCATCTGATCCGTCCGTCTGTCAGCATATAACAGGGCAAAAACAATCCAACCGAATGGTTTGAAATTTAATATATATAATCATTGCAGAATTTTATCATTTCAAATTTTATAAAAATCGAATCAAAACTTGAAAAGATATTAAAAAAAGTTTTCTTCATTGTATTAAATCCTATCATACGTAATAAATTCAATGATATCACATGATATGTAATGATTCTAGGTTGCCATGGCGATTATTCTATTAAATCCTATCATACGTAATTATTTCATTGATATCCCAAGATATGTAATGATTCTAGGTTGCTATGGCGATTAATTCTATTATATCCTATCATACGTAATTAATTCATTGATATCCCAAGATAGGTAATAATTCTATGTTGCCATGGTGATGATGTCTTATTTAAGATGAAGTCCTATTATTTCCGTATTACTGAATTTTATCTATATAATCGTAATAAATTTTGTATTCATGCATTTTTGCATAAGAGTGATCTAAGTGATTATTAATGTTGTTATTCTGTATGCTCTGGCTTGGAAACATATAGTAATTTAAACTATGTTGTTAAATTTTTCCATAAATATTTATGCAGTATTCTATAAAATAATCTCAACTGTATGTTAAGAAAAATCTGAATGTTTTGTAAAAATTGAGTCGAATCTGAATTTTTTTCTTTTTTCTTTTTCTTTTTCTTTTCTTTCTCTTTTTCTTTTTTTTTTTCTTTTTTTTTTTTTTTTTTTTTTTTTTGCAGGGCCGGCAGGACCTTGCATGAATCGCGAAAATACAAACAGGCCGGGCAAAACTTTTAGTTTTTCCACACGCCCGGTCCGGGCCGAGCATAATTATTCCTCTTTCGCGACGGGGCGGGCCCGGGTCTGGAAATTCCGGTCCTCACCCCCCCCCCTATAAGTAAGATTATATTAAAATCATACCTTACGCCTTTTGCAAAAATTAGTTCCTGTACAATAACCTATAATTTACATAAGTTTTCTTTCCTAAATAATTAAGATAAAAATTTGTTTTACTTCTACATTTATTAATTGCATAGATATAAAAAGTTATGAATTATTAAATTATAGGTTATAAAATATACGCAAGATTAAAATTTACTCCAGAAAATATTGAATAATACTTTTAATTCCTAAAAGTCCATCTTCTCGGTAGAATAATCCGCGATATTCAATGTTTTTAAACGGCCTGCCTTCGGTTTTTTGTCAGAATGAAGTGTGATTTTAAGTGTCTTAAGAAGCAATCGAAACGCCGAATGCCTTTAAAAAAATATGTATCTTATGAAGAAAACTGTATTTAATAAGATTTCTACTTCTACGACTTTCTTAAAATTCAGATTTTCTATTAAATTTTTTTATTAAAGCAGAGCTTTTCCCTTTGAAAAGTATTGTAGAACAATCGACTGATAGACTACTATCTACGGTGTCGCCACCTAACGAGGAAAAAACCGCATAGCAAAATTTTAACACTAGTTACCTCTCCATCTCTTTTACTCCGTGATGAAAATTACCGATAGTCGATGTTTCAGTGATCGCTCCATTTACGACTTTCAGGTATTTTTCGGATTTCGATACATGGAGATTGCCGCGCCCAGTGATGTTTTTCTTTACTTTTCATGTACGCGAAGCGGTCATACATGTGGTAAAGTTATCGCTGCATTAACAATTTTCGTACATTTTTGGGACAAGGAGGTTGCTGCGTCCAGTAATGTTTTTTTTTTTTTTTTAGTTTTCATGCGCGCGAAGCGCTCATAATAAGTGCGATGTAGTGATCACCTCATTAATGATTTTCATGAACTTTAGTTTGTTTTATATTTTTACAGTAATCGTTAAATTTTCTGTAATTTTCCTAAAATACAAAATTTGTTCCTCGCTGCTCATATAACCTTTTTTATATCTATCTTATTAAATTTGTGAAATACAATATTTATATTTAACTCATAAATGCAATATCTAAAAAAAATCATCCGTTTGATTATGGTTTATTTCGATGATTCTGTATTTTCATTATTTTTTTTTGTCCAAAATTGTCTGAACGAATCAAATTTCACATCCCGTCTGTTTCTACGCTCATGTAAAGGCAATCTACTTTCCAGTGACGTTTCTATCTGTAAAACCATTATTTTCTTATGAGTAACTATATTTAAAAATTAAGGATGGCAACATTCTACCTTTTATTTATTAGGATTACATTATGTAAAATGCAAATAAACTATTAAAATATCGTCATTTTGGCAACTTTTTTTAAAAACGCCAAATGGTGGTTTGAAATAGGATTATGCCTATTACAGTAAACTCTCTGTAAGGCGGAATCTGTGTAAGACGGAAATCTGTCTAACTCGGAAAGATTTTCAAGTCCCTACGAATCCATAGACATAGAGTTAAATTTGTCTAAGGCGGAATATTGTCTACTACGGAAACTTTTCTCGGTCCCGATCGATTCCGCCATAGACAGAGTTTACTGTATTGTTAAAGTGCTATTATACGTAAAAATCGCCTACGACTTGTCTGTTTGCCTTTAACAGACGTACTACTTTTTCGTTTTCTAAGCATTTCATTGGCTGTTCGGAAAAAAGCTTTTCCATCGTCAGATTTCCAAGCATTTGATTGGCTGTTACTGGTGACTCGCTTCGTTTCAGGCGTCAAAATCTCTCCGACAGAACATAGTTGCTAGGTTTCGAGTGACTCCCTTGGAGCCATAGGAGGATAACATTGAGTCGCCGGGAATTTGAAGAAACTTTGACGCCTCGTGTAATAACACTTTTATTATTCAACCTTCGAAATCGAATAACACTTTATGCAACGAATTTAACAATTAATTTTATTTATTTACAATTGGTTTGTTGTCACTCTACAAAAAAAAAAAAAAAAAAAAAAAAAAAAAAAAAAAACATAATATAATTTTTTTAAAATGCGTAAGTATCGTCTGCGTGAATGATTCCACAAAAGAATAAATTGTGTATTTGAATTCTTAACACTGAAAATTAAATTTAAACAAGTGGGTAAGTGTAATCACAGATCGCACAGAGGGTTTCGTTTAATATTCCTTTCAAAACACTTTATCCTTTTGAAAAATCTGTTAGTTCCACATTTCGCAACCAGGGGCGCACTCTATTCTAAACAAACCTCTATCCAAACGAAACCCCGTTTTACATACTATCCGTAGATATATTAGTCGAGGGGATTGGCCCATATCACCCGAGATAAGTAGGCAACACTGGCGGTTAAAAAGTGGAACTAAAATATGTAAGGCTATGGTGCATAATATGAAAGAATGGTCAAAGTGGTGTCGGCAAAAGTTGGAAAAGTGCTCCCCCGGTGAAAAGGGCGGAGGTTAGAAAAATTGCTTAAAATACACAAGTTAGAGCCCGGAGGAGTAAATAATATAAGACTATTTGAAAATTTTATGATTTGTCGTGTGGTCTGAGGTATTCAGCTATGCGTATGCAGAAATTCTTGTCTCCAACTTAATTAAGGGCTCTCTTAGAAAAAATTGCTTAAAATACATATGTGGTAGCTCAAAGGGTTAAACGTAATACTTTTTCAAGATTTTATGATTTGTCGCCTGGCCTCAGGTGTTCTGCTATAAGTATGCAAAATTTCAAATCTCCAATTTAATAAGAGGCTTAGTTAGAAAGAATTGCTTAAAACACGCATGTGGGAGCCCAAAGGGTTAAATGTACGACTTTTTAAAAATTTTATGATTTGTCGCATGATGGTGTTCAGCTATAAATATGCAAAATTTCACGCCTCCGACCTAAATAGGGTCTCACTTAGAGAAAGAATGGTTTAAAATACACGTGTGGGGGCCCAAAGGGTTAAATGCATGACTTTTTCAAAATTTTATGGTTTGTCATTTGATATGAGGTATTCAGCTATAAGTATACAAAATTTCACGCCCCCAACCTAATTAAGGGGCTCACTTAGAAAGAATTGTTTAAAATACACATGTGGGAGCCCAAAGGGTTAAATGTACGACTTTTTCAAAATTTTATGATTTGTCATTTGATGTAAGGTGTTCAGCTATAAGTATTCAAAACTTCTCGCCTCCAACCTAAATAGGGGCTCACTTTGAAAGAATTGTACACATGGTATGTACGACATATAATGTGTACAATTGTACACATTATACACATTAAAATACACATGTGGGAGACCAAAGGGTTAAATGTACGACTTTTTCAAAGTTTTATGATTTTTCATTTGTTGTGAGGTGTTCAGCTATAAGTATGCAGAATTTCACGCCTCCAACCTAATTAGGGCAACTTAGAAAGAACTGTTTAAAATGCACATGTGGGAGCCCAAAGGGTTAAATGTACGACTTTTAAAAATTTTATGATTTGTCGTTTGATGTGAGGTGTTCAGCAATAAGTATGTAAAATTTCAAGCCTCCAACCTAATTAGGGGCTCACTGAGAAAGGATTGTTAAATAAACATGTGTGACCCCGAAGGGTTAAATTTACAACTTTTTCAAAATTTTATGATTTATCGTTTGATGTGAGGTGTTCAGCTATAAATATGCAAAATTTCACGCCTCCAACCTAATTAGAGGCTCACATAGGAAGAATTGTTTAAAATACACATGTGGGAGCCCAAAGGGTTAAATGTACGACTTTTTCAAAATTTTACGATTTGTCGTATGATGTGTGGTGTTCAGCTATAAGTATGCAAAATTTCACGCCTTAACCTAATTAGGGCTCACTTAGAAAGAATTGTTTAAAATGCACATGTGAGAGACCAAAGGGTTAAATGTACGACTTTTTCAAAATTTTATGATTTGTCGTTTGATGGGAGGTGTTCAGCTATAAGTATGTAAAATTTTACTCGTCCAACCTAATTAGGGGCTCACTTAGAAAGGATTGTTTAGAATACACATGTGAGGCCCCAAAGGGTTAAATTTACAACTTTTTCAAAATTTTATGATTTGTAGTTTGATGTGAGGTGTTCGGCTATAAGTATGCAAAATTTCACGCCTCCAACCTAATTAGAGGCTCACATAGGAAGAATTGTTTAAAATACACATGTGGGAGCCCAAAGGGTTAAATGTACAACTCTTTCAAAATTTTATGACTTGTCGTTTGATCTGAGGTGTTCAGCTATCAGTATGCAAAATTTCACGCCTCCAACCTAATTAGAAGCTCACATAGAAAGAATTGTTTAAAATACACATGTGGGAGCCCAAAGGGTTAAATGTACGACTTTTTCAAAATTTTATGATTTGTCATTTTATGTGAGGTGTTCAGCTATAAGTATTCAAAATTTCACGCCTCCAACCTAAATAGGGGCTCACTTTGAAAGAATTGTACACATGGTATGCATAACATATAATGTGTACAATTGTACACATTATACACATTAAAATACACATGTGGGAGACCAAAGGGTTAAATGTACGACTTTTTCAAAGTTTTATGATTTCTCGTTTGTTGTGAGGTGCTCAGCTATATGTAAAATTTCATGCCTCCAACCTAATTAAGGGCTCACTGAGAAAGGATTGTTTAAAATACACATGTGTGACCCGGAAGGGTTCAATTTACAACTTTTTCAAAATTTTATGATTTATCGTTTGATGTGAGGTGTTTAGCTATAAGTATGCAAAATTTCACGCCTCCAACCTAATTAGAGGCTCACATAGGAAGAATTGTTTAAAATACTCATGTGGGAGCCCAAAGGGTTAAATGTACGACTTTTTCAAAATTTTACGATTTGTCGTATGATGTGTGGTGTTCAGGTATAAGTATGCAAAATTTCACGCCTCCAACCTAATTAGGGCTCACTTAGAAAGAATTGTTTAAAATGAACATGTGAGAGACCAAAGGGTTAAATGTACGATTTTTTCAAATTTTTATGGTTTGTCATTTGATGTGAGGTGTTCTGCTATAAGTATGCAAAATTTCAGGCCTCCAACCTAATTAGGGTTCACTTAGAAAGAATTTTTTTTTAAATACACACGTGGGAACCAAAAGGGTTAAATGTACTTTTTCAACATTTTATGATTTGTCGTTTGATGTGATGTATTCAGCTATAAGTATGCAAAATTTCACTTCTCCAACCTAATTAGGCGCTCACTTAGAAAGAATTGCTTAAAATACACATGTGGGAGCCCAAAGGGTTAAATGTACAACTTTTTGAAAATTTTATGATTTGTTGTTTGATGTGAGGTATTCAGCTATAATCATGTAAAATTTCACGCCTCCAACCTAATTAGAGGCTCACATAGAAAGAACTGTTTAAAATGCACATGTGGGAGCCCAAAGGGTTAAATGTACGACTTTTAAAAATTTTATGATTTGTCGTTTGATGTGAGGTGTTCAGCAATAAGTATGTAAAATTTCAAGCCTCCAACCTAGTTAGGGGCTCACTGAGAAAGGATTGTTAAATAAACATTTGTGACCCCGAAGGGTTAAATTTAGAACTTTTTCAAAATTTTATGATTTATCGTTTGATGTGAGGTGTTCAGCTATAAATATGCAAAATTTCACGCCTCCAACCTAATTAGAGGCTCACATAGGAAGAATTGTTTAAAATACACATGTGGGAGCCCAAAGGGTTAAATGTACGACTTTTTCAAAATTTTACGATTTGTCGTATGATGTGTGGTGTTCAGCTATAAGTATGCAAAATTTCACGCCTTAACCTAATTAGGGCTCACTTAGAAAGAATTGTTTAAAATGCACATGTGAGAGACCAAAGGGTTAAATGTACGACTTTTTCAAAATTTTATTATTTGTCGTTTATTTGACGTATTCAGCTATAACTATGCAAAATGTCACTCCTCCAACCTAATTAGGGTTCACTTAGAAAGAATTGTTTAAAATACACATGTGAGGCCCCAAAGTGAAATTTACAACTTTTTCAAAATTTTATGATTTGTCGTTTGATGTGAGGTGTTCGGCTATAAGTATGCAAAATTTCACGCCTCCAACCTAATTAGAGGCTCGCATAGGAAGAATTGTTTAAAATACACATGTGGGAGCCCAAAGGGTTAAATGTACAACTTTTTCAAAGTTTTGTGATTTTTCGTTTGTTGTGAGGTGTTCAGCTATAAGTATGTAAAATTTCATGCCTCCAACCTAATTAGTGGCTCACTGAGAAAGGATTGTTTAAAATACACCTGTGTGACCCCGAAGTGTTAAATTTACAACTTTTTCAAAATTTTATGATTTATCGTTTGATGTGAGGTGTTTAGCTATAAGTATGCAAAATTTCACGCCTCCAACCTAATTAGAGGCTCACTTAGAAAGAATTGTTTAAAATGCACATGTGAGGCCCCAAAGTGAAATTTACAACTTTTTCAAAATTTTATGATTTGTCGTTTGATGTGAGGTGTTCGGCTATAAGTATGCAAAATTTCACGCCTCCAACCTAATTAGAGGCTCGCATAGGAAGAATTGTTTAAAATACACATGTGGGAGCCCAAAGGGTTAAATATACAACTTTTTCAAAGTTTTGTGATTTTTCGTTTGTTGTGAGGTGTTCAGCTATAAGTATGTAAAATTTCATGCCTCCAACCTAATTAGTGGCTCACTGAGAAAGGATTGTTTAAAATACACCTGTGTGACCCCGAAGTGTTAAATTTACAACTTTTTCAAAATTTTATGATTTATCGTTTGATGTGAGGTGTTTAGCTATAAGTATGCAAAATTTCACGCCTCCAACCTAATTAGAGGCTCACTTAGAAAGAATTGTTTAAAATGCACATGTGAGGCCCCAAAGTGAAATTTACAACTTTTTCAAAATTTTACGATTTGTAGTATGATGTGTGGTGTTCAGCTATAAGTATGCAAAATTTCACGCCTCCAACCTAATTAGGGCTCACTTAGAAAGAATTGTTTAAAATGCACATGTGAGGCCCCAAAGTGAAATTTACAACTTTTTCAAAATTTTATGATTTGTCGTTTGATGTGAGGTGTTCAGCTATAAGTATGCAAAATTTCACGCCTCCAACCTAATTAGAGGCTCGCATAGGAAGAATTGTTTAAAATACACATGTGGGAGCCCAAAGGGTTAAATGTACAACTTTTTCAAAGTTTTGTGATTTTTCGTTTGTTGTGAGGTGTTCAGCTATAAGTATGTAAAATTTCATGCCTCCAACCTAATTAGTGGCTCACTGAGAAAGGATTGTTTAAAATACACCTGTGTGACCCCGAAGTGTTAAATTTACAACTTTTTCAAAATTTTATGATTTATCGTTTGATGTGAGGTGTTTAGCTATAAGTATGCAAAATTTCACGCCTCCAACCTAATTAGAGGCTCACATAGGAAGAATTGTTTAAAATACACATGTGGGAGCCCAAAGGGTTAAATGTACGACTTTTTCAAAATTTTACGATTTGTCGTATGATGTGTGGTATTCAGGTATAAGTATGCAAAATTTCATGCCTCCAACCTAATTAGGGCTCACTTAGAAAGAATTGTTTAAAATGAACATGTGAGAGACCAAAGGGTTAAATGTACGATTTTTTCAAATTTTTATGGTTTGTCATTTGATGTGAGGTGTTCTGCTATAAGTATGCAAAATTTCAGGCCTCCAACCTAATTAGGGTTCACTTAGAAAGAATTTTTTTAAAATACACACGTGGGAACCAAAAGGGTTAAATGTACTTTTTCAACATTTTATGATTTGTCGTTTGATGTGATGCATTCAGCTATAAGTATGCAAAATTTCACTTCTCCAACCTAATTAGGCGCTCACTTAGAAAGAATTGCTTAAAATACACATGTGGGAGCCCAAAGGGTTAAATGTACAACTTTTTGAAAATTTTATGATTTGTTGTTTGATGTGAGGTATTCAGCTATAATCATGTAAAATTTCACGCCTCCAACCTAATTAGAGGCTCACATAGAAAGAATTGTTTAAAATACACATGTGGGAGCCCAAAGGGTTAAATGTACGACTTTTTCAAAATTTTATTATTTGTCGTTTATTTGACGTATTCAGCTATAACTATGCAAAATATCACTCCTCCAACCTAATTAGGGTTCACTTAGAAAGAATTGTTTAAAATACACATGTGGGAGCCCAAAGGGTTAAATGTACGACTTTTTCAAAATTTTATGATTTGTCGTTTGATGTGATGTATTCAGCTATAAGTATGCAAAATTTCACTCCTCCAACCTAATTAGGTGCTCACTTAGAAAGAATTGTTTAAAATACACATGTGGGAGCCCAAAGGGTTAAATGCACGACTTTTTCAAAATTTTACGATTTGTAGTATGATGTGTGGTGTTCAGCTATAAGTATGCAAAATTTCACGCCTCCAACCTAATTAGGGCTCACTTAGAAAGAATTGTTTAAAATGCACATGTGAGGCCCCAAAGTGAAATTTACAACTTTTTCAAAATTTTATGATTTGTCGTTTCATGTGAGGTGTTCGGCTATAAGTATGCAAAATTTCACGCCTCCAACCTAATTAGAGGCTCGCATAGGAAGAATTGTTTAAAATACACATGTGGGAGCCCAAAGGGTTAAATGTACAACTTTTTCAAAATTTTATGACTTGTCGTTTGATCTGAGGTGTTCAACTATCAGTATGCAAAATTTCACGCCTCCAACCTAATTAGAAGCTCACATAGAAAGAATTGTTTAAAATACACATGTGGGAGTCCAAAGGGTTAAATGTACGACTTTTTCAAAATTTTATGATTTGTCATTTGATGTGAGGTGTTCAGCTATAAGTATTCAAAATTTCACGCCTCCAACCTAAATAGGGGCTCACTCAGAAAGAATTGTACACATGGTATGCACGACATATAATGTGTACAATTGTACACATTATACACATTAAAATACACATGTGGGAGACCAAAGGGTTAAATGTACGACTTTTTCAAAGTTTTGTGATTTTTCGTTTGTTGTGAGGTGTTCAGCTATAAGTATGTAAAATTTCATGCCTCCAACCTAAGTAGTGGCTCACTGAGAAAGGATTGTTTAAAATACACCTGTGTGACCCCGAAGTGTTAAATTTACAACTTTTTCAAAATTTTATGATTTATCGTTTGATGTGAGGTTTTCAGCTGTAAGTATGCAAAATTTCACGCCTCCAACCTAATTAGAGGCTCACATAGGAAGAATTGTTTAAAATACACATGTGGGAGCCCAAAGGGTTAAATGTACGACTTTTTCAAAATTTTACGATTTGTCGTATGATGTGTGGTGTTCAGGTATAAGTATGCAAAATTTCACGCCTCCAACCTAATTAGGGCTCACTTAGAAAGAATTGTTTAAAATGCACATGTGAGAGACCAAAGGGTTAAATGTACGATTTTTTCAAAATTTTATGATTTGTCGTTTGATGGGAGGTGTTCAGCTATAAGTATGTAAAATTTTACTCGTCCAACCTAATTAGGGGCTCACTTAGAAAGGATTGTTTAAAATACACATGTGAGGCCCCAAAGGGTTAAATTTACAACTTTTTCAAAATTTTATGATTTGTCGTTTGATGTGAGGTATTCGGCTATAAGTATGCAAAATTTCACGCCTCCAACCTAATTAGAGGCTCACATAGGAAGAATTGTTTAAAATACACATGTGGGAGCCCAAAGGGTTAAATGTACAACTTTTTCAAAATTTTATGACTTGTCGTTTGATCTGAGGTGTTCAGCTATCAGTATGCAAAATTTCACGCTTCCAACCTAATTAGAAGCTCACATAGAAAGAATTGTTTAAAATACACATGTGGGAGCCCAAAGGGCTAAATGTACGACTTTTTCAAGATTTTGTGATTTTTTGTTTGATCTGAGGTGTCCAGCTATAAGTACGCAAAATTTCACCCCTTCAACCTAATTAGGAGCTCATTTAGAAAGAATTGTTTAAAATACACATGTGGGAGCCCAAAGGGTTAAATGTACGACTTTTTCAAAATTTTATTATTTGTCATATGATGTGTGGTGTTCAGCTATAAGTATGCAAAATTCCAAGTCTCCAACATGTATAGTTTCTGAGAGCGGGCTCTGTGACGGACAGACAGACAGACGGACAGATAAACAGAGGAGCGAAACGAATAGGGTTTCGTCAGATGAACGAAGCCCTAAAAACAGTTTTTGAGATATTTTGCCGGAATAATGAAAATATATTTTATTTATTTAATTAATCATGATTCTATCTTTAATTGCTAACTCCATGATTTATTTTTTCTTCTGAAAATATACGTATTTCATTTTTTTTATTTGCATAAATGCGTCCGTAATGGAAAAACATGTAAAATAAATTAATTAAAATAATAATTTTTTAAGGTTATTCTGTGAAAAGTAATATTGTGCAAACCTATAGATCATAATTTATTTTTATGTTTAATTTCAAGTCAAAATACTGAATAGTTTTATTGTAAAGTGTACGACAAAATGTAATTTGTGTAGCCTAGTAGAGGATGAGCGTAAATCATAATACATATTTTTTATCTTCCATATAGCAAGGGAGTACGAATTTTGCAAACCAGTTGACGATCCGTTAAATTTCATTATGTAGATTTTTTTTATGTTGCTGATTACCATGGTTTCAAAAAATAAAATAAATAAAATAAAAATAAATAAATAAATAAAAATATAAATACAATAATTAATCAAAGATTGGCAGTTGGAGAAATTTGATTGCGCATGACAGCTTTTCAAAAATAGTAATGCTTCCAACTTGAGGAATAATATTATTGTTCCTTTTTTCTTTTGTTTAATAATTCTTTAGTCGGTCCAGATTTGCTTCCTATCAAAGTGGTAAAAATTTCGTTACTATGGCGGACAATTTTGTTACTATGATGCAGAGTAAATATTGTTTTTCGGAAAATAATGGTAAAAGAATATATGGTCCTCCTCATGGATGGACAGGACCTCCACCGCCAAAAGGATCAGAAATTTTCATAGGCAATTTACCTTATGATGTTAATGAGAAAGAACTCATGCCTTTATTCGAGGAGTTTGGGAATATATATCAAATTACTTTAAAAATTTACAAGTACAAACCTGAAAAAAACAAAGGTTTTGGGTTTGTAATGTTCAGCAATAGGGAAGAAGCCGAGAGAGCTATGGAAACATTAAATGGCTTCCAGATCAGAGAAAACCATCCACTTACTGTAGCTAAAGCGAATGATAATAGGCGCCTATTTCTTAGAAAATTGCCGCAAAATAAAACAAAGGAAGAAATCATCGCAGAAATTAAAAAACATACAGTTGGATTAGTAAAAGTTATTCCTGTAGAATTTTTTCCCGGCTACGTTTTCGCTGACTATGAAAGTGCAAATGCTGCAAGTGTAGCGATGAGAGTTTTAAAAGCAGCTAATTTTTTTAATATGACTATCCAGTGCAAATTCGCACACCCGGACGTAGTTGTTCCAGGGGAGTCTGATGAGGTAAGACACAATTTATTTATTTAAAATCAAAAAATAATCGGTACTTACTTATTATCCGAGAAAGATAGGTAGATAGCCAAAAATAGTTCATATCAATCCCCAATGTTTTAGTCAATATGGTTGACAAGTATTTATGAACTCTGTTTGTTTGTCTGCCTGGCTGTTCGTGCTCTAACGCGCGTAAATATAATCAGATTGCCATGAAATTGATATATATTATTGGGGTTGGGAAACATGGTATGTTCGGTATTGGAAAGGAAATACGTAGCGTTTGCAGTTCAGTTACAGGGACACTCAAAAGAATTCTGTTACATTGCGGCCTATAGGGAAATATTCTTTGCAGAGTATTTTAATGATATTACTTTATATTAAATATATTGAAATTTATGTATATCACTGAACTGACAAAGCGCTTATTGTAGAATCTGGTGTACATATTTATCTTTCACTTACAGCAAGCATGTCAACCGTTGGCCGCCGATCACTAGTCTGTGGCCTGCCAAGGCTTTGACTTTGTACTGATGTTTAATCCTTTCAGGGGCAAAGTACTTCTGTTGCTAAAATAGTAAAATAATTGAATGATACCGGTATTAATGAAGAAAATTTATATGAAATTAAGTAAAAGGTCTTTTTTGCGTACATTATATAAAGAAGAAGGGAAGAGTTCCATATCATGTGCTGGTTTTTTTGGCGAGCTTTTTTTGGCATTAAAGGAATCCATGTGGTTGCGATCTTCAGCCTTTAGGATTGCTTTTTTTCTGGAATGGACTTTATTCATATGTTTTTTGGATACTTTTCGGTTAGCCGGGCGCCAGTATTATATATACATATTTATATACATCCATACATGTAAATATACATTACATACATATACACATATTGTATATATACACACATATATATATGTATATATACATGTATGTATATATACATATATATGTATATATAACACTGGCGCCCGGCTAACCAAAAAGTACCGTTTTTTGTGTAATTTTTTGCATTTAGCATATTTTTTTCGAAAAAATTTATAACCTTTGTTTTAATTTGACATAATAATAAATATATAAAATTATATAGAAGTACTTGATATTTATTTATAGGTGTATATATTCTGTATGTATAAGGTATACCTCTATATGTAATGTATAACATAAAAATATTGGAATATAGAATTGGAAAACATGTTTGGCTATGGATGATAACTGCTGAAATCAGTTTTTCAAATGTTTTATGCGTTTTCATGTTTAGTTACTTATCTTGTTTACGTTATTTCCCCCGATGTCTTGTTGAAACATTCAGGAAGAGTTGGAAAGTGTTTTATAATCTATGCTTAACGCATGATATATCTCACTTGTTGTTTCTATTTCCCAGATCAGTCTTTTTCTATAAAACATACCAAATCTAATTAGCTCATATTCACAAAATACAATTTATACGGGAATAAAAAATTTAAATAAATAGGGCTTATCATGTCGTTCTATAAATAACAATTGTATTAATGTCCGTTAGACTCCATATTCGTATTTAGTAAAGCAATGACAAATCACAAAAAATTAAAAAGATTACACATTCTTAATATTAAGCTTGAATTCAAGATCAAGCTTAGAACTTAATAAAAAAAGATGTCAGTTGATAAGCATTGTTTTTTAAATGGAAAATTAAAAATATTTTAGAAGAATAGGACTCAAAATAGGGATATCTTGCTAAAAAGTACGGTAAAAAGATAAGATTTTATATTTCAAACAAAACTTTAATTTAAAATTATCATAGTGTTTATGACAAGAATCATAACAATATTAATACTTGGAAATTTTTCCAGAGAGAAACATTCGCCTTGCATACAATATTTCAAATGAAAATCAAATTTCAAATTAATTGCTTAAAAGGCGCAAAGGCCGACATAGTGAAAAATATTCCACGCCGGGACTCGATCCCGGGTCATCAGTATAGCGCACTGACATTCTATTGACTAAACCACATGGAACGATACCCAGCCTGGAAAATTTCTCCCTATTACTTGTTGGCAAGGCTACAAACGCAGCACAAGATGGAATATTTATCGTGAGCCACCGTCATGGGGAAAACACGAAACTTAATTAAATCCAGCATCGATTGAAACTATATTAATACTTGGAAAATTTTCCAGAGAGAAACATTCGCCTTGCATACTGTATTTCAAATGAAAATCAAATTTCAAATTAAAATTGCCTTTTAAGCATTTAATTTGAAATTTGATTTTCATTTGAAATATTGTATGCAAGGCGAATGGTTCTCTCTGGAAAAATTTCCAAGTATTAATATAGTTTCAATCGATGCTCAATTTAATTAAGTTTCGTGTTTGCCCCATGTTGGTGGCTCACGATAAATATTCCATCTTGTGCTGCGTTTGTAGCCTTGCCAACATGTAATAGTGAGAAAGTTTCCAGGCCGGGTATCGTTCCATGTGGTTTAGTCGGTAGAATGTCAGTGCGCTATACTGATGGCCCGGGATCGAGTCCCAGCATGGAATCTTTTTCACTATGCTCGCCTTTGCGCCTTTTAAGTAATTAATTTGAAACTTGATTTTCATTTGAAATCATCACAGTGTTTATGACAAGTTCGTCACAAATGACACATATTTCACAAATTGGTCACAATGTGACTTCAAAGCATTGTCACTTTCGTCACAGGTTCGTCACAAAGTTAATGCCAAAATAGTCCCAAATGACACACTTTTCACAAATTTGTCACACCGTGACTTCACAGAGTGGTCACAATGTGACGTCACAAACGACCTCTTAAACGGCCATAACGACCTCGCATTCTAGTCACTATGACGTCATATCGACGGTCACAAAATCACAGTGTGACTTCACAACGACGTCGCCGTGACGTCACCATGCCTTACGGGCATACGTATGTATATATATGTATACATGTATATATATATATATATATATATATATATATATATATATATATATATATATATATATGATACGTTTTCACTAGTATCATATAAACATGTCGGTGTTAAGCAACAGCATACCCTCGTTATGTAACTCAATGAAGAAATCATAATTTTTGCTGTCGTAAAATCGTGATTAAGAGTGGGAGGTCAGGCCGCCATCCATTAGAAGGCTTTCCAAAGAATAATAATCGAAGCCTTTAGATTCATCAAACATTTATTATTTGACCATATAATGCACCAAACTCCACTAGCTATATGTTATCCATATTCGGATAGTAGCTATGTCGTAAACCACTAGATGTTACGTATTAGAACAACATGACGAAGATTCAGGAAAAGTAGCCGGAACGATGCGAGAGATGCAGAATACGATAGGACCTAGCTCCGGGGGGAGGGGGGAAGCACGCGTGACGACGATGCGAACTATTTAGTCTCAGCGTCAGAATTATTACGCTAACAATGGCTGGTGGGATTTGCAAGGAATTATGGGAAATAGAATACCAGAGAACAAATGGAATAAATGATATTACAAAGCATTCGAAACAAAAAGAATTTTTTTTTCAGTACAAAAGGAAAAAGTAATTTAATGGGTTTTATAAGATTAGACGAATGGATTAAGGTTTTTAGAATAATAAAAGAATACGCATTTAAAGCATAGAAAAAAGATAAAAGATATTTAAGATAGTATTAAAGCTAAGTAAAAAAGGTAGATATTATAATAATTTGGAATAGTTTAATAAAGATTAAAGGGTGAAAAAATTTATTATTACATATATATATATGTATAGGACACCATGCCTTGGCGACAATGGTGTCCGTATAACGGAAAAGCCTTCTTGTGAAAATGCGTCTTTCTTCATGATGGGTTTTTTCATCATTTCTCGTATTTAAATTGTTATAAGCCAAGAACCGTTAAAGATAAATGGTTCAAATTTGAAGATGTCTTTTTCAATTATTTTACTTTAATTTTGATTCAGCAAATTTGAAAAAAAAAATATTTACTTTTGAAAATATGATTTCTTTTTAAAAAGCTACATCTTTTTTTTATTACTTTAAATATTTGTATTTTTTTAATTAATATTTTTTTAAATGCTGAATCAAAATTAAAACTTATGTATTTCTGTTTATTTAAATGACAAAAAAATTGAAATTCTACTAATAATATTTCGAGTTATAACGATTTTAAATCACCTCAATTAATAAATTTTAAATTTATTATTAAAAAAAATGTGAGTAGTTTTATCATGTAATTTTGTTTACAAATGATATGGTTAACCGTCACAAAAAAATGGAAAATTTTAACACAATAAATAAAAAATATTTTAAAATGTGTTCCAGAAACTCTTAACTCGGCTGTTCGACCAAGAATGCACAAAATATACTTTGACACTAGCAATAACATCATAATAGATATGTGAAACATCAGGAAACATAGTACATGTACAGATTCACATCTAAATTAATTTCAAATTTATTTTTAGCTTTGTTGCCAATGCTGGAATAGTTTATGCTATAACCTGAATTTAAGGAATCATTTAATTTTGGCATACCATGCCTATTGGATTGTAATTCATGAAAATATGTGTGTACAATATGTACGCGATATCATTCAACTGATCACTGAATGTTTTAATCACAGATCTAATTCGGATTTAGTAGTGTATATGACTGGATCCTAAAATTATTCCAGAACTCGGTGCAGCCTCCGTATATTTTTGACTCACTTATGAACATTTTGGCACAGATGTCATATACACACAACGTTGACGCGATTTTTTTCTGACGTCAATTTGGCGAAAACCTCGTTTTCGAATACCAGTTACATATATAATATATTTCCAAAAAAGGAATAAGAAAAAAAGAAAAAAAAAAAAAAAGAAGAAGAAAAAAAAGAAAAAAGAAAAAAAATGATAACTGTAGAACAAAACAATTTATTTAATTTTAAAAAAGAAAATAAATTTAAAAAACAATCTATTAATATTAATTTAATTTAACAATTTATTAATAACAATGGGATAAACAACAACATCTGGGTTACCATATCAAGAAAAATAACTACATTTTGGCACCAGTTAAGACCCTGGTACGTATATGACATTGGCGTCAGAAACAAATCGAGCCAACGTGGTGCGTATATGACATCTGTGCCAAAATGTTGACTAAATGCAGCTGGTCATTTGATATTTCAAATAATAGTGTTCCTGAAATTTGTTTTAAAAGTATGTATATAAAAGATTTACTTTTTAGAACCTGGAAGATACAATAGAAATGGAGCATTATAACCCAGAGTTGCCGGGAACTTCAACCTCAAACACCATGCCAGGTAACTGGTACTTTCCTTTTTTAACAATTTCCAACACATTTAATTAACACTTTCCAACCAATTTTTCCAACAAATTCAAAGTGTTATTGACTTCGGTTTGTCTGGCCGTCTGTCCGCGCTCTAACTCTCGTAGATATACTCAAATCGCCCTGAAATTTTTGAATGTTATTGACGTTTAGCCTCGCAGGCACACTATTCCAAATGAAGTTTGTAGCATGTTTATTTCATTTACAGGGACAGTCAAAAGTATTACGTTACATTACGGCCAATGAGAAAAAATCGTTTCAAATGAATTTTAAATATGTGACACCCTTTCAAACACAATAAGAGTGGTATGCATTTACGAAGTGTACTAAAGTATGCATTCTGAAGAATATGTGGTGCAGCGAATAGTTACTATTCTTTTACAGGGCCACACAAAAGAATTTCATTACATAATGGTATAGGGGGAAATTGTTTGAACCGTATTTTAATCATGCCATTTCATATATAATGAAAATGAATTACGTCAGTGAGGCTTACAGGCTTACTGTAAGTTATTTCATGTATAATACGAAGTGCATAGCATTTACAAGGACCCACAAAAGATTTCTGACAAGTATATTCTATCCGAAGTACTGTATATTAGCGATGATGGCAGGAAATGCATGATATGCGTTTTTAAGTTTCACTATATTTATGCACACTATATGGCGTGTATAAATGCTATAGTTGATATACAGGGCTACACAAAAGAATTCGTAAAGCTTACTGAGTTTGAGCGTAAATTGCTGAAAGGTGGTTTTAAAATGTGTTATGCATTTTTACGCTGAACTGCATTTAGCTTACTAAGAAATGTTTATAGAATATAGATAAAATGATATACAGGGCCACGCAAAAAATTGGATACATGGCCGTCTATAGATGAAAAATTCTGGAAATGTGATTTCTTTAGTTTTAAGAGTGATTTAGTTTGAAATAAGTTTTAGCTAGATAGTGGCGTGTAATAAAGGTACTAGATAAACTGCACGGCTGAACAAAATTATTTAAGTATGTTTCCATCTATTAGTATAAATTGCTGAACCTGTTATGCGTTTTCTTGCTAACTAAATTTTCCCATTATATGGTATATATATATACAGATCCACTACAGGACTACGTATGATTTTTCTTTCTTGTTCCCGTCAGTTAGAAGAGGAAAAATTTTTCCATAGATGTCCAAGATGTTTTCATCATCTTGGAGAAAAAAATTACGTAAAAACCAGATTATTTTAATTTTTGTCAGTTTTTTTTTTTTAGCTGATGCATGTTATCTCTACTTTGGGAAGAGTTCCGTAACCTGTTCTGGTTGGTGCGATTTGCGAAGGGAATTCAAAATGGCGCTAAAAGACCGTTTTAGCATCTTCCCAAATTTTTCAAGATAGCAGGAAAACATGGCTTTTAAATTTTTACATATATTTTTATAGGCTTAGATGCTGTATATTCCCGCGGCCGCCATCTTCGATGTCTTGGGATTTCTTGGCGATCCTTTGTTCGTGATTTTTTACATTTTATTTTCGTTAAGCCTAATATGCGCGTAAATCGCTGCTTGGCGACATTTACATCTTGGCAGACAAGAGATTTTCACACCAAGAAAAAATCCGATATTGCGGCCGAGTGAATATATGACATTTGTTCCTTTTTATATTATAAATGACATATCTGTATTTTATATATATATATCTATTTATATAAAATCCAAGTCTCTGTGTGTCCCTCACAATTTCAGTTGGACCGCCTCATCGATCGCGGCCATGTTAAGCTTCCTACGGAGAAATCGGCATAAACTTCAAAAATGAGTAATTGTTGAAAAGTACTAATGGCAGGATTACCAAAATAACGCCAGTTTTGACCAACTTGGCAAAATATTGCCCAATTTGGCGAAATACCGCCAAATACCGCGTCAAACATAAGTTGGCATATATTGAGCCAAAATGGCGATAGCTGGCTAATATGGCGATTCTCCCACTGAAACCCATCTGGGATCCACTGGATCTTTCATAACCGAGTTCAGCGAAACTTAATTTAAACTCCGCGCATTTAAGATTTTTTTCAAAATCTGTGGGTCAGAATTTAAAGTGTAATATACGAAAATGTACGTCCTTACATCTTTATCATCGTTGCTACTATTAAAATAAACGCCACTAGACGGCGCTGTACTATCCGAGCTCCTTACGCCCTATTTTAAAGGGCTTTACATAGCCGGATACAGAAATTAAATTCTTGGTACTTTTCCTGTATAGAGGCATTAGCGAAGAAGGAAATTTGGCAACATATTTTCTGGCAACCTGTTCGCTGTTTGATTTCATATATACAGATATGTTTTTCAATATTTATGCAATATACTTAATATGAAGAAGCAATTTATCTAATTTTATTCAGGAACAGAAGTAATTTGTACATAAAAAACAACAATGACATACATTTAATTAAAATGCATATATAAACAAACAAAAAACGTCATCAAGTTTGCTTTCATAGCTATTTATATCATTTGGCAACAAATTTCACTTTCTGATCCCCGAATTCCGCCAAGCTTGCCAAGGCCCCTATAGTGGAAAAGTACCAAATTCTCTAATACTTTAAAGGTTTGACATTAGACCAGAAATATTTAAATTGCTTAGAGCAACGAAGTTTTGTAACTTAGCAAGAACGTATGACTATTTGAAGACTGCAAGATAAAATTCAAAGACAAAAAACAAATGTCTTAACCTTTCCGGGCGCGGAGTAATTGTGTTTGTAAAATGATGAAATGATGCACTGACACCAGAATTTACAAACGAATTTATTAGAAGATAAAATCTAGCTTATTTCCCAGTACTTTACAAAAGGAAAAATGTAATTAAATATTAACTGTATTCTTATAATTAGGTGTCCTTTTTGTGGACACCGCCTGAGATAAAATCCAGCTTATTTCCCAGTACTTTACAAAAGGAAAAATGTAATTAAATATTAACTGTATTCTTATAATTAGGTGTCCTTTTTGTGGACACCGCCTGATAAAGGGTTAAAGGAGACGATTGATGCCATGTTTAAAAATAAAATATTATTTTAAAAATGGTTTTTACCTTACTTTTATGTTTAAGTGTGTAATTTATTTATTTTGACAAATTAACAATCTAAATTTACAAAATATGAATTTACAAAAAATCTAAACAAAGATTGGTTAGACATGACCAGGGCTCGAAATGTACCGGAACGATGTTCCGGTTCGTGAAATTGTGATAAATATTGTTCCGGTTTGTGAAAGTATGGAAAATATTGTTCCGGTTCATGGAATTATTAAAAAATATTATTACAGTTTCATACATATAGTTTACTACGTTCTTTGTAACTTTTTTTTTTAATTACTAGGGGGACTCCACCCCCCTGCTCGCTACACTCACCAACCCCCCGCGTAATCGCTTCACTATTCCATTCGGTATCGCGAATCAATCCCTATTTTCTAGCCATCCCCAGATTACTGTTTGTGCTTAAAAATGTAAATAGTTCAATTAAGCTATATTCATAAGCTAATATTAGTTTTTGTTGCATTGAAATATCTCAAAATGTTGAGTTTCTGCTGCCAAGTAAACCCTATTGTATTTCAATGATAGTCTATGGTAATTTGGCGAAATACTGAAAATAGCTCCAAGTTGGCGTTATTTTTGGCGACTAATTTTCGTCTGCAAATTTGACGATAAACTTGGCAACAGAGATGGATTCCCCCCTCTTTATAACCCCCTCTTATAGCGTCAGAAAGCTCTGACCAATCAGATGCGTTTTGAGGTATCTATGCAGATTTTCATTGGTCCATTCTCAAAGCGTTACTTTTTTTTTTATATATATATAGAAGGATTATTATTCAGAATCTTGAATGCATTTTTTAAAATTGGTTTTTCTACGGTTAAATATAAATTTGCTATACAGTAAAGTCCCGATTATCCGAGTTTATATGGACCAAGCTCACCTCGAATAAGCAAAAAACTCGTATAAACCACGAATTTACACAAATCGTCACCCACTAAGGAGATGAAATATAAATTTTCACTTAATTCATTCATTTATATGGTATTAGTAGCATTTCTTTGATGTACATTTCCGCTACTTTTAAGAAAAACGGGGAATGAAATTGTTTATTTGAAAAAGCCCTTGATTGCTTTTTGTTTGTTAAATGTCGATTTTGCTGCAGTTTTTTTTTCTTTTTTGCTGCAGTATTACGCTACTGCATAGCTACCAATTTCTAAGATTTTTTTCTGACTTCTAAAGCTTACCAGTAAATTTTGCCGAATTCAATCGCCGAAATCTAACAATTGTCAACGATTAAATATGACAAAAATTTGTATTCAGTTTTAGAGGTAACAAAACCGTACAAATTGGCAGCTCTTTCTTTCTGCTCAAAGTATTAAATAGATTTTTTCAATCTAACTAACCTTTAGAATGGATCATTTTCTTCTGATGAAATCAGAGTTCTAACTTTTTATGACTGCTCTTTCATCTTCACCTAACACTTCATTTGTAATTACTATTTCATAATAATGGAAGCTATCAGTCCATCAGAAGAAAATAACTCGGTTAAGCGGGACTTTGCTGTACTTTCAAAAAAAAAAAAAAATTAGTTGACAAAAATTTTCAAATAGCTTTCCGGTTCCTGGATTTTTCCATTTCGAGCCCTGAACATGACCTGTAATCCGCAAAAAGTCTCAAATCCGCACAGCACTTGGAACCAAGCTGTGTGGATTGGTGGTCTTCTACTGTACATAGTTTTTCATAAATGTGTTATTTTCTTCTAATATTACTACGAAAAATTCATTCTTGCACATGTGTTGTACATGTATACTTAAATCTAATTTTCCGTCCCTTTAGACAGGAATCTGCTTTTTCAGAATTTAGTGTCGCCCCCGATGAAAAGAAATATATATGTATATAAATATAGATAGTTCATTTTTAAGACTCCAAACACGCGCTTTTTATTTTATATAAAACGACGTCATCCGCATCCGCAAAAGAATACCTCATTTACGATCCAGTCTTAAACAACATCTACAGTAAAATATGCATAGGACGTGACTATCGCTGAATAATACTCAAATCCAAAAAAAGAGATTTCGCCATTTAAGAAACTGGACAAGAAAAAAAAATCGGCTATCTAATGATTCATATGCCTTCATTTGTTGTAATATAGATAATTAAATTAAATATAGTTTATAATAGCGCGTATTTTAATTATATTTTGTTTTCAGTTTTTATGAGAAAATGGCAACAAAAAGATATAATTACTATTTTCCAACTATTTTCCTTTACTTTCTACAGAAATGGAGTACTTGAGTTGCCAAAATTAAACAAATGGTGCTAAAAACTACAAAAAAATTAATATCTCAAATATAAATGGTGTTGCAGTTTATCAAACAAATTGCATATACAAGTAACTTTTTTTTTCCAATACGACGGTATAAAAATTGAAAATGGGCGATGCTTAGAAGTTTAAAAAATTGCAGTAGAGATTATTCCGTACAATGATACACCTGCTTTGTTTTACGGCTGGCTTATACAACATAACGTTATTTTTTGGAGACGACACATTAATAGGTGAGAGAAAGAAATAGAATACTGGTGGCTAATAAAAAAAAACCGGAGAAAAAACTAATTGCCGAAACGTCAGTGAAGGCTTACTGTGGAGACACGAATTTTTTTTTTTTTTTTTTCTGTCTGTTCCGCGATAACTGCTGCAAAAAGCATCCGATTAACTTGAAATTAAGTGGGTATGTTGGTGAGGTACTCGGATTTAGCAGCATAGTTTTTTGTTATATTTGGTTCATTCGTTCGGAAAATATAGAATATTTTATTTTGCGCAATAATGCTTTTCAATTGCAATTCAGACGATTTTTCTATTTTTATTTGTTGAAAGGAAATGGCTCATAAGATTGAAGGATTTAAATGGTAAATTATGAATGATGAAATTTCCTAATTAGAATCATGAATTATTCATATTACTTTGAAAATTTGTCGATACATTTGTCAGAATTTTTAAATTCGTCGTATAACTTATGGAGGAATTTTATATATGTGTTCCAATGATATAAAAAAATTTCTTTTATAAATTTACTTCTTTTAAATGTACATATTTCATTGTTTTAATTTTCTGTTAACTGTTACCTAGCAACAGAACAACAACTAAAAATAACGTAAATGTGAAAATATGTGTAATTGTTTGAAGTCAAATGAACGACAAAAAGGATGAATTAATGACGTTGTGTCTTTACATATAGATGGATTTTACCCCAGAAATAAAGACAGGCTATGTTCTATTTATTTTGTTCAAATATTTTTCTTATAAATTAAAAAGTTCATTATTTTCATAAGGAATAAATTGAGATTTTTCTATAAAATTTAACAATCATTTTTACGTTTGCCAAGAAAATCAGATCCCAGAATAATAGTTTATCCTAAACAGTTAATTTCGATTTGAAAGATTTATATCTGAAAGAGGAAAATGAAATAAAAAATAGACATGAATACGTCTTCATATTGGAAATAAAAAGAAAACACGAAAAGAGGTGAATTTGACCTCATATATCAAAATCAAAACGAATACGCTTTGAGGTTGAAATAAAAGGTCCTTGTGTTATGATATTAATTCTTATTGTTAAAAAAAAATCTTACCAATATCTCACGGTTTATCGTCTGCACACGGCTAACAGAAATGTTTAATTTTTAATCGAAAATTTCAATAAGAAAAAAACTTTTGAAAAGTAAATAGATAGTAAAGGTCAAAATTATGCACCGCAAAATTATCTGTGTCGAAAATGACGTCATTGTATCGGGGAATAAATATTTTCATTCTTAAAAACCAAACATTAACTAGATTGCCTGAAAAAACATTTTTTGACGGGTGTTACTTCTTAATGCCGCCTCATTTCAGAAAATATGAACGGAAATTATTTTATTTTTAAAAGGAAATTACATTTTCATTCGTAAAACCTAAACTTTTAATATAATTGCGCCAATATAAATCACTTTCTGTCCACCGGTATTAAAAAATAAGGCTCAGAAGCGTAAAAAGAAATCTAAGATTTACGATAACCATTAGCACAATCAGTAAAAAGTTACATATGTAAATTTAATGAGACCACGGGGGGTTCAGGGGGTCGGAGACTCCCTGAAGAAATCTAATTTATTATCTAGAAAAATACCAGAATTAGTATTTCATGAAAATTTCAGAATACCCTTACATAACAACGTTTTTAATTTCACGCTTAACTAATGTCTGAAAACTTCGTATTTTTTATTCTTATAAATAATTACGTACTTTGAAAATAATGATTTGCAGAGCTGACACTGAGGCTCCTGATCTGCAGATTTACTAGTTTGAAAAAATATGTATGCGAAAGTATTACTTATCCAGCAGTAGCATTCAAGTAATAAATAAAGCAACCCCAAATACTCAAGATCGCAACAACTACATTGAATCATTTATCACAAAAAAAAAAAAAAAAAAAACAGAACAGGATATCCCTCTACTTTTTCATAATAATCCATAATTTTGCAATTTAGTGGAAACCGATTATAGAAGATTCAGTACTAATTTTTATCAATACTAAATCATTATGAATGAGAATTTCGCGAAATTAGTCAGCTTTATCCGAGCTGCTTTTCTTTAAAGTAACTTATATTTGGTTGCCAAATTCGGCGATATCTTGAAGTACCTGCCATTTTAAGACAACATGGTGGATGAAGCTAACCAGTGAACTTGGTCGAGACCTTAGTAATTCCTGTGCACATGCTAACTCACATCGGAATCGGTTGATATATACGAGTGCTGTCGCAGGCAAAAATTCAGATTTTTTAAGATGTCACCTACATTAGAAATTCAAACTGCTATATCTGAGCCATTCTTTAAGATAAGGACAAAACAAAAATTGCTCCGGAATCCTTATATCAAGGTCAAATACTTAAGAAAGAAACCTTTTTTCAATTTCTAATTTTTTTGCACCTCACTTTAAATATAATTTTTTTTAATTTAATGGCCGCCATTTTGAATCAAGATGGCGGATGAAGCTGGCCAACAACTTTGGTCGAGACATTGCTATATATTATCCACATGCCTTTTTACATCTAAATAGGTTAATAAATACGCGTGTTATCGAGTGACAAATATCAGATCGTTTCAAAATGTCAGCCATGCTAGAAATTCAAAGTGCTATAACTCAACCATTTTTAAGATATAGACGAAACAAATACTGTTCCGGAATCTTTGTATCAAGGTTTAATACATAAAAAAAATATTTTTCATTTTCCAATTTTTTGATACCTCATTTAAAATAATTTTTTTTTTTTTAAATGGCAGCTCTTTTGAAACAAGATGGCGAATGAAACTGGCCAACGAACTCAGTCGAGACATTGGTATGTACTATGTACACACCAAGTTACATCCAAATCGGCTCATAAATACGCCTGTTATCGCGTTACAAATATCAGGTCGTTCAAAATGTCAGTCACAATAGAAATTCAAAATGCTATAACTCAGCCATTTTTTTAGATATAGACGAAACAAAAACTGTTCCGGAAACTTTGTATTAAGGTCAAATACATAAGAAAAAAATATTTTTCATTTTCTAATTTTTT
The DNA here is from genome assembly GCA_963932465.1 of Maratus speciosus. Taxonomy (NCBI): domain Eukaryota; kingdom Metazoa; phylum Arthropoda; class Arachnida; order Araneae; family Salticidae; genus Maratus; species Maratus speciosus. The sequence continues at coordinate 272,480,136 of OZ010794.1, forward strand.
GGTACCTGATTTTAAATTACATTTTTTTTAAATGGCCGCCATTTTGAAAAAAGACAGCGATTAAGCTGGCCAACGAACTCGGTCGAGACATTGGTATGTACTATGAATACACCACGGTACATCCAAATCGGCTCATAAATACGCCTGTTATCGCGTGACAAATATCAGGTCGTTTCAAAATGTCAGCCACGCTAGAAATTCAAAGTGCTATAACTCAGCCATTTTTTAAGATAGGGGAGATGGGGGCACATGTGAACAGGGGGCAGATGTGAACATCGCAGTTTTTGAATAGTTATTATAAGTTTTTTTATTTGAAAAAAATTACCAAAGATGGCAGCACGTGTAGACATATGATAAAAAATTTTTGAACCTTTTTGACATTTTGTTTGTCTTTAGTAGCGAAAACACTGTTTGTAGATGTCAAATGTAAAATGTCGTTTTCAACTTTGGTAAGTGATAAAGTTTATTTATTTAGTTAGTTATTCGAATTTTAATGTTTTAACATATACTATGACTACTATTGAATATTTTGGATAAAGTTGTTTTATTCCCTAAAATTGATAAATGTTAATTATTTATCAATTTAACTCTAGCAGCCATGCGGGGCACTTGTGAACAGACTAGTTGGGGCAGATATGAACAGTTCACAAAAATCAAAAACTTTCACTGTTGGGCGAATAGAAAAAATTGATAATGATAAAATGTATGTTAAATTCCTGAGAAAGACTCTCAAATCCAATTCATATAATTTCCCTGAAATAGTAGACATTTCTGTCATACAAAAAAGTGATATTGTATTGAAACTTCCACTTCCACATTTGTCAGGAAGTACAAAAAGAGCAAGAAGCTCATTTGAGTTCAATTAAAATTTAAATAAATTCAATGTTTCTTAAAATGCAATAAGTGTTATGTACTATTTTAGTAAACGGTTTAAAACAATATTTTTTATGCATTGTTAATACAAAGAGTATTATCACAAATAATTTTGTAATTTTTTTATTCTTTTCATTTGTCTCAAACTTGCAGTGATGGCTTATTTCCATCTTTCAAACAACAGCTATGAATAGGATAATTTGAATTGGGATGGATATCAGTAACTTTTTTAAAATGTAAAATTTTCAAATTGATAACTAATATAATTCTTGGGTATGGTGTCAGAACAGCTTTACATATATTTAGTTTCATTTTAAAATCTTTTGTTATATCACTCATAAACTAGACAAAAAAAATATTTTTTTTCTTTATGGTGAATTCAACTGATAATATAAGTAATGGTTATGATAACAAATTAATAACAAGAGAAAAACCATGTCAAAGGATATTTTCCCCTTGTGTTCACATGTGCCCCGCGAGTGTTCACAACTACCCCGCTCATGGGGCACATGTGAACAATTATTTGAATTTATAAAACTAATAAAAAATGTAAGAAAAACTATACAGGTGATTTTTAAAAAATTACCATGTGTAAAAGAAAGTTCTGTTTACTATACTGACTAGTTTTTATTTATAAGAATTAATCCAATTATGAGAAAAAGCTATATTTATGCGAACTGTTCACATGTGCCCCCATCTCCCCTATAGACGAAACAAAAACTGCCCCGGTATTTTTGTATCAAAGTTAAACAGATAAGAAAAAAATATTTTTCAATTTTCAATTTTTTTGGTACCACATTTCAATTTTAAAATTTTTAAAAATATTTTAATGGCCTCCATTTTGAAACAAGATGGCAGATGAAGCTGGCCAACGAACTCGGTCGAGACATTGGTATGTACTATGTACACACGAAGTTACATCCAAATCAGTTCATAAATACCAGAGTTACAATGTGACAAAGATCATATATATATATATATATATATATCACAACCTTTGAACGGAGGGTGGTTTCCGTGTCTGGGGGTCATGATCGGTGAAAATATACCAAAATTTTTTGAAATAGATTTCCTCCGAACGGCTGCAATAGGTAGATTTTTGTAATGAAAGCTACCTAAAAATACTATGACCGCCTAACAAACGACAAGAACCTAACGACCTCTTAACTGTTTATTATACAGGACACAACTTCCCCATTATAAACATAGTATTTTAAAATTTCAAATATCAAAGGAAGAGCGCATCGCATAAAAACAGAACGAAAACTAGAAGAATCTAATGAAGAAATTATTCAATTTGAGACCAAATTCATCTGAATTAGATAATTATAAACAAAGATAAAGATTTTTTTTTAATCGTGAAGATACTGAATGTGATCACTTTTTTTTTTTCCTTCGTCGAACTTACTTTTCCAAACAACATAGAGACTTTAACAATGGGCAGAAAAAAGTAAGTATTGCATTGATAGACAGGCTATTACTCAAGCTACGAGCTTTCATAAAATTCTGTTTTAAAAAAAATAAAATTTCTATCCTTAATTAACAAAAAACTGTCAAAGAATTCTTCAATTAACAAATTATGCCAAAAAGCGATAAAGCCGCCAACGACTGCGCACAATTTACATTATAATAGCACAAATCAGATATGGGTCATCCACTCTGAGTTCAACCAGCCAGTGGGCCATTTTTACTCAAGATTATTTTTTCGAATAAAACTACATAAAAGTTAAATTTTTAGAAAGCTCTTTAAAATAAAATTGATTTTTGCAAGAAGACATACCTTCTAAAATGCATGCATTAAGAATTATCGACATTTAAATTTTATTTCTAATGTAAACAAATCTTTTGAGACTTTTATATAAATAAAAAAACATGGTAGACGATACGCCTAAGAATCGACGCAAAATACATTTTTGACTTCCTTTGTCTATATACAGGGTGACAAGAAATAACTTGGACACACATGATACATTATAACTTTAATGCTAATGAAAATATTACGACCAAACTTCAAAATAAATATGAATACATTATTTCGTCTAATATACTTACAAATTTTCAACGTGGCTACCTTTAGCCTTAACACAGAGCTTCAAATGTGTCACAAAATTTTCGGCTATGTGCCGCAACTCACTTACTGATATTTTATCCCATTCCTTGTATAAGGATAGCTTTAGGGATGCCAAAGTTTTATGAGATTTAGCACACACCCTTGTCTCCAAGATGGACCAAACAGAATAATCCATTGAGTTCAAATCTGGGGAATACGGTGGCCATTCTTGAGCTCCAATGAAGTCAGGAAAATGTGTCTTGCACCAATCGTGAGTGGCTTTAGCTCTGTGTGCGACTAATCTTTATCCCTTGATCAACAAAAACAAGTGGTGTTTTCCCACTAGCACATATCCCACCCCAAACCATTACAGATAGGGGTTGTTGACGCCGTTCAATAATGCAAGAAGGTCCAGGTGCTTCTGCTGACCAAATTCTATCGTTATGGCTATTCTGAACTTGTTCAATCGAAAACAGTTTCTCATCTGTGAAGACAAATGTTTGCCATTGATCACCTGCGGCCCGTTTTAACAGTTCTTTACACTTTTGAAGTATTGTGTGTTTGTTCGCTGCTCTTAGCTTTTGGGCCTCTTTTATTTTGTAAGGGTGAAGACCAAGCTGTACTCTTACCATCAAAGATGCGGTTTCTCTGTTGATCTTCATCCCTCTAGCAACCTTTCTCTTTGAAATCCTAGGATTTCGTTGAACTCGCTTTTGTTAACTACCTGGTTTCTTGATGTGTGAACTGTGCGCTTCCTTCCTCTTCCTGGCCTGTCCCCCCCAGGGGGATACCTTCTTTAGGTATTCACGGGCTTCGCAACACCGGGTTCCTGAGCGAACTTTCTCTTTTCTTTTTCCTCTTATTTCTCTTGCCTTTCTTTCCTCTTTGTTTCACTCTCATTGTGGTTTCCTCTTAGGAGGTGAGGGCAATTCTGCATGAGCCGATGTCATTCTGTATATCGACTCATGGAAAATTGTAAACCACCCACGTGTTTGCCGTGCGTGGCGACCCGTGTCCCTGGAAAGGGGGATCCTGGCAGTTGAGGGTCACCAACACACTGCTTTGGCCTCTGCTTCAGGTAGACGGGAGATGCATATTGGTCCCGTATGCATCAATCGGCTGGTCAGCTGACTTGTCACTGGCTGGGGATCAAGTGAGCGAGTACTTACTAGCCATCTCGTTAAGGGTGGAGACTGGCATAGGAGTGTCTTGTGACCGTATGGACCCTGGTTAGCACTGGTGCACGTATCACTATTCGTAGAAATGGGCAAATTCTTCCTACAAAACACATTATTCTCACATTCAATAGCCATATTTTACCTACTAGAATTAAAGCCGGTTATCTAAACTGTCCAGTCAGACCTTATATACCTAATCCTCTCCGCTGTTTTAAATGCAACGTTATGGCCATACTAATACAACCTGTCGTAGCAATGTTACCTGTGCACGTTGTGCAGAGGTCGGACATGATGGTAAAACTTGTGAAAAACCCGAACGCTGTGCAAACTGTAAGGGTGATCACACATCATATTCTCGCTCTTGTCCTAATTGGATCCGTGAAAAGGAAATTCTTGCTGTTAATAACCCAAAAAATCTCCTACCATGAAGCTCGTAAACTTGTTGAAATCAGGACCCCATCTGTTGGGGCATCATACTCCAGTATACTCAAACAACAATCAAAATCTGTAAGTCATATAAGTACCCAGACCGACTGCTCTTTTCCACCAAATAATTCAAGTATTATACAATCAACTAGCACTTCAACTAAAGAAACCCGCGACGTGTCTCTTGGTAGTAAATGCTATGGTACCCCATTATTGGAACGTTGGCTACCATCCTCGGAACCAGTTACAATAGTATATCAAATTACTCAGTCACAGAAATCTCCAGTTGGATCCAAAAAGTCATCTAATCATCAGACTGAAACTAAGGCTGCCTCATCTCCAATACCATTACAGAAACCTAATTCTCTCCGAACATCATCAGTTCAATCAAAAATATCAACAGAACATAAGACTAAACAACCGCCAGCTCCAGACAAAAGCAAATTGGTGAAACCAATTCACCCAACTCAGAAAGCAAATGAAAAAACTTGTGTGCAAAAAGAAAGGAAGAAACCTCCAACTCAAATCTCTTCACAGTGGAAAACTGTGAAGAAAAAAGGTAATAAATCATGTCTTAGCCCAGCAATAACTAATATTAAAGATAACAAACAACTCCTCAACTATGCAGAAGAGGCTATGGACTCTTGTAGTTATGACTCTGATAACGATGATAATAATACAGTTTTTGAAGTTACACATCCTACGTAGCTTTATCTCGTTTTAAAATTTTGAATTATAACTTTGTTTTTAAAGCAGTATTATATAACATTTTATGCTTTATTTCTTGGACTAATTATAACTTTTCATAACTTTAGAGCTTTTAGAATTTTTTTAATTTAAATATTCTTGTTTTTTAACTCTTTTTTGGCTTTTAAAACCTTGTGTATTGTCGCTTTCCTTGTGCATTATTTTAATTACATGTATCATCACATTGCTTTCTTCATTTTCCTTTGTTCTTTCACTTTTATATTTCTGACAATATTTTGCTGTAACTTTTAATTTTTAACTATGTTTACTCAACTTTTTCTTGGCGCAGCATGTCCCTACCGGGACTTTGTGCCATAAAACTCCAACCAACCAACCAATCTTCCTGGCCTGTCACCATCATGACCGAGTTCTTTAAACCTTTTGATTGTGTATGAAGCCGTCTGCTAAGGCACTTTCAATCGTTGAAAAATTTCACATTGTTTCATTCCTTGCTTATGTAATTCAAGTATGGCAGATCATTTGTTAACCATAATTGTTATTACAACTAACTTACAAACTTACACCTGTTTAGTAGCTTTCTAGAATCAATTCCCTATGACAATAACTTTATAACTTTAGTGGTAGTTAAAGATTTTTGGTTTGAAACTTTGTCTAGGTTATTTCTTGTCACCCTGTATTAATGAAATACAGTTTTACCGTGAAATTCTAGAGTGGTATCTCCGGCGGAACTACCGAAACAATTTGAAGAATTAAGGTAGAAATATGATTGTGATCGATTTTGCTCCAACATAGACTATATTTTATGCCGGTACCGCAGTACCATTACTCCGGAGTGTGCGCATGAGCAACAAATGTTCTGAAATTGCAATTAGTGTGATATCTATGGGGAAAGAAGAAAATAGAAAAAAAAAAGATGCGTGCTAAAAAATATATATAAGTTATAAGTACTCAGTAGTACAGCAAACATGCTCTAATCCGTCTTTCTAAGGTCCGGCATTCTGTATAATCCAATACGACTTTCGGAAAAAATGGTATTCCTTGTTTAATCACTCCTGACGTTTATAATAATCCAATGGAACATCAGAATGAGGAATTACGTAAGAACCCATTGCAAAGGTTCAAAATCGCGAATCTATAAATAGCTCAGTCACCATGTCCATGAGGGGGAAAGAAAAACTTTTCTGTAGATAATTTGCGAAATCAATCTGTTGAAAGGAAAAATAAATTTTTATCATCTGAATTAAATACTTTTTGCATTTTAGAAAACAATTTTATAGTGACTGACAAACAAACTGATATACGAGATTATTTCATTTTATATTCGTGTACATATGTTGTACTTTTATTTTATTGAGCATTTTTAAAAATTATATTCAAGCTGTTTAAAGAATAAAAAACGTGTTTTACTGCCATTTTTGTTTAGTTCTAACTTCTACAAGTTCTTCTCGGCATAAGCCGGATAAATTCGTAAGTTAATATTTTCATTTTATCTGTTCAAGTATAAATTTCAAAAATAAAATCGGTCCGATTAACCGGAATTTCGGATTAGCGGGGTTCGGATTAGTGGTCTTATACTGTATATATGTCAATCAATGTCAAACATAAAAAATAAATTCCGTAATACTTTAAAAAATTTAATTCAAAAGAACAGAAACTGTTTAAATTTTAAGGAATTCTTGCTTATGAGATTTTTTCCTGCATAAATATACATTTAAAAGTTATTATTACTAGTAGAATTAATTGCACATTTATGAAAATACGTATTGTCTAAAGTACAATATATTATGCTTTAAGGTTGTGCAAAGTGATAGCTTTCTGTCTCATTTCCGAAGTTATTATTTTTTTTTGTGTGTGTAAACTTCAAATTTGTAGCTATTACAGCAGTATTAAGAAATCGAATAGCGTTTCTCATTTATTTATATAGACAAAGCTTGTTCAAGAATTTCAGTTTTAAACAGATTTTCGAGTCAGGACAATCAATGAAAGATCGTCATCTGCAAGGAATTCATTATAACTCAAGATCGATTCTTTTTATCGAAAACATAAAACGTTATTCGATTGACATATACTTCATTCCAATAAATCCCCCTCTTTTGCATAAGCCGAATGTCTACCGAGGAAAATTTTCTCAGTTCCGACCGATTCCGCCTTATACAGAGTTTACTGTATTTGGAAATTTTTGGGCTAGGAATTTGAAATTAGCCATGTCTGCGATTTTTAAGACAAGTAATGTTGCACAGAAGAAAAAAAAAATCGAAATTTAATAAAAAGCATCAGGAGTAAAAAGGTTCTAAAATTGAAATTACTATGATATGGTTGGAAATAAAAACCTGAAAGTTGGTATGAGGGTTACTTTTAAAATATAAATGCACACTAAGAATCGTTTCGAAAAAATTGCAATTTAAAAAGGTGAAACGAGCGGAAAATTTTCCAAATGCGTTCTAAATTACGATTTGAATCGAATTGTTCGGGAAACAATATACTTAACATGAAATAATATAACATAATATATATATATATATATATATATATAATCTATATATATATATAATATAATATAAATATAAAGATCTATATAAAGAAACTTAAGTCATGTGACTATCATTAACAGTTAGGGGCTACCGCTTCGCTTTTCCTGTACAAGGCAGCCATTTTACTCGGAATTATTTTTTCGAATAAAACAGCATAAACTTTGATTTTTAGAAAGAACGTACAAAAAAAAATCTTTGAGAGATGAGTTAAATTCAAATATGTATTTACTCTAAGATAACTTCAGTTGAAATTAGGTTGACAGCCTGATATCTCATTCCATCAAAGGAACAAACACAAGAGATTCCTTAGCGAGCGATAATAATATTAAACCATGAAGGTAACCATTCACAAAGCAAGCTCTTCAGCCATAAACTTCGTAGCATTGCCTAGTGTCAGAAAAAAGTAGATCCATCAAAATTTAGCATAATTATGTTAGGTTTAGAGCGATATGACGAAGGAGAATACACGTTTCATAGTACCATAGATATAACTCAACATCTTTCACGATCTTTAATACTTTTATGCCAGCCAGGTGCAAATCTCGAAAACAGAATTTTTTGATTACCAATACAAGATATTTTTTGCATTTGCAAACTAGGAACTATGCTTTGATACTGAAATAAAATCTTTTGAATTATGATATTATGATTTATTTATTTATTTTGTGTTTTAAAGGAAGTAATTGAAAGGCATGTATTTTAATTGTGTGTAATATATGTTTTTTAACAGTAGTATTTGAAATGAAAGTTGTGTATTTTAACCCATCAGCACACGCGCCTACATTTGTAGCGTAAGCACACGCGTGGTATAAAACACCATATTTTGTCTCCCATCATATTTTTGGCTAAATACATTTTAAAAATAAATTTATGTATTATAAAATGCATCAGTACTGCTTTTTAGCGAAAAAATCATTCTTTTCATATTTTCTTTGAGATTTTGTAGCAGTTTCTTTGAAAATCACGTTTTTTCCTATAAAATATGCAAACGATTTGTTTTACCCCATTAAAACATGAATTATTTCACAAAATGGATATTAATCACATTTAATAACCTTTCATCTATTATATATATATAATCCAAACGGAAATTTCGTTCCGAACGCCGAGATTTCGAGTTCTACCGCATGGATTTTTACGGAACTTATACCGTTAGATAGGTATTGTTCCAGGGAAGGTTTTAAGCTATAACACATCATTCTACCTAGATTAGTTAGGAATTATTACGGAAAATTCTATTATTTTGGACTTTGTTACTTCATATTTCCTTAAATATCTGGGCTCCTATTGGTCGTAGAGCTTAGATCTCGCGCCAAAAGTAGCTCCAAGCAAACTTTTCCCCGCGATTATTTTGCCGTCTTCCGATTTCCTCTAACTCTATTAGATGCCCGCGTAGAAGCCCCTTTAAAATATTTTTCGTAGTAATTTCAGCAATTACCTTAAATTATTGGTTAAGACCGCCACCCTCCCGATTCATGTATCTACGGAAAGGTTGCATGAAGGAGTTTCGTTCAGATACGCTTTCGTTAAGAATAGAGTGCGCTCCCTGGTGGTGGAATGGGGAACTAACATAACGCGATATTGTTAAAATTAGGAAATCTAACAATGCGATCTGTTTTAAACTTTGAGATAGTTCATAACACATAATCTATTATCTATTCTATTATATATATATAAAATCTATTATCTATTCTATTATCTATTATATATATAAAATCCAAACGGAATTTTCGTTCCGAACGCCTAGATTTCGAGTTCTACTGCATGGATTTTTACGGAACCTATACCGTTAGATAGGTATTGTTTCAGGGAAGGTTTTAATCTATAACACATTATTCTACCTATATTAGTTTTAGAATTATGACGGAAAATTCTGTTATTTTGGGCGATAAGGTTACCATTTTATTTCTTGGCGAAATTCATCGTTGATAAAAAAAAAAAAAAAATTGAAACGGCTATTAAACCTCGAAAAATAAAAGAAAAACTGTTACTAATTTTATTTAAATGAAAAAAAAAAGAAAAACAGAAGAAGAAAATCCGTTTTAATGAGTGATAATATTAAAAAAACGGAAACATTTAATCAAAACCTGAAAGAAATATTTGTAATGCTTAAAAATTAATTTAATAAGAAATATTACACTTGATACGCAATATTTGGCTCTTTATCGCTTGCGTTAGATATGGAAACGAATCTGAAAATTTGATTAGATGAAATTTTAACGACATTTTCTTTCTGTTCTGTTCTTTTCATTTTTTATATCTAATTGTCCCATCACGTGACTTATAGAAGAAACAAGCAGATGTAATTGTGAGTCATATGTGTAATTACTATTTGTTTCTTTACAATTTTTTATTTTTCTTTTGCCGCCAAACAATGTGATTTTAAGCCAAAAATGCATAAGCGTGACATTAGCTTGAGGATGTTCTCACAAATGGTGTTTTTTTAGGTGAAAGAGATCATTTTTTGAGTACATTTTCATATTCAATTGTAACTTATATAGATACCAGTTAATATTTTAAAAATGGAATCGAATACTTAAATTTCAGTGTGAATTTCTGCCACACATACATATTGTAAAATAATTTCATACTTTTTAAATGTTTTTCGCCGTAATTCCGAAAGCATGTGATATTTATAAACTCGAACTCAGATCAACGAATATTACCCATTTTATTTAAGCAAATATTATCTGTTTTCTCAAGTCATATCGCCAATTTCATTTATAGGAAAATTCACAGATTCGAAATCTAGGAAATAAAGATAATTTTTAAGGAAATTTATGTTTTAATACGTTATTACTATGGAAAAATTCAACATTTTGAAAAAACAAATTACAAGTCTTTTGTAATTCGTCATTTCTTCTTCGTCTTTCTTCGTACTTTCTCCTCTGTTATGTAATATTTCAAATGATATTGGACTAATTTTCGATCATCGATTCACCGCAAAATCGCATATCTAATATAGTATAAAAAATAAAGTCTGGATTAGGGGACTAATTAACGCACAGCGCAAACTACTGAACCTAAAATCTTGAAAATCGTGGTAAAAATACTTCTTATGACATAAACTTCTGCTAAGAAAGGATTTTCTAAAGTGTCACCCCTAATGGTTTTTGCACGGGGAGGGGAAAAAAATCGAATATCAAAATTATGCGTCAAATGATAGCATATTTTAATGTAGTTTTGTATGCTGAATCGAATGCTACCAAATAAATTTTTATAAGTCCAACAGTTCATGACACATTTCATATTTTTCTAATTTGGCGGTGTCTTTGGCATCTAAACCTCAAAATATCTATCATTACATCCGTTACTCTAGCAACGGAAAAAATTCAAATCAACCCTTTTGGCTAAAAAATAAAAACGGCTCTATGAGTTTGAAATAAAAATGCAAGCATCTTAATTTTTTAAAAAAAATAGTGATTTTATGTAAAATAAAAGGGAAAAAATTACTGAGAATTTAGCGTTATAAAGCAAAAATGGAAAAGGTACTACTTAGATATTCCGTCCACCAAAAATATCGTCAAACTATAAGATTAAATGCCAATAATGGTTGAGCGTAAATATCAAATTCACTTGAATTTAAACAAACTACACGTGTTTACGTCATCAAGTGATTTTAATTTCGACGTTTTATTTGTATTTTTATTAATTTTATACTAATTTATTTGTTATTTCGTTATTTAAAATAAAGATTATGTCAATTTATATAATTTGGCGAATGGTTTGGCAATTTATATAATTTGGCGAAATTGGTCGACGGGATAACAAGTAGTACCAGTGAAAATATTTAAGTATGAAAGCAATGTTTGTAACGACTTAAAAATTATTTTCATATATATCAACTCGGTTTATGGCGTCAGATGCCGTCATCCGAAGAATCTACAAGAGTCTTTTTCCATTTTTTCCGGTCATAGGTTCCTCATTGAAAGAAACTGGAATTGGAATAATATTGTGCGATTTATAAATTGCTCCTCGATAAGAAGAAAAAATGGGTACATTTATAACAACCGTGCGCACATCTCGCTGATAGCATTTTTAAAATTCCCAGTAGCAGTAGTTACATTTTGCGTATGTAAATTAAAAATATTTTTTTGCTTTTAATTATGGCATTATTTTTTGTTATTGTTTATCTTTTCAGTTTTTTAAATGAAATTAGTATAAGGCATGCATTTTAAATTAAATGAGTGAAAGGTTTGTGTTTTAAATGAAAATAATAAAATAAGAATATGCTATGAAAACAATCTTTATTGATTTATTACCTGCGCCCGGCTGACATAAAAGTATCACAAAAGCCACATATTCACTTTTCTTTGAGTAGTTGCTCATGAGAATTCAAGTTAACCTTCCGTAATCGGATACTTCACATATTTGTGTATTAGCTTTAATGTTGAAAGCATCGTTTTTGTTTGAAGCGAAAACTTTACTATGAATTCTATTACACAAAATCGCATCATCATCATCTACTATATATTTACAACGGAAATTTGTATTTCATTCCGATTGTTTATAATACTTTCGTAGGATATACCACAATTAATTAGGTAATAATTTTGGAAAGGTTTTAGTGTATACATATTGTTCAAGGGTACTTAGTTATAGAGCAACAGTAAAAGTTCAAAAATTAAGTGAACCTGATTATGAAAGTTTAGCCTTTTTAAAAAAATCTACAGAACATATTTTGTTACAAGTGACCCTGTTGCATGACTTTTAGGAATGGTGTTAGTATATACGATTTCATTATATGTTGATTAGTTACAGAGGTATTAATTCCTGTTGTCATAACGGTCTCATTACCCGACCATAAGTGCGCTGTTTATAATCAACTAAAACAATTACTTCTTAATTGCTAAATTTTGTCCAACGCTTAAGATAACATTATATCGCAATGGCGTTCGCATCGTTTTCAGTAATGTGCAAGGTCAAGCTGAAGATCCATATTGTTTAAAATACAAGTTCAAATTCACCATTTAGTTTAATCCAAGGTTCATTTGGAAATATTGACCAGCGCAGCGGGCATAGCCTGCTAGTTAAAATATACAAGTAGCTTTTATCTTGCTCTTTCATTAAAACTATTTTAGCGTGTATCCTGTAAGAAATGAACGTATCGAAATGAAACGTCTTTACACGCGCGGGATTTTTTTTTTTTATCCCAAGAGCCATGATTTCTTCCCGCCTAGCGAACAAAGAAAAGACAATCCTTCACCAATCCCTTCTCGACCTTGACCTCTAAAGGTACAAGTAAGGTCGGAAGCGTCCCCCAAAAAATTATTATTTTATCAAAGGAAAAATGGTGTGCTGATGGGATAAATGAATGATGACAATGGGAACAATATTTAGCGTTTTATCAATTTTCTCGTCTAATATAATATTACCCGATCTATTCTTTACATTAGTTAAATGTAAATAAATCCAACCCATGTAAAAATATTTCACTTGATTTGGTACTTACGTATTATGTGTACTGGGAAGGTAGATCGCCTAAAATGGTTGTTAATCGTCAATCATACTTACCGTTCTCAATTGACAAATGCATTCAAAGCAATAATTAGATATGCACTTATTAAATACCTAATATCTGACTGATGTATTTTGACAAGATACTAGATTTTCTAATCTTCCTTAATCTAGTCTTAAAGACTTTCACACAAACAGTCTTTTGCATCACAGCGTATTAGCTAAATACGCCATGGACCCAATTGCGGAAGATTTATTAACAGATTTAAAAATATCCCCAAAAGCGAACGTATTACAACTGATAAGCAAACAGCATAAAGTAGGGGTGCACAACCATTTTAAGAGAAGGGCCACTTACAAAAATGTCTGGGTTGTCGAGGGCCACATGAGTATCACGGAGAAAATTCTATTTCGGGGAGGTGATCCATGGCCTATAATCAGATAAAAAATATGGTTACAAATGAGGGGAGGGGGGGGGGGAGAGAGAGATTTACCTCTATATTCCCCTACCCAGTCAACATATCCAATTCAGTTGGCAAGGATATATCAACAGTTTACATTTATATATGTAACAGAGATATAGAAGGACTATTTTCAAGGAGTGATAATATTCCCTGACTTTATGTGGGGGAGTAAATTTTGTTTTATTAAAAGTTCTAAAAAACAAACATAGGCATGAAAGTGGCTAGTACCGAAAAAAAAAATGTGAACTTTATGAACGAAGGGGAAGAGAAGGTGCCGATCAGCGAAATTCGCCCCATCAACAAAATTTCTATTTTTCCGCACCCGATCGACAAAAATCGCGAGTTTTTAGCACCTGAACGAAAAAATTCGCGATTTCTTCGTGCCCGACCAACGGAATTTGCGATCTTTCAAAGCCCGATCGACAAAACTCGCCATTTTTCCGTGCCCGATCAACGAAATTTGTGATTTTTTGCGCCCCTGATCGACGAAATTCGCGATTTTTCCGTCGCAGATCAACGAAATTTGCGATTCTTAACTGATTCTGACGAAATTTGCAATTTTTTCCCACGGTAAACTCACGGAATTCGCGACTTTTTTTCGCGATATATTGACGAAACTTGCGATTTTTCCGCAGCCGATCAATGAAATTTTCAATTTTTCTGAGCAATACCGACAAAATTCTCGATTTTTTCGAGCCCGATCAACAAAATTTGCGATTTTTCCGCATGTGTTCAAAAGAGTTCGCGATTTTTTCGTGCCCAACCAATGAAATTCGGGATTTTTCGGAACCCGATCTACAACACTCGCGGTTTTTTTGTGCCCGATCGACGAAATTTGCAATTTTTCCTCGCCCGATCAACGAAATTATCCATTCTTAACTGACTCTGACGAAATCTGCAATTTTTTTCCCTAGCCAAATTGACGAAATTCGCGATTTTTTCTCGCGATAAGCAGAAGAAACACGCGATTTTTCCGCAGCCGATCAACGAAATTTGAGATTTTCCGGCTCCTAATCGAAAAAATTCGCGATTTTTCCGTATCCGATCGACAAAATTCTCGATTCTTGACAGATTGACGAAATTTGCAATTTTTTCTCGAGGCAAATTGACAAAATTTGCGATTTTTTCTCATGACTGACAAAACTCATGATTTTTCTGTGCTCGATTGGCGAAATTTGCCATTCTTAACTGACTGGCGAAATTTTCCATTTCCCGTGGCAAATTGACGAAATTCACGATTTTTTTCTGCGACCTATGGGGAAAAAGTGCGATTTTTTTCCAGTTAGAAATTGACGAAATTCGCGGGCCACACGTTAACCCATCGAGGGCCACTTTTGGCACGCGGGCCACAGGTTGTGCATCCCTAGCATAAAGCATGAATGGATACATGAATTAAGGGGTATGTGCAAAAAAAGATGAAATACCACAAAAAATATACAAAATGCCGACATGATCGCAAAGAGTTCTTGGTACTTTTATGTTAGCGGAGAGCAAATCTCGACAATAGTTCAATTTTTACTTTTCCCATGATAAGTTAAAAACGATATTTGATGATGAAATTAAAGGGTTTCTTATAGAATTTTTTATTATTCTTTGTTTTTCTTTTCTTTTTCCCTTTTTTTAAATGAAATAAGTGAAAGGCATGTATTTTAAATGTTGTGTTTTAAATTAAAGTTATGCATTTTAAAGATAATGAGCGAAAGGATTATACTATAAATAAAATTGATGCAATACTAATCAATGTGACGGGAACAGTATTTGGTGATTTATCATCTGCGCCCGGCTAACTTGAAAATATCGAGTTCTTGATTTATCTATTTAATCTTTCAATTTGGTGAAGGATTGAGCAAGTAAATTAAATTATAAATAAAAATAACAGATAGAAAGAAATTTAGTCGCCAGACGCGGCTAGTTTTAATAGGCATACCAGCGCAATTTTTTTTTTCAAAATTCAAATTTCTGTGATACTGTTTGGGAGAAAGGTTTCTAAAAAGTAGACAACAAAAGTTCGAAACGATAAGGCTTTGAACGTTCTAAATTATAATTTATTTGCAATTTTTAATATTACAATCTTAAAATTTGATATGTTTTTCACACGTCAGGCGTAACTGATATTACGCGTTACGTGTAAAAAATTATCTAAAAAACTTCCTGCCGCCTCCGCATACAGTCGCAGGTAGTTTTCGAAGTAAAGTACTTATTTCACCAACAAAAACTAAATGAAGACTAGAGATAGACTTAGTTTAACAATTTTGTCTGGCCGCTTTTGATGAGATTTTAATTTTATTTTTCTGAAAAGCTGGCTATTGTTGCATTAAAATATCTCAATTCGTTGATTTTCTGTAAGCAAGTTAAACCCTATTGGTTTACAATGGAAGTCTATGGGAATTTGGCGAAATATGAGAGATATCAACAAGTTGGCGTCACTTTTTGCGCCTCAGTTTGGTCGCCAAATTTGGCGATATATCGCCAAGTTGGCAACACACTTGGCGGCATTTGGCAACAGAACAGGGTCTCCCCTACGGTAACCCACCTTATATGTATCGAGATACGATAGCATAATATATATATAGATTTTTCTTTTTCACGTGGAAATCTTGCAATAGAAAAGTAATTGTTGTGGTAAGAATTTTATTGTGGTTTTTCTTAATTGTTGGCAACTGCTATAACGAATTTTTTTTAAATTTTCCTGCCATTTTTCTGTAAGTGCTGGTTTTTATCAGAATCATGTTCAGGCGGTGTTCAATATCTTTCCCATTTCTACTGCCTTGGGCCGATTTTTCTCATTTGCAATCCCCGCCGAGATATTAGCTGTCTCAATGTGTTTGGCGAGTTTGAAGACGATCCGCGCATAATTGTGACTTTTATCGCGCGGACAAAATTTAAAACATACATACATATATATATATATGTATACTATTTAGGTGGGGGTGGTTGTGGGTTCCTGGGGGTCATATAATGAAAAGTTATGACGGAATTTTTCAAAAGCCGCACCATGGTAACGATTGTAATAGGTAGCATTTCTTACGATTTCTATCTAAAAAATCGAAATTAAAATGGATGCAGGAGTAAAATAAGTTCTGGATAGAGCCCTGGATTTTGGCATGGTGGTTAGTGTAAAGATGTAAAATCTTGCTAAGAACTGTTTATAAAAAATCGAAATTTAAAGAGATGAACCGAGTGGAAAACATTCTGACTTTAACGGGATTATTTGGACTAGGAACTTGAAGTTTAGCACTGTTGTTATTTTTAAGGCGTAAATGCTGTCTTAGACATTTTCTAATAATTCAAAAATTTATAAGGGTGCAATAGCAAAAAAAAAATTTTGATTTCTCGGGTAGGATTTAGGATAGAATTCTTAAATTTAGCATGATGGTTTCTTAAAAGATGCAAACGGTTTACTAAAAACGGTTTCTAAACAAATCGAAATTTGAAAGGGTGAAATTAGAGGAATGCTTTTTTAAAAACGTTCTAAATTACGATTTGAATGGAACTGCTATAGCATGAACTTGAAATTGGACATGATTGAAAAAAAAAAAAATAGAAATTCAAAATGTAAGTAAGTACGAGTAATAAGCCTTAATTACGTCCACTGATAACTATATCACAATATATATTGCAAGCGGAAAAGTCAAAACACTTATTAAAATATTTATTTGCTTAAAAGATGTTACTAAAAACACATTAGAAGTAAATTAAAAACCTATGTTGACATGTTTCAACTCCTTCACTGAGTCATCATCAGAATGTATAACAGAAATTACGTATACAACGTACATGAAAAATGGAAAAAAATCATCGAATACAAATAAGGGAACACGTGCGATGATAAAAACATAGGGCGCGTTATATGTTTACTTATTTGTATTGATGATATTCGACAGAGATTCATTAACATCCTGGAAGCAGTCAAAATTTCCTTTTAATATTTCAGATTTCCACAGTGTTAATTTTTCTTCAAATGACTTCATGTTTGATGTTAATGTGGGGATGCTCTCTAATGGACTTTGAAGTCTTAAATTCAGAGATTTCAGCATTAGAAAGGCCGAGAGAAATTGAATGTTAAGCCACTAAATCTCGTCATAAGAGAAAATTCAAAAGATGTTTTTTCGACCGTCAAGAACAAACTCTTCTACTTTCAGGTGCATTAATCGTTTCAAAACCTTTCCTTTTGAAAGCCAACGCATTTCGATAAAATAGTTTTGTAGTCGGAATTCTGCGTCGCACAGAGACAATTCGGGATTAAAGAGGTCGACTCTTGATGAAATTAACCCCTGGGATCACTTGTTTCGTAACAATCAATATATCTGGAGTTAAACATTTTTAAACGAAAGATTCTATGTGAATCATGATTTTGTTTTCCAACATTGATGGATATCCGTCTGTGCAAAGACTAACGTATATTTCCCACAGTGAACCAAAACGCTTGAAATATATTTTTTTACAAGCTTAAATATGTCTTTTACTGTTGTCATGCTCATCAAATCTTTGCAGGAAAGATAATCATTCGGGTATTTTTAATTTTTAATAAATCGAATGAAACCAAAGAGCTGTGCTTTTTCCACTGATATCTGTCGATTCACCAATCTGAAGTGACAAGAGTTCACTGTCGTGCAATTCCAAGTGCTCCACAATTTGTTCTTTTAACCCCAACTGCCCGGACTAATATATACGGCTGTAAAAAATACATGCATCTATAAATGAGATGGCTAATTCCAATTATAGCAAGGCAATTTTCACCACCTGGGCCATTATATATAACAGTATAACATGTGCAGACATCGCGTAAATTTTCGTCGGCAGTTAAGAGGTTAAGTCTGAAGATAAATCTTCGATTCTCCGTGATATTGTGTCATTGGATAATAGTACTTTCTTGACCTTCTCTGTCGCTTCATTTCCCACCATTGTTTCGACAATGATAACTAATTCTGGTGCAATGATGGACTCTGCATCAATGCGTGCTTTTTTTGCGTTGTGTTATTAATTGTGCAACCTTGTAGCTGGCAATGAATCCCTTCTCTGTCATCTTCATATAGTTTTAAAAAGTTTTAGCTATTTTATTTTGCTGCGCTGACAGGTTTTCAAAATATTCTTTTGGTTTGTTTTTGACCACTCGGTGTGAAGTTTCCAAAGGTCTTTTCAGTTCACTGGGAACGAGAGCTTCATTTGCAAGTTTCTATTTGCAGACTATACACAATGGTATCTGTGGGTCTTTTATTTATATTGCGATTCAATGTAATCACCTTTGTATCTCCGTTTGTTTCTTTGTTTATCTTCCGTTTATGAAGCACGAGATTTTATTAAATATTCATCCATTATGTTTTCCTTTACTTATATTTTTTACATTTTTACCAATTCAGAGAGATGAAAATTAAGAGAAATAATTTGATCTCTTTTTAACAACAACGCATACCACTTCTCGAGCAAAAACTGCGTCCAGCCGAAACAAAATCCAATCGAAAATCGAGAAGGCGAACGCCTTCTCCCCAAGTTGAAGGAAAACTCATGGTGTTAAGAGAAATTCAGAATCAGATGGTCGGTAACAAGGGAAAAGTAGCCCGTTGGAAAAAGTTAATCCAGGAAAAGGAGTGAACAAGGAAGATGGCAGATGACAAACAGAAAATGTCGTATTGTTGATACGACACCAGGCAATTTTAATTATTTGCCAAAAGCCCTCGCGGCACATTTGACAGTCTCTCGTGGGACACAGTTTGGGAAAAATTGGAGTAGATTATTTTAATTATGTATAATCCCTTAAAAAAAAGAAATGTTCTACCAGAAACAAACTTTTCAAAAGTAAAAAAAGAAAGCTAAACTAAAAATAAAAAAAAATTAATGCTGTGACTAAAAAATGTGATATTAAATTTCCAAGCGTATGTTCTCGTACTTATTCAACGTGAGGGTATTGCACCTTGCCTTCCCCTTGGCGTAAAAATAAGTACCATTCTTTCCTTTAATTAAAAAAAATAGCATCCTCCTTGCAACTCAGTCAAAAAAATTGTATCCATATTGCATTTTGTATTAAATAATACTTGCATAGTAACAAACGATTGTCTTGATTGTCTTTTAATTATTAAAAATGAACCTAAGAATATAAAGAACTACGAATCTAAAAAACACGCTTTTCACACCAGCCACACTCTGCCCTCCTTTAAACCTGGGGATAGCTCTGCTTTAAACTTTTCTCTTCGTATCCTTTTCTCATTTCTATACTTTGCTGTAGTGCTTACACATAACGAAACGTTTTTTTTTTTTTTTTTTTTTTTTTCCAGCTCCATATGAATCCTTCTTTCCTGATACAGCTTCTCTTTCTTCTTCGAGTGACGAAGTTAGTAATTCGCCAGGGACTACACAAGTGTCAGGTAATTTAAATTTTTTCAAGTGTATTTTTAATTTTTTCAACTTTGTATTTAAAGATGTTTAGCAATTCAAAGACCGTCAAATTTGACGAATGAAAATATTTAAAAGAACTGATGATGATAAAAAAAAAAAAAATGTAACTAACAATGTCATGAACACAGAGCGCTGTAAATGAATTTTTTTGTGACCGGTCTACTTTTTTCATTAATATTAAAAAAACTACTGCATACAAATTAGAAGTATTATAGAGAAATGATTGAGAAACACGATGATGCAAGCAGTTTTTAAACCAAGTAATTATTTTAAGTAATATTTAATGTTAAAGTTGGTGAAAATCGTTCCATTAAAAAAGTTTTATAGGTGCAAAAACTATACATACTAATTTAATATTTTTTCTAAGGATATACAATAGAAGCTTCCGGTATGCAAACTGCATTTATTTTTTTCTAATTTGACTCATTTTTTGAGGGTTTATTTCCATTTTAAATTCAAATTTTCAGCACTTCCAGAGATGATTTTTTTATATTATAGAAAAGGTTATTAATTAAATTGTTGCCAATTGTAACAACAGCGCGAAGATTAACACTTTCTTCAAATTAAAAATTTATTTACACGAGACTATTATAAATAGAAAAACTTTCAAATTAGAATTAAATGATTACGTATTAAAAGCAGGAAAATATTGAAAATTATGTCTTAAAATCTTTATTTGCACGTGAATTTTAAAAGAGAAAGAAAATTTTAGAATAATAAATTCATTAATATGCGATAAAATCCATAAATGGAGGAAATTATGTCAAATTTAAAATGACCAAATAATAATATTGCCAAACAGTTTAAATTTAAAAATATACTTACTCGAAACGTTTATTTCATATTTCTACATGATCTTTTAAATTATTGTTGCCAATTCTAAGGCAGCGCAAATAAAAATATTTTCTTTCCTGTGACAAAAGTATTTCCATGTCAATATTTAAAAGAGAAAGAAAACTTTAAAATAATTAATTCATTAATATTCTATAATAGCCATAAATAGAGGAAATTACGTCATACTTAAAATCACCAAACAATAATGTTTCAGAATAATTTAAATTTAAAAATATATTTACACGAAATATTTATTTCATATTTTGAGATGATATTTTAAACTATTTTAGTGAATTCTAAGACAGCGCAAATAATATTTCCTTTCAAACAACATAAGTATTTTCAAGTGAATGTTAGAGAAAGAAAACTTTGGTAAAATTACGTCAGGTTTGAAATGATACATATAAAATGTCTTATTTAAAACACTTTTCTTACAGCGTTGTTAAAAAAATACTCGGAGAGAAAGACTCTGTTTACTTTATTCATTTTATACTAGCTTATTTTCAAATGTTTAACTGATCTTATTGAATCAAAAACGAAAACAACCATTGTATTTCTTAACAGCAGCTGATTCTGTGTTAAAATTTTCCGATCAAAGGAAAATGAATGGAAATCTGTTTACAGGAAGATCGCCATTGGTTTTTAAATTATAATTCAATCTTCCGTAATCTTTTAGAAGCCGATCAAATTACTGTGTTTTTAGAGTTTGCGGTGTCTGAACGGGAGTTGACGAGCTTAGCTCGTAGGGGGCAGAGTCCCCTATTTTATAAAGAAATAATTACAATGATTAATCAGTATTATACTGGTTCGCCTAACTGTGAAAACAAATATTTTAAACTAAAGTTTAATTTCAAATTTTCAAATTGCTGAAAAATTAAACTTTATTCCGATACGAATCAGTAACATGCAATTAAGATAATGAAAATATGACGTTATTAATTGAGGCTTTGATCTTTGATATTAGGTATTGAAAATTCAACAAAAATTACGCCGCTATGACACATAAATTGTCTTCAACGAGATCGAAAATCATCTTTATCACCTTCGCATAGCTGCCAAGTCTTCCGCTTTTTCTGTACCACAAAAATTTAACAGTAATATTTCGTTTATTTAATCGACAGATTACGGAGATTTAAAATGATAAAATTTACTATAATTTTTTTGTGGTACAAAAAAGCGTAATATGTCAGCAGCTATGCCTTCGCAAAATCTACATGCATAACTTTCTGATTCACATTCACTATTTAAAAAATATTTTAACGTGCAGTAAATTATTGATAAATATATTCCGAAACTTGATGTCACGTTTGCCAGTTACAATTTTGAATGTAAACTTTCCTACTCTTTATTTGAGGTTTCAATCTGAGTGACCGTGAAATCCAAAAATTTACTTTTAGACACATTCGTAGTAAAATATTTATTTTTATCAAATGGAATTTGATATCTTTTCATTTTTATAATGACATCATTTTCACACAGTGCCGTCCTCTGAGATTAGCATCTCAATCTCAGTATCAGCAGAATTTTAAAAATTATTGAAATATAACAGCTTTATTATTAAAAATGTTTTATTTTAAATTGTGACGTCATTTTCTGTTCAAAAGTGAAAGTTATTTTTTAACTGTAATACGAAAATGGCTCACGTAATGACATGATAATTCCTAGGTAATTCCCATTGTTTCCCTTCTCTCTTCAAGAAGGGAAATAACTCGATTGCCCCAAACGTGAAGAAATTTCATAAAGGACTTTTAAAAATAAAATGTAAAATTAAAAAAAATGGTTTTTCAAATGAAAATAAAATTTCAAATTAATTGCTTAAAAGGCGCAAAGGCCAACCAAGTGAAAAAGATTCCATGCCGGGAATCGACACCGGGTCATGGACCGAGTCCCGGCTTAGAATCTTTTTCACTAGGTTGGCCTTTGCGCCTTTTAAGCAATTAATTTGAGATTTGATTTTCATTTGAAATATTGTATGGAAGAGGAATGTTTCTCTCTGGAAAAATTTCCAAGTATTAATATAGTTTCAATCGATGCTGGATTTAATTAAGTTTCGTGTTTGCTCCATGTCGGTGGCTCACGGAAAAATATTCCATTTTGTAATGTGTTTGTAACCTTTCCAATCTGTATTAGTGAGAGGTTTCATGCTAGGTATCGTTCCATGTGGTTTAGTCGGTCGAATGTCAGTACGGTATACTGATGGCCCAGGTTCGAATCCCGGCATAGAATCTTTTTCACTAGGTTGGCCTTTGCACCTTTTAAGCAATTAATTTGAAATTTGATTTTCCTTTGAAATGTTGTATGCAAGGCGAATGTTTCTCTCTGGAAAATTTTTAAAGTATTAATATAAAAAATGGGCTTATTTTTTAAAAAAAATTGCTATATCGGGTACATCTACAAAAAACTGCTTTCATTTAAAAAAAATATTATCAAAATTGTTTCAGTAGAGAGCTCAGGCCAGATGACTAAAAACAGACTTGTCTTTTAAATATATAGATTATGTATTTTTATGTATGCATTAATTTACTTAAAAAAATTTTTTTTTGGACATTTTGGTTTTCGTTTTCGGCTGAAAATAGGAAGATTACCGAAACTCGGTTTCTGTTTCTGTTTCTGTGAATACTTACTTAATATTAATCACTAAAACATCAACATGCCATTGAAACATGTAAGCAATTCCAGCAAACGTAGCGCTGGAAGTTTGTTTATCTAAAAAAACTTCTCCATAAAAGCAGCCTTCTTGACCAAGATTGCAGGTCTGATTTTATGAAAAGAAATGACGTAGACTAGGTTCCCTTCTAAAACAGCTTGTAGATTGTAAAAGGTGTAGGGGATAAAATGATTGTACCGAGAGTCCTTAAGAACTAGATTGAAAAGGGTGCTTTAAAAAGCAAAAAACAACTTATGATTAAAAAATTTATAAACGATTTAATTATTCATTAAATGTATGTCAGATCCGAGATGATCAAAATTACTATTCTACTAGAGCAGCCATACTCAATCTTTTTTCTTGCGGGCCGCAAACATGTGTTTGCGACGTTATGCGGCCCGCAACACACTTATATTGCAAAAAAAAGGGGGATAATTAAAAAGTACGATAACAAAAGTAATATAACAAAGCATTTTAGCAAAGTTAATATAATCCGTACGGTTATACTTTTGTCTCGGAAGAAATGTTACCAAACATTTTAACACAACTAATTAAATACCAAAACAATACAGCTCGTGGTAAATTACTATTGCAAATATAGAAATATGCCGTGAAGATTTTTGTTTGGAAATAGAGGTGTAAAAAGTTTTAGTGGTCCTTTTTGTCTCGTGACAAACGTTCAACACCAATAAACAGTATTAACTATGTTATAGGTGTAAAATAAAATAATACAACAATGTAGAATTAGTTCTAAAAGAAAAAAAAAATCAGATTTCCTTTAATAAATCAGTTTTTTACTTACTGTAAAACTTTTTATTATTTTTTTTTCAAATGTAGAAATATATAGTGAAAATTTAATTAATTTGGAATAACGTTTGATTGGTCTTGAAGATTAAGAAATGCATACATCATTGCAGCACAAATAGGAATACGTGTAGAAAAGACTTTTAGAACTGCATTTAAAATGTTTTAATATATTTTTAAATTAATTACAAATAACAGGAGATTTTGTCTTCCAGGGGAAATATATAAAACAACAATGGAAGTCTTAAATACCTTTTATGCACGCCTCAATTTTCGAAATATCTATTGATCTGTCTCGGGCCACGCATAAAAGGTCACCCGGCCGCAGGTTGAGTATGGCTGTACTAGAGAATTAATTCAATATTTATCAATTCGCATTATCAATAAAATATCATATTTATCCTAATAAACATGTTTTATTCATAATTATTTTAACTTTATTACTACACTTGTTGGAGTTTATCTGAAACAAATCGCAACGATTTTAACTATTTACAAAAGTAGGAATTACACCATTTTACTCGCCTCTAAGTGGAATTTTTTTAACAGGTGGGGGGGGGGGGGGATTTTTAGGCAATCCGTTAAAAATTTTCTTTATAGAAGACAAGTCAATTTTTTTTTATTCGTTAATTATATTTTCCACATTACCACGATGTAAACATGGTGCTAATTTCTTTACTGTACCAGATTTTCCCCCACATTTTCTGGAGGGTACTGCACCCTGCCTTACCCTTGGTGTAAAAATAAGTACCATTTTTGCCCCTAATTAAAAAAATAGCATCCTTCTTGCACCTCAGTCAAAAACATTGTGTCCATATTGCATTTTGTATTAAAAACTACTTGCATAGGAACAAATGATTCGTTCTTGTGTCTTGAAAAGAGAGCACTGATTTTAATTATTAAAATGAACCTAAGAATCTAAAGAATTCTTTCAGAATCGAAAATGTGCAGTTTAGGGGGCTGGTCTCTCAGCTTCGGAATTCTCCTCGGTAATGTTAAGTCTATGGACTTTTGATGCATTCGTATATTTAAAATATCTTCTCGGGAAATTCATATTTTTAACATATTTTTTCTGCGTACTCTTCTTAAAGGATGTCTCTTTTTTTTCTTAGTTTTCAAAACATTTCTAAAATCCATGCTGAATTTAATATTCTATGTGTTAAAAGCGGGCGAACTGTGAGTACGATTTTAGCACTTCCTATAAAATTAAGTCTATACTTTAGAAATATTTTGAGAACTAAGAAAAAAAAGAGACATCTTTACAAAAAATAGAAGTTAAAAATATTATTTTCCCGAGGAGATATTTTTAATATACGAATGCATCAAATGCCCATAGACTTTACATTAGTGAGGGGGAAATAGGAATCTGAGTGACCAGCCCCCTTAAGAATCTAAAACCTATTCTTACGAATCTAAAAAACAGGCTTTCCATATCAAACACACCCTGCCCTCCTTTAAACCTGGGGAAAAATCTGCTATATTAAACTTTCCTCTTCGTATCTTTTCTCAGTTTTATACTTTGCTATAGTGCTTGCACTTAACGAAACATTTTTCTTATTGTGTTCATCTATTTCAGTTCCGGTGGAATTTTATTTCCCGCTCACAGATTCTTTGTCATCATCAAGTGGTGAATAATCATCATTTCAATAAGCATAATTTTAATCAAGGCTTCTTTCCTATAAGAATGTAGAGTCTAGTTAATGTGACAGTTCCTTGTATACTTAACTTTTTATTTCTTCTTTTTAAGATTATATCTGTAAAGTCGTTTTATTTAGGATGAAACTACCAGTTATTGTCAGCTAACCAGTAACTGATACTTAAGCAAAAATGTAACTTAAATAAGCTTTTTGTTGTAAAATTGTCCAAAGTAATGTGCTCTAGTGATAAGTCAGACACTTGTTTTTATTTTGGAGCATATGTATTCATACTAGTAGATCAAGAAGATATTTTGTTCTAATATAACCATCCTAAATATTTTGTTAAAGTTACATTTGTAGAAACTCGTTAACGGATGCCTGTGATACATTCTTTACAGTCATTTAATTTAGCTTAATGAGTAACGGGGTTGACAGTTCTTGGTTCCAGAAATTTGATTCCAGGAACATGAAAGGAAAAACATGCATCCGTACTATGAGATCATAAATAAATAAGGTTTAAGTATTATTTTTATAACAAAGATTAAGGGGTCTCAGGACTAAAAAATATCGAAATTTAATTTTTTTTTTTACATGTTAAACTCTTATTTTTTTTAACATTTTGATATATAACTTGTTCTTTTAAATTCTCACTTAAATTCCCAATAGTTATGACTTTTAGAATATTAGCCGCTCAATGGCTGAAGAGGAGTTTCCGAATGAAGTCATTTTTCTCAAAATGACGTTTTCGGACATAACGTGCAGGATACTTCAAAACCATCCCAATATTTTATCATGCAATTTTCAAAATGTATGTTTCATGTTAGTCTGTATAAACTGAACCTAAAATTTTCTTTTTATTGGTCAAAAAAATATTTTTTTAGGTAATTAATTATACTGTTGAAATTTTCAAAATTTTGAATTAACTTATTTTTAATATAACTTTGTATTAAAAATATAAAAATGCTTTAAATACAAATTTATTTAGGTTCAGGCTAGTTAATACAATCTGAAGCATGTACCAAAATTTTCATTCTAGTTGCAAAATTCATTTTGTAATCCTGCGCGTGAGCTGTCATAATAATTAATTCTACGTCTTGTAATTTTTTAAAGATATGAAATCAAAAAACATAGTTATATCTTTCATCCCACTAAAAACAGTGTTTTAAAGCATCTTAAGATATTAAATGTTGAAATTTTTTTTAAATCCTTTTTTCCAATTTTAGTCCTGAGACCACTTAAAGTATAAACTCCTTGAAATAACTTTTTAAAAGTTGATTATTTAATTGATTAATCAATTAATTAATCAATTAATTTAGTAAATTAAGTGTCAGACATTGGTTTTCAAAATAGATTTCGTGTCAGTTACCGGAGTTATTGAATATTATATTTATATATATAAAAAAATAGTTTTTAATAATAAAATGCAAAAATTTTAAAAGTTTTGTCAAAAGTAATTTTTTAATATATCTCTACTACCCTTTCAAGAAGAAAGGGGAGTATAAAACGAATTAAAACTTCGTAATAATGATTTTGAATAACAAAGAAACCTTAAACTATCAGTTACTGGGAGTTTCACCTTTGTCTATTTCTAATTTTTTAACAGAAAACAAGTTTAGAAATTTTTTTGATATTTTAAATTTTCTTACATATTAATTAATTCCTGAAAACTGTTTTTGCCTGCCATTTTTGTAATGTTTACTTTTAACACCAAAATTGGTCTTTTAAGAAGTCATTTCAGCTGTTGTTTAAATGTGATTTATTATTTGTGTACATGCAAATGTCTAGTTTTAAATAAAAGTTTTTTGTTGCATTTCATTTTGTTCATTGATTTTGGCATATTTAATTTATTTATCTTATTACTGAATGCAACAAAAAGTCTGGATTGTAAACAGTGTCCCAAATTGAGCTGACATTTTAATGGATATGTGTAAACAGTCTTTATATTTTTAAAAAAAAGTGAATTTTGTCAATTCCCATGTCTTTTTAAAATCGTGTATCATTCCATGGTTTGACTTCGAAGATTTTAGATTTCAACAAAAGTTTTCTAGTTCGGGTTAATCGTGGCAAAGAAGGAAAGAAAAATGCAAATTTAAAATATCAGTTTATTTTGAGACACGCTTTACTTGCCAAAATTTTAAAGTATAATATATTTTTTCTGCTATGACATGATTTATTTTGAACTTTTTAAAAAATAAATTGTATATTTTCCCCCTAGTCTAACTTACCTGACCAAAGTTAATTCCATTATCGACAATAGAAAATTTGCATTTCTAAAGAACTCATAAGGGTAAATTTTGGAAAGTTGTACATTTTGAGAATGTGTGGGTGGTGATGGGGGGGGGGAAGGGTTAAGGGAGGAGTGCTGTGAAGCAAATAAGAAAAAAAAAGAATTGAACTTGGCAATCATGGTTCGTACAGTTTTGAAATACAAGAGGAAAAGGAAAAAGTTCATTTTCAAGTGATTGAAAGTCTTCGAAATAAAATAAAAATGTAATAATAGTCTTTGAATTTATAAATGAATTTTTTATAAAATTTTATTTCATGCCCTCTATTGACATTTTTTTTTATATACTAAATGACTAAAAAAGTATTGAAGTAAATTATTCGCTGTTCAGTTAATGCTATGCTAATTTTTTTTGTAGATGCAATATGTATTATAATTACTAACAGTATTGCTTAATAAGCAGCTCTAGCACACTTAATTTTAAAGTTGTTTTTTACAAAAATTTTGTTTAGTTCTGGTAAAAATGCAATATCATAAAAATAACTTCATTTTTTTATTTATATTCTTTTCTCT
This sequence comes from Maratus speciosus, assembly GCA_963932465.1. Lineage (NCBI taxonomy): Eukaryota > Metazoa > Arthropoda > Arachnida > Araneae > Salticidae > Maratus > Maratus speciosus. The sequence goes on from OZ010794.1 coordinate 272,508,935, forward strand.
TGATATCACTTCTATTTCGATCCTAAAAAAAAAATAACAAAAAAACAAAAAATCAATCTGCGTTCTTTGAACATTTAATGATACTTGACATTCCTTTCAAAATTATAGACTTATTAATTTAAAATACTTTATTATTAAAATTTCTATAATAATATGTTGGCTTGAAAATACCTACTATAAAATTTTTAAAAGATCTGATAATTCTTTGAAATAGATAAACAGTGTGGTGATTTTTTCCTTAATGTATTATGCTTATTTTACAGCCTTTTTAATGCATATAATCTTATGCATATTTAGATAGTCCCTAACCATCCGTCGGGCGCAATAGGCCTGACAGGCACAACACAATTATTTTCGTTCCTTCTCCGCGCGCAAGGTTAGTTGCTTTGAGTATAATAAACGATGTTTTTTATTCGAATTTGAAATGTTTTTCCTTTGTACATCCTGCTGAAGGTCACTGATAATTTAAGACAGTTAGAATTGCGTCAATTAATTGCTCAATGACGGTTTTCTAAAGGAAATTCCGTTTCATTAGAAAAATGCTTGAATTTTTAATTAGTGGCTTTTAAATTAAGTATTAAAATCTTTAGGAAATTGTTGCTACATTGTGTGAGTGATTCCTATAGATTTAAGGCGACAGTAAGGAGATAGGTGCTGCCAGTCTAACCTACTCAGGAAGTGAAAGAAATTTAAGTTTGTAATATATAACCAAGTATGCTTGCTTTTTTTATCAGAAGTTTAACTGAAAATATTGGGTAGAGCATTTTTTTACTTACATACAGTCTCTCTCTCTCTCTCTCTTTTTTCTTTTTTTCTTTTTTTTTTTTTTTTTTTTTTTTTTTGAAAAATAACAATATCTAATATTTTCTGATATTTTTCTTTTTTGTTACTCTACCGTTAGAAGTTTTAAACTTTACTTTTATCAGTCTCATTCTAAAACCTTAAACTTAAAACTTGATGCTATCAGCAAACATTTGTGATATGTATTTTTAAATTAGTTAAATTTTATTTTACATTTTCTTACATTATTTAATTATTAAACGATGAATATCAACGTAATTTCTTTTATAGCTCTTATATGAATATTTCTGTTTCTTTCTTTTCTTGCTTCTTTTGTAAATTTTCCTTTTCGTTTTTTACGGGAAAAAATCACAAACTTTTCTTTATACATACATACCCACACATTTATATTCTTGATGTAAATTTTCCGTCATTCAACTCTGAAATTTTTGGAACATCGCACGCTCGGCAAAATCTGTTTGTTCCACTTTCCGCCGTCGGGATGCACTCTCTTTTGTAAACAAACATGTATACCGACGAAACTACGATTTTCAACCTATTCGTCCAACTCGACGGGGTGGGGACTCAAATAAGAACGTATGAAATTTGCTGGAATTACTATTCTGAAATAATGGTAACCACCACTCAATTAAGGGCGTTCCAATATGATCTATATGAACCTCCGACATTGGTCGCTACTCCCTTCGGCTCTGTATAGCAGACATGCTGCTCACGCTCTGTAAAATATGTTAGTTCCACTTTCCACCAGCAGGGGGCGCTCTCTGTTCTAAACAAATCTATAGCCGAATAAATCCCGAAAATCGACGATGATTACAATAGCGAAGCTATCATCCAAGGTCAGTTATAAATGGTTTCGCCTATGGACAGAATTTTCCCTCACTGCTCTGTAATTAAGCAATGTAAAACAAAATATTACATTCTAAATCTGTCTTTAAAAAATTATCAAAATATCGATGCAAGACCCATTAAAAACAGTTTATTAGAACTTAAAATAAAGCTAATATTTAATAATTGGGGTCACAAAATTCCCTCCTCCAATGATTCTATAACTAACTGAGTAATAACTCTAAGATTCTATAACTAAGAAACGTAGAGCAATAAGTTACACACTAAAATCTTCGCTGCAAAATTATCTAACTAGGACTTCCCTCAGAGGGATTAGTCTGAGCGATATTGCTGAGAACATAGATTTAACCTTCCGTCTACCAGACGGGTCCATTGGACCCGACATGTACATTCAAAATATTTATACAAACCAGAAATTTCTTCAAAACAAACTAAATGTATAAATCAGACAATAATAAGTTAAATAAACAAATTAAATAGTTTTAAGTAAAAATTCTGGTGTAGAATGTTTTTATAAAACTTGAGTAAAATTTCCGGTAGTTCTAGGGTTAATAATAACATGTGGAAACAAAGAAAATGAGATGTTATCTTTAATTGTCCATATACTGCGATAAATTGAAATTATGAAAATAAACGAATCGTAGACTTACAAAATCTTATATATAAATTCGTATACACTGTTTAAAACAATGGGAAATCAAACCATTCAAGACAGCCATGCATGGATATAAAATTGAAAGTACGCAATATATTAAAAGTAAAATAGAAAATGAAACATTAAGTTACGTATATCGGAATTTTAACTGTATAAAATTATGTCAAGAGCATAATCAGACGCTCCGCACCAATTTGAGTAACTTTAAATGACAAATATATGATGTTTAAAAAGAATGGACTATTCTTTATATGGTGTGTGCTCCCCCAGAATAGTTAATATTGTACAATATCTGTTTTACACGGATGCAATGAGGTTGTCGATAACATTGAAGGAATTCTCTCCTCAAAATCTGATATAGTATCAAAGTACCGAATACATCAACAGTGGTATGCAATGCTTCGTTAGAGTGTGTTCTAGATATGCTCGATCGGATTTAAATGATGAGCGTATGCTGGCCACTACATATGCTGTATTGTTTTGTTTTCAAACCTATTCTGCACAAGTTGAGCTGTATTTAGCATGCATTAAATAAAAGAAATCGGCAGTGATTACAACATAAAGTATGACACGAGATCTGAATATATTGTCTGCATAACTTTTGAGCTGTCAAAGTGTCATTTGAAGTAATTTACAAATCCATACATATTTATGCAGCAAATCATGCAAGCTAACATACGCCAATATGAACCCCATTATGAAATTTCACCAGAATAAGTTAACATATAAAAAATCTACTAATGATAATTGAGAATATGACCTTACGATAAAATGTCTAGAAAAATGAATCGGATAAAAAATTCATATCACATTTAAAACGGCACTTCCCTCTATTAGTGGCCTTGGCGAGAGAGAGAGAGAAAAGCGTAGAGAAGGAACACTTTAACAAGTACTTTTGGGCAACCTACTCTTTATTCAATATTTACGCAATTTATTTAATGCTAGGTGGGTATCTATCTGTTTTGCTGCATTTAAATTGCATGTTTTGCGGAGGAAATGCAGCATTATAAAATATTTAAAGTTGCTGTACCTAATAATTCCAAATTAATGGTAATCGAGATCGCTTTCCGTTAATTTCATCTTTTTAAATTTTAAATTTTTTAGAAACCATTCATAGAGACAATTGTATATTTTAATACTAACCCGAAGCAAAATTTCAAGATTTTGGGCTCAGCAGTAACACAGAAATAGAAAATTTTGAAAGTTTTTTGTTTCTGCACTTTTTTATGTAGCGACATTTTTAGAAATTGTTCTATTGCGAGAATTTACGTCATGATAATACAGCCATACCAATTTTCATGTTTATATTCCTAACAATTCCATGTACTTCGTTACGTAGATCATCTTTAGATCTTTTTCCGCTTTGTTTAGTCTTTCGATTTTTTAGAATTCGTTCTACAACGAGCATTTATATCTTATAAATTACTACCATGCCAAAGTTCTAGTTTCTAACCCCAACAGTATCCCAGAAACTTCAGTATTCCAAATAAATCATAGTTTAGAACTTTTCTAGAAACTTTTACGTTTATCCGTCAAATTGAACCTTTTAAAGAGCATTCATTACGAGTATTTACATCTTAAAAGTAACTGCCGCACCAAATTTAAAGTTTCTATTCCAATCAATATCGCAGAAAACGCAATTTTAGATCTTTTTTGCTCCTGCAGTGATGTAGGTTCTTGCACTGACATAAAATAGTAATTTTTTCGGAGCAGAGATAGCCACCAACATTTTTTTAAGTTGGTTATGTAGTTTCAGAGATAACACCTCACAAACGTACAAGCATTAATAATATTACACACTTTGTAATATTATAACGCTTTATAATATTAGCATTAGATGTACAGATAGAAAAACCATTTATCTGTTACAAACTAAAGTGCCTGGCGTTGCCCAGAATTTGAAGGATGTTTGTTCTGAAAAATCAATTTCAAAATTTAACATACAACACAAAACAAACATGAAAAAAAGCTGTCGAAATGTTGTATGAATGAATCATATGAAAACGCCATATAAAAATGTATAAATGTATATAACAGACGAAAAAGAATACAGCTAAATGAGCTTATTTCAATTTATAATTGGAGCAATAATGTTAAAATACGCCAATATTTCCCTAATCGAGTTTTTATCATGCTTCAATACATTTTTCACACTCATATGACATTATACTATATCCACCACGTCCTTTATATTTCCAATATGATGTAATATTTTCCTCTTTCACGTAGAAACCTTGAAATAGAAAAGTTATGAAGTTATATTCACTTTCATTTAAATTCGTCAAACTATTTATTTCATTTTTCGCGTGAATATCTTGCAATAGAAAAGTTATGACGTAATATCCACCTTTTTTTAAATTTGGCAAACTATTTATTTCATTTTCATTTTTCACGTGGAAATCTTGCAGTGGAAAATTGATTGTTGTAGTAATAATTTTATTGTGTTTTTTAATTGTTGGCAACTGCTATAACGAAAAATGTTTATATTTGATTAGAAATTGCTGTTAAATTGGTGGTTTTTTACTAATTAAAAATCAATTATAAATTATTTCGATTCCGGATTACTTTAGTTACCTCGGTCATGTTTTAATGCACATGTACGTATCTTTTCACAATTTTGGCTTCCAAATTGTGGATTTTTATAGAATTACAAACAGACAGATAGGCAAGTTTTCATTTTTATATATCTCTCTATTCTAAAAAAAGTAACTAACGCTGTCACCGTCACCGCCGCCGCCGGTTTTCAATTTTTTGTGGCCGGAGGTCTTTCTTCGTTAATATTAAGAAAACTATTGCATACAAAAATATGAAAATCGGTGGTATTATGGCGAAATGTTTGATCAACACGCTGATGTATACAGTTTTCAAATCGAAGAATTATTTTAAGAGATATTTAATGCTAAATTTGGACAAAATCGTTCCATTAAAAAAGTTTTATAGGAACAAAAACTATACATGGGAATTTAATCATTTTTAGATAATTTTATTCAATAGAAGATCCCGGTGTGCTGATTCCATTATTTTTTTTAATCTGACTCATTTTTTGAGGTTTTATTTCTATTTTAAATTCCTATATTCAGCATATCGACAGATATTTTTTACATATTTTAGAAAATGGTATTGTTTGATTCAAATAAAAAAAAATATTTACACGTTACTATTATAAACAGAAAAAACCCCTTCAAATTAGAATTAAATATTTAGGTATAAAAAGCAGGCACTTATTGGATATTACGCCATAAAAACTATATTTATATGTGAATTTTAAAAGAGAAAGGATATTGTAAAATAAATTCATTAACATGCGTTAGAAGTCTGAAATAGAAGAAATTATGTCACATTACACTTATTATGCAAAATGAACAAAAAATAGTATTGCAAAACAGTTTAAATTTAAAAATTGCGCGAGACAAAATATTAGATTTTTTCAAAATTTTATTATTTGTCGTTTGATGTGAGGTGTTCAGCTATAAGTATGCAAAATTTCATGTCTCCTACTTAATTAGGGGCGGAGTTAGAAAAATTGTTTAAGATACACAAGTTAGAGCCCAGAGGGTTAAATATTAGACCTTTTTCAAAATTGTATTATTTGTCGTTTGATGTGAGGTGTTCAGCTATAAGTATGCAAAATTTCATGTCTCCAACTTAATTAGGGGCTGAGTTAGAAAAATTGCTTAAAATACTCAAGCTACAGCCCAGAGGGTTAAATAATAGACTTTTTCAAAATTTTATTATTTGTCGTTTGATGTGAGGTGTTCAGCTATAAGGATGCAAAATGTCATGTCTCCAACTTAATTAGGGGCTGAGATAGAAAAATTGCTTAAAATACAGAAGTTAGAGCCCAGAGGGTTAAATATTAGACCTTTTTCAAAAATTTTATTATTTGTCGTTTGACGTGAGGTGTTCAGCTATAAGTATGCAAAATGTCATGTCTCCAACTTAATTAGGGATGAGTTAGAAAAATTGCTTAAAATACATAAGTTAGAGCGCAGAGGGTTAAATTTAGACCTTTTTCAAAATTTTATTATTTGCCGTTTGATGTGAGGTGTTCAGCTATAAGGATGCAAAATGTCATGTCTCCAACTTAATTAGGGGCTGAGTTAGAAAAATTGCTCAAAATACACAAGGTAGACCCCAGAGGGTTAAATATTAGACTTTTTCAAAATTTTATTTTTTGCCGTTTGATGTATGGTGTTCAGCAATAAGTATGCAAAACTTCATGTCTCCAATTTAATTAGGGGCTGAGATAGAAATATTGCTTAAAATACAGAAGTTAGAGCCCAGAGGGTTAAATATTAGACCTTTTTCAAAATTTTATTATTTGTCGTTTCACGTGAGGTGTTCAGCTATAAGTATGCAAAATGTCATGTCTCCAACTTAATTAGGGATGAGTTAGAAAAATTGCTTAAAATACATAAGTTAGAGCGCAGAGGGTTAAGTTTAGACCTTTTTCAAAATTTTATTATTTCCCGTTTGATGTGAGGTGTTCAGCTATAAGGATGCAAAATGTCATGTCTCCAACTTAATTAGGGGCTGAGTTAGAAAAATTGCTCAAAATACACAAGGTAGAGCCCAGAGGGTTAAATATTAAACTTTTTCAAAATTTTATTATTTGCCGTTTGATGTATGGTGTTCAGCTATATGTATGCAAAATTTCAAGTCTCCGACATATATAGTTTCTAAGAACTGGCTGTGTGACAGACGGACAGACAGGCAGACAGACAAAGGAGTGATACAGGTAGGGTTTCATTGGATGAACGAAACTCTAAAAACATGCTGCGGATGACTGTAACAACATCCTAAAATTACATTACCATCAGCGATCTACCAATCCCGAATTTAGTTTATATTCGTTTCATATATTCTTATTCATTTGTGCGGCTCTGTAAAATTAATATCAATAATATATATAGTAAAACCTCTGAATAGCGGACACCTTGAGAATGCAGAATTTGTCCTCTATTTGGAGGTGTCCGCTGCTGACAGTAAAACATGTACAGTTATTTAAGTGTTGGTATCGAAAAAATGTCCGCTAAATAGAGGTATCCGCGAATCGGGTGTGTCCGTTATGGAGGTTTCACCAGTAAAACTTCTGAATAGCGAACACCTCGGGAGGCAGAATTTGTCCTCTATTTGGAGGTGTCCGCTACTGAGAGTAAAAAATGTACAGTTATTTATGGGCTATCGAAAAAATGTCCGCTAGATAGTGGTGTCCAATAATCGGGTGTGTCCGTTATGGAAGTTTTACTGCATAATAATATCATCCTTTACAAGAAAATTGCATGCTGTATGATAGACAGACAGACATCCAGAGAAAGATAACCTCCCGGAGCAATAAACACTCATGTCTTTTGGTTTAATCATTCACAATTGTATGTCATATAACAGGCCAGATTTTAGACAACAGGCTAAAAACGGTCACCGTGGTACGGAGTACTGTATTATTATTTGTTTGCCCACCAAAAGTGGTTGCCACGGGTTGTTGCAAGGTTTGTGATCACGTGGCTGAAACTAATCTATTCAATATTACTGCGTGCCATGAACATAGAATATCCGTATTCTATGTTCATGCTGCGTGCGTATTTTTTTTTTTTTTTTTTGCTCCATGTGTTCAAACCAGTTGTCTACGAAAACATCCACCGGTGAAAGTGACGCACACCAAATTTCTGTGACGTATGCAGATAAATTGTGCTTTTTTATCAGTTCTTTTAATATAATTTTTAAACGGTTTGGAACTTATTTTCATAGTAGGTGCATTCAGTAGGTGGCCCTCATAGGTACCTTCTGGTGCAATCAGAAACGAAATCCGACAAATATTTTTTGAGTTATGCTTGACGAAAGGTTTTTATTAGGCTTTTTTTTTAGTAGGACATGGCATTAATATCCATCGTAGCTGTAATGTGTCCGGGCAGTAATATTTCGCTGAGTATTAGCCTTCGCTTCGCTCAGACAATTAACAGTGCAAGTTCCATCGAAATACATTTGGCATAATCTTTTTAAAAAGTTAATCTTTGATAATCCGGTTCGTTTGATTGTACAACTTTCCACCATAATTCAATAATTAACGTATAACGATGGAATATATGCTAAAACCTTTCCTGAAAAAATATCTATCTGACAGTGCAAGTTTCTCCAAAATTCATCCAGTAGAACTCGAGTTATAAACAGCCATACTAAATTTCCATTTGTATTTTATTTATACTAGGCAACCCTATGTATTGCATTATCTCCCGATCTTTTTAATTTTTTTGAAAATGTAAATCTAGAGTTATTATGTATGTAAGAAAAAAAAATATAATATAAGTTTAATTAAATACTGAATTTCAAGTAATAAACCATATTGCAATGTAGGTTAAAAGTTTATTCAATTAAAAAGCCCATTTTTAACGCTTCATTGGAAAAAAAAAACTTCTTTTAAGATTCAACTTTTTATTTCGGTGCTAGTGACATGAAAATAAAATCAATTCGGTGAAATTGTTTGATGAAAATCGTCATTTGGACAAACTCATCAAGAAACATTTTAGATTTTTAAATTAAAATAAAAGTTTACAATTGACATTTTCGCTCTGTACCATTCAGATTTTTGGTGGCCTTGTGAAAATTTGTAATAGGCGTCTTTAAGAAATAATTAGCTGTAAATTTGTAATTTTTCCTTTAAATATATGCCGCCTAAATATAAGGCGCTAACTTGTGAAGGATTTTATAAATGTCTTTGTTCAGATTCCTTGGTTGATAATAATAATAATAAAAAAAACCTGATCTAGCATTCATACATGGCAATTTGTCAACAGACGATTTTTTTCATACTTAGAATAAGCTGATTCATGGAGATGAAAGTAGTTTTATTCCTTCGTTTTTATTTCTTAGCCCTTCATTATGTTTTCATGATGGGTTTATAAAAACTTATTAAAAGGTAAAAAAGAGCGAAATAAAGGCAAAATATGTAAAGGAGAATGGAAAATTATTTTACCAACGCATTTGATAAAACTTTTTTTCTTATTTTGTTTTCTTCTGAAACCACTTTTAAATAAATTCTTCATTTATTTCAAGCAAAAGGGTTAAATTTCATTTTTTTTTCTATTTTGATCTTGATTATATCTTTTTGACGTTTTTAAAATTAAGTACTCAAGCTGAAACTTACTTTCTTCTCCTATTCAATGGTGTAAAAATAGAAAATGTTTGACTGCGTATATGTTAAATTTAAGTTTATATTTATTTATTAAGTTTTAATTCCGTTATGGAAAATTAGCCAGAGACATAGGCTAAACTTTTTATTGTTTTAAGCGTGAATGGGTTATTATTTCTTCAGCAATAGAGCCATCAGGTGATAGATAGGTTTCAAAAATTCATGCTTGAAAACTATTAAAATGCCATAAAAATGAGTAAATTACGATACACGTTTCAAACAAACTTCATTTGAAATGACATTTTTTTTCTATATGACTCCGTAAAACTTGAAATAGATTGATTGCATGTATGTTAGATTTTTGTTTTATTTATTTATTTACTTATTGAGTTTTAATTTCGTCATGGAATATTAGCTGGAGACAAAAGCTGGATTCTATATTGTTTTTCTTGCGAATGAGTTATTATTATTCTTCCGTAATAGAAACTCCACGCCATAGATAGATTTTTAAAAAATGCATGCTTAAATTTTTTTTCCAAAGCTATAAAAAGTGAATTAATTGTGATACATGTTTCAAACAAACTTCATCTGAAAGTACAAGTTTTTCCTTATACAACGGTGTAAAAATTAAAATTGTGCGATATTTGAAAGTTTAAAAAACTGCAGTAGCAAAAATAGAAAAAGCAAAATTTTATAGTGAAGTGTTGCCATTCGCAGAATGACGTCAGCGTGACGCACATATACGTTTATCCTTTATAATATAGATAGATAAATAGATGCTAGCAGGCTAGTCCTATTTTTCCAAACGAAATATATTGATGAATTTGAAGCAATTTAAGACAATATGGATTCATACCCGTAATTTATTTCTTAATTACGGGAAACGAAGGAAATGCCATTGCGGTCTTATATTTTCTAATGTGTTGGACAGAATTAGAGTTATTAAGGACCAACAATTCTAGTTCATCAATTACAGTAAGATTTAATAGGAAAATGAAGTCGTTATGACGAAAGGAATCAAAATGTTCTCTAGTCGCTATACTACTGAAAGGCCCATTACAATGATCTCAGAGATTGACTGTGGCATTAAAATAATGTGATATTTACGATAATCCATTACTGACGTTAAATCTCATAGTTTGGCGATAGTTTTTTGGTCGACGGGATAATCAAATAGTATTAAAAAAAGCTTGTGTATTTGTATATTTTTCTAACTGGTTTAGAAGCTTAAAATGTTTATCTCGTAAAGATGTTTATCATTAGCAAGATTTGCTCCCACATAAGCGAAAAAAGCAAATTTTTTATCAAAAATTATAATTCTATATATTCGAACGTGCAAATAACGGCCCAAAATTCTATAATTGTACCCAAAATGTTTACCACTTCATTGGGTGCCTCCTTGTTAAAATTCATCAAATGAAAAGCCATAACGAATTGAATATTTCCAACTGAGCGAAAAGATGCTCAGGCCGGGAATCGAACCCAAATCCTTGGCTTACAGGGCTAATAGTCTACCGTTTAAGCGAACTGGGCCGACAACCGTCAAGCATATTTCGCTCAGATAACCTTATTGGTAATAAACATCTGGTCTGTCACGTAGACAGCTCAATACAATAAACTGAAGGTAAAAGAACTCCATATAAACGATAGGTACGTAAATAAACTATTATTTTAACACAATCAAATCGATTGGAAAAATTATTATACGAATTGAATATTTCCAACTGTGCGAAAAAATGCTCAGGCCGGGAATCGAACCCAGGTCCTGGGATTACCGGGCCAATGCTCTACCGTTTAAGGTAACTGGGCTGCCAACCGTCCATCATATTTCGCTCAGATAACCTTATTGGTAATAATATCAGGTCTTCTTGTAGACAGCTCAACAGAATAAACTGCAGGTAAAGGAACTCCTTGTAAACGATGGGTACTTAGATAAACTATTATTTTAACACAGTCAAACTGATTGGGAAAATTATCATACGAATTGAATGTTTCCAACAGAGCGAAAAAATGCCCAGACCGGGAATCGAACCCAGAACCTTGACTGACAGGGCCAATGCTCGACAGTTTAAGCTAACTGGGCCGACAACCATCGAGCATATTTCGCTCAGATAACCTTATTGGTAATAACATCTGGCCTGTCATGTAGACAACTCAATACAATAAACTGCAAGTAAAGGAACTCCGTATAAACGATGGGTAGGTAGATAAACTATTATTTTAACACAATCAAACTGATTGGTAAAGTTATCATACGAATTGGATATTTCCAAGTGAGCGAAAATTTGTCCAGGCCAGAAATCGAACCCAGATCCTTGGTTACAGTGCCAATGCTCGTCGGTTGTCGGACCAGTTATCTTAAACGGTAGAGCATTGGCCCTGTAAGCCATGTATCTGGGTTCGATTCCGAGCCTGGGCATTTTTTCGCTCAGTTGTAAATATTCAATTCGTATGATAACTTTACCAATCAGTTTGATTGCGTTAAAAAAATAGAAAAGCTATAAATTTATAAATATTTACTAATAATTAAATCGACTGATCTTTTGTGATCCTAGTCACCGTCAAGAATTCTCTTCAGCTTGAGAGATGTTACGAACAATGTAATTTATAGGCGAATTGGCGGGGGACTCAAATGTGGAAGATTAGCCAAAATTCCTGTAATCACTTATTAGAAACAAGTGGGTAAGAATGATCGCAGATCACACAGAGGGTTTCGTTTAATATCTCTTTCAAAACGCTTTATCCTTAAATTAACAAATCAAAATTGTTAATAGAAAATTAATAATTACTTGCATAAATGGCAGCACCATTATTAAGTAGGCGTAACCAGGTGCGTAAAAGTGTTTTTTTTTTTTTTTTTTATCAGATTAGACATTTTTTGACAGCGTCTACGTTTACCCGCCGCTCCCCCCCTCCAACAAAATTCAACTCACCTTAAATTTATAAAATTCTTATTATGTATCAAATGTTAAAAGCGATCAGTTCTTTAGTTTTCCTAATTTTAACAAATTCCTGTCAATTATCTGGGCGAAAAAGCATCCCTTTTATAAGTTTAAAAGTCGATAGTTTCATAAATCGGAAAGTTGATGTCCAATTTTATTTTAAATTTAGATTTTATGAATCAGCGTACGAAATAACATCCGGATGAGAAAGAACACAAAAGAAAGAAAAAAGTTTGTACTGCGAACTGCGATTATAAAACCCTAGTATAAAAATTTATCTCTTTTCCTTTCCGTGTCACGGGGCTTGCCGCGGAAAAAAATACAATTCTGGAATTAATTACCAAAAAAATAATTATCTTCGCTTCCGATTATCGAAATTGAAAAATAAAGACAAATTCTGAAAGAAAATGACATTTTACGTCGGATGGCGTAAAAATCGTACCTCAAAAATCGATATATAAAAAAATTTTGGTTCTATATAAAATTTCTGAGTCCGTTTCCGACCGCAAGATGCACCTGTTTTATATTCTCTCGATATCGCAGAAAATTCAATGTCATTAGTCATCTGTCGCCTTCACAAATGAAGGAAAATAAAAGATTTTTTCTCGATTTTTAACGAATTTTCGAGTTTTTATGGTACGATTTTTTTATGCGCTGCTAGGCTGCATTTATCATGATTTCCACAATTGAATCTCAAGTTACACTGTTAAAAATAAAGTGCGATGTTTCACCACGAAAATGGTTAAAAGTCGCTGAAATTTAGCTGCAACCAAGATATAGGTGATAAGTTTCACCAGTTTATTGGTGCTTTCATAAATACCATTATATTAGTGAAATGTTAAACCATGATTCAGGTTTTTTATAAATCCAATTTTCTGGTGAAAGGTTGAACCATAAATCAGGATTTTTTTAATCCAATTTTATAGTGAAAGGTTGAACCATAAATCAGGTTTTTTTTAAATCCAATTTTCTGGTAAAAGTTTGAACCATAATTCAGTTTTTTTTAAATCGAATTTTCTGGTAAAAGGTTGAACCACAAATCAGGATTGTTTTTAAATCCAATTTTCTGGTGAAAGGTTTAACCATGATTCAGAGTTTTTTTAAATAACATTTTCTGGTGAAATGTTAAATCATAATTCAAGGTTTTCTCTATTCCAATTTTGGTTGAACCACGATTCAGGATTTTCTCTCATCTTTATGAGGAAAGGTTACACCGGATTGTAGTTTTCTTTTTTTTCCCCCTCACTTTGGTTTTCAATTTATCATTTTATTGTATAATAAACAAAATTTCAGATTATGCGAGATTATATTGCAGTAGGGAAAGCATATATATATATTTTTTCATTAAACCGAACATTATTAAATTTTTAATTATTGATTCGATTGTCTTTGAAACATATTTAAAAAACAGATGTAAACCAGTTTGATCTAATTTGATTTCACAAAGTAACTGCATTTTTTTTTTTTCTTCTCACAAATATTACCATTCTGTCATTGTACTTTTTGGAATATTTCTCTGCACTCACTTACACTTAGTCCATTTAGTGCTTGCTTATTCACAAAAAAATATTAAAAAAATAATAATAATTTTCTTAGATTTAAATGCATACCCAGTTTTTATTATATTTTAATTTAAACAATGGCTGAATGAATTTCTTCAACCAATATTAATTTTTGCACAGGTTTGAAAAAGTTTTTTCCACAATGCAGTTAGCTGCTGCTTTCATGATCTGTAATTGTTTTTTTTTTTTTTTTTTTTTTTTTTTTTTTTTTTTTTTTAATTGTTGTGAATCTATAGATGGGCGATTCCATGGAGAGTTTCACACACATAACGCAGGCTTTAATTTGCATTTATTCAATTATTTATTAAATTTTAATGTTAATTCTGATTTTAAGTGGTATGGTAAATAAGTTATTGATATATTTTTAAATTTAAATGTGTGGCAATAAAACTCACAGAAGTATATCATTTAATTTCATTACTCAAAATGTGCTTTTTTTTCTACTTCAGAAAAAAAAGCACAGTTTGAGTAATTAAATTATATATTTCTGTGAGTTTTACTTACACACATTTAAACTAAAAAATATGTTAATAACTTATTTACCATACCACCTAAAATCAGAATTAACATTAAAATATAATAAATAATTCAATAAATGCAAATTAAAGCCTGCGTTATGTGTGTGACTCTCCACATGGAATCGCCCAGATGCTGAAATTTTTATATTATACAGTTTTCAAATTTTTACCTTCTTTTCACAAAACAAAAAATAAAAGTATTTTAATTAGCAAAAAATATTTATAGACATTTCTGCATATACTTAATATAAAAGTACAATTGTTACACATATGAAAATTTCACATATTTTCACTATTTTAAGTTACATAATTTTTAATAGTACTATTTTTGAACAGTAAAATTGACTAAAAAAAAATTAATTTTTCTACTGTTGCTGACATATATCGACAGTAACAATCTAAGCAATCCACTTCCCCTTTTCCTCAAATTGAATTATTGTCACATAATTTTCATTTTTACGTCGTTAAAAGGGGTGGGGGGGGGGGGTTGCAATGTGAAATGCAATTAAATTAAATCTGTATTTCAATTTACTGATTTTTCAGTTTTAAAAATAATTTTCAAGCATGATTCTTTTAAAAATTTATACTGCACACAGCTCGATTATGCAAAATTAGCTCATTTGGATATAAAAACAACAAAAAAACCCCCTCAGAATTTGTTTCTGTTTAACATTCAATAATGAATATGACACTTTTCAATAAATAAAGACAAAACATAACGGATACATAATAAAAGTATATGCGTAAACACTGAAATAATCAGCATGAAAAAGGCAGCTATAAGTAGCAGAATCCATTTAACCTCTAATATCAGCTAATACAAAAGTATCACTTTAAATTTTAAAGCTTTTTTTAAATACACAATGTACATCCATAGTATATTAAATACTTACTTTGAAGGGTTAATTTAATAACAGCAGTGTCGCCACCAAGCGACTAATTATTGTTACATATATATTTTTTCAGTATTCCTAAATGATAATCTATGATGACAATTTATTTATTTTTTAACAATACTCGTAGAGAAGAAAAATATTCACCAACAGCAGCCTTGCAATAGCTGAAAAAAGAAATGATTACAGGCACAATTAAATAGCAACACATTTAAGTTGGTTTGCGGTATGCCGCTCCATTTATTGAAAATACAAATTATATAATCATTAGATTATATGTATAGTATGTCAGACTAATATTTATTGTAATATAATATCATTTTACATAGAGTTTCTCTCAGACAGTTTTAGGAGGGTGCTGCACTCTGTCTGACCATTCAGGTCATCAAATATTTAAATTCTTGAAGCTTAGTATATTCTGAATCAGGATTTCAGTCAGGTAAAATGGAAGAGATCCAAGCATCAGGTTAATTTCTCCACCTGTTTTAAATGAAAGAGTAAATATTTTAAGACATAAAATTGTTTCTTGTGCAGACATAACAATAAAAGTCAAATTTCACACAGGGGAAATAATCAAAAAATTAAACAGCATATAATTCAAATCTCTTTTACAAGGAAATCTTCAGCATTTGAAAAATCAATCAGTGTTCAAAATCATTGATGGTCCACTGGTCAGAGAAAACCAAAAATGATATTGGACATTGGACCACTAATTTGAAAATTTTAGTAGTCAGCAGGATCAATAACTTGTTCCCCCTTCTCTCACAGGGTCACACTCACAGGTAAACTTAAGTTTTCCCGTCTCAGAGAAAACCACAAGCAAGCAAAAATCACACAATTTTATTTATTTAAAAAAAATAAATAAAACTGCATTAAACGTAAACCTTAGTCAATTGAAATATTGGAAATATCTAAATAATTTTATAGTTTTTCTTTATGTACTGTTTATTTAATTTTTAGTCATAATTTTACATTTTATTATGTTGAAAATTTTGGATAACTGCAAAGTAAGTTTGTAAGAAAAGACTGCAGAATTCTCCAATTGTTAGGTAGAAGAAGAATATTGTGAAATTCTTGAATCAAATGTGGAAAAATATTGCAAAAAGTGTCAGCTGGTTGAGGAAAAAAATTCGTCAGTTGTGATTAACAAAAACTGACGTTTGCCATTTGGCTGCAATAGGGTGTCAACGATTTTAATCAGTTGATTTAAATCAACGATTAAATCATGATTTTAATCAACTGATTTTTTTTTTTAAATCATTGATTAAAAACACAAATTTTCTAAATTTTAAAACGACATATAAAATTATTAAAATCTAAGATGAACAGAAGTAGAAAACCAAAATAATAAGTGGCATTTTTAGGAAAGACGATACTCTTCGTTTTATGATTTTGAATTTTTATGAGCGAATGTTATTAATCATGGTCAAATGTTTATAAAATTGAATTAAGACACTCTATTCATTCAAGGAATGCAGTAATTCCCTCACAAAACAAAATAATCATGAATGTAAATGATGTTATATCAAATACAGGGTGTAAAAAAATCATGATTTAAAAAAAAAAAAAATCTGATTTTTTTTATTTAAATCGGATTTTTTTTATTTTTTTCCCTGTGTTAGAATATTAAACATCTACCAAGAATTAAGAATTTCAAAAATGAATAACCCTCCAATAACATAATCTGTTTTTTTTTTGCTTTAATTAATAAAATTTTAATTATGTAATTATAGAAATTAAAAAAAAACTGCAAATTAAAAATTTCTTTAGTAGCATATAACATTAGGTGCACTAATATTTTGTAATAATTATATAAACCAATATTAAATACTCCTTATATTTTAAAGTTATTGATAAATTGCAAATTTATGATACAGATTAAATTTAGTGATTATTAAACAATTAACTGTTTAATTAAGAACACAATCTACATTTTTGAAAAAGTGGTTGAAAAAAGGTGATAAATAATCGTTTGATAAATTCATAAAGCGGCCAATAATTTTACACAGGTTCTAAAGCATATTTATGTCAAATTGATCAAAAATTGTAGCAATGTATACAGCAAACTCACACATAATTTATAAATAGATTACAAAAATTGTATTTTGAAATTTAAATCAGATTGTTTCCCCACAACATTAAAATATCTGAATAGCTACTAAATATTATAATATTTTGAAGTTATTTAACATTTAGATGTTTTTTTAAATGTATAATACTTCTTTTTACACAGTTTAACATTGTTATAATTAACAATAACAAATATTACAGTTTTTACAAGTGATTTAGTGATAATTTTCATTACTGATTATAATGCTTTTTTACTCTATTTCAAAAAATCAGAAAATATGTGATTTTATCATCTGATTTAAATCAGTTGATTAAAATCACTGACACTCTATTGCTATGTTTATTGTATATAAAAGAATGAATAATTTGATTATTAAAAGGAAATTCTGACATTGTAAGTTATATTAGATTATATGTTTAAATTATATGTTTCCCCATGTTAGACCATCATTCCCTCACACATTGCTATTATCTCAAATATCTACCACCTAATGAGCAGTAGCAGTCTAGCTTCCTTCACAGAGAAGAAGCTATTTTGAGCACTTGTCAGTCCAGCAACATAAATTGGTGGTGTAAGATTTTGTTAATTTTACAGAATTTTTTTTTAGTCAGTATATCCGGAAGCGTTTTTATTAGCAGTCATTCCCTCACACAGAATATTCATTTTTTTTGTAAATATCAAAAATTTTAATTTTATCATACATTATATATTAAGTGTTTCTCTTAAAGGAAACAGTTTGGATTTCTTCATAATTTTGCATTTCCCCCCTACAACTAGTAAAAATGTCTTATTTCATCATTCCCTCACATTTTTTATTTTATTTTTTCCACAAATTTTTATTTTATTTTTTTTTGTTAAGTCAAATTTTTAAAACAATTTCTGTTGCTATTAAAATCTTCAATAATTGTCTGATTTCTTACCATTTATCTAATTTTTATGAAAATTTACATATGCATCATTCAAGTCAGACTGCTGGCCAAATTTGCAAGTATTGTAGAGAACAACCCAAGTCACAATACCTGTAGAAACTATCCAAATTATGTTCATCTCAGATTTGAATACTTTTATGTCATTTTAAACATTTAGAAAATTTTTGATTTTAATCAATGATTTTAAAAAAAAAATCACTTTATTAAAATCATGATTCAAATCGCTGATTTTAAGATACTGAATGTTTAAGATACTGATAGAGATATATATTATAAGTTTTTAAAAGAAATAAGTTGCATTTTTAGAAAAGGCGATACTCTTCGTTTTATGAATTTGAATTTTTATGAGAGAATGTGATTATTTATGGTCAAATGTTTATAAAATTGAATAAGGCACTCTATTCATTCAAGGAATGCAGTAATTGACATCCTGATCAAATATAAAGACAATAATAGAAAAAAAAAATCTGGATACATGTAACTTTTAAAAACTATGCTTAAAATTCATATAAATCTTTTTTTTATTATTTTGTTTGTATAAATTACTTTAAACATGGTAACTAATGTTTAAGATACTGATAGAGATATATATTATAAGTTTTTAAAAGTAATAAGTTGCATTTTTAGAAAAGGCGATACTCTTCGTTTTATGAATTTGAATTTTTATGAGAGAATGTGATTATTTATGGTCAAATGTTTATAAAATTGAATAAGGCACTCTATTCATTCAAGGAATGCAGTAATTCCCTCACAAAACAAAATTATCATGAATGTAAATGATGTTACATCAAATATAAAGACAATAATAGGAAGAAAAAAAAATCTGGATACATGGAACTTTTTAAAAACAATGCTTAAAATTCATATAAATCTCTTTTTTTTATTATTTTGTTTGTATAAATTACTTTAAACATGGTAACTAATGTTTAAGATACTGATAGAGATATATATTATAAGTTTTTAAAAGTAATAAGTTGCATTTTTAGAAAAGGCGATACTCTTCGTTTTATGAATTTGAATTTTTATGAGAGAATGTGATTATTTATGGTCAAATGTTTATAAAATTGAATAAGGCACTCTATTCATTCAAGGAATGCAGTAATTCCCTCACAAAACAAAATTATCACGAATGTAAATGATGTTACATCAAATATAAAGACAATAATAGAAAAAAAAAAAAATCTGGATACATGTAACTTTTTAAAAACAATGCTTAAAATTCATATAAATCTCTTTTTTTTATTATTTTGTTTGTATAAATTACTTTAAACATGGTAACTAATGTTTAAGATACTGATAGAGATATATATTATAAGTTTTTAAAAGTAATAAGTTGCATTTTTAGAAAAGGCGATACTCTTCGTTTTATGAATTTGAATTTTTATGAGCGAATGTTGTTATTCATCGTCAAATGTTTATAAAATTGAATTATGGCACTCTATTCATTCAAGCAATGCAGTAATTCCCTCAGAAAACAAAATTATCATGAATGTAAATGATGTTACATCAAATATAAAGACAATAGAAAAAAAAAAAAATCTGGATACATTTAACTTTTTAAAAACAATGCTTAAAATTCATATAAATCTCTTTTTTTTTATTATTATTCTGTTTGTATAAATTGCTTTCAACATGGTAACTAATGTTTAAGATACTGATAGAGATATATATTATAAGTTTTTAAAAGTAATAAGTTGCATTTTTAGAAAAGGCGATACTCTTCGTTTTATGAATTTGAATTTTTATGAGAGAATGTGATTATTTATGGTCAAATGTTTATAAAATTGAATAAGGCACTCTATTCATTCAAGGAATGCAGTAATTCCCTCACAAAACGAAATTATCATGAATGTAAATGATGTTACATCAAATATAAAGACAATAAGAGAAAAAAAAAATCTGGATACATGTAACTTTTTAAAAACAATACTTAAAATTCATATAAATCTCTTTTTTTTATTATTTTGTTTGTATAAATTACTTTAAACATGGTAACTAATGTTTAAGATACTGATAGAGATATATATTATAAGTTTTTAAAAGTAATAAGTTGCATTTTTAGAAAAGGCGATACTCTTCGTTTTATGAATTTGAATTTTTATGAGCGAATGTTATTATTCATCGTCAAATGTTTATAAAATTGAATTATGGCACTCTATTCATTCAAGGAATGCAGTAATTCCCTCAGAAAACAAAATTATCATGAATGTAAATGATGTTACATCAAATATAAAGACAATAATAGAAAGAAAAAAAAATCTGGATACATGCAACTTTTTAAAAACAATGCTTAAAATTCATATAAATCTCTTTTTTTTATTTTGTTTGTATAAATTACTTTAAACATGGTAACTAATGTTTAAGATACTGATAGAGATATATATTATAAGTTTTTAAAAGTAATAAGTTGCATTTTTAGAAAAGGCGATACTCTTCGTTTTATGAATTTGAATTTTTATGAGCGAATGTTATTATTCATCGTCAAATGTTTATAAAATTGAATTATGGCACTCTATTCATTCAAGGAATGCAGTAATTCCCTCAGAAAACAAAATTATCATGAATGTAAATGATGTTACATCAAATATAAAGACAGTAGAAAAAAAAATCTGGATATATTTAACTTTTTAAAAACAATGCTTAAAATTCATATAAATCTCTTTTTTTTATTATTTTGTTTGTATAAATTACTTTAAACATGGTAACTAATGTTTAAGATACTGATAGAGATATATATTATAAGTTTTTAAAAGTAATAAGTTGCATTTTTAGAAAAGGCGATACTCTTCGTTTTATGAATTTGAATTTTTATGAGCGAATGTTGTTATTCATCGTCAAATGTTTATAAAATTGAATTACGGCACTCTATTCATTCAAGCAATGCAGTAATTCCCTCAGAAAACAAAATTATCATGAATGTAAATGATGTTACATCAAATATAAAGACAATAGAAAAAAAAAAAAATCTGGATACATTTAACTTTTTAAAAACAATGCTTAAAATTCATATAAATCTCTTTTTTTTTATTATTATTCTGTTTGTATAAATTGCTTTCAACATGGTAACTAATGTTTAAGATACTGATAGAGATATATATTATAAGTTTTTAAAAGTAATAAGTTGCATTTTTAGAAAAGGCGATACTCTTCGTTTTATGAATTTGAATTTTTATGAGATAATGTGATTATTTATGGTCAAATGTTTATAAAATTGAATAAGGCACTCTATTCATTCAAGGAATGCAGTAATTCCCTCACAAAACGAAATTATCATGAATGTAAATGATGTTACATCAAATATAAAGACAATAAGAGAAAAAAAAAATCTGGATACATGTAACTTTTTAAAAACAATACTTAAAATTCATATAAATCTCTTTTTTTTATTATTTTGTTTGTATAAATTACTTTAAACATGGTAACTAATGTTTAAGATACTGATAGAGATATATATTATAAGTTTTTAAAAGTAATAAGTTGCATTTTTAGAAAAGGCGATACTCTTCGTTTTATGAATTTGAATTTTTATGAGCGAATGTTATTATTCATCGTCAAATGTTTATAAAATTGAATTATGGCACTCTATTCATTCAAGGAATGCAGTAATTCCCTCAGAAAACAAAATTATCATGAATGTAAATGATGTTACATCAAATATAAAGACAGTAGAAAAAAAAATCTGGATATATTTAACTTTTTAAAAACAATGCTTAAAATTCATATAAATCTCTTTTTTTTATTATTTTGTTTGTATAAATTACTTTAAACATGGTAACTAATGTTTAAGATACTGATAGAGATATATATTATAAGTTTTTAAAAGTAAAAAGTTGCATGTTTAGAAAAGGCGATACTCTTCGTTTTATGAATTTGAATTTTTATGAGAGAATGTTATTATTCATGATCAAATGTTTATAAAATTGAGTTAAGACACTCTATTCATTCAAGGAATGCACTATTTCACTCACAAAATAGAATTTATACCACACCTTAAAACAATAATTCAAACGAATTTCGCTTCGGATATAATGCAGATCGGAAATACTTTAGGCTTAAGCAAAATATTCAGCATTTGCCGGTAAAAGAAATACGTTGATACGAAATTTTGTTTACGAGAGTTACAGTAAAACATTATTATGTGTATAACAGTAAAATAAACAATCACTAGTGCACTTACTTCGAGTATTTCATGGATTGACATGGCGAAAAACTAAACCTGGATACCAGTATCCACGTTTCTGCTTGAGATATCCAAGTTTTGATTCGGCATCGGCAGAGCGGAAGACGCCATTAAAGTTTATCGATTGTTGCCACTCAACGATAACAAATGTTGAACCATAATTTCGGATATAGTGCATCCGACATGTAATTATCTTTTCCAGACATTTTTACTTGAACGAAAAACATGGTGAAACCTCCTCCTTAATCCAGTTTTCTGGAGAAAAGTTAAACCTTTATTTTTAACAGTGTACTAATACATGAATTTTCATCAAACTTCAGATTCAGGTAGTCCCTCATATAAATTGGTCCTGATTACTTTTTGGAGTTAATCGACCAACAGGTGCCGCTGCTATGTAGATTTTTTTTACAATTTCCACAATAGTTCTACCTCAAAAACTAATGCACGAATTTTCCACAAACTTCAAATTCAGCTACAACTTGACATAAGTTGTTGCTGATTAGATTTTGGTGTGAATCACCAAACCGGTGTCATTGATTTGCTTTATTTTTCAGGAAATATTAACATGTATGAGATAGAAGAAAGTATTGGGATTGCCACATCCGACTAGTTTTTCATTGTATCATTATTACTTTCTTCTATCTTCAATAGAAGAAAGTAATTGTAATCGAAATTTTTTTTCGAATTCCGGTTTTCGACGGATTTACACGTTTTAGGGGTCAGAGATCTCAAAAAACATGTTTATAGAAAATGTCTGTCTGTCCGTGTGTCTGTCGTTATTGTACCATCAAAAGTGTATAAAGTTATGCATCGAATTGAACTAAATTTTTTGTCTATGTCTTTGACAATGGCAAGACGGTCCTCCCTAAATTTGGAAAAATTCCGCCGAAAGGGTGCGCTGTAATAGCGATTTTTGTGCCATTTTGAATATTGTATCATTGAAAAGTGTATGAAGTTCTGCATAAAATTGAACCAATTTTTTTGTGCATGTTTTTGGCCAAGGAAAGAAGGTCCTCCCTACATTTGGAAAATTTTCGCCGAAAAGGGGCGCTGTAGTAGCTATTTTCGTGCAATTTTCAGTATTGTACCATCGAAAAGTGTATGAAGTTATGCTTAGAATTGAACCAAATTTTTAGGTCCTCCCTGAATTAGGAAATATTCCGTCGAAAGAGGGCACTATAATAGCAATTTTTTGTGTAATTTTCTTGATTTTTCGTGGTTCTATTATACACCAGCGGCTTGTGAAGTGATGGGAACTTCCTATCCTGATAAGCCGATTATTCGCGAACAGCTGATGTACAACAGAATAACCTAAAACTATTGATTTTAATAAATATCAGGATGGGGATTAATTCGTTTTTACTCCGATTAATTGACTGAAGCAGAAATTTAAGATGAAAGTCAAAATTTATAAACCATTTAACTAGTAAGTGAAATATTGACATTTGTAACAACATTTTGAAATATTAAAATATATGAGATAGAAGAAAGCATTAGGATTGGCACATCCAACTAGTTATTATTACTTTCGACATCATTCCTGTCTAAACATTTGGCATAGGAATTCATATACTTTCTTTAAAAATCTTATGTTATTTAATTTTCCTTTTTGGATCGTTTTTACCCGACTGAAAAGAAGGGTTGTGGGTTTCACGCGTATCTGGGTATGTGGATTTCTTTACTCTCTGTCTTAAATACTTTGATCAAGAAGAGGGCTCTCTCGATTACTGAAAATTAATTAATTTAATTAATGAATTAATATTTGAAAAAAAAACTGGATTAACATCAAGTGTCATCCACTAGAAGTTTAAAAAAAATTATTTGAGCTTGATTGGATGAATGATAAGTATTTTATTAACAATTGAAAATTTAAACAAGATATATATATAGCGAGAGTGTGAGCTAATAGTAGGAATTGAAAAAAAAAATAGTTTCACATTGATGAGAAATAATTAATTAGTTCGCTTTTTACGCAGTCGGGTTTTTTGATTTTTTAAATTTTATTGTTTATTTACTGTTGTATTTCATTTTTCTAAATCATTATTGTTTTATTTAATTTATATATAAAAAAAATAAAATGCTCTGGCTCTGCGGCCCTTTTCTATTCCTCCCTTACCCTCTATTTGCTTCGGCCAACCCATTGCTTTGGAGTTTGCATGCAAATTCCACCAATACGCTCAACATCCACGCACAAGCATCAAGACAACTCGACTGATCACCATTGACGGGAAGTTCTCGATGCCACTCGCCGTTGCGCCAAATCACGACCAAATGTTTCATTTGATGAGTAAACGGATGATTAGACTCGCCAAATTACGAGTGCTCAATCTTTGCTCATCTTTTTCTTTTGAGTGTGTGTGTATCAGTACAGGCGACACTCTTATTTACATTACTGAACGATTAATGCTACTTATCATGTTCAATCGTATCGTACAATTTACATTATTTTTAGAGATAGTAACCTAATACCAATTCAATTTAGAATCAGCCAAAGACACAGTAAGCAAAAATGACATTTCAGTATGTGTTAATGTGCCCAATAGGCAACAGTACTGTTCTGAAATTGCCTTCGAAATATAGGCTTCAATGAAAAACCGAAGAATTCTAGAAAAGTAAAGTTTTTGGCTCATTTTGTTGTCTATATTTTGAATTTTTCAGAATTCATTGAATATAATATATTGAAATCCTGAGTAAACTGGGATTGGAAGTTTTATTTCATAACACTTTATTGAGTTAAATCAGATTTTAAATTTTTTTCTTGATTGTTCAAGACATTTATAATACAGTTAATAGCCCCCGGTACGGTATGCTATTTCTTTCTCCCAGCTTATTTTGTCCCAAAAAAATAACGTTACCTTACAGAAGCCAGCAATAAACAAAGCAGATGTATCATTGCACGATTAAATGCTCTATAGCATTTTTTAAAATTTCTAAGTATCGCACATTTTCAATTTTTATACAGTCGTATTTGGGGAAAAAAAGTACTTTTAAATGCAATTTGTTTGAAAACTGTATCTCCAATTTATTTTTACCGACTGTCAAGAAGGGTTATGTGTTTCACGTGTGTCTGGGTATGTGGATTTCTTTATATCCTCGAAAAATCCCAGCGGCTGGATGGATTTTAATGAATGGAGTCTCTATGGATTCGTCGTAACCGTCCGATGGTTATAGGCTAGGTTTTGTTTTTATAAATTCAAAATGGATCCTTAAAATACAAAATGGCGGTAGAAACGAACAAAAAATGTTACGCACCCTATTGAGTGGCATATTATTGGATAGGTCTTTCAAAATGAAGATGATATTTCATTGACTATTTTACAGTCAGAAGCTCCGTTTAAATATTACACAATATGGAAGTTGTCTAGGTAGAATCGCTAGCTTTACTGCAACTCTAACCTTCATAGACATCTATAGGCCACGTCAAAACAGCGTTTATAGATATGAACCAACAATTAATCACAACTTAAAAGTCATTAGTACAAGCAAATAAAAAAATCCCTGACGGCTCGAGCCTACAGGCCGAGGTAGATTTCGAAGTTAAGTACTAAATTCACCAACAAAACTTAAATCAACATTAGAGATAAACCCAGTTCCTTCACTAAGAATGAGCTCTTGGGAGCTAAACATTTTGTGAAAATTCTAATATAGACGAATACACACACACATGTATAGGGAATAGGTTTAAAAATGGCTAAAACAAATTCAGAAAACCTCAAAGTGTTAAAATATGTTAATATTTCCATAGTCGGGTTTTTATAATTTTTTAATACGTTTCTTCAAACTCACATGACATTACATATTCACCTGCTGAGGTACATTATATTTCCAATATGACGTAATACATATATATTTTTAATTCGTCAAACTATTTATTCCATTTTGAGTTTTCATTCTGAAATCTTGCTCTAGAAAACTTATGACGTAATATTCAATTTGTTTTCAATTCGTCAAACTATTTATTTAATTTATTTTTTCACGTGAAAAATCTTGGTATAGAAAAGCAATTGTTGTGGTGAGAATTTTATTGTTTTTTTTTTATTGTTGGCAACGGCTATAATGAAAAATATATTTATTTTTTCTTGTCATTGTTGTGTAAGAGATGGTTTTATCAGAATCTTGTTAAGACGGTATTCAAAATTTTTAACCCTCCCCATTTCCATTCCATTGGGCCGATTTTGCTCATTTTCAATCCCCGCCGAGATATTGGCCATCTCGAAGTTGTTGGCGAGTTTGAAGACGATCCGTGCCTAATTGCGACTTTTATCGTGCGAACAAAATTTAGTACATACATACATACATACATACACACATATATATATATATATATAAACATTTTAGATGGGGGTGGTTTGGGGTTCTTGGGGTCATATAATGAAAAGTTATGAAGGAATTTTTCAAAAGTCGCACCGTGGTAACGACTGCAATAGGTAGTATTTCTTACGAAATCTACCTAAAAAATAGGTAAGTAATACAAAAAAATAGTTTCACATTGATGAGAAATAATTAATTAGTTCGCTTTTTACGCAGTCGGGTTTTTTGATCTTTTAAATTTAATTGAAATAGTAATTTTTTTGCAGTTTTTAGCATCATTTGTTTAATTTTGGCAACTCAAGTACTCCATTTATATAGAATGTAAAGGGAAAATAGTTGAAAAATAGCAATAATATCTTTTTGTTGCCATTTTCTCATAACAACCGAAAGAAAATGTAATTAAAATACGTGCTATTTTGAAAAAAATACAAACGAATAATTTCTGTTAAAACATGGAGCTATTATAAACAATATTTAATTTTAAGTATCTGTAGATGCTTTCAGTGTGCCGTCAGTCATGAGGTTTTGGTTGGAAACTGACTCCAAACAAACGGTTGCTATGCGTCATTTCTTTTTAAATATAAATCGGGGAAAATGTTACCAGTACATATCAAGTATTGAAACACTTAGACGTGAGATATAGATATAAGATATAGCTGCAACACACAACCAAAATAGAAAATACAACATAACAACCTTTCGTTTGGAGTCAGTTTCCAACCAAAACGTCATGACTGACGCCATGACTGAAATCGTCTATATTAATGTTACAAAGAAATGAATGCCTATGAATCATTAGATAGCCGTTTTTTTGTCGAGTTTCCTTAATGACGGCATCTTTTTGCTGCATTTGTGTATTATTTTGCGATAGTGACGTCCTATGCATGCTTTACTGTCAATGTTTAAGAGTGGATCGTAAATGTGGAATTCTTAGGTGGTTGCGAATGATGTCATTTTACATATAATAAAAAGCGCGTGCTTTAAGTCTTAAAATTGAAATATGTTTTGTACTATTTATATATACATATATTTTTTTCATCAGGGGCGACACTAAATTCTGGAAAAGCAGAATTCCTGTTTTCTAGTTATTTTAGTTTCTGTAGCGGATAATTAAATTTAGATGAATAATCGATCTATAAACAGTTTAAAAAACTTAGGTTATTTTAGAGCATACTGAAAAGAGGGGGATGCATTAAGGGCTTAAACATCTAATTTTCAATATTTCACAACGAATTTATTTTGCTATTTTTTTTTTTTTTCATTTGGTTAATGTTTTTTACTTCTGATTACCCAAATTGCTAACGTTCGTAAAAAGTCAGCGAGAACCCTGATTTGCACGTTTTCTAACTTTATCACGAAATAATAGTACATGAAAAAATAAGAAGGATAGCCTACATATTTTTTTTATTTTGAGCTTTTATTATTGATTTATGATTGTTTTAATATCGCACTATTTACCGTATCCCGAAAGCACTCCGTAATACATCTGACGTCACAGTTCATGACAACAAACGACATATATTGTTTACGTGCGTCGCTTTTCAACTTGTCCGTTTTAAATATGGCTGTTTCTAAAATTATTATGACTGAGAACACAAAGTCATATTATAAATACAGTGAAACCTCCTGTGCGACCACCTCCCTGAACGATAATTTTTTCATTGAACGAAATTTATTCCCATAGGTTCAATACTAATCTTACCTCCATTCAGAGACCAACCCAGTTGAACTCCCTCCATGAGCGACCAATTTCTTTGAAGAAAATGAAACAAATTTTGTTTTTTCCTGGTCACTTGAAGAAGGTTTTATTAGAAAAATAATTCCGGAGGGCGCATTATTCATCAAACTTCTAAACCAAGTTCAGATTTTTTTATTCCGGTGACTTTTAAGTGTTTAAACCCCTTTATGCTTTTTTAGACAATGAATTTAACTCTGACGACAAATTAAGAAGACGATCAATAAACTCCCCTGCCCTATTCTGTTAGGAAATTCTCAAAGAAATAGATCAATTCATGAAATTGTCATTATTTGTTCCTGTACAAAAAAAAAATTACATTTATTTACTGAACTTTGAAAGGACGTGGAAATAAAAGTTATGAAAGATAAAACCGTAAAATCAAAGCAAAAGTCAACATATTCATTCTGTGCAGTCATTAACTTATGTAATTAACTTTTATTTTGATCTTAAATTTTTATATTTTTTCCTAATGTGAAAAATAAATTTTAGTAACATTAATTCTTACCTTTTTTCAACAATTAAAATCTAAATTTAAACATGACCTCCATTAAGAGACCACCTCTCTAAACGATCCATTTTTATTGGAATGGGACGTGGTCGCTTTAAGGAGGTTTTACTGTACTGTATTGCGCCACTCTGCACTAATACAAACAGTAACTTCTAGAGAAAAGTTGTTTTTCCGTGTGTCGAAAGACCCTGCCATAAGAAAATCATGGACTAAAGCAATGAAGAGAGATGACAAGAAAAATCCTAATTTATTTAATACATCATCTCTTTGATCTTGTGAAGATCATTTTTTAGTAAGCTCATATTTGATTTTGTTTAAATATTACTATTTTAGAACATTAATTGATTGAATAAATTGTTACTCAAGAGATAAAAAAAACATTCATATTTATAATGCGCTCATTCGTATTTAAAAACAAAACAAAAACACTCTGCAGTAGATTTCAAATTTCATACGTATATCTACCCTATATATATATAATCCTAATGAAACGAATTTATGAAACGAATATATGAAACGGCTGAAATGTGTATCGATTCTTTGAATCGACTGATTAAACAACTGATTATATTTCACGGCGATTTCTCATAAAATATGGAATACTTTGCGATGAAATTAACACTAAAAATCCGTATTGATGCACAGATCTCAAAACTGGTATTAGAATTTTTAAATTCGAATTAGTTTTCGAAATATTAATTTTTTTCTAATTTTAAATACATTTTTCTAATGATGGCAACTCAAATTTTAATTATAACAGATATTTTTTTTTTTCATAATTCAGAAAAGTTTACTATTTTAAATTAATTTGGCAACCAGTTTGGCCTCCTTTAAATCTATACTAAGAACAATGCTTTTTTTTTATTTCGTTATCATTTTATTTAATACAAAACTTTCATTTAAAAATAAAACATTCAAATTGATGGCTTCTTTCACTTCTTTCTTTTTTTAAAAAAACAAAACGAAAAGAAAAATATTAGGCACAGATGACATATACGCACTGGGGTACCTAATTGGCGCAAAAATGGCATTATTTTGATTGGCATGGCTATTGTCGTTTATTTAATAATAAATGTTTATTTACTTTTATTTTTTTTTAAATTTATATAAATTATAGTCATTATATAGTATCATATATAGTCAAACTATAGTCATTAATTATATTTTTTTGCTATTTCCTTTTGAAAAAAATAGAAAATAATTAAAAAATACGGTACAACGTAGTTATTCCGTCAACCAATTTCGCAAATTATATAAATCGCCAAACCACTCGCCAAATTGTACAGATTGACAAAATTTTTATTTTAAATAACGAAAGAACAAATAAATTAGTATAACATTAATAAATATAAAAATAAAACGTCGAAATAAAAATCACTTGATGACGTAAACATGTGTAACTCGCTAAAAGTCAAGTGAATGTGACATTTTCGATCAACCGTTATTGGCATTTAATCTTATAGTTCGCGATAGATTTTTGGTCGACGGGCTAACTAAGTAGTACCAATAATACATTTGTAACTGGTATTCGAAAACGAGGTTTTCTCCAAATTTTCGTAAAAAAAAAAAATCATGCCAAACATATGACATAAACTATATGACATCTGACGAAATATTAAATTATGTAACAAACCATGACATTTAATTTCTACTTGAAATCAATGTTTTAATTTACCACTCAAAGAATAAAAAAATTCTAACTGGCGAGTTGCAAAAAAGATATTGGCGAGATTTGCACCCGGCTTTTTTTTCTTTCGGCACAGATGTCATGTACGGCCCCATATTGGAGCGATTTTTCTCTGACGCCAATGTCATATACGCAACGGGTACTTAACTGGCGCCAAAGTATCGTTATTTTGCTTGATATGGTAAGCCGGATGTTGTTGTTTATGCCGTTGATGCGTCCCCCAAATTGGCGTTGAAAAAAAATCGCACCAATATGACATTTGTGCCAATGTGTGTATTTGTGCCAATTTGTGTATATGACATTTGTGCCAAACCTTCATATGAAAGGCGAAGGGATCAGACCGTATTTGTTTATGGCACTTGATGACTTGAACTATTATAATACAGATGAAATGATGGGGATAGAATAATATTTGGCGATTTATCACCTGTGCCTGGATAACATTAAAGTATGCAAATGGCAGCTAGAGTATAAAAAACGAAGTGTTCCGCCGGGAACTGTTGATGATAGTCACATGATTTAGACTATTGTTATAGAGATTGTTTTAAAATATCAGGAGACAAAGACTCTGAATACTTAATTAATTTTATTTTAGCTTCTTTTCAAATGTTTAACTGATCCTCTTTAATCAGAAACGAAAACAACGATTGGATGTCTTAACAGAAACTGAGTTGCCCTTAAATTTTTGCAATCGAAGGGGATTTAATGGAAACCCGTTTACAGGGAGATCTGCACAGCTTTTTTCAGTATAATTTAATCGTCTCTAATATTTTTAAAACCCATCAGATTAGCATGTTTTTTGATTTCTATATTCTGCGGTGTCTGAACGGGGGTTGGTGAGCGTAGCTTGCAGGGGGCAGAGCCCCCTAGTTGTATCCATAAAGATTCATAAGCAATAATCCTGTTTTATTGATGATTAAATAGGTAAAATCTAGAAACGTCTAAGAAATGAAACCCACAAATGTCTTAGTTTTTAATTCAGGAAGTAAATAAAAATTTTATTGTGTAAGTGTACATTTTTATTAAGTTAGGGACTAGCTTTAAAAAATAGAAGATTTATTTCGAAAAAATATTTTGTCATGTCTTAATAGAGATTGTAAAGCGTAAAAATATTGAAACTTCTCAAAAAACATTTTCAATATTAAATTTTTATTTTCCAACATAAAATAATTCGGGTCCCCGCTGCCTACGACACGGTGTAGCAGACGTGCTTCGCACGTACTACATAATCTTAAAAAAAAAAAAATAAATAAATAAAAATAAAAAAAAATCTGTAACAGGAAAAAAAAAAACGCGAACCAGATCCCCTCTGACTGCGGCACCGTATGTGCACGCACTGCAAATTCTTGTAAAGAAAACATAAAACTTTACAAAAGTACCCCCGGGGGGCGAAGTGGCGGGAGAGGCACCGGATGTGCATAATATGAATAAGTTTTCATACACCTTTCTAACGATATGTCACACGAGGCGTGTACTCAAAATTTAGAAAATAGCTCCTCCCCGGACGACCCTCCCCTCCCCCTGCATTTCCCACTCTTTCAAATATCTAATGTTAAAAAATAATATTTATTTGAATGTGCAGTGAAAAATTGCATTTAAAACGCAATAAACAGCTGATCTGAAGAAAAAAGAGAAAACTGCCCCCCCCCCCCCTCCCCCCAACCACCGAAAATCAACTCACACTAAATTTATAAAATCCTTATTATGCGTTAAAAACAACATCACAGTTTAAAAGCGATCGGTTCTTTATTTTTCCTAATTTTAATAATATCCCGTTAACTCTATGTGAAAAGATTTTTAATGAGTTTAAGAATCGATTTTTTCGTAAATCCAAAAGTTAC
This sequence comes from Maratus speciosus, assembly GCA_963932465.1. Classification (NCBI taxonomy): domain Eukaryota; kingdom Metazoa; phylum Arthropoda; class Arachnida; order Araneae; family Salticidae; genus Maratus; species Maratus speciosus. Next base: position 272,541,543 of record OZ010794.1, read on the forward strand.
CCTTCAATTTTTTTCAAATTCACATTTTATAAATCAACGTACAAAATAACATCCAGCTGCGAAAGAACCAAATTTGTAAAATCAGTAGTTTAAAAATTTTGAACCTTTATTAAGAGATACTATAGTATCTCTTTCCTTTCTGTTCTTCTTGCTAACAAAATGTAAACATTGGCATGTCGTGAACTGTGACGTCATAGTAAGTCACGCCCCGATTTGGAGTCGCGTGATTTTAGCTTGCTTTTATGATTAATTATTTAATATTATTGATATTTTTTTGCGTTTTTGAGGACATTTTTGAAAACTGTGGATGTGGAATTATCAGAAATATATAAAAATGATCAATTCCCCCATGTGTGCAAATTCATCATTCCAGAAGATCTCTACATTGGTTCATAGAAAAAGTAATTTAGAAAGTTTTTAAAGTCCTTTTTAGAAAGATTGTTCTTCCTGCCAACCCCAGGTGGTAGCGGCACCGGCATAAAATACATCCTATGTAGGATCAGAGAGTATCTCTATTGATTTGCAACCATTACTTTTGTAATCGGTTTATTATTTTCTGAGATTGCTTAGAAATCGTAATTTAGGACTTTTTAGAATGCTTTTCGCTCCTTCCCTTCGCTTCACTCCTTTTAAATTTCGAATTTATTTTCGACAGTTACAGAAGGCATTTATATTTTATAAGTAACTACCATGCCGTATTTAAAGTTTCTAACCTCTTCAGTATCACAGAAATCGTAATTTAGAAAGTTTTTTACTCCTGCAACCCTCTGGTGGTAGTGGCACCGACATAAAATAAAGCTTATGCTTGAGCAGGTTCTGTCAGCCCCAATTTTCAACCATTATTTTTGAAATCTGTTTGGTATTTCATAAGATTGGTTAAAAATCATAATTTAGAGCATTTTTAGAAATCTTTTCGCTCACTTTACTTTTTAAATTTAGAATTTTCTTTCGACAGTTCTTAGAAAGCATTTGCATCTTTTAAGTATAATTACCATGTTACATTTCAAAATGTTAGACCCCTCAGTAACAGAAAAAACACAATTTAGAATATTTTCTGCTTCTGCAACCTCTAGGCGGTATGGACAACAGCATAAAATACAACCTATGTTGGAGAGGGGATTTTCGAGCAGTACCACCAATTTTAAATCATTACTTCTGAAACCGGTTTGATATTTCCTAAGATAGCTTAAAAATCGCCTTTTTAGAACATTTTTGGGTTTGTGTATTATTCCGCGACAGTGACGTCCTATGCATACTTTACTACAGATGTTGTTTAAGACTGAATCCTAAATAAAGAATTCCTAAGCGGATGCAAATGACGTCATTTTATATAAAACAAAAGCGTGTATTTTTACTCTTAAAACTGAAATACGTTTTGTACTATCTATATTTATATATACATTTTCATCGGTGGCGACACTGAATTCTCAAAAGCAGAATTCCTGTTTCCTGCTAGCTTTTTTGTTTCAGACGATTTTTTTAACGATTTTAATTCATGTTTCTGAGAAAATGACGAACTCCATGTTGCATAATATATCACCACAATCATCTAACTATTTTTCAAGCTGTGCTAATTTTTGCTCAATTTTGATTATTTATTTCTCTTACGCAAAGTTTATTCCATCGAGAGTTTAACTGCTGTTCGTAATATTGCATTTTGCAGTAAAAATTTAAAAATACAATAATATCGAATTTTACTAATATTATTAAGCTTATCTTTATAATTGCAAGTTGTTTTAGTGAAGATTTATTAATAAGTTATCTCATTAAGATAATTCCAGGAGTACGCAATTTTATTATTATAGCAGACTCACAGGAAAGATATAATTTTATGGTAAGATTTTCTTCTCAATCTTAACATCACCTACATTCCTCTGATTTCAGATAAAGCGTAAATTCAGCCTACACTACACGATTTTTTTGTTTGGACGACTGCTTTTTACATATATATACTCTGAACAGATATCTCAGACACATTTGGCGAGATTTTCATTATTTTTTCATTCTTTTTTTCGCTTTGTAGCGAGGAAACCAGGTTTTTGCATACATGTTAGACCTAGTCTGCGAATACACCGTGTTGGGTTTTTTTAATTACGAAACACGCACTATTTTATTATAAAAGATACACTATTTCTTATAAAATGCACAAAAAGTGCTTTGACAAAGCACCCAAAAGTGCTTTATAAAACATATGTATTTATGAAGCAACTAGAGAATTAACGATTAATTGGCGTGATTTAAAAAAGTCGCCAAACTGGGGATTTTTTTAATTATTTGTTTACATTACTAGGGGAGCTCCGCTCTCCTACTCGCTACTCTCAATAACACCCCACGTAATCACTCCGATTTTCTAGCTAACCCCGGCCGTAATTGTTTATCGTTTCCATTCTGCATGGCTTCGCGATCCCTTATTTTCTATGCATTCAATTTTTAGATTCAACTTGGGAAAAACGCGCTCCTCTCCTCTCTCCAATTTTTGACGCGCCCTCATTTTTAAAATTTTTATTATGTGTTATAAATTATCTTAAAGTTTCAAACAGATCAACTTGTCATATTTCCTAATTTCGTTCGCGTGACTTCCTCTCTCCCACCGCCGAAATATGACGCACTATTCTTTTTTTATAATTTTTATCATGTGTTATAAACTATCTTAAAGTTTCAAACAGATCAACTTGTCATAGTTCCTAATTTTGTTTGCGTCCCTTCCTCTTTCCAGCCGTCGAAATATGACGCACTATTCTTTTTTTTTTTTTATAATTTTTATCATGCGTTATAAACTATCTTAAAGTTTAAAACAGATTGGTTTGTTAGATTTCCAGATTTTAACAAAATCGCGTTCTGTTAGTTCTATATTCCCCCACCAAAGAGCGCACTCTATTCTTAACAAAACAGTATCTGAACGAAACTCCGTTAAACACCCTATTAATAGATATATGACTTGGGGGGATGGCGGTCTCAAGCAAGAATGTAAGATAATTGATGAAAGTACTATTCGAAAATAGTGGTAACTAAACTTTTAACATTTTTATATTAACCTTCCGTCTACCAGACGGGTCCATTGGACCCGACATGTACATTCAAAATATTTATTCAAACCAGAAATTTCTTCAAAACAAACTAAATGTATAAATCAGACAATAATAAGTTAAATAAACAAATTAAATAGTTTTAAGTAAAAATTCTGGTGTAGAATGTTTTTATAAAACTTGAGTAAAATTTCCGGTAGTTCTAGGGTTAAATAAGTAGATTGAATAAATAACATTTATGTTGTATTTTTAAATATTCTAGACCGTTCTAAAGAATGCCATCATAAAAAAAAAAAACATATAACTGCCTTTTAAAACAAACATTTAATAGAAATAAACCAATTAGTGAAATAATAATTAATATCTCAGCTTGTAATTAAGATATAAGAATAACTTTAGAATATCTGAAAGGGGAATTTTTTTTCCGTCTGGCTGTCCAAGTTTCCAGTTTTTATGCCCCTTAAATTTTGAAACTGGGGCACCTTTCAAACCCCCAGTACACTTTATTGTTTAACATCCGCATCTGGAAGCTTTGCTTTTCTCATTCTGGCAACCTGTGGGCATGAAATAAAAGGAATTTTTCATCCATCGATTTTTTGTCGATTTTTTCGGTTCTATCGTAGGCATTGGAATAATTGTTTGAATTTCTGAAAGCAGATTTTTTTTTCTGCGTCCATCTGTGGGATTTTTGAGTTTTTCGGCCCGGTAGTTTCTGAGATGCGAGTCGATTTAAAAAGCCCCAGTTAACTTCTTGGATGCTGTTTCGCATCGAGCAAGGGAGCGAAGCCCCCTGCTCGCTAAGCTCACCAATCCCAAGCGTAATCGCTTCGCGATTCCATTCGGTATTGCGAAGCAATCCCTATTATCTAGCCAACTCCATACTTAATTGCGTCACTTTTGGGGACTAATTTTGGTCACCAAATTTGGCGATATATCACCAAATTGGTGACAGACTGCCCCCCTTGGTAACCCTCCTTATAGCATCAAAAGCTCTGACCAATCCGATGCGTTTTGCGGTATCTACGCAGATTTTCATTGGTCCATTTCCAAATCGTTACTTTTTTTATATATCGAAGGATTGTTTACACTATTTTGTACTGCTTGATTATCCCGTCGACCAAAAAACTATCGCCAAACTATAAGCTTTAAACACCAATAATGACTGATCGTAAACATGCATCCATTTGACATGTTCGTTACACGTGTTTGTTGCGTCATCAAATGATTTTTAATTCGAAATTTTATTTGCATTTTTATTAATATTTGACTAATTTATTAGTTCTTTCGTTATTTAAAATAAAATTTATGTCAATTTGTATAATTTGGCGAGTAGTTTGGTGATTTATATAATTTGGGGGAAATTGGTCAATGGTATAATCAAGTAGTACCGATTATTTCAGGGGTCTCAACACACTCAAATTAAGGCCTTCAAACATGAACTAACAAGTTTTGATATATTAATGTCATTAATAAAAATAAATCACTCGTAGGTAAAAACTTACCAAGTTCCAGATTTATTATTAATATGCTATCAATAATTTTTATTTTTAAACAATTTAAAGAAAGCTATAATATTTTCAGTAGGGAAGTTCCATATCCTGTTCTGGTTGGCGTGATTGGCGTAGGAATCGAAAATGGCGAAAAAAGGTTGTTTAGTATCTTACCAAATTTTTCAAGAAGGCAGAGAAACATGGTTTTTAACTCTTTAGTGCGCAACTTTGTATATATGCAAACAGCAGTGTTTTGAACCGTATTTTATTCATATATCAGTGTATTATATATCAGTGTTTTATTCGTATATACCTAATTCGCGCCAGAAAATTAAAATATCGATATTTGCATTAATTAATAACAGACAATCCATTTTTAAATAAAGCGAAATCAACCATTGAAACTTTCTGGCGTACAGTCAGTTTCTCTGAACTACGTAATTTCTAGAACGTATTCTATCATGCGAATTAAATGGTTAAATGTTTATAAACATATTTTTATATTATAAACGTTGCATATGTATTATTTTATATATATTATATACCGTGTATCCTAAAAAGGAATGACTGATTTTAAAATTCAATAACTCGCAAATGATGACAAATATTTAAAAAATTCTTGCAGAAGGGTTATTTATAATATCAAGAGATTTTTTTTTAATTTTTTTTTTAATCATGATGCTCGAATTTAGTTCAAATTACAAACAATAGATGCCGCTGCAAGCAATAGGCTCAAAATTCAAGCTGGATTTTTTGGCCTTTTTGTTCTCCCATGCCAAAAAAGGGAGATTAAAATGTATTGAGTTTGTCCCGAAATACCAAAAATTGGGCCTGGATTTAGCATATATTGCCCGCAGCGTCATCTATTGTTTGTAATTCGAACTAAATTTAAGAATCAGAGTAAAAAAACTCTTGACATCATACATAATGCTCCCGCAAGAATTTTTTAAATATCTGTCACTGTTTGCAAGTTATTGAATTTTAAAATCAGTCGGTCCTTTTTAGGACACCCGGTATGTAATTATATACAGGGTGCAATATGTTATCTGTCGCCGACTTTTAATTTCTCAACCGTTGGTCGTAGGCATATAGTTCCAATTACAAAAACGTTTCAAATGAGCTAAATATTCATGTTGTGGCATTATTTAAAGTAAAAAATCAATTTTACAAAAATTACGAAACTAACTTTTTATCCGGTCCCCCAGTCCCTATAGTTATATTTAGTAAAATTTTACACATATCATAACAGATGTAACACAAAAAGTTTGACACCTGTACTACAAAAATTGACACAGTTATTAAATTTCAAAGTTTGAGATTTTTGCACATGATTTTGTCTTTCATTAAGGGATCAGTTAAAAGATGAATTAAAGTAATTCGAGATCAAAATCAGGGTACAATGTCCTTTTTACGGCGAAGCCACTTTTAGCCGGGTATCGTCGGTGTTCTTGAATGTTGTTCGACCCATAAAAGTTAGCTCAAATATTTAGATGAAATAGCACTATTTGGTGATTCCCCGATTTGGTGATACCGGCTAAAGGTGGTTTCGCCGTAAAAAGGACATTGCACTCTGATTTTGATCTCGAATTACTTTAATTCATCTTTTAACTGATTCTTTAATGAAAGACAAAATCATGTGTAAAAATCTCAACCTTTGAAATTTAATAACTGCGCAAATTTTTGCAGTACAGATGTCAAACTTTTTGTGTTATATCTATTATGATATGAGTAAACTTTTACTAAACTAGGAGGGCTCCGCCCCCCCCCCCCTGCTCGCTATGCTCACCAACCCCCAGCATAAACGCTTCGCGATTTCGTTCGTTATCGCGAAGCAAACCCTATTTTCTAGCCAACTCCAGAGGAAATTATTTCGCGTTTCCATTCTGGATCGCTTTGCGATTCCTCTTTTTCTATGCATTCAATTTTTAGATTCCACTTGATAAAAACGTGGCTCCTCCTCAACTCCTGACGATTTTATTTCCTTATCTCCAATCAGGTAATCATTAGAGCTTACGGAGTTTTATAATTAAAAGAATTATTAAATATAAAATCATTAAAAAAACGTAAAATATATAATTTATTTGAATAATAACAAATTAAATAAAAATTACATATATAGTGTTACGAATCTTATAAATAAGTAGGGTTTGTGCTTAAAATTAAAGTATATAGACCAATTAAACTCTATTCATAAGCTAATCTTAGTTTTTGTTGCACTGAAATATCTCAATTTGTTGATTTTCTGCAAGCAAGTAAACCCTATTGGATTTCAATGGGAGTCTATGGAAATTTGGCGAAATACTGGAAATAGCGCCAAGTTGGCTTCACTTTTGGCGACTAATTTTGGTAGCCAAATTTGGCGATATAACGCCAAGTTCGCGACAAACTTGGCTATGTTTGGCGAGAGAGCCGGGACCCCTACTATGGTATAGCGTCAGAAAGCACTGACCAATCAGCTGCGTTTCGCAGTATCTACGCAGATTTTCATTGGCTGATTTCCAAAGCAAAACTTTTTTTTATATATAGAAAGATATAACTATATGGACTGAGGGACCGTATAAAAAGTTAGTTTTCGTAATTTTTATAAAATTGATTTTTTTACCTTAAATAATGCCACAACATAAATATTTAGCTCATTTGAAACGTTTTTGTAATTGGAACTATATGTGTACGACCAACAATTGAGAAATTAAAGGTCGGCGATAGATAACATATTGCACCCTGCATATACATAAATAAGTGCATATTATAGTCACATATAAATATGCACTATATGCTTATATATATATATATATATATATATATATATATATATATATATTTTATTTTATCTATCTCATATTACTTACCCATCATATGTAGTATAGGGTAAGTCTTGTAATCGTTTTAAAAATCGAAATTTTTTTTGACGGATTTACACGTTTCAGACACTGGAGATTCCAAAAAACACATTTTTAGAAAAAAAATTTTGCCTTCCGTCTGTATGCGTGTGTGTCTGTAAATGCTCTATCTCCCGAAAAAAATTGAGATAGAGACTTGAAATTCGGCGTATACTTAGGAAGTAACAATGGGAAGATGCCTATCGAATATCAGTAACCTCGATTATCCGGAATTATTTTATTTGGACTCTCAAAATATTCGTTTTGATAAAAGTTATACAAAAATTTTCTAAATTGTTTATTTGAAGAAGTAAATATAAAAGACAATAAAAAAAACATAAATTTTGCATCATGAATGAATTCGATCGAATAATTAGTTGCCGAGATATTTGTAATTCTATTTTTCACACTCTTCGATTTTTCATGACCCTGTATTTCCTTCAAATTTCAATTCAAAGATATATTTTAATTGGAAATGAGACGCTTAATACGACGCAGTATACTGTTAGTTAATATTATTATAATTTTTCGAATTATAATAATGTTTCTTTTACGCAATTCGGTTCTACACGATTATCCCGCCAACCAAAAAACTATCGCCAAACTATAAGATTAGATGCCAATAATGGCTTATCGTAAATTTCAAGCATTTAATGCATCTCCATACCTATAAGGGGGTTTACCATAGGGAGGGTCCTGTGCTGTCGCCAAATGCCGCCATGTGTGTCGCCAACTTGGCGTTATATTGGCAATTTTGGCAACCAAAATTAGTTGCCAAAAGTGAAGTCAAATTGGCGGTATCTCTAATATTTCGCCAAATTCCCATAGACTTCCACTGTAAACCTACAGTGTTTACTTTCTTACAGAAAATCAACTAATTGAGATATTTTAATGCAACAAAAAGTAATATTAGCTTAAGGGATTATATTAATTATATTTCAGGGAGTCTAAGTAAATTAAATTATGAATAAAGTAACATGATACAATGCTTAGAATGTATCACATGTTTTATTTTCATATTTTAAATTATGTATATCCATGATGGGTAAGTATTACGGTGGCCCCCAACGACTAGTTTTATATATTTGCTAGAAAGATACCCGTCAAAAATGACGGAAAATGAGATATACAGATATATAAAACATATGTAAAAGAATGTGAGTTTCTTGCTTGTTAATAAAATTTAGATAAATGATTTCTGTATGTTTAATAAATTATATAAATATTGAAAAAAAAAAAATGCGTGTGTATATGAAATGAAGAAGGAAATAGGTTGCTAGAAAATATGTTGCCAAATTTCCTTCTTCGCCAAGCCAGTTTTCTCTATTTCGCCAATGCCCCTATATTGGAAAAGTATCGAGAATTTAATTTCTGCATCCGGCTATGTAAAACATATTAAAAACGGATAGTTAGGAGCTCAGATAGTATAGCCGCCTAAAGTGTGTTATGTTATTAATAACATCTATGGGATGAAGATATAAAGACGTAGATTTTTGTATACTACACTTTATATTCTGACCCACACATTTTAAAAAATAACTCTTAAATACGCGGAGTTTAAACTAAATTGCGGTGAATGCGACATTGAAAGATTAATGGCTTTAAATGGGAATTTCGCCAAATTAGCCAGCTATCGCCGAATGGGCTTCATATATGACAACTTATTTTTGTCATCAAATTTGGCGATATTTCGCCAAATATTTCGAAGTCGGTCAAAATTATACGCTATTGTAGAAACCCTACCATAAGTATTTTTCAACAATTACTTACAGTGAGGAAGTCCAACCGTAATTGTGAGGGATACACAGGGACTTGGATTTTATATAAACTAGTTGCGTAGCAACCCGTTGTGCTGCTTTTGAATTGCATGAGACAATCGATCTTTTTGCGAAAAATGAAATCTTAATTGTATTGTAAATTTAGAAAGCCATTACAATATTAATTTATTAAATACAATATTTCCAATAATAAGTTATATTTACAATTTAAGTCAAAAGCTTTCCCAATAAAAATGCATATACAACTCAGATTCAAAATATTAGAATAATTACTTTTTTTTCACAAACTGGAAATATCCTTTGGTAATTTAACATCTTTTAATGCAAATATGCAAACGATATTTTTATTAAGAACTTATTGTTGATTAAACTTATTTATTATCTTAAAATTAATATCATTTCTGAAAAGAATAATTGAAAAAAAATTATTTTGAAAAGTCAAAATATTAGAATATTTATTCAAGTGGTTCAAAATATTAGAATATTTCGCATTAATTCTCCTTTAATTATCACCAATTCATAACTGGTGGCATCATTGATTAAATTCAGACGACTTTATTTAAAATCGGTGTTCTTTTTACAGTTTGTTTGCTTTTTCGTCTTAAAATGGGTCGTGTGGGTGATATTCTTGAATCTATTAAACTTCGTATGTTTGATTTGTATCGGCACGGTAAAAATCAATGTTATATAGGGAATTATTTACATTGTTCGCAATCAAGCGTTAGTAAAATACTAACACAATATTCAAAAAATGGAAAATTTCAGAATAATCGCCGAAATGGCGGCCGAAAACCAAACGCATCTGCTAGAGCTGACAGGAATCTGAAGCGTATAGTTAAGAAAAACCGATTTAAAAGCGTGCAATTCTTGTACCGAAAATGGAAAGAAGAAGGAGTTGAAGTTTCTACATCGAGAACATTAAGAGTCTCCATAAATTTAAGTTTGAATCTCGTATACCGAAAACAAAATCTCTCATGACTGTAAAACAAAAGCGTATAAGATTCAATTGGTGTAAATCAAGACGTTTATGGAGCGAAGAAGATTGGGAAAATATATTATTATATATTTAGCGATGAAAGTATGTTTTGTATCTATACAAGATAATTTCATCCCTAACTAATATGTTTTCCAATCTTCTTTGCTCCATAAACGTCTTGATTTACACCAATTGAATCTTATACGTTTTGGTTTTACAGTCATGAGAGATTTTGTTTTCGGTATACGAGATTCAAACTTAAATTTATGGAGACGTCTTAATGTTCTCGATGTAGAAACTTCAAATCCTTCTTCTTTCCATTTTCGGTGCAAGAATTGCACGCTTTTAAATCGGTTTCTCTTAACTATACGCTTCAGTTTCCTGTCAGTTCTAGCAGATGCGTTTGGTTTTCGGCAGCCATTTCGGCGATTATTCTGAAATTTTCTATTTTTTTAATATTGTGTTAGTATTTTACTAAAGCTTGATTGCGAACAATGTAAATAATTCCCCATATAACATTGATTTTTGCCGTGCCGATACAAATCAAACATGCGAAGTTTAATAGATTCAGGAATTTCCCCACACGACCCATTTTAAGACGAAAAAGCAGACAAACTATAAAAAGAACACCGATTTTAAATAAAATCGTCTGAATTTAATCAATGATGCCACCAGTAATGAATTGGTGATAATTAAAGGAGAATTAATGCGAAATATTCTAATATTTTGAACCACTTGAATAAATATTCTAATATTTTGACTTTTCAAAATAATTTTTTTTTAATTATTCTTTTCAGAAATGATATTAATTTTAAGATAATAAATAAGTTTAATCAACAATAAGTTCTTAATAAAAATATCGTTTGCATATTTGCATTAAAAGATGTTAAATTACCAAAGGATGTTTCCAGTTTGTGAAAAAAAAGTAATTATTCTAATATTTTGAATCTGAGCTGTATACTATAACTTTATTTGCCCAGAGCTTTTCGCTCTTCCAAGATTTTGCTTTGAATTTCGGAGTTGGTAGAAATGATGTCATTTGGGTCAATTTATACATAAATGAATTTGTTTGGACGAATTTATTCAGAAGCATTTTATATTTATCAATTAAAATAAATATTTAGAGAATTTTCTTTTCGCTAAAGCATTTCATTTTTAATGTCTGCTTCTGAAATGTTTTATTAGCCATCTTAAGGCAATAGTTGAAAATCTACTTTTCGACTTTAAATTAAATGAAAATAACGTACGATGTTTTTTTTCTTCTTTTGGCGTCAACAGAATTTATCTCAATGTTCCAGTCGAGAATCGAATTTGTGTTTCTAAAATAAACGGATTCCTGAAGCTTGAATATGTGTGAGTTTGTATTTCGTGAAATTGTCTTGAAAACTGAATTATTTTTTTCACTATTTATTCAAATAAACGTTAATTTCAATTTAAAAATAATTTCAAACAATGATACCTAATAATCCTTATCATTTTCCCTTTTCTCTCTTTTATCTACAAAAATGGGGCAATTTTAGTTTCCATCATTACAGAAATGTCATTAAAAATAACGTAAAAATTTATATCTCGAAAACTAATCAAATTTTAAAATTCTACGTCCACTTTTAACATCCTCGGACCCATGCGGATAACTGGCGTTAAATTGATCACCCAACATTCCATATTCTAGGAGGAACAGGTGTGAAATACAAACGGACAGTCACTTTTTAATAATTGATGAAGTTTTAATTTTGCTAAAAAAATTAGTCAGGGACAAATGCTGAATTACTTATATTATTTTAAGTGCAAATGGCTTATTTCTTAATGGAGCATGTATACAATGGATATAGATTAAAAAACATTATGTTTGAAAATTATTTAAAAAGAAATAATAAATAAATCAATTAAGATAAAGTTTTCAAGTAAATTATATTTGAAAGTAGCCTTTCCCCCTATATAACGGGTGTAAAATTTGAAGATGCGCCATGTTTAGAAATTCAAAAAACTGCAGTAGCAAAGATTGCAAAACCGACATTTAATCGTCAAGCGTTGCCATTCTCAAAACGACGTCAGCCTTACGCATGGACATACTTTTCCTTTATAATCTATATATATAAAAGAAAGTCTGGATTTTGTATTAATCAACGCGCAGCCCAAACTACTGAACCTAAAGTCTTGAAATTTGGGGTAAAAATTCTTCTTATGACATAGAGTGCCGCTAAGAAAGGATTTTCTAAAATTCCACCCCTAAGGGCGGTAAAAAATCGAACGAACTTTTAAAAAATTCCTTAAAAATCTGATTTTATAGCTATTTTTCAACTGATAATATATTTTGGTGTATTTTTATATGCTGGATCGAATGACACTAACTAAATTCTTTTAAGTCCAATAGTTCGCGAGATATTTCATATATTTCTAATTTGGCGATGTAATTGGCGCCAAAACCTCGGAATACCTAACATTATAAGTGATAATTCATGAATATTCATTCATCTTATACATCCGTTACTGTAGAAACGGAAGAAATTCAAATTAAATCTTTTTGTTAAATCTTTTGGTTAAAGAATTGAACCGGCTATATGAGTTTGAAATAAATAAATAAATACAAACGCCTTGAAAAAAAAGAAAAATATATATTGAATTTATTTAAAATACAAGGAAGCGATCCACTTAGAAATTAACATTATAAAACGAAAATATTTAAAAAATGAAAGCAATGTTTGTACGACTTTAAAAATTTTGTGGTACTTACATCCGGGCCATGTCAGATACAACTGCGCCAAGCATGGCAATTACATTAATTACAACAACCCTTATTTTTTGTCCATTTGATAGTTTATTTAGTATAGTTTTAAATTAATTTTATTATTATAATTTTTATTTATTATAGTTTATAGTATGTAGTTTTATGTTATATATTTTATTTATTTATTTACTTAAAACAATTTGCCATTTTTAACAAGGTTGTGTATTTAAGAATGTAAAATTACTTTTTTGAACGTAATTGGCAAACGATAAACAAGATTGGCAATTGTCAACTATTTTTGGCGATCTATCTCATGGTCCGAATAATGCGTAAGTAATACTTTTTTTAATGGAAGAAATTGGAATTGAAATAATACATCGCGATTTATCACTTGCTTTTGGATAAGAAGAAAAAATGGGTACTTTTATGTCAGCTGTATCCGTATGTAAATATCGTGATTAGCATTTTTAAAATTGCCAATAGCAGTAGTTACATTTCGCGTATGTAAATTAAAAACAATTCTTTGTTTTAAGTTATGGCATTATTTCCTATTGTTTTACTTTTCATCTTTTTCAATGGCATTAGTGTAAAGCATGTATTATAAATGAAATGAGTGAAATGTTTTTATTTTGAATGAAAATAATAAAATAAGAATAAGATATGGAAACAATCTTTGTTGATTTATTACTTGCGCCCGGCTGACATAAAAGTATCACAAAAACCATATATTCATCTTTCTTTGGGTAGTTGTTCATGGAATTTCTGGTTAATCTTCCGTAATCGGATACTTCTTCAATCGGTGTATTAATTACAATGTTGAAAGCATCGTTTATGTATGAAGCGAAAACTTCATGATGAATTTTATTACAGAAAATCGTATCATCATCATCTACTATATATTTAAAACGGAAATTTGCATTTTATTCCTATTATTTATAATATTTTGATAGGATATGCCACTATTAGTTAGGAAATGTTTTTGGAACGGCTTTTATGTATACACACAGTTCTACATTGCTTAGTTTTAGTTATAGAGCTAATTGAAAAGCTATACAGAAAGGTGAACGCAATTATGAAAGATACATATGCTGTAATTATATAAAATGCAAATTTGCTTTTCCTTCCACCCGTTTATAATTTGAGTTTTGCTGGATGTATTTTGATGGGACTTACACTGTTAGATTATTTTTGTGGCTGGTTGGTACTTCTTGCATGGATGGTACTTCTCTGTAGCGAAGTTTTCTTCTGGGTTATTGTTTTTCTGATGCACAAACTTGGCAACAAATCAGATTGCAGAAAATTAGATTACAAAAAAAGTAGAAAAAAAAAGTAGGATAATATCTACAGGCAGAGGGTATTTATTAGAGATATAATATATGTTATAGCTATGGAGTGCAGAGTTTCTTAAAAAAACACCAGAAGGTCTACGGCGTAGAGTCTATGCTATATTCCTAAAAATTCTACAATCACTTTAACTTGATTATGAAAGATATATTTAACTATCAGCTTCAAATATAAAATGAAAAGGGCAGTTTCGGTCCGGCCGCTTATAACTTGAGTTCTTTTCAATGGATTTTGAGAAGATTTGCATTGTTAGATAAATTTTCAAGAAAGTGTTTCATATATAACACATATTATTCTACGTTGCTCAGTTATAGAATTATGATGGAAAATTCTTTAATCGGTGAACCCTATTTTGAAAAATTACCCTTTTTAAAAGGTTCTACTGAGTAAATTAGCACTGTTGTTAGATATTTTTTCAGGAAAGATTTTAGTATATAATTGTTCTACATTGCTTTGCTATAAAATTATAGCTGAATGTTGTATTATCTGGTGAACCTGATTATGAAAAATTAGTCTTATTAGAAGATTTTACTGAACGGATTTTGATGAGATTTGCATTTTTTAATTTTCAGGGATGATTTTAATATGCTACGTATTGTTCTTCCGTTCTTTTTTATATTGAATTATAAATAATCAACTAAAAGATTTGCTTCATAACAGTCCAAATTTTGTCTGAGACGTTAGAAGATATAAAACCGTAATGACGTTCATATTTTTTCGGCAACGCGTATGATCATTAGAGATAAATGTATTTATTGCTATAAAACACAAGATCAAATACATCGATATATTTCGGTTGATTAATGTTTCGCTTGGAGAAACTGACCATCGTAGCGGGCGAAGGCTTCTATTACTATATGTAAAGCGTAAATTCCTATTTCATTCCGATTGCTTATAACTCAGATTCTACTGAACATAATTTTGCAGAACGTACACTATTAGATAGTAAATTTGGTTTATAAATTGTTTAATCTAAAAACCATTGTTCCAAGTTGCTTAGTAATAGTTACAGGAGTTCTAAAATTAGGTGAACTCGATTAGGAAAGATTTTAAGTTTTACTGAATGGATTTTAGTGACAGCTGCACAGTTAGAAAATATTTCAGGGATTTTTTCAATATTTATCATATCTTTCAAAATTGTTTAGTTACGAAGCTATGCGGAAAAGTTCTCAGTGGTATAGTAAAGAAAATTGGAGGATAATACGCTACAGACAAAGGAAGTATACTAGAATGCTACAGTTATGGAAGTTGTGCAGAGTTTCTTTAAAAATCCAGAAATGATGCGACGTATACCTACTCCTACATCCCTGAGAGTTCTATATAATCAGGTTAACGCGATTATGATAGCTATATTTAACTATCTCAATGTATATAAAATGCAAAGAGAAATTTCATTCCGGCCGCTTTTAAATTTACTTCTACTGAAATAATTTTTATGGGGCTTACATTGTTAGTTAGATAATTTACAGAAAAGATGTCAGTATAAAATATAATATTCTATGTTGCTTAATTAAATAATTATGGGTTGAGATCTAAACCAGATGAACCCAATTTCGAAAGATTGGCTTTTTTTTAAGCTTCCGCTGAATGAATTTTCACGGGATTTAAACTGCTAATTAGATTATTTTTTTTAATGTTTCGGTACATTTTCCAGTTTAAAAGATCCTGCTAAGGTTCAATGGAACTTTCTCGGTTAGTTAATTTTTCAGTGAATGATTTAGTATAAAGCACATATCATTCGCTTGGTGTTGCTTGGTCGTCAGGTTGCTTGATTATAGAATTAAGGCTGAATGTTTTAGAAGCAGGCGAACCAAATTATGAACGATTAGCCTTTTCAGTATGTCCAATTAACAGATTCTGATGAGATTTGCACTGATAATTTTTCATGAACCCTTTTAGTATATTACATATTGTTCTATCGTTCTTCACAGAATACTACACTAAATGATCAACGAAAGACGTTGGCCCTTAACAGCCTAAATTTTGTATGGCTCAAAGATATAATAGCTTAATAACGTTCATATTGTTTTCACCAATTAGATTGGGCATTCTAGGTAAATGTGCATATTGCTTTAAAACACATGATCAAATTCACAGATATATTTCGTTTGATTCAAGGTTTCTTTAGAAAAACTGACCAGCGTAGCGGGCGTTAGGCTGCTAGTATAGATAGATTTTCAAACGTGAAGTTCCGTTTGTCAGCTAAAACTTCGCATGTGAAAATGTATTCTTTTGGCTTGAGGGTCTAATTTCAGTACCGCGAAGTACAAATTCCAGAAACTGATGTCTTTTAGATGTAATCGTGTAAAAATATAAAGTTTTATCAAAGAAAAGGATTGTTTTCTTTTAAATATGGCACTTACTGAAGCATTAGGCCAAGTGTCTCAAATTCGGTATCAGCCGAATGAAAATATATTGTAACATTACATTTATGAGTGAAAATGTTTTTTAAATAGTGACGTCATTTTCTGTTCAGACTTAAAATAAAGTTATTAGGTAGTCGTCTTCTTGTCCGTCCGTCTGTCCGCATATAACAGCGCATAAACTACCCAATCAAATGGTTTGAAATTTGATCTATATAATCGTTGCAGAATTTTGTCGAGTCATTTCAAATGTTATGAAAATCGAATCAAAACTTAAAAAGTTATCAATACAAGTTTTCTTCACTCTATTAAATCCTATTATAATTAATTCAGATAGGTAATGATTCTAGGTTGCCATAGTGATTTTGTCCTATTTAAGATTGAGTTCTATTATTTCCGTATAACTGAATTTAATATATAGAATCGTAATAAATTTTGTATTCATGAATTGTTGCATAAGAGAGCAATAGCTATTGCACCAAGATCTGAATGTTTATAAAACTAGTTATAGTACGAAACGCACCTCATTTACCACGTTTGACGTACAATTTCCGACTCGTTACTTTTTAGGAGTTTTTTTTTTTTTCTAGGATATTTTTAACTGTCGGATGGACCTCAGCTATCTTACGCAAAAAAAATCACCTTAAATATTTAAATGCAAGGGAGATATTCTTAAAAAATTCTCTCATAGATCTAACATTAGCGAGCACGTGTTTTCGCATGAGTGAAGTAGCCTCTTAATTGTTAAATTTCTGCGATGCTTTTTTTTTATATTGATATGTTTAAGAATAGACTTGCAAAGGGTGTTCGGACAAAATATTCTTAGTTTAATTTATTTCATAATTGTATTCTTCGTTAAAGAAAGAAAGAAAAAAAAACGCGGCTTAAGCTGCGGATCACAGGCAAATGTGTTCAAAAATTTTGCCCCTCCCTGTATTTCGCTCCGCCGGCACGCATCCTGACTGCCGTAGACAACGTCCAACATAAAAGGAAAAACTTTTAAACTTTTAAAAATTAAGTTTAATGAAAAATAACCTGAATAAAAGTACGGTATTTAAAATCAACATCGTCCAATAACTAAAAGTAAGAAATTGAAAATTTTCGATAAAAATCTATAGGTTTTTTTCTTTTTTTTTTTAATTCTTTGCTGGGAACTTCAATCTACTAAACGAACGTTCAAACTGAACTTTTTTTCAACTTGTTGTCTGCTGTTTCAAATCGCGATAACTCTCATATTGCGAATTAGAAATGCAATGGCGAAAAGCAAACGAAAGCCAAGGGCTCAGTTACCGCAGCGCATGCGCCAATTTTATGGTTATCGGGGATTGCCTTGGCCGAGCTCCATTTTTAAACGTAATATATAGTAATATGTAAGCGCAGGAAACACGAACATTATAAAACCCTGCAGATCGCCAAGCATTTTTCACATACCTCATCCGCCTTAATCCGCCACTAAGGCGATAAAAAAGAATCATTGACAAGATGAAAATTTTTGGCAACCCTCAGAGATGCTGTATAAATGGTAATATTATTAAACGCTGGATTGTCTCAATAAAGTGAAAGTCAGAATTTAAAATATAGTGTGTGTTTATTTCATAAACACCTTGCGGTGTAATAAAAAGTTTCTGATAAGATGTATTCTACTAATGGATGATATTACTAAAAGTATTCTCAATGGATGAAAAAAAATAGGGATTGAAGAAAAAATTATCATATTAAAATGATTCTGATAAAACCAACTCAATCAGATAAATTAAAACCTCTTCAAAAGCAGACGGATAATATTGTTAAACGGGGCTTATCTATAATTTTGATTGAGGCTTTGTTGGTTAAATTAATATATAACTTTGAAATCTACCTGTCCCTGTATGCCACGCTAGCAGGAATTTTTTTCTTTTTTTCATTAAAAGATCGTCTGCTGTTCCATTAAAATAAGAATTATTTTCGAATAAATACAATATTTCTCTTGCTCAAACGATGATTGTTTTATTCAAAACAACTCAACTTATAAGACTCGTATTAAATGCTATTTATTTTTATATTTATTTGTGAAAAATTTACCGCTGCATTCATTCTATTTCGATAGGAGTTTCGAAAATTGCATTTCGTATCGGTAAAAAGTATTTAAAGGTATTTAATCTAATTCCTAACTAATATGTACATACAGTTTAATTATTTGTTTAAATTCATGAAGTATTTTGTTCTTAATTAAATATAATTTAATTTAAATATCACTTAAATACAATTTAATTTATAACATACATTTCATATGGGCAATTAATTTGTAAAAATTTTATATTGAAAATAATGCCGGGTTTAAGAGGTTTAAGAGTGCACGTATTTTTTATTCAATAATATTTATTTTTATTCTGGGATAATAATCTGGGATAGGTGTGCCAGTAATGGACATCCTTAAGAAATTTCTTTAAAAATTGTTTTTTATTAATAGTTATGTGATTATATTCCAGCAGTGGCGTAGCTACATTTTCAGCGTCCTGGAGCAAGTAAAGTTTGGGCGCCCTCTTGTCACTTGAAAAAGTTCTTTGCAATTTTCTTTTGAAGTTTAAAATTTATATAATACTAGGGAATCGTACCCGGGCTTCCCGGGTTAAAGAATATAGGAAAGAAATTTTTTTTTTTGAAAACTAATAATTTTTTTTATGTGCAATAAATTTTTTAGACTGCCCACTTACATTAAAAGAGCATTTTTCATATGGAAAGTTCGAATTATACAATCAAATAAATTTTTGAAATTTATCAAAAGCGATATTTTCTTGTTAGCCGCATGCTAAGAGTTATTAGACCAAGATTTAGCTACTTACGGCATCCTTTTATATTCTGCTAATTTCAGAGCTTGTCTGTTAAATTTATGTTTTGTTTATATTATATTATTTATTTATTTATAGAGAAGTTTTTTTTTAAATGGATATTAACCGTAAGAAAATGATGAGCTCTTTATTTTGTTTTAAGAGCAAACGGATTAATATTTCCTAATCGAGCTCCGTTAGATATAGATAAATTGAAAAATATTTCATGCTTTAAAATTGTTTTTAAAACCATAGACTATCAGTAAACTGAGATGAACTTTGCAAACAAATTCCATTTGAACAAAAAAATCCTATTTGGTGATCTAAAAATTTAAATTGTACGATTACAAATATGTTAGATTTGTGTTTTTACAATATTATTCTTTTATTTTTTATAAAAGAAGTATTAATTTCGTTATTTTGTCTTTCACAAATATGTTAGATTGGTGGGTTTTTTAATGTTATTCTTTTATGTGTTTATAAAGGAAGTATTAATTTCGTTATGCAAAAATAGTCAGAAACAAATGCTGAAAAATGTTTGTTGTTTTATGTGCAAAATGTTTATTATTATTATGTATTGAAACCGGCACGTGATAAGTAAAACTTAAAAAAAAAAAATGCTTAAAATTTATTTTAGAAAATATAATACATCAGTCAATTAAGATACAGTTTTTAAACAAATTGCATTTGAAAGTAAATATTTCCCCTATGCGACGAAAATTGAAAATGTACGATGGTCAGAAGTTTAAAAAAATGCAGTAGCGAAAATTTCAAGACCTAAATTTGATTGTGAAGTGTTGCCATTCACAAAATGACGTCAGCGTTACGCGCAGATACGTTTATCCTTTGTAATATAGATACTTAATCAGTAAAACATAATAACGATCAGTTATTAGGATGGATCATCAACTGAGGCTCTTATGCTTGGTATTCTGGAATGAAAAACAGCAATTTTCACCTTCTCAAAATTTGCATACGCACTTCTCATATCCATCAGTTTTTTTTTTAATTGTGTTTTGTTTGACCACTTAAAAATCATTTTAACTCAAAACTTGAATGCACGATTGTCAGCAACATCTTTTATGTGAACAGACGGACCCTTTATTTGAGATTCTAATCCCAATTTCGGAGAGTAAAAATTTCCGTAATTTATGTGTTTTAGACGCATTTGTGTTAAAATGTTTAGTTTTATCTAAGAAAATGATCGTTTTCATTTAAATATGACTTCATTTTCACTTAAATAAGCATTTCGCGTAGTGTCTGAAAATTAGTATCAGTACACATGCAGAAGGAAAAACAATATAGAAAATTTATGAGGAAAAATGCGTGTTTTCAAAAGCAGTATGTCATTTTCCGTTATTATGTCCCTAATATAATATTCTGCTCCTAATGGGATTTTGCGACACTAAACCCTATACAACAATTTTTATCAACAATTTTGAATTTTTATCAGAAAATAGCATGAATAAAGATAAAAATACCTTATTATTTCTCTCTTGTCTGCAATAATGAAAGCAATCTAATTTTAACCATTTTGAAGAAATTTTATAAAATGCTTTTAAAATTAAAATATAAAAGTTAAATATATTAGAAAAAAAAGAAAAAAAAAACATAGTGTGATCACATCTACAAATGAAGAGCTTCCCGTTTAAAAAAAAAATATTAACAAAATTGGATCAGCAGAAAGATCAGGGCAGATGACTAAAAGACACACTTGTGTTTTAAATATATAGATTATATAAAATTAGGAAAAATTCAGCACATTATGCGATTTTGATAAAATTATAGTAGAATGCCCTAAAGAATAGCATTAAAATTTCATTATTCGAGAGGATTTTGGACAAAAACTTCACGAATATGATATTATTTTAAACCACGAATTATTTGTGAAAATGACGCACTTCTACAAAACATAATTCAGGTTTAAGAATTAAAATACACGCTTTTTTATAAATGACGTCATTTTTATCCGCCAAAGCAATCCACTTTTACAATCCAGTAATTTTTAAATCCAGTGTTTAACTTCGTCTATAGAAAAGTATACATATGACGTCATTATCACGGAATAACAGACAATCATCTTGATATAGCCCATATTTTAATTTCAACTTTTTTTTCAGGTTTTATGAAAAAGAGGGCAACAAAAGGATACAGTATCTCCTATTTTTGACTATTTTCCGTTTGCTTTCAATAACTTCTAATAGAAATGAGGTACTTTTGTTGCCACGATGAGAAAAAAGGTAATAAAAACTACAAAAAAATTAATATCTCAAAAATAAATTGAGATACAGCTTTCGAACAAATTGCATTTAAAAGAGCACTTTTTTTCTTATACAACGGTGTAAAAATTTATAATGTGCAATGTTTAGAAGTTAAAAAATGTGCAGTAGCGAAAATTGCAAAACCAAAATTTTATTTCAAATTTCAAAGTGAAATTTCAAAGTGTTGCCTTTCGCAAAATGACGTATGCGTTAGGCACAGATATGTTTGTCCTTTATAATATAGATAGATTGTTAATTTGATTTTTAAAATGTTGAAAGTCAAAGTATTTTAACAACGTGTTAAATACAAATAATAAAAAATAAATAATGAAATGAATTGCAGTTCGTTCAGTATGGGGTACCTATATCAATATTTTCTGCGAATTGGGCAATATTTTCGTTTTAAATGCGCCGATGGATCAGTACAATCTGCCTCCCTTAAGGCTGTTCTTAATTGCTCTTCTCAACAAGCGCAAAACGTTTTGGCATATTTAAAATTCATTTTTTTTAACGGAAAGCTATAAAATTGGAAAGCCTGGCCATGGAAGCGATTTGAAATTGAACTGTTTTTTCCATTTTTTGATCAATCGATTACCTATTGAGTTATAAGCGAATTCGATCACGTGACAAACATGTTTTTCGCCCGCTTTTGAGTACATTTTCTCCCTTAACGCGGAAATTCGGTTCAAAACGCATACTTTGACACTATATTCTGAAAGATCTATTGCGTTTGCAAAAAAAAGAAAAAAACCCAGCTCAATTACATACTTTCTGAACAACAACACCAGCTAGTTTCATGCATTTTCGAACAAAAATAAATTAAAACTTATGTCAGAAAGTTGCCATTTTGGATTTGAGAACACCCTTAATATCTGTTTTTCTTTTAAAGTATTTTGAAGTACTGAAGAATTCTAATAAAAAACACACCATTGTGAAGATTGTTTTACTTTTTTTTACGTTTCGCATATGGATGAATCACGTTTTTCTGTTTTTAGTGCAAAAAATAACTGGAAGAGAAAAAATAAATGGAATTAGTGAAAATTCCATAATATTCAAAGTATTAGTTCGGTAAGTTTTGGTCGTACAAAAAGGAATTTTTTATTATTTTATCTGTTAAAGCACAGAGAAAATTTTTCTAAATGTAACTTATAGAATCCAGGGACCGAATAAAAATGTAAACCTCGTAACTTTTTAAAAATATTTTGACATAATTACTTTTTAGAGGATGAAGAACAATTTTAAAACTTTTTTACTATTGGAACTATAAATCTACAGCTAATGGCTTAGAAAAATAGCCAATTTACGACAAAAGTTGGCATTAGTGTTCTCACTGGCTTTTGACTAACCTGAGCAATTTCGCTAATGGCAGAAGAAAAACTAGCCAAATTCAAATAATGGCAGTAATAGATTCGTCATGAAATACCAAGATTATCAAAACACAAATAATGAGATATAGAAAAGGTTTCATCGTACATCATTGAGAGTGTCGCCGAACGAAAAAAAAAAAATATCTTGCAAGTTCACGTTTTCAATCTTTAGTTTTCTCGCCAAATAAAACATTTTGGTATCGAACACACTTAATAGAGCATTTTTATATTTTCAAATACTCTGAATCCGCTCTCACAATTTTTCGTGGCGATCGGAGGAGGGAGCCCTGATTGAAATCCTTATAGTATATTATTCGAGATTTCAGTATTTACTTTCCATATACATACAGTGTAAGGAAGGAAATAAGAAATCATTGTAATCCCAATAAAAATAAATGAATATAATAGAATATTTTTAAATTTTCAAATACTCTGAATCCGTTCTTACAATTTTTACAATGAATCAATATGTATGTGTGTCTGTGTACGTACTAGAATCTCCTCACGTTTTCAGATTCTCAGACCACAATTTGATGTATTTTTTATGTTGTCGCAGATATGTTATAAATCTGTCGCTAAAATTGTATTAATTTTCGAAGAAATCGGCCGACGGGTTTGATATCTAAACTATTTCTCAACCATTCTGTGACAATAACTGATAAACATTTTCTCTTATATCTCAATTAAATTAATTTTATTGTTCATATCTTATATCTATAAAATAACGTTTCACGACGCAGACTGTGGCGGTTCGACAAAGAGTTCACAATCACTTTACTACCAGTAATTTCATAAAAAATAATTATACTTGTTTGATCGTAGAAAATCCCGCGATTAAGGCAGATCAAATTTCATAAACCAATATTCTGGTAGAAAAGTGATTTTAAACCCCTGAAGAGCCGCTACTGAACGCAGGGTCTGACTCGGTCACTGTCAAATATGCAGACCTTGGGTTTTTGGAGGGCGCAACATTTTAGAAAATCTTTATTTTACCACCTTGCTAGTAGAAACTAGTAATATATATATATTACCATTCCAGTTTTTCTCTCTGGGGGGTACTTTCAATGTCGGAAATGGAACTGAAATTGAAAGTATCCTTTAAAAAAAATCGAAACAATATAAAGATAACCATTTAGACATCGACCTCATATATTTTATGCAACAAGTCATTTTAAAATGTTGAAATGTAAATGAGAAATTTGTAAAGAACGAATTGGTTTAACATTAGCTTGCGAGTGACTAGTGTAGCATTTCTAAGTATACATAATTTTAGTACTAAATAATAATGTTTTGATTAATGAAACCTATTTTAAACTCTTTTTGCAGCGGGAGGATAAAAGAATATCGTAATGCAGCCAGTAGTATTAAGAAACGTGTAAATATTATTAATTTGATTTTGAAACAAAACATCTTTAAAATACATTTTTATACAATAAACTATATCTACAAATTTGCGTAAGGCAGATTTCCCTCTAATGCAGAGTACGCCTTAGGCAGAATGTACTGTATTAAAAATAATAATAAAAAAAGCAATTTAACAAATTACAACGTTGGAAAATGATTTTTTCAAAGACTAAATAAAATTTAAGACATAAAAAATGACACGGAGTTGATCATACATTACGTACGCCATGAATTAAACATTAATAGTGTTATTACACGTAAAAATTGCAAGATTTCCGGAAACTTACGTATTATCCACCTGAATCTTACGTATTACCCAAGCATTTCATTGGCTGTTGGGGAAAAGGCTTTTCCATCCTCAGATTTCCATTTTAAATGAAATTTCATTCATAAACTTCTAAACATCCCTCAATATTACTTTTTACACCGTCGTATAGAGAAAAAATGTACTTTTAAATTCAATTTGTTTGAAAGCTGTATCGCAATTTGTTTCTGAGTTATTAATATTTTTTTGCAGTTTTTATTACTTTTTTGTCATAGTGGCAACAGTAGTATCCGTCTCTGTTGAAAGTAAAGGGAAATACAGATTACTGTATAGACCAATCAGAAAACGAATAAAATGCGGATTAAACCCTGACAAGGACAATAACCATTTTTCCAAATGGTAAAAAAAAAAAAAAAAAAATAACCGAAGGGGCGCAAAAAGAACCTCTAAAAGGTCGCGCGCTGTATCAGTTCTGTTCAAATGTCTATAAAAAATGACTGACCGCCGCACAGCGGAGTATTTGGGCCAAAAATGCAAAAATTAAAATTTCATCAACATTTGTAAAAATCATATTTTTTAATAGCTAACTAATTGGTGCGTCGATCTATGTCTATTTTAGGAACCTGAATTACATCCAGTGGCCCCTGGTCTCAGTTGAATTCAAAGTTTCTTTGTGAGAAGACGTGGTTTTTTGCTGCTTTTTGGCATTGTTGTTATGATTAAATATATTTTTTTTGTGGCTCAATGAATTGTTGAATTGAAACGAAACAGGGCTTACATGTTTAAAAAAGGTCAGAGCTTAGTGTTAAACTATGTGTTAATTTAAATAGTTTAGTTTTTAATGTGATAAAAAACATTAAATGTGTAAAAGGGTTATTTTTAAAGCGTTTTTGGCTCTAATTTAAACATATCGAAAGCTTTTTAAATATGTGTCGCCCTTTGCCGGACCATGTTTGAATTATAATCGTATTAGTTATAGTCTCGAGTACCAATTTCTGCAATAAAAGCTTCCGCTATTGTTGCCATTTTTTATATAATTTTTTTTTTCAGGGGGATTACTTAAATCTCATTTTTTGCGGCAACCGAATTGAAGAGCTAAAAACTATATTTTTGCTGTCGTACTGCAGGTTTTTAGCTTACAGGATATTACCTGAGAGCTTTTGCCCCTACAGATTCTGAATATATGTATGTATGTACTGTACGTACGTATGTAGGTATGTACGTACGTACACTCGATATCTCTTGATAGAAATATCAGATCGGCTTCAAATTCTAAATAATTATTTACTGAAAAAAAATTCCTAATTAGTTTCGGGGGCTCCTAAGGGGAAAATAAGGAAAGAAAGGAGGGAATTAAAGATGTCTGGAGTAAACGCATAAATCATTAAAAGGTTGCAAGTAATGTTGCATGTCATAATAAGTGGGCATCGCATTGACGAAAAAAAGTTCCAAACATGCGCTGATGAAACAGCAAGACTGTATGTGAACCTTTACAGTTGGCACCTATGATTCCAACAATGCACAAGGTTCTGATTCATGGTGCGTGCCACTGTAATTAAGAAAGCAGTTGGCAAACACAGCGATCAGAAGAAGCTGGCCGATGGCACAAACAAACACTTTAGACAGTACCGTACAAAGTACTCAATAAAGTGCAATAGAGAAGTTTGCAACAGATATATCCCAAATTGGCTTTTTTAAAGCAGTGATCCTTTTATAGGCTACTTTAGACAAAGACCAGGGGAAGCAGTAGCGAGATTCTACAACTTCTTCTTCCAGCTAGGTAACCTATTAAATACACTGAAAAACCAACATCTCTATACTATAGAGACTCCGCTTTACTAAATGTATTATTAAATGTAACTTTATGAAATGTGACTAATCTTTATTAAATGTAATACAAATGTAATAATTATTATTACAGTAAATTAAATGTAAATAATAAATTTTATATATAGTAAAATTAAATACATTTAATTAAACACTGCTAGTAATTAAAACAATTTCTAAACAATTACTTTTCTCTTATAAACAGTAAATATTTAAGGCTGCTAGTCACTCAACTTACAAA
The DNA here is from genome assembly GCA_963932465.1 of Maratus speciosus. NCBI lineage: Eukaryota > Metazoa > Arthropoda > Arachnida > Araneae > Salticidae > Maratus > Maratus speciosus. The sequence continues at coordinate 272,568,299 of OZ010794.1, forward strand.
CTCCCTTCGGCAATGTTAAGTCTATGGGCATGTGATGTATTCGTATTTTTAAAATATCTACTTAGTAAATTAATATTTTGACTTCTTTTTTCTAAATGTTCTTCTTAAATGATGTCTCTTTTATTATGTGAAGTGTTAAATCTAAATCTTACTTACACTTCGTCAGCTTTTAAGATGTAAAATATTAAACTAAGCTACGGATTTGTATGTGTACTACATAGTATGCTAAAAGTTAGTTCAGTGAAACGCATAGCACAGTTAAAAATTTCCATTCAGCCTTTTCCGTGAATAAACGGAAATGTACTTGAGAACTTTTGTGCTGCCCTGTATATGATCTATAGACTGTATCCACACCAAGTAATATTTAAAAAAAAATAGTTCAATTTAAAAACGCATATCATAATTACAAACGCATTTTCAGCAAGTATTGGTCATAGTTAAATTTATTCTTCAGCCAAATTATTTTGTGTGTCCCTGTAAATGAATGATATATTTTATGCACACCATATTCTACAATACGTGCCTTAGTACACTTCAGTGATGTATATAAATTTCAGTACGTTTAAAATAGTGTGATATCATTAAAATACAGAGCAAACGATTTTTTCCCATTTACCATAAGGTAAGGGAATTCTTTTGAGTGTCTCTGTAAATTTACCGTAAATACTATTGGCTTCATTTACAATACCAAACATGCCATAGTGATACCCAATAACATCTAAGAATTTTAAGGCAATTGGACTATATTTACATAGAAAAATATTTTTGGTCAGGATTTCGGGTCAAATACTCCACTTGAAAAAAAAATCACGCTTCATATTAAAATGTAAGTTTTAACAAAAAAGAATTGTTGATTCACCCCTTCTTTGCCGAAAATATTCTTTATAAATATTTTCGTTCATCAAGCGCTAAAATCTATATAATAGACATCTATATTGGCACGGCTGGCACAGGCGACTAGTTGTCTATTCTAATCGCACCACTATTTAAAAAAGCAGATTTTGTAGTACATTTCTCTTGCAAATTTCTCGAACCAGTATGTCAATATTTTTGTTTTGAGAAAGTGGTATGAGGTAGAATGCCTGTGTCAGCCCTGAACTGGTGAAATTACAATCACAGGCATTTGAATTTATGTACGAATACACGAAGCCTACACATTTCAGACAAATATTCTGAATAAATGTTTTTACAACAAACTAAAAAGAAAAAAGAAATATTGGCGACGCTCTTTGGTGATAGAGAGGCTGAAAATTCTTAGGGCAGATCATGCCGCCATTGGTAACAAACAGAATTACAAAATATACATTTGGTTTTGAAATTCTTAAATGGTCCTCTGAAACAATGGCGGATTTAGCCCCCTCCCTCCCTTGGGCTAATAAAGGGTTTGAAAAACGACATTATGCATCCTCGCGAAAAATGACTTGGGGCGAAATTCCAGCCCGGCGCGACGTCGTTTTTCTCCCTTATTGCAAAATCCCTCCAGGGCACAGTTTTAGAAGTACCTACAAACCAAAAATATGTTCTTAAAGATGAAACTTCTTTCTAATCGAAGTTGCAATCGGTTTTAAAAAATATGAATGTTAACTCTTTCAAATACACCGGAGAACGCAGAGCTTTTTGTGCCTCACGGAATCGATATTTTTTCTACGCTAAAAGTAACTAAACGTCTGTATTTCAACTAAATCTTTTTAGCGCATCTCAATAAACCAGATTTAAATGACTTAAAATTTTTTTGGAACGTTCGGAAGGATAAAATTTGTGAAATCTCGACGAAATCAGTAAAAACTTTACGGTTTCGTCGCGGTTTCGCCCCTGGAGGACGAAATTTTAGCGGTACCGACAAACCAAGGATATGCTTCTGAAGTGGAAACTTTCTTCTAACGATGGTGCAATCGGTTTTAAAAAATATGAAATTTTACCCTTTCAAATACACCGTCAAATAAAGGTCACTTCGCACATAACGGAGACTATAATTTTTCAACCCTAAAGGCAGGGTTCATTGATGTATATAAATGGATATATATCATGATACACATCCGATATTTATTTTCAAACGACATTTTCATTTACTTGATATTTATTTTCATAATATCAAAATATTTACTATATTTGATATTTCTTTTCAAAATATCACTGCACAAGATATTTTTAATATTTTCAGTCAAAACAAGTGTAAATGAAATTTTCAACTGTTATTACCAGTGTCATTCGGTAGATAAAGACCTTTTGACTTTAGTAGAGATTTTATTAGCCCTGGAAGAAAATAAATATCTTTTTCAAGCTTCAGATTTGACGCTTTTATTTTTAAATGTAGAATTAATAATTGAGGCGTTCAGAAAACAATCCGACTAACACCATTTTAAGTGGCGTTTTTTTTTTTGTTTTTTTTTTAAAGAAAGGAACATTGAAAATTTTGTATATATTTATACAGTGATAAAAAGTTACCTTTTATTAAAATAAAATTAAAGATTTCAATCAAAATATCCCGAGAAAAATATTATATAGATACAATATTTTTATAGTTACAACTAGAGGGCTCTGACCCCTGCAAGCTACGCTCGCCAATCCCCGTTCACACACCTCAGAATCTAAAAACACGCTAATCGGATGGGTTTTAAAAATATTAGAGAAGATTGAATTATACTGAAAAAGTTGTGCAGATTTCCCTGTAAACGGGTTTCCATTCAATTCCCTTTGATTTCAAAATTTTTAAGGGCGAATCAGTTGCTGTTAAGGGATGGAATGGTTGTTTTCGTTTTTGATTAAAGAGGATCAGTTAAACCTTTGAAAAGAAGCTAAAATAAAATGAATTAAGTATACGGTCTTTGTCTCCTGATATTTTAAAACAAAGTCATGTGACTATCATCAACCGTTCCGGGCGGACCACTTCGCTTTTTATACTCTAGGTGCCATTTTGGTACTTTAATGTTAGCAAGGCGCAGGTGATAAGTCACCAAATATTATTCTATCGTCATCATTTCATCTATATTATAATAGTTCAAGCCATTAACTGCCATAAACTAATACGGTCTGATCTCTTCGCCTTTCATATGAAAGTTTGGCACAGATGTCATATAATATTGGCGCGATTTTTGTCCAACGATAATTTGGGGAAAACATCAACAGCATAAACAACAACATCCGGCTTAGCATATCAAGCAAAATAACGATACTTTGGTGCCAGTCAAGTGCCCGTTCCGTATATGGCATTGGCGTCAGAAAAAAATCGCGCCAATATGGGGCCGTAAGTTTTCCATTTTGATTAAAAAATCAAATTTTTTTTTTCGAATAAAACTACATAAAAGTTGCCTTGTTCGCAAAGAATTATTGGTACTGTTACGCTAGCCGGATGCAGATCTCGCCAATAGCTTTTTTTCAATTCGCCAGTTAGCATTTTTTTTTTCAAGTGGTAATATTTGGTCAGATGTCATATACGCACCGCAGGTTTGGCGTGATTTTTTTCCTTTTTACGAAAATTTGGCGAAAACCTCGTTTTCAAACACCAGTTACGTATGCATTTATGGTATTACTTAGTTATCCCGTCGACCTAAAATCTATTGCCAAACTATAAGATTAAATGCCAATAATGGTTTATCGTAAATGTCACATTCACTTGACTTTAAGCAAGTTACACGTATTTACGTCATCAAGTGATTTATATTTCGACGTTTTATTTGTATATTTATTAATGTCATATTAATTTATTTGTTCTTTCGTTATTTAAAATAAAATTACGTCAATTTGCATAATTTGGCGAGTGGTTTGGCGATTTATATAATTTGGCGAAATTGGTCGACGGAATAACTAAGTAGTACTGTATTTTATTAATTATTTTACATTATTTTCTAAAGGAAATATAAAAAAATAATTAATAATTATAGAACAAAATAATTTATGTGGTGACAGAGTTTGAACTCTGTACTGCAAAGCCTAGCACATTCTTAAATGAGGCTCGGGATGATCCACCCCAACCTCTGAATCGACGAAAAAACTGCTGAACTTACAGAAACTTTTGTGAAAAAGATAGAGTTGACTGTTGGTTGCTCGTGAGAGCAGACGTGTTGAAACGTCGCTGTTCGACCGAATACCGGGTCAAGGCGGAATGTCGCCGGCCAGTTATAGTTATCATGTTTAATCTAAATGTAAATACCCCATCTGTAAATATTTCACCCACATAATCAAGAGCATTAAGGTTTAAGATTCCATTAAGAATCGGCCTGGACTTTACTTCTAGACACCGACCACAGTGTACACTTATTCGTTAAAATAAATGTGCATTAAATTTCTACATTTATATAATTTATAAAAAGAAATAAAAGTAAATAAACATTTATTATCAAATAAACAACAATAGCCGGGTTACCATGTCAACCTTTTCTGAAATATGAAAAAAAAATATCTGTTTGATTAAAATTTGAGTTGCCATCATTAGAAAAATGTATATAAAATTAGAAAAAAATTAATATTTCGAAAATTAATTCAAATTTAAAAATTCTAATACCAGTTTTGAGATCTGCGGATCAATACTGATTTTTAGTGTTAATTTCATCGCAAAGTATTCCATATTTTAGGAGAAATCGCTGGGAAACATAACCAGTTGTTTAATCAGTCGTTTCAAAGAATCGTTACATAAATTCGTTTCATTAGGATTTTATATATATAGGGTAGATATCGATTTGTGCACTGAACGGCTCAATTATGCAAGACATAATTAATTCAGAACAGCCATCAGTTATAGCTCCATTAGAAAAAAAAAATTCTGGTTTTGGGTCACTTGAGATTAAATTATACAACATGTTAGGGAATACAAAATAAGACAAACTTACAATGTTAAATTTTTTCAATTAAAAAACTATTTTGTATTTAAAATTTTGTTATATATATTTTTTATTTTTTTATACTTTATACTGAATCCTAGAGTCATTTTTTTTATATAAGTGGATAAGCAAGTGTTTTTGTTTTCAATTAATTGATCTTCAATTTTCTTCTAAGTGAAAATAAAGGAAAAAAATATGCTTTTTTAGAATATTGTTTGATTAAGTTTTCATGTCAAGTGCAATGTGTTTTAGTTTTTAATTAATATTATGCTTTAAAATATTATCAGCAGTAAGCTGGGTATTTTGAAAATACCGGATATGTATCGAAAATATCGGATATATACAGGGTTCTCGCTGACTTTTTACGAACGTTAGCAATTTGACTAATCGGAACTAAAAAATATTCGCCAAATGAAAAAAAATTAGCAAAATTAATTCGTTGTGAAACAATGAAAGATCTTTAACTCCTCAATGTATCCCCCTTTTTTCCAATATGATCTAAAATAATCTAAGGTTTTGGAACTGTTTATAGATTAGTTTTTCATCTAAATTTAATTATCCGCCAAAGAAACTAAAAAAATGATTTTATTCTAAATGTCTTGCGCAATCAAGAAAAAAAATTAAATCTGATTGAACTTAATAAAATTTTATGAAATAAAACTTCCAGTCTTAGTTAACTCAGGATTTCAATACAAGGTGGCCATAATTAAACTGACAGTACTCAGAGAGTGTTCTGTAGCGCGATCTAATTGAGAGAATGACGCCAAATTTTGTAAGAAGATTATACAAGACGGGAGATTAAGAATTCCGCGATCAAAAAATTTAGTTCCAAAAGTCACTGCTAGGGAAATATGTGGCGCTGTGTAACAGAAAAGAGAGTTTTAAAAAATGCAGAATTAATACTGAAATAAAATTACCTTTCATTTAGCACATTTAGCTACTTTAGTATTGATTCTGCATTTTTTAAAATTCTCTTTTCTGTTACACAGCGCCACATATTCCCCTAGCGGTGACGTTTGGAATTATTTTTTTCGCGGAATCCTTCGTCCCCCGTCTTACTTAATCTTATTACAAAATTTGGCGTCATTCTCTCAATTAGATCGCGCTACAAAGCACTCTGAGTACTGCCAGTTTAATTGTAGCCACCTTATATTACATTCAACGAATTCTGAAGAATTTAAAATATAAACAACAAAATGTGTCAAAAACTTCATTTTTCTAGAATTCTTCGGCTTTTCATTGAAGCCCATACTTCCAAGGCTATTTCAAAATAGTATTGTATAATATTGGGCACGTTAAAACATACTGAAATGACAACTTTGCTTACCGTAGATTTAGTTAAATTGAAACAGTGTTGGCTTAGTATCTTTAAATATATTGTAAATTGTACAATACGATGGAACATGATAAGTGAGACCAATCGTTCAGTAATGTAAATAAGAGTGTCAACTGTACTGAAACACATACACGTACACACACGAAAAAGATGAGCAAAAATTGTGCACTCACAATTTGACGAGTCTAGTCGTCCGTTTGCTCGCCAAATGAAACATTCTGCCATGATTTGGCACCATGGCAAGCGGCAGCGAGAACCCTGGTACATCAAAATATCGGATGTTTTTGATATTTTCGAAAATATCATGATATTTACGAACCCTGGCTAAAAGTAACTAAAGTTCCATATTTTAACACAATCTCTTTAAAGCATCTTAATGTACCAGACTTGCATCGGCTACAAAAATTTTGAAACGTTCGGACGGGTAGAAATATTTTTTACAAAATAAAATGTGCTAAATTTCGACCGAAACCAATAAAAACCGAAGTATCTCGTCGCGGTTTAGCTCGCATTCGGTGCGCATAGACTCCAAAAATCAAGTTACGTAGAAAATAAAATACCAAATAGCTTATACTTTCAATTCAATATTTTTTCATTTAAAAATATAAATTGAGATAAAATGGAGTCTTAAGGTATAAAATCATACACATTTGAAGTTTATTTAAGGGTTATTAATCACGGGCCCGGGAAACGCCGGGCAGCAAATTCACAATCACTCAAGGTCCCAGCGCGCTCCACGCCAACCTCTGTAGCCAAAGGCTTTGGCGAGAAAACGAACTTCGACGCGCATGCAAGTCTGAATCTAATTTCGATCTTCGATATTTGGTACATTTGACCGCGTATTTTTTGTTTATGGAATACTTGTAAGAATAACAGACGAAATAATAAATGCTTATTTCATCGTCTGAATAATTATATATGCATTATAAACAAGGGAAGTATTGAATCTTATAGATATATGTTCTATAAGTATGATCTTTCTTCTTCCTAAACTATTTATTTATGGAGTTTTATAAGTGCCATGTGCTGCCATCTAGCGTCAGCATACTAAATACAAAACAATTATCTCCTGAATAATGCATTTTCGGAATATATGCTTGTATAGTATATTGTGAACAAGTGAAATACTCAATCTTTTTATAGACCCACTCTATAACTTTAGCCTTTCTTTAAATGATAACCATAAATATATAAAAATTCACTATACTTATCTTAGTTACTAGTTGAGAATATGCTAAGATAAGCGATTTGTTGATGATTAATAACAGGTTAAATGTATCCAAAAATGCTCGCACACCCCTAAAAGTTTTTGGAAAAAAATAGGACCTACACTCTTTCCTACGACTTTGATTCGTTGAGCCTTGCTAATACAGGTATCAGAAATAGTTATTAAATTCTTTAAAACAGAAAAAGTCAATAAAAATATTACAAGCGTTTATAGTTTATAACATTTAGGTGGACCCACTATTTTTAAATTTTCCTACCCCCCGTTCACTTCATTTTTCTATTAGATTAATGATTTTTCATTTTAAGAACAATTAGGAGGGGATACACCCTACTTTTAGAATATGACTTTCAGACTTTAATGAATTTATAAAATATTTGTTTACCCCACTGACAGAAGAAAGTAATTTTGTCTACCAGTTATTCATTGAGATTTAGAAAAACTCTATATTATCTTATTAAGAAAAATGTCTATACTTAGCTTAAGGCTGCTCAACTGCTCTGCTCAACAAGTGCAAAACGTTTTGACACATTTACAAATTCATTTTTTAACGGAAAGATATAAAATTGGAAGACCTGACTATGGCAGCGATTTGGAATCGAACTGTGTTTTCCATTTTTTGATAAATAAATTACCCATTGAATCATACGCGATTTTGATCACGTGACAAAGACGTTTTTCTCCCTTCACTGACTGGTTTTTCTGCTTTCTTCGCGAACTTCAGTTCAAAACGTCAACTTTGACAATATTTTCTGAAAGATCTATCGTGTTTGCGAAAAAACAGTTCGATTACATCGTTTCTGAACAACAACACCTGCTAGTTTCATGCATTTCCGAACAAAAATAAATTAAAACTTATGTCATAAAGTTGCCCTTTTGGATTTGAGAACACCCTTAAAGCTCTTCTTAAATTCCCTGCTCAACAAAAAAACAAAACTTTAGCTTTAAATAAATATCACATATTGTCAACACTAATATAAGAATATTGTTTTAATACTATTATCTATTATACTTTGAAGGTAGTAATTCAATTAACTTTATTTTATTTATATTTATATATTTATTAATACTTCATAAGATTATAATTTTTTTAATGATTAAAATGGCTAAAAGATGGCAGCACTAAAATAGTTTATACTACTTAGATCTACAAATATTTAGTTTTTAAACTCTCACTAGATACCAACAATAAAATAGACATTTATAGGGTGAACTTCCAGTAATTGACCACATGCCAGTAATTGACCAAAAACACATTTATGTGTTAAAAACAAGAATCAATGTGTTGATAAAGTATTTTTGAATGCTGAATAAAAATATCTAACATCCAATGAATTGCATAGGAAAAAATTACTTTTGCTATCTATATTCTGATTGAATGTAAAAAATTAAAGAAAATGCACCTTCTAACAATATCAAAAGTGAATACATTCTGTAATAGTAGTGTTGGTTTGTGAGTTGTTTTATTAATCTTGCAGCATCAAGTTCAATTTAGTTCCATTGGTTCATCAAATGAGGTGTGTAGTTCATTTTTGTTTGTTTTAAGTTAATCATTATGCATTTAATATTAAATTCATAAATTAAATGATATTAAGGGGGGTGGTCAACTACTAGATGTGTGAATGTTGAAAGCATTCAGTAATTGACCAAAATGGTCAACTACTGACTTTTTGCTTGTTTGCATTCATTCCTTTTGATACTTAAAAAAAATACATAAATTTCTATTATGAAAGCAATATTCACCAATTTTTTATTTAAAAAATGAGTTCTTTCAGTAGTTGACCAGGGTGGTTAATAACTAAATATGCTTGGTCAATTACTGATCAAGCAAGCACACATTTGTTATTTTAAGAGGGTCATAACACATTTATATTATAATAATGCAAGAAAAGTGTAATTAAAATGTAAAGATAACAAAATTAGTATAGCGAGGCTCTAAATATTAGGGTTTGTCACACAAATCTTATAAAAAAAAGTTTTACCACCATCAGCTCCAAACATAGTTTGTGGTAGATTTCTATTACAATTGTTGTGGAAGTATGCTGTTAAAATTGCTATATAAAATGTTTTTTATGCTAATTTTATCCATGACAAAGTTCAACCCTAATTAACTGCAGTTGTACAATAATAAAACATAATAACAATACAGAATTTACATTAACATTACAGTAAATTTTGAGGAACAAAAGTAGAGTGTTGATTGCCAAGTGCTTCAGAAATGTATGCATAACTGTAGCACAAAAAGGACTACAACTAAAAAAAAAAAAAAAAAAAACTTTTCACTAAACGAAAATGGCATTTAGAATATTTAAACATAATTTAGACAGATTTTGTCATCCCACAAAAATATAAAGCAATAGGGAAAATCTTAAATATATTTTATGCATATATCAATTTTATAAATAGAGATTAATGATTATGTATCTCGGGCCACAAGTAAAAGATTACTGGGCCAAAGATACTGGGCTAAAAGATTACTAAATTATTGGGAAAGTAAAGAAGAGAAAAAGAAGAAAGAAGACAGGAAGTAAGGCAGGTTAAAAAATTAAAGAAAACAAAACAAAACAAAAAAAAGGTGAAAAAGCAGCAATAAAGACTTCTACATATAAGCAAAGTCGGATAAATGATTGGGTGTGAAAGACATGTGAAGAAATCTGGATGGAAGAAGATATGATAGGAATTAAAGAAATCTGGTATGAGCCCTATCATACTAAAATGTGCGTCTACGAGACACAGGCAACAATTTGCATTGGATGACAGAGTGACAAAGAAGTTGACTTCATGTGTGTCAGTTGTTTTGGTGAAACAGATGAGGATTAAGTTTCATTTTTGTGTTAACTTTAAATTAATGGATTTTTTTTATAAATAAATTTCGAAGTAGTAACTATTCTTTTCTTGTCTATATTTACATATAAATATCATGTTTTACCACTAATTTCAATCTTACAAAACATTGTGGAAATTCACTAATATGTTTTCTGTTCAGAAACAGTTTTAATTTTTTTTTACAAAAAATCTCTTGACTATTTTTTTAAAATCAGATCATAATGTGCTCTATATAGAATGTACATCTATGTTTTCCATACAGAGTGACTGACTAGCCAAGTTCAGTGATGAATTTCCTTTACTTTTCTAGGTTTTCCATGCCAATAAAAACAATTGGTACTTTTCGATTAGCCAGGTGGCAACAATTTTTCAGGTGTCGAGATTGTGTGATGTTACATACCAAAAACCTTAATAATTGCCAAGGAGAGTAAAAGAGGATAAGCAAAAAAAAAAAAAAAAAATCTTTAAGAAGTTTGAACAGTCCTTATAAAGAGCACAGCTACATATTTTGCTACTACTGCAATTTAAAAATCCTTGGCTTTATGATTGAAATTCATTTTCTAAAAAATTTCTCAGAAATTTCAAATTCGTCAGTTTTTTTTAGAAATTTGAAATTTCCCTGCTTTTTTTCTGGCTGTCCAGGAGGCTAGACATCCAGTTTCTGTAGAATAAAACTTGGCAAACTTCCCCATTTTTTCATAAGATTAATTTTAAGAAGGCTTATCAGTTCAACTTCAGAGTGGTCAATTACTGACACAGTGATGGTCATTTTCTAGCATTAAGTGGTCAATTACTGGCAAAATCTCACTTGACAACTATTATATTTAATAAAATAAAATTGCAAAAAAGTAGACAAAAAATGTTTATTTATTATTGATCCTTATAAGTGATTGTTGCTTTAAAAAAAAAGTTTCAAGAAATATCTCCTTAAATTTAGCACAGAAAAAAAAATTGTGAAGAAACTTTCACTAAATGGTCAATTACTGGGTAGTTCACCCTATATAGTTTTATTATTATTATCTAAACAATTTAATATTAGTTTACTAACTAATTTGTATACATAATTATACATCATTTGGAATATTTTTTATATTCATAATATTTTACTATTTTTTTTTTGGTTTAAATTTAGAAATATATGTTTTAACGATATTAACTTTTAATCGTTATTATCTATTATACATTTTCCATTATATTACTATTATACATTTAGAACTATGTACATTATAGAACTATTATACATTTAGTACATACATACTTCGTTTAGAACTATTATACATTATGAACTATTATACATTTTCCATATTCTAACGGTGTTGATCACCTTAAACCATATCTGTGTTGCCCGTGTAATTTTTTTAGGCTTTTTTAATGATTGTCTAGGGGGTAAGTTTAATTAATTTTAGAAGTATTTTCAAATAATTTTCTTAGTTCTTTCAATCTATGTTATTCTTATTTTATAATGTTTTTATACTTCGTGGTTTACAGTCGATAGAGCACATAAAATAATTAATTTTCCAGCTTATAGCCTGATTCTTTTACAGAAATAAACTGTGTATTGCTTATATTTCTATTTCACGTACCCCTGATGAAGTGAAATATACTATAAGCTTCCTTCTACATCCACCCAATCGATCTTTCATTTATTTTTTCATACGTCTTTTATTAATTCAACTTTATTTAGCTGGATTTTTGTAACTTTTGTCTATAACTGGTTATTGCATTAAATTTGGTAAATTTTCATGTATTTAAATGGTTTAATTGTAGAAAAAGTTTATATATATATAAGAGTTTGTCCTGACTGACTCACTCAAAATCAACGCACAGCTCAAACTACTGAACCCAGAAGTGTAATAATTGGAGGGAAAATACTTCTTGTGGCATAGGCGCGAACTAAGAAAGGATTTCTGGAAATTCCAGCATCCATTTTATGTAGGAGTGCAGCATTCTAGAAAATAAATCTACTAAAAAATAATTAAACACATATTTCAGTGATTTTAGAAATTCCCCTTCTAAGGGAGTTAAAGGGTTGGTGTCGAAAATTTTAGAACATTTGGCAATATCTCAGCAGCAGTTTTAGGTAGAAACGTAAAATTCAATAGAAGAAACCTATTAAAAATAATTGAACCTGTATTTCAGTCATTTTAGAAAACTTTTCAGCCATTTTTCTGCGATTTTGATATTTTTGTCTTTTTTCGCGATTCGCTACAATTTTTGATATTTTAGTGTTTTTTCGCTATTCACCCGATTTGATGCGATTTCTCAACATTTCTCAACATCTGATTTCAATCTCCTTGCCCAATATAATGACTGTTTTTTTCTTCTCACTATTTTTATTCGGAATTCATGCAACGATTTTTAATTTATTTCTTATTTTTTACAGCGATTTGCAGAGTTTCTTTCTTTTTTTTTTTTCGTGTTTCATGCTACTTTTTTAGCCGGCATCATCAACTAGTTCATAATAAAAATCTGATGTAAAAAAGGGAGACATTTATCACCCATCCGATTATGCCAAATGCCGATGTGAGCCGTTACTGTAATTTGAGAATATGCTATTAATATTGCAGATTTGCCAAGCCTGCGGCTTTTCCACAACAGTATTTTCTTAGAGAAAATATTGTTCTTTTATATAGCAAAATGACTCCGATTAAGTAAAACAACATTTTTTTGTACTAACAAGGGAACCACTTTTGGTGCTGCTCGCACCTAGCATCGAGACCTGATGCATTTTGTAGCCCTATACATAAAAATTAGAGAACCTACAAAACTTCTCTATTAAAATCATATTTTATAAACTTTCTTATACTTTTAATTTTTTTATTATTACATTTTTATTTGTTTATTTCATGCCAAAAGTGAGTTAAGTCGCCAAATATGGCACTACAGTTTTTCCGCCCGCTTTATCCAAAGAATAAATGTGCAATACATATTGGTAGAATTATATCAGATTGCGATTTGTTGGATAATAATTGATAGCATAAACAAGAATTTGGTTTTTCTTTTTTTTCTTTGCAGACGATAAATATATAAATAGTAAATATATTTCAATAAAAGCTTTTAAGACCATTGAAAACTATTTTTTAATGAAATACAAAATAAGCAAACTATTTTCTTTTAAAATCAAATAAATGGAATAAAGTTTCGAATGCTTAAAATGAAATGTTGCTGTATTAAATTATCCTTTGGTAAAAGTAATCGTAAAGTAAATTAATAATTTTACACAATTTAGAAAATTACTGTGGCTAATGAGGTCAGATATTACAATTTCTAGTGAAGTTCCTCTTCTCACACAAGGCAAACAGTTATGACATTTGGCTAGGGTTCCTGGAAAGCTCTACGTCTGAAAAAAAAAAGTGCCAACCTTTTCCCCGCCGAAAATGTGAAAATGTTGCAATTTTTCAAAATCAAATTTGTGGGTTTTTGCGCAATTTGTAAACTTTTTTCATTATTTTGTACTTATTATTAACTAATTTTTTTTAATGCTTTTCTTTAAAAAACTTCAATGTTAATAGTCCAATAAGTGGTCTCGAAAATTGCATTTCAGAAAGTTATGCTGCTGTAAAATCAAGAAATATTATTTTAATAAAATTTTTTTTATCGATTCTCAAACTTCGTAATATAGGGCTTTAAAATGAACCAGGTCTCAATGCTAGGTGCGAGCAGCACCAAAAGTGGTTCCCCTGTAAGTTACTGGTATCCTAAAAGCTGGACACTTGGCAGTTCTGAATTTGAAACAAATGTTACAGGCACGCACTGGGATTGACGTGATTTTTTTTTTTTTTTTTTTTTTTTTTTTTTTTTTTTTCAGCATTTTGGCGAGAAAACGCGGTTTTCTAACCCATATTAGGACTAACGTGTAAACAGTCTGTTAGTATCAGTTTGTTATGAAACAATTTATTTTATTTAGATCACAAATAAAATTATCATAAAACACACACAGTTTTTATTATAAATATGCACTAATTATTTTATTGTAAAACACCCACAATATTAAATGAGTACTAATAAAAGGAATTTTTTTGTCTATGTGTGTGTGCGAAATCTAGCGCACGTAGAAATTTGAAAATTTTTATGAGTCAATGACAAGAATCAATGACTTATGGATATATTAAAATTTTTTATAGCAGTGAGTTACTTGCAATCTGTACTAAAAAAAGAAAGTTTCGCTCTGTGTGCGTGTCTGTCTGCCAGTTCGTTATGACTAGCTGAATATACGGCACGTGCGAGGCACAATATTTTTGTGAGAATAGTCGAAAGACTCTCCTGGTGCACCTGAGTTTCATGATTTTAAATTTCTAATAATTAGGATGAGCGAAGCGAAGCCTCTACTAGGCTGCACAAATTACATTTTGTCGTACACTTTACGAAAAAACTATTCAGTATTTTGACTTGAAATTAAACATAAAAATAAATTATTATCTGTAGATTTGCGCAATATTATTTTTTTAACAGAATAACCTTTAAAAAATTATTATTTTAATTAATTTACTTTGCTTGTTTTTCCATTACGGACGCATTTTTGCAAATAAAAAATGAAACACGTCTATTTTCAGAAGAAAAAATAAATCATGGAGTTAGTTTTTATAGATAGAATCATGATTAATTAAATACTTTCACGATTTCTTTTATAAAAATTTTCAATTTTTTATGCAAATTATAGCATATTTTTAATGAATAAAATTTGTAAAAATTCAATTATTTACATTCAATTATAAAAGTATTTTTCAGTGTTAAGAATTCAAATACACAATTATTACTATGCGAAATCATTTACGCACGCGATACTTACGCATTTTAAAAGAATTATATTATGATTTTTTTTAAAGTGGCAACAAAAGAATTGTAAACAAATTAAATTAACTGTTAAATTCGTTATACCATATATAAAAAATTCCGAGGAAATTCTTAGTTTTTTGGCTGAATTTACATTTCTAAAATTAAAATACGTTAAAACATAAAATAACGTTTTTGTTTAATAAAGATGAAAAAATAATATAAATATTATTACCTTTAAATATTTATCTTATTAAATAATACTTCGCGAATCCAAACAAAGCATGGTTTTTGCTAGTTAGTTGAGAAATTTATTAAAAATTTCAAATTAAACAAATGGAAAAGTATTTATAATTCAACAAAAGGATAAATTTTTATCAAAACGCAGAATATTTCTTCGAAAACTGGAAGAGGGGATGGGGGTAATAGAATTACAGCGCTGCTACGGCGATAAATGTATGCCCTTTTTAAAAAGGGCTGTATCTTAAATTCTACTGGGCCTAAAAACTCGAAAATTTCACAACTAGAAGCAAAAATAAATAAAAATCCCCTATCAGAAATTCTAAAAATTATTCCGCTGCGGCTACAGGAATTAAAAAAAAAATTACGAAAAATCGATTTATACAAAATCTTTATTTTCTTCGAAAGAAAGTTTCGAAATCTCTCCCATGGACGGCGGGTGTTCATTGCAGACAACCGACGCCTTTCATTAGTGGGGATTTTCTGACGAATATTAAATTTATAGATTTAATATTTATGCATCCAGATGTAGAATTTTTCGCTGATCTCAGACATGTAAATTTCTTCACTGTCGCTCAATTACAACCTTATAGACCGGGAGGCGCTGCACAGACAATCACCTCATCGAGTTGAAAGCTGGAATTCCAGGATTAAACAGAACTCGATTAGCATATTAAAATGAAACACTTTTGAAATGTGTGTTTATATCTTACAAGGGAACCACTTTTGGTGCTGCTCGCACATAGCATCGAGACCTGATACATTTTGTAGCCCTATACACAAAAGTTAGAGAACCGATAAAATTACTCTGTTAAAATCATATTTTATATACTTTTATATACTTTTATTTTTTCATTATTACATTTTTATTTGTTTATTCCACGCTAAAAGTGAGTTAAGTCGCCAAATATGGCGCTACAATTTTTCCACTCGCTTTATCCTTTGAGTAAATGCACAGTATGTTAAAATTATATCAGATTGCGATTTGTTTGATAATTGATAGCATAAAGAAACAAGAGTGAAGTTTTTTCTTTTTTTTTCTGCGTAAATGATAAATATATAAATAGTAAATATATTTCTATGAAGGCTTTCAAGATCATTGGTGCAAGCATTTCAAGCATTTTTTAGTGAAATATAAAATAAGCAAACTATTTTCTTTTGAAATCGAATGGAATAAAGCTTCGAATGTTTAAAATGAAATGTTGCTGTATTAAATGGTCCTTTGGTAAAAGTAATCATAAAGTAAATTAATATTTTTACACAATTTAGAAAAATTACTGTGGCTAATGAAGTCGGACATTAGAATTTCTATTGAAGGCCAAACCACTCTTCATACAAAAAATCAGCTATGACATAAATAGCTATGACGGAAAGTTCTACTTTCAATAAAACCCGTCAACTTTTTCCCCGCCAAAAATATGAATATAATGTTGCAATTTTTCAAAATCAAATTCGTATGTTTTTGAAGGAATTTTTAAACATTTTTCAATCTTTTATATTTATTATTAACTAATTTTTATTTTTAAATGCTTTTCTATAAAAAACATCAAAGTTAATAGTTCGATAACTGGTCTCGAAAATTGCATTTTCAGAAAGTTATGCTGCTGTAAAATCAAGAAATATTATTTAAACAGAAAAATTTCATCGATTCTCAAACTTCGTAATATAGGGCTTTAAAATGCACCCAGTCTCAAAGCTAGGTGCGAGCAGCAACAAAAATGGTTCCCTTGAAGTGGAAACCACCTTCAGTTGCGATTTTGTAGTTGACTTGTTGTTTTATCGTTGTGTTTTCCTGCACCCAAAGGTATGAAAACATGGAGAACTGTGAGCAGGAAAAAACAATGGTAAGTATACGAGTCAACCGCAAAAATCGGGTTTTCAGGTTTTTCCACCAGGATATGGCTTGGCAGACCAATTGCATTTGAATACGCGAATACAGTTTTAACATTTTGAAATTTCAGCATCCAACTCGATGAGATGATTGTCTGTGTCGCCGCCTCCCAGTCTATTAGTTACTAATGATTATTTCACTAATTGGTTGATTCCTTTCAAACTCTCGTTTTAAAAGCCAGTAAACTACAAATAGTTTTTATACTAGGATTCTTTGGAATGCCAATTTTTTTAAAATACGCCATTTACAGATTTTAAAGTTATGCATCTAGCCCTTTTTAAAACGCTGTTTAATAATATCTAAATTTTATAAAAATCGGCCCTCAAGTATTTGTGTTATAAAAAATTCGTTTTTAAAAAGGAAAAGAAATGCTTTGTTGAAACACGAAGTTGTAAGAATTAAGAAAACTGATGAACCGATCGATTTGAAACTTCCAGATAGTTTATAACACATAATAAAGATTAAAAAAAAATTAGGGGGCATCAATTTTTTTTGGAGGGGGGGGGGAATGGGGGGGATAAAAAATTTTTGGAATGCGTGATCAAATATTTAAAACCGTACCGTTTTCTACCGTTTTATATGCGGTTTTTTGACAGAGCCCTGGGATAAATATTACTTATTTAATATCAAAATTTCAAAAGTGTACTTAATACTATTTTCGAATAGTAATTTCAGGAAATATCTTAAATTCTTGCTTAAGTCCTCCACCCCCTTGACTAATATATCTACCGGCAGGTTGTTTAACGGAGTTTCGTTCAGCAATAGTTTTGTTAAGAATGAAGTTCCCCCTGGTGGTAGAATGTGGAACTAAAAGAGTCGAGATTTTGTTTGTTGCAAGATTTTTCATTGCGTGCGTAGTACGCCTGCTAAACGGCACCTTAGGCAGCGGGGACCCGGTTCGAGGTTCGTTCGGTTTGAGATTGGGTCTTTTTATGAGATTTTGCAGTACAAATTTCAGCTTCATTTAAGAATATTGTTACGGGGTGTTATTTTTATATAATTTGCCGAGTTATAATTTAAAACTTACCTAAAATGCCTTCTTTTTCTGATAATCGGCAATCGCGACCGCGCATGCCCAGTTCTTAGTTTTCCGAAGTCCACAAGCAGAGAACGCAATCTGCGAGATCGGCTTTATTTCTTTTTTGTTGTTGCTGTTCGCCCTACGCCCAAAAAAATCTTTGATACGGAAAATCGAATGAAATATACTTAAACTTTGTACATTTATGTTTTGAACGCTGCAATTTGTTCGAAAAAATATTGACAAAAACACATAAAAAATAATTACGAAACATCGAACTTCATGTTTTTTGTTTTTGTTTTTTTTCCTTTTAAATTTCATTTTACGATCTTTGCATCCGCTGAACTAAAACAAATAGGGAAAAACAGATTATACGAAATTAAAGACCGTACTTTTACGTCTACGGTTTAAAAAATATTTGTATTAACTCCCTGAAAAAAAATTATTTTCCGTACGCCGTTTCGCGATATTTATGAATTCTGCAATCTTTAAGAATCTGTATCAGCAATTTTGATCAAGCTACGAAAAAACTAAAAATACGACTTCAATCCCATTTTGAAATCTGCATTTCATTTCGAAAAATATGACTTAATATTTTGAAAAATTTTTGTAAAACTCACTTTTGAAATTAACTTTTTTCATTAACTTCTGCCTCCCCTATTATTATTTTCCTTTGGAAAGATTAACACTTAAATATATACATTAATTTAACACCGATTTTAGATACATTTAAAAGACTGACCATTCTGGTCTTTCGCTTACAAATATAGAATCAAAACAGACCTGCGCGTGCATATCAGGCCTGGTGTACTCTACCGAAGACAATGAGGCGCTCAACTTTAATTTTGTTAGATAGATTTTCGTTTGAAAATAAAAAATTATACAAAATCGAGGGTGTAGACTACTGAAAGCACTAGGGCTTTCATCATTAGAATTGTTTAGAAAGATTTGGGGTTATTTATATATATAAAATTATTCAAGATTGATTTTAGGTATATTGAAGATTATTATTATGGCCCAGGTAGCGCCGAGCAGGTCAACTAGTGTATCTAATGTAAAATCAGTACTAATCAGAAGTGAATCACGAAAGTTTTGCAATGTCATGTTAGTGTCTATGATAGCTAGTGAAATCTACTGCACGTATAATTCTGAAAATTTAGATAGAAGTAGTCCAAGGTATATCCTGATGCATCTGAGGCTTGGACTTTTTATTTCTTTATATTTAGTCGAGATATTAATTAAAATTCATTGAAAACATATTCTTTAAAAAAAATCAGGAAGCATGCCCGCGGATGATTCTTCTAAAAACACCGAAAAAGATAGAAGATAAAAAATACCCTACTTTTCTGATCAAAGTGTCGCCTTCAGTTTTTACCCGACTGCCAAGAAGGGTTGTGTGTTTCACGCGTATCTGGGTATGTGGATTTCTTTATACTCTCGAAACATACCAACGGCTGAATGGATTTTAATGAATGAAGTCTTTATCGATTCCTCTTAATCGTCCAATGGTTATAGGCTAGGTTTTGTTTTTATAAATTCAAAATGGCGGCCGTAAAGATGGGAAACAGAGAGCGGGCTAATCCCCTTTAATTTATTTTTCGAGGGCATTGTTCTTTGAAATAAGAGTATAATATATAATTATTGTCAATAGGGTGTTAGCTCAATGCCACCAGTTTAACTGGACACTTTTCTTTTTATTTTTTTAAACAATTGTCGCAGACGCACCGGGGCTTCTTTTTGGTGCAAAAGGGCGTTTCTTTTGTCTCGCATGGCAACTCGACGAAATCCTGAGTATTAATTAGATATTTTGTGCATTTTCTTTCTATTCCAAAAGTAACCAACTCTCTCACTGTCGTAAATGAATACTGTATGGTCGGAGGTATTTTTAGGCGAACATTAAGAAATCTATTGCATATAAAAATATGAAAATTGACAGTTTTATAGAGAAATAGTAGATAAACACGTTGAAGTAATCAGCTTTTAAATCAAAGAATTTTTTAAAGACATGTTTAATGGTGAAATCGGTCAAAGTAGAGTACTACAAGGGTCGGGTTGTGCCCAACCCGAACCCGACAAATAAAATTTCATCGACCCGAACTCGACATCTTTTAACCCTCACTCGACCCGAATCCGAAACACTTCAACTCGCAACCCACCCGATCCTAAAATGAAAAAAAAAAAAGTAACTTATGTTTTAAGGCAATCATGAAAAGTAATTTACATCTATATCTAAAAACCCAATTTTATGTTTTATATAGAAATTGAACATATCTACAGGGTGTTTCTACTATCATTCGGACAAACTGTAAGGGAAGGTAAAGTACACATAGAGAAGCAATTTTGGTATAGCAATGTGGGGTAGGAAGTGAAAAGGTATGGTAAATAACAAGAAATGCGGAGCTTTTTAATGACATAACAATTACAGTAATAGCTCAAATGTACCACTGGAAGCGTCTAGCAAGTGAGTGGCGTACCTTTTCGTAGATTACAAGTGTCTCACGAACATTTGCAGCAACGACTGAAAGTCATGCAATGGGGTCCTCATTAGAGTCAGTTGGTGTCTCATAAAATTTAATCACTCATTTCATACTTCTTTTTTTAATTATTACCCGTTTTTCGGGCTCGTTTCTGCGGCTGGGATTTGCTAGATGACGGTGGGGATCTTATCACCGAAGCATTAATCCACAAACCGAATGTTTGGAGCACCGGTTGGGTGATTACAGGTGTATAGATGAGACATCTGGAGCCTTCAAAAGGGTACACTAATCACTTTCTAGACGCTGCCATGTATGTTGGTGGTAGCATATTTGAGCACTTACTGTAATTGCTATGTCAAACAATTGTTTTCATTTCCTCCGCATTTCTTGTTTTTGGCCAAAACATTTTCATTTCCGACCCCATATTGCTATACCAAAATTGCTTCTTTATATATAATTTACCCCCCTTAAAATTTGTCCCATGATCAGAGAAGCACCCTGTATGTTCTTTAATATTCAAATGCTGTAAATACTTCTGAACAGCGGACACTTCGTGATTGTTGAATAGATTTCTGCATATAGTAGGATAGTCCGTAATTTTCTTTTTATTTTTGTTATATCTTTACAAGAAGAAAGCATTGGATTCGTGAAAATTTTCGAATTCCGGTTTTCGACAGATTTTCAGGTTTTAAATTCCGAAAAGTATGTTTTTACAAAATATCTGTCTGTGAGGTCTGTCTGCCTGCATGCGACACAAATTTTGTGGGCGCTCTATCTCAAGAATTAATGCACGGAATTTAATAAAAACTTACATTTAGTCCCTGATATAAATTGGTGCTGATTAGTTTTTGGTGTAAACCACTCAACAGGTGGCGCTGCTATGCAGCCTTTTTCACGATTTCCGCAATAGCTCAATCTCCAGAACTGATGCACGGATTTTCATCAAACTTCAGATTCAGTTAGCCGTTGACATGAATTGATGTTTTATAAATTTTGGTGCAGATCGCTCAAAAGATAGCGCTGCTATACTACATTTTTTGTGATTTCCGCAATAGCTCTATCTCAAGAACTAATGCTTGGATTTTCAACGAGCTTCAGATTCAGGTGTACCTTGATATGAATTAATGCTGTTTATGTTTCGGTGCAAATCGCTCAACATGTGGCGCTGCTATGCTGCATTTTTCAGAATTTCCACTATAGCTTTATCTCAATAAATAATGCACGAATTTTCATCAAACTTCAGATTCAAGTATACCTTGATATCAATTTGTGCTGTTTGTGTGATTTATATACGAGGGTGAGTCGGAAAATAAGTTTTCCATAGCAACTGTGGACAGAAGTGTGTATAAAAGACAAAAAATGTAATGAAACATTAAAGATAAGACATCACTTTATTTTTCTGCATAAGTACCAAGTGAGTTGAAACATTTTTCATAGCCCTTTATAAGCTTCAAAAAGCGCTCCTTGAAAAAATCAGGGCCCTGCATCATTCTGTTCCCAGTAGATATGGAGAGAAAGTGCGTTGTGAATTCATGGTCAAAGGAGGAAGAGAGAGCGGTTGTCCGTTATGATTGGGTACGTGGAGTATTGGGAGCAGAAATCCATAACCGCCATGTGGGAGTTTATAGGCCAGATGTGATGTCGAAACAAATGATGCGGAGATTATGCCGCCAATTCAGTGAGGGGCGTTAGCAGGTGTTGGGCTGGCTGAGATCTGGACGGACGTGCACGGCCACTACAGATGAAAGCAATACTTGACTACTTCGTTGTAAGCAATGCTGAAGTCACACAAGCCGTTCAACGCTTCTTTTGTATGCAGAGCCCTGTTTTTTTCCTGGAGGGCTTTATGAAGCTTATAAAGGATATGACAAATGTCTCAACTCACTTCGAACTTAAGTAGAAAAATAAAGTTACATCTCATCTTTAATGTCTCATTACAATTTTTGCCTTTCATACACACCTCTGTCCACAGTTGCCAGGGAAACTTATTTTCCGACTCACCCTAGTAGAAGAAAGTTTTGTGATGGCCACAACATACTAGTTTCAAGTCGGAGCTCTACTCCCTTAATACTAATAGTATTATGTTTTAATTAATATTAATAGTATAAAGGGATAGTGGTCGGGGTGACTCGAATTTTCTTTCTGTTTGTTTACCCTGTAATAATTCTTGTGTGTCAGATTTAGGTTTTTGCAAATCGAGTTATTTTTTTCATAAAATGTTTGAGTAGAACTATGTTGCAGATAAAAATAAATACACATTCAGTACCAATGAGCATTTATTCAGTTTACTGTTTGAGAAATAATGTATGTAAGAAATGTAATCATAGATTCTTCTTTTTTTAGGGTACAGTTAAGAAGTATGTTTTTTTTCTGTGGGAATATGAAAACAATTACCAACATTTCGTTTTTGACACACGCTAAAACGCATATATCACATTTTTGATAATTTATGCACGCATATCATACACGTATTACGTGTATGCGTACACATATTACGTGAATGTCTATGATTGGGAGGTGTCCAGTATCTATTTATATAAAATCCAAGTGTAGGAAATGTAGATAGCCATTCCGGAACGAACCGTACCATCTTGTATCTTTAAAACACAAGTCTGTTTTTTAGTTATCTGCTCTGAGCATTCTATTAAAGTGATTTAGTTAATTGTTTTTTAAATTAAAGCTGTTCATTTGTAGATGTACCCGCACTAGTTACTTTAAAAGATATTTCCATATTTTCATTTTAATTTTAAATTTAAAAGAATTTTATGAAATTTCTTCAAAATGGTGGCAATTGGATTACTTCCATTGCTTCAGATGAAAAAGAAATATGTAATGAAAAATATTCAGACACGTGGCTTTTTGAAAGTATTTTTTCAGTTCCAAGTTACTTTCGGTAAAAAAAAAAAAATACACGAGCACTTTTTTTTATAAGTAAGTAAAAATTCATATTTATTGCGACATCACTTGAATATTGTCAATTGGGTTTATTTTACCTTTATCATGATGACTTCATTAGTTTCTTCAGTACTAAACAGAAAATATAAATAGTTTTTAAATAGAAAATTTATTTTTAGTTGAATATACTGTGATTAAGTATAAACATACGTGTAATAAAGTATGTTTGAAATGTTTGAACTGGTGACGTTATGTTTAGCTTGGAATGCATTTTTACATTAATAAAACTAAAGCGAAAAATTGATATGATTGTGTCAACATGACGTAATTTTCACTGATTTTTCATTTCTTTATTCTAAAGATTAGAATCAGAGCCTTTAGTAATCGTTGAACTATTTAAGAAAGTAAATATTGAATTAAAAAAAAAAAAAAAAAAACATGCTCATCATTTGTACTTGTAGAAATCATTTCACGTTTTTTAAAATGTACTTTTTTGCAATAAAAATTTTTCAATAATAAAATCTTCATCGCAGAGCCTGATTATCACAGGCACGCGTGGGGCACGCACCCCAAGCCCACATTTTCAGGGGCCCCCAAAATGCATTTTGTGCACTTTTTGAAAAATACAAATTTCATACAAAATAATGTATTTTTCCTATTCATGTAAACAAAACTATCTCAGTATTTTTCACCAACGACAACGAATTGTATTGTAAACTTCGCAATTTCGAGAAGAATGGATGATGCATCTAACATGTTTCACGCAATCCTACAGATAAAGAGTTTTACTCACTCTAAAGAGAATGTACTGCAGAAGATTTTATTTTCCTATATTTTTAATGCATGTGTTTGTAACATATTTTCTTATTTGTAAGGGTATGGTTTAAATTATAAAATGCACGTAAAGTTGTGTCTCAAGATTATTTATTATGCATGAATTTTTTTGAGAAAAGGGGCCCCTACAGGACAGGACCGAAACTAGCCTTTTTTGCACCCGGGGCAAGCATGGATTTTGGCGCCCCCACCCCCCTCTTCTGCAAAGTACATTTACAAAGAGAATTTTACTAATTTTCTAATAGCCGACTTATTTTAAAATTTAAAACATGTAATCATAAAATATGTGATACTGAATTACGTAATCTACAATAGCGGATCCAAGGGGGAGGTCACGGGTGTCATGACTCCCCTCTGAACATCAACAAAAATATTCTAAAGATCATTTTTAAAAGGAAATATACAGTAGAGTCCCGATTATCCGAGTCCCGCTTTCACCGAGTTATTTTCTTCTGATGGGCTGATGACTTCCATTGTTATGAAACAGCCATTATAAATGAAGTGTTAGGTGAAGATGAAAGAGCAGTCGTAAAAAGTTAGAACTCTGATTTTCTGGTCAGAATGGGAAGAAAAAAAATGGCCATAATTTTTTTTTTCTTTTGAAAAAAAAAATTATGGACATTTTTTTTTTTTTTTTTTTAATTAAAGAAATTTTTTTTCTTCCCATTCTGACCAGAAAATCAGAGTTCTAACTTTTTACGGCTGCTCTTTCATCTTCACTAAATACACACGAACTTAATTTCTGATGGAAAGGGAGGCAGCTGCACAGGCGATCACCTCATAGAGTTGACGGCTGAAATTCCAGCATTAGACAGAACTCGATTAGCATATTAAATAATGCAACTGCTCTGCCATGTCTTATCTGTGCAGAAACCATCTGCAGACCCAATTTTAGTGGTCGACTGGTAGGTTTATTATTGTGTTTTCCTGCACCCAAAGATAGGAAAACATGGAAGACTATGAGCAGGAAAACAGTAATAAACCTACTAGCCGACGACTAAAATTGAGTTTGCAGGTGTTTTCCACCAAGATAGGACTTGGCAAACCAGTTGAATTTTAATATGCTGATCATGTTCTGTCTAATGCTGGAATTTCAGCTGTCAACTCGATGGGATGACGGTTGTGCAGCCGCCTCTTGGTGCAGAAAATTAAGAAAATTTGCATATTTTGTCGAATTTCATGCAAATTACTGAACGAAATCTAAATATAATGCTTCGAAACAAAGATGCAAGCCGTAAGCTGTCCAATACGTAAGCGTGCACGTGTGTATGGGTGGAGTGGGTAGAGGAACGAGCTTTATAAGCGAGCGTGTCAATTTCCGCGTTTCGTTCCCTTCACATCTCGCTGAATAGCTTAGAGTTTTTTGCAACAATCGGTTAAATTCAAAAGAAAACAGTAAAATTGAGTAACAACCAACGTTTGGATGATGGAATGAGGTGGCAAATTGCGGATAGACTGGAAACAGGACGGTGTCAAGTGCAGATTCCTAGAGACTTACACCCAGAGTCGTGTTCAACTTATGGAAACAGTTTAAGGATATTGGATTCATAGAAAGTAGGCCTGGGAAAAGTCGTACAAGAGCCACAACGGCCAACGAAGATCATTATTTGTCCATTACGGCGAGGGGGGGGGGAGACAGGAGTGAAAGAACTTCGTAGCTATGTCGTGACTTTAATGCGGCCACAGTAAGTCGAGTTTCAAGGATTACTGTTTGCAGAATGCTATATGACAGACGGTTCCTTGAAATAAGACCTGCTGTTGCGTCCCGCTCACTTCTGCACACAGAAGAACCCGTTTAACATAGCATACAAATAATCGACTATGGACCGGATATAAATAAGTGATCTTCCTATTCACTGATGAGTCTCGATTTAGCCTAAACACTAATATTCGACGTACTGTCATCTGAAGAAAGTTAGGGATCAGCTACCTGCCTTCCAACTTCTGAGAAAGGCAACCCTGAGAAACCAACCTATGGCAGCTGAGATTTGATAGTCAACACAGGCATTATGTTGGATGGGCCCACAACCCCCCCCCCCCCAGTGTTTAGCAAACGCTCGATGATTGGTGTGAGGTGTAGGGGTATCTTGGTACCCCATGTTCGCCTTTTCATGGATGCAGTTGGCCCTGATTTCATTTTAATGAACTACAACGCGCGACAAGAAAGAGTTCATCTGATCGACAAATTTCTGAAAAGTGATAAAATTCACTTGATGGACTGGACACCAGATCTACAGGCCTAAACCCTATAGCGCATATGTTTGGGACGTTCTGGAGAGGCCAATTGGAACTCGCTTGCCATCTTCCAGAACCACCCGGGCTCTGAAAACAGCGGACCAGGAAGAGTGAGACTAACTTCCACAGGGACTCAGAAACTGCCTGATTTCCCGTTACGAGAGCTGTATACGCTTTTCGGTATCTTTAATTTGTGTAATTTCCCTTTTAAATTTGTTTGGTTTCAATTTTTGATTTTTTTTTTCAATCTCGCTTTTGCTAGAGAGTCTCTTACTCGGGACGTGGCTGGGGACCTATGAAACTTGCTTCCGCAAAAGAGTCGGAATAAGTGGAAGAATAAAGGGCTATATATATATATATATACACAATATTCGCCGCCGCGGCGAGCGGCCCATCTTCGTCCGCAGCCCTTTATTCTTCTACTCTAGTCCGACTCTTTTGCGGAAGCAAGATTCTTAGGTCACCAGCCACGTCCCGAATGAAAGACACTCTAGCGATAAGCCAGGATTGAAAAAAAAATATACCATAGCCCTTATTAACCCATTTCTTAGAACAATATTGTAAGCTCTATTTTACACATTCTGACTCTGACGAGTCTTACGCACGATCATGCGAGCACATTATAAATGTTGAATTGTTATTATATTTACATTATATCAACAGATCGCTCACCCGCAAGAAAAGTGACACATCTTGCAAAATTTCATATTGCGTTTTATTCCACTAATAGGTCTGTCATAGCTGGGTCTTGCTACACAAAGAATTTTATAAGTGTAGTTACACGGAAAATCACTTTATTACGCTATATGCCCTTTGTGACCACAGAAGAGGGGGGAGGGGATTGTGTGGGGAGGTAAAATTACCCAACCCTCCAAACCCATTCTATGTCTTCATTTTTAAGGGTTTTATGTTTTTATGCACGTTTTTATTCCTGCATGCAGAGCTAAGTGCTATAATTTCATGTTACAGTAAAATCATGCAAATTTTCTTTTGCCTCTCCTGTAAAATTTACTTTTGTCGAGATGTGTCACTTTTCTTGCGGGTGAGCGATATGTTCATACCAAATGTCATTAAACTCTGTCCAGTAGTTCTGGAGATAATTGACAGAATCTAAAAATTCCCTTAATTTTGCTCACAAGTGTACTATAGGTAAATCGCAATTTGATTCACTTTAAAAAGCTTTCTTTATTATTTGTTTGTGGTATGTCAGTAAATATTATTTTAATCGCATAAGTCATATTTCAGGTTCTTGATTATATAGTTTGAAACTTCTTCAACCGTACAGGATGATGGATGATCATAAAGTTACCACGAATAAGTCGGATGATGAAGATGAATTAGAGACTAGGTAAAAATCCTTTTCTTAATGCCTAATACTTGCAGTTTTAAATAAAATTAATTGCGCATTTTCAATCAATTAAACGTCAAGGTTTTCTTACTTATCCATCTGTTATTAAAATTGCATTTAAATAATTTTTAATTATATTTTTTAATTTTGCTAATTTTCCGTAACGAAATTAAAATTTCATTAATAATAAATATTTTCATAAATAAAAATAACCTATTATGCTAAAATTAGACTGTCCATTTGTATTTCACGGTTCCTTTTTTTAGAATATGGTACTCTAGGCAATGAAATTAAATGCCAGTTATCCGCTTTGATCCTTAGAATGCCAAAAGTGGTTTAAGACTTACAAAATTTCAATGATTTTAGTTTAGATTACCTTTATAAAAATGTATTTTAAACAATATTTTTTATACTTATTTGCTCCGCATTTACTTAAGGGGACCGGGAAAGCGATATCTCTGACATGTTAAATTCACCAATTTTATGTACCTTTTTCTCAGAAATGGTGAAAGATAGAGATCCAGATTTTTTAGAGTAGTTTTAATAACATGATTTACGTATTTTAACAGACCATTTTCTTTCTAAGTGAAACACAAAATTAATTATTAATTATTTATTGAAAGTCATTTTTAAATTAGCATTTTTGGTAAGATTTCACTGCCTAAAATAAATAATTCTCAACAAATCATTAAATCCCTGAATTAAAGTATGCAATATAACATAAGTATTAAAAAAAAATCTGAGTTCTTAATTTTAATAGATATTGAAAACACAAACATGAAAAATCCAAGTTTTGAGAAAAAGTCAATTAAAGATTTAAATGGCCATTAAGCTGTGAAGTACTCTTAGAAAGAATGAATAATTTCAACACTTATTATTTTTATATATAAACATGTGTGACACATCTTTGGAAAGATAAAAGTTTAAACTATTTAATGATATAAAAAAGTAATAATCGATTTTTTGGTTGAATTTTGCTTTCCCGGTTCCCTTAATTGGTACCTAAACGATACAAGAGTGCAATTTTAATGCTATGTGAAATACCATTTTCCGAATTTGGAGAATATGCATATAAATGTATGATACCTGACATTCAATGACATGGGTGCATAGATTAAAAATCATTTTTTCAACAATTCATGGTGAAATATTATTTTAAAAACCACAATGGATCTATAAAATGACAAAGTTTTTAAACAAAGTTAATGTAAAAGTGTATTTTTTACGTATTCCGCGATGAAAAAATTGAAATTGTCGGATTACATGTATGCTAAACTTATTTTTTATTAGCTCCCGATGCTATTTTTTTCAGACAACAATTAAAATGTCGTTACTAAAAATAACCTAACCACAGGCCACTGTTAAACGAAACAGGTGTATCATTGTACGGTTAAATACTGATAATCTACAGCAATAGTTTAAACTTCTAAACGTAGCACATTTTAAATTTTTACACTATCGTATAGGGGAAGAAAAGTACTTTTGTTCGATGAACTGTATATGTTGTGTCAACAGTCAATAAATATACTAGAGATTAAAATAATATTATATTGAATCAAACACATTGACATCTTCCTGAGGGTACAGACATGCGGTCTGTTAATTTTAACAAAAGCCAGGCTTTGTGGATGCCCAGTTGCGTAGATTAAAATGTCACAGCTAAAATGGGTTGAGCTGCTGCGTGCGTTTAGTTTGAAGGTTCGACTCCATCTCCTCCTTCCAATGTAAAATGCACTGCAACCAGGAAGTGTCCTTGACCACCAGATATAAATCACAATAATTGTTATTTTTAAGCAATAACGATAATGTGTTAGTATAAAAGTACTATTCATGATTTATAGTTTGAAAATTGCTAATTGCTAAAGGAACATATTTCACAATAATTACGAATTTATGGGATTGTTTATGTCTTGCGTATATATTTGTATTACAACAGGAAATGAAATGTTGATTTATGTTGGATAAATGTTTTTAGATTATTATTTCAAGAAATATCAATAAGGGTTTTCTTAAATAACAGTCATAGCAATAAATAACTCTAAAGTGATTTTAGTTGAAGTGATTTTTCTGTAAATGGTTTCTCATAAATTATAATAGTTCTGAAACAAATGTATGTGTTCACTGAACATGCCCCCCCCCCCCCTATCAGGGCCTTAGTCCTGATACTGAGGGAGTAATGCTATTTTGTTGATTGGACGCTTGACTAATGAAGACCGCGTTGCACAGTCACCACTCTGTTGAGTCCATCACTGCCTGGGTGGACCTCTGTAATGCGACCCAACGGCCAAGTTCCAGGCGGTTGATTTGCGTCCATTAATAACACTACCTGACCCACCTAGATGTTAGGCGTGGCGATCTTCCACTTAGCTCTGGGTTGCAGCGAGGCTAGGTATTCTCTGGTCCAACGTTTTGAGAATCCAGCTTTCATGTTTTGGATCAGTTCCCATCGTTTCTTTAGATTTGTTGTCGGGGTTGCTGACTCATCGGGTATGGAATGCAAAACATCCCCTGTAAGAAAATGTGAGGGAGTGAGAACATTTATTGTATCAGCATCATTATCGTTTAAATGTATAAGCGGCCGCGAGATGAGCAAGGATTCTACTTGGATGAGTAACGTAGCTAGCTTCTCGAAAGTGAGCAATGACTCTCCTATGACTCGCTTGATGTGATATTTTGTCGATTTTATGGCAGCCTCCCAAATCCCGCCAAAATGAGGGGCAGAAGGAGGGATGAAATGCCATTTTAGAGAGTTTTCAGTTTGACATTATTTCATTATCTGTAAATGAACGCCACAATTCATAAATTTTGTCCAACTTTCTGGATGCACCGACAAAATTGGTGCCGTTGTCACTATAAAGATGCCGTGGGGCGCCTCGCCTTGCACTAAAACGTCGAAGGGCGGCGATAAATGCCTCAGCTGTCATATCACTCACAGCTTCAATATGCACAGCTTTTGTAGCCAAATAAATAAACAAAGCTATATACCCTTTAGTTGTTTTTGCACCCCGACCCTTACTAAATTTAATAGATATAGGGCCTGCGTAATCAACACCACTGGAGAAAAACGGACGTTCCGGGGTTACTCGATGCTTTGGCAAATTCCCCATTAGTTAAGGGGTTGCAATGGACCTTTTATATCTGTAGCATTTCAAGCATCTATTGATGCATTCGTTAATGATCTTTTTTCCACCAACTATCCAATAAGATTTTCTTAAGATGTGGATAGCAGTGAAGGCCCGGCATGCAAATGGGTAATGTGTTGTTGCTGTATTAATAACTCAGCCATTTTATGCTGTGAGGGCAAGATTAACGGATGTTTGTGATTAAAGGATAATTGTGAATTTTGTAAGCGTCCTCCCACCCGTAACAGACCCTTATCATCAATAAACGGGTGGAGGGACTGTAACGTACTTTTCTTTGGCAAAGCTTTCTGTTCTTGGATACATTTAAATTCTTCCTGAAAGTAAGAATTCTGAATCCAACGAACAATATTCTCTTCGGCATCTTTTGTTTTTTGTAAGTAAGATGTGGTGAAGAAATTTCTGTTTTGTTAGACTTCTTGCATTTTTTATAAATCTTTGGCAATATGCCAAAATGCGAATAATTTTTGCAAGCGAAGAGTGCTTTTGAAACAAATTATCAAATAGATCATTTGATGTGCGGGTGTGAAAGGAAAAAATTGGATCAGACCTTTGTTCGGCTTTGATTTGATCAGCAAATTCCTCAGCATTTGAGTTGTCTTTGGGGCAATTGGATGGGTCCAAAACCAACCAACTTGGCCCCTTCCACCATAAATCGCAACCTGGAAGACATTTTGGATCAATGCCGCGTGAAGCGATATCTGCGGGGTTCTCTTTGGATGGGACATGTCTCCAGTGCTTTGTAGGTAGAATTTCGGTAATTTGAGCTGTTCTATTCGCGACAAAATCTTCCATTTACGCGGATGTGCAGATAGCCAAGAAAGGGCGACTTTTGAGTCCGTCCAGGCAAAAATATCGAACTTGTAACTCTTTAATGTTTCCATGACGGAACGGAACAGCTTAGATAGTAGGTGCGCACCGCAAAACTCTAATTTTGGCACTGAAATCTGTTTGATTGGAGCAACTTTAGTTTTAGAAACTAAGAGAAAAGAGTTCATTTCCCCCTTATAACTTTGTCGGCAATAAATTGCAGCAGCATATGCCAATGTTGAGGCATCAGAAAATCCGTGTAATTCAGATGGGTTACCGGATGAAATCGTGACACATCTAGGAACAGACAATTGATTTAGTCCGTTAAAGGAAATTTGAAATTGTAGCAATTCGTCTGTAAGATGTTGCGGTATAATAGAGTCCCAGTCCCCTTTTGTAAGCCAAAGTTTCTGATAAAATACCTTTAAAGTTACAGTACAGGGCGAAATTAGATCTAGTGGGTCGAAAATTCGTGCAGACTCAGCTAAAATGTGTCTCTTTGTAAGAGGTGGAGAGAGTGTTAATGCAGTTATGAAAATAAAACTATCTGATGAAGAGTTCCAGCTCAAACCTAGAACCTTGGAGCTTCCGTTGTCACTAGGAATGATTTCAAAATTTGATTCAGTGCTAGAAGAATCTATAAATTCATTAAGAAATGCCTGTGAATTCAAATTCCACTTCCTCAAGTGGAAACCATGCGCGTCTAAACAATCTGTAATTTCCTTGCAAGTTTCTATTGCTTCCCTAACAGTATTCGTACCGGATAATAAATCATCCATGTACATATCCTCTTCTAAAATGCGCGAAATGCAAGGATTTTTTGTATAATCCTGACCGAAGTTTTTAGTTTGTAATTTTTTATTTCCTCCTTAGGATTAGACCTCCAAACTATTTGCTGATAAATTTGATCCTCTTCGGCAACCAAAATTTGGCGGTACATTTTTTCTATGTCCGCAGGAAAGACTATTTTCGGAAATCGAAAATTAATTAAGATTTCGAAAATGTCCCGTTGTAATTTAGGGACTACACCCAAAATGGAATTCAAGGAAACACCACTTGAAGTTTTGCATGAAGCGTCAAAAACTACCCTTAATTTAGTAGTAATACTAGAAGATTTAATAACCGCATGATGAGGAAGAAAGTAGTGTTCGTTTTCATAATTATAAATGTCATTTTGTGCAACTAATTCCATGTGATCTAATTCTTCATATTCGTACATAAACTCTTTGTACTGATTTTAAAATTCTGGTTTTTCTCTAAATTTCTTTTCCATAGCAAGCAAGCGAGAAATAGCGACAGCTTTAGAATTACCTAATTCTGATTTAGGTTGAATAAAAGGTAACTTAACCACAAAACGACCCTCGGAATTAATTGAATAGTTTTCCTGAAAATGTGATTCAACAAATTGCTCTTCAGGTGACAACATTTGAGTATTCTTATTAAATACTTCTTCTACTTCCCAAAAACGCTTTATCTCTTTATCAATATTAATTTCATAAATATGTAAATTATGTATCCAATTTGGAGATGTACTAGAATGTGTCATTTTCCCTGATACCAGAAAGCCAAAAATTGAATTTTGAGCAATTAAATTGCTCTGCGTATCTGTTACTTGACCAGGAAGCAAAATAGAAAAGAAATAATCAGATCCTAGAATAATGTCTATTTTACTTGGTGTCTCGAAATGTGGATCCGCTAAGTTTATATTCTTTAAATGCGAAAAATGCTTCTCATGTATTTTTTCCGCAGGTAATGGAGCAGTTAAATCATCTAAAAATAAATGCCTTCATAGACAACTTGGTGTCAGCATTATAAATTGATGTAAGATCAAACATTATGTAACCCTTAGTTACTGCGATGTTTGAATTAGACAGACCTTTTACGGGGAACCTAGCATTTTTCCTTTTAATTCCTAACATTTTCATGCAGGATTCAGAAACAAACGTAGACTCTGATCCACTATCACACATGATTCTTAAAGTGTGCTTTTGACCCATGCAATCATTAATATATACACTAGCAGTGGGCAAAAGTGCGAAAGGTGTTTGAACTGCATTTATAAAAGGAGAAATTTCCTTTTTATTCTCATCGGGAATCAAACTGTTCTCTGAATCAGGTTTGTTTTTGTGGCTCTGTTTTTCATTTGAACGAGAAGTTGATATCGCGTAATTTTGCAGTTTGTTTTCGCTAACTAGTATGATGTTTCAGCTTGCAATTGTGACAAGAGTAAGAGGAATTGCATTGCCAGGTAGTGTGCTTGTCAGACAAGCAATTACTGCATAACTTGTTTTTCTTAACAAACTGTCTCCTATCCCTGATGCTTAATTCCTTAAATTTAACACACTTGTAAAGTGAGTGATTAAATTTACAAAGTAAACGTTTGCTAATGCCACTGGGAAAAGTTCTATTGACGTTATATTGTTTCTCTTGTTTATGCGAACCTTCATTTTCACTTTTATACAACTCTACAGAAGAACATCTATCATTTATAATCTGAATAAACTGATCAAAAGACGGAAAGTCTTCACTTGAGGTCAATTTTGCCCATTCCTCCTTTGTTTCAGAATCAACATTTTGTAATAAAATATGAATTAGCCATAAGTCACGGCCAGATGCCTTTTCATCGATTGATTTAAGGCCTCTAATTACTTCATCTGATACATCTGATAATCAGCGTAAGCTAATGGAGGAAATATCCAAGAATGTTTTAACTAAAGTAGAAACAATTTGTTTTTTCTTATCATATCTCGACAGCAATTTTTCCCGCGCTTCTGAATAACTGTTTTCAGAAATAGGTATATGTTTTATTATAGAGACTGGCTTTTCCCCTAGTAACCCTCTTAAATACTGAAACTTCTGCATATTACTTATGCTGTCATTATTATGAACTAATGATAAATATAAATCTTTAAATGACAACCAGTTTTTAAAATCACCATTAAATTGTTCTATGTTTAATCTAGCCAATTTAAAATTGTTAGAAATAGTAGAACTAACAACTGGAATCTGATCGTTTATCAATTGAGATTGTGCATGCACATTTAGGGTAACTTTTTCAAGTTCCGTTTGCAGTTTGGCTTTGGTTTCAAAATATTTTTTTTGAAATTCCTCAATTTCAGATGCTTCAGCTGGTAATTGAGCATCATATTTATCAAAGTCTGAGTAAATTGTCTCTATTTTTTCTAATTTATTGTACAAATCATTCTTTTGAAACGTTTGCTCAGAGTTAATGAAGTTGTTTATCCTTGTTAGAGCAGATTTAGCTCTGCCACGTAAATTTATAGCTGCTTTTTCCAATTCTTCAGCAGCCTTTTTTGCGGCTTCCAAGTCGGTACTCATTATTCAAATAATGAGGTAAATAGCGTAAAAAACAAAAGCCAAACCGATAATAATAATAAGATAAAATTTACTTATCTGTAATAAATGTGATGCGAGGTGCTCCGTCGTCTGTTGCAATTCCACATAAGAATGGTGTAAACTTTATTTAAAAAACTGCAGTAAGATATGATGAGCGTACACTTATTCCAAGCTTGAAAAAAGTATCCACGATCTCGCCGGTGCCTCCAGATTTTTATGTTCGATGAATTGTATATGTTGTGTCAACAGTCAATAAATATACTAGAGATTAAAATAAAATTATATTGAATCAAACACATTGACATCTTCCTGAGGGTACAGACATGCGGTTTGGTAATTTTAACAAAAGCCAGGCTTTGTGGATGCCCAGTTGCGTAGATTAAAATGTCACAGCTAAAGCTAAAGTGGATTGAGCTGCTGCGTGCGTATAGTTTGAAGGTTCGACTCCATCTCCTCCTTCCAATGTAAAATGCACTGCAACCAGGAAGTGTCCTTGACCACCAGATATAAATTACAATAATTGTTATTTTTAAGCAATCTATATTATAAAGGACAAACATATCTGTGCGTAACGCATACGTCATTTTGCGAATGGCAACACTTTGAAATTTGAAATAAAATTTAGGTTTTACAATTTTCTTTACAGCAAAATTTTAAACATATAAACATCGCACATTTTAAATTTTTACACTGTTGTATAAGGAAAAAAATGTGCTTTTAAATGCAATTTGTTTGAAAGCTGTATCTCAATTTAAATTTGAGATATTAATTTTTTTGTAGTTTTTAATACATTTTTTGTAATTGTGGCAACTGAAGTACTCCATTTCTGTTGAAAGTCATGGAGGGTTGAAAATAGAGGGGGAATAATCACGGAGGAAAGAAAATAACATATTACTGTACCTTATGTTGCCATTTTCGCATAAAAACTGAAAAAATTTTTGAAAATATAATGCGTGCTATGTCAGCGATCTTTTAAGTTTCCAAATATCGCACATTTTCAATTTTTACACCGTCAAATAGAGAAAAAAAAATAACTACTTTCAAATGCAATTTGTTTGAAAATTGTATCTTAATTGTCTGAGTTATTACGGTTTTTAAAATAACTAACCGCCCGTGGCGACCAGTTTGGTCTCCCTTAAATGTATGCTAGGCATTATATCATATTACTTTTATTCATAATTTAATTTACTTGCTCAATCCTTCGCCAAATC
Organism: Maratus speciosus; assembly: GCA_963932465.1. Classification (NCBI taxonomy): domain Eukaryota; kingdom Metazoa; phylum Arthropoda; class Arachnida; order Araneae; family Salticidae; genus Maratus; species Maratus speciosus. Next base: position 272,604,732 of record OZ010794.1, read on the forward strand.
GGAAGATTCTGATAGAGAAATCAAGAACTCGTTATTTTTATGTTAGTCGGGTACAGGTGATAAATCGCCAAACATTGTACTCGTCGCATTTTTTCATATTTCATTAATTTAGATTAAAATATAATCCTTTCAATCAGTTGGATAACTTTAATTTAAAAATGAAACATTTCAAATTCATGAATTTCACTTAAAAAAAATTCTTTAAAAAAAGAAAAGAAAAGAATAAATACCATAAATCATTTAATTTCAACATCAAAGCATTGTTTTAATTTACCCATCGAAAAATAAAAAATGCTGCTGGCGAGTTAAAAAATGCTATTGGCGAGAATTGCGCCCAGCTAACATGACAGTACGAACTTTTTGCGATCATAGCAACTTTTATATAATTTTATTCGAAAAAAAATATTTTGATGAAATAGGTTGCCAGAAAATACGTTGCCAAATTTCTTATCTCGCCATGGACCTTTTTTCTATTTCGCCAAGTACCTATACTGGAAAAATACCTTTATTTATTTATTGTATTTTAAATGAGATGTATAAAAGACGGCACAGATGTCATATACGCACAACGTTGGCGCGATTTTTTTCTGACGCCAATGTCATATACGCACCGGAGTACTTAACTGGCGCCAAAGTGTCGTTATTTTGCTTGATATGGTAACCCGGATGTTGTTATTTATTTATTACTAAATTGTTTATTTACTTTTTTTTAATTATATAAATTGTTTTGTTCTATAGTTAATAATTAAACTTTTTTTTCTATTTATTGTTATTCTTTATTTTAAAATATTACACAATAACCAATGAGATGCGTTTCATTCAGGTGTTGCCATTAAACAATTAACAAATAATTGCGATTTCTGTGCCACGTACGATAGCATAATATATATAGATTTTCAAGCATGAATTATTTTTAAATTTATCTATCACGTGTAGCTCGATTAGGAAAGATTAATCCGCTTGCCCTTAAAACAATGTAAAAAGTTCAGCAATTGTTTCCGTCTAATGTTCCATAAGAAAATTAAAACTTCCTCTATAGAAAAATAAATAAAATAATGTAAATAAGAAACAAATTTAACAGACATGTGATTGAACCACGCGCTTAAAGAACTATAAATGATCGGAAAGGCTGCCGTAAGTCGCAAAATCTTCGGCTAAAAACTCCTAGCATGCGGTGACATGTGAAAGTATCGCTTTTAATAAATTTTATAACTTTATTTGATTGTATAATTTATATTTTTTAGATAAAAATTCTTTCTGATGTTAGTGGGCAATCTAAAATATATATTACATGTAAAAAATTAATTACAATTAAAAAAAAATGATTTACACCTATACTCTGTAACCCGAGGAGCTCGGGTTCGATCCCCTAGTAACGATAATGTCTTAGTATAAAAGTACTTTTCATGATTTATAGTTTGAAAATTGCTAATTGCTAAAGGAACATATTTCACAATAATGACGAATTTATGGGATTGTTTATGTCTTGCGTATATATTTCTATTAAAACAGGAAATGAAATGTTGATTTATGATGGATAAATGTTTTTAGATTATTATTTCAAGAAATATCAATAAGGGTTTTCTTAAATAAAAGCCATAGCAATAAATAATTCTAAAGTGATTTTAGTTGAAGTGATTTTTCTGTAAATGGTTTCTCATAAATTATAATAGTTGTGAAACAAATGTATATGTTCACTGAACAACTTTTAAATGCAGTTTGTTAGAAAACTGCATCTCAATTTATTTTTTATATAAATTTTTTGTCGTCTTTAATGACATTTTTGTAATGGTGGCAACTAATGTACTCCATGTCTGTAGAAAGTAAAAGGAAAATAGTAGATTTCTATATCTTTTTGTTGCCATTTTCTCATAACAACTGAAAAAAATCTAATTAAAATACATGCTATGCCAGAATATTGTTTGCTTATAAAAATGTATTTTAAAGAATATTTGTGCGACTTAATTTCTCCGTATTTACTTAATTCCTATCAGACAGCTGAAAGAACATATTTTTATTAATCCGTGTTTAATAACTTTATTCCGAATTTTCAAAAAATATAAATGGATGATTTCTGATAAATCATGATAAATCATCACCTTCATTATAAACTATATTTAATTTTCAGTATCGATATTAATGTTACAAACAAATGAAGGCATATGAAGCATTAGATACCTGATTTTTTGTCGAGTTTCTTGAATGACGACATCGCTATCTTGCTGGATTTGCGCATTATTCTACGATAGTGACGTCATATGCATACTTTTTTTATAGATGTTGTTTAACATTGATCGCAAATGGTGGAATTCTTAAGTGGATGCCAATGACGTCATTTTATATAATTATGACGTATTTCAAGTTTTAAAACTAAAATATGTTTTGCACTATCTTTATTTATATGTTTTTTTATCGGGGGCAACACTAAATTCTGAAAAGCAGAATTCCTGTTTGTAATGTTCGTATATGACGTAGAGCTGGTGAATACCTTACGACTATTTTTAATAGTTACAAAAGGCGTATAACTAAATCAATTTCTGGGAAAAAATATTGCTATACAACTTTAATATTAAAAGGAAAAAAAAAACTTGCTAAACTATAAAATTAAAAGGGAAAAAAAGACCTTTATAAAGTAACGAGAAGTATATTCGTAATATGACATTGTCAGAACCTCATCGTTTGTTTTATTTATTTATTGAATAGCCATTTCGAAGGTTAAAAAAGTATATGTTCTCTATTTTTTTAATATGATAAATAAATTTATTCAAAATTTTAGACATATATAAGAGAGCAACATGTGAACACTATTTTATAAAGTTTTCATTCAAAAATTTTGAAAATTTAGCCGGAGAGAGATGGTTTCCGAAGACCCCTAAAAAGAATAAGTGTACTCGTGGTGGTTGGAATAGCTCATGGCAGCTTTATCTGAAATTTAAAAAAAAAAAAATTACTTTCTTCTGTCTTTACAAGATGAAAGTATTGGATTCGTGAAAATTTTCGACTTCCGGTTTTCGATGGATTTATACGTTTTAGAAGATCCTGAACACGATTTGATAGTTTTTAGAAAATGTTTGTCTGTCACTCTGTGAGTCTGCAGGTGACAAAAATTTATGGGCGCTCTATCTCAAGAACTAATGCACGGAATTTCACAAAACTTTAGATTCAGTTAGACCTTGATATAAACCGCTGCCTCCGAAATACTCAATGCAAGAGGACACGAGTTGTGATGCCATCACTAATCGACCGACTTCTCACTAACGTTGGAATTCCCGCCGGAAAATTTTGAATAGCTATTTTTTTTTTCTTTTATTTGTGGAATAACTATAATATTATAAAACAATAATAACTATTTGAACTTACTGGTGAGAATTCGGAATCGCTAAATAAAAATTCAGCCAGATGCGGAATGCCACAATGTTGCTGCATCTGACTGATTTTTTATTTGGGGATCCCAAATTCTCACCAGTGAGTTTAAATAGTTATTATTGTTTATAAGATGATAGATTTTCCACAAATAAAATAAAATAAAATTGCGATTCAAAATTATCCCGCGTGAATTCCAACACTAGTGAGAAGTCGACCGATTAGTGATGACGTCACAACTCGTGTCCTCTGGCCTTGAGTATTTCGATGGCAGCGTACAAACTAGTTCTGATTACTTTTTGGTGTAAATCGGACAACAGGAGACGCTGCTATGATGTATTTTTCACGATTTACGAAATAGCTATATCTCAATTCATATTCAGTTAGTCCATGAAATAATTTGATGCTGATTAATTTTTGGTGAAACTTGCCCAACCGGTGACGCTGCTATGCTGCATTATTCATGATTATTATCGCAATAAATCTTTCTCAAAAACAAATGCACTAATTTCCATCAAACTTCAGATTCGGTTAGACCCTGATATAAATTAATACTGTTTAACTTTTGGTATAAATAGCCCGGCAGATGGCCTTTTTATGCTGCATGTTTCAAGATTTCCACAATAGCAGTATCTCAAGAACTAATGTATGAATTTTCATCAAGCTTTAGATACAGTTGCTCCCAGTATAAATTGGTCCTAATTAATTTTTGGTGTTAACCGCCCAACAAGTGGCACTGCTATGCAGAATTTTTTACGATTTCTGCAATGGCTCTATCTCAAAAAGTAGTGCACGGATTTTCATCAAACTTCAGATTCAGTTAGAAGGTGACATAAGTTGCTGATTATTAGATTTTGGTGTAAATAATCTAACCAGCGGCGCTGCTGTGCTGCATTTATCAGGAAGTGTTAACATGTATGACATAGAAGAAAGTTTTGGAATTGTCACATCCGGTAAGTTTAATATTAGGGTAGATTCAATTTTACAACTGATTCCGAAAGTGAAAGTATTTTTTTTAATCTGAAATCAAAATCGATAAAGTATAAACTAGCCTGGTTAGAGATCTTCAGCTATGCAAAAAAAAAAAAAAAATCACTCAAAAATATTAAAATCCAAGTGTGAAATTTGAAAATAACTTCCCCATAGGATTAACATTAACTCGTGAGTTTTTCCGCGTGACTAGTGCTGGACCTTAAGCAAAATTTAAGAATACTATTTATTAATAGACTTTATTACTAATCAAATTATACCAGTCTTATATTTATCACTTTCTAATACAGTCGTTACAAAATGTTTAATTCCCAAACCGATGCCGTTAAACTACGATCAGTAGAAAAAATCGTTTTCATTGCATTTTAATAATGTTATGCTATTTCGAACATAATAAAATTGATATGCAGATTAATGGCTACAGATTTTGTATATAGTATATAGTATATTTGTATTTGTATATCAGCGATAACGGATGGATGTGAAGTTTCAGCTGCGATATGCATTTTAAAACTCAACTAAAAGTCCGAAATCTGGTAAATCCTAGGTGTTACCTGTAAATCCATTTACCGAAGTGAGTTTGTGAAAACCCAAAATATGTTTTAAAAGAGCTTATACTTCGAGCTTTTACCCAACCATTTTGGTAAATGCTGGGATTTACAGATTAAAAAAATTGATGTTATTATAAGTTTTGTTTAAATTGGATATGAAAAGAAAATTATTATATGTGTAATCAAGAATAAAGTCGTTTTAAAGGATCCACATTAGTTCCAAAATCACGTGCAAGAACCCGACTTGCAGCACTTTCTCGAAAACTACTAAAACGATTTTAACATTTTTAAAATGATTTTGGCAGTAAATAAATGGATCTTTCGCTAAAATTAAATGGGAAAACTATGTTAAATTAAAACAAGTAAGCATTTTTTGTTTTCAAATTGCTTAACTATTCTATTTTTACTTTTTGAGGAACGATCAATTTGTATTGTAGCTACTGCCAAACATTTTTAAATAGTCTTGGAATCACGTGAATAGTGTCTCAGAAAAAGCTACAACATTGTCACTGTTTTGCACGATATTTCGCAACGGTTACCACTCCCTTAATTTAGTAATAAATTCACATAGTATTTAAATAAATAAATAAAATAAATCAATGTTGGATTTAATGTACAATACATCTGTGAAGGATTCAGTAAAAGTCCGAAATACAAGCGTTAAAATGCATCATTAAAGGTTCAAACAACTCCCTTTGGTAAATGCAAGGATTTACCGGCAAAACGTAGGATTAACCAGATTTCGAGCTTTTACAGTAACATACAGGGTGAACGTGAACCAAACGTTTTGCCCTGATTATAAATATTTATTGCGCTCAAACTATTATAATTAGACATATGTTTGTTTGGATACATTGTAAGTATTGTTATAAAATTTTTTATACGACCACATATAGTCGTAGGGGAAAAAAAGTAAACACACCTTACTAACTCTGCATCACATTATCGTAGAATAAAATTACTGGTCCAAAAACCATACTATTGGAAATAGTCTTCTTTTAAATAATGTATATAAAAATGTCTTAGGGGGCCATCTACATATCAAAACAAACCAAAACTTTGTTTTTTCAATAGCAAGACCCAAACTTAATACAATAAATAAATTATACACCCTTCAATTAGCCTAGATAAAAATTTGCATGAAATTCGTACGATTAGTTTCCGAGCAATTAATTATTTTAAAATGAACATATTTTAGGGGTTGTATACAAATTGAAGTTCAGTACTCGAAGGATGTTGAAAAATTACAGATTTATTAAGTCACTATTAATGAATCATTTCTTGCCAATATGGCCATTTCACTCACTTAATATGCTTAGGCTATTGTTATATATGGTAAAATCCTCTTCAACATTCATTTTATAAAGTTTACGAATGTTGAATTATCCGATAAAAAAATGTATAAGATATTTGTAATAATAATGTTTTTTGAATATGTGAATGTGATTGGAAAATTATACATGTTTTTATAATGCTCTTATCAGATTTTGAAATTATTTAACTCAGTTTTTTTAATTTATGGGCAGAAATGTGACGAATATCGGCGAACATAAAATTTAGAATAAACTAGTCGGATATACCAATCCCAAAACTTTTTTCTGTCTCATACATGTTAATACTTGAAAATTCGCTATCACACTGCCAAAATTAAACGGCAATCTATGCCCATCATGAGGATTCTAAAGATATGAAATTCCGTGCATTAGTTCTTGAGATATGGCTATCTCTGAAATCGTGTAAAACAAGCAAAATTCAGCCTAGAAGCGCCACCTATTGGGTGCTTTACACCAAAACCTATGTTATATCAAAACCACTAATCAACCACTTATGTCAAAGTCTAACTGAATCTGAAGTTTGGGAGAAATCCGTACATTAGTTTTTGAGATAGAGTTATTGCAAAAATCATGAAAATTCCAGCGTAGCAGCGCCACCTGTTGGATGATTAACACCAAAACCTAATCAGCAACAACTTGTGTTAACATCTAACTAAATCTGAAGTTAGATGAAATTCGTGCATTAGTTTTTGAGATAGAGCTATTGCGGGAATCGTGCAAAATGTAGCACAGCAGCGCCACCTATTGAGCGATTTACACCAACATTTAATCAGCATTAAGTCATATCAAGGACTACCTGAATATGAAGTTTGATGAAAATCCGTGCATTAGTTCTTGAGATAGAGCCATTGCGGAAATCGTAAAAAATGCAACATAGCAGCGCCGTCTGTTGAGCGATTTACACCAATACGTAATCAGCATCACGTCATATCAAAGACTACCTGAATATGAAGTTTGATGAAAATCCGTGCGTTAGTTCTTGAGATAGAGCCATTGCAGAAATCGTAAAAAATGCAACATAGCAGCGCCACCTTTTGAACGATTTGCACCAATACGTAATCAGCATCAAGTCATATCAAGGACTAACTGAATCTGAAGTTTCATGAAAATCCGTGAATTAGTTCTTGCTATAGAGCCATTCCGGAAATCGTAAAAAATGCAGCATAGCAGCGCCGCCTGTCGAGCGATTTGCACCAATACGTAATCAGCATCAAGTCATATCAAGTACTAACTGAATCTGAAGTTTCATGAAAATCCGTGCATTTCTTGAGATAGAGCCATTGCGAAATCGTAAAAATTGCAGCATGGCAGCGCCACCTGTTGAGCGATTTGCCCCCAAAACTAATCAACATCAATTTGTATCAGGAACTAACTGAATATGAATTTTTATTAAATTCCGTGCATTAGTTCTTGAGATAGAGCGCCCACAAAATTTGTGTCATACACAGACACACACACAGACAGACAGACAGACTCACAGACAGACATTTTGTAAAAACATGTTTTTCGGGTTCTCTGACCCCTCAAACGTGTAAATCTGTCGAAAACAGGAATTCGAAATTTTCATGAATCCAATACTTTCTTCTTGTAATGATAGAAGAAAGTAAAAACAGTATATACAGCGCGTGTAAAAACTTTAAGGACAGCAAAAAATTGTAAAAATTTTGATAAATTGAAAAAACGACAAGTGAAATGGTAATATAATGTTGATCATAAAGTGAAAATACTAATATAATAGTCAACAGAATGTATATGTGTCCTTTTTATTATGAAGAAATCATAATTATGCAAAAAAAACACTATTTTTGACTGTGTAAAAACTATAAGGACATCAGTATTTTTTTTTTACAGAAATGTTATATAGAATTATTATTAAGGATCGACCGAAACGTGTTTTTAAGGCCGAAACCGAAACGAAACCGAATTTCGGCGATCTTCCTATTTTCGGCCGAAAACGAAGACGAATATGTCCAAAAGAAAATTTTAAATAATTAATTTGTATGTATTAAAGTAATTAATACATACATAAATACATTATTAATTAATTATGCGTATTTATTAAATATACATAATTATTAATTAATTATACGTGTGGCCTAAATTGTGTCTCTGTGCCTTAGATCCAAAACTTTTATATATGTATATATAAAATAAAACGTAATTAATTCATCAACGACACAGAAAGGTTTTCTAATTATACGAATTTCATTTAATTCAAAATATTTTAGTTTTATGTATACACACCTCGATTTATCTTTTATAATGATTTCTGTAAATGATCATCTGTCATACTAGAACTTTCTCAAAGAGTATTCGAAACACATCTGCGGTTTCAAATTGAAAATTTTCTATTACAGTTATGACTGCAGTTTTTAATGAGCAGGTGAAAAAGTTTAGTTATATATGAATTGCTTGCTTTATAATATGCATTCAAGTCTTGAGTCAGTTTTGACTGATAATTACAAACAACGAAGTTGATAGCAGTAAATTTCCGAAGGAAGAAACGAGATTTTGGGAATACTGATAGTTTTCGCCGAAAACGAATTTTCGGCGAAACTCAGATTTTGGACCGAAACTCGACTGAAACTATCAGTATTCCAAAAATCTCGTTTCTTCCTTCGGAAATTTTCACCACTTTTTATCGATTTTGAGACCATTTATTGCTATGAACTTCGTTGTTAACGCATAATTAATTAATTTTTATACATACTATTTAATAAATACGCATAATTAATTAATAATATATTTATGTATGTATTAATTATTTTAATACATACAATTTAATTACTTTAAATTATATTTGGACATATTCGTTTTCGTTTTCGGCCGAAAATAGGAAGATCGCCGAAATTCGGTTTCAGTTTCGGTTTAGGCCTTAAAAACATGTTTCGGTTGATCTTTAATAATAATTTTACATAACATTTCTATAAAAAAAAATACTGGTGTCCTTATAGTTTTTACACAGTCAAAATAGTGTTTTTTTGCATAATGATGATTTTTTCGCAATAAAAAGGACACAGATACATTCTGTTGACTTTTATATTAGTATTTCCACTTTATGATCAACATTAAATTACCATTTCACTTGTCGCATTTTCAATTTATCAAAAATTTTACAATTTTTTGCTGTCCTTAAAGTTTTTACACAAACTGTAGTAAAGTGGGGACAGATGCCGCAGTTTTTCTTTTCTTCTTGTAAAATGTACAATAAAGCAAAAAACAACAAACTAAGTACCAGAAATCATTGATCAAACCCTCTAGAATCTATTTTCTATGTTAAACAAGTTAAAACCCTCTTAATAAAGTAGGCATAGTTATTTTCCCACAGGTCCTTTTTTGACATCATTTTTTATGTGCTGGATAAGATGCTGCATGGGGTGTGGGATAGATGCCGCATGGAGAAAAATGTTCTGTTGTATATTTTTATCAAGCAAATCACATTTTTATTTTCTCAATTTACTAAAAACGAAAATAAATCACAGTAAACTTACAAAAATTATATATATATCACTAAATTGTGAAAAGTTTAACGAAAATGCAAAAGTGTAATCTCTATAAGCAAAACTTAAGACAAAAAGTGAAAATGTAAAGAAAATCATTTGAATTTACATGAATGGATAGCATAATTACTGGAAACAATAGACAGCATAATTCCAAAAAGATATAAATCACTGGTTTACATCCAGGCGAACATTGCAGTTTGCTCTTAATGTAAGTATTAGTTCTATTCTATTTAGGCCTTAGTCTGTTTATTTTTGGCCTTTCTTCTCATTCTTTCATTAGGGTTTCGTTCATCTGACAAAACCCTATTCGTCTCGCTCCTCTGTCTGTCTGTCCGTCACAGAGCCCGTTCTCAGAAACTATACATGTTAGAGACTTGAAATTTTGGGTACTTATAGCTGAACACCTCACATCAAACAACAAATCATAAAATTTTGAAAAAGTTGGTAATTAACTTAATTACGGGCTAATTAAATTCTAAAATTAACCAATCAACCTTTTGAACGCAGCTTCGAACGCACTTTCCTCAAATCCTCCGGAGTTTCTCCTAAGGGTTGCCAGTAAATTCGGCGGATGCTCCGTAAAATCAGCCGATGCAGGGTTACCACGGAGTAATTTAAGCAATAAATGAAGTGGACATTTAAAAAGCGATATCTCATCTGCCGAAGTATCGGTCGTACAAATTCGTAACAGGTATTGAAATACGAGGAAAAAATTCTACTTTATTTTGGTATGAATTTCAATTTTCTCCGTAGGGTAGAACGCAAAAAATCCACTAAAAATCGATCGATAAAAATTTAGTTTCTGTATCTGAAAAGACAATGAAATGAGATGATGATGATGAGACGAGAAAAAAGACAATGAAATTTCCTTTCAGCGGTACGCAGCTGCCGTCATCTTTCAGACATATCGGTGCGGGAGAAATTTAAGCAGAGAGCATTCTAATACGAAATTTAAACTTTTTTGACATCCGACCGGGAAATCTCTCGCAGATTTCATACATACCCGGTTCAAAGAGATAGCTTAATTACAAACTGAGATATTAATTATTTAATTAATTCCTTTTATTTCCATCAAATGCGAGATTAAGATGGAGGCACGTGCTTTTTTAACGGAGATTTCATTTAAATTAGGAAATCTAACAATTTGCGTGGTTTTTTCGACGGCGCGCTATGAGATAAGTATTAATTATTCAACATGAAAATGTTTATAAGTGTTCATACCATTATTTTCGAATAGCAATTTCAGGAAATATCTTAAATTATCGGTTAAGACCGACACTCGATGTGTTTGAAACTTTAAGATACTTTATAGCACATAAGACAAAGTATAAAAAAGAATGGAGTGTGATATTTCGAGGAGTGGAGGGGGGGGGGAGGTACTAGATTTATTTATTAAATCTTAGTGTTTGTTATCCCAGAAAATGTTTTAAATTCTTGGTTAAGACTGCACCGCCACCCTCCCGACGATGTATCTACGGAGAGGTTGCGCAAAGGAGTTTCTTTTAGATATGCTTTTGTTAAGAATAGAGTGCGCTCCCTGGTGGTGGAATGCGGAACTAATGTAACGTGATTTTGTTAAAAATAGGAAATATAACAACGCGATCTGTTTGCAACTTTAAGATACTTAATGACACATAATAAAAAGCTTATAAAATAATGTTGCATGCAATTTCCTGTGAGGGGAAGGCGGGGGAGTGGCGCTGGATTTCTTTTAAAAAAATAGCGTTTATGACCTTTTTAGATGTCGTTTTTTCAGGACTATGATATACTCAGACATGTGCTACTTATGAAATATAAAAATGTCAAAATTTTAGTTACCACTATTTCCGAATAGTACTTTCAGCAAATTTCTTAATTTCTCGCTTAAGACCGCCACCAACTCGAGTAACACATCCACTGGTAGGTTGTTTAACAGAGTTTTGATCTGATACACTTTTGTTATGAATAGTGTGCGCTCCCTGGTGGTGGAATGTGGAACTAACATAACGCAATTTTGTTAAAATTAGGATATCTAACAAGTCGATCTGCTTGAAACTTTGACATAGTTCATAACACATAATAAAAATCTTATAAAAGAATGTTCCGTGCAATTTCCTGGGGCGCCTACCTATCTCGGGTGCTATAGACCCGATCCCCTCGACTAATATACCTACGGAAATGTTGTAAAACGGAGTTTCCTTCGGATAGAGGTTTGTGTAGAATAGAGTGCGCCCCCTGGTTGCGAAATGTGGAACTAACAGATTTCGCAAAAGCATTAAATGTTTTAAAGGAATATTAAACGAAACCCTCTGTGCGATCTGTGATCACACTTACCCACTTGTTTTGTATTTCCATTCGCCCACAATCACACCACACTACCCGTTGCAAAAGTAAAGTAAGCGTTTTTCATGCAGCTATCGATTGAATTTGATGCACTGAATCCTGTCCGCTTTAGATTTTGTTACTTGATAAGACTCCAGCCATTCAAGATATGCAGAGTCATCAAATTCCAATCCAGTTCTGCCATCAGAATCCATAAGAGGAACAATTTACCCATTGTCGGAAGGTGACTCATATTTTAGTTTTTTCCTCAAGTAAGGCGTTTTCAAGTTGATCTTTCCTTTCCTTTTTTTTACACATTTTACTTCCGCCAAGTTGTCGTTCTTTGACACTTTCTAGTTTCTTTTGTTTTTCATTTTCTTCTTCTTTTTTATTGTTTATAAACTCTGTGCTTGTAATATTTGCATCCTTTTACTTTCTCTTACTTGGCTGTATAGGTCTTTTGACCATTGGGGCAAGAGATATTTTGTTTAACAGTTTAGATAGTGAGAATTGTAAACGGCTTACGTTTTCCTTATTCACACATGGTGAACCAACATTGTTGCTGAGAATATTTTGATAAGTAGCAGAATGCGCTAATATACATTTATTTAAATGTAAGTTCTACTTAAATCGGAGTGATGAGTTTATTGAACCAGAAAAACAAATATATATTTTGCGGCAACTGTCCTTCAACCTCGGTGCGGCATCTGTCCTACAGTGTTGTGTAAGATGCCGCGCCTCCATCTTGTGTCATGTGAGCAACGCCAGAGAAAGGCAAGCACATGTCTGTTTTCAACGAGGATCTAGTCTATAGTTGCAATCGATTTTGGGATGTTTATTTTTCTTAAAATCTATACTAATAAAAGAATAAGTAGCTCTGTGTGTGTGTCTGTTTGTCTGTCTGTCTGTCTGTGTGCAATGGCTAGCGAAAACTACCGCACGTAGAAGTCTGAAAATTCAGATGTGATTAGCCCAAGACAGGTCCTGATACACCTGAGGCTCCGATTTTTAATTTTTTAAGGGCCGGGGCCCTTGGGCCCCTTTCAGTTTTTATGCACTAAAACGTTAATAACATGCCTCTTTTCTATCCGATCTTCTTCGTTTTTGGGGTAAATTATCCTTTCAGTTTCTGCCCCATTCCTACATTTCACTTAAGACCCTGGCACCCTTGCAAGGGGCCCAGTACAGGGCCTCTTGAAGTTTCAGTGCACTAAATTGTTAATAACATGCCTCTTTTCTATCCGATCTTCTTCGTCTTTGGGGTGAATTATCCTTTTGAGTTTCTGACCCATTTCTACATTTCACTTAAGACCCTGGCACCCTTGCAAGGGGCCCGGTACAGGGCTCCTTGAAGTTTTAGTGCACTAAATTGTTAATAACATGCATCTTTTCTATCCGATCTTCTTCGTTTTTGGTGTGAATTCTTCTTTCAGTTTCTGTCCCATTTCTACGTTTCAGTTAAGAGCCTGGAACCCTTGCAAGGGGCCCGGTACAGGGCCTCTTGAAGTTTTAGTGCACTAAATTTTTAATAACATGCCTCTTTTCTATCCGATCTTCTTCATCTTTGGGGTGAATTCTCCTTTTGCGTTTCTGACCCATTTCTATATTTCAGTTTAGACCCTGGCACCCTTGCAAGGGGCCCGGTACATTGCCTATGAAGTTTTACTACACTAAATTATTAATAACATGCCTCTTTTCTATCCGATCTTCTTCGTTTTTGGGGTGAATTCATCTTTCAGTTTCTGCCCCATTTCTGCATTTCAGTTAAGACCCTGGCACCTTTTCAAGGGGCCCAGTACACGGCCCTTGAAGTTTTAGTGCACTAAATTGTTAATAACATGCCTCTTTTCTATCCGATCTTCTTCGTTTTGGGGATGAATTCATCTTTCAGTTTCTACCCCATTTCAAAATTTCAGTCAAGATCCTGGCACCCTTCCAAGGGGCCCGGCACAGGGCCCCTTGAAGTTTTGGTGCACAAAATTGTTAATAACATGCCTCTTTTCTATCTGATCTTCTTCGTTTTTGGGGTGAATTCTACTTTCAGTTTTTGCCCCATTTCTACATTTCAGTTAAGACCCTGGCACTCTTGCAAGGGGCCCGGTACAGGGCTCCTTGAACTTTTAGTGCACTAAAGTTTTATAAATTGCTTCCTTTTTATCCGATCATCTTCATCTTTGGGGTGAATTCTCCTTTTGAGTTTCTGACCTATTTCTACATTTCAGTTGAGACCCTGGCACCCTTGGAAGGGGCCCGGTACAGGCCCCCTTGAAGTTTTGGTGCACTAAATTGTTAATAACATGCCTCTTTTCTATGCGATCTTCTTCGTTTTTGGGGTGAATTCTACTTTCAGTTTCTGCCTCATTTCTACATTTCAGTTAAGACCCTGGCACTCTTGCAAGGGGCCCTGTTCAGGGCCCCTTGAACTTTTAGTACACTAAATTGTTTATAAATTGCTTCCTTTTTATCCGATCCTCATTTTTGGGATACTTTCTCCTTTTAGTTATACTCCCGTGTCTACATTTCATTTAAGAGCATGGGCCCGTCTAGGGCCTGGTCCAAGACCCCTTAAATTTTTTGTGTTCCATGAGTTTTTCATACCCTAATTTTTTGACCTTCGCAATGCGTAATTTTAAAGTTAGCCTTTTCCTAATTTTTTGCACATTTCTTTTAAATTATATTCTAATGATTAATCCGTACCCTATGCTTAATCTCAACTAGTCGAAGATCTAAAACGCTAAGGACTAAAACGTTGCAACATGTTTTCATGTTAGGGCCTTTTTTCAACTGTCAGTTGGCCCTTTTTGGGCCCCCTATTATAACATTCTTAAAAATAGTCGGATTCGCAAGCTTTTTTTTTTCTAACACCATCTTATGGTTCTCCAGCTATTACATGAACGACAAGAAAAAAATTATTTCAGGCTTCAACTACCACCAGTTTTGAATATCGTCTTCTAAGGGACCTTGGTGCATCTTCTTTAAAAATGATCCGAATTCCTTGTAATTTTCTTTACCATAGTTCTAGCGTCCTCAGATTACATTAAAAACCAATAAAAAGTGTATTTATACCAAACTACATGCCACTTAAGTCCCTTCCCCCTTGTGGCCCGGTACAAGGCTCCTTGAAGCTTTTGTACCATAAATTATTAATAAATTGCTTCTCTTAATCTGATCTTAATTTTTGGAAGCATTTTTCCATTTAGTTATTCTCCAGTTTCTATATTCCAGTTAAAATCCTGGGGCACCTTAGGGTCCTGTAGGACCGGATCCGGTTCCCCTTGAACTTTTTGTGTGCTATGCATTTTTTACACCCTAATTTTCTCACCTTTTCATTGCATAATTTTAAAATTGAGTTTTGGACTCTTCCCCCTAGACCAATACCCGCATATTTTTGTTGGAGCTCTAGGGCCCCTTTTTAAGCATTTACCCCATTTTTGTGCATTTCTTTAAAATATTATTCTATGATTATTTCATACCCTATGATTAATTTTGACTAATTGAAGATCTAAAACGCTAAGTACTAAAACATTTAAACATGTTTTCATGTTAGGGCCCTGCTCTCAACTAACAGTTGGGTTCTTTCGGGACCACTGTTATAGCTCCCTTAAAAATGGTCCGATTCATGAACTTTTTTTCCCCATAAAAACTTCTTAGGTTCTCCAGCTACTACATGAGCGACAAAAATATTTGCAGACTTTAGCTACCACCAATTTTGAATATTAATCGTCTTCATGGAGCCTTTGTTGCAGCTTCTTTAAAAAGTATCCTATTCTATTGCAGTTTTCTTTAACATAGTTTTAGCGTCTTCCAGGTACTTTAAAACCCCTAAAAAAGTTTCTTATACCCAACTACATTCCAGTTAAGACCCTGGCCCCCAGGGCCAGTCTTTCTTTATACTTCAGCTACCACCTTTTTCGAACATTGATCTCCTTTTTCAGCATTAACTTACGTCTACTCACTACAGCCATAAATTAAAAATCGCGTTACTTTAAAGGTTACTTTAGAGAAGGGATTTCATCCGTTTATTAAATATTGTGTTAATGTTAACAGTGATTTATGAAATTTACAAGGTGAGGAGGCTTTTTCCACCGCTTTGTGGCGCGTTATTTCCTCGGGTTTAAGGGCCCAATTTCAATGGGATTTGCTTTCTTCAACTTAGATTACAATTCAGCTACTTTCTGTATTATGAAATTTTATCTTAGACTTCAGTTACCAACATTTTGTAACATTAATGGCGCATTCTTTTTTTTTTTTTGGTTTCTGCGAGCTTCATTCCTACGAGGTTTGGCCCACTCAACTTGGTTTTCGATTGTCTCCGGCACGTGCGAGCACTTCCGGTAAATACTGCCATATGTAGTGGGGATCTAGATTACAGGTTCGTTCGGAAAGAAGTTTGATGGGAACACATTAGACGCCGCGGAAGGCAATGGAGTCTCCGAAATTAGGTTCATTTAAAAGAATTTCTAAAGACATAAAATCATACAAACTTAAGTTTTGTTTAAGGTTATTATTTACAAACCCCGGGCAATGCCGGGCGGGTCTGCTAGTATGTAATAAAACATTGGAATTATTTTAGCAACTTACCACGCATGTTTTAAACTGGCATAATTATGTAAATATTGACAATTAAGCGGTGGAAACGCACACAACACATCACACAGCACAGAGGAACACTACGAACTTCTAAAATTGATCTAGGGTACTATGGTATTTTTAAAAATATCATTTTTTTTCCTGCAAAAAATTGATAAAACTGACTTTCTTTTAAAAAAGTAATCAGTTTAAATATTTTAGGCTTATTATTTTGTAATTTATTTTACACATTATTTATTTACACATTACTTATATTTTCCTTTTATATATACAGGTGTATATAAATTTAAACTTACAAAACCAAAAAAACCAAAAAAAAAAAAAAAAAAAAAAAAACATATTTAATATTTTAAAAGTAAAAAATTAATATTTATACGAAAAGTAAAATTTATTATTTTTGATTTATAGCTTTGCATCAGCAGGACAGAAGCTTAGGGGATTAGACGGTTGGGATTCAACCCGAGATACTTATTTATTAATCAATATACATATTTAAAACAATTTGGAGCGGGGGGGGGGAGGAAGGGGGGGGGGGGGTAATCGATAAAATACAATTTCAAAGTATTATTTAAAAAATAGTATTATTTCAAGAGTTGCAGCAGACTGTTTTAATTACGCACTTTTATTGCATATTTATTAAATTTTCGTTTTATTAAGAAATCTTAATTTTGTTATAGTATATTAGCCGGAAAACCTGGTTTACCCAGAAATATTGTAAATGCTAATTGTGTGTTTATTAGAACATAAAATAGCCGAACTTTGCTCATCTAAACGCTTCCATATTGTCAATTATTTTTTTTATCAGTTTTTCAAATTTTAAGTGAAAAACACAATTTTTACCCACCGTCCTAGGGCGGGCATTTACACTAGTTCTATAAATAATATGCACATGTAACGAACTGTATGTTTCTGTTCTGAGTTATAGATGGCATATATGAGTTAAGTATATGGAATATATGGTACATATCAGGGGCGTATTTAAGCAGAATTCATTAGGGGGGCGCATATGACGATTTTGCCGACTAACTTAAAAAAAATTATATCTTTAAAAGTATGTTTCTGTGTCTGTATGTATGCATCTACCAGGTGTCCTATAATGGACTGACTGATTCTAAAATTCAATAACTTGCAAATAATGACAGTTATAAAACGAAATGCTTGCAAGAGGATTATGTAAGCTGCCGAGAGTATTTTTTACTCCAATTCTCGATTTTAGTTTAAAATAGCGGCGGTAGATGGCGCTGCCAGCAGTAGGTACTAAATCGGGGCCCGATTTTTGGCCTCTCTTTTCTCTCAATATTGATACGAACGAAGGAGATTAAATATATGCAGTGGTCCCAAAGAACAAAGCTGCATTTGCGACTGAGAACCACCCCATGTATTAATTCTCCTTCTTTCGCATAATACTGAGAGAGGAGAGAGACTGAAAATCGGGCCCCAATTTAGCGCCTATCGCTATCAGCGCCATATACCTCTGCTATTTTAAACTAAAATTGAGAATCACAGTAAAAAAAACCAGACATGCTACTTTTCCGCAGAAACGCGGAATTCCGCTTTATCCTCACTGGATTTTATCATCCCTGGGATTGATGCAAATCTGCATTAAAATTTATTGACATTTTTGTGTGTGTGTATTGGGGGGGGGGGATTATGGTAGCGGACGAAATACAACAAAAACGCGAGTACGAACATCGCCAAATTAAGTGTATTTCTCTCTTTGCCTTTCCGGTGACCTACCGCGCATAGTCGGAGTATAGAAACGAACAGCATGAAAACAGGGCCAGGTCAGACAACTAACGTCTGCTGTGGCTGAAGGATCGCGGAAAAAACACGATTTTCGCCAAAGGATCGTGAAAAAAACGGAAATTTCGGCAACAAATCGCGGAAAAAACGCGAATTTCAACAACGGATCGCGTTCAGAAACGATAATTTCGTCAAAAGATCGCGGGAAAATGCGAATTTCATCAAAGGATCGTGTAGCAAACGCGATTTTTGTCAAAGGATCGCGGACAAAACGCATATTCCGTCAAAGGATCACGAAAAAAATGCGAATTTCGTCAAAGTTCCTTGCAAAAAACGCAAATCTAGTCAAAGGATCGCGAACAAAACGAAAATTTCGTCAAAAGATTGTAAAAGAAACACGAATTTCTTCGTCAGAGGATCGCGCAATAAACGCGAATTGCATCAAAGGATCGCAGAAAAAACGCGAATTTCATTAAAAGGCTACGAAAAAACAAGAATTTCCTCAAAGGATTGTAGATAATACGAAAATTTTGTCAAACGGTTTTGGATAAAACTTGCTGTTTTTCGCGAGTGGATCCGTGAAAGCTCAGCTTTTCTTTTGCTGAGTCTGTAACATGACTGAAAAACTTCTGACGTCTTACGTAATCCCCCTGCAAGAATTTTTTTTAAATAGCTGTCACTATTTGCAAGTTTCTGAATTTTTAAATCAGTCAGTCCATTTTAGGACACCCGGTATGTTCTATATAAAATTAAATTTTGTTAACCCATCGGGATCAAAATTTTCACTTTAGCACGTCTAATACTTTACATTTTAGAATATTTAGTAGAATATAAGGTAGGTTTCAAGATGGACACGCTACCCCTCCACTTACGTTACATTGCTGTAAATAGTACAGTAAAGTATTTTGATATTAAAGAAAATTTGTTTATTTTTTGCTGAACGTGCATGCAGACGGAAATTTGAAATTCGCATTAGTTAAACAAATTGAAGTTTTTAGTAAAATGCTATTTGGAACTAATTCACAATCAGATTATTTGTATTTACATTAAAAAGGATTAAATCATAACTTATTTTAATTACGTCTTTGATCATTCATTGCATAACATGCATTTTACCCCACCGTTTTTTAGACGAGCCCATCTACTCACTGCAGCGCCTAAATTTAGTTATTCTAAAATATCTTCTTCAAACGTAAATATGATGCATTCAGACATGGATCGGTCATTGTTGTTCTTAGATATTTTTTAATTTACTTTTCTTTCATTCAAAGCAACTGTGACTGAAGACTTAGAGCCAGACAACCAACATGGTTCTCAAGTGGCAGAATGCATCTCAAAGATTTTGTTTTCATGTAAATATCATCCATTGTTTCAGCCTCTGCGCAGAAGTCTGTCGAAACTTTCAGTTCTGTATGTAATGCTATAGATCAGGAATTGTCTATGTTTCACGAAAGAAATCTGCCACTTTTGTAACTATATCGGAGTGTTAATTTCTTTTTTGTAATGGGAGGATACACATTATTAAATACAGTGGTGTGCTTATGCTGATGCAAGAATTAAGACTATCAATTAGTACCACTTTAAGGGTATCCAGCACCTTCTTAATCTCCATGCGATAGAACATTAGAAGTTCGGGAGCAAAATGAGATTGTTTCGATTATCGTCTAACTTCTTTGGTGCCCATCTTCGTTGATACTGCATAGCAAATTCATTTAATGGATCTGCACCTTAATTAGTTTAAAAGATAATTGAGCTCTGCATTTCCCTATTCACGTTTTCATTGTCATTGTATATTATTTCCAGAGATTTAATAGAAGTATTCAGTATTTTCGTTTCGACTATTATGTTAAGATTCTTAGACTTCAGTTTTTCAGTAACTAACTTGCGCACTTACTGAACGTTCTTGAGAAACATCAGCGAAGCAATGAAGTTGAGCGACAACATTTTCCTTCTTAACCCAGGTAGCACAGCGATATCAGCCGATATCGGGAACAGCGATTTCGCATTACCAGAGTAAGCCGGACTGGACGATATTGCATGGCTAACCTTTTTTTCCAATATCGGCCGATATCGGTGAACGCTAGACCGTGTTTTAAAACTCGTGGCTTGACTTCTTTTTATTTTTTTTGGCTAAAAAAGGTAGAGGAATCAACGATTTAAAAATTTGTAGGATACATTCATTTGGGATCCAAACCGCTTTCAATCATTCCACTCGAGCAGTCCATCTCGGATTAGAAAGATTCCTCAGTAGAAGAGCATCTTTTATTCATCTGAGCTTGTCTACTAATGGATTGTTTAGTTTAGTACTAATGACTTGTTTAGTTTAGTATTTGTCGTGAGAAACTCGAAGTTCTTCCAGCACGTACAAAACATTAGCTATAATATTGCTGGCGTTGAAGATATGCGAAACGAAAGTGTTGAGTCTGTGACATTGACAAGGAATATAGGGTATAGTTCGAGTCACGATTTCTGATAACGCCTCCTGTGTGCCGTTGAATTCTTCGGACATGCTGATTGTAAAATTGTATGGCTGAAAAGTACCTGTTCTATACCCAGCTCATTCTTCGTAAGGATGTGCGATATCTCGCATGCAAGGTCGACATTAGTTTTTTCGACTTCTTTTAAACTTCCAAAAGCCGCTCGGAGCTTTTCCATCTTTGTCGACATATTTCACTCTAACGGGTAATCGACCATGGTGAGAAGCATCTGGTGTCGTATCTGCCACAATTCCATAAAGCTATGCTTCTTGAATATCCCTGACTATATTTTTGCGCACTGCTGTTGCAAGAAATTCAATCATCTCGTTTTGGGAAATAGCGGAAAGGTATATTTATGTGGTATGGCCTGAAACGTGTGTCTTCAAGCATTTCCTCAGTATTGGAAAGTAATTTCACAATTTGCCGAAAGTTTCTATATTCGTCTTTGACACTTTCACAAACCAGACCTTGTCTACCCAGCATTTGCGTAATGTCCATAAAGATTGCTAAAACTTCAGTGTTGAATGCAAGATATTGCTCTTCCAGAATAATCTGTCTGCACTTGCTCTCGCGCGTCGAGTAAGTGATTATACGTCATCATGAACTGACAAAATAGGAAACAGCAATTTTGATGAGAGTTGAAAGAGAAATTGTTGTGCGAACTTTTTGTCCTTTTCTTTTCCTACGCTCTTCATTTTATGCCATTTGTTAACACCACTCTCAACCGATGCATTTTGTATTTTCTCTCTCCCAGGACCTTCGTGAAACAGGCAAAAAAAATACCCTCGAGTTTTGTCCAAAACGGTTCCAAACACGGTTACTCTTTGTACCAAGTGGCTGTTCAGATGTCGCTGTCTATCCTGCGGATGGAACATTTTATCGGATATCGCTGAGTTTTGGCTGTTACGGACCTAAACTGATCAAATAATGCTTCTGATTGTATGTCTACATTTTAGACCTTTTTCCTGGGTCATGTTCAATGATGGAATCGCTCCCACTTTCCGGAAAGTTAACATCTTTACGGTTCTGATCGATTTCTTTCACGATCTTACAAAAATATTTAACGCAGACGAACAATTTTCTTTTGCCCTGACAATTATATCTATGGTCTAACAAGAAAACACTTCATTCGTCAGACTGGGCGATTTTTTTTCAATAATCGACTTGCGATCGTTTAAACAGTCGACTAAATGATTCGTCCAGCACATTTGAATGCACCCCGAGTAATATGAATGCCTTCATCGAAGTCGTCATCATCTTCAGTGCTGTTCGATCATCTAGATCTTCAGAACCCTACTAATCCGCTGCGGATTCTCAGAAGGACTCATTTGTATATTGAGAAACTAGTTCTTTCTCAATTTAATTTGAACAGTCACGTAAAGTCGAAGATTAGGGAGGCAAACTTCGGATTTTCGCAAGAAATTCTTAAGACAAAGGATTTCTAAGGATTGATGTTTTTTAATGAATGTCTTAATGAAAAAAAAGTGGGAAATTGAAAAAAAATCGATTGTTTGAGAGTTGTATCGACTGATACTGACTACCTTGAATTTGCCGACTATGATCGAAGTTGCCGACATTGGGGGGGGGGGGGGTGAGACGCCCCCCCAGTAGATTCGTCCCTGGTACATATAAAGTTTTATATGAGTTATGTGCATGCCACGAGATTTTTAAATTTCATAAATCCATTCCATTTTGTCGACAAGCAAGTAAACAAACCACCAGGAATGAATAATAAAATATGGAAAGTTCAGCAAATGCTCTACAGATTCCGCAGTGTCTGATTGAATTTAAATAGATATCATAGAAAATTTTCCATAGATGAGCAGACAATTCATTTTTTAGGACGTGCCTTAATAAAGCAGTATGTAAAAAACAAACCACACCCTGTGGTAACAGCATCATTTGGGATAGTTTTAAATTTTGCAGTATATCAGCGCTGAAAGTATAGACCTGGTCCACAAGGATCTAGGCTTAGGACTTGCTATACTTCTTACTTTGGTTCAGACCTAGTATTATGTACTTGTTAATGGATTATTTTTAAAGATTAAAATTTTTGCTTGATATACAAAAGTTAGTAAAAGACTAAATTAGCATTTTTAAATAATAATCAAATACTTTCGTGGGAATATTTTATCTAACAGACATTAAAAATAATATTGGGAACAATTTAATGAGATTTGAGTAAATTCAATCAATAAGTATAAATGTGTCAATAACTACATTGTGGATATAATAATGCTTTAAATGATATACAATTTTTTGACCAAAGTTTAGTAGATATCAAATGCTAAAATTAGATTAATCAATTGCCGTAAATACATCATCGGCCTCTTTTGTTCTCTGAAATTTTGTATCATCACAATTTCTTTCATCAAAATTAAACTTTAATCAAATGCAAACATGTATACAAGGACAAACTGTTCCGCATAATGAAACATAAAAATCAACAGTTGCAGCAACCTGCTGCCAAAATTTTAAAATGCTGAAATTTATCTAAATAAAAAAAAATATGATTATGCCAAATAAGAAAAAAATATTTCATATGAAAGTACTTTAACAAAACAGTAGCAGTCAGGGGCGTCGCGATGGGGGGGTATGGGGGGGTATGGGGGGGAGTCTCCCCTCCCCCCAATATATGTAAACTTGGGAAATTTGAGCTTAGAGTTGGGAAATTATAGCTTTTTGAAACACTTTCTTTTTTTTTAAATAAAAAGTAAAAAAAAGAAAAAATAATAATTTTTTATTGTTTTGCTGACTACCTTTCTGTTCTGTAATAGTAAAATAGTTAAACTTTCAAAAGAAATACAAACAGCAGCCAGACTCAATTTCTCATTATGCTTCTCTGTGCTACGAAAATATCATACATCTACCAGACCTGAATTTCTCTACTGTTGCCCATCAACAGTGTCTCTAATACATTTCATCCAAAACTTGGTTCCTTTCTCAAAAATCTAAAAATATGAGACTATTTTCTTATGAAGTACGATTATGACTTGTACACAATTGAAAACAAAAAGTTTCATTAAATGAACCAATAATTATAATTTTTATGTTTTTAGTTTCAGCATTTTTCTTTGAAAAGAATTTTTTTTTTCTTTTTGTGCGTGTAAGTATCATTATCATTAAACACACATTGCACATATCATTTTAATTGGAAGCAATTTGTTTCAAGTTGGGAATTTTTTTAATTATAAGTTGGGAAAATTTTGAACCCCCCCCCCCCCCCGAAATTTTTTTTGTAGCTACGCCCTTGGTAGCAGTAAATTATGTTCAGACTAGTACACAAAAAAATGAGAGGTCAAAAAATCCCCAACACCACTAATAAGCCACATGTTTTGCTTAAATATAAATGGAGGGGGGGGGGTGTCTGTTAATGTGATGTATAGAAACTATTTTTATCAAGAATCGCTTGTAACCTCCGTGTCATTGATTCAATGAAGCTATCAGCAATATCAGGATCTCTGTTGATGATATTTGCCTAGCACATGAACGTAGAAAAGATTCAGGTTAACATAAGATCGCGAAGCACTGAAATACGTTTTACGCTTTGTTTACTGCATCATAAGACAGATTTACGCTCTAAGTTTATCTTAAGCGAGGTTCCATAATCTCAGCCCGAATGTTTCAATAAAATGAGTAAAAAATATATTCTTTTCAAATTATGATTTTCTGCACGTCATAGACGGCCTCTTATACTATCATATTGACATTTTTTCAGCATAATTTAAAACACCACTTTGAAGAAAAATTTGAAATTTTAGACTTGCATAAAGCAGGACATAACAAACATAAATCTCCTCTCCCCCCCCCCCCCCCAAAAAAAAAAAAAGAAATTGCAGTTTGCAATTCATATTTTTTTCTAATATTAATTTCATAATTCATATTATAAATTTTTTTTAATTGAAAATTCAATATATTTATGTTTGGGTTTTTTAGTATTATAACGCACAAAAAATTATCACATTAGCATTAAAATTTCAGGGGATATTAATAAAAAAATGTAAATAAACATTAGAAGATCTAAATTTTGAATGTTTATAATTCAGAAACTTATTATTCAAATGACTACGAATTTCGCTTCTAGATATAGTTTGAACCGAAGATTTAAAATATCTTGTAAAAATTGGGTGTTGCCATTAAAAAAAAAGTTTCCGCTGGTTTTAAATTTTAGATATGTTCTTAGCCAAATTTTATATACATAATTTAAAAGTAGACTTAATTTCCGATCGTTTGGTACCAGTACCCTTCTGTGATTATTTGTTTCAGAGTTAGTAGGGAGTGTTTACTTTTTTTCCACGACTGTACCTTAGTAAATTTCAACGTGTTCCCTCTTGGTAGCTCGGAGAATGTCTAAGCGGTATTCTAGTTCCCGCCAAGAGTCAAGTGTTCTTTAAAATGTCTTCTGTTTTAACATGTCTAACAATACACGCAGCAGCTTTAGCAATATATATTTGAAGCTGACGTGATGCTTAATGAGTTGATTGAGTAGGACTCCGCTGAAACGATTACCGAACGCGTTCAACAGTTGCTTCCCTCACACTAGGCTGGCCGCTTCTGGGCAGATTAGCAACAGCAACACTGCCTGTTTTTTTAAACCTATCATACCATCGCTCTATAGATTTTACATCAGGAGGGTTGCGTCTACGCAAACAACGTCGAAATGTTCGCTGAACATTAATGGGCGATTTTGTTTCGTGAAACCAAAGCGCAAATTGAGCTTTCTCTTGAATCGACACCATTTCGACCGAAACTGTCTTCCTTACAAAACAAAGTCCTCCTTCCATAAGTCACTCTTGATAAGGAGCAATCGTGCCATCTGTTGCCTAAAAAACTACTATTAACTGACCTATCCAATGATACAACAAGTTACATTATTATACAAATGATTAATTTATAATGAATTATTATAATCAGTGCAAGACTTTTGTTTCACCTAGTATATCTAGGTAATCGGTTTGACTCTATGAAAAACAAAATTTAATTTCTTTACAATATTCTGATAATGTTTGAAAGCATTTCAAAAGCTATGACGTGATACACAATCTTTTCATTCTTGATACAATCGCTCGCTACCGAATAAATTTTCGGTAAAATTTCTAACTGGATGAACTTACCACTTTTTTTTTAATGAGTTGGGAATTGGGGAAATCACATTCAGTCTAAAATTTGTAAGAAATAATAATGTGTATAAATATTAAAGATAAAATTTTTTTAATGATTATACATTTTACTTTCTAGTGTTTTAGATGATATAGAAAACTGGCTAGCTCTGTTAAACGAAGATGATGCAGAGCCATTTATCTGTGACTTGAGTAACTTTTTTACCGACGACCTAGTAGACAATGAATTCGAAATAAATTTCAACACACCAGTTGACAAAGTAAGAAGTTTTTTATTTTTATTTAATTTTAATTTTTGTTCTTACTAGCTTATATATTTCTTTAAATAACACTGCAACTGTTATGTGCATCTGATTCAGAAAAACTCTGTTTATTTAAACTATTGTACACATTTTACATAAGTACATAAAGAATTAAAAATTAATAAAGAAATAGTTTATAAAAATTACTATTTATCCATTTGCCATTAAAAAAAATACTATCATACTTACTTTTATTTATATTTCTTAAAGTTTTGAAATCACATCAACTCTTTTTGCAAACAATATAATTTCATGAAATACACCTTTTCTCTTTTAAAGATTTTTTAAAAATGAATCTCAACTGTTGAAAAATCCTTTGCAACATACACTTTTTAAATGCAAGAACATTTTTTAACACCACTAACATATTCCCATATTTATTTTTAATGGCTATTTTACTTTTAAACATTTTAATGAATTTTGCAGATTAGTAAAACAAGTTTAAATGGACTTTAACACAACAAGATCTATCTGATGTCTGAAAAATATTTTAAAAATTATCTTTATTCTTTAGATCATGTCAGATATACTTTTGTTATTATTTGATATACTTTTGCTGTAATTCCTTAAATTTAGTTTTCAAAAATATTTCCTATCACAACATCTAAGTTTTATTAACGTACAAAGACCAAAAATTGTTAAAATGATCCAATATTACCAATATATATATTTTTGTTTAATATACTAGAAGGCTCTGCCCCCTACGATCTACGCTCGCCAACCCTCGTTCAGACTCTAAAAATCTGTTGATTTGATCAGCTTAAAAAAGATTACGTAAGATTGAATTATAATTAAAAAACCAGTGGCGATATCCCTGTAAAAGGGTTTCCATTTATTTCTCTTTTAATGAAGATTTTTAAGGCGAAAAAAGCTGCTGTGAATTCCGGTTTTCATGTTCGATTAAATAAGATTAGTTAAACGTCTGAAAATTAACTAATGTAAAATAAATTAAATCAACAGAGTCTTTGCTTCCTGGTATTTTGTAATATAGCTATAAGAAAATGATTTTAAATCACACGTTTTGAATCTGATGTAATTTTAACCAAACTTTTCTTTTTGTAATATTCACTTGGAAATATTGCAATTGTTAGAAAGGAAATATTATTATTTGCGCTGTCTTTGGCAACAGTAGTTAAAAAGATTATCTCGAAACATGAAATAAATCTCATGTGTACGTGTAAATATATTTCTTAATTTAAACTGTTTGGCAATATTATTTGGAATAGGACGTAATTCCAGCATTTACTGCTTTTAACGCATATTAAATAATTAATTGCTTTATAGTTTTTTTTTCTTTTTAAATAGTCACGTGTATAAACAATTTTTATGACGTAATTTTTAATATTTTCCTGCTTTTAACACGTAATCATTTAATTCTATTTTCATAAGGCTTTTTCTGTTCATTATAATCATGTGTAAATAAATTTTCAGTTTAAAGGAAATATTATTTGAGAAGTTTTTACAATTTTGGCAACAATTTAAAATAATAACCTTTTCTAAAATGTGTAAAAAATATCTCTGGAAATGCTGAAAATTTGAATTTAAAATGGAAATAAACCCTCTAAAAATTAGTCAAATTAAAAAAATAAATGCAGTTTTCACACCGGGAATTTTTAATGTATAAAATGATCTTAAAATTATTAATTCCTATGTATGGTTTTTGCTCCTATAAAGCTTTTTTAATGGTATGATTTTGACCAACTTTAACATTAGATATCTCTTAAAATAATTCTTCGATTTGAATTGCACTGCAGGGGAACAGTTCCCTGATGACGGCTAATTTTTAGTTGAAAGCGCTAGGGATTTTAACATCTTCTGACACCAATGTTTTTAACATCTTGATAGTTTTTAATGTTTATAAACTTATGTATGTTTGCAACTATTTAGTGAAAAAAAAATATTGTGAATTAAGTATTCTTATTGATTATTTATCTTCTGCCCTTACAAAAAAAAAAAAAAAAAAAAAAAAAAAAAAAAAAAAAGGAAAACTATTCAATTATATAATTTGTGTATAAGAACACATTGTAATTTCATGAAATTCCGGGGGAAAAAATTTATTCAGAAATGTAACAGAAAGTAGATCCATTGGATTTGAGAAGAGCCTTAAAGTCGCTAAAAAATTATTTTCTTTACACCCCAGAATTAATTAAAATATTTACTGACATTTCATTCTGACCCTGCCTACTATTGCAGAATAAAGTTTTTCTGCATTCCCTCAGGAAGTTTGCATAACAATTTGAAGTAATAAGGACAGTTATTTTTCCTTCCCTAAATCAAACTAAAACTGTATGATCACTATAGAAAATTTATTTGCTTTGTCCTTTATCCTACAAATATAAGTGCAATAAATAAATAAAAGTGAAAACTTTACTTTTCGTTGTTGAATACAATTAAAATCACCACAAAAACAAGTAACTGAAAATTTTAAATATGTGTGCGCAAATTAGTAAATTATTAGATTCTTGTACTCAAAATATATAAGTGAAAGTATTTAACCCTTCACTGCACGATTTTTTTCCATTTTTATGAAAAAAATAAATATCGATCAAATAATGGGAAAAAGAGTAAAATAAAAATAAATTTCAAATTTTCAGCTGAAATTTGATGCTTTATGGCGTGTACCTTATGTACACAATTAGGGTTTTAAAATATTGTATTGCTATATATATATACACTGCTCAAAACAATTAAAGGATATTGCAGTTTTAGGTGGATTTTGTATCTGGTAAACTGTTTAGCTGATTGATACATGGTCGACAGACATAGTAGGTTATATGACAGGGTCGGCGAACCTATGGCACGCGTGCCATAGTTGGCACACGAGACATTATTTTTGGCACGGCATAGACTCATGTTATAAATAAAAATATTTTAAGGACTCCTGTGTAAAACACAAAATTATTATGATTGCATCCTGCAAAACAGCTTATTTGTTAAAGATAGAAAGTTCTGCTAACTTATGTGCAACATTTTTTGCTTGATAGATTTGATTTTATTGGATTTTTGTAAGAGTACTTTTCATTTTGTAAATTCAGATGTAAAAATTATTGAGTAAATATAATGTATATTGAGTAAAATCTCTATACTTTTAAAAAGTTGTTAAACAATTTTACTCGAGAAATCAATCAGAAAAAGTTTTAAAAATGTTAATTGCCATGTTTTATAACCCTAGTCTTTCATACAGTGAAAATGCACAAGTTGCACTATTTTTAATTTAGACTTGGTGAGTTTTTCTAAATTAGGTTGGTTGTCTTTATCATCCAGATTTATTAAACTGAAAAGCAACTTTAGAAATCCCATTCTAGCATAATATTGGTTCACAATTTTTTGTGATTAACCGAAAATTAAGAGATTGTCGGAAAATAACGATCTTAAGCAAAATTGCCGATGGTGAAAATATAATAACTTGGAATTTCGAAAACCATTCCAAGAAAAACTTTTTTTAAAGAAGACATTTTCATATTTTTTCGGAAAAGAAAAGTATGAAAAACCCAAGTAGAAATCTGTTGTCAGATGGCTCCAATTCAACTGGCATTCTCTTAAAGAAAAACTGAAATACGAAGCTGACTTGAATTATTTGGCATCTAAGATGCAACAAAAGAAATAGTATATATTTTTAAATACTCAAGTACATTACAAAATGTTACCCATATAATTAAAAACATTATTTTAATTTTGCTACTTTGATTTGCTAAATTTGTTGGCACGCCATGATCATGTAAGGTATTTTTCGGAAAAAATTGGCACACGGATGTTGAAAGGTTGGCCGACCCTGTGATATGAGAATAAATTACACATGTTTGGCAGAAAAAAATGCATTTTATTGCGCATTTGTGTACTAAAGAAAAAAAAACACAATTTGTGCATATGAGAAAAAAAGAAAAAGAAAAGGTGTTTTCTTCAAAGAAAATCATTTTCAGTAGGGGGTATGGTTTCCACGGGCGGCCAGCAACGTTGAACACCTTTGAGGCATGGACTCAATGAGGCTATTAATGACGAGTTGGGGTATTCTGCCCCACTCTTCCAGAAGAGCTCTTTCCAGTTCTTGGAGAGTTTGTGGGGGTTGTTGGCGGCCAGAAACTCGTCTTCCTAGAGCATCCCAAACGTGCTCGATTGGATTCATGTCTGGAGAACACGCTGGCCATTCCATTCGAACGATTCCTTCCTCGAAAAGGAAATCCTCCACCAGGTTTGAAAGATGTGGTCTGCAGTTATCGTCCATTAAAATGAAGTTATCTCCGATTGCTGCAGCGTAAGGGACTACAATAGGTCTGAGGATCTCATCCCTATATCGGCGACCAGTCAGAGCTCCATCTCGAATGATGTAGAGGTCAGTGCGCCCGTCAATGGAGATGCCACCATACGCCAACACTCCTCCACCGCCAAATCTGACACTTTCGTGCACGAACGCAGGATTATTCCTACTGCCACGGTCCCTCCAGATGAAAATACGCCTATTATCCGGATGCACAGAAAAACGGGACTCGTCAGAAAACAGAATATTGCTCCATTCATTTCTCCTCCTGTTGACATGCTTGGTTGCCCACTCCCTGCGGTCGCGACGATGCCTTGATGTTAATCTAACACATACCATCGGTCGGCGAGCATACAGACCTACAGCATGGAGCCGGTTTCGAACAGTCTGAGTTGAAATCGTGGTGCCTGTAGCCGAGGGAAGGTGTTGTTGGAGAAGAGTAGCGTTCATGGTTAGGTGTCTCCGAGCTGTTAACGCTAAATACCGATCTTCATTGGGCGTTGTTGCCCGTCTACGACCTCGCCCTGGTCTTCGGCCTGCACATCCACTCTCCAAAAAACGGTTCCAGATCCTGGAAATGACACTTTGTGACACTCCAATGGCTTGCGCTACTTCGGCTTGAGTTTGGCCCCCTTCTAACCTACCAACAATTCTCAAAGCTTCTGAATCTGTCAAATGACTTCGCTGAGACATCGTACTCATCGAAACAACGCAATCACTGAATGCCGATCATCCTTGTCTTCATTCTCTTTTATCCAGTTGAAAGTCAATTTTCATTCGCTGCCGCTGAAGCGACGTTTTTGACGTCGAACTCAAAATTTGCATACTCCACAGTTTGAAAACCAGAAAAATTTGCATTTGTGATTCTCTTCTTCTATTTTCGGCAAAAAAAATTTCGTTTATATCTTTATTTTATATAAAACTTCAAATATCCTTTAATTGTTTTGAGTAGTGTATATATACTATATATATATTATAACTAAATGAGCTTAAATGAATTAATTTTATCTTCTTAAAACTCAGCAACTTTTTTTATATTAATATTTTTAAGTATTCGGTAACAATAATGAAAGTAAATTGTATCTTAATAGCTTGATCGTATGGTGTTGTTTCCAAATAACAAATTCAATTTTTTTTTTTTTTTTTTTTTTTTTTTTTTTGTCAAATGCAGCTATCTGACATGGAGAAAATAAGTGTTATTCCATTTTTTGGACAGTTCTTGATCAGGGATAGAGATCATATTGGTCAAATTCATGACTCATAATAAAAATTACAGTATTTTTAGGGATGTGCTAGATGTGGCACGTGGTGCAGTGAAGGGTTAAGGCAGTTCTTAAAAAATATTTTCACTGCTCTAACGCTGCTCTACCGCATTTTAAAACATAAAAGCATGATACCAACAGTCATGATTATTGAAGTAACTTCAAATCAAATAGTTTTTTCATTTTCTGATTAATGAATTGAATTAGATCTTGAGTTATAATCTACAGTTGTCTCAGGAGGAAGATTTTCATGTGCTGCAATGTCTGGAAATTCTGTTAACAATGCCAACTTAGACAGAGTCTTCTGAAAAACTTTCTGCGTTTAACAAAAAAGTTTGTAGTACAGTACATAGTTTCTTAGTGGGAATATCTGCCAATTTGAGCTGGGGGGGGGGGCAATCCCTCCTCACCCACCTGAAGGTTTGGGATTTTATGCCTTTTAATGGATAAAAGGGCAATTACGGTCCCGGATCTTTAAAATATTCACCCCATAACAACAGAAATCCCTCCCGGAGAAAAACGTCTGCATTCAACACTGTTTGCGGAAGAAAATGAATTTTAAAATGTGTCGGAAAATAGCCTGTTACAACCATAAAAACGAACTGCAATGATAATAAACAAAGTATAATTTTTTCTTTAAATAAAAAAAAAATAAAGCTCTTTAAGGCTGTCCGCAACTGCTCTGCTCAACAAGCGCAAAACGTTTTGATACATTTACAAATTCATTTTTTAACCGAAAGATATAAAATTGGAAGGCCTGACTATGGAAGTGATTTTGAATAGAACTGTGTTTTTCATTTTTTGCTAAATAAATTATCTATTGAGTTATAAGCGATTTTGATCACATGACAAAGACGTTTTTCACCCTTTCTTGAGTGATTATTCTTCTTTCGAGAGAAAATTCGGTTCAAAACACCCACTTTTACACTATTTTCTGAAAGATCTATTGAGTTTGCAAAAGAAAAAAAAAACAGTTCGTTTACATAGCTTCTGAACAACAACATCTGCTGGTTTCCTCCATTTCCGAGCTAAAATGAATTAAAACTTGTGTCACAAAGTTGCCTTTTTGGATTTGAGAACAGCCTTAATGATATTTAAATCTAAACACATTCAGAAAATAGCAACATTCAAATTAACTTTTATAATTGGTGAAATGAAGATCAAAATTCAGAATTAAAAAACGAAATTATGGTACTTTTTCTAGTTCTGAATACAAATGCTGCCAATTTTCATACCGCCAGCACCTCTGTTTTCGGAAGCACCACATCATTTTTGGATATATATATATAAAAAAAAAAAAAAAAAAAAAAAAAAAAACACTAGAGAACAGGAATTCTGCTTTTTCAGAATTTTGTGTCGCCCCGCCATTTCCATTACTTCATTTTCTTCTGATGGACTGATGGCTTCTATTATTATGAAATAGCCATTATGAATGAAGCGTTAGGTGAAGATGAAAGAGCAGCCGTAAAAAGTTAGAGTTCTGATTTTCTGGTCAGAATGGGGGAAAAAAATCTCTATAACTTTTTTTGAAAAAAAAAAATTATGGGCATTTTTTCCTCCATTCTGACCAGAAAATCAGAGTTCTAACTTTTTACGGCTGCTCTTTTATCTTCACCTAACGCTTCATTTATAATGGCTATTTCATAATAATAGAAGCCATCAGTCCATCAGAAGAAAATAACTCGGTTAAGTGGGACTCTACTGAAGTACAAAACATATTTCAATTTTAAGACTTAAAGTACACGTTTTATTTTATGTAAAATGACGTCATTCGCATCCGCTTAAGAATTCCACATTTACGATCTACTCTTAAACATCTACAGCAAAGCATGCATAGCTCATCACTATCGCGAAATAATGCACAAATGGAGCAAAAAGATGCTGTCATTCAACAAAATCGACAAAAAAAAAAAAAAAAAAAAAAAAAAAACACACAAAAAAAACAGATTCATAAATAATTCAAAATGATTCATAAATACTTAAAATTATATATAGTTTATAAGAGCTCCACTGTTTTAACAGAAATCATTCCTTTATATATTTTTCCAAAATAGCACGTATTTTAATTACATTTTTTTCTTTCGGTTGTTATGAGAAAATAGCAACAAAAATATATAATTACTATTTTAGAACTATTTTTCCTTTACTTTCTACAGAAATGGAGTACTTCCGCTGGCAATATTAAGCAAATGGCTCTAAAAACTACAAAAAAATTTATATTTCAAAAATAAATGGAGATACAGTTTTCAAATAAAATGCATTTAAAAGATTTTTTTTTTCAATACGTCGGTATAAAAATCGAAAATGTGCGATGCTTAGAAGTTAAAAAAATTGCTATCGAGTATTCAACCATACTGCTTTGTTTTACGGCTAGCATCTGTAAGGTAACATTATTTTTTTGGAGACAAAATAAGCTGGGAGAAAGAAATAGCATACCGTACCGGGGGCTAAAAAACAAACAAAAAACAATCACCTGGTTAGACGTGAACTTATTTTAATCCTCAAACACCTTTAATCATAATACATATGAGGTAGTTAGTTTCAAAACTCGCCTTATCCAAAATTAAAAAAAAATTGAGTTCCCTCTATCAATCTAGATTCTATCGATGAACCTGCATAGAAAAATATGCAAAAAAAAAAAAAAAAAAAAAAAAAAAAATCCCAGCTTTATCGCGTATTTTTGGCACTGTAAAATTTTGGTTTATAATGAAAACCAGAGGACGTACAAGGCGATTTTTGAAACTCACGTCCTCATACTTTGCATTTATGATTGCAGCACCGTAAGTAAGAACGTATGGAAAGAATGTGTGTTAGTTTGGTTTGTTGGCGCGGAAGTAAGCATGTATATGGTACGTTGATTATTATTATTAACAATTTGGAAAAATGGTTATTGTCCTCGTCAGGGTAGGAAATCAAAAACATATCTGAAGCGTTTTATTGGTTGAATCCGCATTTTATTCGTTTTCTGATTGGTCTATACAGTAATTTGTATTTCCCTTTACTTTCAACAGAGATGGATACTTCTGTTGCCACTATGACAAAAAAGAAATAAAAACTACAAAAAATTAATAACTCAGAAACAAATTGAGATACAGCTTTCAAACAAATTGCAATTAAAAATGCATTTTTTTTCTTTATACGACGATATAAAAAGTAATATTGTGGGATGTTTAGAAGTTTAAAAATGAAATTTCATTTAAAATTGGTCCAGGAATATTAATGTTTAACCCATGGCGTACGTAATGTATGATCAACTCTGTGCGATTTTTTATGTCTTAAATTTTAGTCTTTGAAAAAATCATTTTCCAAATGGTCGTTGTAATTTGTTAAATTACTTTATTATTATTATTATTATTAATTTAAACAGAGTTTTATTCTAATCTTTGCTTTCCTCTGAACCAGAAAAACACACTGTTATTCATTGTACTTTTCCTTTTCTAACAGTTTATTTTGTTTAGAAAAAATAATATTCATTGTTTCAAAAAAACATACGTCCATATAGGTATATATTTATTTCTCCCGAAGTTTGATTCATGTCAGGGTTGGGTTTTTTCCCACAGGACAGTGAAAGAAACCAGTAGTTTAGAGAGTTTACACTTTCTTTTGTTTAAAACTTTTTCGTACTTTTCCATTAAATGAACACCACTTTCTGCCAAGTGCAAATGTTGGCGTAAAAGCTAACTAGCACAATATTGAAAAGTAATATAAAAAGCATATACAGGGTGTCCGGTCTCAACGGTGTCCAATGGCTAATTCCTAAACCGTTAGTCATAGACATATAGTTCCAATTACAAAAATGTTTAAAATCAGTTAAAGAAATATTTTAAAAGCGATTTGGGTCAATAAAAACATTTCTTAAAAAATTACGAAATTTAAATTTTTATACGGTCCTTCGGTCCTATAAGTTATATTTAGTAAAATTTTCCTTTTACACTGACAAGTAATACAACAAAAGTCCCGTTATTCTACGATTAAAATTGACCGAGTATAGCTGAGTAAAGTTGGAGCATATTTTTTGCTGCAAATCGGGGGTCATTCACAAATTTAGTCGAAATATAATTTCGTCAGATATATTAAAAAGTGGTTGAGAGTAAAATTAACATTGCAATATAAATTTGAAATCTTTAATCATTCTGACATATTAATGCAAAATATACAATTTGTAATAAACATTTAAGAAGAAAGAAAAAACAGAATTTTTGTTAAGTAAAATGATGCTAAATTAACAGCCTCAATTCTTTACAAAATGTTACGTATTTTAAAATATTATTAGATTATACTAGCCTACAAAAGTTGGGTTATGTCATGTTTTTTAGCTTTTGATAATGGATTCTTATGTATTCTGTACCACTGAATCAGAAATTGACCTTCATTTTTAACCATCACATCAGAGTTTTCCGCAAATTTCAAAGTTCAAACTGACTCTCCTCCCTCATCTCATCGGACCACTCAGCTATTTAGCTGTAAGAATCTCAGGATAAGCAAAAATATCGAATAAATTATTGAATAAAATAAAATAAAACAAAAACGTTTTACATATGTTTTATAGTATGAGATTTTCGCTATATTTTGACTTACACATTTACGATTTGCAAAAAAATTCTAACGTGATGGTTAAAAATGAAGGTAATTTTCAGATTCAGTGCTAAAAAGTACGTAAAAATCAATTATCAAAAGTTAAAAAACACAACCATCTCCTCTACTTTATGGTATCCGATTTTTGTTGTTCTTTAAATTTGACAATTTATGATTTGCGAAATATCCTGACATGATGGTTAATAAACGGTCAAGTGCGCGCATTACTCGCGCACAGAGGGTTCGTAGAATAAATATATGAATTTGTAATTGTATTATACAAAAAAAAAAAAAAAAAAAAAAAAAAAAAAAAAACGCTGCTAAAAGAATATTAAGATTTTGTAAAAAACTATACAACGTAAGGTTGGGTATAACTGTACATATTAGAAAAGTGTAAATGGGTATACCATGAAAGTTCAAAGAGATACGGAACCTAAATAATCCTAATCTGTTTATGATGAACTTATTTCGGTATTGACAATAAAAGCAGTGCACAGTTAAATTTCATTTGGCATTTCATGAAACTAAATTCAGCTTAGTAATAACCTTTATTTCTACAGTGTAGCTAAAACAAAATTTTTGTTCAAATTTTAAATTTGGCATTGTGCTAAGCGCGCTTCGTATTGAGGTCTCAAAGTTGCAACGCCACCTTGGTCAGTGCCGCGTTTTTCCAGACAGGTGTTTAATTAACTTTTAAAGTCACTCGAGGCGTATTGAGAGTTACAATCAATGCAAACTATCGCGAATCCCACTGTATTTATGCGATTCATTATAATTAAATCTTTCGAGAGCGATGTCCTTAAAAAACTGACACCTAATTTTAATTCCAAAACAGAAAAACGGCACCAAGAGTATTTAATTAAAATTTTCCTTTTATCATGTACGTGAAAATAAGCAAGTTTTCATTTTCTAATAAATTCGTTTATAAATTCTGGTGTCAGTTCATTATTTCATAAGTTTATAAATAGAATTACTCCGTGCCGGAAAGGATTAAGTGGTCGCAGGACTCTTAAAGCTTCAAAATTTAAGAAATTTTTAATTTTTTAGATGTTAAACTCCTATTTTTTCTGAATATTTTGATATAATTGTTTCCTTGAAATTCCCATTAGAACAGAAGTTTTGGCTTTTAGAATTATACCCGCTCAATAGCTGAAGCGGCGCTTCCGAAACTTTAAAGTCATTTATTTTCAAAATGGCGTTTTTTGGGCATAACGCGCAGGATACCTCAAAAACTTCTGAATATTTTTTCCTAAAATTTTCAAACCATATATTTCATGTTAGTCTGTATAAACGGAACCTAAAATTTCCTGTTTATTGTTCAATAAATATTTTTTTAGGTGATTTTACTGTTGAAATTTTCAAAATTTTGTATTATCTAAATGCAACATTGCATGAAAAATATAAAAATGCTTTAAATACAAATTTATTTAAGTTCAGGGATATTATTACAATCTGAAGTATAAGTAAGCACCAAAATTTTCATTCTACACTGTAAAAAAAATTCCGCAACGTTCCTGGGAAAAAATGGGCAGCCGAGTTGCCCATTATTTCCAAGAAACATTTCTTGAAAATGACTGGAACTTTACTGTATATGTTAAAAACATTCTACAGAAATGCCAGTAAGTTTCCTGCGAAATACCAGGAATATTTCTGTTGACAGCAAAACATTACTGACATTTCACAGCATGCGGGATCCGCAGACGATTTTTACATTTCCAGTTGACAATTTTCGCTTTATTATCATTATTTGTTGGAATGAAAAAATATTTTGAAATTGACATCAAAATTATTATTTATAATTTACACGAAAAAATAAATTTTCAGTTAAAATTCAATAAAGAAAATATATATATGATATATTGTTTTTGAACTTTGCTTAAAATATAAAAATATATAAATGTAAATAATAATTAGAAAAAAAATCTAGACATAAAATATTTTGGATTTTCGTCAGTAATTATGTTAGTTTACAAGTTAGATAAAATACATATAAATTTTCACGAAAAAAAAAATCCTAAACGTAATTGTATATTTTTTCCGAAAAAAAAAAATTCAAATTTGCAGCAATTCAAAGTGTCAAATATATATCAAATTTAAATCAAATTGTAAAGTGTTAAAATATAAAATTAATTAAAAAAGAAAAAAAAAAGTCAAGAGGTAGCATCGAACTCGGGTCGTACGGGTGGCGAACGAGCCTTCTGCGTCCACACCACGAAAGACACATTGAGAGCTGCAAACTAATGGGTATTTGAAACGTATGCTAAACCTCGGCATCTAATTTCTGAAAATCTAAGGGCCATTTGAAGAAATCCTTTCACAAGGTAATTAGAGATAAGAACTCTAAAACATACTTTAAATTAATCAAAATCGGTGAGAATCATGTTTGATGGTCCCCTGGTTAATGGAGATCCAAATAATAGGTGTATTTTTTTTACACGGTCTGCTCGTTAAACATTCCACAGACAAGTACGAGAGATAATCTCTTAGCGATGTCACAGAGGTATTGTATTTTCATCTGAATCGTCTTGACAATAGACACGTAAAGGATTATGTCGTCTATTGATTTATTTGCATTCCATATGGATTTTTTTTACATTCATTTAAGGAATTCGTTTTCGACACTCGCGCGCGAGCAATGGATTATAGCAAAAAAATAATAAATGGCGGCCGCAGTGTTTTGCTGTTTCCAACTTTTGTTCAGGAACGTTTCAGATAAGAAAACCAGAATTTCACAGGAAAGAGCTAAATTATTCTGAAAACATGAGAAAAGGCGAAATGTTCCTGGATTTTACATGGAACGTTACCATTTTTTTTTTACAGTGTAGTTGCAATATTTATTTTGTAATCCTGCGCGTAAACTGTTATGCCAATTTTTTGTTCGACAAATGTCTAACAGTTTCGAGCCCCCTATAAATACTAATTCTGTATCTTGCAATATTTTAAATACATGAAACGAAAGAACATACATATATCTTTCATCCCAATTAAAATTGTGTTTTAAAATCATATACATTTTAAGACATCAAATGTCGAAAAGGGTCTTTTTTTCATTTTTTCCACTTTTTAGAGTTCCGAGACCCCTTAAATTAGTATGTTTTTAACAATTTGACGTTTATTGCTTTTATACTGTTACTGGACATGACATTACACATATATATCATTAAAAGTTCTTAACTAGGCATAGAGTATGCCACCCCTGTCCTTGTGTATGTCCAAATTGACCGTACCTTTAAGGGTTAATATCTCGGCTAATTACCGATGATTTTTTTCGAAAATCATTATCAACAATGCTTTTATTCTTCTGCAACGATAGGTATATTTAGCGATGCTCAAGAATTTTTCTGAATGCCCGCAAATCGAAATTTGTGTATAACAGAAAGATGCTAATTACTCAAAAACTATGTGACCTAGGGTAATCGCTATAATTTTCCGGCAAGGTTTATATTAACGTCTACTACCTCTAATTTTTTCATAATTTTAGTTTCAGTAGATTCGGAATTAGATGGGGAGGAACATATTTTTGCGCTACATTTTCAACAATATCTTTGAAAATATAATATCGAAAATTAAAAGAATGTATTTTTGAGTTCAGCGTTACAAAAGCTTTCACAGGATACCCCGCATGATATACAAAGAAAAGATTTTTTTTTCAAGTAGCATAATTAGCCCCTCTACTTTTTTACTAAATATATTTATGAATGTTTATTAATCTGAAAATATGTGGGTCAATGGTCTTTGTTACTTCCCCGAATTTGAACTTTTCACGTTCTAGTTTACGAGTAAAATGGCTGTGACAGACAGACAGACACAGGAGTGATCTTATAATGGTTCCGTTTTTACTTTTTAAGTACGGAACCCTAAAAATTAATGTAATTTTCGGATTCAATGCTAAAAAATACATAAAAGTTAACAAAAAAGCCAACAATCGCAGTCTTGTATTATTTAATCTAAAACTTTTTCTTAAACTTCTTGGCGGTAGTCCATCCGATATATTTTGTGTTATCCTGTAAAATAAGTATAAATGGTAACCACCGAAAATCATAATAATATTAGATTGTTATTGGATTTGCACCAGTATGTAAAATGTAATCTCGGTCGGATATTTAAAAATGAGTTAAAGTTCGAGTACAAATTTTGAACTGGAAAAACATACATACGATTGTTGAAGTAACATAAAAATAACATAATTTTTGTTAAAAGAAATCATAAAAGAAACAATCTCAAACCCTGACAAAATAAAACATATGTTAGTTTAGCCAATCTTAAACTTAATAAATGTTAACTTAATCGTAAAACTTGTACGATTTTTTTTCAAAGAGCAGATACACATGAAATAAGATCTTCGAATACTTTAAGCATTTGGTATGTGACCCCTCAAAGCCAAGCCAAACTCATTTGTTTTCAGAGCAAAAAAATGGCATAAGTCATGCATTTTTAAAGTTTCAAAACTCGCTCAATTTTAGTGTTATATGAATGGGATTTTTTTTTTGTCTTACTTGTCAGTATAATAGGAAAATTTTACTAAATATAACTTATAGGACAGGGGGACCGTATAAAAATTTAAATTTCGTAATTTTTTAAGAAATGTTTTTATTGACCCAAATCGCTTTTAAAATACTTCTTTACTTAATTTAAAACATTTTTTTAATTGGAACTATATGTCTATGATTAACGGTTTAGGAATTAGCCATTGGACACCGTTGAGACCGGACACCCTGTATGAGGTTAGAAGATGGAGTGGTAATGCTAGTGGCATAAATATTGTTTAATTGAAAGTGTAACTCTTTTACTGAATGCTAAATATTGAGAAAACTAACAAACAATAAAAATAACAAAGGTTTTATTACAAAGCTTGGATAAATGTGTTCATTTTACTTATGATTCCTTAAAATGTCTAACATTTTCTTTTATATCAGTGGTTCCATTAAATTCAATTTAGTACAATTCACAGAAATTTATGAATGTACACTAGAAGGATACAAATCAAAGGGCAGTTATTAAAAGAATGTAATAATCTTGAAATCAAGTTTTAGTATGTGTTTCTTCTCTTTTGGGGGAGGAGGGTGTAATTCGAAATCAAGAATACATTATTTTTATCAGATACATTTATGAATAAATATCACTGCATAATAAATACCTCTGCCCTAGAAAATTCAACCGCAGAGCTTTCATCAATTACAGGGATACGAATTGGAATATTTCCAACTGAGCGAAAAAATGCCCAGGCTGGGAATCGAACCCAGATCCTTGGCTTACAAGGCCAATGCTTTTCCGTTTAAGCTAACTGGGCCGACAACCAGCCAGCATATTTCGCTCAGAAAACCTTATTGGTAGAACATCCGGTCTGTCATGTAGACAGCTCAACAGAATTAACCGCAGGTAATGGAACTCCATATAAACGATGGATACGTAGATGAACTATTATTTTAACACAATCAAACTGATTGGTAAAGCTATCATACGAATTGGAATATTTCCAACTGAGCGAAAAAATGCCCAGGCTGGGAATCGAACCCAGATCCTTGGCTTACAAGGCCAATGCTTTTCCGTTTAAGCTAACTGGGCCGACAACCAGCCAGCATATTTCGCTCAGAAAACCTTATTGGTAGAACATCCGGTCTGTCATGTAGACAGCTCAACAGAATTAACCGCAGGTAATGGAACTCCATATAAATATTATATTATATGGAGTTCCATTACCTGCGGTTAATTCTGTTGAGCTGTCTACATGACAGACCGGATGTTCTACCAATAACGTTTTCTGAGTGAAATATGCTGGCTGGTTGTCGGCCCAGTTAGCTTAAACGGAAAAGCATTGGCCTTGTAAGCCAAGGATCTGGGTTCGATTCCCAGCCTGGGCATTTTTTCGCTCAGTTGGAAATATTCCAATTCGTATGATAGCTTTACCAATCAGTTTGATTGTGTTAAAATAATAGTTCAATTACAGGGATGCCACTTATCCGCCAAACAAATTTTTTTTAATTGTTAAAAATCTGCGATTTTCGTCAAATGGTCACAAAAGAAACTGCGATTTTCGTCCATTGACCACGGCGAAAAAAGCGTTTTTCGTCAAACAATCGCTAATTAAAACCGTAATTTTCGTCAAATGATCGTGAAGTCAAACCGCGATTTTCGTAAAATGATCATAAAATCAAATCACGATTTTCGTCAAACGGTCGTAAAATAAAATAGTGATTTTCGCCAAACAATCGTAAAATAAAACAGCAATTTTGGCAAATAATGGCGAATAATGGCGAAGTAAAAAACATTTTCGTCAAATGATCGCCAAATAAATCCGATATTTTCGTCAAAAGATCGCGATATCAAACAGCGATTTTCGTCTGCTGATCAAAAAATCAAACTGTAATTTTTAGCAAGCGATCGCGATATCTACCGGAGATTTTCATCAAAAGATCGTGATATCAAGCAGC
Organism: Maratus speciosus; assembly: GCA_963932465.1. Lineage (NCBI taxonomy): Eukaryota > Metazoa > Arthropoda > Arachnida > Araneae > Salticidae > Maratus > Maratus speciosus. The sequence continues at coordinate 272,647,529 of OZ010794.1, forward strand.
GATTTCCGCCAAACAATCGCGATATCAAGCTAAGATTTTCGCCAAATCATTGCGAAATCAAACCGCAATTTCCATCAACTGATCGAAAAATAAAACCGAAATTTTCGTCAACCGATCGTGAAATAAAACCGTGATTTTCGTCAAACGATCCTGAAATAACATCGCGATTTCCGTCAAACGATCACGAAAAAACCTCGCAAAATTTCTGTACTCGCTCGTGGAATAAAACAGTGTAGTTCATCACTCGATCACAGAAAAAAATTCTTAATTGCGTGAATCGGTGACTAAAAAAATCGCAAATTTTATTAATCATTTGCGGAAAAAAATCGTGAATTTCGTCAATTGGACGCAGAAAAAACGTGCAATTTGATCAATCGGTTATGGGGAAAAAATATCGCAAATTTCGTTGAGTCGTCAGAAAAAAAGTTGTGAAAATCGCCAATTGTTTCCAAAAATTTACAACTTATCTTTAGCATAGGAATAATAATAATAAAAAATCCTTAATGATTTAGTTCAAACAAAAGTTCAACAAGACTGACTTATAGTGTTTGATTTTGCTCCTTCCGTGAACGTCAGAACGAAATGAACGTCAGAAATTGTTAAATTTATTGCATTAAAATCTAAAACCGAAAAGAAAGACCTTTCAATATATCTTGCATATATATTTTTGATTTTGATTTTTGTAGACATTTTTGTCGTTCTAATAATAAAATCCGCCACTGGGCTCATTGAATCTGTTGTTGGGTCACCTGAATTGATTTAAAATGATGCAATATAAAATTCTTCACTGAGCTCATTGCATCTGTTGCTTCTTTACTTCAATTGATATCCAATACTGTGAATTAAAGAAAAATGATGTTTATTTACTCGTATAAGTTCTTTTGCACAATGTATTAACAGCGTATTTCAAACTGTTTGGTCGACATGCGTTCAGAAAGACGCAAGTGTTTTACAAAACAAAAAGTTTTGGTTTTCTTTCTTTTTTTAGATAGTTAAAAAATAGAATGTTATACATTTTATTCTTTATAAATTATTTAGTTTATTATAAACTATATAGTTTACGAAATTCTCACATGACTCTTGTGAAATGTCGTAAATTTTATTTACGCGTAATTTCCACTTTTTGATATTTTCTGATTAGCTTCCCTGATTCAATTAACAATTATGAAATTGTGTAAGCCATATTAAAATATTTTTAATCAAGTATCACAATTTTATCAAAAAAGAAATCTATATGTATATATAAACTCGGTTTATGGCGTCAGATGCCGCCATCCGAAGAATCTACAAGAGTCTTTTTACATTTATTCCGGTCAAGGGTCCATTCCTCCTTCCAGACCTCTGTCCCTCATTGCCTTTGAAATATCATCCATCCAGTTCTTTCATGGTCTTCCCTGTTTTCTTTTTTTGTTTGTTTCATAATTGAATGTGATTTTGGGTAGTCTTTCATCATTCATTCTTTTAACATGACCATACCAGATTAATTGCTTTTTTTTAATATCATTTAATATGGTTACCTTTATTTTCATCATTTCCTTGATTCTGTCATTTCTTATTCTTTCTATTCTTGATATCCTGCATGATCTTCTTAGGGTGTCCATTTATACTGCCGCTAATTTCTTTCTTTCTGTCTCCATAATTCTACATCCTTCTGCTCCATATAACAATATGCTCTTTACAATAGATTTGTATATATTATACTTTCTTTCCCTAGAGATCTCCTTAATCCACCAAATAGAATTTAATAGTTTTACAGCCTTTCTCCCCTGACAAAATCTGTATTTAATTTCCTATGAGTCTCTTCCTTCTCTATTAATGTCTACACCTAAATATCTATAAAGCTTACAGCTTTCTATTTTTATGTTATTATTTAGATTTAGGTCTGTCTCATTTCCTCCTATACATAGGTATTTGGTCTTGCTGACGTTCATGTGAAGTCCCCATTTCTCATACTCTTCCTTAATTTTCACCGTCATTTCCTCTAAATCAATTTTACTTTTTTACAATTATAACTTGGTCATCTGCGAATTGTAGAGCAAAAATTGACGTTCCATTCATATTAAGTCCCATTCCTCTGCATTTCTCCTCCCACATTTTCAATGCTTCTTCAACATAAATTTTAAAAAGTGTTGGGGAGATACAACATCCCTGTCTGAGTCCTTTATCTGTTATAAAACCTTTTGATAATCTTTGGCCTATTTTAATCTTTTATTTTTGATTGTCTGTGAAGTTCTTGAATTGCTCTAATAATATTTGGATTTATGGCCATTTCATTTAATACATTCCATAATTTTGCGATTGGAACATTATCATATGCTTTCGTAAGATCTATAAATAGAAAATGAATTTGATTTCCTACTGCCATTCCCTTTTTAACAATTTGTTTAAGACAAAATTTATTATCCATACATGATGTTCCTGCTCTAAATCCACTTTGCTCTTCACTTTCCTTCATTCTTATTTCTTCTTCAATAAAATCTTTTAAAATTCGTCCATATAATGTACTAAATGTTGCTGTTACAGTAATGCCACGGTAATTCTCAGATTTTTGTCCGTCTCCTTTCATATATATTGATGTTAAATAGCCAATCCGCCATTCTTCTGGTGTTTTTTCTCCGTGTAAGCATTTTTCGAATAATTGTGTAATTGATCTGAACAATTTATCAGTTCCATTTTTGATCAGCTTTGTTGATATTCCACCGGGACCAGTTGCTGTTTGATTTTTTTAATTGCTCTTTTAACTCTCTTAAGCTCCAACAGCATAGGTTGTCCCACAAAGTCAACATCAAAATTATTTACTTGAAATTCATCTTTAGTTTCCGTAAGCAAAGTCTTATAATATTCTTCCCATTTCTTCACACATATTCCTTGCCATGAATTATTACTTGCTTTTCTAATATTATTTAAAAATTTATATGCCTCTGTGCATCGTCTTCTTCCTATATATGTTTCAATTTCTCTGCATTTTCCCCCCAAGATATTCTTCTTTTCTCTAGTACTAATTTCTGAGTGTATTTTCTAATACAGTCGGACCTCGTTAACGTGAACACGCTTAACGTTAATTACTTTTAACATGAACAGTTCCCACTGTCCCCGTCAAAATGAATACGGATTCTTGTGTTTTTTCTCCTTTTAAGATGAACCCGTTTAACGTGAAATTTCGTTTAATATGAACAATTCTCGATGTCCCCATGAGAGATTTTGACGCTTAACGTGAACCAAAATTCCTAGAAAAGTGTAAAAACTTCCTTTTCCCTACACTGAAAAAAAGGGCGTATTATTGCACTTAATTTGGTCTTCTAAAATGCCAAATGAAGTTTAAATATGCACTATTTCTGGTGTCGATACACTTTTAAGTGTTATAATAGATTAAAAATGGTGTAATTTTATTCCTTTAAAGAAATTATGGAAGCCTTACACCAATTCAGGTGTAAAAATTTTAAACGACAGCGCCATTTTGAAATTTATTTACAGTGATGTTCCCGGGTAAGGATTTTGTATTTCTGAGTAATGATTACTGATTAAAAAACAGCTAACATAGTCCCTGTTGCAATTTTACGAGCTGCAGCTGTGTTTATTTCAATACGCTTGGACTAATTAGTCGAAACCCGCCAGGCTTGCGCTGAATTTACAAAAAAAGAGAGCCAAGTATACGTGACGTAAGTCCAAGTCCAGATGTACTGATCGAAAGATTTGTGAAAGTAAAAATCTGCTACCCCGTGTTTCCTTGAAATAAATGTTATAACTGTTAAGAAAACTCAGGAGATAAGTAAGTTGCTTATTGTTTCTTTGTTACAAACTCTAAAATAAATATCTGTGTATAATTAGTTTTGGTTTTATCGTATTTAGCAATTTTAATTGTGTTTAACAATTTTAAAGCTAAAAATAGCTTTAAAGTATGCGTGTCGATTGTGTCATATGTCCAAGTTTTAACAATATAGCCTTTCATACTACTCGATCGTACTTATTGTTCGTTTGGCAATATACACCGGAATGTCTAAGTAACCAAATATGTTTTCCTTGCATTTGAAACTCTTTTTAAACTCTTGATTTTGTGATATATATATTTGCTTTACATGTATGTATGTATATTAAACTGATACATAATACTTGTAAAACATGACTTAGTAGACTAGTTATTTCTATATTTTTAAAATCAAAATTACTTATAATGTAAACATGTAAAAAATGTCGCTTTTGTATGCCTTTGAACCTTTGTAACCTTTGAAATGCTACTATTACTTTGAAATATAATGTAAACATGTAAAAATGTCACTTTCGTATAGAGCTTTGAAATACTATTAGTTTTGAAATTTTAGTGTTTTATATGATTTAAATCCCATTAGCTTGAACTGCTTTAAAATAGTATTACAAATAAACATGGTATTATAAGTTCATTTGTTAACAATACATTCTTTTAATTCATATTTGTATTTTTTGTTCTATTATTTAAGTTTATCTGAGGTTTTGTAAGTAACACTTTAAGATATGTATTTTAATAATATGTAAAACACTAAAATTGTTTTAAATTTGAAAGCCAAAAAAAAAAAAAATAAAATAAAAAAATAAATATTTACCTTCATAAATGTGTATTTTTTTTAAATTCAGTACTTATGCTGTAACGATAATTAATGTTATTAATTGTATTTTGTACTATTTGGCAATAATAATAATACTGCTTGCAATAACAATTAGTCGCGTAGCTAAGGTTTCCTTTCTGAAAGTGCCGACATTTTTCTATTTGAATGGAAAATCTGTTTTACTTTATCATAAACAAGAACATTTTCGCTAGAACACTTGCAATGGGAAGGGTTTCAAATTTGAGGTATACGAGTAATAATAGGTGGGAAATCAATTTGCGACATATAACGCTGATAAATTCAGGTTCTTTTTCTCTAATTTTTCTTTTAAATCAATAAAAGTTAAATCTAAAACTTTGTTTGATCTGAACTATTGATCTATTTTAGATCAGTAAAAAAAGGAGATGTGGGGGGAATGGATCAAAACCCCTGCAAAAGCTAGAATGTCAGTATTAATAAATATAGTTGCAATACTAGATACGCATAATAATGAGATAAATATGGTAAGTGATGGGATAATATGGAAAGTTTTGTTCATTATTTTATTTGCTTTTGCATTAAATGTTTTTTAAGAGTAACATTTGAAAATTGATATCTCACTTAAAATGGAAAACATTTTGCATGTTTAATGTTTAGCAGCCTCTTTGCATGAAACTATTTATTGTAAATTATGGTTGCATTAGATTTAAAATGTAATCTTTAAATTGTTTTTTTATTTTACTGTTAAAGTGCAAACCAAATAAGCAGTGGTGTTACTTTACACCAGATAAGCAGTAGCGTAACTTTACACCAAAATTGGTGGCAACTAAGTTGCCACTAAAAGTGGTGTTTGTTTACAGCATTTGATAGCTGGTGGCTCATTACACCAACTTACAAGTAGAATTTCATTACACCACTTTGGGTAGCAACTTAGTTACCACCCTTTTTGGTGTAAAGTAAGGGAAATATTTTTTTACAGTGTAGGGAAAAATGGGTTATACTTTATAGCTTCATGAAAAGGATTATTCTTTAGAGCGATGGAAACGTCTACTATTGCTATTAGAATGTTCTCAATTTCGGACAATACAATGCGTGTCACCAACTGCATATCACCAGTATTAGGTAAGGTTGCTATCTAAAGGGAGCATTTTTATGTATTTATTAATTGATAAAACAAATAGTTAAAATAGAAGTAAGTCTCGATTCTAAAACAAAGTTTTCTCCTATTAGACCCTATGTGAAATGGACATTTGTCCCTGAATCCTTTACCACTGCATTTAAGCTTATTGTAAATTAATTGTTTATCTCTAGTACGAAATATGATTAAAAATGAACATTGTATAAAAGTTTCGTAATAAAAGATATTATTAAAAACTGATTTAATTTGATCAAAACAAATATTTATTAAATAATAATAATAACTCATCTTGATGCTTAATAATCTTGTTTCTTGCTTCGCAAATAGCTAATGAAAACAAGTGGTTCAATGCATGTTCTTGTGTAATACTGGAAAAGACATTTACTGATAAATTTTGACTGCTATATTTTGCGAGAAAACCCTGTTATTCTGTTGTCCCCATGTCCCATTAGCTCCCAGTCTCCCCTATATGTATTTTTCTCAAAATTTTTTTATTACTGATAGCATGAACTACGGATAACATGAACAAAAATTTAATTTTCCTTGAGGTTCATGTTAGCGAGGTTTGACTGTAGTTCTATAAAGCTGTCTATCGTCTTCCTTTTTTGAATTCATCCACCTATAATATAGGTTTCTTTTTTCTTTTTTATAGTCTTTTCAATGTCTTCGTCCCACCAAAAAATTTTTGGGGAAGTTCTTCCCTTTTTTTTTTTGTCCCAATGCTTCATTTGCAGCCTGGTGTAAAGCTAATTTAATATGTTGATATAAATCAACTGTATTAGTATAATTTCTTTCCTCTAATTTTTCATCTAATCTTACTTGAAAGAGTCTTTTTGTTCTTTCCTCCGTCAATCCTTCCAACATATATTCTGGGACATCAATATCTTCCATCTCTGTATAATTCCTTTCCTCACTAATTAGCTTGGTCGAGTAAGGAAATACAAGTCTTGCTCTCACCATAAAATGATCTGAGCCACATTCCGCTCCTCTTTGGACTCTAACATGTAATAGTTTTAATTGGGTCTTTTGCTTAGAAATTATATAGTAAATAACCGTTTTTAGATGTCTATTATGCTGATACCACGTATATTTATGAATATCCTTGTGTTTATAAAAGCCATTTGTAATCCTTACGTCATTAGTGTTGCAAAATTCTATAAGTCTTTCTCCATTATCATTGACTACATCCTCTCCGAACTCACCAACAATATCATCTCTCTTCCTGCATCCAGTTCTTCCATTGAAATCACCCATCATTATAATTTCTCTTGTTCCTCCAATTTCATCAGTGATTTTTTGCAGTTTTTGATAAAACATATCTTTAACTTCATTTATTTCATCATTATTTGGAGCGTAGATTACTAAAATAGTAATTCTTCCTCCAAAAATATCCATATTAATCTTTAGAATTCTTTCATCCACAGCGTCAAAATTCTTGAGATGTCTCTTAAATTTTCTTTTTATTAAAACTGATACTCTTTGTTTTGCTCTTTCTTCCTTTGAAACTCTTGAATATGAATAAATTCTCCCTTTTTTCAATTCCTGATCCCTTTTTCTTAGTCTCTGTTAAAACAATCAAATCAGTTTTAATCGCATCAGTCTCTCTCATTACCTCAATGCGTTTTGATCTAATACCCCGTATATTCCATGTAGCCATAATCATAGTCCTTTTTCGCAGCCTTAGTCGTTGTCTTTTAGAAGCATCCGGTTCATTATTCTTGTAGATTTTTTTTGCAAGGAGAGATTTTTTACATGAAATAGGGAGCAGGCCTATTATCATAACCCCCAACCTGGAGGATCAGGGTGTCAGTTTTTGTCTGGCACCTACCCTCCGACCAATCCAGCTTGGGAGGCCCTACCAGTAGCTACGCTACCGCCAGCATAGCTCTCCGGGTCGCGTATTTCGGAAGTGTACATTCACAGTGCGACCGGAAGAAATACTGTCCTCTGATTGGTTGAACGAATCGTCACTACCCGCTAGAGTTGCAAAAAACCCGCAGTTTTTGGGAGACGGGAATAAATCCGGGAATTTTGGGGAATAAACCCGGAATTTTGGGGAATAAACCCGGAATTTTGGGGAATATTGGAAATTTTGAAGGAGTTTTGAAGCTAAACAAAATCAGCTACTTTTTAATTTAAAATTTTATTTTTAAGAAATGTCAAATACTGCTCTGAAAAGTTTAAGGTAGTTTTTCTTTATAAATTCACAAATCTTATGATTTCTCGCTCTAAGTTTTTATCATTTATTAAAACTCGTTAATTTTACGACAATGGCGACTGTGAATTGATGAGGATTTGAATGTTTCTTTAGAAATTAAAATTGTTTAATTTATGTTAGCTGCCATATCTTCTATTCAGACGTACTCTATATTAATATATAGAAAGACTCTTATATTCTAGCGAGTTGGTATTTTTTGCTTGATTTCTTTTAATTTTATATATATTTTTTTGTTGTTGTTGTTCTTTAGATTTGCTGATTCAGAGAACAGGCAAGAGGAATCTATCATCTGCCTTTATCAAATTTTACTTACGACGATTAAAATATAAAATTACTTACGATATCTTCAATTCTCTTATTTAATATTTCTGAAACTTAACCATGTATTTCGTTAGTTCTCAGGCAAATTGTGTTATTTTTCTATATTTATGTTATTTATAATGTTAATATCTGTAAAAAAAAAAAAAATTGTTCACATCGACAAAAATTAAGATCGTTAAAAATTAATTACAAATAATACAATCAAAATTTCCATGCCTAAGATTTTCTGAGAACTCCCGGGAATTTTTAAAATTTCCTTCCCAAAAAACCCGGTTTATTCCCGGGAATAAACCAGGTTTTTTCCATCTTTTGCAACTCTACTACCGGCAAACGACTGTGTTTTGTTTACGTTTGAGCTATGACAGAAATGGAAATGATTTTAAAAATCTCGGCGGTGATATAAGAAATATTTTACCACCTAATTTCAACATTCTGTCTTCATCAAGAATTTAATTTCCTTGAATGTAAAGTGATTGGAGCCAATTTGAATAAAAGTGGAAAAAAGCTTACAACTGATAATATGATATTGTCATGACTGTAAATAATGGGTGTAGTTTTTATTTCCTTTTTAGGGTTTCGTTCATCTGACGAAACCCTATTCGTCTTACTCCTTTGTCTGTCTGTCTGTCCGTCTGTCCGTCACAGAGCCCGTTCTCAGAAACTATACATGTTAGAGATTTGAAATTTTGGGTTCTTATAGCTGAACACCTCACATCAAACAACAAATCATAAAATTTTGAAAAAGTTGGTAATTAACTGAATTACGGGCTAATTAACTTCTAAAATTAACCAATCCACCTTTTTAACGCAGATTCAAATGAACTTTCTCCAACGGCGCGAAAGCAGGTGTGCTCAACTTCAGACATGACGGCGACCTTGCGGTTTTCCGTAGTGGAATATTTTAATACGAAATTTTAACTTTTTAAATATTAAATTTTTTGATAAAATTTTTTGCCATCCGGACGGGAAATCTCTCGCAGATTTCATACATACCAAATTCAAAGCGATAACTCAATTAGAAGCTGAGATATTAATTATTATTTAATTAATCTGTTTCATTTCTATCTAATGAATAGAATAAAATGGAGGCACGTGCTTTTTTAACCATGAAATTATTTAAATTGGGAAATCTAACAATTTGCGTGAGGTTTTATCCGCTCTATGAGACAAGTATAACTTATTCATTATAAGAAAGTTTGTAAGTATTCATACCACTATTTTCGAATAGTAATTTCTGCAAATATTTTAAATTATTGGTTGAGATCGCCACTCGATCTGGTTGAAACTTTAAAATAGTTTATAACGCATAAGAAAAATCGTAAAAAAGAATGGAGTGTGATATTTCGAGGGGAGACTAGCGTGCTTCGCCCGCTATCGTATAATTTGTATTTGTAAGGTTTGGGTAAATGGAAATGGGGGGGGGAGGGAAATACTTTTGATTAAATATCCCAAAAGAGTTTCGTTCTGATGCACTTTTGTTATGCATAGTTTGCGCTCCCTGGTGGTGGAATGTGGAACTAACATAAAGCGATTTTGTTAAAATTAGGAAATCTAACAAATCGATCTGTTTGAAACTTTAAGATATTTTATAACACATAAGATAAAGTGTAAAAAAGAATGGCACGTGAAATTCCGGGGAGGGGGGGGGGGAGGCGCTAGATTTCTGTTTAAAAAGTTAGTGTTTCTGACCGTTTTAGGTGCTTTTTTTGAGGGAGTCCTGAGATATATGTTACTTATTTAATATAAAATTGTCTAGTTTAGTTACCACTATTTCCGAATAGTAATTTCAGCAAATATCTTAATTTCTTATTAAGACCGCCACCACCTCGAGTAACATATCTACTTATAGGTTGTTTAACGGAGTTTCCTTCCGATACAGTTTTGTTAAGAATAGAGTGCGCTCCCTGGTGGTGGAATGTGGAACTGACATAACGCGATTTTGTTAAAATTAGGAAATATAACAAGGCGATCTGTTTGAAACTTAAAGATAGTTTATAACACATAAGAAAAAGTTTATAAAAATGGCGCGTGAAATTTCGGGTAGGGGGGGAGGGGCGCTAATTTCACTAATTGATTTATTTCTATTATATACTTATTTTACAAGGCAGTTACGTGATGTTTCATTGCAGTATACTTCTGAACGGTGTCCGATTTTTAAAAATACAGCATAAATGTTACTTATGCCAGATAAAAATGTCAGAAGTATTGATACCACTATTTTCGAATAATAATTTCAGCAAATATAATAAATTCTTGGTTAAGACCGCCACCCCCTCGACTAGCATATCTCCTGATAGGTTGTTTAACGGAGTTACGTTCAGATACAGTTTTTTTAAGAATAGAGTGCGCTCCCTCGTGGTGGAATGTGGAACTAACAGACCGCGATTTCATTTAAAGTAGGAAATCTAACAAGGTGATCTGTTTGAAACTTTAACATAGTTTATAACATATAAGAAAAAGTTTATAAATAATGGCGCGTGAAATTTCGGGCAGGTGGAGAGAGGGGGATGGGCAAAATATTTATTTTTTGTTTCATACCATTTCAGGTGCATTTTTTTTTACGGAGTCCTCAGATACATGGTGCTTATTAAATATAAATATTTCAAAAGTTAAATTACCACTATTTCCGAATGGTAATTTCAACATTTATCTTAAATTCTTGCTGAAGACCGCCACCCCCTCGAGTAACATATCTACTGATAGGTTGTGTAAAGGAGTTTCGTTCAGATACGCTTTTGTTAAGAATAGAGTGCGCTCCCTGGTGGTAGAATGTGGAACTAACAGACCGCGATTTCATTTAAAGTAGGAAATCTAACAATTCGATCTGTTTTGTTATAAAGTATTTAAAGTTTAAATTATAATGAAGTATAAAGAAGAATGGCGTGTCGCATTTCGAGGGGGGAGGGGGAGGGAGGGGCGCGAACAAAATTAGGAAATATAGCTGGACGATCTGTTTGAAACTTTAGTATAGCTTATAAAAAGTAACAAAAATTTTAAACATCAGGCTGCGTCAAAAATCATGGTGACCATTACCCCACTTCACCCCCCTCCAAAGGGGGCACTTTTCTAAATTTGGCAGATACCCGTCATGTGATATATCGTAGCATTTCGAGGGGGGGGGGGTGTGGCACGAACAAAATTAGGAAATATAACAAGGTGAATCTGTTTGAAGTTTTACGATAGTTTAAGAAGGGTTTGCCAAAATTTAGAAGATGTTCCATGGCGATAAATGTACTGGACGTTTTGAAAGGAATATTAAACGAAACCCTTTGTGCGATCTATGATCACACTTACCCACTTGTTTAAGAGAAAGGCCAATTTCCTCAACAGACAAATAATAATAAACTGCATTTAATGCACTTAAACTATCTTCATCAAGATCTCCATTTCCTGAAATCATGTTAATCAGGTACAATTATGTTTAAAAAGGTTATTTCAAAGAAACTAATCAATAGATGACAGAACTGCTAAAGAAAGTAAACTAACTAATAAAATAAGTGACATTCAATAAAAAGTAAGTGAAATCAGATTGAATAAGAGCTAAAAAAAAAGAAAAGAAAGAATTCCTTAACTAATGGTGTGATTTTTTTTAAAAAGAAAATCTGTTCAGAATATTCTTAGATTAAAAGCAGCATTGCTTATCTATGACATGCAATTGGCATCCATTATTTCTTATATGTGGCATGTAAATAACTAATTTCTGACTGCAAATTAAACACATTAAAAAATATATTAAAATATATACTTTAATTTTAAAAAACTAGCTCGCTATTAATTAAAGTATTTCTCAATAGATGCCAGAAATGCTTTATGAAAGTAAACTTACTAAAAAAATTGCGGGCATTCAACAAAAAGTGAAAACAATTTGAATAAGAGCTAAAAAAAGAAATAAGGCCTTAACTTATAGTGTGAAAGTCACATGATAATAAGTAATAGAAGTAATTTTTTTTTTTTTTTTTAAAGCAATTTTTTTTGTTTGTTTGTTAAATAGTAGATAAAGTTAAAATACTTTTAATATACTAAATAAGTCTATCTTCATCAAGATTTTCATTTGCCAAAATCACATGTTACTGCACTATAATTATCTTTAAAAAAGTCATTTAAACAGACAATTTTAATTTTGTATTTAAAAAATATTCTGAGATTAAAAGTAGCATTGCTTATCGGCGACATGCAATTGGCATGGAATTATTAAAGATAGCATGTAATTGCATGTAAATAACTAATTTCTGACTACAATTAAAATTTATACCTTAATTTAAAGAAAACTATCCTATCGTAACTATCTTTTACCGTGTTTTTAGTTCAGATAACCGCGTATTTATAGGCGGCAGAACTGCTCTGTGAAAGTAAACAAGCATTTGCTGATAGTGACGAAATACATTCAACCAATCAGAGGACAGTATTTCTTCCGGTCGCGCTGTGAATGTGCACTTCTGAGTCACTGGCCTCCGGGTCACTGGTGCACACAAGCCCCTCCACCCCGACAAGGTAGACCCACCCACGGCCGTATCGACCGCCCCCCATACCCCCATTTTGGGGGGGGGGGTGCTGTGCAAAGTCAGGGGCCCAGTAGTGATCTATTGTACCTTCCAGCCGAACGTTTTTTTTAACTTTAAAAATTATTTTTTTATGTATTTTTAATAACATTTTATTTTGTTTTATCGAAATTCTTTTTTTTTTTTTTTTTTTTTTTTTTTTTTTCAAAGATCTTGATTAGATTTAGAAATAGAAAACAGATATGTGCTTTTCTTCTATATCCACCATTCTTTATAAAAAATTTTGAAGGCTGTAAGTTCTACTTAAAAAATAAAATGGCATTTTAGTATTTTTGGCGTGCGCCTATCAATGGGCGAAAAAGGCGAAACCAAAGGTTCAAAACTTCTTTAATACTCTTAATTCTTTCAACCAAAACAGATATGCGATTTTTTTTTCTACAGCAATCATTCTTTTTAAAGAGGCCCAGATGAAAGAAATTTTGCAGGCACTAAATTCTTTTTGAATTGTCTTTTTTAGGGCCCTTTATAAAAATGCGGAAAAGTTGGAACCCAAGATTCAAAACATTTAAGCCCATTTTTTTATCCAAAATTTTAAAAAATACGCTTTTTAATCTTACTGAGGGACCCAATAAGTTTCAAAACTTCGTTATACTATTACTTCCTTCAACCAAATGTGCTTCCTTTCTATAGTCATTATTCTTTTTAAAGGTGCCCAGATGAAAGAAATTTTGCATGCTCTTAATATTTTTTAAATTGTCTTCTTTGGGGGCCCCAATAAAAGTGAGGAAAAGTTTCAACTCAAGATTCAAAACTTTTAGGCCCCATTTTTATTATTCAAATGTTTTAAAAATATGCTTTTTAATCTCGTCGTGTGCCCCAATAAGGTTCAAAGCTTTCTTAATACTATTACTTCTTTTGACCAAAACATATTTGCACTTTCTTTCTATAGCCAGCATTCTCTTTAAAGGTTCCTAGATGAAAGAAATTTTGCAGGCTCTAAATTCTTTTTGAATTGTCTTTTTTAAGTACCCCTATAAACGTGAGGAAAAGTTGGAGCCCAAGACTAAAAACTTTTAGGCCCCATTTTTATGATTCAAATGTTTTAAAAATATGCTTTTTAATCTCGTTAGGGGACCCAACAAGGTTCAAAGCTTTCTTAATACTGTTACTTCTTTTGACCAAATCAGATATCCGCTTTCTTTCTATACCCAGTACTCTCTTTAAAGGTTCCTAGATGAAAGAAATTTTGCAGGCTCTAAATTCTTTTTGAATTGTCTTTTTTAGGGCCCCCTATAACCGAGAGGAAAAGTTGGAGCCCAATATTAAAAAAATTAGGCCCCATTTTTTTATTCAAATGTTTAAAAAACATGCTTTTTAAACTCGTTGGGAGCTCCAATAAGTTTCAAAACTTCCTTAATACTATTAGTTCCTTGAAACAAATGTGCTTTATTTCTATAGCCAGCATTCTCTTTAAAGGTTCCCAGATGAAAGAAATTTTGCAGGCCCTTAATTCTTTTGAATTGTCTTTTTTAGGGCCCCCTATAAACGCGAGGAAATGTTGGAGTCTAAGATTCAAAACTTTTAGGCCCCATCTTTTTATTCAACTGTTTTAAAAATATGCTTTTTAATTTCGATTGGGGCCCCAACAAGGTTCAAAGCTTTCTTAATTCTATTAATTCTTTCAACCAAAAAAGGTATGCGTTTTTTTTTCTACAGCAATCATTCTTTTTAAAGAGGCCCAGATGAAAGAAATTTTGCAGGCTCTAAATTCTTTTTGAATTGTCTTTTTTAGGGCCCTTTAAAAAAATGCGGAAAAGTTGGAGCCCAAGATTCAAAACTTTTAAGCCCATTTTTTTATCCAAAATTTTAAAAAATATGCTTTTTAATCTTACTGAGGGACCCAATAAGTTTCAAAACTTCGTTATACTATTACTTCCTTCAACCAAATGTGCTTCCTTTCTATAGTCATTATTCTTTTTAAAGGTGCCCAGATGAAAGAAATTTTGCATGCTCTTAATACTTTTTAAATTGTCTTTTTTGGGGGCCCCAATAAAAGTGAGGAAAAGTTTCAACTCAAGATTCAAAACTTTTAGGCCCCATTTTTATTATTCAAATGTTTTAAAAATATGCTTTTTAATCCCTTTCAGGGCCCCAACGAGGTTCAAAGCTTTCTTAATACTATTACTTCTTTTGACCAAAACAGATATCCGCTTTCTTTCTATAGCCAGTATTCTCTTTAAAGGTTCCTAGATGAAAGAAAGTTTGCAGGCTCTAAATTCTTTTTGAATTGTCTTTTTTAGCGCCCCCTTTAGACGGGGGGAAAAATTGGAGCCCCAAAATTAAAAAAATTAGGTCCCAGTTTTTTTATTCGAATGTTTAAAAAACATGCTTTTAAAACTCGTTGGGAGCCCCAATAAGTTTCAAAACTTCCTTAATACTATTAGTTCCTTCATGCAAATGTGCTTTCTTTTAAAAGCCAGCATCTCTTTAAAGGTTCCCAGATGAAAGAAATTTTGCAGGCTCTAAATTCTTTTGAATTGTCTCTTTTAGGGCCTCCTATAAACGTGAGGAAAAGTTGGAGCCTAAGATTCAAAATTTTTAGGCCCCATCTTTTTATGCAAATGTTTTAAAAATATGCTTTTTAATCTCGGTGGGGGCCCCAATAAGGTTAAAAACTTTCTTAAAGACTATTACTTCTTTTAACCAAAACAGACATGCCCTTTTTTTTCTGTAGCTACCATTCGTTTTAAAGATGCCCAGATGAAAGAAATTTTGCAGGCTCCAAATACTTTATAAATTTTCTTTTTGGGGGCCGCTCTTAAAAGTGCGCAAAATTCGGAACTCAAGATTCAAAACTTTTAAGCCTCATTTTTTTATTCAAATGTTTTTAAAATATGCTTTTTAATCTCGTCGGGTGCCCCAATAAGGTTCAAAGCTTTCTTAATACTAGTACTTCTTTTGACCAAAACAGATTTGCACTTTTTTTCTATAGCCAGCATTCTCTTTAAAGGTTCCCAGATGAAAGAAATTTTGCAGGATCTAAATTCTTTTTGAATTGTCTTTTTTAAGTACACCTATAAACGTGAGGAAAAGTTGGAGCCCAAGATTCAAAACTTTTAGGCCCCATTATTATGATTCAAATGTTTTAAAAATATGCTTTTTTATCTCGTTGGGGCCCCAATAAGTTTCAAAACTTCCTTAATACTATTACTTCCTTCAACCAAATGTGCTTTCTTTCTACAGTCAAGATTCTTTTTAAAGGTGACCAGATGAAAGAAAATTTGCAGGCTCTAAATACTTTTTTAATTGACTTTTTTGGGGCACCCTATAAAAGTGAGGAAAAGTCGGAACTCAAGATTCAAAACTTTTAGGCCCAATTTTTATTTTTTAAATGTTTTAAAAATATGCTTTTTAATCTCGTACGGGGCACCAATAAGGTTAGAAACTTTCTTAATACTATAACTTCTTTTAACCAAAACAGACATGCCTTTTTTTTCTATAGCTAAAGGTCTTTTTAAAGGTGCCGAGATGAAAGAAATTTTGCAGCCTGCAAATACTTTAAAAATTTCCTTTTTTGGGGGCCGCTCTTAAAAGTGAGCAAAATTCGGAACTCAAGATTCAAAATTTTTAAGCGTCATTTTTTTTTTCAAATGTTCAAAAAATGTATGCTTCTTAATCTCGTTGGGGACCCCAATAAGCAGGTATCTATGTGCATTGCATATGCCACCTATCCCTTTATGTTCGACCTGTTTCGTTTTTAACATTTCATTTCTCTTGTCTCGATAAATTACTTATCTTAACTATACATAAAGTATATTGTGTATTTATTTAATCTACTAGCAGAGCCTCGCCCGCTTCGCTGATTGCATTAAAAAAAAAAAAAAGAACCTATTTTTTAGAGTTCTCCATTGGGGGCCTTCACTGTCTTCCGCAACATAAACCTGTTCCGGATATTCCCGCTCCGACTTTGAATAAAACAATCATTGAATTATTGTATTTTTTTTTTCGATAAAAGTGATAGTGTCTAGATAAAAGTGAAATTTTCCAGCATCGTGGCTCACGTTGCTACAGGAACAAATTTGTTATTTTTCCACTTCAGATTAATTATGGCAGCAGAAAAATCTACTAGCTAATTCTTCGGTTTCAGAAAAAGAAAGGTAAAAAAAATTCCGCAAAACGCAGAAAAAAAAGTGTAAAAATCTTATAAAAAATTGGGCAAAAATTCAAAAATCGCTGAGAGGAAATTGATTATATCGAGCCAAAAGATTGAAACTGGAATGTTAAAAAATCGCCGTGAAAGACAAAAATACGCTAAAAATCACATAAAATGTTCGTAAAAAATTCAGAAATTTCTATGGATATATTTTCTATATTGAGCTAAAAGACTGAAACCTGATTCCTTTCAGGGATGCCAAAAATCCGTGCCGCAGATGGCAAAATTTTTACTATATTGGGATAAAATATTTAAACTGGTTTCCTTTTACACACAGTCTTTCTCTCTCTCTCCAAAAAAAAAAAAAATAATAATGAATTGAAGGCTTTTTTCCGTAACTTTTTCTTTCGTTCAAACACACAAACACACACAAAAAAGCTTTGATTTGATTTTCTCATTTTCTGCGAAAATATAGAAAACTTACCAATCTAACTTAAAAATTACCGATGTATTTTGTCAAATCAAATCACAGAAGAGTTCCGCCAACTTTGCTGCATTGTACTTTTCCCTATTAGAAACTGAACTTTTACGCATGACTTTTTTCTTTCATAACATGAAGAAATCCCGAATCAAAGATCAAAATTTCTATAAATTTTCCTTACTAAAGACGAAAATTTCTTCAAATGTGAGATAAAATCTCTTCTAATCACAGGGGCCTTAAAAAATGAAAAGAAAAAAAAAAGTTCGTGAAAAATTCAAAAATCGCAAAGGACGAAATTTAGAACATAGGGCTAAAAGACTGAAACCTGATTCCTTTTACTAATGTCATAAAATCACGTCGGAACGCGAAAAAAAGTTAAAAATCACAAAAAAAATATTTCGCGAAATATTTAAAAATCGAAGAAGCCTACTTTACTGTATTTGGCTAAAATGGACAGATGGATTGAAAATAGATTCCTTTTATGAATGTGGGGAAAAAAGCACGAAACTCGAAAAAAAAAATAGCGTAAAAAATTAAATGAAAAAAATTCGAATAAAAAATTTTAAAAACCTGTTTCGAGGTGCATAACTTCGGGCATACAGGTAACCTTCCTGTCAAAGTTTGTCCTGAACAGAAAAACATCTGGTCAGACAAAGAAAAACTCTGGACAGACAAACATCTGTCTTTATTATTATCTACTAGGTGATCGTACCCGGTCTTCCCGGGTTAAAGAATATAGGTGAAAACATTCTTTTTAATTGAAAACTAATAATTTTTTTATATGCACTAAATTTTTTTTTAGATTGCCCACTGACATTAAAAAAGCGTTTTTCATATGGAAAATACGAATTATACAATCAAATAAATTTTTGAAAATTATCAAAAGTCCTATTTTCTTATTAGCCGCATGCTAAGAGTTATTTGACCAAGATTTTGCTACTTATGACATCCTTTTATATTCTGATAATTTCAGAGCTTATACATGTCTGTTAAATTTGTGTTTTATTTATATTATTTTATTTATTTATTCATAGGGAAGTTTTTTTAATGGATATTAGCCGTAAGAAAATGATGAACTCTTTATTTTGTTTTAAGGGCAAACGGATTAATCTTTCGTAATCGAGCTCCGCGCGATATAGACAAATTAAATATATTTCATGCTTTAAAATTGTTTTTAAGACCATATACAAACAGTAAACTGAGATGAACTTTGCAAACAAACTCCATTTGAAAAAAAAAAAATCCTATTTGGTGATCTAAAAATTTATATTGTACAACTACAAATATATTAGATTTGTGTTTTTAAAATATTATTCTTTTATTTGTTTATAAAAGAAGTATTAATTTCGTCGATTTGTCTTTCACAAATATGTTAGATTGGTAGTTTTTTTAATATTATTCTTTTATTTGTTTATAAAGGAAGTATTAATTTCGTTATGCAAAAATAGTCTGAAACAAATGCTGAAAAATGTTTGTAGCTTTATGTGCAAAATGTTTATTATTATTATGTATTGAAACCGGCACGTGAAAAGATAAACTTAAAAAAAATCATGCTTAAAAATTATTTTAGAAAATATAATACATCAATCAATTAAGATACCGTTTTTAAACAAATTGCATTTGAAAATAACTTTTTTCCCTATGCGGAGAAAACTGAAAATGCACGATGGTCAGAAGATTAAAAAATTGCTGTAGCGAAAATTTCAAGACCGAAATTTGATCGTGAAGTATTGCCATTCGCAAAATGACGTCAGCGTTACGCACAGATACGTTTGTTCTTTATAATGTAGACACTTAATCAGTAAAATATAATAAAAATTAGTTATTAGAATGCGGTTATCAATTGAGGCACTTATGCTTGGTATTCTGGAATAAAAAACAGCAATTTACACCTTCTCAAAATTTGCATACGCACTTCTAATATCCATATTCATCATTTTTAAAAAATTTGTATTTTGTTTGATCATTTAAAAATCATTTTAACTCAAAATTTGAAGTCACGATTGTCAGCAACATCTTTTATGTGTACCGACGCACCCTTTACTTGAGATGCTAATCTCAATTCCGGAGTGTACAAATTGCCGTAATTTATGTTTTTTAGACGCATTTGTGATAAAATGTTTAGTTTTATCTAAGAAAATGATCGTTTTCTTTTAAATATGACTTCATTTTCACTTAAATAAGCATTTCGCCTAGTGTCTGAAACTTAGTATCAGCACACATGCAGAAGGAAAAACAATATAGAAAATATATGAGGAGAAATGTGTGTCTTCAAAAGCAGTATGTCATTTTCCGTAATTATGCCCCTAATATAATATTCTGCACCTAATGGGATTTTGCGATACTAAACCCTATACAACAATTTTTATCGACAATTTTGAATTTTTATCAGAAAATAGCATGAATAAAGATAAAACCTCATTATTTCTCTCTTCTCTGCAATAATTAAAGCTATCTAATAACCACCATTTTGAGGAAATCTCATAAAATGCTTTTAAAATTAAAATATAAAAGTGGGGATGTTTTAAAAAACAAACAGATAGTGCAGGCACATCTACTAATGAAGGGCTTTCAATTTCTGTAATAAAAATCGCTATTATTTGCATGTCACCTCTTTTCGATAAAGACACTCTAAATTTTTGTAAAACATTGCGCTTTATCAGTGTTTGATTTCGATTACATTATTTTCAAAAGTGAAGCATTTTCACTTGAGAAGAATTTCAAAGCAACTGAGCTGTAAAAAGGACGCACTTCTACAAAACATAATTCAGTTTTAAGAATTAAAATACACGCTTTTTTATAAAATGACGTCATTTGCATCCGCTAAAGCAAACGACTTTTACAATTCAGTCTTAAACTTCGTCTATAAAAAAGTATGCATATGACGTCATTATCACGGAATAACAGACAATATTCTTGACATAGCCCATATTTTAATTTCTACTTTTTTTTCAAGTTTTATGAGAAAATGGCAACAAAAGAATTCAATATCTTTTATTTTCGACTATTTTCCGTTTACTTTCAATGACTTTCAATAGAAATGGGGTACTTTTGTTGCCACAGTAAGAAAAATGGTATTAAAAATTACAAAAAAAATGATATCTCAAAAATAAATTGAGATACAGCTTTCAAACGAATTGCATTTAATAGAGCATTTTTTTCCTTATACGACGGTGTAAAAATTTAAAATCTGCGATGTTCAGAAGTTTAAAAATTTGCAGTAGAGAAAATTGCAAAAGGAAAATTTTATTTCAAATTTCAAAGTGTTGCCATTCGCAAAATGACGTATGCGTTACGCACAGATATGTTTGTCCTTTATAATATAGACTAGAAAACCCGTCTTCGTTGCCCACAAAAAGGTACCTTCTATCCGAAGGTATTTTTTTTCTTCTTAAATTTCAACTTGGGTGACAATTTTAAACTAGAGGAAACCGGAATGTATGAAAACGACATCCTAAAAGAAATTTTTTTTTAATTAGTAAATCTGTACATATGCAGTCAAACCTCGTTAACCCGAACTCTCAAAGGGAAACTTTTTTTATTCGTGTTAAAAGTAGTTCGTGTTATCCGAACTTACATGACATACAACTGGATGGAGCAATCGAAAACAGTTCGTGCTAAAAGTAATTCGCGTTAAGCGTGTTCGTGTTAATGAGGTTTGACTGTATATGTATTTTAAAAAAGGCACCAATCAGAGCAGGAAAAAAATTGTTATAAGTGAATATTTTCTGCTTAAAGAAAATCTGTCTGGGCCACGCGGATGGCATTGTCAAACTGAAGAGAAAATTTAAAATACGAAAACGACTTCCATATTTTTTATTTATTTATCTTATTTATGAGCGGTTTATAACATTTGTAAAAGGTATTCAGTTTCGAACTTTTTTGCCAAATTTTGTCCTCTGCTGTTTTTAAAATTTGAGAATTTTTATGTAATTTTTACATTTTTTCACTTTTATGGTAGTTTTTTTTTAACATTCGTAAAAAAAATAAACCCGGTTTCAATCTTTTAGCCCAATATAAGTAAAGTTTGATTTCTATGAACTTCGAATTTTTTTATGCAATTTTTGACATTCTTTCGCGTTCTTCGGAAATTGTTTTGATATTTTTTCCCTAAATGGAAGAATTCTCAGTTAAATTTTGCAAGTCCTTTGATTAAATTCACGTTGTAAGAATATCGAATCTGTTCCTGTAGCAACGTGAACGAGATGTTGAAAATTTGAACTTAATCTAGATCGAAAAAAAATTACAATAATTTAAGGTTCGTATAATTCGAGATCGGAGCGGACATAGCCCCTATGGGTGTACGTTGCGGAAAGTAGTGCAGCCCAACTACAAATTCGTTCAATTTGTAGTTCGTTTTGGAAAATCCTACCAAATTAAATAAATATATTTCTCTAAAATCTTAGAGGGGGGCTCCGAAAAATATGTTTTTTTTTTTGGGGGGGGGGGGGGCTCTGAAGACCTTGCTACGGCCCTGGAGACACCACGGAGGAGAAAAAGGAATCTTGAAAGAAAAAAATAATTTATGAATGAGTATTTATAAGCTGGTTAACCCTCTCATTCATACCGGCCTCATATGAGGACAGATAAGTATTGTTCTATAAAGCAAAAAAAAAAAAAAAAAAAAAAAAAAAAAAAAAAAAAAAAAAATCAGCATTCATTTATGGAGATCTGATTTGTGGACAACAGATAATAGATAGCATGCTGCACAATAATAAAACTATTTTATAATGGGTTCACATTTATCACAAAAAAGAATTTTTGTGAATAATGAAAAATAATTTATGCATGAGAGTATTAACAAATAGTCAACGAGATATAAATAATTCGCCATATTTAGTGTATAACTGCATAACTGTCACATTAAAATACTATATAAAATTATCATATAAAAATACCATAATAAAATTTTTAATGAAGTTGCATGTATATCGAAGTCAATGATATATGAACAATTGCCATATTTAGTGTAAAATTGCGTATAACTGCGTAAGTGCCATATTAAAATATTTTTAATGAAGTCACATGTTTATCGAAAAAGGAATCTTGAAAGAAAAAGATAATTTATGAATGAAGGTTTATAATCTGGTTAGTACATTATTCAATGACATGTAAACAATTCGCCATATTTAGTGTAAAACTGCAGCTGTTGTTCGTGTAGCAGAAAAAACACAAAATTTCTTATTGTGTTGTATCCATCATTTATTTTATTTTATTATTATAATTTAGTTTTATTTTATTTTTTGCATTATTTCTGTTAAACAATTTGAATAGTAAATATATAAATTGAAATGATTCATGATTGACTAAGGCAGATCGCACACTGAGCAGACAAACAACAAAAAAGCGTTATTCAAGAGACATTTAAACACTGTTAACAAAGAAGAAACCGGTTTCAACACTAGAATTTGTCTCCTGTCTCACATATTTTGTCGCCTGCCTGTTCAGTGTGCGATCTGCCTAATTAAAGAAATGATTCTCTTGAAGGATATTTCTGACATTTCAATAAACAATTAACGTTAAAAAATAAATTTGTTCAAATTAGTTCATTCCAAAGTAGTTTTAACATTTTTCACGATGCTATGCTACCATTATTTTGAAGATGTTTTATCGGTTTATCTTCTATTTCAGGGAATTTCTCAAATTTGGGAGCAGGGTTAAATTCCGCGGGCGTTGCGTTGGACGGAGGGATTAATTCCGCTTCAGAGCATCGGAATGTCTCTGCCCAAAAAATAACTGTATTTTCGTTATCTTTTCTAAATGTAGGATGTGTAAAAATTGTAGAATTTATTTATTTTTTTGGGAGAGGGTGGGGGGAGGGTGTTCAATTTTTTTTTTCAAAAGGCAGAGAGTAGACATGAATTAAGCATGATAATTTGATTTAAATGATTTGATAAATGATTTAAATATGATATTTAAATTTATATGTTCATTATAATAGGATTTTATTTATAATTTATTTTTAATTGACATATATTTAACCCTTCCAAACTTAAAATTTCTGTAGGTTGGTCGGAAAGAAGCCCTTCCAAAACCTGAAACTACTGAACAAATTTGCCGTTTTTATGGCGAAGGATACTGCTTCTATGGAGACAGTTGTCGATTTTTACACTTGGATCATAATGAAAAAAGACAGTTAAACATGTTTGCCCCTAGATATTCTCAAGAATATTGCTATGGTCCAAGTAATTTAATGGGACCGTTAAATCCTATAATGAGTGAAAGTTCTGATCCAGTAAGTGAAAAATTCTGTTCTGGCTTACTTTGCTTTAGTTATTTTAATTGTGATTATATGAATATTACTCTTACTTTAGTGGGTAGATTACGCGAGTGCTACTCCACCATCAGCTCCTTTACTTATAGAACCATCTTTAGTAAAAACTGCATTGGAAGAAGAATTAGGAAAAGCTAAAGAAGTAGGTTTAAATTTTATTTTATTTCATTGCTAAATATAGAGAAGTTTTTAAATCTTTTCCATTTTGTAAGAAATGTGATTAAATTGCTGGTTCATTTTCGGCACTAATACTATGTTCATACTGGATACCTTAAGATATCTCTTCAGGCCACCGAACTCTCGAGAGTTCCACAAACTCTCTCAGTGAGTTTCGACTTACTTCGGTTAGATACAGGAACGACCACTCGCTCTCGTTGGCTATGAAGCTTCGCTTTTACTGACTGGCTGTTGCGGCCGTTTTTATTTTAAGCGCATGCGCATACTTTACTTTTGATCAGATCACAGACACAGTGACGCTACTGAGATGCGAAATTTGACTTTCCATAAGACTTTTAGCATTAGTGAAAAACCGGCAATTTCATTGGCTATCGCTGAACCGAACTTCTTTCCCTGAAAGGAAAAAATCCATTTTACGAGTAATAGCTCTGCTACTCACAATAACTTGATGTATTAAAAAGAAAAGAATATATATTTCTCATACTGAACACAAAACCAATTGTTATACAGTTAATAACATAATATATAATTAATTATTAAATTTGATATAATTTTCTATTAAGAAAATTATTAACAACTCTAAAACAAAATTGACTTAGTCAAATTATGATAAAATAATGAGATTGTTATAATAAGTTGCTTATAACTTTTTTATTGTTTATTCACATGTTTGCAATCAGTATTAAAGTTCTAGCAGCTTAACTAAAAATAAGTAATTGAAGTTCCATCTAGATATATAAAAATATTTTTCTACGTCAATTTAAAAGATACTATTATTGCCTTTAAATAGATATTTTATTTTAATTATATAACATTAGCTCCTAAGTGGTATTATGTAGTAAAATTATAATCACAATATTAGATTTCGAATAAAAATTGTAAAGATTGTAAAAATAAATGAATAAATAAAGATAAAAACAAAAATCTCCATAATAATAATAATCGTTATTTTAAATATATATATTGCATATAATAGCATAATATTTTACATCGTTCATGTTTGATGTATATTACACTTTTATTGCAACATGTATATATAATAAAACTTTTTGCGAATAATAACTATTAAATCACAGATATATATATATATTTGTTGGTGGTCGGCAATGTTTATTTAATGGTTATATATATATATACATATGTATTTTTGTTGCATTTTTATCATGCATTCAATTACTTAAGGCTGTTCTCAACAAGTGCAAAACGTTTTGACACATTTACAGATTCTTTTTTGAACGGAAAGGTATAAAATTGGAAAGCCTGACCACGGAAGCGATTTGGAATCGAATTGTTTTTTCCACTTTTAGATCAATAAATTACCTATTGAGTTATAAGCGATTTTGATCACGTGACAAACACGATTTTCGCCAATCTTTGACAGGTTTTTCTGCTTTCTTCAAGAACTTCGGTTCAAAACGTCAACTTTAACACTATTTTCTGAAAGATCTATTGCGTTTGCAAAAAAAAAAAAAAAAAAAAAAAAAAAAAAAAAAAAAACGGAGAAAAACAGCTTAATTACATAGTTTCTTAACAACACCTGCTAGTTTCATGCATTTCCGAACAAAAATAAATTAAAACTTATGTCATAAAGTTGCCCTTTTGGATTTGAGAACACCCTTAAAGTATAGTAATTTATTATCTTCAATGGTTAAATTATCATTGAAACATATATTATTAATGTAATTTATATATAAAGGATAAATAATTAATTTTTAAAGATGAATATTTTAATAAATTAATTCTATTGATTACTATTTATAAGTTACTTGAGTTCTAACATAAAAGTACTTTTCATGAAAGTTTAGAAGATATTACAATTAAATTTTAATAAATATTCGTTTTAAAACATACAGTTTATAAGGGATAAGAATTTAGTAGTATTGAATATACAAAAAAAAAAAAAAAAAAAAAAAAATTAGAAAGCAGCTGATAATTGATAAATATTTTTATATATGAAAGATAATACTTAATTTTAAAAAATGAACACTTAAATAAATTACTTCTGCTAATTATATATATATATATATATATATATATATATATATATATATATATATATATATATATATATATATAACTTACTAAAATTCCAACAAAAAATATTTTTAATGTAAGGCAAGAATATATTATTATTACATTATTATTGAAAAATAGATTAAATGAATTTTTAATTTAATTATTTAAATTTATTTTAAAAAATCTAATTGACAAAAAAAAAAAAAAAATTACAAAGGAACTGGTAATAAAGATCAACTGATTTTAACTAACTGAAATAAGAAAATATTACTATTACACTTTAATTATTAAAGAAACTTATTTATTAGAAAAATACCCTATAAGTCATATGAATTTTAAAATTTAATTTAATTATCTGTATAATATTTACAATAAAAAAAATATATATAAAGTAACCTTTCATAAATTAATAAAGATTTTTAGGTCTCAAGGATAATTTTAAAATGAAAAACCTTTAATATATTAATTCTGATAATTTTACATTCATCTGTTTATATAGTAAAAGATAAATTTAAAATGATCAGAACTTTATAAAGTTCTAACATGAAAATACTTTTAATGTAAGCCTGGGAGATTTATTAATGCATTTTAATAAATGTTTACTTTAATTATTAAAAAAAATAGATTAAATGATTTTTTTAATTTAAGTATTTAAATTTATTTTTAAAAAATCTAATTGACAAAAAAACAAAACAAAAAAACAAACAAACAAAGGAATTGGTAATAAAGATCAACTGATTTTAACTAACTGAAATAAGAAAATATTACTATTACACTTTAAATATTAAAGAAATTTATTTATTAGAAAAATACCCTATAAGTCATATGAATTTAAAAATTTAATTTAATTACCTGTATAATATTTACAATGAAAAATTTATAAAGTAACCTTTCATAAATTAATAAAGATTTTTAGGTCTCAAGTATAATTTTAAAATGAAAAACATTTAATATATTAATTCTGATAATTTTACATTTATCTGTTTATATAGTAACAGATAAATTTAAAATGATCAGAACTTTATAAAGTTCCAACATGAAAATACTTTTAATGTAAGCCTAGGCGATTCATTATTGCATTTTAATAAATGTTTACTTTAATTATTAAAAAATAGATTAAATGAATTTATTTTAAAAAAAAAATACAAAGGAACTGGTAATAAAGATCGACTGAATTTATCTAACTGACTAAAATAAAAATCAAAACAAAACGCTAAAAAAGTGAACACGCAACTTTAGGATTACAAATGCAAAATCTTAACCAACCCTAGTCTTAACCACTGGGCTAGATCATTCATATGCTTATCTTACCAAAATACCATGTGCCGGCTTTACGCAATGTTTTACTCTTATATTTGTCCTTTCAGGGAAAGATGTTCGGTTAAATTTCATTGGCTATCGGTGAAGCGATAGTCAATGAAATTGCAGGATTTCCCACTAATGCTAAAAGTCTTATGGAAAGTCAAATTTCGCTACTGACATATCTTAAGGTAAGTTTCTCGATGTGAACAGGCATACAATTCCGGGAGACTACCACTTCAAAACTGGCGGTCTAAGATATCTTAAGTTTCTAGTGTGAACAGGGTATACTATGTTCACACTGGGATAACGGAACTATCTTAAACCCCTGAACTCTCTTAATTTTGGGGTCGAGCCCTCCCGGAATGGGAAACTTGTTCACATCGAAAAACTCGTCTAAGATAACTCCGAGGATAACTCAGTGAACGTCACTGTGTTGCTTGCGCATGCGCTTAACATAAAACCGCCAGCAACACCCAATCAGTTAATGCGAAACTTTACATCCAGCGAGAGTGAATGGTCGTGACTGTCTCTAACCCGAAGAAAGTTGAAACTCTCTCAGAGACTTTGCGGAACTCCCTCAGAGAGTTCGGAGGTTTATTAGATAGGAAGTGACTATTTGTCCGACCAATCGGACTTTTAGTAATTTAGGCAAAACGTCCGACCATCATATGCGCATGCGCGCCAGCAAATGATCGGATGAAATCGTTTTTGCGTAACTCCGCCTTTTAAAATATAATATTTAGGTCATTTTCTTTTTAGAAGAAAGTTATTTATATTTATAAATATTAATTTAGTAATATTTGTCTGCAATTATTTATTTTTTTTAAACGTTACATTTCGTTAAGCAATTAAGTATATTAAATATTTATTTCTATATTTATATTATTAATGTTATTTATAAATTATTTAACATATTATTAATTTAATAATTTATTATATTATTATTAATGTTATTTATTAATTATTATCTAATAATAATAATTTAATAATTTATTATATTATAATTAATTTAATAATTAATTTATTATTGTTGATTCGTTATTATTGTTGATAATCGTGGCAACTGAAGTGCTTCATTTCTATTAAAAGTGGATTAGTTATCATAACTGATGCCATTTTCTCATTACAATTAAAAATATCTTTTTTAAAAATTTGAACAGAAAATGAAGTTATGCTTTAGAAAAGACAAAATTTACCTGATGATGCTGTTATATTTCACTATTTTTCATTTCGCTGATATTGAGTTTGAGACAATAGGCAAAATATTTCAGCGACTGAAAATGATGTCATATTTAAAAATAAACGATCATTTTATTTGATAAAACGAGATATTTCCCCTTGAATACATCTAAAAGTTATAAATTTCTGGAATTTTTACGCGCAGGTGCAGCTATTATACTGAAACCTCAAATCACGAGTGGGAATTTTAACATGGAAAGTTGTTAATAGTTGACAAACGTGACTTCAAGCTTGAAAATATATTTATTAATAACCTATTGAACGTTAAAATGTTTTTAAATGGTTAATATGGATGTGAAACGTGGAAAATGAATTGATTCGGTTTAGATGTAAAGGTAGAAAAATTCTATGATTATGTCAAGGTGAAATCATTTTTGCGGATTTTTCATTCCATAATACCAAGCATCATTAATAACTTAATAAAAATTACTTATCTTGATTAAATGTTACTGATTACGTATATGAATAAAGTTTAATTTTTCAATAATTTTAACAGTTGAAGCTTATGAAAAAAGTATTTTGTTAATCTTAGGTTAAAATATGGCTTTGGAGAGTTAAATTAACAAGTGTAAGATGGATTTTTTATTCTAATTATTTTTTGTCGATGTATTATAAATTTGATGCAACAGTTCCTTTGTAAACATTTTTGTTCCTCGAAATTCGACGGGTTCCACCTCGTAACGATAATTATTAAGTTTATTGATACTGGAAATGAGTCTAAAGAGCTAAATCCTCTTCACCAGACTGTGATACTATACCCATTTCAAAGTCTGAATACGAAAGAGTTTTCAGCTGTATGAATAACATCATGACCTATGCGAGAAATTCCCTCCCTATTGAAAAAGCCCGTTCACTTATATTCATAAGCCGTGTAGGACTTTCCTTAAAGAATTTTGTCCTGAACCATATGTGAAATCTTGGTTCAGATCAGAAAGATCAGCAGACGAGATAACTTGTCGTAAATCAAAGAGCACAGAAAACATCTCTCTATATCGTTCTTTAAGGAAACTTCTGGGTTAGATGCGCCAGTAAATAATATAGGGATTTATTTCTGTTATTTCTATTAAATTTTGATTCATTATGGAAAATGTTACTATGAAATTGATAAAAATTGGATTTAGATGAATGCTATACAAATACAATTCTCTAAAAACTTGAAATATAATAATTATAACTGTTAATTAAAGAAAGTCGGCTTTTGGCTAAATGTTTTAAATTGGCTTTTTGCTTATTAAAAATCCGGTAGCATCAACATCTACTCTGTGAAAAGGTGAGTTCCCACAAATATTTTTTTGCAACTACAGCACTGACTTTACCAGATCGCTATCCCATTCCCTACATCCAGGATTTTTCTAACACCCTGCATGTAAAAAAAGATTTTTTCAAAATTGGATATTGTTCGAGCCGATTTCCACATTCCTGTGCATCCGGACCATGTACAGAAAACAGAAATTTTCACCCCATTTGGATTATTTGAGTTCCCTTATTTAAATTTTGGGCTATGCGGAACTGCACAAACTTTCTAGCGGTTCATGCACGAAATTCTGGGCGATCTCCCATTCTGTTATGTCTATTTCGATGACATTTTAATATTTAGTGCTGATGAGGATGAACACAAAGATAATTTACAAACCATTTTAGAGAGGCTTAACTCATATGCTCCAACCATTAATGTTTCAAAATGTATTTTTGGGGGCGTCAGAAATTCCATTCTTAAGACACTTAATCACTAGTAATAGCACTAAACCTTTACTTGATAAAGTTGAAGCTATTCTGAATTACCCACAGCCAGAAATAATTAACTTCAGCGATTTTTGGGATTTTAAAACTTTTTCGTAGATTTTTGCCAAATATAGCAAACACTCAAGTGTTTTTAACTTCCTATTTAAAAGGAGCGAAGAAAAATGATAAGACAAAGCTTGATTGGTCAGATAAAGCAGAGGAAGAATTCAACAATTGCAAACAATTAATTGCAAATGCGGTTCTATTAGCACATCCAAAAACAGACCCTGAGTTAATTTTACAAGTCGATGCATTAGACTTTGCTATAAAAAAATAAGAATGGCTTTATATTTGAGATATTTTGACTACTCGTTCAAAAAAAATTTAATGAAAGTGTTTTCCAGATATTAATATTAAATTTTTAATATACATATTTTTAGTAATTATTTATATGTTTGTAGAAAATTTTTTGCAGCTTGCCAAAAGATGAAGTTTTTATTAATTTTTTCTAACCGCAATTGCATTTGGGCAAGATAAAATAATGTGCGGCTCATTCTAATTCGGAGAGAGATTCAACCCCCGTTAGACGCCAATGCTCCCGCTACAGGAACATTCTAAACGGTAACAGTTATTAAAAAAATTTCAACTGCTTTATCATATTGACATCTTATGTATATAAAAACATATATATAAACTTTATTTATTTAATGCGCTTAATATAGCGGCTCTTAGTGGGTTAACTAATTTCTTGGCACGCATGAAACCGCGCGATAAATGTATAACTCTTATGTATGTATATATAATTTTTCTCCTCTTTAATGTGTATTTAATATATTTAATATTTATGTATTTATTTATCTTTAGATTAACGACCTAATGGATGCTATAGACTATTATAAAGCGGAAGATGATAAAGAAAAACAATTTGATGATGAAGTAATTGTTATCTTTAACTTTAATTTTAGTTTATTTTCCTCCTTTTCTTTCTTTCTTGTAATGTTCAATTTTGTGTATCTGCTGTTTAATTACTATACGGTAATACCTTGACTTACGTCGCCAATCAGTTCCAAGACTAGTAACATAAGTCGAGGTACATTCTGATAAGCAGAAAAGGATAAGTAATAAAAAATCACCAAAATCTAATTAACATTTTCTTTTGCATTTAGAGGCAAATATTTGTTAATACAAGGTATTTAAAATTAATTACTGAGCAAGTTATATTCTTTAAGTCTTTTTAAGAAGATTTAAAATTAATAATCAATTTTCCTTCTATATATAAAAAAAAGTTTTGATTTGGAAATGAACCAATGAAAATCTGCGTAGATATTCCCGGCAGATCGGCATCCAATTTGAATGCTTAAGCATGGCCTTTCTTCGTTAATATTAAAAAAACTGTTGCATACAAAAATATGAAAATCAGTAGTATTATAGACAAGTGTTTGATAAATACGCTGATGCAGACAGTTTTCAAATCGAAGAATTATTTTAAGAGATATTTAATGCCAAATTTGGACAAAATCGTTCCATTAAAAAAGTTTTATAGGAGCAAAAACTGTACATAGGAATTTAATCATTTTTAGATCGTTTTATGCGTCAGAATTTTCCGGTTTGGAGACTGCATTTAGATTCTAATTTGACTCATTTTTTGAGGTTTTATTATTATTTTAAATTCAAATTTTCAGCATTTCGAGAGATATTTTTTAAGTATTTTAGAAAATCGTATTAATTTAAACTGTTGCCAACTGTATAAAAGCGCAAACAATAATGTTTGCTTTAAATTAAAAATTTATTTTACACGTGACTATTATAAACAGAAAATATGAAAAGCAGGAACTCATTGAAAATTACGTCATAAAAATTATATTTACAGTGAATTTTAAAAGAGAAAGAATATTGTAAAATAATAAATTCATTAACATGTGTTAGAAGTCTTAAATAGGAGAATTTACGTCACATTACACTTATTATGTAAAATGCACAAAAAATAATATTCCAAAACAGTTTAAATTTAAAAATTGCTCGAGACATTTTTTTGATATTTTAAGATTATCATAATATTTCATTTCTAACAAAAGTATTTTTACGTGAATATTAAAAAGAGAAAGAAAAGTTTGGTGAAAATTACGTCAGATTATAATTGTCAGATTCAAATTATAATTCAGTCTTCCGAAATCTTTTTAAAGCCGATCAAATTAGCGTGCTGTTAGAGCCTCTGTGTCTGAACGGGGGTTGACGAACGTAGCTCGTAGGGGGCAGAGCCCCCTAGTCTTTTACGAAAAAATTCAATAGTTTTTATTTCTTTTCATCCCATCTATAAGGTTTTTTTCGAATAGTAAAAGTAATTTAACTTTTTCTCTCACGTCTGTCATTATCAATTTGTCCATACTTCTGCAGGTAAAATAAATAAAGCAAAACAAATTCATTTAACATTTCGCTATCTCTCTGTGGCTTTTTTCAACCCAATACAATAGAAGAAATAAGATAAAATTCACTTTTTCAAAATGTTTAGTCTTATAGGTGTCTAGTCATATCTAGTAGTTTTAGGTTTGTCATTTACTTTTTTTATTTGTTTGGTACTATTACATGACTGTCGCGGGAAATTTTCCCTTCATAGAACACAAAGTTTTTAAAAAAATTTAAAATGCGTCTTAATTAATATTTTTTTTTCCAGGCCAGACGACGTAAATGTGGGGTGGCGTAAGTCGGGGTACTACTGCATAGTGAAAAAAAAAAAATAATATTTGTAATTTTAAAATGCCACACGTATTAATATTGCAAAGATGTATAAGGTACTAAACTTATAAACAGGAAAGGCGGCAGCCCATACAATCACCTCATTGAGTTGAAGGCTGAATTCCAGAATTAATTAAAACTCAATTTGCATATTAAAACGTAATTGGTCTGCCAATTCATATCTTGGTGGAAAACACCTGACAACCTGATATTATTGATTGACTCGTAGGTTCAGCATTGTGTTTTCCTGCTCCCAGTCCTTCATGTTTTCATACCTTTGGGTGCAGGAAAACACGATGGTTAACCTACGAGTCAATTACTAAATTAAGGCCTGAAGGTGGTTTCCACCAAGATATGACTTGGCAGACAAGTTGCATTTTAATATGCTAATCGAGTTCTGCCTAATCCTGGAATTTCAGTTCCTAACTCGATTAAGTGATTGTCTGTGCTGCCGCCTCCCGCTCTATTATATATCTTTGCAATAAAGTAGACTCCCTCAAATCCGCAAACGCCTAAAATCGCCTAAATAACATATCGTCGGACATGCAAATAATGAAACTTTCAGTTCAGGTGTAGGGGCAAAATTACAGATTTCTTCAGTTTTATGTCATTCCGTATGTATTTTAATATGTAATTCTCGATAATATCACTGAAATTGTGGTTTTTCATCAAGTATAAATTTATTTCTAAAAAGCTTCCAGATATTACTGATATCACTGGTCATCAAAATCTTTTTACCAAATATATTTATGTATTAATCAATCTTTTTTGGTTATTAAGACTAACTAAACCTCAAATAAAACTTTCTTACTTTATGATTTTGATGTGAATTAACAGGGTACCTTTATAAGGAAAATTTCATTGAATAATTCAAGGAAAATGTATCATCTTTATTATGCATATTTAATTATACATTACTAGGGGGCTCTGCCACCTATCAGCTACTTTCGCCAACCCCCGTTCAGACACCCAGATTCTAAAAGCATGCTAATTTCATCGGCCTTAAAAAGTTTAAATTATATTTTAAAAAAAGCAGTGATGATCTCCCTGTAAACGGGTTTTCATTCATTTTCCTTTGATTAAAGATTTTTAAGACGAAATTAGCCGCTGCTAAGAGATACAATGGCTGTTTTCGTCTTTGATTAAAAACAAGGAAGAAAAATCATGCGTACGGCATAGATTATGAAACACTTTCCAACACTCCCTGAAAGCTTTAACAAAACTTCGTTATTTAGGGAAGTTAGGTAAATAAGATAACTAAACATTTAAATAAAAAAGAAAATTGCCCAGCTAAACTAATGGCATTGAGCTCACAGGCTATTCACACTAATCGTATATTATACTCTTATTTTAAAGAATAATGCCGCTCAAAAAAATAAGTGAGGGGGGATTAGCCCCCATTTCCCCCCTTTATACTTAACCAATGAAACTCCAAATCTAATCAGGGAAGCTCCTTAACATAATAAACCGGTATACCGAATTGGGGGTGGACTAACCCCCCTTTCCCACCTTATCCTTAACCAATGAACCCCCAAAACTAATCAAGGAAGCTCCTTAACATAATAAACCGGTATACCAAATTTTGAGCAAATCGAATAATTCTGCATGAAAAACCAATTTATCTAAATTAAGGGGGGTGGACTAGCCCACCTTTTCCACCTTTATCCTTAACCAATGAACCCCCAAACCTAATCAGGGAAGTTCCTTAACATAATAAACCGGTATACAAAATTCGGAGCAAATCGAATAAATCTGCATGAAAACCCATTTATCTGAATTAAGGAGGGGGTGGACTAACCCCCCTTTTCCCCCTTTATCCTTAACCAATGAACCCCCAAACCTAATCAGGGAAGTTCCTTAACATAATAAACCGGTATACCAAATTCGGAGCAAATCGAATAATTCTGCATGAAAAACCCATTTATTTGAATTTAGGGGGGGGGGGACTAACCCCCCTTTCCCCCTTTATTCTTAACCAATGAACCCCCAAACCTAACCAGGGAAGTTCCTTAACATAATAATCTGGTATACCAAATTCGGAGCAAATCGAATAATTCTGCATGAAAAACCCATTTATCTGAATTTTTCGCGGGGGGGGGGGACTAACCCCCCCCCTTTTCCCCTTTTATCCTGAACCAATGAACCCCCAAAACTTATCAGGGAAGCGCCTTATCAGAATGAAACTAGAAAAAAATTTGAAGCAAATGGGATGTTTCTATCAAGAGTTATCACGTTACGTACGTACGTACGTACATACATACATATGTACATACAGAACCGGTGGGCACATAAGCTCTCAGGCTTTGATAGCCTGTGAGCTAAAAACTGATTTCAGCAGTTACCATCCATAGCCAAATATTTATTCTAATTCTTCCGAACAGCCGTGTATTTGATGTGTAGGCTAATATATATACTATATAATAGAAAATTTAGTTTATCAAGAACACACATAACAGGTTGAAATTTCTATTTCAGCAATTTAGACTAATAGATGGAAACATACTTCAATACTTTTGTACAGCCCTGTTGTTTACCTAGTACCTTTATTACACGCCACTATTTAGCTAAACTTTAATTTAAACGAAATCACTCTTAAAACTACTGAAATCGCATTTCCAGAATTTATCATCTATAGGCGGCCATGTATCCAATTCTTTGCGTGGCCCTGTATATCATTTTATCTATATTCTACAAACATTTCATAGAAAACTACATGCAGTTCAGACTAACACATTTTAAACCCACCTTTCAGCAATTTACGGTCATACTCAGTAACCTTTACGAATTCTTTTGCGTAGCCCTGTATATCAACTATAACATTTAAACACACCATATAGTATGCATAAATATAGTGAAACTTAAAAGCGCATATCATAATTAAAAATGCATTCCCTGCCATCTCCGCTAATATACAGTATTTCGGATAGAAAGTACTTGTCTGAAATGTTTTGTATATTCCTGTAAATGCTATGCACTTCGTATTATACATTAAATAACTTAAGTAAGCCTCACCGACGTATATCAATTTTATTATGTATGAATTTGTATAATTAAAATACGCTGCAAACAATTCCCCCCTATACCATTTGCAATGGAATTCTTTTGTGTAGCATTGTAAATGAATAGTAACTATTCGTTGCATTGCATATGCTACAGAATACTCTGCATATTTTAGTGCACTTCATAAATGCATATATTTTGTATTATGTTTGAAAGGGTGTAACATCTTTAAAATTCATTTGAAATGATTTTTTCCCATTGGCCGTAATGTAACGGAATACTTTTGACTGTCCCTGTAAATGAACTAAACATGCTACAAACTTCATTTGAAATAGGGTTCGTGCTAGTCTAAACGTCAATAACCAAAAATTTCAGTGCGATCCGAGTTTATTTACGAGAATTAGAGTCCGAACAGACAAACCGAAATCAATAACACTTTTCAACTTTGTTGGAAAGTGTTCAAAATTAGTTAAAAGTTTGAAAGTAAGCTAATGTAAAATGAATTAAGTACACAGGGTCTTTGTCTCTCGGTAATTTTTAACACCGCTATGAGAAAGTTCTTTTAAATGTATCGTTATAAATCTGACGTAATTTTCACCAAAGTTTCCTTTCTCTTTTTAATATTCACATGAAAATTCTTTTGTTGTTAGAAAGGAAATATTATCTGCGCTGTCTTAGAATTCACAATAATAGTTGAAAAGATTATCTCAAAATATGAAATAAACGTCTTTCAACGCATAATAATGAATTTAGTATTTAAAAATTTTCTTTCCCTTTTAAAATTCACGTGTAACTGTAGTTTTTATGATGTAATTTTCAATATTTTCCTGATTTTTAACACATGATCACTTAATTCTAATTTGAAAGTTTTTTTTCTTTATAATAGCCACGTGTAAATAATATTTTTATTTGAAGGAAATATTATTCTTTGCGCTGTTTTTAAAATTGGCAACAGTTTAAAATAATTGCCCTTTTCTAAAATGCGTAAAATATCTCTCGAAATGCTGAAAATTTTAATTTAAAAGGGAAATAAATCCTCAAAAAATGAGTCAAATTAAAAAGATAATTGCAGTCTGCACATCTGGAACTTCCAATGTATAAAATGAGCTAAAAATGCTATAGTTTTTCTCCTATAAAACTTTTTTGATGGAACGATTTTGACCATCTTTAAAATTAAATATCTCTTAAAATTATTATATATCTCTTATTAATTAAATATCTCTTATAATTATTCGATTTAAAAACTGTTTGCATCAGCGTGTTTATCAAACATGTCTCTATAATACCACCGATTTTCATATTTTCGAATAAAGCAGTTTTCTTAATATTAACGAAGAAAGATCCCCGGTCATAAAAAATATGGATGCCGATCTAGTAGGAGTATACCCGGATGATCTACGCAGATTTTCATTGGTCCATTTCCAAATCAAAACTTTTTTTTATACATAGAAGGATTAATTATTTACTTGAACTTTACTTTTAATAATTTAATCATTTTTAAAATTATCTTAGTTTATAACTTTATTTATTTTAACATTTTACCATATTGTAAACATTTATTATACTCTTGATTGCATTATTACATTCAAATTACTGTTTGAAAAATGTAAACAATACAATGACCAGAAATCTGCAATATAAAAAAATCTGCACAACCTCTGGTCCCAAGCTGTGCAGATTTGAGGGGGTCTGTATTAGATGTTAAAATACATTACTTTTATTTTGAAAATGGAATTAATCTATGTAGTAAAAAATTATTTTGAAATAAGTTCTTTTTTATTTGATTGTTTTATTTGTAGGTTCCTTCCCCTAAAAGCCATCCTGTTCTTATTAGCCACTGTGAACCCTTTTCTGTTCGAAACATAATAAACATTCTTAAAAGAATGCACTTTCTGTAAGTAATAATATATTATTTTGGCATTCTCACAGTTACAATTTTAAATGTGCTTTACATCCACACTATCAGAAAAATTCGATTTCATATACTAAATTATTCTTCATTTTTAAACATACTCCTTGAAAACATGCTTTTTCCATTAATTCTTTCCAGAAGACTGAAAAGAGTGTAAAATTTCGTTTATTCCTTGCACGCATGCGTATTGGCCGTATTAAAACCAAAGTTCGAATTTATTTTTTAAATGAAAAACCGAAAATTCAATTAATTAAAATTTCTAATTTATTTAAAAACAAACAAACAAAAATAATGCTTTCGATTTTAATAAAGTAGCGATTTTCTCATTCATTTAAATTTATTCGCTATTTATTTTTAGAGTATTTAAAAAAATATTCGCATGTAAAATATATTCTAAACGAACACATTAAAAAAAAATATAAAGAAATTCAATCAAGTTTAAAAAAATCGATTTTATTCAAGAAAGCAAACATTTCAAGTCGAATTTAATTCAATATATAATATTCATATTTTACATCTAACAATCAAATTATGTCTTATTTAAAATATGTCTATAATGCAATAATTTTTATCCTCTATTATTCTACAAGTGTTAAAACACCAACCATTATTTCATAATGACGAAATGTCCCTGCAATTGAGTTTAAATATCCGAGCTTTCTGTTCAAGAAATTTAACAGGTTTTATCAATCCCCCCCCATTTGAAGACAACACGTATCGTCAGTTTAAACTCGGTCTCTACTAGGAATAGAAATTAGCGGTCGTTAGTCGTCAAACGCAACTAAATTATTGCATTGCACGACCACAAAAGTATGCCTAATCGTCGAATTTTACACCTAACTTTCTTTCACTTTAATTTTTGCTTAACAAACTCTTTCATTTGTTCTTTATTATAAGTTTTTCTCCGATAAAACTCATGGTCGAGTTAGGAGACCCAATTTTAAATACTAAATACGTATCTTGATTCAGAAAAAAGTCTGGCCCGGCACGGTATAAAAATTAAAAGTTAGTCCCGAACCCGGTCTGGCCCGTACAAAAGAATATTGACCGACCTGGCCGGGTAAAAAAGCTAAATACTGGCTCAAAATCGGACCGTTCTAGAAAAAAATTAAATCTCGGCATGAACCCAGCCCGGCTGAATTTCTACAAGGCATGGATTTGCCTTTTGATATGATTAAAAATTGATTCGTACATGAGTTACGACCAGGAAAACTTATTTTAACATTTTTTCATGTGCATCACCTTCATTTTTAAAGAAGTGCCCTATATGCTTTTTAAATTAATGTTTATTTATATGTCAATGTTTCAGTTATCATTAATAACGTTAATCCATATTCCATGTATTGTGTCAGATTTAAAATCTGAAAAATGCTATACAGTAAAATCTTCTAAGATGGAATCGCATAGAAAAGAAAAAAAAAATGCGTTATGTTATATGTTTATACAGCAGGTGTAAATGTATTCTATTCTTTTAAAACGTATTCTTACATTCATTTTGCATGGATTAACACATTCATTTTACATGGATATCTTTTTTAAAACAGGAATGCATCATAAGCAGGTTCTTTATCACAGGTTTTACTGTATTTCAATTTTATTGCCTAAAAATCGCTGTTCTTTAAAACGAATTAATTTTAATGTTTAATTGTAGAAGGATAACATTTAAAAAACCAATGCATTTTTTTGGCCGGGCCAAATTTTACTGATTTTTGCATGGACCAAGCCACGCCGAGACAATTTTCTTTTAATATGAGCTGGAATGAGACTGGGATTAAAATTTTCAACCTTAGCAAGAATGAAGAAGAATTGGAGGCCTAGAAAAAAGTAAGCCAGTCCTGGCTGGGTATGAAAAAATTTAGGTTAATCCCGGCCCGATTCTTCAAGAAGAAACTAAGGCCCGGACACCGCCTGAGCAGAACTCTTGCTGTCATTTTTCGTATAATTACTAATGCATTATAGTGGCGCGAAAATTGCTTAGATTGCATTTTATATTGCTCCTAGTATAATTAATGATGGGTATACAAATTATGCCATTACACTGAACAACAATGGTTCTGGCATAGAAATCTAAAATTAAATGTTTCTTTTTTAGATTTTTGTGCTAATTTCGAATGTAATTTTAGATTTTTTTTTCAGTATGTTTGATTTTAACCCGAGGAACTCGCTGCATGAGATTTTCTCTCACAGTCGTACTTTTTTAAGACTCTTATTTAAATCATTTTTCATTTTAATTAAAATTTCAAAATGTTTTACAATTGTTTTACCTATTTTGTGAATAAAAGTACTAAGCCAACCAAAAAAAGTCGATATTATATGAATGTAAAGTAAAAGAAAAGCAATTGGGCATTCTCACTAGCGAGTTCTCCCGGGTTAAAGATATTTGCATATTTTGATTTATTCAATTTTATGCTTTTTTTACCATTTTATGCAAATTTTAGGTACAATAAATGTCAGATTGGCTTTTTGTTTTGTGTTATGACTACTGGACCCATTTGCTTCGGATAAATGTTGTAGTCTGCCACAGTGCTGTAGTTGAAAAAAAAATGTGAGAACTCACCTTTTCACAGAGTAAATGTTGATGCTACCCAGAGCCTGGAGGCCTACCACGAACAGATCGAATTCTCCCCTTTCTCGTAAAATCTTCTGCATTTCCCGATGTGACGTTGCATTCCGATGACCCTGAAATAAATGCTACCACGACACAATCGAGAAAGTCTTCCATCGGATTACTGTCATCGAGATCTCCACGAAAACTTCCGAACCCATTGAAGGGAGTGAGAAAAGCATATATTGTCGGAAGTGCGTCTTTGGGGAGAGATTTTAAAGCGGTTGATATTGTTTTCTCTGTTTAGTAAAAGTACCATCGACACACGCCTAATTAATCATAATCGCCTCATAATCTTTTTTTTAAACGAGAGTGAAATGTTCAGATTTTCAGCTGTCAAAATCTCAAAGTGATATGACGGATAGTTATTTATAAAATGGAAAATAAAAATGAAATTTGTTTTTTTAACCAAGCAAGGGTTTTTCTTTGAAAATTAATAAAAAATTAACATGTTAACCTACAAATATTTAATTAGTATCATAAGAAAGATCTTATTCTAGATTTTTAAATGTATAAAAAGAAAAGTTTTATAAGTTCTTCTTAAGCAAATATGGGTATAAATACGCCAAAATTTCAAGAAATTCTACTTAAATATAAAATAACTGTGAAAATATTATAAGTTTTGAAACTAATTTTTAGCACTAACAATAAGCGTTTTTTTTTTTTTTTTTTTTTTTTTTTTTTTGCAAATACTGCAAACAATTTTTTGTAGATTTAGATTGATTTTTCTTTGTGATACGCTATCTTTTTAAAATGAAATGTTAACTTAAAATAACAAAAACTAATACTAATTTGAAAAAAAGTAATTGAAATGCTTATTAAAACATAGTTTAACAAATCATGACGCACAATCTTATTAATCTGCTTTAAATAAACAACGCGCAATACCCAGAAAGCTAATTATATCATAGTTCTTGCACAAATAATTAGCAGTGTGACCAAGCGCTGCATATGCCCCAAAAATAATTGACCATATACTTTTACAAAAACTTCTGTATACTAAATATAACATTTATGCTAATATTTAAGCCCATGTGCGCTCTATCGTTGTTTACTCAAACAAAATAATTATCCAAAATTTCCAAAAGATTTTCCTTTTCTTTTTTTAAAATTATTATTAAATGCTTGCTGTATTAATTTTAATGACTTGTTGTATAATATATATATCTATATATAAATACATAAAATCTTTTAATAACATCCAATGAGAATTTCCGATTAGTACAAAATCAAAATATTTAATCAAAAAGTTTTCGGAAAGAAATAATCTTAGGAAAGTTTTGCATGTTTTTGAACGGCATATTTTATTAAGGAATTTAAATAAATTGTAGCGTTTCTAAGGTCATAAAAAAAACAACGTATTTCCTCGTAACTTTTTTACAATAAATTTCGAAAACTTTCAAACAAAATAATATATAGTTAAAAAATTCCAATAGTTATTTCAAGCATTACCACAAACTGTAAACTTTAATTGAAGCACAAAATTAACTTAACCAAACCAAATAAGAACTATAACTTAACTTAATAAACTTAAATAAACACAACATAACCTACTTTAACTTAAACAAAACAACCATAAGAAACAAGACAAATAACTAATTAAACATGGAGACAGGTCTGCGTGGCTTATGACACGCTAATGCAGGGTTAAAACTGTTTTTAAGCATGCAACATTCCCCAGATTTACCTGTCGAGACCATATTGAAAAAACAAATGAAACAAGATTAAAGCTAAATGAAACCGACCGACCGAAATCAATCCATATCAAAAGCGATCTGTTTCCACTACATTCCGTAAACCACACGCTTCGAGTAAAGGCATCAATTCACTTCTGTTCTTGCAAGTTCTAACATAATTATACGTCATATTTTTGACCAGACTCACAGGATAACCCTGTTTCACAGCAGTGACGTACCATTTCAGCATACCCTCATTCAAAATGACACTATCCGATGTCAATCGGTTTAATCTGTTTAAACCGTTAATATAAATGTTTCTGAATACCGATATATGGACATTTGAATTGAAATTCAATATTGCAATTGTTTTAAAGTTAAAATCGTCTCTTTTATCATAAACCAATGTAATTAAATTTCTGTTTCTAATTTTAGATTTACTTCTAAGTAATTTGTATTGCAACTATTATGACTACCGGAAAGTTTCAATTCTAAATTTTTAGGATAATATTTAAATTCATGGTTAATCTTTATTCCATTCAGCTCGACAATCAAAACGTCGTCGATATATCTGAAACTCATTATGTCTTTATGTAATTCACTTATATTTTCATATATATCTAGATACATGTCGGCCAAAATTGAACTGCAACTCCCCCCCATGAAGATACCCTTAATCTGCTTATATACCTTATTGCCCTCATATAAAAAATTCTCTTGAACCACCAATTGAAACAAATTTTGAAATTCACTTAAATCCATGTATGAATCACCATACCTATTATACACCTCCAATATCTTCTCCCTCAAATCCTCAATCTCTATGTTGTTAAACAAATCTGCAAAATCATATGCATACAATCCTGTAATCTTATTTTTATACCTTTTTACTTTTTCCAACAGTTCATAACTATTACTTATTATAAAAGTTGAATTCTCACTTTTAATCTTCAGAAATATTCTCTTCAATACCTTTAATAATTTTTTATTCGCACATTCAATATAGGAATTATAACCACATGTAACGGTTCTAAATTTCACAGGGCATTTATGGAACTTGGGTATTAAAACCAAATAAGGAAAATTCAAATTATCTTGTTTTGTTTTAATTTTTTATGCATTGCCCTAATTCTGTTCTCCACCTCATTAATTTTTGCCCTAATTAACTCATAATTATTTGTGTTTTCATAACTTTCTCTTAATATTTTTCCATATAATTTTTTACAGATAATTGCATAGTTAGTACTTGCCTTATCTACATATGTTATTATAAAATCATCTTGGATGTTTTTTATAGCTTTTCTTAAATCAATGTATTTCTCTTCGGACAAACCCTCAAAGTTTTTAACGTATGTCTCCTCTAGTTCCTTTAAAATATGATATTTCCATTCTTCAAATAATTCTCCAGGTAGTCTGTATTTATAAGTTAACTTTTGTATAAAGATTTCTATATTATATTTAAACCGTTTAACTGCATTACTTTTCGTGAAATTCCGTTTTATTCTGTATTTTGCTCCATAACTCATTTGATTTTTCAGTTCGACATTTTGTACGATATCTAGATTCCCAGTTATTACATGTCCATAATGTTTGTCTACATATTTGTTGTACACATCCTCATTACATTTACAAATGTCTGCATTTTCGTTCGTATTAATATTTTTAGCATAATAATTATAATTAAAGATCATTCTACCTAAAGGCTTGTCATACTTAAATGCTTTAACAATATTTAAATTTTTTATTGGTAACATGTCCTTATATTTATTAAAAATCCTTTTGTAATTTACATTACTGTAGCACCCTCCTATGTAGTCTA
Source organism: Maratus speciosus (assembly GCA_963932465.1). Lineage (NCBI taxonomy): Eukaryota > Metazoa > Arthropoda > Arachnida > Araneae > Salticidae > Maratus > Maratus speciosus. The sequence goes on from OZ010794.1 coordinate 272,691,373, forward strand.
TAACGAAATATACTTTATCTGCATCTTCCTGATTTTCACACTTTGACTTACAGTAACTTTGCCAATTATTTAATTTTATTATATATATTTTATTTTATATATATATATATATATATATTGTTTGAAGATGATGTGAATCAGTCTTCTTCACTTTTCATTTTTTTTCTGCCTTTGATTATAAAACTATTTTTTCGGAATATAAAATAATTATTGCTCAAATTAACAAAAAAAAAAGGAAGTTTCGATATTAAATAAAGCTTAATATTAGGATCGCCAAAGAGTCCTCTTTTTTTTTTTTGTGTGTGTGTGTGTGTGTGTGTTGGTGTGCGTGTGTGTGTGTGTACATTGAGTAATATTTAACTTATATTTTGAAAGATTAGTTTTATATAGAAATTAAAGACGTAGACAAAAAAATAAAAATCTAAGAAGACTGATTCACATCATCTTCAAATAATATATTTTTTATCTTTTCTAAATTTACTGTAAAGTTACTATGAAATAAGTTGCTTTTTTATGTTATTAGAAACTTTACAATTTGTTTTATATCCAATGAAATATGAAGCATAAAAAATGTAGTATCTTAAAGTATTCAAAATCCTGCAATACTTTCCAAAGATATTTACTTCTTTTTTTTTCTTTTTTTTGCGCAAAAATTTTTTAATTTAATATTTTTATCTTGTTTTGTTATTTAAGCAACAAATAACAAATCTTAAAACTGATACAACATTTAATAATCTATATAAATAAATATTTGGAAATTTTGAATATTGGATTTATTTGGGTAAACAAGGATAGTGGGCTTCGATATTTTCAGAAATGTTATATTTACTATAAAGAAGTTTTAGCAAAAATATCTAGTCAATTATTTTCTAGTAAGCACAGCATGTTTTCTCTGCTAATTTTTTTATGCGACAACTATTGTATAATTAGAGTTTTCTTAGCATAACACGCTGTTTATTTAAAGGAAATTAATAAACTTACACACGATATTTTGTTAAACTATATTTTAATATGTACTGCCATTATTATTTTTTTTTTATTCACATTAGAATTTATTTTTTTAATTTTGCGTTGAATTTTCATTACAAACACAGACTCCATACTGCATCAATCTAAATCTACCAAAAACTGCATGCAATATTTTCAAAGTACATTTATTATTAGTGTTTAAAATGAGTTTCAAAGCTTAAATATTTTCCCGTTTATTTTGTATTTAAGCAGAATTTCTTGAAATTTTTGGGTATTTATGCTAATATTTACTTAACAAAAACTCACAAAAAATTTATTTTCATATCATTTTAAAGTTTAGAATAAGGCCTTTCTTATGATAGTTATTAAATATCTCTAGATCAATTTGTTAATTTTTTATTAATTTTTAAAGAAAAGTTCCCGTTTAGTCAAAAAAAGCTAATTTCATTTTTATTTATCATTTTCTAAAGATCTACCGGTCGTATGATTTTGAGCTTTTAACCGCTAAAAATCTGTATATTTCACATTCGTTAAAAAAAAAAGATTATGAAAATATCTTAATTAGGTGTGTGTAGATGGCATTTTTAATAAACACAGAAAGCATTAAACATTTGTTTTCTTTTCAAACGGTAGAAAAAGAGGGAAGGTCAGTGAGAATTGTCTCGTAACTGAAGTGGTCAATCTAGTTTTTTCTGATGCCTACTTGAAAAGGAATCTAGAATCCGTGAGCTATTGCCGGGCTCTTCGTGGTAGCACTTAATCTGTGTATCGGAAAAGATTTTCGGGAAACATGTAAATTCGACCTCGGGTTCTTCTCGCTTCGGAAGGAACTCGATGCGCTTGCGGTAGGGCCCCTGATTACCAACGGGGCACAATCCTACCAGTAAAAAGAAACAGAATATTTTGTCTCATTCATGGCAGAAGTTTTACACGAATACGGCATTTAGATTCTATTACTGTCATGAAAATTGCAGGTTTAGCCTCTTCTTTCTGCTCAAAGTATTAAATAGTTTTTTAAATCGAACTTATACCTTTGGAATGGATCATTTTCTTCTGATGGACTGATGGCTTTCCTTTTTATGAAACAGCCATTATAAATGAAATGTTAGGTGAAGATGAAAGAGCAGTCGTAAAAAGTTAGAACTCTGATTTTCTGTTCAGAATGGGAAAAAAAAAATGGCCATAATTTGTTTTTGAAAAGAAAAATTATTGCGGCAGAAATATTTGAACGTCAAGAAATGTTATTAGTAAAACATGATAAATATGCAAATTAGGCACAAAATTTAATGGTCACATGTCAGTATAATCTCAAACACAACATTTTTGTAAAATACAAGGTCCTGACCAGCGATGCTCCGCAACCCCCATTGAGACATCGCAAACTCTAAAAACATGTGAATATGATCGGCTTTAAAAAGATTGCTTAAGATTGAAGTACAATAAAAATGAGAACGAAAAATCATGCATCTAGCGTAGATTATGAAAAGCTTTACAGCTCTTCCAGAAAACTTTAACAAAACTTCGCCGTTTAATAAGATAAAGGAAATACCAAAATAACATTTAAGAAAAGTATAACTCATTTGAAAACCAGATTTGATCAATTACCGTCCATAGCCAGAAATGTACTCCAGTTCTTTTGTGGAGTGCTGTATATGATTTATAGATTAGTATAGATACTATGTAGTATGCTAAAATTTAGTTTAGTAAGAAAACAAATAACCAAGTTAAAATTCAACTTCAGCAATTTCTATTAATAGACAGAAACATATTTGAATTCTTTTGTACAGCCCTGTATATTACATACAAATTTTATAAATGCCACATATTATCTGAAATTTTATTCAGGGAGAAACATACTTAAATCTACTGAAATTACGCTTCAAAGAATTGCTATTCATAGACGGCCATTTACCCAGTTCTTTGCATAGCCCTGTATATGATTTTATTTATATACTACAAGCATCTCTTAGTATACTATATGTAGTTGAGCTTAAAAATGCATAACTGAAATTAAGAAACATCCTTGAGAAATTCACGCTCATTCTCAGTATTACATACGAATGTTTTTGTAGCCTTGTATATAGCCTATATAATTTATGCATTCCAGGTTGTATGTAAAAATTTAGTTAAACTTAAAAATGCATACCATAACTGAAAATTCCTCAATCATCTCCAATAGAACACATTACACTCTTGTATTTGAAATATTTTATGTATCCCTTCAAAGGAATGATAATGCAGTGCACATCATATTCTACTGCAAGCATCTTGTAGTAAACTTCAAGAATTAGTATCAAGTCAATCATATTTGAAATAGTGCAACATAATTGAAATATTCTGCGAACTGTTTTCCCCATAGACCATTACAAAACCGAACTCTTCTGTGTGACCCTGTAAATGAATAATGAATGTTTTACACTGTCACATTCTATAGAAATCATGTATTAGTACGTCTCAGAAGCACGTATGAAATTCATTATGTTTGTTACAGAGTAACATCATTGACATACGCTGGAAATGATTTTTCTTCACAGATCATAATATAACGGAATACTTTTCAGTTTCCCTGTATATGTACTGTAAGTGCTAGATATAACACATTCTATAATAAACATTTTCTAGTGTATCTTAATAGTGTATAAAAATGCTATTATGTTTAAAATGTCGGAACACTACTAAAATATACCGCAAATGATTTTTTCCCCATAGATCCTAATGTAATGGAATATTTTTGAGTGCCCCTCTAAATGAACTATGTATGGTGCAAATTCCATTTTGAATACTGAAAACGCTATGGTGAAATAATGCACATCAATAATGCATATCAATTACATGGCAATCCGAGTATATTTACGCCAGTAGAGCACGGACAGACAAATCCAATTCATAAACACTTTTCAACTATGTTGGAAATCGTTAAAAACCAGTGGTGATCTCCCAGTAAACGGATTTCCATTCGTTTTCCTTTGATTGGGAAATTTGAAGACCGGATCAGCTGCTGTTAAAAACCTACTGGCTGTTATTATGTTTCATTAAATAATATCAGATAAACATTTGAAATACACAGAATCTTTGCCTCCTGATATTATTATTTGGTCATTTTAAATATGATGTAATTTCTTCTATTTACTGTTTTGAACACATATTAATGAATATATTACTTTAAAGTTGTCTTTCTCTTTTTAATATTCACACGAAAATACTTTCGTTGTTAGAAAGGAAATATTATTTGAGCTGTCTTAGAACACAATAGTCACAACAATAGTTAAAAAGATCATCTCAAAATATGAAATAAATATCTCGTGTAAATACATTTTTTTTATTTAAACTGTTTTGCAATATTATTATTTGATCATTTCAAATATGACGTAATTTCTGCTATGGACGGTATTCTTTCTATCGTTTCAAAGCTATAAAAAATCAGCTGTTTGGGAAAACATTGGAAAATCGCCCCATTAGAAAGCACTATGGTCTTCAAGAATTCACTTATTTTTATTCTGCTACTGAAAGAATTGAAATTTAACAGATTGCAATAATATAAGGAATATTAATTTAATTTGAGATTAATTTTGTGTAGAGTATCGAATTTATTAGAACTATATGTTAAAATAGATTAAATTATAGCCAATTTCTGTATAAATGAAATTTCAAGTGTTTAAATTGATGGTTTTTTTAATCAATTATGTAAATTAAACTTATTTTACTAAAATGTTCTTTTACTTAATGATTTCAGTGTTAATTTTTAGTGTTTAAATTTTTTCCAATTAAAGTCTTAAAATCATTCTTTTATCTTTTTTCTCTTATTTAATAATTAAATAATGAAAGATTATGCTTTATTATCATTAATTAGGTTTATAAGTCTATAATTGTGATAATAAAATAACAATGTAACCAGAAACAACGGAAAAAAAAACTTTGGTGAATGCAAAGCGCAAACAAACGATCACTCTGCTATTTTACCTACTGTGACGTCACAGGAAAACTGTCCATTTACTGCTTTTAACTTTATATTAACCCCTTGGGGACGAGCGACCGGTATACGTGCCGCGTAAGGTGCTCAGAATCCGTAATTATTTTCACCAGTAAATTTTTATTGTAAATTTTGCCTTATTTAATCTGAGCATTTTCCCGATTCAATTAGACAAAAATTTCGTTTTTGAATAACCGGTTATAAAAGATTAAAACTTCTGTTAAACACGCTCGTCCCAAAGGGGTTAATGAATTTATTCATGTGAAAATACTTTTGTTGCTAGAAAGGAAATGTTTATATTTCCGCTGCTTTAGAATTGGCAACAATAGTTTAAAAGATCATTTTAGAAAAATGAAATAAATGTCTCATGCAAAAACATTTTTAAATTTAAACTGTTTGGCAACATTATTATTTGACTATTTTAAATATGACTTAAGTTCCTCCACTTATGGCTTTTAACTCGTATTAATGAATTCATTATTTTAAAATTTTCTTTCTCTTTCAATATTCACGTGTAAATATAGTTTTTATGATGTAATTTTCAATATTTTCCTGCTTTTAATATGTAATCATTTAATTTTATTTTGAAAATTTTTTTTTCAGTTTATAATAGTCACGCGTAAATTAATTTTTAATTTGAAGGAGATATTACTTTGGGTTGTTTCTACAAATGGCAACAATTAAAAATAATAATCCTAAAAAATACATAAAATATCTCTCGAAATGCTGAAAATTTGAATTTAGAAGGAAAATAAACCCTCAAAAAAATTATGCAGATTAAAAAAAATTGTGCACACCGGGAACTTTTAATATACACAGATCTATCCTTAGATATATTCTTAGAAAACATGTTTAAATTCATGTGTATAGTTTTTGCTCCTATAAAACGTTTTAAATGGAACGATTTTGAGCAAATTTAATATTAAATACCTCTTAATTTTTTTTTTTTTGATTTAAAAACTGCCTGCATTAGTGCGTTTATCATTACATTATATTACATTGAAAAAGTACAAAAATTAAATTAAAAACTTTTTGCATCTTGAGTTTTTAATTTAATTTTTACACTTTTTCTTAACTTATAATAATTAACTTTCTCTTTGTGGCAATGAACCGCGTTTAAACATCTTTTTTTTTTTTTAAGACTTCCTAAATCCCCTTGCAAAACGATTCACCTCTATACTGGTTGTTATGTTGCCACGGAAATAGAGAGTCCATCTACACTGCAAATAGAAGCGTCTTAAATTTAGACACATATGTGACTGAAAAAGAATTTTAGACACTTAAGTGTCTTAATCTGAAAATTAAGACACTATAGATGTCTTAATTTAAGATACATAAGCGTCTTACTATGACCATGGTGTAAACGAACTGAGAATAATGTCTAAAATATCCGCAAACGTCTTATTTTAAGACACTTCATTGCTTTAAACGTGTCTTAATTTTTGATTCTTCCGACGCAATAACCACCAGGGGGCACTAGCACTCCCAGTTGCGCATGCGTTTTAGATGTCTTCGTTCGAAGTGGTATACGTTGTAATTCAAACAAAGTTTGTTTTTATGTACGCGTGTATTTTAATTCGTTTTTTGCGAAATGTGAAGTACTGTGATTTTAATTCGTATTAACTTGGATTATGTATTTATTGAATACATACATCTGACGTGTGTGCTCGGCATCAAATGTCTCTCAGAAGCTGTCGTCGATACAAGGGCGGGATAGACACAGAACAGAAGTAGACGACGGTTGAAGATTACACCCGGAAATTCTACAAAGCGTGTGCAATGGGCTTAGTGTTAACTCGTATCAATTTATATCAATAATATTGTGTTATTCATCTTCGTCCTGTCGAAGCTGGCAAAAAAAAAAAGAAACTTTTGTCTGGCGGGTCCTGTTTTTAGGATGAAACATCTCATCCTTTAAATATGGCTAGTCGGATGTATTATGGATTACCTTTTAAACTGATGAAAGTCTTTCTCCCTCACTGTGGTTGTGGTAGTTTTTAAAATTTCAAATCGAGGAATATTTCTTACCTCTTGCAGCAACTCAAGTAAGTTTCTTTATAGTAGTAAAATTAGTGTATTTTATGATTTTATTTATTGTACTAAACAAAATCCTGCATGAAATTTAATTAGTTTTGAATCTGTTCGCAAAAAACCCCACTAATTCTAGAAGTATATATTTTTAAACTTATGACGTTCTTTTTTATTACGAATTATATATTCAATGTCAGTTCTTAATTTCAATGGATAATTTTTATCTCGCAGTAAATGACGGCCACAAGGAAGTAAAGATAAAAAAAAACTTTGAAAGATGACCTAATGCTTTCTTACTTCCTGGCATAAAACCGCAGATTAAAAAAAGATAAATAAAGTAAATGAGACTCGTCTATTATATGAAGCTGCCTGTAAAAATATACATATGTATTTGATTTGCAATCAACTCTAATACTGATTTTTTTTATTATTTTTAATAAAAAAGTAATTTGAAATTTATAATGGGAAAAAGTAAAAACCTCTAACTAGATTTCGTATTTAAAATTGTGGTAACTTTATTTATATGCATTTATACGAAAAATACAAAAATGACAGATGTTACTGTATATATTTAAGACGAAAGAAGTTTGGAAATCATAAGTTATTTTTACCCGACTACGGCAAAGCCAAAGGAGGGTTATGATTTTGACAGGCTATGTATGTATGTATGTATGTATGTATGTATGTATGTATGTATGTATGTTCATCTGTTCCCTCGTAACTTCTAAACCACTAATCAGAATTCGACAAATGACATATCATTAGAAGCGTCTTAATTGTCCGCTGGTTATAGGCTATATAGATTTTCACCAAATTCAATGTGGCGCCTTCTAGCGGACAAAATATACAGAGTAAAAAAATAAAGTTAAGCTAGATATGCCGTGTTTGGTATCATTTTAAAGCGCTTCACTTGTACATTTCGAATATATATATATTACTAGCATTTGCTTGTGACTTTACTTGCATTTATGGGCTAATTGCATATAATTCACATCTTTTCGTTCTTAATTTCTTTGGTACTTAGTAATCAGAATAAGACCACTGCAGTGCCATTAGAAGGGTCTTGATCTTGATATTCTGTTGGTTGTGAGCTATAAAGTTTGTCACCAAATTTACTATTATGCCCTCTAGCGGACAAAAAGTATAAAATAAAAATATATGTAATGTGTTTGGTATTACTTGAAAGAGCTTCACCAGTATTTATATGCTTATACATAATTACAAGACTGCTTTGAAGATGTTTAAAAAAAATGAGCGATAAGAGTAAAGCGCGGATCACGGGAACTGTAATGTAGAGCAGCGTGAACGTTAATAGAATAATTTAATGCACTAATGTAAACGACATAAGCTGGGAGTACCTCCACGCGGTGAAGGCGGAAACAGTTTGATAACTGGCTAAAACTCCCATAAAAATGTCCTCTGCATTATATGCCTTCGGGCTTATGTTGTTATATGTGCGTGTGTATCTATTTGCCTATTCGTTGTCACGTTGTGTACCCGGTAACGCAGGGAAGCAACCACAGCCATCCTACTTCGATACACTGTTTAAATTTTGTCGGATTAAATAAATAAAAATAATTTTGCTGGTATTGCACCAAAAGTACCAGGTTTATATAGTCTACGAAATAGCAGTAAAAGTTAGTAGTATAGTATAGTTAGTAAGTATAGAAATAAGAAGTAGTATAATAAGTATAGGTCTATAAACAAAAACAATTTAGTTTGAGTTAGGTTAGTAAATCTAGTGTAAATAAATAGAGCTATAAATATTAACATTTAGTTTCATTATTTTAGGTATAAAATAAAAGCTTTTAAAAAATGGCTTTATCAAGGAAAACAAAAAAAGCTTCACGCATTTCTGAGACAAGAAAAAATGAATCCCCAGATATTACTGAATTTAGAAGAATAAAAGACAAAGATTATCAGAAAAATCGTAGGAAAACGCAGTCCGAACATTCTAAAGTGGAAAATCGTTGGAATGCTAAAAAACGGGCTGATAATCTTCGTGAGAAAGAAACTTCTCAAAAAAAAATCATACGTTTACATAAAGCAAAAAACTACATTGCTCAGATAAGATCGCAAGAATCTCAAAATTCTCGATCACAGCGACTTTATTCGTTAAAGACACATGCTTCCGAAACCCGAAGCTTAGAAACTCCCACTTCAAAAATACTTCGACTCAAGTCAATGAAAGATCATGCTTCTCAAGTACGTAATCTAGAATCTCCGTCGACTCGACAAACACGTTTGGAAAATATGTGTAATCATGCCTCTCAAATGCGTGATCAAGAGTCTCCGTCGACTAGACAATCACGTTTGGAAAATATGTGTAATCATGCCTCTCAAATGCGTGCTCAAGAGTCTCCGTCGACTAGACAAACACGTTTGGAAAATATGTGTAATCATGCCTCTCAAATGCGTGATCAAGAGTCTCCGTCGACTAGACAATCACGTTTGGAAAATATGTGTAATCATGCCTCTCAAATGCGTGCTCAAGAGTCTCCGTCGACTAGACAATCACGATTGGAAAATATGTGTAATCATGCCTCTCAAATGCGTGCTCAAGAGTCTCCGTCGACTAGACAATCACGTTTGGAAAATATGTGTAATCATGCCTCTCAAATGCGTGATCAAGAGTCTCCGTCGACTAGACAATCACGTTTGGAAAACATGCGTAATCATGCCTCTGAAATGCGTGATCTAGAATCCCCGTCTACTAGGCAATCACGACTTGAGTCGATGAGCAATCATGCTTCAGAAATTCGTGCTAACGAAACTCCAACATCAAGAGAGATACGACTTCAATCCATGCAGATAAATACATCTAGAACCTACCGAGCTCGAAGAATTTTGTTCGAAACAGACAAGGACGAGTTTGATAGGGCAATTTCGGAGGTATCGGACAAAACATGTTATATTTGTAAAAAAACACTATACAAAAATCAAGTAAAAAATATAACATCTAATAATCTTTTCCCGCCTAACACTCCACAAAGAATAACAGCCTGTAATCGATGTGCCAATTCTATAAGTCGTAATAAAGTTCCGTCAACGGCTTTTTGGAATAAAATGACAGTTCCGGAACCTCCTCAACAATTAGTAGCTTTATCTGAAGTTGAAATAAGGCTTGTATCAAGGATTATACCGTTTGTTAAAATAATAAAACTGGGAGGACATTTCGGACAAAAAGGGTTTAAAGGGCAGGCTGTGTTGTTTGCTCAACAAGTTGAAGAAATCACGGAACAACTACCACTGGCGATTGAACAGTGCGGTCTCACTGTTGTCATCGAAACATTAGAAAATGTTGATAGGGTCAGGGAATATAGAGTGAATTTAGACAACCTACGTGCAGCTTTAAATTGGCTTGTAAACAACAATCATCTCTATAGAGGCGTTACTCTTAACTTTGAACACCTACAAAATTCAATGAATGATGAGCATATAATTGAAATACCGCCAACAACAGTTAATCATAACCGAGAGCCACATCAACATTTTAAAGTTATTAATTCAGACCGAAAAATTCTTAGAGGTTCTTTTAATCAAGGAAGTGACATGTTTTCTTCCGACAGTAGGGGGAAACAATGCACTGCAAATGCAGCAGTTGCTATAGCTTATTCTTCCACCAAAGATCTGTCGCAATGGGACGCTTCGGACATTGATCGGGTGTTAATATTTGGTGATGCATATTACTCCCAGTGTCTAAGGAGCTTGCCAATACAACCAAATTATTTAAACACCGAAGAATTGCTCCCGGAGTTAGTCATCGCAAATATGTCTTATACACTTGATTTTGACATAGATTGTATAACAGGACTAATTAACCCAACAGTAGATGTGCTAGAAGGATATTTTTCGAGCTTATTAGAAGGTCTACGGCACTTTTTCCTGACTATTGAGAAGAATGCAGGCATAATCACCGCAGAAACAGAGATATCAATCTCTGTAATTAAACATGATACGTCGTATTACCTGTTTGATTCCCATTCAAGGGGACCTAAAGGATTTGTCGCATCAACTAGAGGTTGTGCAATGTTAATGATGTTCAGTACTATTGAATCTCTCGCTGAGCACCTACCTGTTGTCCTTATGACAAGAGGACGCAGAAACCTCCAGTATTGCATAACGTCTGTAAACGTATCTGTCAACAACATGACACCATCAAACGTATGTCCACATGAAACCACCGATAGCGAACATGACTCCGTTAATGGTCATTGCAACGATGACATCACTGCCAGATCCTTAACTAATAATGGCCAAATAAACGTCACAATGTTGATGGCTAACGAGTACCAGATACCTAATTTAATTGATGTCATAAATAATCCTGTAGGTAACGATACACCCCTCCCAGTATACGATATTCGGAGAAAGACAGCTCCTCCTATAAGCCTCCTTGTAGAAAAAAGAGCTGAGGAATTAGCATGGGTTAGACTCTTCCCTGATGGAAATAATGGATTACATGAAGAAAGGCAACACAAAATAACCCCATTGGACTACTTTCAGACTAGAGTTATGGGAAGCGACAAACGATTTCAAAAAATAGAATACCTATTTTATGCTCTGTCTGCAGTAGAATTGTTAAGAGCACGCCAGAATGTATCTGTTTGTGGAAGACTTCGACAAGATGGGATACAGCCGGAGGATCTTATACAAAATATACATTTATGTATGAGAAACATACGAGGGACTTCTTCCTACTGGCACAGGGCTTTTACAGAGCTAATGGCCATGGTCAGAAACTTAGGGCCACCCCATTTCTATCTTACATTATCCTGTAATGATTTGAATTGGCGGGACATGTTAAAAGCTCTCTTGGTGGCAGATGGTAGGCCTGATTTTCCTATCGACGATCTGACTTATGATGAAAAGCTAAGATTAGTGGAATCGTATCCAGTAACCCTGTCGCGCCAGTTTATGTTCAGGTTTAATGCTCTTATGCGAGTATTAAAAAGCAAATCGAATTATATATTGGGTCATGAACTGGTTGATTTCTGGTGGCGGGTTGAATTTCAATTAAGGGGATCTCCACATATACATATGATTGTTTGGTGTAAAGATATGCCCGATTTCAATTCGCCAGAAGGAATTAATCTGCTTGAAAATATAATTACCTGCGAAATACCTGAAAACGATTCAGAATTAAAAGATCTTGTCACCAGACTTCAAACTCACAGACACACACATACATGTTACAGTTATAGAAGTCCAAATTCATGTAGATTTGGGTTTCCAAAACGAAGCTCAGAAAGAACAGTAATATTGGATGACAACCAAGCTACTTCAAATGGTGGAAAATTTTATATATTAAAGAGACGCTCGGAAGAATCTATGATTAATAATTACAATGCAACACTACTACGATTGTGGGGTGCTAATATTGACATACAGCCTGTGGTTTCAGCTCTTGGCGTTGCGTATTATATCGCTAAATATATCGCGAAATCGGAACCAGCGAACCTGCAAACCGCAATAGCAGAAGCGCTTTATAGAGTTAGAGAAAGAGGAGGAAATTTTGGCCAGCAGATATTTGCCGTTCAGAATTGTTTGATGAATCATCGTCAAGTGTCAGCGCCGGAGTGTGCATACAGGCTGTGCCACCTGAAGTTACGCGACAGCTCCAGGAAGTCAACATTCGTTAACACATGCAAGCCTGAGCTCAGGTACAGGATGTTACGTTTTGATTCGGATACAGTTGAGCCTTGCAAAAATATATTCGAACGATATGAAAGTCGACCACGGAACTTAGAAGAATTGAGTCTCGGTGAGTTCGCTGTCAATTATGAGCCGATAAGTTCTATTACTTATCAAGACGATGACGATGGAGATGCTGATGCCTATGAGCAAGAAACTGAAAACCAAGAGCCAATAATAAATTTGCTGAATAGAATGGGTAGAATGAAGAAACGATCACGGCCAGCAGTTCTACGAACTCGATATTACACCGCTGACTCCGACCCTGAAGCGTACTATTACAGTTTGCTAGTTACGCATTGTCCCTTCCGTAGTGAATGTGAGCTGTTAGAGGGGTACGACAATGCTAAAGATGCTTTCTTGGCGAAACGTGGTCTTTTAAGACCACTTCATTCTGGGTATGATAATGAGCTATTATCTCGTTGGGAAAACGAAATACAAGATGCCCTTCGACGACTAGCTGCTGAACAAGCAGTCGACATGTGTGCCAATAATAGCGCCACGAATCAGACTTCAATATTACAAAATCCATTTCATCACATTAATATTCAAGAAGATGATTTTGAAGACAATATGGTAGTAAACATTATGTCTGATGAGGATTTTTTGAGGGGAGTCAATTCCTTAAACTACGATCAAAAACAGTTGTTCACCAAAGTATGTGACAAATTACGAACAAATACTGATGACCAACAAAGATCACTCCTAATGTTCATTACTGGCGGAGCTGGAAGCGGCAAAAGTTTCACTCTAAAACTGCTGGTTGAACAAATTCGAAGACTATCCTCAAATACAAGTGTCATAGTCACGGCACCAACTGGTGTTGCTGCCCGACTAGTCGGAGGATGCACTTTACACAGTACTTTTGTATTGCCTATTGAAAAGGGCCGAACAGTTACCTTGAGGCCGCTGACCGGAGATCGTCTGCAAAGGGAAAGAAATAAATGGAGAAATATCAAGTGGGTTATAATAGACGAGGTCTCAATGGTGCCCTATTCTACACTAAGAAATATTCACCTGAGGCTACAAGAGCTTAAACAGAACGACCGAGTCTTCGGAGGTGTCAACGTTCTAGCTTTTGGCGATCTCATGCAGCTACCCCCGGTTGCTGCTACACTTGGGGGCGCGTATTGCTTCAAGCAGCCGGAACATCATGTACATGAACCACACTTGTGGAGGATGTTTGATTTCTGTGAATTGAGCCAAAATATGCGCCAAGCCAACGATAACACTTTCGTTGATCTTTTGAACAATATCAGAGTAGGCAAACTGACCTTAGAACAACTGGCCACGTTAGACACAAGAAAAATAACTAATGAAACAAACGATTATGATGAAATAGTACATATATATCCCACTTTGAAACAGGTAGAGGCATATAACACCAAGATGTCGGAACGTTTAACATTACTTACTAAAATGTACACCATCACAGCAATAGATACATCTACTGAATCGAAGACATACGGACAGACCCCGAAACCTGAGCATTTACCTAGTGACCCCAATAAGACTGGGGGTATAATAAACAGTATCGAACTGGGAATCGGCTCCAGAGTAATGCTTCGTAGAAATTTGAATGTAAACCAGGGTTTAGTAAACGGAGCGATGGGAGTGGTGAAGGCCTTTGAATGGCCTGCTCTTCGGCGCGATCAGTTGGAACAGGGAGAACAGCCAAGCGCTGTTCTCATACAATTTGACGACGCATCCATAAAAGCCGATATTAACGGACTTGTCAGAATCGAGCCTTGCCTCACTGAATTTGACGGCTTGAGGGGGTCTGGGAAAATTCAGCGTAAAATGCTCCCGCTGATTCTTTCTTGGGGTTGTACTGTACATAAATTACAAGGTTGTACTCTGGATAAAGCAGTTATCGATCTAGGAAAGTCATTGTTTGCTAAAGGACAGGCCTATGTCGCTCTCAGTAGAGTCAAAACCATAGAGGGTTTGTTTATAAGTGCCTTGGATCATAATAAGTTGCTTAAAAATCCACATGACAGTCAATCGTTAGCAGAATTAGATAGATTAAGAAATCTTCCTAGGTCATCTTAATACATGAAACCTTCAATCTACATTACACATTTACACATTACACTAACGACCTCATCCACTAATCGGTCCATTACCCATTTGCTGCCATCGACGGATATGTGCGTCACTACTACCAAATACTGGAAGCGTCATACGTCAAAAAATAAAGTTAAGATAAATATGCCGTGTTTGGTATCATTCAAAAGCGCTTTACTTGTACATTTTGAATATATCTATATATTACTAGCATTTGCTTGTGACTTTACCTGTATTCATGGGGTACTTTTATACTTTTTCAGCGTAGTTTTTTGTCGTAGTTGGGTTTTAGTTTTTTTACTTTATCTTGTTTCCTCATGTTTTTAATATAGAATATGTACTTATTTGTTTTTATTGATAGTTGAATAGCTTTTGTGAGTACCCTCTGATCTACATAAAAACTTGCCCATGTGGAAATATAAATTTTTTAAAAACATAATTTTTAAATAAGTATTTTCATTTTTTTGGGGGGGGGGAGGGGGGGGGATTTTGCATGAATTTTTGTAAAGCTGATATCTTAAATCTTGCACTGATTATAATGAAAGTTTTGAACTTTTAGAGTAGGACAAGTTTAAAAACGCAAATATATTTAACAAAATACCAAAGTCATTTTTTCCCCAATGTTATTAATGTAGAATATTTATTTATTTATTTTCATTATTCATAGTTAAATGGCTGTTGTGATTATCAAGTGATGTATATGTAAAATTGCCTATGTGGCAATATATTTTTTTATATTTTCATTTTTTTTTTTTTTTGGGGGGGGGGATTTTTGCAATTTTCGTACATCTGATATTTTAAATCTTTTTCCACATTCAACCGAGTATAATAAATATTTTGAACTTTTAGAGTAGGACAAGATTATAAAATATATATATATATATATTTATCTATGTACCTTAAAAGCCCTTAATAGCGAACACTTCGGGAACGCGGAATTTGTCCGATAATTGGAGATGTCTACTTTTTTGAGGTAAAAATATACAAATATGTATGTCTGCTGATTAAAAAAGTATTCGTTAAATAGAGGTGTTCGCTATTCGAGAATGTTCATTAACCTCCACAACGGATACTCCCGAATATCGGACATCTCAATTTAGACAACTATAATGCAGGGTTGCGTTTTTTGCAAAAGTACTTCTTGATTAAAGGAAGGGCAAACTGGGAAGTGCCCCGTCCCCCTACGACTGTAGTGCCCCCAAATTTGATGTGCAATATTTGTAAAGCTTATATTTTAAATCTGTTTCGAAATTGTACTGATTATAATCAATATTTTGAACTTTTAAAGTAAAATAACGTTAAAAACAAAATAAATTTAAAAAAATCTAATATTTAGATAAATATTTTTTGTTTTTTAATCTTGTTCTACTCCTGAAGTTCAAGATATTGATTATAATCAGTACAATGTCGTAAAAGATTTAAATTATCAACGTAACGAAAATTGTATACCAAAACTGAGAGCACCAAAAAAATCAGGCTGTATTGGGGGGGGGGGGGAGGGGCAGGACCACAGCCAAATATTTTTCCAGGATTCAACGTGGTCAAACATGGCTACGTATGATGCTTACAAAAAAAATGGATGCGATTCAGACGTTTGAAGTGTCTGAAATTCAGACGCAAAAAGTGTCTGAAAAAATTCAGACATTTTAAAATATCTGAAAATTGAACACTCCATTTCAGACACTTAAGTGTCTGAATTTCAGACATTTTAATTTAGAGTGTACCAGCTTACATTTCTCCGTTGTTTATCAAACATTTCTCTAAAATACTACCCATTTTCGTATATTTGTGTGCAATAGTTTTCTTAATATTAACGAAGAAAGACTCTAGGTCACAAAAAAATTCCTTAACTGCGGCAATGACAGCGTTTGTTACCATTTTTTACTATCAGCAAGACCCAAAAGAGGGTCCGATTTAACGACTCATACTCCAGTCAGTTTTTAATTTTTAAAATTTTTCTTTTAATAATTCCTTAAACTTTTATTTGTAAAAGAAAAATTATAATATATATATTATTTAAAATTTAAAAAAAATATAATGAAATGACAATTAAATGATTTGGTTTTCTTTCTTTAGTGAATTATCAAACGTACTGAAGAATTTACCGTTTCATTATTCCTACGACTTATTAGTCTTTTTATGCTATCTTGTCAAGAAAGGAAAAGAATTAGATATTTCTGAAAGTTGTGCTACCATTTTGATAAAGTAATTGTTCACTTTTGCTCTATAAACTGTCTGTAACCGTTCTTGATTTGGTTAAATTTTCTATTTGCTAAATATTCTTTTACATTTATATTCGTTCAATTTTTATTTGTTGAATAAAATTCATAATGTTTGTGTAATTTTGTTTTCAGAATAAATCTTAACGGATGTCAATTAAAAATTTTGGTACTTTTCGGTTAGCCGGGCGCCAGTGTTATATGTACATATGTATGTATATCTATATATACATATATATGTATATTTATACATATATAGAAGCTATATGTATACATATATATATGTGTGTGTACATATACAATATATATAAATGTACATGTATATATACATATGTACATATAACACTGGCGGCCGGCTAACCAAAAAGTACCAAAATTTTTTTTTATAAGAATCAAAAACTTAAAAGGAAGTAAAAATACTTAAACTTGAATTTAATTCTCTTATTTAAAAATTGTCATATTAGTGTGGCATTACAATATAATATGGGCCGTAAATTAAAGAAAAATAGTCATGAAGTTCTTTTAAGGTGCCATCCAGAAATTATGTCATGCTTGGAGGGGGGAGGGGGGGTTCGTGAAATTGTGACAGTTTGTGACAAGGGGGTCGTAGGGGGTAAGAAGAAGTGTGACATCACACATTTTGGTTAAACATTAGAGGGCTTACTATCATTGCATTGACATTAGAGGGCTTACTATCTTCGAGGGTAAGAGTGATGTCAAAATGCCTGTGTACTCTATGGACGAGCCTATATCTTCTCCAAGGGAGGAAGAGTCGTAATAATAAATGATACAGAGTAGTTTCTATTTTATTATTTAGTTATAATTTTATAAATGTTCATATTAATGGGACAAATGGAATGTGATGATTATTCCATTTAAGTTAAACTAATATTGAGGCTTCTTCTTCAAAATTAATCTGTTTTAAAGTATTTTGTGTTCATACAGTAAATATAAGGTATAAAAGTCAAATACATTAAATTCCATTTCAAATTCTAAAATACTACTGTTTTCAATTGCTCTTCCATATTAATATTTTATTACTATTGTATATTAATTATGTTTTTTGTTGTAAACTTTAATATTATTTCGCACAAAATAAGTACATGAGTCATTTTTATGTTATGCTCACAAATGTCATTGAAACACAGAGTTAAAGTTCAAAAATAAAATTTGAAATATGACCTTATAACGTAGTGCTTTGTTTCTGAACTGCAAATACATTATTACGCAATATAGCGTGACATGTGACAAAGGGAGGGGGGGGGGGATATGGTGAAATGTGACATTTTGTGACAAAGGAGAGGAGGGGGGTAAAAAATATTGAAAAAAAGTGTAACATCATTTATGGATCGCCCCTAAAAGAATATTGCGTTGTGTTTTGCAGGCCCCATTTTGTTCTTTGCGGTCAAGCAGCTGTAAGAATAAAAATAATAGGAAACTTCTTACTTGAATAGAGGAAATAAAATATTTTATGCAGAAAAATAAAGAGTATTATGCAAAAAATATATTATTATTTACAATCTTAGAAAAATATATATTATGACTATATATTATGATGCATCGTGTGTAAATATATATATTGTGACGCAAAGTTTCAAGTGGCTTAGATCTACACAAACAAGGCTCCTGTCACCTTGTGTAAAAATAAAAAAAAAAATAAATATATACACGAAAATAGTACAATATATTACTGTATAATGCAAAATATAACAGCAATGTTCTTCTTTACAATCTCTTGAATCTTTAGCATTATCAACAGAAATTGATGTCTGCATGAAAAATAAAATAAGTAAATAAATAAATGCCATCAGAATGTTTAAAAACAAGCTGAAAGTTTTGGTACACAAAAAATAGACATCAGGTATGTATCTCACTGAAAGGTAAACACTGATGATACAGACACAAAAAGGCAAAATCAACTTTACAGTTTAATGGACATATAGGAGAATTGGACGAGAACTTTTTGGCGACAACACAACATCCGTGTACTTCACTTCTTTTGAAGCTAATAATTAACTTTTAGTAATGACTTCTGGACATACTAAAATGATGAATTATGGAGCAGTGATGATGGCAAAATGATGTTGTATTTGGTGAGAAATATATAAATTGGTGATGTATTGAAATACATTCACACACGCATCTTGTGGAAAAATTTGAGACATAAGATGGTAGATGTCAAAATTGATGAAGTCAAAGAGCACTTTTTTCAAAAAAATTCTTAGTAAATTTTGACGATTCACCAAGGAACACTTCTATATTAAAAGGTGCTGTTAAGTATTACTAAGAACTGTGCTTTTCTTTTCTTTTTATATAATCTCGTATATAAATTGATTTGGTGCTTAAAACCTTCAAATTTCTTCATTAATAATAATAATTCTTCAGAATTCATTCAATTAATTACTTTTTGTATAAAAATATGAGGCATATGATAAAATAAAATTTAGAGACTTTGGGTATATTCAGAAATGAAAACATAAAGGCACAATAAAATATACATATACAAAGACACAATATAATATACAATACATACCCATAATATCAGAATTATGGAAAATTTAGACAAAAAAAATTGATGTTGAGAATTCCTGTATCAAAATGGGAATTCTTGTAACTTCATGTATATATATAAGAAAATATATCATACAAAATCAAAATATATATTGAAATTTGAAAATAAGTAATTTTTATATATTTCATAATAAAAAAGAATTTTCTTGTTTTTTTTTTTTTGCAAAAACAGCAACATTGACTTTTAGTAGCGAATAAGTCAACCAATCCACCTAGTAAGGATAATTCACATCTCACAAGAGAAAAAGTCAACTAACAGAACTTCTATAATCAGGTCTACTATTACTATTATCTACAGCTATTACTCCAGAAAAATATTCAAGATTATAGGCAAATCTTATTTTAGATTTAGAGACAAATATCGAAGATATTGAAGCGAATCAGACATTGTAAGGATAAAATGACACATACATTGTAAGTGATTCTTCTTCAACAATCACTTCAAAGTTTAAAATGAACCGTAAAACAAGAAAACCATTAGAGAAGAGGTCAGCAAAAATGGATACAACTCATCAGTGAATGGCCAACTTCATCAGGTAAGCAACTGTTGAAAATGAAGAAAAGTTTTTTTTGCAGGTAAGTTCTTTTTTACGACGCTGGAAGAGAACTCTTAGAGCAGCATATAGAGAGACAGTCTTTTTAAATATGGGAAACAGCAGAGACATACAGTTAAAATTATTGCAGAGAAATTTTGATAATATGAGAACTTGTTTTAAAAGCTGTATAAAACATAAGATTTTTTTTAAATAGATGATGTAAAATAATTTCAGGAGTATAACTGTAACAGGAATGACATAGCTCCATGCCTACTTCTTCTCAAGAGTAAAAAAAATAATGTTGCTTTCATTCCTTTTCTGAGAGCAACATGAGTAGGGGAGGTTTGATACATAGGGAGGATTGATACATTGACAATTTTTCTCAACAAATGGCATTAACAGCCATTGTAACAGATGTAAATGCTTCTTTTATTAGCAGAGGCCATCATTAGCTAGACTTAGTAGTGAAGAACTGACAACGTTTTTTTTTCTTTTAATTTTGAAGATTTTTTGAATGTCAATGTAATTTTTTTTTAATACTGATTTTCTTTCATAACTCTTATTACAGTGAAGATAATATCTTGTAATTATTTTTTATTTGTAAAACACATTGTTAGGGTGAGTTTTAGTAGAAAGTAGATTGGCATTTTTCAACTTCATTTATACGAAGTGATTGAAATTCCAATAAGGTATGATAAGGAGAAATGATACATTAGTGCTGGGGAGATATGATACACTTGTATATTTGAAATTTAATAGTTTGTTTTAACTTTTAATCTAATATAGGCCTATAATATTCATTATTGTTTTACAGCAAGGGCTACTGAAATTGGTAAGGAAGAACAAAGATACTATTCATAGACATCATGTAGGTTACATAGAAAAGCAGTGCGATGATAGATGGTTAGTTTGCTTTGCTCATCTTGTAGAAGGTAAAAAGTTTAAATGGCCTGTAAGGGAAAATGTTTCTACAATTGACGAAGGTCAAATTGAAAAAAACATTAAATCTAGCCGATTTTACTTATCAAAATGATAGAGTTATTAGTTTTTTTTTTAATCATTTCAGGGGTGGTGGTATGTTTATGAAACCACTTCATTTTAATTCCCAAACGCCACATTGGCACCAGCATTTTGATAAAATATTTTCCATTTGCTATGAAAGTGAAATATATCTCTTTTCTTATTTCTAATCAAATTTGTTGGTAAATTTCGGTGCCATTCATTAATTCAAAACTTTAGCATTGAAAATGCTTTGTCCCTGAAAGGGTTAAAGGTATCTTGAATGGGCTAACTTTATGTTAAATTGTTTGCAAATCAGCAGTGTTCACTTCCTTTTCCCTTGCAGCTAGATCTCTAGGGCTTTTTTTTCATTATATATTTTCTAAAAAGTGTATGTTAATAGGATTTTTTAAATAATAGCAATAGTTGAAATATTTTTGTAAAAAACATTTCTGAAGCAAAAATATGTCAGTGTCATTTCGTTTTAAATTTTACTTAAATATTTCAAGATTTATCATAAAAAATTGTATGACGCATAAATTGAATTGTCGTCATTTCTTTTTAAATTTACATAGCAATGTGTCAAACCTCCCTCGCTAGTGTATCAATCCTCCCCAGTGATAGGGAGATTTGATACAGTAGTAACCTTTCAAAATAATTGGGATATATTTTTTGAATTTTTTTTTAAATTCACAATATTTTTAATAAATGGATAAAAGGTCACTTTATAAGAAAAAATGAAAAATTTGTTTAAAAATAGCTTTCTAAAGGTTGTAAAAAATTAGTAAAAAAAAAAAAAAAGTGTATCATACCTCCCCTATACAGGTTTTTGAAAACTGTCATAGTCTGCACATACGATGAAGTGTAAAGATCCTAATTTCAGAATTACAACTTGCTATAGGAATACAGTCGAATCCGGTTAAGACGCGTTTCAAGGGAGTGGACAAAAGTCGCGTATTAAGCGGGTATGCGTATTAAACGTGTTTTTTAAAATGTTGCAAGAACTTAGATCATTTACACTAGGGATGCACAACCTGTGGCCCGCCATGGGTTAACATGTGGCCCGCGATCACAATTTATATAATTTCTTCGTTTTTTACACACTTTTTCTTCAATTTATAACTGGAAAAATTGCATTTTTTTGTCCATATGTCGCAGGAAAAAATCGCGAATTTCATCAATTTGCACCGGGAAGAAATTGCAAATTTCATCAGAGGCAATTAAGAATCGCAAATTTCGTTGATCGAACTCGGAAAAATCGCGAAATTTATCGATGAGTCGCAGAAAAATCTCAAATTTCGTTAATCAACTGGGGGAAAATCTCGAGTTTTGTCAGTTTATCGGGAGAAAAAATCACGAATTTCGACAATTTGCCGCTGAAAAAAATGCAAATTTCGTCAGAGTCAGCTAAAAATCGTGAATTTCATTGATCGGACGTGTTAAAAATCGCGCATTTTGTCGATTATGTAATTCTTGATCGGTTGTTGAAAAATTGCGAGTTTTGTTAGTTGACAGTGAGAAAAAATTGGAATTTTGTCAATTTGCAGCGGAAAAAATTACAAATTTCGTCAGAGTCAGTTAAGAATCGCAAATTTCGTTTATCGGGTGCGGAAAATTTTTGAATTTTGTTGATCGCGAGAGGAAAAATCGCGAATTTTGTCTATGAAGTACGGAAAAATTGTAAATTTTGTTGACCGACTGCGGAAAAATCGTGAGTTTCGTCAGTTTATCGCGAGAAAAAATATCGAATTTCATCAATTTGTCGCGTAAAAATTACAAATTTCTTCAGAGTCAGTTAAGAATCGCGAATGTCGTAGATCGGACGCGGAAAAATCGCGAATTTTGTCGAGGAGCTGCGGAAAAATTGCAAACTTTCTTGACCGGCTATGTAAAAATCGCGGGTTTTGCCAGCTTATTGCGGGGGAAAATCTTAAATTTCGTCAATTTGCCGCGGGAAAAGATACAAATTTCATCAGAGTCAGTTAACAATCACGAATTTTGTTAATCGGGCCTAATAAAATCGCGAATTTTGTCGATGAGGTACAAAAATTGCAAATTTCGTTGATCGACTGGGGGAAAATCGCGATTTTGTCAATCTGTCGCGGAAAAAAATCCCGAATTTTGACAATTGATAGAAAAAAAATTACAAATTTTGTCAATTGGTTGCAAAAATATTGCGAAATTTGTCAATCGCTCGTGAAAAAAAATCGTGAATTTTCCCCAAAATTCGCGAATTTCGTGAATAGCTCATGAAAGAAATTACAAAATTTGTGTGTCGGTCCCAAAAAATATCATGAAATAGAAATCCATTGATCGCAGGAAATAATCGCAAATTTCATCGATTGTGCGTGAAAAAGAAATTGCGATTTTAGCCAATTTATTGCGCGAAAAAATCGTAAATTACATCAATTTATATCAGGAAAAAATCACGTTTCTTCGATTGGTCATTGAAAAAAAATTGCAAATATTGTCAATCTCTCACGTAAAAAATAGCAAAATTTGCCAATCACTCATGGAAAAAAAATCGCAAATTTTGTCAATCGTTCATGGAAAAGACTTGCAAATTTCGAAGATCGATCGCAGAACAAAAAAGTCGCGAAATAATTCGATCGGGGGCAGAAAAAATTGCAGTTTTCGTTGATCCATTGTGGGAAAAAAAATCGCGAAATTTGAAAATTTATCGCGAATTGCATCAATTTATCGCAGGTATCGCAAATTGGTTGTTTGCAAAGATTGCAAATTTTGCCAATCGGCAATGGAAAATTACCGCGAAATCTGTGAATTGGTCGTTGAAAGAATATCGCGAATTTCGTCAATCAGTCGCACTTAATTGACAAAAAAAAAAAAAAAAAAAAAAAAAAAACGAGTTTTGTTAATTGACCGCAAAAAAAAAAAAAAAAAAAAAGCGTAATTAGTCCATCATGCCTTGTTATTTCAAAAATAACTTTCCTTTTATTTTAAATTAAGTTATTCTTCAATAACTTTTTTTTTTATAATTTTCAATAACGTTCAATTATTTAGAAATTTTGTGTAATTTTTTTTCTTCAAGTTACTATTTGCCAAGAAGAAACCATCCTCATAAACTGTTGAATGGTTATTCATACAGATGCCAAGAAGCCATGCATTCCTTCATACAATTATTTATTTCCGTTTGTTTATTTTTATTATAGACAAAAAGAATTATTCATCAAGAATACAGACTTAGTAACGCCCCCCCCCCTAGCTCCCCAATATAGCATTTTCTCTGTGTTACTGATGTGGCCCTCGACAGCCCAAACATTTTTGTAAGTGGCCCTTCTCTTAAAAAGGTTGTGCACCCCTAATTTACATATTAAATCACCTAAATGAACTTTAGAGCTTTCATTTATATGTTTACGTTCAAAAATTGTTCTTTTACGTATATATACATTAAAATTAATTATATTGTACTTTAACTCATTGTTTCTTTTTATATGACCGACTGGAATAATAATGGAAAGTAAATATGTAATCCAATTTTTTAAAATCATATTTAGTACTTTTAATAATGAGTACCATACCATTATAATTTGTCCTTCTTTTTAATATTAAAAAAAAACTATCCTTATAAATCTTTGTATAAAAAATATTGTTATCATAACAAATGTAAAGAAAACACAAAAGAATTATCCAACCGCAGTCCTATTTGTTTAATCTGTACTAGTTTCATATTTTGTTGCCTATAATACGCATTATGAAACATAGTAGTGATATAACGTAAACTTAGAAACTCACTAACAACAGGTATGATCTTCTCTAATCATAATTATTTTTATCACTTATCTGAGTAACCTGAAGTCATCTATATCTCTCTGCTACAGTAAAAATATGCACGAAGCGAAAGCCAAAGAATGTTAGGGGGCGGGATCAAAGGCGAATTGCAATGTAGATAATTTAGCGGGGTTTTGTTTAATTCAAATATCTACCATTATTTTCGATTAGTAATTTTCGTCTTAAGTAACCTGCTATTAAATAAAGTAAATAATACTATTTGGAAACAGTGTTTTTTATCCGAATAAAAAAAATCCTCTAAATTGGCAACACCCAAGAAGAAAGAAGGAATGCGCATTTTGATCAATGAATTCGTGTCTTACACGTGATTTTATTACTCAATGGACTGAAAATTTATCGCGTATTAATAGGGATCGCGTAATAACCGTTCGCGTCTTAAACGTGATATTTTTGCATTAGCCTTATGGGAGATGTTCAAGGGATTGGAAAAAATCCGCGTATTAACCGTGAGCTTCTTAACCGGGTTTGACTGTATTTAAAAAAAAAAATAAAGTAACATGAATTTTTCAAATATAATATTTTGTCAGCTGAGAGTTCCTTTACAAACAACACGAGAAAAGTTGTAAAATAAATGTGAAAATATTCTTAAATGCTTATGTTTTAAATTCGTAGAATTCCGAATATCTTTGCACTAAGCCAAACTGTATGATTATATTATGGAACATCATAGTCCAGATGGTATAAGAATAAATCTATGAACAAACTATGAGAACATTTGTATTAAAACTATAATCTAGATTTGAAAGATGTCTAGATTATAGTTTAGAAGTAGTCTAGATTTGAAATTTGTAGAATAGAAAGCATAGAAATCTCTAAGAATGTTATGTAGGACATTTACAACTACTAATTTCTGTGAAGAATTTCAGCTTCAGAAAGAAAATGTGATCATAATAAATTGAATAAATACGACATAATAAGAATAAAATTTCTCAGAATAAATAATCATAATTTCAAAAATAATGCTTCGTATAAAATTTTATCTCTAAAATAAAATATATATAATTTGTAAATTGGTTGCAATTTAATAGTGTCATAAAATTTTTTAATTTAAAAACCCAAAGTCATAGCCTCTTAAAATACGAAATATGTTCTTGAGAACCATTTTATTATTTCAAACTCATTAAAATTTTAGAAGAACAATATATAATTCACTTCAAAAAATACATATACCAAATAATCATTCTTAAAAAATATTATGTTCTATAATAATTTATAAAACAAATTTATTTTATTAAAATAAATTAAAATATTTGATAAAACAAAAATATTTTTAACTAATAAAAATTTATTATTTAATTTTAACATGTCCTAATATGTTTATTACATTCCTCAGGCATAATCTGGAGCGTTTGTTATTGTCCAAGAACTATCATCATGTATTTATAAAGCTGTAAGATTTGCTTTTCAAGCAAAGATTTGAATTAAAAGTAAGCTATTCATATTTTATTACAAATATCCAACATCTCATCATCAGGTTTTCCATAAGGAAAACCTAAGTCCAGTGGTTAAAGGTTTGAATTCGGAATTAATTATGGGGAAAGCTGTAAATTGTTTTAACCCCTTCAGTTTAGGTCTAGAATGAATATGCTATGTCGTCCCCCCCCCCCTCCCGTACTAGGCGAGCGTTAGAAAATATGTATAGTTAGTACATAACAGAAAATATGTTAGAAAATATTTATAGTCGAAAAAAACGTTTTTTTTTTTTTTTTTTTTTTTAAATTACCTTCACAATATCTCAAAACAGCTAATTCAAAAACATTGTCAATACAAATGTTGTAGAGCTTAAAATGTTGAATAAAATGTGTACCCATATTAATATTTTTATTCATCATTAAGGTCACAATTCTATATCAAAATTTTGTCTTAATCGCTAATCAGGAGCTTGAAGTCAGGAGAGACGAAGTTACTTTAACAATATCTCAAAACAACAAACTTTATCAAAAATATTGTCAATACAAATGTTGTAGAGCTTGAAATTCTGAGAAAAATGAGTACCTACACTTAATATTTTTTTCTGAACATTAAAGTCACAATTCCACGTCAAACTTTTAGCCCTGTGGACAGGGGGTTGAACTCAGAATTTATTAGGGGGAAAACTGGGAATTGTTTTAATCCCTTGAGTTTATGTCTAGAATGAACATACTAATTTTGCTCCCTCGTACTAGGTGAACGTTAGGAAAATATGTACTTATTTATAGTAAAAAAACACGTTTTTTTAATTACCTTTACAATACCTCAAAACAGCTAACTCTATCAAAAACATCGTCAATATAAATGTTGTAGAGCTTAAAGTTTTTAATAAAATAAGTACCCATGTTAATATTTCTGTGCATCATTAAGGTCGCAATTCTGTTTCAAAATTTTGTCTTAATCGCTAATCAAGAGCTTGAAGAAAGGAGAATCCAAGTTATATTAGACGTAAATTTCCAACTGGGCGAAAAATGTCCGGACCAGGGATCTCCTGGCTGAAGCCGCCAGTGCTCTGCCATCTGAGCTATCCCGGATGAATCCGGGGGAACTTTCGAATCCTGGTCCGGACATTTTTCGCACAGTTGGAAATTTACATCTAATATGATTTATTTACCAATTAGAATAATTGTGTTAAAATTAATCTAGTCCAAGTTATTTTAACAATATCTTAAAACAATAAACACTATCAAAAACATTGTCAACACATTCTGATTAAAATGAGTACCACTTTAATATTTTTGTTCAACATTAAGATCGCAATTCTGTTGCGTTTAGGAAGGTGGTGGGAAAAGTCACCAAATATTTTCTAATTTATTGGAATGATCCCCAATAACTGTCTTTCTTTTATCGATAAGTAGCATTATGCGTTACTTTTTATGATTAATTAAAAAAACTTACTTTCACTTTAACTTAAGAAGTAAGATACATTGATAAGAAACATTTATCCAGAATAATGTCTTTCGGTGGAAGAAAGCCTATTAATTCAGATGGCGGACATATAATTTTATAAAACTTCCAATTAAAAAATTTGAAATTAAAAAGTGTAAAATTTTACTTACTCTCTTTGCATGACACTGTCCAATCATTCGACAGTTTTATAGAAAACGATTTCATAAGCGCACATACTGTATTGGATAACACATCCTGATTTAAAATCTCCATAAGCACTCCAAACATAATGACATAAAAATATATTTTTTTATTTTATTTTCCTAGTGATTAAATTATAAATTGATCGTGTCTGAAAGAAAAAAAAAATAATAATTATGCGATTTCGCTGAAAAAAAATCTTGTTTTTTATCGAAAATTAAAATCAGTTCAGTAGTTATCGAGAAAAAGGTATAAAAATGACAACTGTTTTACATGTCATTTCAATACTGATATCGCTAACCTCAAACCATAATTTTAAAAGAAAGATTCTTTTTTACGTAAAGATTATAATACTTTTTTAATATTCCGAAGGTTTTAAACTTTTATGAATTTATCATAAGATGCTCGTATACTATTCGAAAACCAGTTTTATTAAAACCATCTTAGTACTTTTCGTCCTTTTCGAAGTTTAAAATCATGCTGTTGGTTAGTCTTGAATTTCTTTAACGACAAGATGCACACTCATTTGTTCGCTCGCCACCCCCCCCCTCCAATCCTTGCACTTTATTTTCAACTGCTTAATTTTAATACATACGTACTGTTATTCACCCTATATACGCCACATAAAATACTACCCATATTTCAAATACAATATCGGAAAAATTAAACAATATTTCTCGTCATTTATGAATCATTTTTGAAATATGCTAAAAATCATGAAAAATGCACTTTTTAAGTTATTAATTTGTTCGTAGCGCCAAAAGCTTATCTAGCAGGAGGGGGAAACTTAGTTCATTTCTGACCTATATCGAAGGGGTTAAAACAATTTCTAGCTTTCCCCTAATTAATTCCGATTCGGCTTTTATTCATCCATTACCACTGGGTCCGTAATCAAGAGGTTCAACCACAACGCACGAAATATCTAAAATAATTAAAAAACATCGTAAATGTCTCAATAAATAAAAATAAATGCATGTAGGGGAGGGTAGTACACAGTGAGACGAAAATTATTATTACTTAACAAATGGCGACGATTTTTATTCTTTTGAAAAAAAAAATTGCAACATCTTTAAGCTACACAAATGCGCTACACATTAATGTATAAATGGTTTTTAAAAAGTTATTTATAAAAGCACAGAAGCAACATAACGGAGTATTGAAAATTGTCTCATTGTGTACCACAAGTAGTACACAGTGGGACAATGTATATATTTTCATAAATCATACATTCTTACACACTATCAATAATTTTATGCAGTTTATGATTTCTAATTAATATTTCTAGATCTTCAAAATATTAAAAATATGAGCCTCGGGTGGACAATGGAAAACCTTGGGCTACCTTCATGCAAATTTTCAGCCTCTTACGTTTAGTAAATTTCCCTAGCCATCGCACGCCCACACACAACCAGAGAAAAAGCGAGAGAGGGAAAAACCTTCTTTTATTAATAAATAACTTTTTTAACATCAGAACCGCATAGTAGGTACACAATGAGACACGTCTCACTGTGTACCACAACAATGTGTCTCATTGTGTACTTTCATTAAGTTGTAGCAAAATGGATGCCACATCTGTTACATTAATTTCATCGCTTTAAAAAGTTTATGTCGTTTTGCCGAAATAATCTATTATTAGATATAGCTAGGTTTGGTTAAGTAAATACATGTCATATTGAAGGAAATAAACTCTAAAATAGACGTTTATGTAACTTTAACCATTATAAAATAAGGAATTATTTACTATTTTGTCGGACGAGTAACTGAAGTGCCGAAACTACACCCACGTGTTGCATAAGATGAGGTTGTTATGTGTGTGTGTGCCAGCTTGAAGAAAAAGTTACAACTATATGTTAAAGTGACTGCTGTCTCACTGTGTACTCCTCTACCTTATATATAAATTAGAAATAGGGTGGAGTGGTAACCGGGCCTATTCTGGCTTCAAGCTCTTGATTAGCGATTTAAGTGTTTTAGGCCAAACTTTGAAGTAGAATTGTGAGCTTAATGTTCAACAAAAATATTAAGTGTGGGTAGTCATTTTTTCAGAATTTTAAGTTCTACAACATTTGTATTGACAATGTTTTTGATAGAGTTAGTTCTTTTTTTATATATTATTATGGTAATTATAAAAAATTGTTTTTCGACTGTAAATCAGTACATATTTTCTAACGCTAACCTACTACGAGGGGGAAAACTTAGTATATTCTTTCTAGCCCAAAACTAAATGGATTAAAACCATTTCCAGCTTTCCCCTAATTAATTCCGAATTCAGCCTTTTTTTCATCCCCTACCACTGGGCTATTTAATGTTTAAAGGAATTCTAAAACCATAATTTAAGATGTTTTCACACCTTTATATTTTGAAATTTTAATAAACTATTTATACTGTGCATTTGCATTTAAAGTTTATTTCATATTCATGAAATAATATATTACGAAAAAATCAACTAAACCATAATTTAGAACGTTCAGGCTCTTTTCAATTTTTTAAGCTTCGATTTTTTCTAGACATTATTCTTCGCAAGCATTGCTATAAATTGCAACAATTTAATTTCAATTTTTAAATTTAGGTTTTTGGCTCTTGGTTTTGGCTTACATGCAGTTTAAAAACTTATAAGACCATAATATATAAAATACACATACACATAATATCTAGTTTATGATATCTTAGTTCTTTATTTTTTTTCTCATTATGTTATGTATAAATTTCTCATTCATTTCTCCTTTCTAAAAATATCATGTTGCAAGAAAATTATGCTGTTAATGAGGCTTGCCATAGAAAATTTTTCTGTTCTGATTGAAAAAGAACTTTTTTTCTGTTTTTACCATACTGAATGTATTTTTAAATATAATTTATTTACTTTTAAGTATTATTTATATATTTTATAAGAAGGATTATATTTTTAGATGCCGTCGGTAATAAATCAGAAGACCGACGCTGATGTAAGTTCATCTTCTGAGACGTCTTTGATAAAAGGTAACTGTCAATGTTCTGACATAAAACAAAATTGTTTTCATATACTATTCATATATCTATAATATAAATATTCATAACAAATATTCCATAACAAACTTAAAACATTCATCAGTCAATAAATCAGTAATAAATCTTACTTACTTCTTTGTAGGAGCTCCACTGAGATACAGCGGGTGGAAATGGATAGACAGTAAAGAACAAAATAACAAATTATCTAAGACTGTTCAAGGTAGTATAAAGATAACTTTCTAATTAAATATTTTAGAATTTATTACTTAAGGCGGCATTAGTATTAGTGTATTATTATTATTAATGTAATATAATAACGTAAAGAAGCCGTGGGTTATGCTTTGTTCATCTTCCAATTTTTGATAGATTAGAAACTATATTATTGTTAGCATAACTTTGTTTGAAGCTAACACTGCTTGTGGATCCGATTGCGTTATAACATAATCCGTTGTTTTATTTCGTTGGCCGCATATAGTTTGTTGTATCTTGAACATTCTTTAATATTTCTGCAATGTTTACCAATGCGATTGAAAGAATATTTGCGATTTTCTGCTTCCTTCAAATTAACTTATTGATTGATAATTAAGTGAAAAAATGAAATGTTTTATTCTCAGAATTTTAATTGTAAATGTTTTATTACCATTGTTTATTAACCCCTTAACAGTTTTTGACGAGCATTGCTCAGATAAAACGAGTTTGCTTACATCGTTACTATAAGCTTCTGAATATTCATTAATTTTAATTATTTTTGCTTAATTAATTGGCAGATATTTTTTGATTAATCCAAATTCTAATTTTGTCTCTTTTTTTCGTCGTTATTTTAATCTCTATTCTCTTATTTTTTCATTTTTATTATGACATCGTTCCTACCTAAGCATTTGGCACCGGAATTCATCTACTTTCTTTTAAAATCTCATAGTTTTACTGATTTCTAGCTTTTTTGGCTAAAAAATTATGCAAATATTTGTATGATAAAATTGCTTGAAATGGAACATTTCCAAACAAACTCTACTTAGTTTTAGTTTATTGTGTCAAAAAAAAAAACTGTTAAATTAACAAAATTAACCTTTTTATGCTGCTTAAACTTACCGAAATGTTTTTCTCATTATGTTCACCCTTTCAGTTGACGTGCATACCTATTTTCCAGTGCTTTCTTCGACGTCTACTCTTGATGAAAGCCATGTTACAGAGCATCATAACCTAATAGATGGTAATTTAATTTTTTTTATATATTCAAAATATCTTTTTCTTATTTCCAAATAAATTTCTTTGTAAATTTCTGTGTTATTCATTCATTTCAACGCTTAGGAATGGAAATGCTTTGACCCTGAAAGGGTTAAACAACATCTATAGAAAAGTAGCAATGTGGTTTACGTAACCTAACGTTATTTTTTAGAGAAAACTTTTTAATTGTTGCCTGAAAGAAATATAGCCGTGGAAAAAAATTATAAGGACAAGCGAAAAGTCGCCAAATGTAGGAGCATGAAATAATATACAAAACCCAGCAAAAAATGTTTTTTTTTTCAGTTGTTATGAGAAAATTGCAACAAAAGATATAGTAATCTACTATTTTACCTTTAGGGGACATCAGGGCAGAATGGGGGTATTTATGGTTTGAAGCTAGATTTTAGGTCTAAAATAGTAAAAAAAAAAAAAAAAAAAAAAAAAAAAAAAAATAAACCTTATCCTACATTAAGAAGCAGTTTCTTTATACATTTGAAAATAAACTTTAGTATACAAAGTTGCAAAAAAAAGTTAAGATATAATTTTAAAAAATTAAAAATAAAAGTAACTCAATCAAACCCATTCTGCCCCTTGCATGGGGCAGAATACATGGGGATACAATGGTTTGAGGAATATTATAGATTATTTTTTGTATTTAAAGTGTCAAAATACCAACTTTATGCTGCCCTTTCATTGAAATTACTCTTGAATGCTGTTTTGATACAACAGTTAATCAATAAATCCAAGCACTAGGAAACTACAACTTTATTGAATCCCATTGCAATTACATATTTATATTTATATATTATTATATATTTGTTATATAAACGCGGCAAAACACCGCCCCATCCCGCTCTGCCCTGCGCGTTAAAATTTGAAAAAAGTAACGTGACTACCATTAACCATTGATGTTTCGATCATTGCATCATGGATAAATATAGTTAAAAACATGATTAATTCAATGGAATTAAAGTTAATTGGCGACAAGATATGGAAAGAATGCTTATCTTGCTTCGAAAATGTCCAGATATTGCAGTAAGACACATAATTTACAGCTAAAAAATGCCAAAGTGAGTTAATGAATTCCAGCAATCAGGCAGACGCTATTCATCAACGTCCTGCATGCAATCTAAGCTCGTGAAGATTTGAGTGCTACTCCAGTGCTAATGGCGGGAAATAAATGCCGTATCCCATTCTACCCCGGTACACCATTCCGCCTCGGTTTCCTTTATTTTCTACAGAGATGGAGTTCTTCATTAGTCACGCACAGAAATGGTGTTAAAAACTTAAAAATAATTTATATCTCAAATATAAATTGAGATGCAGTTTCCAAACAAATTGCAGTTAAAATTCCCCCCCTCCCCTACTGTAATTGTACTTTCTTTTATACGAAAGTGTAAAATTGGAAATGTGCAATGATTAGAAGTTAAAAAAATTGCAGTAGATATTATCAGTATTTAACTGTACAATGGTACATTTGCTTCGTTGTACGTCTGGTTTATATAACGTAACGTTATTTTTTAGAGAAACTTTTTAGAGAAAAAAGGCAAGAAGAAGCATGCAGGTAGGCCTTTTTCTCTTACAAAATGTGTTTAATGTTTGAAATGTGTGAAAATGTTTTACAAAATTGATGTTGAGGCTCTTAATCTAAAGATTTAGCAGTATAATAAATAGATCTGATAAGTTTGAGTTTAAGCTCTTTGAGTATGTACAGTTCTTCCTAGAAAACATCAAAATGCATTGTAGTTCTTTACCTTTCACTTCAAATTGTGACGTCTTAAATTTCGACAAGTATATGACTTAAAAAGTAATTCAGACATCTTAAGTGTCTTAATGTGAAATTTCAGGCATTATGGATGTCGGAATTTAAGACATAAGTGTATTACTGCGATCATGGTATAAACGAACATCGAAAAAGTTTTCGAATACTGATGATATGTCTCAAATTAAGACATTTAGAAATTAAGAAACTTAAATGTCTGAATGTAATATAATTTTATTCTATGAGCAATGACTGTGATACAATTCTATCCCCATACATGCCGGCACTATCAAAGATATTTTTAAAAATAGACTGATGGTGTTATTCTATAAAAAAGTAATTAAATTATTAGACACTTAAGTGTCTGAATGTAATATAATTTTATTCTATGAGCAATGGCTGTGGTACAATTGTATCCCCATATATGCTGGCACAATCAAAGGTTTTTTTTTTAATAGACTGATGGTGTTATTCAATAAAAAAGTAACTAAATTATTCTACAAAATGCATATTCAATTTGTGCAACTCTGTAAACTGTGAATGTTATTTTTTGAGAGTAATGTAATTAAAGAATTTCTTTTCACAAACACACAAATTTCTCGAAAATTACTAGTACTATGGGCATACGCAGGGGAGGGGGGGAGAGGTGCATGGAAGTTTTACAACTAAATATTCAAAAGCAGTACGATATAGCTTGAAGTACTAAGAGACTTGAGCACTGGCAGAAAGAAATGAAGTTAAGTGCAAGATTTTGGAACAGATATGCCTGTGGTTCACAACCTAATCCACTTCTTTATAATTCAGAGTATAAACATGAAATAAGCAAATCAAAGAATTTTTTATCAGAACTCATCATGTAAGACAATATTTAAATATATAAAATTAAAGAGCCATACAAAGCATTAAAACTTAAAAAAATATGTATAATATTCAAAAATAAGTTGCTGACAACAATTTTTGGAAATAAAGAACTTAAAAAAGTTTTATTATTATTACTGTCATGGGACTTTACTCTCCAGAACACCATCCTGATTCCAAGATAAATTTTAAACACCCAAATGTTAAAAAGAAAATTAAAAATTCACTAGAAATTGCTTTTTGTGAATTGTGGAGGCTCCTCTCTTAATAAAACAAATTATATGTAACAGTTCCTTTTTTATTAGCGTTTATTTATTCTATAGTTACTTGGAAGAATAAACTTGATACTTTTTTAAATATTACATTAAAAAAAATTAGTTAAATTCGAAAATCTTGGGAAGGGCAATGACCCTCGATTGCCCCACCGCGTGCCACAATTACACTGACACTGTACCAATTAAGATCACCTATCCCCGCACAATACTGGCATTAGCATGAATTTTTGCACCAAGGTCTATTGAAAATTTTGAACCCTTTTTTTAGTGGCTATTTTAGTTTTATGCAATGTTTTAGGCAACAATTCTGTAACGACCCTAAAAAATCTGTGTCAAGGACAATCATACCTCTGCTTCCATTCTCTATCTTCATATACTATTCTATTGCTTTTAAATTAAAATCTTGTGTACAGAGATTCCTTGCATATTACTATTTCTCATTTAGATAACAAGAAATCATTCTGCATCTGCACATTCAAATCAGAAAATATTTTAAAACTATTTTTACAACAAATGGAGCTGTAATAAATAATAGTTTTATTTTTAATAAAGCATAAAAAATAAACAATTTTTTGGGGAGGGATAATAAAATTTATTCTTCTTATGTTTAAAGATCACATTTACATACGAAAATTCAATGCAAAACTATTTATTATAAACCATATTATGCAAGCATTAGTTCGCGTCAATAAAATTTATTCTTCTTATGTTTAAAGATCACATTTACATACGAAAATTCAATGCAAAACTATTTATTATAAACCATATTATGCAAGCATTAGTTCGCGTCAGTTAATAAAAAGGGCTACCTATGCAATAAATTACTTCAAATTACTCATCTGAATTAGCCCTTAATCAAAATTTATGATTCTGGGTTCAATAACATCTACCGGCCCATTCTATGCAGTAGTAAATGGTCACTTTACATAATTAATGCATTATTTCTAATTTTTTATACAATTTATCAACGTGAAATTGACAAATCCTTTTTTTTTCAACCAAATATTTCGAATCTATGAATAAAAATCCTATTTTTCTTTAAGTGTAATACGTCATTTGTAACAGTGAATACTTTTTTATTAAATTTTTACTAGCACTATCAGTGGGTAAAATTGGCGCAGAGGTGGAGCTTATTGACACCACTAAATTATAGTAGTATTTTGCCTGTTATCTAGTGATCAAATTTCTGAGGTTTCATTAAACTGAATAATACCATAAAAATTTAGTGGTGTCAATAGGCTCCACCTCTGCGCCAATTTTTCACCACTGCACTATACAATTGAACAAAGGAAATGTTTGTATATATGCAGTCTTTTTATGACAAAAAATTACTTTCAGCTAAATATCTATTTTCCTATGAAAACAGACAAAGCAGTACAGTACATAAACTTTTGTTCAGGGGAAACAAGAAAAATAAAACATAAAAGTACAAAAATTTCAAGTATTTAAAATTGCTCTTGTGAGATAATTCTTAATGATTTTATGGACAATTTTCAAAGAATACAGACTTTTTTTCCATAAGTAATTTTAATCTTAACAAAAACTTTAAAGAAAATATGGCCCTCTTTTACTAATTAATCGATTTCCTTTAATTTTTACATTTCTTACAGTGTAATTTATAAATATATAATTTAATTTTAAAGACATTCACTCATACATAAATTCTAGAAGAAAGTTTTCCTCGATGGGAATATTTTTACTAGGTTGAGCAAAAAGTTCTGGGAAATTTGTGAAAGTTGCGTTGTTATGCACAAATTAACAACAAAAGCAACAAGGACCATTCTTCAAAGTTGAGACCATCATAGTCCACATCTTTCTGCCATCAATCTGTCATATTCCGGATTTGCTGGAAATACCATGGCGGCTCCTTGAAATCGAAAAACTCTTGACATACTTCTTCAACTTCATTAAAGGATTCAAATCGATGACTTTTTCTCCAATAATGGCGGATCAACGCATGCAAATCATACTGTTCAATGGGCATTTTGGAGTCGAAATTCCAGAAATCCTATAGATATACCACTAGTACTCCTATATACGATACAAATTCTGGTAAATATTATATTAAAAATTTCCCAGAACTTTTTGCTCAACCTAGTAGTACTGAGAAAATGGCATTTAATATGACAAAATAAATATACTTAATTTACAATGAAAATTACATTTTAATCATAACTTCTTATCCTTGGAACATAAGGAAAAAAATTGGTGCAAAAAATTATTATTTGATAGTGTATAGATACTGAAATTGAATGAGTATACAGGAAAATTGAAAAAAAAAATTGGAAAGCATATTTCGAAAATAGCCCCAAAATGCTCAATAGGACATATTTGTATTTTATTCTCTGTGCTATAATTTTAACTAAAAGGTTTATAAATGTTTAAATTAGGTAAAGAGCAATTAACTTTTAATTAGAAAAGCGCCGAACTTTAAGATATAGTCAATCTTATACTTTTTTATCATACAGAGTACAGGTTGCATACATAATTATAAAATGAACTGGAATTATTCAGCTTGTGCTCAGTATATATTTTTTGTCACATAAACACATTAAATCTCATTTTCACATTACTAAAAATAGTCTTATCAAGGAACACATTCTTCTAGAATTTTTTTACAGTAATGAAATTATTTAAGGTTAAAACTCCTGTATGAGTGAATGTCTTTAAAATTAAATTATATATTTATAAATTACACTCTAAGAAATATAAAAATTAAAGTAAATTGATTAAGTAGTAAAAGAAGGCCATATTTTGATTAAAGTTTTTGTTAAGATTAAAAGTACTTATGGAAAAAAAGGTCTGTATTCTTTGAAAATTGTCCATAAAATTATTAAGAAATACCTTCAAGAACAATTTTAAATACCTGAATTTTTTGTACTTTTATGTTTTATTTTGCTAGTTTCCCCTGTTTATGTACTACTTTGTGTATTTTCATAGGGAAATAGATAATTAGCTGAAAATATTTTTTTATCATAAGAAGACTGCATATACTGGGTCATTCAAAAGTCCGATGCAAAAGTAAAACGCGATAAAAAAAAAAAAAAAAAAAAAAAAAAAAAAAAAAAAAAAAAAAAAAAAACCTATGGGCCTGAGAGACATGCGGTTTGCAGATAAAGATTCAGCGTAGTACGGGATTTTGTATGGCACCAACAAAAAAAAATAGTTCAAATTCTCAATAATACAGGGTACGCAAATATACTTGCATTATTTGTATGTACATTCGTTACAATTTATGCAAAAAGAAATATGGTTCTGTAAATTTTTTACTTGTTGCAATAATAGGCCTAATATCTTTACTACTATTATATTTGTAATTTCTTATCATCTCTGGGCATCAAATTCGGTGCGTAACTTTTGTAAAGGTGATACTTTTAATTTATTTCGACATACTACTAATTACATTTATTATTTTGATTTTTAACACTAGAATAAGATTAATATATATATATATATATATATATACACATACAAGGGGAGACCAAAATGTAAGGTGACTGACGTCATCACTGTATTATATATTTGCAGATAAATACCTCATTGTTGTTCAAAGTAGTCCCCTTTGTTTACAATACACTTTTGACAACGTTCATACAAGTTCTGGAAACTTTTGAAAAAGTCCTCCTTTGAGACTGTTTTAAGTTCCTTAGTAACAGCAGCTTGAATGTCTGAGCTGTTTGAAAATCAGTCTCCCTTCAATGCCAATTTCAGTAGTGGAAAGAGGAAAAAGTCTTCTGGCGCAAGATCAGGGGAATAAGGAGTCCATTCGCGGCTGTTTTTGTTCACCGCTTAAATAATGAGACACAAATGTCGCACAAAGTTTCCGTTTACCCAAATTCTTCGTCAATATTGTTCGGACGATATCTCGAGGAAGATTCAATTCGTTTGCCATTATTCGGAGGGACAAACGGCGATCTTGCAGCAATAACTTCATAACTCTTTCAACATTTGTCATGGTTCTGCTCGTCACCGGTCTTACACTACGATGCTCATACTCCACGCTTTCATGACCTTCACGGAAACGCTTGAACCGCTGAAATACTGTCTTGCGAGATAAAGTTTCTTCGCCATACACACTTCGAAGCATTTCCAAGGCTTCCGTAGCAGTTTTACCCATTTTAAAACAGAATTTCATATTCGTTTTCTGCTCCATTACGCAATGCACTACCACCTCTTATGTTTAAGTGAATGCACGAACAAACACTAACCAAGAAACTTTGCAAATGACCCTGAACGTTAACGTTACATACCGAAGATCGTAATGCGCATGTGTCCGGTTGTCGGGCTGTTCTCATTTTCGAAAGGAGGGGTGAGTCACCTTACTTTTCGGTATCACCTTGTATATATATAATATATATATATATATATATATATGTATGTATGTATAACCATTATAGAATATTACAATTCATCATCAAATTCAAATAAAATTTATAAAATGAGTATCAAAACATGATAGAAACATTATTTAATTAACTAATGACTAATGAATTTTTTAAAAACTAGATCCAATCACTTGTAAATGAAGTGTTAGAAAATTATAACATTTAAAATTGGCGAAAGTTCAATATTTACAGCAAGTTTATATATATATAGATACATATATATATATATATATATATATATATATATATATATATATATATATATATATATATATGTTTATATATTTGCAATAATTCCTTTCAATAACAGACACTTTGGAATGCTAACCTTTTCCGATATTCGGATGTGTCCTTTTTTCTGAGGTAAAAATATAGAAACATAATCAATTAACTTTGAAACTGAAGTATTGCTTTTTTTTAGCAGAGGCTAAAGAACAATCTATTGCCTGCTGCAGTTGTTACTATGAAAAGAAACCTGAGGATGGAATGAATTTCATCAGAGTCGAGTGCGGCCATTTATATTGCAAACTGTGCAAAAACTGGATTTTTAGTACAAGGAATCCGGTAAAACCTCATATGTGCACCATATGTGAGGTTATAATTAGAAGAGTGCACAACCGGAATGTTTCTGAATGTGATCTGATTCATAAGTAGTATTGATGAGTAGTATTCATAAAATTATGAATTTTCTGATATGATATATTAATTCCTGGAAACTGTTTTTGCATGCCATCTCTCTAATGTTTACTTTTAACACCGAAATTCATCTTTTTGAAGTTAATTCAACTGTTGTTTTAAATGTGATTTACTATATGTGTACCTCCAAATGTCTAGTTTTAAATAAACCTTTCTGCTGTTTTTCATTTTGTTCATTGATTTTGGTATATTTCATTTACTTGTGTTATTGCTGAATGCAATCAAAAAGTCTGGTTGGTAAACAGTGTCCCAAATTGAGCTGATATTTTAATGGATATGTGTACTTGTATGTATGTCTTTACAATTTTAAAAAATGAATTTTGTCAATTCCCATGTCTTTTTTAAATCGTGTATCATTCCATGGTTTGGCATCGGAGATTTTAGATATCAGCAAAAGTTTTCTAGTTTGGTTTAATCTTGGGAAAGAAGGAAATAAAAAATGCAAATTAAAAATATCAGTTTATTTTGAGAATGCTTTATTTGTCAAAATTTTAAAGTATAATATATTTTTTCTGCTATGACATGATTTATTTAAAACTTTATACAAAATAATTTGTCTTTTTTTTTTTTTCCTAGTCTAACTTACCTAACCAAAGTTAATTCCATTATTGACAATAGAAAATTTCAATTTCTAAAGAACTCATAAGGGTAAATTTTGGAAAGTTGTACATTTTGAGCATGCGTGGGTGGTGGCGGGTGGAAGGGCGGAGTGCTGTGAAGCAAATAAGGAAAAAAAGAATTGAACTTGGCAATCTTGGTTCGTACAGTTTAGAAATACAAGAGGAAAAGGAAAAAGTTCATTTTCAAGTGATTGAAAGTCTTTGAAATAAAATAAAAATGTAATAATAGTCCTGGAATTTATAAATGAAATTTTTATCAAATTTTATTTCATGCCCTCTATTGACATTTTTTTACATACTAAATGACTAAAAAAGTTTTGAAGTAAATTATTCGCTGTTCTTTTTAGTGTTATGTTAAATTTTTAGTAGATGCAATATCTATTATAATTACTAACAGTATTGCTTAATAAGCAGCTCTAGCACACTTAATTTTAAAGTTTTTTTTACAAA
Organism: Maratus speciosus; assembly: GCA_963932465.1. Classification (NCBI taxonomy): domain Eukaryota; kingdom Metazoa; phylum Arthropoda; class Arachnida; order Araneae; family Salticidae; genus Maratus; species Maratus speciosus. The sequence goes on from OZ010794.1 coordinate 272,732,551, forward strand.
AATTTTGTTTTGTTCTGGTAAAAATGCAATATCATAAGAAGAACTTCATTTGATTATTTAAATTATCTTCTCTTGATATCGCATCTATTTCGATCCTAAAAAAAAAAAAAAAAAAAAATAAAATAAAACTGCGTTTTCTGAACTTTTAATGATACTTGATATTGCTTTCAAAATTATAGAAGTATCTTATTAATTTAAAATACTTTATTATTAAAATTTCTGTAATAATATGTTGGCTTGAAAATACCTACTATAAAAATTTTAAAAGATCTGATAATTCTTTGAAATGGATAAACAGTGTGGTGATTTTTTCCTTAATGTGTTATGCTTATTTTACAGCTTTTTTAATGCATATAATCTTATGCATATTTAGATAGTGCTTAACCATCCGTCGGGCGCAATAGGCCTGACAGGCACAGCACAGTTATTTCTGTCCCCTCTCCACGCGCAAGGTTAGTTATTTTGAGTATAATAAACTATGTTTTTTATTCGAATTTTAAATATTCTTCCTTTTTACATCCTGCTGAAGGTCACTGATAATTTAAGACAGTTAGAATTGCGTCAATGAATTGCTAATGGCGATTTTCTAAAAGGTGACTGTCAGGCGCATTGCGCCTGAACTCGGGAGTCCCAGAAATACGACCGACAGAGGGTTAAACTCCTTGAGAAATGCTGGAATTTAATTTTTTGTCAATTGTATGAACCATGGCTCTAGAAAAGTATTAAATACCTTTTCCTTGTCTTTTTATTATTTTATAATTATCTTTTTAAGACTTCAAGGCGATTATTTCCGAGGGGATAATAGATTTTTGTGCTTAAAAAATGTCATTTAGCCAAATGCAAACAATTATGAAAATTGGTAATAAAAACTTTTCGCTAAGTATTTGGCAAATAGATATTTTGTTGCCGTTCATCTCCGAATTAACTACAAATGAGGACATAAGATTCGGCTTATCCAAAATTTAAAAAAATGACTTTACTCTATCAATCTATTCTACTGGTAAACCTGCACTGAAAAAACACAATAACCTGCAAAAAACTAGTTTTATTCTGTTTTTCTGCCATTGTAAAATCTTGTTTTGTAATGAAAACCAATGGAATATGAGGTTTTCGCGATTTCCCAAAATTTGATTTTCTGAATAAGGTGAGTTTGAAGTTCGCGTCCTCAAATCTTCCTAGTTAAAAGAAAAAAGGAAAGATGAAGAAGGAAGCAAGTCAAATATAAGCTGTGAAACATAACTCTAAAGGTAATTCTCGACATGCTGCATGCATGCAACAATCTGGCATAATCACAGAGTTATTTGTATACATAAAACATAGAATAGTCAGGAAGACTATTAATGCGATTTTGAATTGAATAGCATTTTCCATTTTGCGATAAATGTATTACATACTGAGTTATAATTGGTTGTTATAGCATGGCAATGTTTATTAGACTATCAGGAAATGAAATTTGGCTTAAAATGTGAGATTTGACAAAACGGTTTCAGAAAATGCCTTTGCTATTAACAAGAAATGGAAAATGCTGTTTAATTTCTTAGATTCTAAATGACAATACTATCACAATTTGTGCATTTCAGAATAAAAAAGTACTTTGCAAATGTATCAGCAAGTAGCTAGTTTCGATGTTAGATTTAATAATTTGCTATGGCTGATGGCCTCTTTTGCAACATATCAATAATTCTAAGATTTTGGGGAATATACAAATATGCAATTAGCAACAATAGGTTTCATATGACCTACGAGATACGACATTCACGAATGGTGAAAGGTGTTGAAACAAACAATATATCACTAAGGATGCTCTAAGGAGTAATGTGAACGTAAAAACTTATTATTATCTATATTGAAGAAACACACTTGAAGATTTCAAAAGTCCTTCCGGCCAGTGCCGGGAGGAAGAGGTAGCTTTCATAATCCTTATTTAAAAAAAGCCAACTTATATCATGCAAACACACGAAGCTCAGTTTAGTGGAAACAGAATATAGGAGATTCAATACTAATTTTTATCAATATAATGAATGAGAATTTTGCGAAATTAGTCAGCTTTATCGAAGCTGCTTTTCTTTAAAGTAAATTATATTTGGCTGCCAAATTCGGCAATTTCTTAAAGTGCTTGTCATTTTAAGACAACATGGTGGATGAGGCTAAGCAGTGAACTTGGTCGAGACCTTAGTAATTGCTGTGCACATGCTCACTCACATCGGAATCGGTTAACATATAGGAGTGCTGTCGCATGCAAAAAATCAGATTTTTCAAAATGTCACCTACAATAGAAATTGAAACTGCTATATCTGATCCATTTTTTAAGGTAAAGACAAACAAAAAATGCTCCTGAATCCTTATATCAAGATCAAATACTTTTTAATTTAATGGCCGCCATTTTGAAACAAGATGGCTGATGAATCTGGCCAGTGAACTTGGTCGAGGTGTTGATGTATACTATCCACATGCCTTCTTACATCGAAATAGGCGAATACGTGTGTTATCGCGTGACAAATACAAGACCGTTTCAAAATGTTAGCCATGCTAGAAATTCAAAGTGCTATAAATCAACCATTTTTTAAGATATCAACAAAAGAACAAATTTTCAGAAACAAAAACTGCTCCGGAATCTTTGTATCAAGGCCAAACACATAAAAAAAAATCTTTTTCATTTTCCAATTTTTTAATACCTCATTTTGAATTTTAAATTTAATTTTTTTAAATGGAAACCCTTTTGAAACAAGATGGCGAATGAAGCTGGCCAACGAACTCGGTCGAGACATTGGTATATACTATGTACAGATCAAGTTACATCCAAATAGGTTCATAAATAAGCCTGTTATCGCGTGACAAAAATCAGGTCGTTTTAAAATGTCAGCCACAAGAGAAATTCAAAATGCTATTACTCAGCCATTTTTTTTAGATATAAATGAAAGAAAAACTGTTCCGGAATCTTTGTATTAAGGTCAAACACATACAGAAAAAATCTTTTTCATTTTCCAATTTTTTGGTATCTCATTTAAATTTTTTTATTTTTTAATTTTTTTAAATGGCCGCCATTTTGAAACAAGATGGCGGATGAAGCTGGCCAACGAACTCGGTCGAGATATTTGTATGTACTATGTACACACCAAGGTACATCCAAGTCGGTTCATAAATACGCCTGTTATTACGTGAGAAAAATCAGGACGTTTCAAAATGTCAGCCACGCTAGAAATTCAAAATGCTATAACTCAGCCATTTCTTAAGATATAGACGAAACAAAAACTGCTCCCAAATCTTTTTATCAAGGTGAAACACATAAGAAGAAAATATTTTTTCAATTTTTGGTACCACATTTCAAATTTAAATTTTTCTTAAAAATTTAAATGGCCGCCATTTCTAAACAAGATGGCGGGTGAAGCTGGCCAACGAACCCGGTCGAGACATTGGTATATACTATGTATAAACGAAGTTACATCCAAATCGGTTCATAAATACGCCTTTTATCGCGTGACAAAATTCAGGACGTTTCAAAATGTCAGCCACGCTAGAAATTCAAAATGCTATAACTCAGCCATTTTTTAAGATATAGACGAAACAAAAACTGCTCCGAAATCTTTGTATAAAGGTCAAATACATAAAAAAAAATATTTTTCCATTTTCAAATTTTTGGTACCACATTTCAAATTTAAAATTTTTAGAAACATTTTAAATGCCCGCAATTTTGAAACAAAATGGCGGATGAAGCTGGCCAACGAACTCGGTCGAGAGATTGGTATGTACTATGTACACACCGAATTACATCTAAATCGGTTCATAAATACGCCTTTTATCGCGTGACAAAATTCAGGACGTTTCAAAATGTCAGCCACGCTAGAAATTCAAAATGCTATAACTCAGCCATTTCTTAAGATATAGACGAAACAAAAACTGCTCCCGAATCTTTGTATAAAGGTCAAATACATAAGAAAAAAATATTTTTCCATTTTTAATTTTTTGGTACCACATTTCAAGTTTTAAATTTTTTTAAAAATTTTAAATGGCCGCCATTTTTAAACAAGATGGCTGATGAATCTGGCCAGCGAACTTGGTCGAGGTGTTGAAGTATACTATCCACATGCCTTCTTACATCGAAATAGGCGAATACGTGTGTTATCGCGTGACAAATACAAGATCGTTTCAAAATGTTAGCCATGCTAGAAATTCAAAGTGCTATAAATCAACCATTTTTTAAGATATCAACAAAAGAACAAATTTTCAGAAACAAAAACTGCTCCGGAATCTTTGTATCAAGGCCAAACACATAAAAAAAATCTTTTTCATTTTCCAATTTTTTAATACCTCATTTTGAATTTTAAATTTAATTTTTTTAAATGGCAACCCTTTTGAAACAAGATGGCGAATGAAGCTGGCCAACGAACTCGGTCGAGACATTGGTATGTACTATGTACAGACCAAGTTACATCCAAATAGGTTCATAAATAAGCCTGTTATCGCGTGACAAAAATCAGGTCGTTTTAAAATGTCAGCCACAAGAGAAATTCAAAATGCTATTACTCAGCCATTTTTTTTATAGATATAAACGAAAGAAAAACTGTTCCGGAATCTTTGTATTAAGGTCAAACACATACAAAAAAAATCTTTTTCATTTTCCAATTTTTTGGTATCTCATTTAAATTTTTTAATTTTTTAATTTTTTTTAAATGGCCGCCATTTTGAAACAAGATGGCGGATGAAGCTGGCCAACGAACTCGGTCGAGGTATTTGTGTGTACTATGTACACACCAAGGAACATCCAAGTCGGTTCATAAATACGCCTGTTATTACGTGAGAAAAATCAGGACGTTTCAAAATGTCAGCCACGCTAGAAATTCAAAATGCTATAACTCAGCCATTTTTTAAGATATAGACGAAACAAAAACTGCTCCGAAATCTTTGTATAAAGGTCAAATACATAAAAAAAAATATTTTTCCATTTTCAATTTTTTGGTACCACATTTCAAATTTTAAATTTTTAGAAAAATTTTAAATGCCCGCAATTTTGAAACAAAATGGCGGATGAAGCTGACCAACGAACTCGGTCGAGAGATTGGTATGTACTATGTACACACCGAATTACATCCAAATCGGTTCATAAATACGCCTTTTATCGTGTGACAAAATTCAGGACGTTTCAAAATGTCAGCCACGCTAGAAATTCAAAATGCTATAACTCAGCCATTTCTTAAGATATAGACGAAACACAAACTGCTCCCGAATCTTTGTATAAAGGTCAAATACATAAGAAAAAAATATTTTTCCATTTTTAATTTTTTGGTACCACATTTCAAGTTTTAAATTTTTTTTTAAATTTTAAATGGCCGCCATTTTGAAACAAAACGGCGGATGAAGCTGGCCAACGAACTCGGTCGAGACATTGGTATGTACTATGTACACACCGAATTACATCGAAATCGGTTCATAATTACGGGAGTTACAGTGTGACATAGGCCATATATATATATATATATATATATATCAATTTTGAACGGAGGGTGGTTTCGGGGTCTGGGGGTCATGATCAATGAAAATATATCAAAATTTTTTGAAATTGCTTTCCTCCGAACGGCTGCAATAGGTACTTTTTTTGTAAAGAAAGCTACCTAAAATTTGACTCGACCTTTGAATGTGAACATCGGGAAATACAGAAGCTTGTTTCATTTCCTAAGTATGATGCAAAAGTATTTAGCCCGTAAGCACAAGCGCCTATTGTTGTAACGTCAACACATACGTGGGATAAATCTTATCCCATTTTGTCTACCATTATATTTTTGGTAAATCCATTTCAAAAACAAATCTACTGCACTATATTGCAAAATGCATTAGTAATACTTCTTTTTAGGGAAAAAAAAATCTTGCTTTTCATGTTTATTTTCAGATTTTGTAGCAGTTTCTGTAAAAATAACTTTATTTAAAGAAAATAAAGAAAGCCAATAATAAACACAAGATAATTTATTTTCTTGTCATGATAAAAAATGTCCAATTTTAAATTTATAAGAAACCTTACCTAAAATTATCGAGTCTTCAAGTAAGTATTATTTACTTAATTAATCTTCAACCCCCCCCCCCACACACACACACACCACCAACCACCAAAATCAAATTTTTGCATGACAAGACGTACAAAATAATTTCATCCCAGCGTTCATTATTCCCTCACGCTAGAAGAGAGGCACTTCTGTTAGAAATGCCTCTATCCTGCAAACTAGAAAAGAGAATTTCTTTTTATAAAAATACCTCTAAAGAGTTTTTTTGAAGATGGACGCAATCTCAACCGTTTTGGCAGTTTCTGCATGGGTAAAATTTAACTGCATATCTAATAAGATGCCTTTTCTCACATTATAAATAAGATATTCCTCATAAATTAAAGAAAAAATATGAGGAAAGCCCCGGTGACCTATTGCGCCAATAATGAACGCAAGATCATTTATTTTCTTGTCATGATAAAAAATGTCCAATTTTAAATTTATAAGAAACCTTTCCTAAAATTATCGAGTCTTCAAGTAAGTATTATTTATTTAATTATTCTTCACCCCCCCCCCCACACACACACACACACCACCAACCACCAAAATTAAATTTTTGCATGACAAGACGTAACAAATAATTTCATCCCACCGTTCATTATTCCCTCACGCTAGAAGAGCGGCACTTCTGTTAGAAATGCCTCAATCCTGCAAACTAGAAAAGAGGTATTTCTTATATAAATACCTCCATATACCATAAAACTGTTTTAGCAGTGTCTGCATGGGTAAAATTCAACTGCATAACTAATAAGATATCTTTTCTTTCATTACAAATATGATAGTCCTTATAAAAGAAAGAAAAAATATCAGGAAATGCCAGGCGACCTATTTCGCCAATAATGAACACAAGATCATTTATTTTCTTGTCATGATAAATAGGATGTCCGATTTTAATTTATAAAAAACTTGTCCTAAAATTATCGAGTCATCAAATAAGTATTATTTACTCAATTATTCTACAACCCACCCCCCTTCCCACCACCACAAACCATCAAAATCGAATTTTTGCAAGACAAGACGTACCAAATAATTTCATCCCAGCGTTTATTATTCCCTCACGCCAGAAGAGAGGCACACCTATTAGAAATGCCTCTATCCTGCAAACTAGAAAAGAGGTATTTCTTATATAAATACCTCTAAAGAGTTTTTTTGAAGATGGATGCAATCTCAACAGTTTTGGCAGTTTCTGCAAAGGTAAAATTTAACTGCCTAACTAAAAATGTATCTTTTCTTATATTACAAATATGATAGTACTCATAAAGGAAAGAAAAAATATCAGGAAATAACCGGCGACCTATTGCGCCAATAATGAACACAAGATCATTTATTTTCTTGTCATGATAAGTAGGATGTCCAATTTTAAATTTATAGAAAACTTGTCCCAAAATTATCGCGTCTTCAATTATGTACTATTTACAAAATTATTCTTCAACCGTCCCCCCCCCCCCCCCCACCACCAAACACCAAAATCGAATTTTTGCATGACAAGTCGTACCAAATAATTTCATCCCAGCGTTCATTATCCCCTCACGCTAGAAGAGAGGCACACCTATTAGAAATGCCTCTATCCTGCAAACTAGAAAAGAGGTATTTCTTATATAAATACCTCTAAAGAGTTTTTTTGAAGATGGATGCAATCTCAACAGTTTTGGCAGTTTCTGCAAAGGTAAAATTTAACTGCCTAACTAAAAATGTATCTTTTCTTATATTACAAATATGATAGTACTCATAAAGGAAAGAAAAAATATCAGGAAATAACCGGCGACCTATTGCGCCAATAATGAACACAAGATCATTTATTTTCTTGTCATGATAAATAGGATGTCCAATTTTAAATTTATAGAAATCTTGTCCCAAAATTATCGCGTCTTCAATTATGTACTATTTACAAAATTATTCTTCAACCGTCCCCCCCCCCCCCACCACCAAACACCAAAATCGAATTTTTGCATGACAAGTCGTACCAAATAATTTCATCCCAGCGTTCATTATTCCCTCACGCTAGAAGAGCGGCACTTCTGTTAGAAATGCCTCAATCCTGATACTAGAAAAGAGGTATTTCTTATATAAATACATCTAAAGAGTTTTTTTGAAGATGGACGCAATCTCAACCATTTTGGCAGTTTCTGCATGGGTAAAATTTAACTACATAAATAATAAGATATCTTTTCTTTCATTACAAATTTGATAGTCTTTATAAAAGAATGAAAAAATATCAGGAAATGCCCGGCGACCTATTTCGCCAATAATGAACACAAGATAATTTATTTTCTTGTCCTGATAAATAGGATGTCCAATTTTAAATTTATAAAAAACTTGTCCTAAAATTATCGCGCCTTCAAGTAATATTATTTATTCAATTATTCTTCAAACCCCCCACCACCAACCACTGAAATCGAATATTTGCATTACAAGAAGTTCCGAATTATTTCATCCCAGCGTTCATTATTCCCTCACGCTAGAAGTGCGGCACTTCTGTCAGAAATTCGTCAATCCTGCAAACTAGAAAAGAGGTATTTCTTATATAAATAATTCCAACGAATTTTTTTGAAGATGGACAAAATCTCAACCGTTTTGGCAGTTTCTGCAAAGATAAAATTTAACTGCCTAAATAAAAATGTATCTTTTCTTATATTACAAATATGATAGTCCTCATAAATGAAAGAAAAAAAATCAGGAAATACCCGGCGACCAATTTCGCATATAATGAACAAAAGATCATGATAAATATAGAATGTCCAAATTTTAATTTATAAAAACTTGTCCTATAATTATCGCGACTTCAAATAAGTATTATTTACTCAATTATTCTACAACCCCCCCCCCTTCCCACCACCACAAACCACCAAAATCGAATTTTTGCATGACAAGACGTACCAAATAATTTCATCCCAGCGTTCATTATTCCCTCACGCTATAAGAGAGGCACTTCTGTTAGAAATGCCTCTATCCTGCAAACTAGAAAAGAGGTATTTCTTATAAAAATACCTCTAAAGAGTTTTTTTGAAGATGGTAGCCATCTCCACCGTTTTGGCAGTTTCTGCAAAGGTAAAGTTTAACTGCATAACTAAAAATGTATCTTTTCTTATATTACAAATATGATAGTCCTCATAAATGAAAGAAAAAAAATCAGGAAGTACCCGGCGACCAATTTCGCTTATAATGAACAAAAGATCATGATAAATATAGAATGTCCAAATTTTAATTTATAAAAAACTTGTCCTATAATTATCGCGTCTTCAAATAAGTATTATTTACTCAATTATTCTACAACCCCCCCCCCCTTCCCACCACCACAAACCACCAAAATCGAATTTTTGCATGACAAGACGTACCAAATAATTTTATCCCAGCGTTCATTATTCCCTCACGCTAGAAGAGAGGCACTTCTATTAGAAATGCCTCCATTCTGCAAACTAGAAAAGAGGTATTTCTTATATAAATAGTTCTAAAGAGTTTTTTTGAAGATGGACGCAATCTCAACCGTTTTGGCAGTTTCTGCATGGGTAAAATTTAACTGCATAGCTAATAAGATGCCTTTTCTTACATTACAAATATAATATTCCTCATAAATAAAAAAAAAATATCAGGAAAGACCCGGTGACCTATTGCGCAAATAATGAACACAAGATAATTTATTTTCTTGTCATGATAAAAAATGTACAATTTTAAATTTATAAGAAACCTTTTCTAAAATTATCGAGTCTTCAAGTAAGTAATATTTACTTAATTATTCTTCACCCCCCCCCCCCACACACACACACCACCAACCACCGAAATCGAATTTTTGCATGACAAGACGTACCAAATAATTTCATCCCACCGTTCATCATGCCCTCACGCTAGAAGAGCGGCACTTCTGTTAGAAATGCCTCAATCCTGCAAAGTAGAAAAGAGATAAAGAGTTTTCTTGAAGATGGACTCAATCGCAATTGTTTTAGCTGTTTCTGCATGGGTAAAATTTAACTGCATAACTAATAAGATATCTTTTCTTTCATTACAAATATGATAGTCCTTATAAAAGAAAGAAAAAATTCCAGGAAATGCCGGGCGACCTATTTCGCCAATAATGAACACAAGATCATTTATTTTCTTGTCATGATAAATAGGATGCCGAATTTTAAATTTATACAAAACTTGTCCTAAAATTATCGCGTCTTAAATAAGTATTATTTACTCAATTATTCTACAACCCACTCCCCTTCCCACCACCACAAACCACCAAAATCGAACTTTTGCATGACAAGACGTACCAAATAATTTCATCCCAGCGCTCATTATTCCCTCACGCTAGAAGAGAGGCACACCTGTTAGAAATGCCTATATCCTGCAAACTAGGAAAGAGGCATTTCTTATATAAATACCTCTAAAGAGATTTTTTGAAGATGGATGCAATCTCAACCGTTTTGGCAGTTTCTGCAAAGGTAAAATTTAACTGCCTAACTGAAAATGTATCTTATCTTATATTACAAATATGATAGTACTCATAAAGGAAAGAAAAAATATCAGGAAATAACCGGCGACCTATTGCGCCAATAATGAACGCAAGATCATTTATTTTCTTGTCATGATAAAAAATGTCCAATTTTAAATTTATAAGAAACCTTTCCTAAAACTATCGAGTCTTCAAGTAAGTATTATTTACTTAATTATTCTCCCCCCCCCCCCCACACACACACAGACACACCACCAACCACCAAAATCGAATTTTTGCATGACAAGACGTACAAAATAACTTCATCCCACCGTTCATTATTCCCTCACGCTAGAAGAGCGGCACTTCTGTTAGAAATGCCTCAATCCTGCAAACTAGAAAAGAGGTATTTTTTATATAAATACCTCTAAAGAGTTTTTTTGAAGATGGACGCAATCTCAACCGTTTTGGCAGTTTCTGCATGGGTAAAATTTAACTACATAAATAATAAGATATCTTTTCTTTCATTACATATATGATAGTCTTTATAAAAGAATGAAAAAATATCAGGAAATGCCCGGCGACCTATTTCGCCAATAATGAACACAAGATAATTTATTTTCTTGTCCTGATAAATAGGATGTCCCATTTTAAATTTATAAAAAACTTGTCCTAAAATTATCGCGCCTTCAAGTAAATATTATTTATTCAATTATTCTTCAAACCCCCCACCACCAACCACTGAAATCGAATATTTGCATTTCAAGAAGTTCGAATTATTTCATCCCAGCGTTCATTATTCCCTCACGCTAGAAGAGCGGCACTTCTGTCAGAAATTCCTCAATCCTGTAAACTAGAAAAGAGGTATTTCTTATTAAAATACCTCTAAAGAGTTTTTATTAAGATGGACGCAATCTCAACCGTTTTGGCAGTTTCTGCAAAGGTAAAATTCAACTGCCTAACTAAAAATGTATCTTTTCTTATATTACAAATATGATAGTCCTCATAAATGAAAGAAAAAAAATCAGGAAATACCCGGCGACCAATTTCGCATATAATGAACAAAAGATCATGATAAATATAGAATGTCCAAATTTTAATTTATAAAAAACTTGTCCTATAATTATCGCGTCTTCAAATAAGTATTATTTACTCAATTATTCTACAACCCACCCACCCCCTTCCCACCACCACAAACCAACAAAATCGAATTTTTGCATGACAAGACGTACCAAATAATTTCATCCCAGCGTTCATTATTCCCTCACGCTAGAAGAGAGGCACTTCTATTAGAAATGCCTCCATTCTGCAAACTAGAAAAGAGGTATTTCTTATATAAATAGTTCTAAAGAGTTTTTTTGAAGATGGACGCAATCTCAACCGTTTTGGCAGTTTCTGCATGGGTAAAATTTAACTGCATAGCTAATAAGATGCCTTTTCTTACATTACAAATATAATATTCCTCATAAATAAAAAAAAAATATCAGGAAAGACCCGGTGACCTATTGCGCAAATAATGAACACAAGAAAATTTATTTTCTTGTCATGATAAAAAATGTACAATTTTAAATTTATAAGAAACCTTTCCTAAAATTATCGAGTCTTCAAGTAAGTAATATTTACTTAATTATTCTTCAACCCCCCCCCCCCCCACACACACACACACACACACACCACCAACCACCGAAATCGAATTTTTGCATGACAAGACGTACCAAATTATTTCATACCAGCGTTTATTATTCCCTCACGCTAGAAGAGAGGCACTTCTGTTAGAAATGCCTCTATCCTGCAAACTAGAAAAGAGGTATTTCTTATAAAAATACCTCTAAAGAGTGTTTTTTAAGATGGACGCAATCTCAACCGTTTTGGCAGTTTCTGCAAAGGTAAAATTTAACTGCCTAACTAAAAATGTATCTTTTCTTATATTACAAATATGATAGTAATCATAAATGAAAGAAAAAATATCAGGAAATAACCGGCGACCAATATCGCATATAATGAACAAAAGATCATGATAAATATAGAATGTCCAAATTTTAATTTTTAAATAACTTGTCCTATAATTATCGCGTCTTCAAATAAGTATTATTTAATCAATTATTCTACATCCCTCCCCCCCCCTTCCCACCACCACAAACCACCAAAATCGAATTTTTGCATGACAAGACATACCAAATAATTTCATCCCAGCGTTCATTATTCCCTCACGCTAGAAGAGCGGCACTTCTGTCAGAAATTCCTCAATCCTGCAAACTAGAAAAGAGGTATTTCTTATAAAAATATCTCTAAAGAGTTTTTTTGAAGATGGACGCAATCTCAACCGTTTTGGCATTTTCTGCAAAGGTAAAATTTAACTGCCTAACTAAAAATGTATCTTTTCTTATATTACAAATATGATAGTCCTCATAATTGAAAGAAAAAAAATCAGGAAATACCCGGCGACCAATTTCGCATATAATGAACAAAAGATCATGATAAATATAGAATGTCCAAATTTTAATTTATAAAAAACTTGTCCTATAATTATCGCGTCTTCAAATAAGTATTATTTACTCAATTATTCTACAACCCACCCACCCCCTTCCCACCACCACAAACCACCAAAATCGAATTTTTGCATGACAAGACGTACCAAATAATTTCATCCCAGCGTTCATTATTCCCTCACGCTAGAAGAGAGGCACTTCTCTTAGAAATGCCTCCATTCTGCAAACTAGAAAAGAGGTATTTCTTATATAAATAGTTCTAAAGAGTTTTTTTGAAGATGGACGCAATCTCAACCGTTTTGGCAGTTTCTGCATGGGTAAAATTTAACTGCATAGCTAATAAGATGCCTTTTCTTACATTACAAATATAATATTCCTCATAAATAAAAAAAAATATCAGGAAAGACCCGGTGACCTATTGCGCAAATAATGAACACAAGATAATTTATTTTCTTGTCATGATAAAAAATGTACAATTTTAAATTTATAAGAAACCTTTCCTAAAATTTTCGAGTCTTCAAGTAAGTAATATTTACTTAATTATTCTTCAACCCCCCCCCCACACACACACACACCACCAACCACCGAAATCGAATTTTTGCATGACAAGACGTACCAAATAATTTCATCCCACCGTTCATTATGCCCTCACGCTAGAAGAGCGGCACTTCTGTTAGAAATGCCTCAATCCTGCAAAGTAGAATGAGATAAAGAGTTTTTTTGAAGATGGACTCAATCGCAATTGTTTTAGCTGTTTCTGCATGGGTAAAATTTAACTGCATAACTAATAAGATATCTTTTCTTTCATTACAAATATGATAGTCCTTATAAAAGAAAGAAAAAATACCAGGAAATGCCGGGCGACCTATTTCGCCAATAATGAACACGATATCATTTATTTTCTTGTCATGATAAATAGGATGCCGAATTTTAAATTTATACAAAACTTGTCCTAAAATTATCGCGTCTTAAATAAGTATTATTTACTCAATTATTCTACAACCCACCCCCCTTCCCACCACCACAAACCACCAAAATCGAATTTTTGCATGACAAGACGTACCAAATAATTTCATCCCAGCGCTCATTATTCCCTCACGCTAGAAGAGAGGCACACCTGTTAGAAATGCCTATATCCTGCAAACCAGGAAAGAGGCATTTCTTATATAAATACCTCTAAAGAGATTTTTTGAAGATGGATGCAATCTAACCGTTTTGGCAGTTTCTGCAAAGGTAAAATTTAACTGCCTAACTGAAAATGTATCTTATCTTATATTACAAATATGATAGTACTCATAAAGGAAAGAAAAAATATCAGGAAATAACCGGCGACCTATTGCGCCAATAATGAACGCAAGATCATTTATTTTCTTGTCATGATAAAAAATGTCCAATTTTAAATTTATAAGAAACCTTTCCTAAAACTATCGAGTCTTCAAGTAAGTATTATTTACTTAATTATTCCCCCCCCCCCCCACACAGACACACCACCAACCACCAAAATCGAATTTTTGCATGACAAGACGTATCAAATAACTTCATCCCACCGTTCATTATTCCCTCACGCTAGAAGAGCGGCACTTCTGTTAGAAATGCCTCTATCCTGCAAACTAGAAAAGAGGTATTTTTTATATAAATACCTCTAAAGAGTTGTTTTGAAGATGGACGCAATCTCAACCGTTTTGGCAGTTTCTACATGGGTAAAATTTAACTACATAAATAATAAGATATCTTTTCTTTCATTACATATATGATAGTCTTTATGAAAGAATGAAAAAATATCAGGAAATGCCCGGCGACCTATTTCGCCAATAATGAACACAAGATAATTTATTTTCTTGTCCTGATAAATAGGATGTCCCATTTTAAATTTATAAAAAACTTGTCCTAAAATTATCGCGCCTTCAAGTAAATATTATTTATTCAATTATTCTTCAAACCCCCCACCACCAACCACTGAAATCGAATATTTGCAATTCAAGAAGTTCGAATTATTTCATCCCAGCGTTCATTATTCCCTCACGCTAGAAGAGCGGCACTTCTGTCAGAAATTCCTCAATCCTGCAAACTAGAAAAGAGGTATTTCTTATAAAAATACCTCTAAAGAGTTTTTATTAAGATGGACGCAATCTCAACCGTTTTGGCAGTTTCTGCAAAGGTAAAATTTAACTGCCTAACTAAAAATGTATCTTTTCTTATATTACAAATATGATAGTCCTCATAAATGAATGAAAAAAAATCAGGAAATACCCGGCGACCAATTTCGCATATAATGAACAAAAGATCATGATAAATATAGAATGTCCAAATTTTAATTTATAAAAAACTTGTCCTATAATTATCGCGTCTTCAAATAAGTATTATTTACTCAATTATTCTACAAACCACCCTCCCCCCTTCCCACCACCACAAACCACCAAAATCGAATTTTTGCATGACAAGACGTACCAAATAATTTCATCCCAGCGTTCATTATTCCCTCACGCTATAAGAGAGGCACTTCTGTTAGAAATGCCTCTATCCTGTAAACTAGAAAAGAGGTATTTCTTATAAAAATACCTCTAAAGAGTTTTTTTTAAGATGGACAAAATCTCAACCGTTTTGGCAGTTTCTGCAAAGATAAAATTTAACTGCCTAAATGAAAATGTATCTTTTCTTATATTACAAATATGATAGTCCTCATAAATGAATGAAAAAAAATCAGGAAATATCCGTCGACCAATTTCGCATATAATGAACAAAAGATCATGATAAATATAGAATGTCCAAATTTTAATTTATAAAAAACTTGTCTTATAATTATCGCGTCTTCAAATAAGTATTATTTACTCAATTATTCTACAACCCACCCCCCCCCCCCCTTCCCTCCACCACAAACCACCAAAATCGAATTTTTGCATGACAAGACGTACCAAATAATTTCATCCCAGCGTTTATTATTCCCTCACGCTAGAAGAGAGGCACTTCTGTTAGAAATGCCTCTATCCAGCAAACTAGAAAAGAGGTATTTCTTATAAAAATACCTCTAAAGAGTGTTTTTTAAGATGGACGCAATCTCAACCGTTTTGGCAGTTTCTGCAAAGGTAAAATTTAACTGCCTAACTAAAAATGTATCTTTTCTTATATTACAAATATGATAGTAATCATAAATGAAAGAAAAAATATCAGGAAATAACCGGCGACCAATATCGCATATAATGAACAAAAGATCATGATAAATATAGAATGTCCAAATTTTAATTTATAAATAACTTGTCCTATAATTATCGCGTCTTCAAATAAGTATTATTTAATCAATTATTCTACAACCCTCCCCCCCCTTCCCACCACCACAAACCACCAAAATCGAATTTTTGCATGACAAGACGTACCAAATAATTTCATCCCACCGTTCATTATTCTCTCACGCTAGAAGAGCGGCACTTCTGTTAGAAATGCCTCAATCCTGCAAACTAGAAAAGAGGTATTTTTTATATAAGTACCTCTAAAGAGTTGTTTTGAAGATGGACGCAATCTCAACCGTTTTGGCAGTTTCTGCAAAGGTAAAATTTAACTGCCTAACTGAAAATGTATCTTATCTTATATTACAAATATGATAGTACTCATAAAGGAAAGAAAAAATATCAGGAAATAACCGGCGACCTATTGCGCCAATAATGAACGCAAGATCATTTATTTTCTTGTCATGATAAAAAATGTCCAATTTTAAATTTATAAGAAACCTTTCCTAAAACTATCGAGTCTTCAAGTAAGTATTATTTACTTAATTATTCCCCCCCCCCCCCCACACAGACACACCACCAACCACCAAAATCGAATTTTTGCATGACAAGACGTATCAAATAACTTCATCCCACCGTTCATTATTCCCTCACGCTAGAAGAGCGGCACTTCTGTTAGAAATGCCTCTATCCTGCAAACTAGAAAAGAGGTATTTTTTATATAAATACCTCTAAAGAGTTGTTTTGAAGATGGACGCAATCTCAACCGTTTTGGCAGTTTCTACATGGGTAAAATTTAACTACATAAATAATAAGATATCTTTTCTTTCATTACATATATGATAGTCTTTATGAAAGAATGAAAAAATATCAGGAAATGCCCGGCGACCTATTTCGCCAATAATGAACACAAGATAATTTATTTTCTTGTCCTGATAAATAGGATGTCCCATTTTAAATTTATAAAAAACTTGTCCTAAAATTATCGCGCCTTCAAGTAAATATTATTTATTCAATTATTCTTCAAACCCCCCACCACCAACCACTGAAATCGAATATTTGCAATTCAAGAAGTTCGAATTATTTCATCCCAGCGTTCATTATTCCCTCACGCTAGAAGAGCGGCACTTCTGTCAGAAATTCCTCAATCCTGCAAACTAGAAAAGAGGTATTTCTTATAAAAATACCTCTAAAGAGTTTTTATTAAGATGGACGCAATCTCAACCGTTTTGGCAGTTTCTGCAAAGGTAAAATTTAACTGCCTAACTAAAAATGTATCTTTTCTTATATTACAAATATGATAGTCCTCATAAATGAATGAAAAAAAATCAGGAAATACCCGGCGACCAATTTCGCATATAATGAACAAAAGATCATGATAAATATAGAATGTCCAAATTTTAATTTATAAAAAACTTGTCCTATAATTATCGCGTCTTCAAATAAGTATTATTTACTCAATTATTCTACAAACCACCCTCCCCCCTTCCCACCACCACAAACCACCAAAATCGAATTTTTGCATGACAAGACGTACCAAATAATTTCATCCCAGCGTTCATTATTCCCTCACGCTATAAGAGAGGCACTTCTGTTAGAAATGCCTCTATCCTGTAAACTAGAAAAGAGGTATTTCTTATAAAAATACCTCTAAAGAGTTTTTTTTAAGATGGACAAAATCTCAACCGTTTTGGCAGTTTCTGCAAAGATAAAATTTAACTGCCTAAATGAAAATGTATCTTTTCTTATATTACAAATATGATAGTCCTCATAAATGAATGAAAAAAAATCAGGAAATATCCGTCGACCAATTTCGCATATAATGAACAAAAGATCATGATAAATATAGAATGTCCAAATTTTAATTTATAAAAAACTTGTCTTATAATTATCGCGTCTTCAAATAAGTATTATTTACTCAATTATTCTACAACCCACACCCCCCCCTTCCCTCCACCACAAACCACCAAAATCGAATTTTTGCATGACAAGACGTACCAAATAATTTCATCCCAGCGTTTATTATTCCCTCACGCTAGAAGAGAGGCACTTCTGTTAGAAATGCCTCTATCCAGCAAACTAGAAAAGAGGTATTTCTTATAAAAATACCTCTAAAGAGTGTTTTTTAAGATGGACGCAATCTCAACCGTTTTGGCAGTTTCTGCAAAGGTAAAATTTAACTGCCTAACTAAAAATGTATCTTTTCTTATATTACAAATATGATAGTAATCATAAATGAAAGAAAAAATATCAGGAAATAACCGGCGACCAATATCGCATATAATGAACAAAAGATCATGATAAATATAGAATGTCCAAATTTTAATTTATAAATAACTTGTCCTATAATTATCGCGTCTTCAAATAAGTATTATTTAATCAATTATTCTACAACCCTCCCCCCCCCCTTCCCACCACCACAAACCACCAAAATCGAATTTTTGCATGACAAGACGTACCAAATAATTTCATCCCACCGTTCATTATTCTCTCACGCTAGAAGAGCGGCACTTCTGTTAGAAATGCCTCAATCCTGCAAACTAGAAAAGAGGTATTTTTTATATAAATACCTCTAAAGAGTTGTTTTGAAGATGGACGCAATCTCAACCGTTTTGGCAGTTTCTGCAAAGGTAAAATTTAACTGCCTAACTAAAAATGTATCTTTTCTTATATTACAAATATGATAGTCCTCATAAATGAATGAAAAAAAATCAGGAAATACCCGGCGACCAATTTCGCATATAATGAACAAAAGATCATGATAAATATAGAATGTCCAAATTTTAATTTATAAAAAACTTGTCCTATAATTATCGCGTCTTCAAATAAGTATTATTTACTCAATTATTCTACAAACCACCCTCCCCCCTTCCCACCACCACAAACCACCAAAATCGAATTTTTGCATGACAAGACGTACCAAATAATTTCATCCCAGCGTTCATTATTCCCTCACGCTATAAGAGAGGCACTTCTGTTAGAAATGCCTCTATCCTGTAAACTAGAAAAGAGGTATTTCTTATAAAAATATCTCTAAAGAGTTTTTTTGAAGATGGACAAAATCTCAACCGTTTTGGCAGTTTCTGCAAAGATAAAATTTAACTGCCTAAATGAAAATGTATCTTTTCTTATATTACAAATATGATAGTCCTCATAAATGAATGAAAAAAAATAAGGAAATATCCGTCGACCAATTTCGCATATAATGAACAAAAGATCATGATAAATATAGAATGTCCAAATTTTAATTTATAAAAAACTTGTCTTATAATTATCGCGTCTTCAAATAAGTATTATTTACTCAATTATTCTACAACCCACCCCCCCCCCTTCCCTCCACCACAAACCACCAAAATCGAATTTTTGCATGACAAGACGTACCAAATAATTTCATCCCAGCGTTTATTATTCCCTCACGCTAGAAGAGAGGCACTTCTGTTAGAAATGCCTCTATCCTGCAAACTAGAAAAGAGGTATTTCTTATAAAAATACCTCAAAAGAGTGTTTTTTAAGATGGACGCAATCTCAACCGTTTTGGCAGTTTCTGCAAAGGTAAAATTTAACTGCCTAACTAAAAATGTATCTTTTCTTATATTACAAATATGATAGTAATCATAAATGAAAGAAAAAATATCAGGAAATAACCGGCGACCAATATCGCATATAATGAACAAAAGATCATGATAAATATAGAATGTCCAAATTTTAATTTATAAATAACTTGTCCTATAATTATCGCGTCTTCAAATAAGTATTATTTAATCAATTATTCTACAACCCTCCCCCCCCCCCCCTTCCCACCACCACAAACCACCAAAATCGAATTTTTGCATGACCAGACGTACCAAATAATTTCATCCCACCGTTCATTATTCTCTCACGCTAGAAGAGCGGCACTTCTGTTAGAAATGCCTCAATCCTGCAAACTAGAAAAGAGGTCTTTCTTATAAAAATACCTCTAAAGAGTTTTTTTGAAGATGGACGCAATCTCAACCGTTTTGGCAGTTTCTGCATGGGTAAAATTTAACTGCATATCTAATAAGATGCCTTTTCTCAAATTATAAATAAGATATTCCTCATAAATTAAAGAAAAAAATATGAGGAAAGCCCTGGTGACCTATTGCGCCAATAATGAACGCAAGATCATTTATTTTCTTGTCATGATAAAAAATGTCCAATTTTAAATTTATAAGAAACCTTTCCTAAAACTATCGAGTCTTCAAGTAAGTATTATTTACTTAATTATTCTTCACCCCCCCCCCCCCCACACACACACACCACCAACCACCAAAATCGAATTTTTGCATGACAAGACCTACCAGATAATTTCATCCCACCGTTCATTATTCCCTCACGCTAGAAGAGCGGCACTTCTGTTAGAAATGCCTCAATCCGGCAAACTAGAAAAGAGGTATTTTTTATATAAATACCTCTAAAGAGTTTTTTTGAAGATGGACGCAATCTCAACCGTTTTGGCAGTTTCTGAATGGGTAAAATTTAACTACATAAATAATAAGATATCTTTTCTTTCATTACAAATATGATAGTCTTTATAAAAGAATGAAAAAATATCAGGAAATGCCCGGAGACCTATTTCGCCAATAATAAACACAAGATAATTTATTTTCTTGTCCTGATAAATAGGATGTCCAATTTTAAATTTATAAAAAACTTGTCCTAAAATTATCGCGCCTTCAAGTAAATATTATTTATTCAATTATTCTTCAAATCCCCCACCATTAACCACTGAAATCGAATATTTGCAATTCAAGAAGTTCGAATTATTTCATCCCAGCGTTCATTATTCCCTCACGCTAGAAGAGCGGCACTTCTGTCAGAAATTCCTCAATCCTGCAAACTAGAAAAGAGGTATTTCTTATATAAATACTTCCAACGAATTTTTTTGAAGATGGACAAAATCTCAACCGTTTTGGCAGTTTCTGCAAAGATAAAATTTAACTTCCTAAATAAAAATGTATCTTTTCTTATATTACAAATATGATAGTCCTCATAAATGAACGAAAAAAAATCAGG
The DNA here is from genome assembly GCA_963932465.1 of Maratus speciosus. Classification (NCBI taxonomy): domain Eukaryota; kingdom Metazoa; phylum Arthropoda; class Arachnida; order Araneae; family Salticidae; genus Maratus; species Maratus speciosus. The sequence continues at coordinate 272,753,741 of OZ010794.1, forward strand.
AAATACCCGGCGACCAATTTCGCATATAATGAACAAAAGATCATGATAAATATACAATGGCCAAATTTTAATTTATAAAAAACTTGTCCTATAATTATCGCGTCTTCAAATAAGTATTATTTAATCAATTATTATACAACCCTCCCCCCCCCTTCCCTCCACCACAAACCACCAAAATCAAATTTTTGCATGACAAGACGTACCAAATAATTTCATCCCACCGTTCATTATTCTCTCACGCTAGAAGAGCGGCACTTCTGTTAGAAATGCCTCAATCCTGCAAACTAGAAAAGAGGTCTTTCTTATAAAAATACCTCTAAAGAGTTTTTTTGAAGATGGACGCAATCTCAACCGTTTTGGCAGTTTCTGCAAAGGTAAAAATTAACTGCCTAACTAAAAATGTATCTTTTCTTATATTACAAATATGATAGTACTCATAAATGAAAGAAAAAAATATCAGGAAATAACCGGTGACCTATTTCGCCAATAATGAACACAAGATCATTTATTTTCTTGTCATGACAAATAGGATGTCCGATTTTAAATTTATAAAAAACTTGTCCTAAAATTATCAAGTCATCAAATAAGTATTATTTACTCAATTATTCTACAACCCCCCCCCCCTTCCCTCCACCACAAACCACCAAAATCGAATTTTTGCATGACAAGACGTACCAAATAATTTCATCCCAGCGTTTATTATTCCCTCACGTTAGAAGAGAGGCACTTCTGTTAGAAATGCCTCTATCCTGCAAAATAGAAAAGAGGTATTTCTTATAAAAATACCTCTAAAGAGTGTTTTTTAAGATGGACGCAATCTCAACCGTTTTGGCAGTTTCTGCAAAGGTAAAATTTAACTGCCTAACTGAAAATGTATCTTATCTTATATTACAAATATGATAGTACTCATAAAGGAAAGAAAAAATATCAGGAAATAACCGGCGACCTATTGCGCCAATAATGAACGCAAGATCATTTATTTTCTTGTCATGATAAAAAATGTCCAATTTTAAATTTATAAGAAACCTTTCCTAAAACTATCGAGTCTTCAAGTAAGTATTATTTACTTAATTATTCCCCCCCCCCCCACACACACAGACACACCACCAACCACCAAAATCGAATTTTTGCATGACAAGACGTATCAAATAACTTCATCCCACCGTTCATTATTCCCTCACGCTAGAAGAGCGGCACTTCTGTTAGAAATGCCTCTATCCTGCAAACTAGAAAAGAGGTATTTTTTATATAAATACCTCTAAAGAGTTGTTTTGAAGATGGACGCAATCTCAACCGTTTTGGCAGTTTCTGCATGGGTAAAATTTAACTACATAAATAATAAGATATCTTTTCTTTCATTACATATATGATAGTCTTTATGAAAGAATGAAAAAATATCAGGAAATGCCCGGAGACCCATTTCGCCAATAATAAACACAAGATAATTTATTTTCTTGTCCTGATAAATAGGATGTCCAATTTTAAATTTATAAAAAACTTGTCCTAAAATTATCGCGCCTTCAAGTAAATATTATTTATTCAATTATTCTTCAAATCCCCCACCATTAACCACTGAAATCGAATATTTGCAATTCAAGAAGTTCGAATTATTTCATCCCAGCGTTCATTATTCCCTCACGCTAGAAGAGCGGCACTTCTGTCAGAAATTCCTCAATCCTGCAAACTAGAAAAGAGGTATTTCTTATATAAATACTTCCAACGAATTTTTTTGAAGATGGACAAAATCTCAACCGTTTTGGCAGTTTCTGCAAAGATAAAATTTAACTTCCTAAATAAAAATGTATCTTTTCTTATATTACAAATATGATAGTCCTCATAAATGAACGAAAAAAAATCAGGAAATACCCGGCGACCAATTTCGCATATAATGAACAAAAGATCATGATAAATATACAATGGCCAAATTTTAATTTATAAAAAACTTGTCCTATAATTATCGCGTCTTCAAATAAGTATTATTTAATCAATTATTATACAACCCTCCCCCCCCCTTCCCTCCACCACAAACCACCAAAATCAAATTTTTGCATGACAAGACGTACCAAATAATTTCATCCCACCGTTCATTATTCTCTCACGCTAGAAGAGCGGCACTTCTGTTAGAAATGCCTCAATCCTGCAAACTAGAAAAGAGGTCTTTCTTATAAAAATACCTCTAAAGAGTTTTTTTGAAGATGGACGCAATCTCAACCGTTTTGGCAGTTTCTGCAAAGGTAAAAATTAACTGCCTAACTAAAAATGTATCTTTTCTTATATTACAAATATGATAGTACTCATAAATGAAAGAAAAAATATCAGGAAATAACCGGTGACCTATTTCGCCAATAATGAACACAAGATCATTTATTTTCTTGTCATGACAAATAGGATGTCCGATTTTAAATTTATAAAAAACTTGTCCTAAAATTATCAAGTCATCAAATAAGTATTATTTACTCAATTATTCTACAACCCCCCCCCCCCTTCCCTCCACCACAAACCACCAAAATCGAATTTTTGCATGACAAGACGTACCAAATAATTTCATCCCAGCGTTTATTATTCCCTCACGTTAGAAGAGAGGCACTTCTGTTAGAAATGCCTCTATCCTGCAAAATAGAAAAGAGGTATTTCTTATAAAAATACCTCTAAAGAGTGTTTTTTAAGATGGACACAATCTCAACCGTTTTGGCAGTTTCTGCAAAGGTAAAATTTAACTGCCTAACTGAAAATGTATCTTATCTTATATTACAAATATGATAGTACTCATAAAGGAAAGAAAAAATATCAGGAAATAACCGGCGACCTATTGCGCCAATAATGAACGCAAGATCATTTATTTTCTTGTCATGATAAAAAATGTCCAATTTTAAATTTATAAGAAACCTTTCCTAAAACTATCGAGTCTTCAAGTAAGTATTATTTACTTAATTATTCCCCCCCCCCCCCACACACACAGACACACCACCAACCACCAAAATCGAATTTTTGCATGACAAGACGTATCAAATAACTTCATCCCACCGTTCATTATTCCCTCACGCTAGAAGAGCGGCACTTCTGTTAGAAATGCCTCTATCCTGCAAACTAGAAAAGAGGTATTTTTTATATAAATACCTCTAAAGAGTTGTTTTGAAGATGGACGCAATCTCAACCGTTTTGGCAGTTTCTGCATGGGTAAAATTTAACTACATAAATAATAAGATATCTTTTCTTTCATTACATATATGATAGTCTTTATGAAAGAATGAAAAAATATCAGGAAATGCCCGGCGACCTATTTCGCCAATAATGAACACAAGATAATTTATTTTCTTGTCCTGATAAATAGGATGTCCCATTTTAAATTTATAAAAAACTTGTCCTAAAATTATCGCGCCTTCACGTAAATATTATTTATTCAATTATTCTTCAACCCCCCCACCACCAACCACTGAAATCGAATATTTGCAATTCAAGAAGTTCGAATTATTTCATCCCAGCGTTCATTATTCCCTCACGCTAGAAGAGCGGCACTTCTGTCAGAAATTCCTCAATCCTGCAAACTAGAAAAGAGGTATTTCTTATAAAAATACCTCTAAAGAGTTTTTATTAAGATGGACGCAATCTCAACCGTTTTGGCAGTTTCTGCGAAGGTAAAATTTAACTGCCTAACTAAAAATGTATCTTTTCTTATATTACAAATATGATAGTCCTCATAAATGAATGAAAAAAAATCAGGAAATACCCGGCGACCAATTTCGCATATAATGAACAAAAGATCATGATAAATATAGAATGTCCAAATTTTAATTTATAAAAAACTTGTCCTATAATTATCGCGTCTTCAAATAAGTATTATTTACTCAATTATTCTACAAACCACCCTCCCCCCTTCCCACCTCCACAAACCACCAAAATCGAATTTTTGCATGACAAGACGTACCAAATAATTTCATCCCAGCGTTCATTACTCCCTCACGCTATAAGAGAGGCACTTCTGTAAGAAATGCCTCTATCCTGTAAACTAGAAAAGAGGTATTTCTTATAAAAATACCTCTAACGAGTTTTTTTTAAGATGGACAAAATCTCAACCGTTTTGGCAGTTTCTGCAAAGATAAAATTTAACTGCCTAAATGAAAATGTATCTTTTCTTATATTACAAATATGATAGTCCTCATAAATGAATGAAAAAAAATCAGGAAATATCCGTCGACCAATTTCGCATATAATGAACAAAAGATCATGATAAATATAGAATGTCCAAATTTTAATTTATAAAAAACTTGTCTTATAATTATCGCGTCTTCAAATAAGTATTATTTACTCAATTATTCTACAACCCACCCCCCACCCCCTTCCCTCCACCACAAACCACCAAAATCGAATTTTTGCATGACAAGACGTACCAAATAATTTCATCCCAGCGTTTATTATTCCCTCACGCTAGAAGAGAGGCACTCCTGTTAGAAATGCCTCTATCCTGCAAACTAGAAAAGAGGTATTTCTTATAAAAATACCTCTAAAGAGTGTTTTTTAAGATGGACGCAATCTCAACCGTTTTGGCAGTTTCTGCAAAGGTAAAATTTAACTGCCTAACTAAAAATGTATCTTTTCTTATATTACAAATATGATAGTAATCATAAATGAAAGAAAAAATATCAGGAAATAACCGGCGACCAATATCGCATATAATGAACAAAAGATCATGATAAATATAGAATGTCCAAATTTTAATTTATAAATAACTTGTCCTATAATTATCGCGTCTTCAAATAAGTATTATTTAATCAATTATTCTACAACCCTCCCCCCCCCCCTTCCCACCACCACAAACCACCAAAATCGAATTTTTGCATGACAAGACGTACCAAATAATTTCATCCCACCGTTCATTATTCTCTCACGCTAGAAGAGCGGCACTTCTGTTAGAAATGCCTCAGACCTGCAAACTAGAAAAGAGGTCTTTCTTATAAAAATACCTCTAAAGAGTTTTTTTGAAGATGGACGCAATCTCAACCGTTCTGCATGGGTAAAATTTAACTGCATATCTAATAAGATGCCTTTTCTCAAATTATAAATAAGATATTCCTCATAAATTAAAGAAAAAAATATGAGGAAAGCCCCGGTGAGCTATTGCGCCAATAATGAACGCAAGATCATTTATTTTCTTGTCATGATAAAAAATGTCCAATTTTAAATTTATAAGAAACCTTTCCTAAAACTATCGAGTCTTCAAGTAAGTATTATTTACTTAATTATTCTTTACCCCCCCCCACACACACACACACACCACCAACCACCAAAATCGAATTTTTGCATGACAAGACCTACCAGATAATTTCATCCCAGCGTTTATTATTCCCTCACATTAGAAGAGAGGCACTTCTGTTAGAAATGCCTCTATCCTGCAAAATAGAAAAGAGGTATTTCTTATAAAAATACCTCTAAAGAGTGTTTTTTAAGATGGACGCAATCTCAACCGTTTTGGCAGTTTCTGCAAAGGTAAAATTTAACTGCCTAACTGAAAATGTATCTTATCTTATATTACAAATATGATAGTACTCATAACGGAAAGAAAAAATATCAGGAAATAACCGGCGACCTATTGCGCCAATAATGAACGCAAGATCATTTATTTTCTTGTCATGATAAAAAATGTCCAATTTTAAATTTATAAGAAACCTTTCCTAAAACTATCGAGTCTTCAAGTAAGTATTATTTACTTAATTATTCCCCCCCCCCACACACACACACACAGACACACCACCAACCACCAAAATCGAATTTTTGCATGACAAGACGTATCAAATAACTTCATCCCACCGTTCGTTATTCCCTCACGCTAGAAGAGCGGCACTTCTGTTAGAAATGCCTCTATCCTGCAAACTAGAAAAGAGGTATTTTTTATATAAATACCTCTAAAGAGTTGTTTTGAAGATGGACGCAATCTCAACCGTTTTGGCAGTTTCTGCATGGGTAAAATTTAACTACATAAATAATAAGATATCTTTTCTTTCATTACATATATGATAGTCTTTATGAAAGAATGAAAAAATATCAGGAAATGCCCGGCGACCTATTTCGCCAATAATGAACACAAGATAATTTATTTTCTTGTCCTGATAAATAGGATGTCCCATTTTAAATTTATAAAAAACTTGTCCTAAAATTATCGCGCCTTCAAGTAAATATTATTTATTCAATTATTCTTCAAACCCCCCACCACCAACCACTGAAATCGAATATTTGCAATTCAAGAAGTTCGAATTATTTCATCCCAGCGTTCATTATTCCCTCACGCTAGAAGAGCGGCACTTCTGTCAGAAATTCCTCAATCCTGCAAACTAGAAAAGAGGTATTTCTTATAAAAATACCTCTAAAGAGTTTTTATTAAGATGGACGCAATCTCAACCGTTTTGGCAGTTTCTGCAAAGGTAAAATTTAACTGCCTAACTAAAAATGTATCTTTTCTTATATTACAAATATGATAGTCCTCATAAATGAAACAAAAAAAATCAGGAAATACCCGGCGACCAATTTCGCATATAATGAACAAAAGATCATGATAAATATAGAATGTCCAAATTTTAATTTATAAAAAACTTGTCCTATAATTATCGCGTCTTCAAATAAGTATTATTTACTCAATTATTCTACAAACCACCCTCCCCCCATCCCACCTCCACAAACCACCAAAATCGAATTTTTGCATGACAAGACGTACCAAATAATTTCATCCCAGCGTTTATTATTCCCTCACGCTAGAAGAGAGGCACTTCTGTTAGAAATGCCTCTATCCTGCAAACTAGAAAAGAGGTATTTCTTATAAAAATACCTCTAAAGAGTGTTTTTTAAGATGGACGCAATCTCAACCGTTTTGGCAGTTTCTGCAAAGGTAAAATTTAACTGCCTAACTAAAAATGTATCTTTTCTTAAATTACAAATATGATAGTACTCATAAATGAAAGAAAAAATATCAGGAAATAACCGGCGACCTATTGCGCCAATAATGAACACAAGATCATTTATTTTCTTGTCATGATAAAAAATGTCCAATTTTAAATTTATAAGAAACCTTTCCTAAATTTATCGAGTCTTCAAGTAAGTATTATTTACTTAATTATTCTTCAACTCCCCCCCCCCCCACACACACACACCACCAACCACCAAAATCAAATTTTTGCATGACAAGACGTACCAAATAATTTCATCCCAGCGTTCATTATTCCCTCACGCTAGAAGTGAGGTACTTCTGTTAGAAATGCCTCTATCCTGCAAACTATAGAAAAGAGAATTTTTTTTTTATAAAAATACCTCTAAAGAGTTTTTTTGAAGATGGACGCAATCTCAACCGTTTTGGCTGTTTCTGCAAAGGTAAAATTTAACTGCCTAACTAAAAATGTATCTTTTCTTATATTACAAATATGATAGTACTCATAAATGAAAGAAAAAATATCAGGAAATAACCGGCGACCTATTGCGCCAATAATGAACACAAGATAATTTATTATCTTGTCATGATAAAAAGGATGTCTAATTTTAAATTTATAAAAATTTTGTCCTAAAATTATCGCGTCTTCAAGTAAGCACTATTTACAAAATTATTCTTCAACCCTCCCCCCCCCCCCCCACCACCAAACACCAAAATCGAACTTTTTCATGACAAGACGTACCAAATAATTTCATCCCAGCGTTCATTATTCCCTCACGCTAGAAGAGAGGAACTTCTGTTAGAAATGCCTCTATCCTGCAAACTATAGAAAAGAGAATTTTTTTTTATAAAAATACCTCTAAAGAGTTCTTTTGAAGATGGACGCAATCTCAACCGTTTTGGCAGTTTCTGCAAAGGTAAAATTTAACTGCCTAACTAAAAATGTATCTTTTCTTATATTACAAATATGATAGTACTCATAAATGAAAGAAAAAATATCAGGCAATAACCGGCGACCTATTGCGCCAATAATGAACACAAGATAATTTATTTTCTTGTCATGATAAATAGGATGTCTAATTTTAAATTTATAAAAATTTGGCCTAAAATTATAGCGTCTTCAAGTAAGTACTATTTACAAAATTATTCTTCAACCCTCCCCCCCCCCCCCACCACCAAACACCTAAATCGAACTTTTTTATGACAAGACGTACCAAATAATTTCATCCCATCGTTCATTATTCCCTCACGCTAGAAGAGAGGAACTTCTGTTAGAAATGCCTCTATCCTGCAAACTAGAAATGAGAATTTTTTTAATAAAAATACCTCTAAAGAGTTTTTTTGAAGATGGACGCAATCTCAACCGTTTTGGCAGATTCTGCAAAGGTAAAATTTAACTGCCTAACTAAAAATGTATCTTTTCTTATATTACAAATATGATAGTACTCATAAATGAAAGAAAAAATATCAGGAAATAACCGGCGACCTATTGCGCCAATAATGAACACAAGATAATTTATTATCTTGTCATGATAAAAAGGATGTCTAATTTTAAATTTATAAAAATTTTGTCCTAAAATTATCGCGTCTTCAAGTAAGCACTATTTACAAAAATTATTCTTCAACCCTCCCCCCCCCCCACCACCAAACACCAAAATCGAACTTTTTCATGACAAGACGTACCAAATAATTTCATCCCAGCGTTCATTATTCCCTCACGCTAGAAGAGAGGAACTTCTGTTAGAAATGCCTCTATCCTGCAAACTATAGAAAAGAGAATTTTTTTTTATAAAAATACCTCTAAAGAGTTTTTTTGAAGATGGACGCAATCTCAACCGTTTTGGCAGTTTATGCAAAGGTAAAATTTAACTGCCTAACTAAAAATGTATCTTTTCTTAAATTACAAATATGATAGTACTCATAAATGAAAGAAAAAATATCAGGAAATAACCGGCGACCTATTGCGCCAATAATGAACACAAGATCATTTATTTTCTTGTCATGATAAAAAATGTCCAATTTTAAATTTATAAGAAACCTTTCCTAAATTTATCGAGTCTTCAAGTAAGTATTATTTACTTAATTATTCTTCAACTCCCCCCCCCCACACACACACACCACCAACCACCAAAATCAAATTTTTGCATGACAAGACGTACCAAATAATTTCATCCCAGCGTTCATTATTCCCTCACGCTAGAAGTGAGGTACTTCTGTTAGAAATGCCTCTATCCTGCAAACTATAGAAAAGAGAATTTTTTTTTTATAAAAATACCTCTAAAGTGTTTTTTTGAAGATGGACGCAATCTCAACCGTTTTGGCTGTTTCTGCAAAGGTAAAATTTAACTGCCTAACTAAAAATGTATCTTTTCTTATATTACAAATATGATAGTACTCATAAATGAAAGAAAAAATATCAGGAAATAACCGGCGACCTATTGCGCCAATAATGAACACAAGATAATTTATTATCTTGTCATGATAAAAAGGATGTCTAATTTTAAATTTATAAAAATTTTGTCCTAAAATTATCGCGTCTTCAAGTAAGCACTATTTACAAAATTATTCTTCAACCCTCCCCCCCCCCCACCACCAAACACCAAAATCGAACTTTTTCATGACAAGACGTACCAAATAATTTCATCCCAGCGTTCATTATTCCCTCACGCTAGAAGAGAGGAACTTCTGTTAGAAATGCCTCTATCCTGCAAACTATAGAAAAGAGAATTTTTTTTTTATAAAAATACCTCTAAAGAGTTCTTTTGAAGATGGACGCAATCTCAACCGTTTTGGCAGTTTCTGCAAAGGTAAAATTTAACTGCCTAACTAAAAATGTATCTTTTCTTATATTACAAATATGATAGTACTCATAAATGAAAGAAAAAATATCAGGCAATAACCGGCGACCTATTGCGCCAATAATGAACACAAGATAATTTATTTTCTTGTCATGATAAATAGGATGTCTAATTTTAAATTTATAAAAATTTGGCCTAAAATTATAGCGTCTTCAAGTAAGTACTATTTACAAAATTATTCTTCAACCCTCCCCCCCCCCCCACCACCAAACACCTAAATCGAACTTTTTTATGACAAGACGTACCAAATAATTTCATCCCATCGTTCATTATTCCCTCACGTTAGAAGAGAGGAACTTCTGTTAGAAATGCCTCTATCCTGCAAACTAGAAATGAGAATTTTTTTAATAAAAATACCTCTAAAGAGTTTTTTTGAAGATGGACGCAATCTGAAACGTTTTGGCAGTTTCTGCAAAGGTAAAATTTAACTGTCTAACTAAAAGTGTATCTTTTCTTATATTACAAATATGATAGTACTCATAAATGAAAGAAAAAATATCAGGAAATAACCGGCGACCTATTGCGCCAATAATGAATACAAGATCATTTATTTTCTTGTCATGATAAAAAATGTCCAATTTTAAATTTATAAGAAACCTTTCCTAAATTTATCGAGTCTTCAAGTAAGTATTATTTACTTAATTATTCTTCAACTCCCCCCCCCCACCACACACACACACACCACCAACCACCAAAATCAAATTTTTGCATGACGAGACGTACCAAATAATTTCATCCCAGCGTTCATTATTCCCTCACGCTAGAAGTGAGACACTTCTGTTAGAAATGCCTCTATCCTGCAAACTATAGAAAAGAGAATTTTGTTTATAAAAATACCTCTAAAGAGTTTTTTTGAAGATGAACGCAATCTCAACCGTTTTGGCAGTTTCTGCAAAGGTAAAATTTGACTGCCTAACTAAAAATGTATCTTTTCTTAAATTACAAATATGATAGTACTCATAAATGAAAGAAAAAATATCAGGAAATAACCGGCGACCTATTGCGCCAATAATGAACACAAGATCATTTATTTTCTTGTCATGATAAAAAATGTCCAATTTTAAATTTATAAGAAACCTTTCCTAAATTTATCGAGTCTTCAAGTAAGTATTATTTACTTAATTATTCTTCAACTCCCCCCCCCCCCGCCCACACACACACAGCACCAACCACCAAAATCAAATTTTTGCATGACAAGACGTAGCAAATAATTTCATCCCAGCGTTCATTATTCCCTCACGCTAGAAGTGAGGCACTTCTGTTAGAAATGCCTCTATCCTGCAAACTATAGAAAAGAGAATTTTTTTTTATAAAAATACCTCTAAAGAGTTTTTTTGAAGATGGACGCAATCTCAACCGTTTTGGCAGTTTCTGCAAAGGTAAAATTTAACTGCCTAACTAAAAATGTATCTTTTCTTATATTACAAATATGATAGTACTCATAAATGATAGAAAAAATATCAGGAAATAACCGGCGCCCTTTTGCGCCAATAATGAACACAAGATCATTTATTTTCTTGTCATGATAAATAGGATGTCCAATTTTAAATTTACAAAAATCTTGTCCTAAAATTATCGCGTCTTCAAGTAAGTACTATTTACAAAATTATTCTTCAACACTCCCCCCCCCCACCCCCACCACCACCAAACACCAAAATCGAACTTTTGCATGACAAGACGTACCAAATAATTTCATCCCAGCGTTCATTATTCCCTCACGCTAGAAGAGAGGAACTTCTGTTAGAAATGCCTCTATCCTGTAAAATAGAAATGAGAATTTTTTTAATAAAAATTCCTCTAAAGAGTTTTTTTGAATATGGACGCAATCTGAACCGTTTTGGCAGTTTCTGCATGGGTAAAATTTAACTGCATAACTAATAAGATATCTTTTCTTTCATTACAAATATGATAGTCCTTATAAAAGAAAGAAAAAATATCAGGAAATGCCGGCGACCTATTTTGCCAATAATGAACACAAGATCATTTATTTTCTTGTCATGATAAAAAAATGTCCAATTTTAAATTTATAAGAAACCTTTCCTAAATTTATGGAGTCTCCAAGTAAGTATTATTTACTTAATTATTCTTCAACTCCCCCCCCCCCACACACACACACCACCAACCACCAAAATCAAATTTTTGCATGACAAGACGTAGCAAATAATTTCATCCCAGCGTTCATTATTCCCTCGCGCTAGAAGTGAGGCACTTCTGTTAGAAATGCCTCTATCCTGCAAACTATAGAAAAGAGAATTTTTTTATAAAAATACCTCTAAAGAGTTTTTTTGAAGATGGACGCAATCTCAACAGTTTTGACAGTTTCTGCAAAGGTAAAATTTAACTGCCTAACTAAAAATGTATCTTTTCTTATATTACAAATATGATAGTACTCATAAATTATAGAAAAAATATCAGGAAATAACCGGCGACCTATTGCGCCAATAATGAACACAAGATAATTTATTATCTTGTCATGATAAATAGGATGTCTAATTTTAAATTTATAAAAATTTTGTTCTAAAATTATCGCGTCTTCAAGTAAGTACTATTTACAAAATTATTCTTCAACCCTCCCCCCCCCCCCACCACCAAACACCAAAATCGAACTTTTTCATGACAAGACGTACCAAATAATTTCATCCCAGCGTTCATTATTCCCTCACGCTAGAAGAGAGGAACTTCTGTTAGAAATGCCTCTATCCTGCAAACTAGAAATGAGAATTTTTTTAATAAAAATACCTCTAAAGAGTTTTTTTGAAGATGGACGCAATCTGAAACGTTTTGGCAGTTTCTGCAAAGGTAAAATTTAACTGTCTAACTAAAAGTGTATCTTTTCTTATATTACAAATATCATAGTACTCATAAATGAAAGAAAAAATATCAGGAAATAACCGGCGACCTATTGCGCCAATAATGAACACAAGATCATTTATTTTCTTGTCATGATAAAAAATGTCCAATTTTAAATTTATAAGAAACCTTTCCTAAATTTATCGAGTCTTCAAGTAAGTATTATTTACTTAATTATTCTTCAACTGCCCCCCCCCCCACACACACACACCAGCAACCACGAAAATCAAATTTTTGCATGACAAGACGTACCAAATAATTTCATCCCAGCGTTCATTATTCCCTCACGCTAGAAGTGAGGCACTTCTGTTAGAAATCCCTCTATCCTGCAAACTATAGAAAAGAGAATTTTTTTTTATAAAAATACCTCTAAAGAGTTTTTTTGAAGATGGACGCAATCTCAACCGTTTTGGCAGATTCTGCAAAGGTAAAATTTAACTGAAATCTAAAAATGTATCTTTTCTTATATTCCAAATATGATAGTACTCATAAATGAAAGAAAAAATATCAGGAAATAACCGGCGACCTATTGCGCCAATAATGAACACAAGATCATTTATTTTCTTGTCATGATAAATAGGATGTCCAATTTTAAATTTATAAAAATCTTGTCCTAAAATTATCGCGCCTTCAAGTAAGTACTATTTACAAAATTATTCTTCAACCCTCCCCCCGACCACCAAACACCAAAATCGAACTTTTGCATGACAAGACGTACCAACTAATTTCATCCCAGCGTTCATTATTCCCTCACGCTAGAAGAGAGGCACTTCTGTTAGAAAAGCCTCTATCCTGCAAACAAGAAAAGAGAATTTTTTTTTTATAAAAATACCACTAAAGAGTTTTTTTGAAGATGGACGCAATCTCAACCGTTTTGGCAGATTCTGCAAAGGTAAAATTTAACTGAAATCTAAAAATGTATATTTTCTTATATTACAAATATGATAGTACTCATAAATGAAAGAAAAAATATCAGGAAATAACCGGCGACCTATTGCGAAATAATGAACACAAGATAATTTATTATCTTGTCATGATAAATAGGATGTCTAATTTTAAATTTATAAAAATTTTGTCCTAAAATTATCGCGTCTTCAAGTAAGTACTATTTACAAAATTATTCTTCAACCCTCCCCCCCCCCCACCACCAAACACCAAAATCGAACTTTTTCATGACAAGACGTGCCAAATAATTTCATCCCAGCGTTCATTATTCCCTCACGCTAGAAGAGAGGCACTTCTGTTAGAAAAGCCTCTATCCTGCAAACTAGAAAAGAGAATTTTTTTTATAAAAATACCTCTAAAGAGTTTTTTTGAAGATGGACGCAATCTCAACCGTTTTGGCAGTTTCTGCAAAGGTAAAATTTAACTGCCTAACTAAAAATGTATCTTTTCTTAAATTACAAATATGATAGTACTCATAAATGAAAGAAAAAATATCAGGAAATAACCGGCGACCTATTGCGCCAATAATGAACACAAGATCATTTATTTTCTTGTCATGATAAAAAATGTCCAATTTTAAATTTATAAGAAACCTTTCCTAAATTTATCGAGTCTTCAAGTAAGTATTATTTACTTAATTATTCTTCAACCCCCCCCCCCACACACACACACACCACCAACCACCAAAATCAAATTTTTGCATGACAAGACGTACCAAATAATTTCATCCCAGCGTTCATTATTCCCTCACGCTAGAAGTGAGGCACTTCTGTTAGAAATGCCTCTATCCTGCAAACTATAGAAAAGAGAATTTTTTTTTATAAAAATAACTCTAAAGTGTTTTTTTGAAGATGGACGCAATCTCAACCGTTTTGGCAGTTTCTGCAAAGGTAAAATTTAACTGCCTAACTAAAAATGTATCTTTTCTTATGTTACAAATTCGATAGTACTCATAAATGAAAGAAAAAATATCAGGAAATAACCGGCGACCTATTGCGCCAATAATGAACACAACATAATTTATTATCTTGTTATGATAAATAGGATGTCTAATTTTAAATTTATAAAAATTTTGTCCTAAAATTATCGCGTCTTCAAGTAAGTACTATTTACAAAATTATTCTTCAACCCTCCCCCCCCCCCACCACCAAACACCAAAATCGAACTTTTTCATGACAAGACGTACCAAATAATTTCATCCCAGCGTTCATTATTCCCTCACGCTAGAAGAGAGGAACTTCTGTTAGAAATGCCTCTATCCTGCAAACTATAGAAAAGAGATTTTTTTTTTATAAAAATACCTCTAAAGAGTTTTTTTGAAGATGGACGCAATCTCAACCGTTTTGGCAGTTTCTGAAAAGGTAAAATTTAACTGCCTAACTAAAAATGTATCTTTTCTTAAATTACAAATATGATAGTACTCATAAATGAAAGAAAAAATATCAGGAAATAACCGGCGACTTATTGCGCCAATAATGAACACAAGATCATTTATTTTCTTGTCATGATAAATAGGATGTCCAATTTTAAATTTATAAAAATCTTGTCCTAAAATTATCGCGCCTTCAAGTAAGTACTATTTACAAAATTATTCTTCAACCCTCCCCCCGACCACCAAACACCAAAATCGAACTTTTGCATGACAAGACGTACCAAATAATTTCATCCCAGCGTTCATTATTCCCTCACGCTAGAAGAGAGGCACTTCTGTTAGAAAAGCCTCTATCCTGCAAACTAGAAAAGAGAATTTTTTTTTATAAAAATACCTCTAAAGAGTTTTTTTGAAGATGGACGCAATCTCAACCGTTTTGGCAGTTTCTGCAAAGGTAAAATTTAACTGCCTAACTAAAAATGTATCTTTTCTTATATTACAAATAGGATAGTACTCATAAATGAAAGAAAAAATATCAGGAAGTAACCGGCGACCTATTGCGCCAATAATGAACACAAGATAATTTATTATCTTGTCATGATAAATAGGATGTCTAATTTTAAATTTATAAAAATTTTGTCCTAAAATTATCGCGTCTTCAAGTAAGTACTATTTACAAAATTATTCTTCAACCCTCCCCCCCCCCCACCACCAAACACCAAAATCGAACTTTTTCATGACAAGACGTGCCAAATAATTTCATCCCAGCGTTCATTATTCCCTCACGCTAGAAGAGAGGCACTTCTGTTAGAAAAGCCTCTATCCTGCAAACTAGAAAAGAGAATTTTTTTTATAAAAATACCTCTAAAGAGTTTTTTGAAGATGGACGCAATCTCAACCGTTTTGGCAGATTCTGCAAAGGTAAAATTTAACTGCCTAACTAAAAATGTATCTTTTCTTATATTACAAATATGATAGTACTCATAAATGGAAGAAAAAATATCAGGAAATAACCGGCGATCTATTGCGCCAATAATGAACACAAGATAATTTATTATCTTGTCATGATAAAAAGGATGTCTAATTTTAAATTTATAAAAATTTTGTCCTAAAATTATCGCGTCTTCAAGTAAGCACTATTTACAAAAATTATTCTTCAACCCTCCCCCCCCCCCCACCACCAAACACCAAAATCGAACTTTTTCATGACAAGACGTACCAAATAATTTCATCCCAGCGTTCATTATTCCCTCACGCTAGAAGAGAGGAACTTCTGTTAGAAATGCCTCTATCCTGCAAACTATAGAAAAGAGAATTTTTTTTTATAAAAATACCTCTAAAGAGTTTTTTTGAAGATGGACGCAATCTCAACCGTTTTGGCAGTTTATGCAAAGGTAAAATTTAACTGCCTAACTAAAAATGTATCTTTTCTTAAATTACAAATATGATAGTACTCATAAATGAAAGAAAAAATATCAGGAAATAACCGGCGACCTATTGCGCCAATAATGAACACAAGATCATTTATTTTCTTGTCATGATAAAAAATGTCCAATTTTAAATTTATAAGAAACCTTTCCTAAATTTATCGAGTCTTCAAGTAAGTATTATTTACTTAATTATTCTTCAACTCCCCCCCCCCCCCCACAAACACACACCACCAACCACCAAAATCGAACTTTTTCATGACAAGACGTACCAAATAATTTCATCCCAGCGTTCATTATTCCCTCACGCTAGAAGAGAGGAACTTCTGTTAGAAATGCCTCTATCCTGCAAACTATAGAAAAGAGAATTTTTTTTTATAAAAATACCTCTAAAGAGTTCTTTTGAAGATGGACGCAATCTCAACCGTTTTGGCAGTTTCTGCAAAGATAAAATTTAACTGCCTAACTAAAAATGTATCTTTTCTTATATTACAAATATGATAGTACTCATAAATGAAAGAAAAAATATCAGGCAATAACCGGCGACCTATTGC
Organism: Maratus speciosus; assembly: GCA_963932465.1. NCBI lineage: Eukaryota > Metazoa > Arthropoda > Arachnida > Araneae > Salticidae > Maratus > Maratus speciosus. The sequence goes on from OZ010794.1 coordinate 272,770,660, forward strand.
GCCAATAATGAACACAAGATAATTTATTTTCTTGTCATGATAAATAGGATGTCTAATTTTAAATTTATAAAAATTTGGCCTAAAATTATAGCGTCTTCAAGTAAGTACTATTTACAAAATTATTCTTCAACCCTCCCCCCCCCCACCACCAAACACCTAAATCGAACTTTTTTATGACAAGACGTACCAAATAATTTCATCCCATCGTTCATTATTCCCTCACGCTAGAAGAGAGGAACTTCTGTTAGAAATGCCTCTATCCTGCAAACTAGATATGAGAATTTTTTTAATAAAAATACCTCTAAAGAGTTTTTTTGAAGATGGACGCAATCTCAACCGTTTTGGCAGATTCTGCAAAGGTAAAATTTAACTGCCTAACTAAAAATGTATCTTTTCTTATATTACAAATATGATAGTACTCATAAATGAAAGAAAAAATATCAGGAAATAACCGGCGACCTATTGCGCCAATAATGAACACAAGATAATTTATTATCTTGTCATGATAAAAAGGATGTCTAATTTTAAATTTATAAAAATTTTGTCCTAAAATTATCGCGTCTTCAAGTAAGCACTATTTACAAAAATTATTCTTCAACCCTCCCCCCCCCCCACCACCAAACACCAAAATCGAACTTTTTCATGACAAGACGTACCAAATAATTTCATCCCAGCGTTCATTATTCCCTCACGCTAGAAGAGAGGAACTTCTGTTAGAAATGCCTCTATCCTGCAAACTATAGAAAAGAGAATTTTTTTTTATAAAAATACCTCTAAAGAGTTTTTTTGAAGATGGACGCAATCTCAACCGTTTTGGCAGTTTATGCAAAGGTAAAATTTAACTGCCTAACTAAAAATGTATCTTTTCTTAAATTACAAATATGATAGTACTCATAAATGAAAGAAAAAATATCAGGAAATAACCGGCGACCTATTGCGCCAATAATGAACACAAGATCATTTATTTTCTTGTCATGATAAAAAATGTGCAATTTTAAATTTATAAGAAACCTTTCCTAAATTTATCGAGTCTTCAAGTAAGTATTATTTACTTAATTATTCTTCAACTCCCCCCCCCCCCCCCACCACACACACACACACCACCAACCACCAAAATCAAATTTTTGCATGACAAGACGTACCAAATAATTTCATCCCAGCGTTCATTATTCCCTCACGCTAGAAGTGAGGCACCTCTGTTAGAAATCCCTCTATCCTGCAAACTATAGAAAAGAGAATTTTTTTTTATAAAAATACCTCTAAAGAGTTTTTTTGAAGATGGACGCAATCTCAACCGTTTTGGCAGTTTCTGCAAAGGTAAAATTTAACTGCCTAACTAAAAATGTATCTTTTCTTATATTACAAATATGATAGTACTCATAAATGAAAGAAAAATTATCAGGAAATAACCGGCGACCTATTGCGCCAATAATGAACACAAGATCATTTATTTTCTTGTCATGATAAAAAATGTCCAATTTTAAATTTATAAGAAACCTTTCCTAAATTTATCGAGTCTTCAAGTAAGTATTATTTACTTAATTATTCTTCAACTCCCCCCCCCCCCCACAAACACACACCACCAACCACCAAAATCAAATTTTTGCATGACAAGACGTACCAAATAATTTCATCCCAGCGTTCATTATTCCCTCACGCTAGAAGTGAGGTACTTCTGTTAGAAATGCCTCTATCCTGCAAACTATAGAAAAGAGAATTTTTTTTTTATAAAAATACCTCTAAAGAGTTTTTTTGAAGATGGACGCAATCTCAACCGTTTTGGCTGTTTCTGCAAAGGTAAAATTTAACTGCCTAACTAAAAATGTATCTTTTCTTATATTACAAATATGATAGTACTCATAAATGAAAGAAAAAATATCAGGAAATAACCGGCGACCTATTGCGCCAATAATGAACACAAGATAATTTATTATCTTGTCATGATAAAAAGGATGTCTAATTTTAAATTTATAAAAATTTTGTCCTAAAATTATCGCGTCTTCAAGTAAGCACTATTTACAAAATTATTCTTCAACCCTCCCCCCCCCCCACCACCAAACACCAAAATCGAACTTTTTCATGACAAGACGTACCAAATAATTTCATCCCAGCGTTCATTATTCCCTCACGCTAGAAGAGAGGAACTTCTGTTAGAAATGCCTCTATCCTGCAAACTATAGAAAAGAGAATTTTTTTTTATAAAAATACCTCTAAAGAGTTCTTTTGAAGATGGACGCAATCTCAACCGTTTTGGCAGTTTCTGCAAAGATAAAATTTAACTGCCTAACTAAAAATGTATCTTTTCTTATATTACAAATATGATAGTACTCATAAATGAAAGAAAAAATATCAGGCAATAACCGGCGACCTATTGCGCCAATAATGAACACAAGATAATTTATTTTCTTGTCATGATAAATAGGATGTCTAATTTTAAATTTATAAAAATTTGGCCTAAAATTATAGCGTCTTCAAGTAAGTACTATTTACAAAATTATTCTTCAACCCTCCCCCCCCCCCCCACCACCAAACACCTAAATCGAACTTTTTTATGACAAGACGTACCAAATAATTTCATCCCATCGTTCATTATTCCCTCACGCTAGAAGAGAGGAACTTCTGTTAGAAATGCCTCTATCCTGCAAACTAGATATGAGAATTTTTTTAATAAAAATACCTCTAAAGAGTTTTTTTGAAGATGGACGCAATCTCAACCGTTTTGGCAGATTCTGCAAAGGTAAAATTTAACTGCCTAACTAAAAATGTATCTTTTCTTATATTACAAATATGATAGTACTCATAAATGAAAGAAAAAATATCAGGAAATAACCGGCGACCTATTGCGCCAATAATGAACACAAGATAATTTATTATCTTGTCATGATAAAAAGGATGTCTAATTTTAAATTTATAAAAATTTTGTCCTAAAATTATCGCGTCTTCAAGTAAGCACTATTTACAAAAATTATTCTTCAACCCTCCCCCCCCCACCACCAAACACCAAAATCGAACTTTTTCATGACAAGACGTACCAAATAATTTCATCCCAGCGTTCATTATTCCCTCACGCTAGAAGAGAGGAACTTCTGTTAGAAATGCCTCTATCCTGCAAACTATAGAAAAGAGAATTTTTTTTTATAAAAATACCTCTAAAGAGTTTTTTTGAAGATGGACGCAATCTCAACCGTTTTGGCAGTTTATGCAAAGGTAAAATTTAACTGCCTAACTAAAAATGTATCTTTTCTTAAATTACAAATATGATAGTACTCATAAATGAAAGAAAAAATATCAGGAAATAACCGGCGACCTATTGCGCCAATAATGAACACAAGATCATTTATTTTCTTGTCATGATAAAAAATGTGCAATTTTAAATTTATAAGAAACCTTTCCTAAATTTATCGAGTCTTCAAGTAAGTATTATTTACTTAATTATTCTTCAACTCCCCCCCCCCCACCACACACACACACACCACCAACCACCAAAATCAAATTTTTGCATGACAAGACGTACCAAATAATTTCATCCCAGCGTTCATTATTCCCTCACGCTAGAAGTGAGGCACCTCTGTTAGAAATCCCTCTATCCTGCAAACTATAGAAAAGAGAATTTTTTTTTATAAAAATACCTCTAAAGAGTTTTTTTGAAGATGGACGCAATCTCAACCGTTTTGGCAGTTTCTGCAAAGGTAAAATTTAACTGCCTAACTAAAAATGTATCTTTTCTTATATTACAAATATGATAGTACTCATAAATGAAAGAAAAATTATCAGGAAATAACCGGCGACCTATTGCGCCAATAATGAACACAAGATCATTTATTTTCTTGTCATGATAAAAAATGTCCAATTTTAAATTTATAAGAAACCTTTCCTAAATTTATCGAGTCTTCAAGTAAGTATTATTTACTTAATTATTCTTCAACTCCCCCCCCCCCCCACAAACACACACCACCAACCACCAAAATCAAATTTTTGCATGACAAGACGTACCAAATAATTTCATCCCAGCGTTCATTATTCCCTCACGCTAGAAGTGAGGTACTTCTGTTAGAAATGCCTCTATCCTGCAAACTATAGAAAAGAGAATTTTTTTTTTATAAAAATACCTCTAAAGAGTTTTTTTGAAGATGGACGCAATCTCAACCGTTTTGGCTGTTTCTGCAAAGGTAAAATTTAACTGCCTAACTAAAAATGTATCTTTTCTTATATTACAAATATGATAGTACTCATAAATGAAAGAAAAAATATCAGGAAATAACCGGCGACCTATTGCGCCAATAATGAACACAAGATAATTTATTATCTTGTCATGATAAAAAGGATGTCTAATTTTAAATTTATAAAAATTTTGTCCTAAAATTATCGCGTCTTCAAGTAAGCACAATTTACAAAATTATTCTTCAACCCTCCCCCCCCCCCCACCACCAAACACCAAAATCGAACTTTTTCATGACAAGACGTACCAAATAATTTCATCCCAGCGTTCATTATTCCCTCACGCTAGAAGAGAGGAACTTCTGTTAGAAATGCCTCTATCCTGCAAACTATAGAAAAGAGAATTTTTTTTTATAAAAATACCTCTAAAGAGTTCTTTTGAAGATGGACGCAATCTCAACCGTTTTGGCAGTTTCTGCAAAGATAAAATTTAACTGCCTAACTAAAAATGTATCTTTTCTTATATTACAAATATGATAGTACTCATAAATGAAAGAAAAAATATCAGGCAATAACCGGCGACCTATTGCGCCAATAATGAACACAAGATAATTTATTTTCTTGTCATGATAAATAGGATGTCTAATTTTAAATTTATAAAAATTTGGCCTAAAATTATAGCGTCTTCAAGTAAGTACTATTTACAAAATTATTCTTCAACCCTCCCCCCCCCCCCCACCACCAAACACCTAAATCGAACTTTTTTATGACAAGACGTACCAAATAATTTCATCCCATCGTTCATTATTCCCTCACGCTAGAAGAGAGGAACTTCTGTTAGAAATGCCTCTATCCTGCAAACTAGATATGAGAATTTTTTTAATAAAAATACCTCTAAAGAGTTTTTTTGAAGATGGACGCAATCTCAACCGTTTTGGCAGATTCTGCAAAGGTAAAATTTAACTGCCTAACTAAAAATGTATCTTTTCTTATATTACAAATATGATAGTACTCATAAATGAAAGAAAAAATATCAGGAAATAACCGGCGACCTATTGCGCCAATAATGAACACAAGATAATTTATTATCTTGTCATGATAAAAAGGATGTCTAATTTTAAATTTATAAAAATTTTGTCCTAAAATTATCGCGTCTTCAAGTAAGCACTATTTACAAAAATTATTCTTCAACCCTCCCCCCCCCACCACCAAACACCAAAATCGAACTTTTTCATGACAAGACGTACCAAATAATTTCATCCCAGCGTTCATTATTCCCTCACGCTAGAAGAGAGGAACTTCTGTTAGAAATGCCTCTATCCTGCAAACTATAGAAAAGAGAATTTTTTTTTATAAAAATACCTCTAAAGAGTTTTTTTGAAGATGGACGCAATCTCAACCGTTTTGGCAGTTTATGCAAAGGTAAAATTTAACTGCCTAACTAAAAATGTATCTTTTCTTAAATTACAAATATGATAGTACTCATAAATGAAAGAAAAAATATCAGGAAATAACCGGCGACCTATTGCGCCAATAATGAACACAAGATCATTTATTTTCTTGTCATGATAAAAAATGTCCAATTTTAAATTTATAAGAAACCTTTCCTAAATTTATCGAGTCTTCAAGTAAGTATTATTTACTTAATTATTCTTCAACTCCCCCCCCCCCCCCCCCACCACACACACACACACCACCAACCACCAAAATCAAATTTTTGCATGACAAGACGTACCAAATAATTTCATCCCAGCGTTCATTATTCCCTCACGCTAGAAGTGAGGCACCTCTGTTAGAAATCCCTCTATCCTGCAAACTGTAGAAAAGAGAATTTTTTTTTATAAAAATACCTCTAAAGAGTTTTTTTGAAGATGGACGCAATCTCAACCGTTTTGGCAGTTTCTGCAAAGGTAAAATTTAACTGCCTAACTAAAAATGTATCTTTTCTTATATTACAAATATGATAGTACTCATAAATGAAAGAAAAATTATCAGGAAATAACCGGCGACCTATTGCGCCAATAATGAACACAAGATAATTTATTATCTTGTCATGATAAAAAGGATGTCTAATTTTAAATTTATAAAAATTTTGTCCTAAAATTATCGCGCCTTCAAGTAAGTACTATTTACAAAATTATTCTTCAACCCTCCCCCCGACCACCAAACACCATATCGAACTTTTGCATGACAAGACGTACCAAATAATTTCATCCCAGCGTTCATTATTCCCTCACGCTAGAAGAGAGGCACTTCTGTTAGAAAAGCCTCTATCCTGCAAACTAGAAAAGAGAATTTTTTTTTATAAAAATACCTCTAAAGAGTTTTTTGAAGATGGACGAAATCTCAACCGTTTTGGCAGTTTCTGCAAAGGTAAAATTTAACTGCCTAACTAAAAATGTATCTTTTCTTATATTACAAATAGGATAGTACTCATAAATGAAAGAAAAAATATCAGGAAGTAACCGGCGACCTATTGCGCCAATAATGAACACAAGATAATTTATTATCTTGTCATGATAAATAGGATGTCTAATTTTAAATTTATAAAAATTTTGTCCTAAAATTATCGCGTCTTCAAGTAAGTACTATTTACAAAATTATTCTTCAACCCTCCCCCCCCCCACCACCAAACACCAAAATCGAACTTTTTCATGACAAGACGTGCCAAATAATTTCATCCCAGCGTTCATTATTCCCTCACGCTAGAAGAGAGGCACTTCTGTTAGAAAAGCCTCTATCCTGCAAACTAGAAAAGAGAATTTTTTTTATAAAAATACCTCTAAAGAGTTTTTTGAAGAAGGACGCAATCTCAACCGTTTTGGCAGATTCTGCAAAGGTAAAATTTAACTGCCTAACTAAAAATGTATCTTTTCTTATATTACAAATATGATAGTACTCATAAATGAAAGAAAAAATATCAGGAAATAACCGGCGACCTATTGCGAAATAATGAACACAAGATAATTTATTATCTTGTCATGATAAATAGGATGTCTAATTTTAAATTTATAAAAATTTTGTCCTAAAATTATCACGTCTTCAAGTAAGTACTATTTACAAAATTATTCTTCAACTCTCCCCCCCCCCCCCCACCACCACCAAACACCAAAATCAAACTTTTTCATGACAAGACGTACCAAATAATTTCATCCCAGCGTTCATTATTCCCTCACGCTAGAAGAGAGGAACTTCTGTTAGAAATGCCTCTATCCTGCAAATTATAGAAAAGAGAATATTTTTTTATAAAAATACCTCTAAAGAGTTTTTTTGAAGGTGGACGCAATCTCAACCGTTTTGGCAGTTTATGCAAAGGTAAAATTTAACTGCCTAACTAAAAATGTATCTTTTCTTAAATTACAAATATGATAGTACTCATAAATGAAAGAAAAAATATCAGGAAATAACCGGCGACCTATTGCGCCAATAATGAACACAAGATCATTTATTTTCTTGTCATGATAAAAAATGTCCAATTTTAAATTTATAAGAAACCTTTCCTAAATTTATCGAGTCTTCAAGTAAGTATTATTTACTTAATTATTCTTCAACTCCCCCCCCCCCCACACACACACACCACCAACCACCAAAATCAAATTTTTGCATGACAAGACGTACCAAATAATTTCATCCCAGCGTTCATTATTCCCTCACGCTAGAAGTGAGGTACTTCTGTTAGAAATGCCTCTATCCTGCAAACTATAGAAAAGAGAATTTTTTTTTTTTATAAAAATACCTCTAAAGAGTTTTTTTGAAGATGGACGCAATCTCAACCGTTTTGGCAGTTTATGCAAAGGTAAAATTTAACTGCCTAAATAAAAATGTATCTTTTCTTAAATTACAAATATGATAGTACTCATAAATGAAAGAAAAAATATCAGGAAATAACCGGCGACCTATTGCGCCAATAATGAACACAAGATCATTTATTTTCTTGTCATGATAAAAAATGTCCAATTTTAAATTTATAAGAAACCTTTCCTAAATTTATCGAGTCTTCAAGTAAGTATTATTTACTTAATTATTCTTCAACTCCCCCCCCCCCCCCCCACAAACACACACCACCAACCACCAAAATCAAATTTTTGCATGACAAGACGTACCAAATAATTTCATCCCAGCGTTCATTATTCCCTCACGCTAGAAGAGAGGCACTTCTGTTAGAAAAGCCTCTATCCTGCAAACTAGAAAAGAGAATTTTTTTTTATAAAAATACCTCTAAAGAGTTTTTTTGAAGATGGACGCAATCTCAACCGTTTTGGCAGATTCTGCAAAGGTAAAATTTAACTGAAATCTAAAAATGTATATTTTCTTATATTACAAATATGATAGTACTCATAAATGAAAGAAAAAATATCAGGAAATAACCGGCGACCTATTGCGAAATAATGAACACAAGATAAATTATTATCTTGTCATGATAAATAGGATGTCTAATTTTAAATTTATAAAAATTTTGTCCTAAAATTATCGCGTCTTCAAGTAAGTACTATTTACAAAATTATTCTTCAACCCTCCCCCCCCCACACCAAACACCAAAATCGAACTTTTTCATGACAAGACGTACCAAATAATTTCATCCCAGCGTTCATTATTCCCTCACGCTAGAAGTGAGGCACTTCTGTTAGAAATGCCTCTATCCTGCAAACTATAGAAAAGAGAATTTTTTTTTATAAAAATAACTCTAAAGTGTTTTTTTGAAGATGGACGCAATCTCAACCGTTTTGGCAGTTTCTGCAAAGGTAAAATTTAACTGCCTAACTAAAAATGTATCTTTTCTTATGTTACAAATATGATAGTACTCATAAATGAAAGAAAAAATATCAGGAAATAACCGGCGACCTATTGCGCCAATAATGAACACAAGATCATTTATTTTCTTGTCATGATATATAGGATGTCCAATTTTAAATTTATAAAAATCTTGTCCTAAAATTATCGCGCCTTCAAGTAAGTACTATTTACAAAATTATTCTTCAACCCTCCCCCCGACCACCAAACACCAAAATCGAACTTTTGCATGACAAGACGTACCAAATAATTTCATCCCAGCGTTCATTATTCCCTCACGCTAGAAGAGAGGCACTTCTGTTAGAAAAGCCTCTATCCTGCAAACTAGAAAAGAGAATTTTTTTTATAAAAATACCTCTAAAGAGTTTTTTTGAAGATGGACGCAATCTCAACCGTTTTGGCAGTTTCTGCAAAGGTAAAATTTAACTGCCTAACTAAAAATGTATCTTTTCTTATATTACAAATAGGATAGTACTCATAAATGAAAGAAAAAATATCAGGAAGTAACCGGCGACCTATTGCGCCCATAATGAACACAAGATAATTTATTATCTTGTCATGATAAATAGGATGTCTAATTTTAAATTTATAAAAATTTTGTCCTAAAATTATCGCGTCTTCAAGTAAGTACTATTTACAAAATTATTCTTCAACCCTCCCCCCCCCCCCACCACCAAACACCAAAATCGAACTTTTTCATGACAAGACGTGCCAAATAATTTCATCCCAGCGTTCATTATTCCCTCACGCTAGAAGAGAGGCACTTCTGTTAGAAAAGACTCTATCCTGCAAACTAGAAAAGAGAACTTTTTTTATAAAAATACCTCTAAAGAGTTTTTTGAAGATGGACGCATTCTCAACCGTTTTGGCAGATTCTGCAAAGGTAAAATTTAACTGCCTAACTAAAAATGTATCTTTTCTTATATTACAAATATGATAGTACTCATAAATGAAAGAAAAAATATCAGGAAATAACCGGCGACCTATTGCGCCAATAATGAACACAAGATAATTTATTATCTTGTCATGATAAAAAGGATGTCTAATTTTAAATTTATAAAAATTTTGTCCTAAAATTATCGCGTCTTCAAGTAAGCACTATTTACAAAAATTATTCTTCAACCCTCCCCCCCCCCCCCACCACCAAACACCAAAATCGAACTTTTTCATGACAAGACGTACCAAATAATTTCATCCCAGCGTTCATTATTCCCTCACGCTAGAAGAGAGGAACTTCTGTTAGAAATGCCTCTATCCTGCAAACTATAGAAAAGAGAATTTTTTTTTATAAAAATACCTCTAAAGAGTTTTTTTGAAGATGGACGCAATCTCAACCGTTTTGGCAGTTTATGCAAAGGTAAAATTTAACTGCCTAACTAAAAATGTATCTTTTCTTAAATTACAAATATGATAGTACTCATAAATGAAAGAAAAAATGTCAGGAAATAACCGGCGACCTATTGCGCCAATAATGAACAGAAGATCATTTATTTTCTTGTCATGATAAAAAATGTCCAATTTTAAATTTATAAGAAACCTTTCCTAAATTTATCGAGTCTTCAAGTAAGTATTATTTACTTAATTATTCTTCAACTCCCCCCCCCCCCCCCCACACACACACACACCACCAACCACCAAAATCAAATTTTTGCATGACAAGACGTACCAAATAATTTCATCCCAGCGTTCATTATTCCCTCACGCTAGAAGTGAGGTACTTCTGTTAGAAATGCCTCTATCCTGCAAACTATAGAAAAGAGAATTTTTTTTTTATAAAAATACCTCTAAAGAGTTTTTTTGAAGATGGACGCAATCTCAACCGTTTTGGCTGTTTCTGCAAAGGTAAAATTTAACTGCCTAACTAAAAATGTATCTTTTCTTATATTACAAATATGATAGTACTCATAAATGAAAGAAAAAATATCAGGAAATAACCGGCGACCTATTGCGCCAATAATGAACACAAGATAATTTATTATCTTGTCATGATAAAAAGGATGTCTAATTTTAAATTTATAAAAATTTTGTCCTAAAATTATCGCGTCTTCAAGTAAGCACTATTTACAAAATTATTCTTCAACCCTCCCCCCCCCCCCCCCCACCACCAAACACCAAAATCGAACTTTTTCATGACAAGACGTACCAAATAATTTCATCCCAGCGTTCATTATTCCCTCACGCTAGAAGAGAGGAACTTCTGTTAGAAATGCCTCTATCCTGCAAACTATAGAAAAGAGAATTTTTTTTTTATAAAAATACCTCTAAAGAGTTCTTTTGGAGATGGACGCAATCTCAACCGTTTTGGCAGTTTCTGCAAAGGTAAAATTTAACTGCCTAACTAAAAATGTATCTTTTCTTATATTACAAATATGATAGTACTCATAAATGAAAGAAAAAATATCAGGCAATAACCGGCGACCTATTGCGCCAATAATGAACACAAGATAATTTATTTTCTTGTCATGATAAATAGGATGTCTAATTTTAAATTTATAAAAATTTGGCCTAAAATTATAGCGTCTTCAAGTAAGTACTATTTACAAAATTATTCTTCAACCCTCCCCCCCCCCACCACCAAACACCTAAATCGAACTTTTTTATGACAAGACGTACCAAATAATTTCATCCCATCGTTCATTATTCCCTCATGCTAGAAGAGAGGAACTTCTGTTAGAAATGCCTCTATCCTGCAAACTAGAAATGAGAATTTTTTTAATAAAAATACCTCTAAAGAGTTTTTTTGAAGATGGACGCAATCTCAACCGTTTTGGCAGATTCTGCAAAGGTAAAATTTAACTGCCTAACTAAAAATGTATCTTTTCTTATATTACAAATATGATAGTACTCATAAATGAAAGAAAAAATATCAGGAAATAACCGGCGACCTATTGCGCCAATAATGAACACAAGATAATTTATTATCTTGTCATGATAAAAAGGATGTCTAATTTTAAATTTATAAAAATTTTGTCCTAAAATTATCGCGTCTTCAAGTAAGCAATATTTACAAAAATTATTCTTCAACCCTCCCCCCCCCCCCCCACCACCAAACACCAAAATCGAACTTTTTCATGACAAGACGTACCAAATAATTTCATCCCAGCGTTCATTATTCCCTCACGCTAGAAGAGAGGAACTTCTGTTAGAAATGCCTCTATCCTGCAAACTATAGAAAAGAGAATTTTTTTTTATAAAAATACCTCTAAAGAGTTTTTTTGAAGATGGACGCAATCTCAACCGTTTTGGCAGTTTATGCAAAGGTAAAATTTAACTGCCTAACTAAAAATGTATCTTTTCTTAAATTACAAATATGATAGTACTCATAAATGAAAGAAAAAATATCAGGAAATAACCGGCGACCTATTGCGCCAATAATGAACACAAGATCATTTATTTTCTTGTCATGATAAAAAATGTCCAATTTTAAATTTATAAGAAACCTTTCCTAAATTTATCGAGTCTTCAAGTAAGTATTATTTACTTAATTATTCTTCAACTCCCCCCCCCCCACACACACACCACCAACCACCAAAATCAAATTTTTGCATGACAAGACGTACCAAATAATTTCATCCCAGCGTTCATTATTCCCTCACGCTAGAAGTGAGGTACTTCTGTTAGAAATGCCTCTATCCTGCAAACTATAGAAAAGAGAATTTTTTTTTTTATAAAAATACCTCTAAAGAGTTTTTTTGAAGATGGACGCAATCTCAACCGTTTTGGCTGTTTCTGCAAAGGTAAAATTTAACTGCCTAACTAAAAATGTATCTTTTCTTATATTACAAATATGATAGTACTCATAAATGAAAGAAAAAATATCAGGAAATAACCGGCGACCTATTGCGCCAATAATGAACACAAGATAATTTATTATCTTGTCATGATAAAAAGGATGTCTAATTTTAAATTTATAAAAATTTTGTTCTAAAATTATCGCGTCTTCAAGTAAGCACTATTTACAAAATTATTCTTCAACCCTCCCCCCCCCCCACCACCAAACACCAAAATCGAACTTTTTCATGACAAGACGTACCAAATAATTTCATCCCAGCGTTCATTATTCCCTCACGCTAGAAGAGAGGAACTTCTGTTAGAAATGCCTCTATCCTGCAAACTATAGAAAAGAGAATTTTTTTTTATAAAAATACCTCTAAAGAGTTCTTTTGAAGATGGACGCAATCTCAACCGTTTTGGCAGTTTCTGCAAAGGTAAAATTTAACTGCCTAACTAAAAATGTATCTTTTCTTATATTACAAATATGATAGTACTCATAAATGAAAGAAAAAATATCAGGCAATAACCGGCGACCTATTGCGCCAATAATGAACACAAGATAATTTATTTTCTTGTCATGATAAATAGGATGTCTAATTTTAAATTTATAAAAATTTGGCCTAAAATTATAGCGTCTTCAAGTAAGTACTATTTACAAAATTATTCTTCAACCCTCCCCCCCCCCCCCCCACCACCAAACACCTAAATCGAACTTTTTTATGACAAGACGTACCAAATAATTTCATCCCATCGTTCATTATTCCCTCACGCTAGAAGAGAGGAACTTCTGTTAGAAATGCCTCTATCCTGCAAACTAGAAATGAGAATTTTTTTAATAAAAATACCTCTAAAGAGTTTTTTTGAAGATGGACGCAATCCGAAACGTTTTGGCAGTTTCTGCAAAGGTAAAATTTAACTGTCTAACTAAAAGTGTATCTTTTCTTAAATTACAAATATGATAGTACTCATAAATGAAAGAAAAAATATCAGGAAATAACCGGCGACCTATTGCGCCAATAATGAACACAAGATCATTTATTTTTTTGTCATGATAAAAAATGTCCAATTTTAAATTTATATGAAACCTTTCCTAAATTTATCGAGTCTTCAAGTAAGTATTATTTACTTAATTATTCTTCAACTCCCCCCCCCCACACACACACACCACCAACCACCAAAATCAAATTTTTGCATGACAAGACGTACCAAATAATTTCATCCCAGCGTTCATTATTCCCTCACGCTAGAAGTGAGGCACTTCTGTTAGAAATGCCTCTATCCTGCAAACTATAGAAAAGAGAATTTTTTTTTTTTTTATAAAAATACCTCTAAAGAGATTTTTTGAAGATGGACGCAATCTCAACCGTTTTGGCAGTTTCTGCAAAGTTAAAATTTAACTGCCTAACTAAAAATGTATCTTTTCTTATATTACAAATATGATAGTACTCATAAATGAAAGAAAAAATATCAGGAAATAACCGGCGACCTATTGCGCCAATAATGAACACAAGATAATTTATTATCTTGTCATGATAAATAGGATGTCCAATTTTAAATTTATAAAAATCTTGTCCTAAAATTATCGAGCCTTCAAGTAAGTACTATTTACAAAATTATGATTCAACCCTCCCCCCGACCACCAAACACCAAAATCGAACTTTTGCATGACAAGACGTACCAAATAATTTCATCCCAGCGTTCATTATTCCCTCACGCTAGAAGAGAGGCACTTCTGTTAGAAAAGCCTCTATCTTGCAAACTAGAAAAGAGAATTTTTTTTCTAAAAATACCTCTAAAGAGTTTTTTTGAAGATGGACGCAATCTCAACCGTTTTGGCAGATTCTGCAAAGGTAAAATTTAACTGCCTAACTAAAAATGTATCTTTTCTTATATTACAAATATGATAGTACTCATAAATGAAAGAAAAAATATCAGGAAATAACCGGCGACCTATTGCGAAATAATGAACACAAGATAATTTATTATCTTGTCGTGATAAAAAATGTCCAATTTTAAATTTTTAAGAAACCTTTCCTAAATTTATCGAGTCTTCAAGTAAGTATTATTTACTTAATTATTCTTCAACTCCCCCCCCCCCCCCACACACACACACACCACCAACCACCAAAATCAAATTTTTGCATGACAAGACGTACCAAATAATTTCATCCCAGCGTTCATTATTCCCTCACGCTAGAAGTGAGGCACTTCTGTTAGAAATGCCTCTATCCTGCAAACTATAGAAAAGAGAATTTTTTTTTTTATATAAAAATACCTCTAAAGAGATTTTTTGAAGATGGACGCAATCTCAACCGTTTTGGCAGTTTCTGCAAAGTTAAAATTTAACTGCCTAACTAAAAATGTATCTTTTCTTATATTACAAATATGATAGTACTCATAAATGAAAGAAAAAATATCAGGAAATAACCGGCGACCTATTGCGCCAATAATGAACACAAGATAATTTATTATCTTGTCATGATAAATAGGATGTCCAATTTTAAATTTATAAAAATCTTGTCCTAAAATTATCGCGCCTTCAAGTAAGTACTATTTACAAAATTATTCTTCAACCCTCCCCCCCCCCCTCCTCCACCACCAAACACCAAAATCGAACTTTTTCATGACAAGACGTACCAAATAATTTCATCCCAGCGTTCATTATTCCCTCACGCTAGAAGAGAGGAACTTCTGTTAGAAATGCCTCTATCCTGCAAACTATAGAAAAGAGAAGTTTTTTCTATAAAAATACCTCTAAAGAGTTTTTTTGAAGATGGACGCAATC
The DNA here is from genome assembly GCA_963932465.1 of Maratus speciosus. Classification (NCBI taxonomy): domain Eukaryota; kingdom Metazoa; phylum Arthropoda; class Arachnida; order Araneae; family Salticidae; genus Maratus; species Maratus speciosus. The sequence goes on from OZ010794.1 coordinate 272,786,168, forward strand.
TCAACAGTTTTGGCAGTTTCTGCAAAGGTAAAATTTAACTGCCTAGCTAAAAATGTATCTTTTCTTAAATTACAAATATGATAGTACTCATAAATGAAAGAAAAAATATCAGGAAATAACTGGCGACCTATTGCGCCAATAATGAACACAAGATCATTTATTTTCTTGTCATGATAAAAAATGTCCAATTTTAAATTTATAAGAAACCTTTCCTAAATTTATCGAGTCTTCAAGTAAGTATTATTTACTTAATTATTCTTCAACTCCCCCCCCCCCCCCCCACACACACACACACCACCAACCACCAAAATCAAATTTTTGCATGACAAGACGTACCAAATAATTTCATCCCAGCGTTCATTATTCCCTCACGCTAGAAGTGAGGCACTTCTGTTAGAAATGCCTCTATCCTGCAAACTATAGAAAAGAGAATTTTTTTTTTATAAAAATACCTCTAAAGAGTTTTTTTGAAGATGGACGCAATCTCAACCGTTTTGGCAGTTTCTGCAAAGTTAAAATTTAACTGCCTAACTAAAAATGTATCTTTTCTTATATTACAAATATGATAGTACTCATAAATGAAAGAAAAAATATCAGGAAATAACCGGCGACCTATTGCGCCAATAATGAACACAAGATCATTTATTTTCTTGTCATGATAAATAGGATGTCCAATTTTAAATTTATAAAAAACTTGTCCTAAAATTATCGCGCCTTCAAGTAAGTACTATTTACAAAATTATTCTTCAACCCTCCCCCCGACCACCAAACACCAAAATCGAACTTTTGCATGAAAAGACGTACCAAATAATTTCATCCCAGCGTTCATTATTCCCTCACGCTAGAAGAGAGGCACTTCTGTTAGAAAAGCCTCTATCCTGCAAACTAGAAAAGAAAATTTTTTTTCTAAAAATACCTCTAAAGAGTTTTTTTGAAGATGGACGCAATCTCAACCGTTTTGGCAGATTCTGCAAAGGTAAAATTTAACTGCCTAACTAAAAATGTATCTTTTCTTATATTACAAATATGATAGTACTCATAAATGAAAGAAAAAATATCAGGAAATAACCGGCGACCTATTGCGAAATAATGAACACAAGATAATTTATTATCTTGTCGTGATAAAAAATGTCCAATTTTAAATTTTTAAGAAACCTTTCCTAAATTTATCGAGTCTTCAAGTAAGTATTATTTACTTAATTATTCTTCAACTCCCCCCCCCACACACACAAACACACCACCAACCACCAAAATCAAATTTTTGCATGACAAGACGTACCAAATAATTTCATCCCAGCGTTCATTATTCCCTCACGCTAGAAGTGAGGCACTTCTGTTAGAAATGCCTCTATCCTGCAAACTATAGAAAAGAGAATTTTTTTTTTTTTTATAAAAATACCTCTAAAGAGATTTTTTGAAGATGGACGCAATCTCAACCGTTTTGGCAGTTTCTGCAAAGTTAAAATTTAACTGCCTAACTAAAAATGTATCTTTTCTTATATTACAAATATGATAGTACTCATAAATGAAAGAAAAAATATCAGGAAATAACCGGCGACCTATTGCGCCAATAATGAACACAAGATAATTTATTATCTTGTCATGATAAATAGGATGTCCAATTTTAAAATTATAAAAATCTTGTCCTAAAATTATCGCGCCTTCAAGTAAGTACTATTTACAAAATTATTCTTCAACCCTCCCCTCCCTCCTCCACCACCAAACACCAAAATCGAACTTTTTCATGACAAGACGTACCAAATAATTTCATCCCAGCGTTCATTATTCCCTCACGCTAGAAGAGAGGCACTTCTATTAGAAAAGCCTCTATCCTGCAAACTAGAAAAGAGAATTTTTTTTTAATAAAAATACCTCTAAAGAGTTTTTTTGAAGATGGACGCAATCTCAACCGTTTTGGCAGTTTCTGCAAAGTTAAAATTTAACTGCCTAACTAAAAATGTATCTTTTCTTATATTACAAATATGATAGTACTCATAAATGAAAGAAAAAATATCAGGAAATAACCGGCGACCTATTGCGCCAATAATGAACACAAGATCATTTATTTTCTTGTCATGATAAAAAATGTCCAATTTTAAATTTATAAGAAATCTTTCCTAAATTTATGGAGTCTTCAAGTAAGTATTATTTACTTAATTATTCTTCAACTCCCCCCCCACACACACACACCACCAACCACCAAAATCAAATTTTTGCATGACAAGACGTACCAAATAATTTCATCCCAGCGTTCATTATTCCCTCACGCTAGAAGTGAGGCACTTCTGTTAGAAATGCGTCTATCCTGCAAACTATAGAAAAGAGAATTTTTTTTTTTATAAAAATACCTCTAAAGAGTTTTTTTGAAGATGGACGCAATCGCAACCGTTTTGGCAGTTTCTGCAAAGTTAAAATTTAACTGCCTACCTAAAAATGTATCTTTTCTTATATTACAAATATGATAGTACTCATAAATGAAAGAAAAAATATCAGGAAATAACCGGCGACCTATTGCGCCAATAATGAACACAAGATCATTTATTTTCTTGTCATGATAAATAGGATGTCCAATTTTAAATTTATAAAAAACTTGTCCTAAAATTATCGCGCCTTCAAGTAAGTACTATTTACAAAATTATTCTTCAACCCTCCCCCGACCACCAAACACCAAAATCGAACTTTTGCATGAAAAGACGTACCAAATAATTTCATCCCAGCGTTCATTATTCCCTCACGCTAGAAGAGAGGCACTTCTGTTAGAAAAGCCTCAATCCTGCAAACTAGAAAAGAGAATTTTTTTTCTAAAAATACCTCTAAAGAGTTTTTTTGAAGATGGACGCAATCTCAACCGTTTTGGCAGATTCTGCAAAGGTAAAATTTAACTGCCTAACTAAAAATGTATCTTTTCTTATATTACAAATATGATAGTACTCATAAATGAAAGAAAAAATATCAGGAAATAACCGGCGACCTATTGCGAAATAATGAACACAAGATAATTTATTATCTTGTCGTGATAAAAAATGTCCAATTTTAAATTTTTAAGAAAACTTTCCTAAATTTATCGAGTCTTCAAGTAAGTATTATTTACTTAATTATTCTTCAAATCCCCCCCCCCACACACACACACACCACCAACCACCAAATTCAAATTTTTGCATGACAAGACGTACCAAATAATTTCATCCCAGCGTTCATTATTCCCTCACGCTAGAAGTGAGGCACTTCTGTTAGAAATGCCTCTATCCTGCAAACTATAGAAAAGAGAATTTTTTTTTTTTATATAAAAATACCTCTAAAGAGATTTTTTGAAGATGGAAGCAATCTCAACCGTTTTGGCAGTTTCTGCAAAGTTAAAATTTAACTGCCTAACTAAAAATGTATCTTTTCCTATATTACAAATATGATAGTACTCATAAATGAAAGAAAAAATATCAGGAAATAACCGGCGACCTATTGCGCCATTAATGAACACAAGATAATTTATTATCTTGTCATGATAAATAGGATGTCCAATTTTAAATTTATAAAAATCTTGTCCTAAAATTATCGCGCCTTCAAGTAAGTACTATTTACAAAATTATTCTTCAACCCTCCTCCCCCTCCTCCACCACCAAACACCAAAATCGAACTTTTTCATGACAAGACGTACCAAATAATTTCATCCCAGCGTTCATTATTCCCTCACGCTGGAAGAGAGGCACTTCTATTAGAAAAGCCTCTATCCTGCAAACTAGAAAAGAGAATTTTTTTTTATAAAAATACCTCTAAAGAGTTTTTTTGAAGATGGACGCAATCTCAACCGTTTTGGCAGTTTCTGCAAAGTTAAAATTTAACTGCCTAACTAAAAATGTATCTTTTCTTATATTACAAATATGATAGTACTCATAAATGAAAGAAAAAATATCAGGAAATAACCGGCGACCTATTGCGCCAATAATGAACACAAGATAATTTATTATCTTGTCATGATAAATAGGATGTCCAATTTTAAATTTATAAAAATCTTGTCCTAAAATTATCGCGTCTTCAAGTAAGTACTATTTACAAAATTATTCTTCAACCCTCCCCCCCCCCCTCCACCACCAAACACCAAAATCGAACTTTTTCATGACAAGACGTACCAAATAATTTCATCCCAGCGTTCATTATTCCCTCACGCTAGAAGAGAGGAACTTCTGTTAGAAATGCCTCTATCCTGCAAACTATAGAAAAGAGAAGTTTTTTCTATAAAAATACCTCTAAAGAGTTTTTTTGAAGATGGACGCAATCTCAACCGTTTTGGCAGTTTCTGCAAAGTTAAAATTTAACTGCCTAACTAAAAATGTATCTTTTCTTATATTACAAATATGATAGTACTCATAAATGAAAGAAAAAATATCAGGAAATAACCGGCGACCTATTGCGCCAATAATGAACACAAGATCATTTATTTTCTTGTCATGATAAATAGGATGTCCAATTTTAAATTTATAAAAAACTTGTCCTAAAATTATCGCGCCTTCAAGTAAGTACTATTTACAAAATTATTCTTCAACCCTCCCCCCGACCACCAAACACCAAAATCGAACTTTTGCATGACAAGACGTACCAAATAATTTCATCGCAGCGTTCATTATTCCCTCACGCTAGAAGAGAGGCACTTCTGTTAGAAAAGCCTCTATCCTGCAAACTAGAAAAGAGAATTTTTTTTATAAAAATACCTCTAAAGAGTTTTTTTGAAGATGGACGCAATCTCAACCGTTTTGGCAGATTCTGCAAAGGTAAAATTTAACTGCCTAACTAAAAATGTATCTTTTCTTATATTACAAATATGATAGTACTCATAAATGAAAGAAAAAATATCAGGAAATAACCGGCGACCTATTGCGAAATAATGAACACAAGATAATTTATTATCTTGTCGTGATAAAAAATGTCCAATTTTAAATTTTTAAGAAACCTTTCCTAAATTTATCGAGTCTTCAAGTAAGTATTATTTACTTAATTATTCTTCAACTCCCCCCCCCCACACACACACACACCACCAACCACCAAAATCAAATTTTTGCATGACAAGACGTACCAAATAATTTCATCCCAGCGTTCATTATTCCCTCACGCTAGAAGTGAGGCACTTCTGTTAGAAATGCCTCTATCCTGCAAACTATAGAAAAGAGAATTTTTTTTTATAAAAATACCTCTAAAGAGTTTTTTTGAAGATGGACGCAATCTCAACCGTTTTGGCAGTTTCTGCAAAGGTAAAATTTAACTGCCTAACTAAAAATGTATCTTTTCTTATATTACAAATATGATAGTTCTCATAAATGAAATAAAAAATATCAGGAAATAACCGGCGACCTATTGCGCCAATAATGAACACAAGATAATTTATTATCTTGTCATGATAAATAGGATGTCTAATTTTAAATTTATAAAAATTTTGTCCTAAAATTATCGCGTCTTCAAGTAAGCACTATTTACAAAATTATTCTTCAACCCTCCCCCCTCCCCCCACCACCAATCACCAAAATCGAACTTTTTCATGACAAGACGTACCAAATAATTTCATCCCAGCGTTCATTATTCCCTCACGCTAGAAGTGAGGCACTTCTGTTAGAAATGCCTCTATCCTGCAAACTATAGAAAAGAGAATTTTTTTTTTATAAAAATACCTCTAAAGAGTTTTTTTGAAGATGGACGGAATCTCAACCGTTTTGGCAGTTTCTGCAAAGTTAAAATTTAACTGCCTAACTAAAAATGTATCTTTTCTTATATTACAAATATGATAGTACTCATAAATGAAAGAAAAAATATCAGGAAATAACCGGCGACCTATTGCGCCAATAATGAACACAAGATCATTTATTTTCTTGTCATGATAAATAGGATGTCCAATTTTAAATTTATAAAAAACTTGTCCTAAAATTATCGCGTCTTCAAATAAGTATTATTTACTCAATTATTCTACAACCCGCCCCCCTTCCCACCACCACAAACCACCAAAATCGAATTTTTGCATGACAAGACGTACCAAATAATTTCATCCCAGCGTTCATTATTCCCTCACGCTAGAAGAGATGCAATTCTGTTAGAAATGTCTCTATCCTGCAAACAAGAAAAGAGAATTCTTTTTTTATAAAAATACCTCTAAAGTGTTTTTTTGAAGATGACGCAATCACAACCGTTTTGGCAGTTTCTGCAAAGGTAAAATTTAACTGCCTAACTAAAAATGTATCTTTTCTTATATTACAAATATGATAGTACTCTTAAATGAAAGAAAAAATATCAGGAAATAACCGGCGACCTATTGCGCCAATAATGAACACAAGATCATTTATTTTCTTGTCATGATAAATAGGATGTTCAATTTTAAATTTATAAAAATCTTGTCCTAAAATTATCGCGCCTTCAAGTAAGTACTATTTACAAAATTATTCTTCAACCCTCCCCCCCACCACCAAACACCAAAATCGAACTTTTGCATGACAAGACGTACCAAATAATTTCATCCCAGCGTTCATTATTCCCTCACGCTAGAAGAGAGGCACTTCTGTTAGAAAAGCCTCTATCCTGCAAACTAGAAAAGAGAATTTTTTTTATAAAAATACCTCTAAAGAGTTTTTTTGAAGATGGACGCAATCTCAACCGTTTTGGCAGTTTCTGCAAAGGTAAAATTTAACTGCCTAACTAAAAATGTATCTTTTCTTATATTACAAACATGATAGTACTCAAAAATGAAAGAAAAAATATCAGGAAATAACCGGCGACCTATTGCGCCAATAATGAACACAAGATAATTTATTATCTTGTCATGATAAATAGGATGTCTAATTTTAAATTTATAAAAATTTTGTCCTAAAATTATCGCGTCTTCAAGTAAGTACTATTTACAAAATTATTCTTCAACCCTCCCCCCGACCACCAAACACCAAAATCGAACTTTTGCATGACAAGACGTACCAAATAATTTCATCCCAGCGTTCATTATTCCCTCACGCTAGAAGAGAGGAACTTCTGTTAGAAATGCCTCTATCCTGCAAACTATAGAAAAAAGAATTTTTTTTATAAAAATACCTCTAAAGAGTTTTTTTAAAGATGGACACAATCTCAACCGTTTTGGCAGTTTCTGCAAAGGTAAAATTTAACTGCCTAACTAAAAATGTATCTTTTCTTATATTACAAATATGATAGTACTCATAAATGAAAGAAAAAATATCAGGAAATAACCGGCGACCTATTGCGCCAATAATGAACACAAGATCATTTAGTTTCTTGTCATGATAAATAGGATGTCCAATTTTAAATTTATAAAAAACTTGTCCTAAAATTATCGCGTCTTCAAATAAGTATTCTTTACTCAATTATTCTACAACCCACCCCCCTTCCCACCACCACAAACCACCAAAATCGAATTTTTGCATGACAAGACGTACCAAATAATTTCATTCCAGCGTTCATTATTCCCTCACGCTAGAAGAGAGGCACTTCTGTTAGAAAAGCCTCTATCCTGCAAACTAGAAAAGAGAATTTCTTTTTATAAAAATACCTCTAAAGAGTTTTTTGAAGATGGACGCAATCTCAACCGTTTGGCAGTTTCTGCAAAGGAAAAATTTAACTGCCTAACTAAAAATGTATCTTTTCTTATATTACAAATATGATAGTAATCAAAAATGAAAGAAAAAATATCAGGAAATAACCGGCGACCTATTGCGCCAATAATGAACACAAGATCATTTATTTCTTGTCATGATAAATAGGATGTTCAATTTTAAATTTATAAAAATCTTGTACTAAAATTATCGCGCCTTCAAGTAAGTACTATTTACAAAATTATTCTTCAACTCTCCCCCCCCCCACCACCAAACACCAAAATCGAATTTTTGCATGACAAGACGTACCAAATAATTTCATCCCAGCGTTCATTATTCCCTCACGCTAGAAGAGAGGCACTTCTGTTAGAAAAGCCTCTATCCTGCAAACTAGAAAAGAGAATTTTTTTTTATAAAAATACCTCTAAAGAGTTTTTTTGAAGATGGACGCAATCTCAACCGTTTTGGCAGTTTCTGCAAAGGTAAAATTTAACTGCCTAACTAAAAATGTATCTTTTCCTATATTACAAATATGATAGTACTCATAAATGAAAGAAAAAATATCAGGAAATAACCGGCGACCTATTGCGCCAATAATGAACACAAGATAATTTATTATCTTGTCATGATAAATAGGATGTCCAATTTTAAATTTATAAAAATCTTGTCCTAAAATTATCGCGTCTTCAAGTAAGTACTATTTACAAAATTATTCTACAACCCTCCCCCCCCCCTCCACTACCATACACCAAAATCGAACTTTTTCATGACAAGACGTACCAAATAATTTCATCCCAGCGTTCATTATTCCCTCACGCTAGAAGAGAGGAACTTCTGTTAGAAATGCCTCTATCCTGCAAACTATAGAAAAGAGAAGTTTTTTCTATAAAAATACCTCTAAAGAATTTTTTTGAAGATGGACGCAATCTCAACCGTTTTGGCAGTTTCTGCAAAGGTAAAATTTAACTGCCTAACTAAAAATGTATCTTTTCTTAAATTACAAATATGATAGTACTCATAAATGAAAGAAAAAATATCAGGAAATAACCGGCGACCTATTGCGCCAATAATGAACACAAGATCATTTATTTACTTGTCATGATAAAAAATGTCCAATTTTAAATTTATAAGAAACCTTTCCTAAATTTATCGAGTCTTCAAGTAAGTATTATTTACTTAATTATTCTTCAACTCCCCCCCCCACACACACACACCACCAACCACCAAAATCAAATTTTTGCATGACAAGACGTACCAAACAATTTCATCCCAGCGATCATTATTCCCTCACGCTAGAAGTGAGGCAATTCTGTTAGAAATGCCTCTATCCTGCAAACTATAGAAAAGAGAATTTTTTTTTATAAAAATACCTCTAAAGTGTTTTTTTGAAGATGGACGCAATCTCAACCGTTTTGGCAGTTTCTGCAAAGTTAAAATTTAACTGCCTAACTAAAAATGTATCTTTTCTTATATTACAAATATGATAGTACTCATAAATGAAAGAAAAAATATCAGGAAATAACCGGCGACCTATTGCGCCAATAATGAACACAAGATCATTTATTTTCTTGTCATGATAAATAGGATGTCCAATTTTAAATTTATAAAAAACTTGTCCTAAAATTATCGCGCCTTCAAGTAAGTACTATTTACAAAATTATTCTTCAACCCTCCCCCCGACCACCAAACACCAAAATCGAACTTTTACATGACAAGACGTACCAAATAATTTCATCCCAGCGTTCATTATTCCCTCACGCTAGAAGAGAGGCACTTCTGTTAGAAAAGCCTCTATCCTGCAAACTAGAAAAGAGAATTTTTTTTATAAAAATACCTCTAAAGAGTTTTTTTGAAGATGGACGCAATCTCAACCGTTTTGGCAGATTCTGCAAAGGTAAAATTTAACTGCCTAACTAAAAATGTATCTTTTCTTATATTACAAATATGATAGTACTCATAAATGAAAGAAAAAATATCAGGAAATAACCGGCGACCTATTGCGAAATAATGAACACAAGATAATTTATTATCTTGTCGTGATAAAAAATGTCCAATTTTAAATTTTTAAGAAACCTTTCCTAAATTTATCGAGTCTTCAAGTAAGTATTATTTACTTAATTATTCTTCAACTCCCCCCCCCCCCCCACACACCACCAACCACCAAAATCAAATTTTTGCATGACAAGACGTACCAAATAATTTCATCCCAGCGTTCATTATTCCCTCACGCTAGAAGTGAGGCACTTCTGTTAGAAATGCCTCTATCCTGCAAACTATAGAAAAGAGAATTTTTTTTTATAAAAATACCTCTAAAGAGTTTTTTTGAAGATGGACGCAATCTCAACCGTTTTGGCAGTTTCTGCAAAGGTAAAATTTAACTGCCTAACTAAAAATGTATCTTTTCTTATATTACAAATATGATAGTTCTCATAAATGAAATAAAAAATATCAGGAAATAACCGGCGACCTATTGCGCCAATAATGAACACAAGATAATTTATTATCTTGTCATGATAAATAGGATGTCTAATTTTAAATTTATAAAAATTTTGTCCTAAAATTATCGCGTCTTCAAGTAAGTACTATTTACAAAATTATTCTTCAACCCTCCCCCCTCCCCCCACCACCAATCACCAAAATCGAACTTTTTCATGACAAGACGTACCAAATAATTTCATCCCAGCGTTCATTATTCCCTCACGCTAGAAGTGAGGCACTTCTGTTAGAAATGCCTCTATCCTGCAAACTATAGAAAAGAGAATTTTTTTTTTATAAAAATACCTCTAAAGAGTTTTTTTGAAGATGGACGGAATCTCAACCGTTTTGGCAGTTTCTGCAAAGTTAAAATTTAACTGCCTAACTAAAAATGTATCTTTTCTTATATTACAAATATGATAGTACTCATAAATGAAAGAAAAAATATCAGGAAATAACCGGCGACCTATTGCGCCAATAATGAACACAAGATCATTTATTTTCTTGTCATGATAAATAGGATGTCCAATTTTAAATTTATAAAAAACTTGTCCTAAAATTATCGCGTCTTCAAATAAGTATTATTTACTCAATTATTCTACAACCCACCCCCCTTCCCACCACCACAAACCACCAAAATCGAATTTTTGCATGACAAGACGTACCAAATAATTTCATCCCAGCGTTCATTATTCCCTCACGCTAGAAGAGAGAAACTTCTGTTAGAAAAGCCTCTATCCTGCAAACTAGAAAAGAGAATTTTTTTTTATAAAAATACCTCTAAAGAGTTTTTTTGAAGATGTACGCAATCTCAACCGTTTTGGCAGTTTCTGCAAAGGTAAAATTTAACTGCCTAACTAAAAATGTATCTTTTCTTATATTACAAACATGATAGTACTCAAAAATGAAAGAAAAAATATCAGGAAATAACCGGCGACCTATTGTGCCAATAATGAACACAAGATAATTTATTATCTTGTCATGATAAATAGGATGTCTAATTTTAAATTTATAAAAATTTTGTCCTAAAATTATCGCGTCTTCAAGTAAGTACTATTTACAAAATTATTCTTCAACCCTCCCCCCGACCACCAAACACCAAAATCGAACTTTTGCATGACAAGACGTACCAAATAATTTCATCCCAGCGTTCATTATTCCCTCACGCTAGAAGAGAGGCACTTCTGTTAGAAAAGCCTCTATCCTGCAAACTAGAAAAGAGAATTTTTTTTTATAAAAATACCTCTAAAGAGTTTTTTTGAAGATGGACGCAATCTCAACCGTTTTGGCAGTTTCTGCAAAGGTAAAATTTAACTGCCTAACTAAAAATGTATCTTTTCTTATATTACAAACATGATAGTACTCAAAAATGAAAGAAAAAATATCAGGAAATAACCGGCGACCTATTGCGCCAATAATGAACACAAGATAATTTATTATCTTGTCATGATAAATAGGATGTCTAATTTTAAATTTATAAAAATTTTGTCCTAAAATTATCGCGTCTTCAAGTAAGTACTATTTACAAAATTATTCTTCAACCCTCCCCCCGACCACCAAACACCAAAATCGAACTTTTGCATGACAAGACGTACCAAATAATTTCATCCCAGCGTTCATTATTCCCTCACGCTAGAAGAGAGGAACTTCTGTTAGAAATGCCTCTATCCTGCAAACTAGAAAAGAGAATTTTTTTTTATAAAAATACCTCTAAAGAGTTTTTTTGAAGATGGACGCAATCTCAACCGTTTTGGCAGTTTCTGCAAAGGTAAAATTTAACTGCCTAACTAAAAATGTATCTTTTCTTATATTACAAACATGATAGTACTCAAAAATGAAAGAAAAAATATCAGGAAATAACCGGCGACCTATTGCGCCAATAATGAACACAAGATAATTTATTATATTGTCATGATAAATAGGATGTCTAATTTTAAATTTATAAAAATTTTGTCCTAAAATTATCGCGTCTTCAAGTAAGTACTATTTACAAAATTATTCTTCAACCCTCCCCCCGACCACCAAACACAAAAATCGAACTTTTGCATGACAAGACGTACCAAATAATTTCATCCCAGCGTTCATTATTCCCTCACGCTAGAAGAGAGGAACTTCTGTTAGAAATGCCTCTATCCTGCAAACTATAGAAAAAAGAATTTTTTTTATAAAAATACCTCTAAAGAGTTTTTTTAAAGATGGACACAATCTCAACCGTTTTGGCAGTTTCTGCAAAGGTAAAATTTAACTGCCTAACTAAAAATGTATCTTTTCTTATATTACAAATATGATAGTACTCATAAATGAAAGAAAAAATATCAGGAAATAACCGGCGACCTATTGCGCCAATAATGAACACAAGATCATTTAGTTTCTTGTCATGATAAATAGGATGTCCAATTTTAAATTTATAAAAAACTTGTCCTAAAATTATCGCGTCTTCAAATAAGTATTCTTTACTCAATTATTCTACAACCCACCCCCCTTCCCACCACCACAAACCACCAAAATCGAATTTTTGCATGACAAGACGTACCAAATAATTTCATTCCAGCGTTCATTATTCCCTCACGCTAGAAGAGAGGCACTTCTGTTAGAAAAGCCTCTATCCTGCAAACTAGAAAAGAGAATTTCTTTTTATAAAAATACCTCTAAAGAGTTTTTTGAAGATGGACGCAATCTCAACCGTTTGGCAGTTTCTGCAAAGGAAAAATTTAACTGCCTAACTAAAAATGTATCTTTTCTTATATTACAAATATGATAGTAATCAAAAATGAAAGAAAAAATATCAGGAAATAACCGGCGACCTATTGCGCCAATAATGAACACAAGATCATTTATTTCTTGTCATGATAAATAGGATGTTCAATTTTAAATTTATAAAAATCTTGTACTAAAATTATCGCGCCTTCAAGTAAGTACTATTTACAAAATTATTCTTCAACTCTCCCCCCCACCACCAAACACCAAAATCGAATTTTTGCATGACAAGACGTACCAAATAATTTCATCCCAGCGTTCATTATTCCCTCACGCTAGAAGAGAGGCACTTCTGTTAGAAAAGCCTCTATCCTGCAAACTAGAAAAGAGAAATTTTTTTTATAAAAATACCTCTAAAGAGTTTTTTGAAGATGGACGCAATCTCAACTGTTTTGGAAGTTTCTGCATGGGCAAAATTTAACTGCATAACTAATAAGATATCTTTTCTTTCATTACAAATATGATAGTCCTTATAAAAGAAATAAAAAATATCAGGAAATGCCGGCGACCTATTTTGCCAATAATGAACACAAGATCATTTATTTTCTTGTCACGATAAATAGGATGTCCAATTTTAAATTTATAAAAAACTTGTCCTAAAATTATCGCGTCTTCAAATAAGTATTATTTACTCAATTATTCTACAACCCACCCCCCTTCCCACCACCACAAACCACCAAAATCGAATTTTTGCATGACAAGACGTACCAAATAATTTCATCCCAGCATTCATTATTCCCTCACGCTAGAAGAGAGGCAATTCTATTAGAAAAGCCTCTATCCTGCAAACTAGAAAAGAGAATTTTTTTTATAAAAATACCTCTAAAGAGTTTTTTTGAAAATGGACGCAATCTCAACCGTTTTGGCAGTTTCTGCAAAGGTAAAATTTAACTGCCTAACTAAAAATGTATCTTTTCTTATATTACAAATATGATAGTACTCATAAATGAAAGAAAAAATATCAGGAAATAACCGGCGACCTATTGCGCCAATAATGAACACAAGATAATTTATTATCTTGTCATGATAAATAGGATGTCTAATTTTAAATTTATAAAAATCTTGTCCTAAAATTATCGCGTCTTCAAGTAAGTACTATTTACAAAGTTATTCTTCAACCCTCCCCCCCTTCCCCACCACCAAACACCAAAATCGAACTTTTGCATGACAAGATGCACCAAATAATTTCATCCCAGCGTTCATTATTCCCTCACGCTAGAAGAGAGGCACTTCTGTTAGAAAAGCCTCTATCCTGCAAACTAGAAAAGAGAATTTTTTCTTATAAAAATACCTCTAAAGAGTTTTTTTGAAGATGGACGCAATCTCAACCGTTTTGGCAGTTTCTGCAAAGGTAAAATTTAACTGCCTAACTAAAAATGTATCTTTTCTTATATTACAAATATGATAGTACTCATAAATGAAAGAAAAAATATCAGGAAATAACCGGCGACCTATTGCGCCAATAATGAACACAAGATCATTTATTTTCGTGTCATGATAAATAGGATGTCCAATTTTAAATTTACAAAAATCTTGTCCTAAAATTATCGCGTCTTCAAGTAAGTACTATTTACAAAATTATTCTTCAACCCTCCATCCCCCACCACCAAACACCAAAATCGAACTTTTGCATGACAAGATGTACCAAATAATTTCATCCCAGCGTTCATTATTCCCTCACGCTAGAAGAGCGCACTTCTGTTAGAAAAGCCTCAATCCTGCAAACTAGAAAAGAGGTATTTCTTATACAAATACCTCTAAAGAGTTTTTTTGAAGATGGACGCAATTTCAACTGTTTTGGAAGTTTCTGCATGGGTAAAATTTAACTGCATAACTAATAAGATATCTTTTCTTTCATTACAAATATGATAGTCCTTATAAAAGAAAGAAAAATTATCAGGAAATGCCGGCGACCTATTTCGCCAATAATGAACACAAGATCATTTATTTTCTTGTCATGATAAATAGGATGTCCAATTTTAAATTTATAAAAAACTTGTCCTAATATTATCGCGTCTTCAAATAAGTATTATTTACTCAATTATTCTACAACCCACGCCCCTTCCCACCACCACAAACCACCAAAATCGAATTTTTGCATGACATGACGTACCAAATAATTTCATCCCAGCGTTCATTATTCCCTCACGCTAGAAGAGAGGAACTTCTGTTAGAAATGCCTCTATCCTGCAAACTATAGAAAAGAAAATTTTTTTTTATAAAAATACCTCTAAAGAGTTTTTTTGAAGATGGACGCAATCTCAACTGTTTTGGCAGTTTCTGCAAAGGTTAAATTTAACTGCCTAACTAAAAATGTATCTTTTCTTATATTACAAATATGATAGTACTCATAAATGAAAGAAAAAATATCAGGAAATAACCGGCGACCTATTGCGCCAATAATGAACACAAGATCATTTATTTTCTTGTCATGATAATTAGGATGTTCAATTTTAAATTTATAAAAATCTTGTCCTAAAATTATCGCGCCTTCAAGTAAGTACTATTTACAAAATTATTCTTCAACCCTCCCCCCCACCACCAAACACCAAAATCGAACTTTTGCATGACAAGACGTACCAAATAATTTCATCCCAGCGTTCATTATTCCCTCACGCTAGAAGAGAGGCACTTCTGTTAGAAAAGCCTCTATCCTGCAAACTAGAAAAGAGAATTTTTTTTAATAAAAATACCTCTAAAGAGTTTTTTTGAAGATGGACGCAATCTCAACCGTTTTGGCAGTTTCTGCAAAGGTAAAATTTAACTGCCTAACTAAAAATGTATCTTTTCTTATATTACAAATATGATAGTACTCATAAATGAAAGAAAAAATATCAGGAAATAACCGCCGACCTATTGCGCCAATAATGAACACAAGATCATTTATTTTCTTGTCATGATAAATAGGATGTCCAATTTTAAATTTACAAAAATCTTGTCCTAAAATTATCGCGTCTTCAAGTAAGTACTATTTACAAAATTATTCTTCAACCCTCCCCCCCCAACCACCAAACACCAAAATCGAACTTTTGCATGACAAGATGTACCAAATAATTTCATCCCAGCGTTCATTATTCCCTCACGCTAGAAGAGCGCACTTCTGTTAGAAAAGCCTCAATCCTGCAAACTAGAAAAGAGGTATTTCTTATACAAATACCTCTAAAGAGTTTTTTTGAAGATGGACGCAATCTCAACTGTTTTGGAAGTTTCTGCATGGGTAAAATTTAACTGCATAACTAATAAGATATCTTTTCTTTCATTACAAATATGATAGTCCTTATAAAAGAAAGAAAAATTATCAGGAAATGCCGGCGACCTATTTCGCCAATAATGAACACAAGATCATTTATTTTCTTGTCATGATAAATAGGATGTCCAATTTTAAATTTATAAAAAACTTGTCCTAATATTATCGCGTCTTCAAATAAGTATTATTTACTCAATTATTCTACAACCCACGCCCCTTCCCACCACCACAAACCACCAAAATCGAATTTTTGCATGACAAGACGTACCAAATAATTTCATCCCAGCGTTCATTATTCCCTCACGCTAGAAGAGAGGCAATTCTCTTAGAAAAGCCTCTATCCTGCAAACTAGAAAAGAGAATTTTTTTTTATAAAAATACCTCTAAAGATTTTTTTTGAAGATGGACGCAATCTCAACCGTTTTGGCAGTTTCTGCAAAGGTAAAATTTAACTGCCTAACTAAAAATGTATCTTTTCTTATATTACAAATATGATAATACTCATAAATGAAAGAAAAAATATCAGGAAATAACCGGCGACCTATTGCGCCAATAATGAACACAAGATAATTTATTATCTTGTCATGATAAATAGGATGTCTAATTTTAAATTTATAAAAATCTTGTCCTAAAATTATCGCGTCTTCAAGTAAGTACTATTTACAAAGTTATTCTTCAACCCCCCCCCCCCCCCCACCAAACACCAAAATCGAACTTTTGCATGACAAGATGTACGAAATAATTTCATCCCAGCGTTCATTATTCCCTCACGCTAGAAGAGCGCACTTCTGTTAGAAAAGCCTCAATCCTGCAAACTAGAAAAGAGGTATTTCTTATACAAATACCTCTAAAGAGTTTTTTTGAAGATGGACGCAATCTCAACTGTTTTGGAAGTTTCTGCATGGGCAAAATTTAACTGCATAACTAATAAGATATCTTTTCTTTCATTACAAATATGATAGTCCTTATAAAAGAAAGAAAAAATATCAGGAAATGCCGGCGACCTATTTTGCCAATAATGAACACAAGATCATTTATTTTCTTGTCATGATAAATAGGATGTCCAATTTTAAATTTATAAAAAACTTGTCCTAAAATTATCGCGTCTTCAAATAAGTATTACTTACTCAATTATTCTACAACCCACCGCCCTTCCCACCACCACAAACCACCAAAATCGAATTTTTGCATGACAAGACGTACCAAATAATTTCATCCCAGCGTTCATTATGCCCTCACGCTAGAAGAGAGGCAATTCTCTTAGAAAAGCCTCTATCCTGCAAACTAGAAAAGAGAATTTTTTTTTATAAAAATACCTCTAAAGAGTTTTTTTGAAGATGGACGCAATCTCAACCGTTTTGGCAGTTTCTGCAAAGGTAAAATTTAACTGCCTAACTAAAAACGTATCTTTTCTTATATTACAAATATGATAGTACTCATAAATGAAAGAAAAAATATCAGGAAATAACCGGCGACCTATTGCGCCAATAATGAACACAAGATAATTTATTATCTTGTCATGATAAATAGGATGTCTAATTTTAAATTTATAAAAATTTTGTCCTAAAATTATCGCGTCTTCAAGTAAGTACTATTTACAAAATTATTCTTCAACCCTCCCCTCCCACCACCAAACACCAAAATCGAACTTTTTCATGACAAGACGTACCAAATAATTTCATCCCAGCGTTCATTATTCCCTCACGCTAGAAGAGAGGAACTTCTGTTAGAAATGCCTCTATCCTGCAAACTATAGAAAAGAAAATTTTTTTTTATAAAAATACCTCTAAAGAGTTTTTTTGAAGATGGACGCAATCTCAACCGTTTTGGCAGTTTCTGCAAAGGTTAAATTTAACTGCCTAACTAAAAATGTATCTTTTCTTATATTACAAATATGATAGTACTCATAAATGAAAGAAAAAATATCAGGAAATAACCGGCGACCTATTGCGCCAATAATGAACACAAGATCATTTATTTTCTTGTCATGACAATTAGGATGTTCAATTTTAAATTTATAAAAATCTTGTCCTAAAATTATCGCGCCTTCAAGTAAGTACTATTTACAAAATTATTCTTCAACCCTCCCCCCCACCACCAAACACCAAAATCGAACTTTTGCATGACAAGACGTACCAAATAATTTCATCCCAGCGTTCATTATTCCCTCACGCTAGAAGAGAGGCACTTCTGTTAGAAAAGCCTCTATCCTGCAAACTAGAAAAGAGAATTTTTTTTTATAAAAATACCTCTAAAGAGTTTTTTTGAAGATGGACGCAATCTCAACCGTTTTGGCAGTTTCTGCAAAGGTAAAATTTAACTGCCTAACTAAAAATGTATCTTTTCTTATATTACAAATATGATAGTACTCATAAATGAAAGAAAAAATATCAGGAAATAACCGGCGACCTATTGCGCCAATAATGAACACAAGATCATTTATTTTCTTGTCATGATAAATAGGATGTCCAATTTTAAATTTACAAAAATCTTGTCCTAAAATTATCGCGTCTTCAAGTAAGTACTATTTACAAAATTATTCTTCAACCCTCCCCCCCCCCACCACCAAACACCAAAATCGAACTTTTGCATGACAAGATGTACCAAATAATTTCATCCCAGCGTTCATTATTCCCTCACGCTAGAAGAGCGCACTTCTGTTAGAAAAGCCTCAATCCTGCAAACTAGAAAAGAGGTATTTCTTATACAAATACCTCTAAAGAGTTTTTTTGAAGATGGACGCAATCTCAACTGTTTTGGAAGTTTCTGCATGGGTAAAATTTAACTGCATAACTAATAAGATATCTTTTCTTTCATTACAAATATGATAGTCCTTATAAAAGAAAGAAAAATTATCAGGAAATGCCGGCGACCTATTTCGCCAATAATGAACACAAGATCATTTATTTTCTTGTCATGATAAATAGGATGTCCAATTTTAAATTTATAAAAAACTTGTCCTAAAATTATCGCGTCTTAAAATAAGTATTATTTACTCAATTATTCTACAACCCACGCCCCTTCCCACCACCACAAACCACCAAAATCGAATTTTTGCATGACAAGACGTACCAAATAATTTCATCCCAGCGTTCATTATTCCCTCACGCTAGAAGAGAGGCACTTCTGTTAGGAAAGCCTCTATCCTCCTCCAAACTAGAAAAGAGAATTTTTTTTTATAAAAATACCTCTAAAGAGTTTTTTTGAAGATGGACGCAATCTCAACCGTTTTGACAGTTTCTGCAAAGGTAAAATTTAACTGCCTAACTAAAAATGTATCTTTTCTTATATTACAAATATGATAGTACTCAAAAATGAAAGAAAAAATTTCAGGAAATAACCGGCGACCTATTGCGCCAATAATGAACACAAGATAATTTATTATCTTGTCATGATAAATAGGATGTCTAATTTTAAATTTATAAAAATTTTGTCCTAAAATTATCGCGTCTTCAAGTAAGTACTATTTACAAAATTATTCTTCAACCCTCCCCCCGACCACCAAACACCAAAATCGAACTTTTGCATGACAAGACGTACCAAATAATTTCATCCCAGCGTTCATTATTCCCTCACGCTAGAAGAGAGGAACTTCTGTTAGAAATGCCTCTATCCTGCAAACTATAGAAAAGAGAATTTTTTTTATAAAAATACCTCTAAAGAGTTTTTTTGAAGATGGACGCAATCTCAACCGTTTTGGCAGTTTCTGCAAAGGTAAAATTTAACTGCCTAACTAAAAATGTATCTTTTCTTATATTACAAACATGATAGTACTCAAAAATGAAAGAAAAAATATCAGGAAATAACCGGCGACCTATTGCGCCAATAATGAACACAAGATCATTTATTTTCTTGTCATGATAATTAGGATGTTCAATTTTAAATTTATAAAAATCTTGTCCTAAAATTATCGCGCCTTCAAGTAAGTACTATTTACAAAATTATTCTTCAACCCTCCCCCCCACCACCAAACACCAAAATCGAACTTTTGCATGACAAGACGTACCAAATAATTTCATCCCAGCGTTCATTATTCCCTCACGCTAGAAGAGAGGCACTTCTGTTAGAAAAGCCTCTATCCTGCAAACTAGAAAAGAGAATTTTTTTTAATAAAAATACCTCTAAAGAGTTTTTTTGAAGATGGACGCAATCTCAACCGTTTTGGCAGTTTCTGCAAAGGTAAAATTTAACTGCCTAACTAAAAATGTATCTTTTCTTATATTACAAATATGATAGTACTCATAAATGAAAGAAAAAATATCAGGAAATAACCGCCGACCTATTGCGCCAATAATGAACACAAGATCATTTATTTTCTTGTCATGATAAATAGGATGTCCAATTTTAAATTTACAAAAATCTTGTCCTAAAATTATCGCGTCTTGAAGTAAGTACTATTTACAAAATTATTCTTCAACCCTCCCCCCCCAACCACCAAACACCAAAATCGAACTTTTGCATGACAAGATGTACCAAATAATTTCATCCCAGCGTTCATTATTCCCTCACGCTAGAAGAGCGCACTTCTGTTAGAAAAGCCTCAATCCTGCAAACTAGAAAAGAGGTATTTCTTATACAAATACCTCTAAAGAGTTTTTTTGAAGATGGACGCAATCTCAACTGTTTTGGAAGTTTCTGCATGGGTAAAATTTAACTGCATAACTAATAAGATATCTTTTCTTTCATTACAAATATGATAGTCCTTATAAAAGAAAGAAAAATTATCAGGAAATGCCGGCGACCTATTTCGCCAATAATGAACACAAGATCATTTATTTTCTTGTCATGATAAATAGGATGTCCAATTTTAAATTTATAAAAAACTTGTCCTAATATTATCGCGTCTTCAAATAAGTATTATTTACTCAATTATTCTACAACCCACGCCCCTTCCCACCACCACAAACCACCAAAATCGAATTTTTGCATGACAAGACGTACCAAATAATTTCATCCCAGCGTTCATTATTCCCTCACGCTAGAAGAGAGGCAATTCTCTTAGAAAAGCCTCTATCCTGCAAACTAGAAAAGAGAATTTTTTTTTATAAAAATACCTCTAAAGATTTTTTTTGAAGATGGACGCAATCTCAACCGTTTTGGCAGTTTCTGCAAAGGTAAAATTTAACTGCCTAACTAAAAATGTATCTTTTCTTATATTACAAATATGATAGTACTCATAAATGAAAGAAAAAATATCAGGAAATAACCGGCGACCTATTGCGCCAATAATGAACACAAGATAATTTATTATCTTGTCATGATAAATAGGATGTCTAATTTTAAATTTATAAAAATCTTGTCCTAAAATTATCGCGTCTTCAAGTAAGTACTATTTACAAAGTTATTCTTCAACCCCCCCCCCCCCCCCACCAAACACCAAAATCGAACTTTTGCATGACAAGATGTACGAAATAATTTCCTCCCAGCGTTCATTATTCCCTCACGCTAGAAGAGCGCACTTCTGTTAGAAAAGCCTCAATCCTGCAAACTAGAAAAGAGGTATTTCTTATACAAATACCTCTAAAGAGTTTTTTTGAAGATGGACGCAATCTCAACTGTTTTGGAAGTTTCTGCATGGGCAAAATTTAACTGCATAACTAATAAGATATCTTTTCTTTCATTACAAATATGATAGTCCTTATAAAAGAAAGAAAAAATATCAGGAAATGCCGGCGACCTATTTTGCCAATAATGAACACAAGATCATTTATTTTCTTGTCATGATAAATAGGATGTCCAATTTTAAATTTATAAAAAACTTGTCCTAAAATTATCGCGTCTTCAAATAAGTATTACTTACTCAATTATTCTACAACCCACCGCCCTTCCCACCACCACAAACCACCAAAATCGAATTTTTGCATGACAAGACGTACCAAATAATTTCATCCCAGCGTTCATTATGCCCTCACGCTAGAAGAGAGGCAATTCTCTTAGAAAAGCCTCTATCCTGCAAACTAGAAAAGAGAATTTTTTTTTATAAAAATACCTCTAAAGAGTTTTTTTGAAGATGGACGCAATCTCAACCGTTTTGGCAGTTTCTGCAAAGGTAAAATTTAACTGCCTAACTAAAAACGTATCTTTTCTTATATTACAAATATGATAGTACTCATAAATGAAAGAAAAAATATCAGGAAATAACCGGCGACCTATTGCGCCAATAATGAACACAAGATAATTTATTATCTTGTCATGATAAATAGGATGTCTAATTTTAAATTTATAAAAATTTTGTCCTAAAATTATCGCGTCTTCAAGTAAGTACTATTTACAAAATTATTCTTCAACCCTCCCCTCCCACCACCAAACACCAAAATCGAACTTTTTCATGACAAGACGTACCAAATAATTTCATCCCAGCGTTCATTATTCCCTCACGCTAGAAGAGAGGAACTTCTGTTAGAAATGCCTCTATCCTGCAAACTATAGAAAAGAAAATTTTTTTTTATAAAAATACCTCTAAAGAGTTTTTTTGAAGATGGACGCAATCTCAACCGTTTTGGCAGTTTCTGCAAAGGTTAAATTTAACTGCCTAACTAAAAATGTATCTTTTCTTATATTACAAATATGATAGTACTCATAAATGAAAGAAAAAATATCAGGAAATAACCGGCGACCTATTGCGCCAATAATGAACACAAGATCATTTATTTTCTTGTCATGACAATTAGGATGTTCAATTTTAAATTTATAAAAATCTTGTCCTAAAATTATCGCGCCTTCAAGTAAGTACTATTTACAAAATTATTCTTCAACCCTCCCCCCCACCACCAAACACCAAAATCGAACTTTTGCATGACAAGACGTACCAAATAATTTCATCCCAGCGTTCATTATTCCCTCACGCTAGAAGAGAGGCACTTCTGTTAGAAAAGCCTCTATCCTGCAAACTAGAAAAGAGAATTTTTTTTTATAAAAATACCTCTAAAGAGTTTTTTTGAAGATGGACGCAATCTCAACCGTTTTGGCAGTTTCTGCAAAGGTAAAATTTAACTGCCTAACTAAAAATGTATCTTTTCTTATATTACAAATATGATAGTACTCATAAATGAAAGAAAAAATATCAGGAAATAACCGGCGACCTATTGCGCCAATAATGAACACAAGATCATTTATTTTCTTGTCATGATAAATAGGATGTCCAATTTTAAATTTACAAAAATCTTGTCCTAAAATTATCGCGTCTTCAAGTAAGTACTATTTACAAAATTATTCTTCAACCCTCCCCCCCCCCACCACCAAACACCAAAATCGAACTTTTGCATGACAAGATGTACCAAATAATTTCATCCCAGCGTTCATTATTCCCTCACGCTAGAAGAGCGCACTTCTGTTAGAAAAGCCTCAATCCTGCAAACTAGAAAAGAGGTATTTCTTATACAAATACCTCTAAAGAGTTTTTTTGAAGATGGACGCAATCTCAACTGTTTTGGAAGTTTCTGCATGGGTAAAATTTAACTGCATAACTAATAAGATATCTTTTCTTTCATTACAAATATGATAGTCCTTATAAAAGAAAGAAAAATTATCAGGAAATGCCGGCGACCTATTTCGCCAATAATGAACACAAGATCATTTATTTTCTTGTCATGATAAATAGGATGTCCAATTTTAAATTTATAAAAAACTTGTCCTAAAATTATCGCGTCTTAAAATAAGTATTATTTACTCAATTATTCTACAACCCACGCCCCTTCCCACCACCACAAACCACCAAAATCGAATTTTTGCATGACAAGACGTACCAAATAATTTCATCCCAGCGTTCATTATTCCCTCACGCTAGAAGAGAGGCACTTCTGTTAGGAAAGCCTCTATCCTCCTCCAAACTAGAAAAGAGAATTTTTTTTTATAAAAATACCTCTAAAGAGTTTTTTTGAAGATGGACGCAATCTCAACCGTTTTGACAGTTTCTGCAAAGGTAAAATTTAACTGCCTAACTAAAAATGTATCTTTTCTTATATTACAAATATGATAGTACTCAAAAATGAAAGAAAAAATTTCAGGAAATAACCGGCGACCTATTGCGCCAATAATGAACACAAGATAATTTATTATCTTGTCATGATAAATAGGATGTCTAATTTTAAATTTATAAAAATTTTGTCCTAAAATTATCGCGTCTTCAAGTAAGTACTATTTACAAAATTATTCTTCAACCCTCCCCCCGACCACCAAACACCAAAATCGAACTTTTGCATGACAAGACGTACCAAATAATTTCATCCCAGCGTTCATTATTCCCTCACGCTAGAAGAGAGGAACTTCTGTTAGAAATGCCTCTATCCTGCAAACTATAGAAAAGAGAATTTTTTTTATAAAAATACCTCTAAAGAGTTTTTTTGAAGATGGACGCAATCTCAACCGTTTTGGCAGTTTCTGCAAAGGTAAAATTTAACTGCCTAGCTAAAAATGTATCTTTTCTTATATTACAAATATGATAGTACTCAAAAATGAAAGAAAAAATATCAGGAAATAACCGGCGACCTATTGCGCCAATAATGAACACAAGATAATTTATTATCTTGTCATGATAAATAGGATGTCTAATTTTAAATTTATAAAAATTTTGTCCTAAAATTATCGCGTCTTCAAGTAAGTACTATTTACAAAATTATTCTTCAACCCTCCCCCCGACCACCAAACACCAAAATCGAACTTTTGCATGACAAGACGTACCAAATAATTTCATCCCAGCGTTCATTATTCCCTCACGCTAGAAGAGAGGAAATTCTGTTAGAAATGCCTCTATCCTGCAAACTATAGAAAAGAGAATTTTTTTTATAAAAATAAATCTAAAGAGTTTTTTTGAAGATGGACGCAATCTCAACTGTTTTGGAAGTTTCTGCATGGGTAAAATTTAACTGCATAACTAATAAGATATCTTTTCTTTCATTACAAATATGATAGTCCTTATAAAAGAAAGAAAAATTATCAGGAAATGCCGGCGACCTATTTCGCCAATAATGAACACAAGATCATTTATTTTCTTGTCATGATAAATAGGATGTCCAATTTTAAATTTATAAAAAACTTGTCCTAAAATTATCGCGTCTTCAAATAAGTATTATTTACTCAATTATTCTACAACCCACGCCCCTTCCCACCACCACAAACCACCAAAATCGAATTTTTGCATGACAAGACGTACCAAATAATTTCATCCCAGCGTTCATTATTCCCTCACGCTAGAAGAGAGGCACTTCTGTTAGGAAAGCCTCTATCCTCCTCCAAACTAGAAAAGAGAATTTTTTTTTATAAAAATACCTCTAAAGAGTTTTTTTGAAGATGGACGCAATCTCAACAGTTTTGGCAGTTTCTGCAAAGGTAAAATTTAACTGCCTAACTAAAAATGTATCTTTTCTTATATTACAAATATGATAGTACTCAAAAATGAAAGAAAAAATATCAGGAAATAACCGGCGACCTATTGCGCCAATAATGAACACAAGATAATTTATTATCTTGTCATGATAAATAGGATGTCTAAGTTTAAATTTATAAAAATTTTGTCCTAAAATTATCGCGTCTTCAAGTAAGTACTATTTACAAAATTATTCTTCAACCCTCCCCCCGACCACCAAACACCAAAATCGAACATTTGCATGACAAGACGTACCAAATAATTTCATCCCAGCGGTCATTATTCCCTCACGCTAGAAGAGAGGAACTTCTGTTAGAAATGCCTCTATCCTGCAAACAATAGAAAAGAGAATTTTTTTTATAAAAATACCTCTAAAGTGTTTTTTTGAAGATGGACGCAATCTCAACCGTTTTGGCAGTTTCTGCAAAGGTAAAATTTAACTGCCTAACTAAAAATGTATCTTTTCTTATATTACAAATATGATAGTACTCAAAAATGAAAGAAAAAATATCAGGAAATAACCGGCGACCTATTGCGCCAATAATGAACACAAGATAATTTATTATCTTGTCATGATAAATAGGATGTCTAATTTTAAATTTATAAAAATTTTGTCCTAAAATTATCGCGTCTTCAAGTAAGTACTATTTACAAAATTATTCTTCAACCCTCCCCCCGACCACCAAACACCAAAATCGAACTTTTGCATGACAAGACGTACCAAATAATTTCATCCCAGCGTTCATTATTCCCTCACGCTAGAAGAGAGGAAATTCTGTTAGAAATGCCTCTATCCTGCAAACTATAGAAAAGAGAATTTTTTTTATAAAAATACCTCTAAAGAGTTTTTTTGAAGATGGACGCAATCTCAACTGTTTTGGAAGTTTCTGCATGGGTAAAATTTAACTGCATAACTAATAAGATATCTTTTCTTTCATTACAAATATGATAGTCCTTATAAAAGAAAGAAAAATTATCAGGAAATGCCGGCGACCTATTTCGCCAATAATGAACACAAGATCATTTATTTTCTTGTCATGATAAATAGGATGTCCAATTTTAAATTTATAAAAAACTTGTCCTAAAATTATCGCGTCTTCAAATAAGTATTATTTACTCAATTATTCTACAACCCACGCCCCTTCCCACCACCACAAACCACCAAAATCGAATTTTTGCATGACAAGACGTACCAAATAATTTCATCCCAGCGTTCATTATTCCCTCACGCTAGAAGAGAGGCACTTCTGTTAGGAAAGCCTCTATCCTCCTCCAAACTAGAAAAGAGAATTTTTTTTTATAAAAATACCTCTAAAGAGTTTTTTTGAAGATGGACGCAATCTCAACAGTTTTGGCAGTTTCTGCAAAGGTAAAATTTAACTGCCTAACTAAAAATGTATCTTTTCTTATATTACAAATATGATAGTACTCAAAAATGAAAGAAAAAATATCAGGAAATAACCGGCGACCTATTGCGCCAATAATGAACACAAGATAATTTATTATCTTGTCATGATAAATAGGATGTCTAAGTTTAAATTTATAAAAATTTTGTCCTAAAATTATCGCGTCTTCAAGTAAGTACTATTTACAAAATTATTCTTCAACCCTCCCCCCGACCACCAAACACCAAAATCGAACATTTGCATGACAAGACGTACCAAATAATTTCATCCCAGCGGTCATTATTCCCTCACGCTAGAAGAGAGGAACTTCTGTTAGAAATGCCTCTATCCTGCAAACAATAGAAAAGAGAATTTTTTTTATAAAAATACCTCTAAAGTGTTTTTTTGAAGATGGACGCAATCTCAACCGTTTTGGCAGTTTCTGCAAAGGTAAAATTTAACTGCCTAACTAAAAATGTATCTTTTCTTATATTACAAATATGATAGTACTCAAAAATGAAAGAAAAAATATCAGGAAATAACCGGCGACCTATTGCGCCAATAATGAACACAAGATAATTTATTATCTTGTCATGATAAATAGGATGTCTAATTTTAAATTTATAAAAATTTTGTCTTAAAATTATCGCGTCTTCAAGTAAGTACTATTTACAAAATTATTCTTCAACCCTCCCCCCGACCACCAAACACCAAAATCGAACTTTTGCATGACAAGACGTACCAAATAATTTCATCCCAGCGTTCATTATTCCCTCACGCTAGAAGAGAGGAAATTCTGTTAGAAATGCCTCTATCCTGCAAACTATAGAAAAGAGAATTTTTTTTTATAAAAATACGTCTAAAGAGTTTTTTTGAAGATGGACGCAATCTCAACCGTTTTGGCAGTTTCTGCAAAGGTAAAATTTAACTGCCTAACTAAAAATGTATCTTTTCTTATATTACAAATCTGATAGTACTCATAAATGAAAGAAAAAATATCAGGAAATAACCGGCGACCTATTGCGCCAATAATGAACACAAGATCATTTATTTTCTTGTCATGATAAATAGGATGTTCAATTTTAAATTTATAAAAATCTTGACCTAAAATTATCGCGCCTTCAAGTAAGTACTATTTACAAAATTATTCTTCAACCCTCCCCCCCCCCACCACCAAACACCAAAATCGAACTTTTGCATGACAAGACGTACCAAATAATTTCATCCCAGTGTTCATTATTCCCTCACGCTAGAAGAGAGGCAATTCTGTTAGCAAAGCCTCTATCCTGCAAACTAGAAAAGAGAATTTTTTTTTATAAAAATACCTCTAAAGAGTTTTTTTGAAGATGGACGCAATCTCAACCGTTTTGGCAGTTTCTGCAAGGTAAAATTTAACTGCCTAACTAAAAATGTATCTTTTCTTATATTACAAATATGATAGTACTCATAAATGAAAGAAAAAATATCAGGAAATAACCGGCGACCTATTGCGCCAATAATGAACACAAGATCATTTATTTTCTTGTCATGATAAATAGGATGTCCAATTTTAAATTTACAAAAATCTTGTCCTAAAATTATCGCGTCTTCAAGTAAGTACTATTTACAAAATTATTCTTCAACCCTCCCCCCCCCCCCACCACCAAACACCAAAATCGAACTTTTGCATGACAAGATGTACCAAATAATTTCATCCCAGCGTTCATTATTCCCTCACGCTAGAAGAGAGGCACTTCTGTTAGGAAAGCCTCTATCCTCCTCCAAACTAGAAAAGAGAATTTTTTTTTATAAAAATACCTCTAAAGAGTTTTTTTGAAGATGGACGCAATCTCAACCGTTTTGACAGTTTCTGCAAAGGTAAAATTTAACTGCCTAACTAAAAATGTATCTTTTCTTATATTACAAATATGATAGTACTCAAAAATGAAAGAAAAAATTTCAGGAAATAACCGGCGACCTATTGCGCCAATAATGAACACAAGATAATTTATTATCTTGTCATGATAAATAGGATGTCTAATTTTAAATTTATAAAAATTTTGTCCTAAAATTATCGCGTCTTCAAGTAAGTACTATTTACAAAATTATTCTTCAACCCTCCCCCCGACCACCAAACACCAAAATCGAACTTTTGCATGACAAGACGTACCAAATAATTTCATCCCAGCGTTCATTATTCCCTCACGCTAGAAGAGAGGAACTTCTGTTAGAAATGCCTCTATCCTGCAAACTATAGAAAAGAGAATTTTTTTTATAAAAATACCTCTAAAGAGTTTTTTTGAAGATGGACGCAATCTCAACCGTTTTGGCAGTTTCTGCAAAGGTAAAATTTAACTGCCTAGCTAAAAATGTATCTTTTCTTATATTACAAATATGGTAGTACTCAAAAATGAAAGAAAAAATATCAGGAAATAACCGGCGACCTATTGCGCCAATAATGAACACAAGATAATTTATTATCTTGTCATGATAAATAGGATGTCTAATTTTAAATTTATAAAAATTTTGTCCTAAAATTATCGCGTCTTCAAGTAAGTACTATTTACAAAATTATTCTTCAACCCTCCCCCCGACCACCAAACACCAAAATCGAACTTTTGCATGACAAGACGTACCAAATAATTTCATCCCAGCGTTCATTATTCCCTCACGCTAGAAGAGAGGAAATTCTGTTAGAAATGCCTCTATCCTGCAAACTATAGAAAAGAGAATTTTTTTTATAAAAATACCTCTAAAGAGTTTTTTTGAAGATGGACGCAATCTCAACTGTTTTGGAAGTTTCTGCATGGGTAAAATTTAACTGCATAACTAATAAGATATCTTTTCTTTCATTACAAATATGATAGTCCTTATAAAAGAAAGAAAAATTATCAGGAAATGCCGGCGACCTATTTCGCCAATAATGAACACAAGATCATTTATTTTCTTGTCATGATAAATAGGATGTCCAATTTTAAATTTATAAAAAACTTGTCCTAAAATTATCGCGTCTTCAAATAAGTATTATTTACTCAATTATTCTACAACCCACGCCCCTTCCCACCACCACAAACCACCAAAATCGAATTTTTGCATGACAAGACGTACCAAATAATTTCATCCCAGCGTTCATTATTCCCTCACGCTAGAAGAGAGGCACTTCTGTTAGGAAAGCCTCTATCCTCCTCCAAACTAGAAAAGAGAATTTTTTTTTATAAAAATACCTCTAAAGAGTTTTTTTGAAGATGGACGCAATCTCAACAGTTTTGGCAGTTTCTGCAAAGGTAAAATTTAACTGCCTAACTAAAAATGTATCTTTTCTTATATTACAAATATGATAGTACTCAAAAATGAAAGAAAAAATATCAGGAAATAACCGGCGACCTATTGCGCCAATAATGAACACAAGATAATTTATTATCTTGTCATGATAAATAGGATGTCTAAGTTTAAATTTATAAAAATTTTGTCCTAAAATTATCGCGTCTTCAAGTAAGTACTATTTACAAAATTATTCTTCAACCCTCCCCCCGACCACCAAACACCAAAATCGAACATTTGCATGACAAGACGTACCAAATAATTTCATCCCAGCGGTCATTATTCCCTCACGCTAGAAGAGAGGAACTTCTGTTAGAAATGCCTCTATCCTGCAAACAATAGAAAAGAGAATTTTTTTTATAAAAATACCTCTAAAGTGTTTTTTTGAAGATGGACGCAATCTCAACCGTTTTGGCAGTTTCTGCAAAGGTAAAATTTAACTGCCTAACTAAAAATGTATCTTTTCTTATATTACAAATATGATAGTACTCAAAAATGAAAGAAAAAATATCAGGAAATAACCGGCGACCTATTGCGCCAATAATGAACACAAGATAATTTATTATCTTGTCATGATAAATAGGATGTCTAATTTTAAATTTATAAAAATTTTGTCTTAAAATTATCGCGTCTTCAAGTAAGTACTATTTACAAAATTATTCTTCAACCCTCCCCCCGACCACCAAACACCAAAATCGAACTTTTGCATGACAAGACGTACCAAATAATTTCATCCCAGCGTTCATTATTCCCTCACGCTAGAAGAGAGGAAATTCTGTTAGAAATGCCTCTATCCTGCAAACTATAGAAAAGAGAATTTTTTTTTATAAAAATACGTCTAAAGAGTTTTTTTGAAGATGGACGCAATCTCAACCGTTTTGGCAGTTTCTGCAAAGGTAAAATTTAACTGCCTAACTAAAAATGTATCTTTTCTTATATTACAAATATGATAGTACTCATAAATGAAAGAAAAAATATCAGGAAATAACCGGCGACCTATTGCGCCAATAATGAACACAAGATCATTTATTTTCTTGTCATGATAAATAGGATGTTCAATTTTAAATTTATAAAAATCTTGACCTAAAATTATCGCGCCTTCAAGTAAGTACTATTTACAAAATTATTCTTCAACCCTCCCCCCCCCCCCACCACCAAACACCAAAATCGAACTTTTGCATGACAAGACGTACCAAATAATTTCATCCCAGTGTTCATTATTCCCTCACGCTAGAAGAGAGGCAATTCTGTTAGCAAAGCCTCTATCCTGCAAACTAGAAAAGAGAATTTCTTTTTATAAAAATACCTCTAAAGAGTTTTTTTGAAGATGGACGCAATCTCAACCGTTTTGGCAGTTTCTGCAAGGTAAAATTTAACTGCCTAACTAAAAATGTATCTTTTCTTATATTACAAATATGATAGTACTCATAAATGAAAGAAAAAATATCAGGAAATAACCGGCGACCTATTGCGCCAATAATGAACACAAGATAATTTATTATCTTGTCATGATAAATAGGATGTCTAAGTTTAAATTTATAAAAATTTTGTCCTAAAATTATCGCGTCTTCAAGTAAGTACTATTTACAAAATTATTCTTCAACCCTCCCCCCGACCACCAAACACCAAAATCGAACATTTGCATGACAAGACGTACCAAATAATTTCATCCCAGCGGTCATTATTCCCTCACGCTAGAAGAGAGGAACTTCTGTTAGAAATGCCTCTATCCTGCAAACAATAGAAAAGAGAATTTTTTTTATAAAAATACCTCTAAAGTGTTTTTTTGAAGATGGACGCAATCTCAACCGTTTTGGCAGTTTCTGCAAAGGTAAAATTTAACTGCCTAACTAAAAATGTATCTTTTCTTATATTACAAATATGATAGTACTCAAAAATGAAAGAAAAAATATCAGGAAATAACCGGCGACCTATTGCGCCAATAATGAACACAAGATAATTTATTATCTTGTCATGATAAATAGGATGTCTAATTTTAAATTTATAAAAATTTTGTCTTAAAATTATCGCGTCTTCAAGTAAGTACTATTTACAAAATTATTCTTCAACCCTCCCCCCGACCACCAAACACCAAAATCGAACTTTTGCATGACAAGACGTACCAAATAATTTCATCCCAGCGTTCATTATTCCCTCACGCTAGAAGAGAGGAAATTCTGTTAGAAATGCCTCTATCCTGCAAACTATAGAAAAGAGAATTTTTTTTTATAAAAATACGTCTAAAGAGTTTTTTTGAAGATGGACGCAATCTCAACCGTTTTGGCAGTTTCTGCAAAGGTAAAATTTAACTGCCTAACTAAAAATGTATCTTTTCTTATATTACAAATATGATAGTACTCATAAATGAAAGAAAAAATATCAGGAAATAACCGGCGACCTATTGCGCCAATAATGAACACAAGATCATTTATTTTCTTGTCATGATAAATAGGATGTTCAATTTTAAATTTATAAAAATCTTGACCTAAAATTATCGCGCCTTCAAGTAAGTACTATTTACAAAATTATTCTTCAACCCTCCCCCCCCCCCCACCACCAAACACCAAAATCGAACTTTTGCATGACAAGACGTACCAAATAATTTCATCCCAGTGTTCATTATTCCCTCACGCTAGAAGAGAGGCAATTCTGTTAGCAAAGCCTCTATCCTGCAAACTAGAAAAGAGAATTTCTTTTTATAAAAATACCTCTAAAGAGTTTTTTTGAAGATGGACGCAATCTCAACCGTTTTGGCAGTTTCTGCAAGGTAAAATTTAACTGCCTAACTAAAAATGTATCTTTTCTTATATTACAAATATGATAGTACTCATAAATGAAAGAAAAAATATCAGGAAATAACCGGCGACCTATTGCGCCAATAATGAACACAAGATCATTTATTTTCTTGTCATGATAAATAGGATGTCCAATTTTAAATTTACAAAAATCTTGTCCTAAAATTATCGCGTCTTCAAGTAAGTACTATTTACAAAATTATTCTTCAACCCTCCCCCCCCCCCCCACCACCAAACACCAAAATCGAACTTTTGCATGACAAGATGTACCAAATAATTTCATCCCAGCGTTCATTATTCCCTCACGCTAGAAGAGAGGCACTTCTGTTAGGAAAGCCTCTATCCTCCTCCAAACTAGAAAAGAGAATTTTTTTTTATAAAAATACCTCTAAAGAGTTTTTTTGAAGATGGACGCAATCTCAACCGTTTTGGCAGTTTCTGCAAAGGTAAAATTTAACTGCCTAGCTAAAAATGTATCTTTTCTTATATTACAAATATGATAGTACTCAAAAATGAAAGAAAAAATATCAGGAAATAACCGGCGACCTATTGCGCCAATAATGAACACAAGATAATTTATTATCTTGTCATGATAAATAGGATGTCTAATTTTAAATTTATAAAAATTTTGTCCTAAAATTATCGCGTCTTCAAGTAAGTACTATTTACAAAATTATTCTTCAACCCTCCCCCCGACCACCAAACACCAAAATCGAACTTTTGCATGACAAGACGTACCAAATAATTTCATCCCAGCGTTCATTATTCCCTCACGCTAGAAGAGAGGAAATTCTGTTAGAAATGGCTCTATCCTGCAAACTATAGAAAAGAGAATTTTTTTTATAAAAATACCTCTAAAGAGTTTTTTTGAAGATGGACGCAATCTCAACTGTTTTGGAAGTTTCTGCATGGGTAAAATTTAACTGCATAACTAATAAGATATCTTTTCTTTCATTGCAAATATGATAGTCCTTATAAAAGAAAGAAAAATTATCAGGAAATGCCGGCGACCTATTTCGCCAATAATGAACACAAGATCATTTATTTTCTTGTCATGATAAATAGGATGTCCAATTTTAAATTTATAAAAAACTTGTCCTAAAATTATCGCGTCTTCAAATAAGTATTATTTACTCAATTATTCTACAACCCACCGCCCTTCCCACCACCACAAACCACCAAAATCGAATTTTTGCATGACAAGACGTACCAAATAATTTCATCCCAGCGTTCATTATGCCCTCACGCTAGAAGAGAGGCAATTCTCTTAGAAAAGCCTCTATCCTGCAAACTAGAAAAGAGAATTTTTTTTTATAAAAATACCTCTAAAGAGTTTTTTTGAAGATGGACGCAATCTCAACCGTTTTGGCAGTTTCTGCAAAGGTAAAATTTAACTGCCTAACTAAAAACGTATCTTTTCTTATATTACAAATATGATAGTACTCATAAATGAAAGAAAAAATATCAGGAAATAACCGGCGACCTATTGCGCCAATAATGAACACAAGATAATTTATTATCTTGTCATGATAAATAGGATGTCTAATTTTAAATTTATAAAAATTTTGTCTTAAAATTATCGCGTCTTCAAGTAAGTACTATTTACAAAATTATTCTTCAACCCTCCCCCCGACCACCAAACACCAAAATCGAACTTTTGCATGACAAGACGTACCAAATAATTTCATCCCAGCGTTCATTATTCCCTCACGCTAGAAGAGAGGAAATTCTGTTAGAAATGCCTCTATCCTGCAAACTATAGAAAAGAGAATTTTTTTTTATAAAAATACGTCTAAAGAGTTTTTTTGAAGATGGACGCAATCTCAACCGTTTTGGCAGTTTCTGCAAAGGTAAAATTTAACTGCCTAACTAAAAATGTATCTTTTCTTATATTACAAATATGATAGTACTCATAAATGAAAGAAAAAATATCAGGAAATAACCGGCGACCTATTGCGCCAATAATGAACACAAGATCATTTATTTTCTTGTCATGATAAATAGGATGTTCAATTTTAAATTTATAAAAATCTTGACCTAAAATTATCGCGCCTTCAAGTAAGTACTATTTACAAAATTATTCTTCAACCCTCCCCCCCCCCCCACCACCAAACACCAAAATCGAACTTTTGCATGACAAGACGTACCAAATAATTTCATCCCAGTGTTCATTATTCCCTCACGCTAGAAGAGAGGCAATTCTGTTAGCAAAGCCTCTATCCTGCAAACTAGAAAAGAGAATTTCTTTTTATAAAAATACCTCTAAAGAGTTTTTTTGAAGATGGACGCAATCTCAACCGTTTTGGCAGTTTCTGCAAGGTAAAATTTAACTGCCTAACTAAAAATGTATCTTTTCTTATATTACAAATATGATAGTACTCATAAATGAAAGAAAAAATATCAGGAAATAACCGGCGACCTATTGCGCCAATAATGAACACAAGATCATTTATTTTCTTGTCATGATAAATAGGATGTCCAATTTTAAATTTACAAAAATCTTGTCCTAAAATTATCGCGTCTTCAAGTAAGTACTATTTACAAAATTATTCTTCAACCCTCCCCCCCCCCCCCCCACCACCAAACACCAAAATCGAACTTTTGCATGACAAGATGTACCAAATAATTTCATCCCAGCGTTCATTATTCCCTCACGCTAGAAGAGAGGCACTTCTGTTAGGAAAGCCTCTATCCTCCTCCAAACTAGAAAAGAGAATTTTTTTTTATAAAAATACCTCTAAAGAGTTTTTTTGAAGATGGACGCAATCTCAACCGTTTTGGCAGTTTCTGCAAAGGTAAAATTTAACTGCCTAGCTAAAAATGTATCTTTTCTTATATTACAAATATGATAGTACTCAAAAATGAAAGAAAAAATATCAGGAAATAACCGGCGACCTATTGCGCCAATAATGAACACAAGATAATTTATTATCTTGTCATGATAAATAGGATGTCTAATTTTAAATTTATAAAAATTTTGTCCTAAAATTATCGCGTCTTCAAGTAAGTACTATTTACAAAATTATTCTTCAACCCTCCCCCCGACCACCAAACACCAAAATCGAACTTTTGCATGACAAGACGTACCAAATAATTTCATCCCAGCGTTCATTATTCCCTCACGCTAGAAGAGAGGAAATTCTGTTAGAAATGGCTCTATCCTGCAAACTATAGAAAAGAGAATTTTTTTTATAAAAATACCTCTAAAGAGTTTTTTTGAAGATGGACGCAATCTCAACTGTTTTGGAAGTTTCTGCATGGGTAAAATTTAACTGCATAACTAATAAGATATCTTTTCTTTCATTGCAAATATGATAGTCCTTATAAAAGAAAGAAAAATTATCAGGAAATGCCGGCGACCTATTTCGCCAATAATGAACACAAGATCATTTATTTTCTTGTCATGATAAATAGGATGTCCAATTTTAAATTTATAAAAAACTTGTCCTAAAATTATCGCGTCTTCAAATAAGTATTATTTACTCAATTATTCTACAACCCACCGCCCTTCCCACCACCACAAACCACCAAAATCGAATTTTTGCATGACAAGACGTACCAAATAATTTCATCCCAGCGTTCATTATGCCCTCACGCTAGAAGAGAGGCAATTCTCTTAGAAAAGCCTCTATCCTGCAAACTAGAAAAGAGAATTTTTTTTTATAAAAATACCTCTAAAGAGTTTTTTTGAAGATGGACGCAATCTCAACCGTTTTGGCAGTTTCTGCAAAGGTAAAATTTAACTGCCTAACTAAAAACGTATCTTTTCTTATATTACAAATATGATAGTACTCATAAATGAAAGAAAAAATATCAGGAAATAACCGGCGACCTATTGCGCCAATAATGAACACAAGATAATTTATTATCTTGTCATGATAAATAGGATGTCTAATTTTAAATTTATAAAAATTTTGTCCTAAAATTATCGCGTCTTCAAGTAAGTACTATTTACAAAATTATTCTTCAACCCTCCCCTCCCACCACCAAACACCAAAATCGAACTTTTTCATGACAAGACGTACCAAATAATTTCATCCCAGCGTTCATTATTCCCTCACGCTAGAAGAGAGGAACTTCTGTTAGAAATGCCTCTATCCTGCAAACTATAGAAAAGAAAATTTTTTTTTATAAAAATACCTCTAAAGAGTTTTTTTGAAGATGGACGCAATCTCAACCGTTTTGGCAGTTTCTGCAAAGGTTAAATTTAACTGCCTAACTAAAAATGTATCTTTTCTTATATTACAAATATGATAGTACTCATAAATGAAAGAAAAAATATCAGGAAATAACCGGCGACCTATTGCGCCAATAATGAACACAAGATCATTTATTTTCTTGTCATGACAATTAGGATGTTCAATTTTAAATTTATAAAAATCTTGTCCTAAAATTATCGCGCCTTCAAGTAAGTACTATTTACAAAATTATTCTTCAACCCTCCCCCCCACCACCAAACACCAAAATCGAACTTTTGCATGACAAGACGTACCAAATAATTTCATCCCAGCGTTCATTATTCCCTCACGCTAGAAGAGAGGCACTTCTGTTAGAAAAGCCTCTATCCTGCAAACTAGAAAAGAGAATTTTTTTTTATAAAAATACCTCTAAAGAGTTTTTTTGAAGATGGACGCAATCTCAACCGTTTTGGCAGTTTCTGCAAAGGTAAAATTTAACTGCCTAACTAAAAATGTATCTTTTCTTATATTACAAATATGATAGTACTCATAAATGAAAGAAAAAATATCAGGAAATAACCGGCGACCTATTGCGCCAATAATGAACACAAGATCATTTATTTTCTTGTCATGATAAATAGGATGTCCAATTTTAAATTTACAAAAATCTTGTCCTAAAATTATCGCGTCTTCAAGTAAGTACTATTTACAAAATTATTCTTCAACCCTCCCCCCCCCCACCACCAAACACCAAAATCGAACTTTTGCATGACAAGATGTACCAAATAATTTCATCCCAGCGTTCATTATTCCCTCACGCTAGAAGAGCGCACTTCTGTTAGAAAAGCCTCAATCCTGCAAACTAGAAAAGAGGTATTTCTTATACAAATACCTCTAAAGAGTTTTTTTGAAGATGGACGCAATCTCAACTGTTTTGGAAGTTTCTGCATGGGTAAAATTTAACTGCATAACTAATAAGATATCTTTTCTTTCATTACAAATATGATAGTCCTTATAAAAGAAAGAAAAATTATCAGGAAATGCCGGCGACCTATTTCGCCAATAATGAACACAAGATCATTTATTTTCTTGTCATGATAAATAGGATGTCCAATTTTAAATTTATAAAAAACTTGTCCTAAAATTATCGCGTCTTAAAATAAGTATTATTTACTCAATTATTCTACAACCCACGCCCCTTCCCACCACCACAAACCACCAAAATCGAATTTTTGCATGACAAGACGTACCAAATAATTTCATCCCAGCGTTCATTATTCCCTCACGCTAGAAGAGAGGCACTTCTGTTAGGAAAGCCTCTATCCTCCTCCAAACTAGAAAAGAGAATTTTTTTTTATAAAAATACCTCTAAAGAGTTTTTTTGAAGATGGACGCAATCTCAACCGTTTTGACAGTTTCTGCAAAGGTAAAATTTAACTGCCTAACTAAAAATGTATCTTTTCTTATATTACAAATATGATAGTACTCAAAAATGAAAGAAAAAATTTCAGGAAATAACCGGCGACCTATTGCGCCAATAATGAACACAAGATAATTTATTATCTTGTCATGATAAATAGGATGTCTAATTTTAAATTTATAAAAATTTTGTCCTAAAATTATCGCGTCTTCAAGTAAGTACTATTTACAAAATTATTCTTCAACCCTCCCCCCGACCACCAAACACCAAAATCGAACTTTTGCATGACAAGACGTACCAAATAATTTCATCCCAGCGTTCATTATTCCCTCACGCTAGAAGAGAGGAACTTCTGTTAGAAATGCCTCTATCCTGCAAACTATAGAAAAGAGAATTTTTTTTATAAAAATACCTCTAAAGAGTTTTTTTGAAGATGGACGCAATCTCAACTGTTTTGGAAGTTTCTGCATGGGTAAAATTTAACTGCATAACTAATAAGATATCTTTTCTTTCATTGCAAATATGATAGTCCTTATAAAAGAAAGAAAAATTATCAGGAAATGCCGGCGACCTATTTCGCCAATAATGAACACAAGATCATTTATTTTCTTGTCATGATAAATAGGATGTCCAATTTTAAATTTATAAAAAACTTGTCCTAAAATTATCGCGTCTTCAAATAAGTATTATTTACTCAATTATTCTACAACCCACCGCCCTTCCCACCACCACAAACCACCAAAATCGAATTTTTGCATGACAAGACGTACCAAATAATTTCATCCCAGCGTTCATTATGCCCTCACGCTAGAAGAGAGGCAATTCTCTTAGAAAAGCCTCTATCCTGCAAACTAGAAAAGAGAATTTTTTTTTATAAAAATACCTCTAAAGAGTTTTTTTGAAGATGGACGCAATCTCAACCGTTTTGGCAGTTTCTGCAAAGGTAAAATTTAACTGCCTAACTAAAAACGTATCTTTTCTTATATTACAAATATGATAGTACTCATAAATGAAAGAAAAAATATCAGGAAATAACCGGCGACCTATTGCGCCAATAATGAACACAAGATAATTTATTATCTTGTCATGATAAATAGGATGTCTAATTTTAAATTTATAAAAATTTTGTCTTAAAATTATCGCGTCTTCAAGTAAGTACTATTTACAAAATTATTCTTCAACCCTCCCCCCGACCACCAAACACCAAAATCGAACTTTTGCATGACAAGACGTACCAAATAATTTCATCCCAGCGTTCATTATTCCCTCACGCTAGAAGAGAGGAAATTCTGTTAGAAATGCCTCTATCCTGCAAACTATAGAAAAGAGAATTTTTTTTTATAAAAATACGTCTAAAGAGTTTTTTTGAAGATGGACGCAATCTCAACCGTTTTGGCAGTTTCTGCAAAGGTAAAATTTAACTGCCTAACTAAAAATGTATCTTTTCTTATATTACAAATATGATAGTACTCATAAATGAAAGAAAAAATATCAGGAAATAACCGGCGACCTATTGCGCCAATAATGAACACAAGATCATTTATTTTCTTGTCATGATAAATAGGATGTTCAATTTTAAATTTATAAAAATCTTGACCTAAAATTATCGCGCCTTCAAGTAAGTACTATTTACAAAATTATTCTTCAACCCTCCCCCCCCCCCCACCACCAAACACCAAAATCGAACTTTTGCATGACAAGACGTACCAAATAATTTCATCCCAGTGTTCATTATTCCCTCACGCTAGAAGAGAGGCAATTCTGTTAGCAAAGCCTCTATCCTGCAAACTAGAAAAGAGAATTTCTTTTTATAAAAATACCTCTAAAGAGTTTTTTTGAAGATGGACGCAATCTCAACCGTTTTGGCAGTTTCTGCAAGGTAAAATTTAACTGCCTAACTAAAAATGTATCTTTTCTTATATTACAAATATGATAGTACTCATAAATGAAAGAAAAAATATCAGGAAATAACCGGCGACCTATTGCGCCAATAATGAACACAAGATCATTTATTTTCTTGTCATGATAAATAGGATGTCCAATTTTAAATTTACAAAAATCTTGTCCTAAAATTATCGCGTCTTCAAGTAAGTACTATTTACAAAATTATTCTTCAACCCTCCCCCCCCCCCCCCCACCACCAAACACCAAAATCGAACTTTTGCATGACAAGATGTACCAAATAATTTCATCCCAGCGTTCATTATTCCCTCACGCTAGAAGAGAGGCACTTCTGTTAGGAAAGCCTCTATCCTCCTCCAAACTAGAAAAGAGAATTTTTTTTTATAAAAATACCTCTAAAGAGTTTTTTTGAAGATGGACGCAATCTCAACCGTTTTGGCAGTTTCTGCAAAGGTAAAATTTAACTGCCTAGCTAAAAATGTATCTTTTCTTATATTACAAATATGATAGTACTCAAAAATGAAAGAAAAAATATCAGGAAATAACCGGCGACCTATTGCGCCAATAATGAACACAAGATAATTTATTATCTTGTCATGATAAATAGGATGTCTAATTTTAAATTTATAAAAATTTTGTCCTAAAATTATCGCGTCTTCAAGTAAGTACTATTTACAAAATTATTCTTCAACCCTCCCCCCGACCACCAAACACCAAAATCGAACTTTTGCATGACAAGACGTACCAAATAATTTCATCCCAGCGTTCATTATTCCCTCACGCTAGAAGAGAGGAAATTCTGTTAGAAATGGCTCTATCCTGCAAACTATAGAAAAGAGAATTTTTTTTATAAAAATACCTCTAAAGAGTTTTTTTGAAGATGGACGCAATCTCAACTGTTTTGGAAGTTTCTGCATGGGTAAAATTTAACTGCATAACTAATAAGATATCTTTTCTTTCATTGCAAATATGATAGTCCTTATAAAAGAAAGAAAAATTATCAGGAAATGCCGGCGACCTATTTCGCCAATAATGAACACAAGATCATTTATTTTCTTGTCATGATAAATAGGATGTCCAATTTTAAATTTATAAAAAACTTGTCCTAAAATTATCGCGTCTTCAAATAAGTATTATTTACTCAATTATTCTACAACCCACCGCCCTTCCCACCACCACAAACCACCAAAAT
Source organism: Maratus speciosus (assembly GCA_963932465.1). Taxonomy (NCBI): domain Eukaryota; kingdom Metazoa; phylum Arthropoda; class Arachnida; order Araneae; family Salticidae; genus Maratus; species Maratus speciosus. Next base: position 272,827,754 of record OZ010794.1, read on the forward strand.
CGAATTTTTGCATGACAAGACGTACCAAATAATTTCATCCCAGCGTTCATTATGCCCTCACGCTAGAAGAGAGGCAATTCTCTTAGAAAAGCCTCTATCCTGCAAACTAGAAAAGAGAATTTTTTTTTATAAAAATACCTCTAAAGAGTTTTTTTGAAGATGGACGCAATCTCAACCGTTTTGGCAGTTTCTGCAAAGGTAAAATTTAACTGCCTAACTAAAAACGTATCTTTTCTTATATTACAAATATGATAGTACTCATAAATGAAAGAAAAAATATCAGGAAATAACCGGCGACCTATTGCGCCAATAATGAACACAAGATAATTTATTATCTTGTCATGATAAATAGGATGTCTAATTTTAAATTTATAAAAATTTTGTCCTAAAATTATCGCGTCTTCAAGTAAGTACTATTTACAAAATTATTCTTCAACCCTCCCCTCCCACCACCAAACACCAAAATCGAACTTTTTCATGACAAGACGTACCAAATAATTTCATCCCAGCGTTCATTATTCCCTCACGCTAGAAGAGAGGAACTTCTGTTAGAAATGCCTCTATCCTGCAAACTATAGAAAAGAAAATTTTTTTTTATAAAAATACCTCTAAAGAGTTTTTTTGAAGATGGACGCAATCTCAACCGTTTTGGCAGTTTCTGCAAAGGTTAAATTTAACTGCCTAACTAAAAATGTATCTTTTCTTATATTACAAATATGATAGTACTCATAAATGAAAGAAAAAATATCAGGAAATAACCGGCGACCTATTGCGCCAATAATGAACACAAGATCATTTATTTTCTTGTCATGACAATTAGGATGTTCAATTTTAAATTTATAAAAATCTTGTCCTAAAATTATCGCGCCTTCAAGTAAGTACTATTTACAAAATTATTCTTCAACCCTCCCCCCCACCACCAAACACCAAAATCGAACTTTTGCATGACAAGACGTACCAAATAATTTCATCCCAGCGTTCATTATTCCCTCACGCTAGAAGAGAGGCACTTCTGTTAGAAAAGCCTCTATCCTGCAAACTAGAAAAGAGAATTTTTTTTTATAAAAATACCTCTAAAGAGTTTTTTTGAAGATGGACGCAATCTCAACCGTTTTGGCAGTTTCTGCAAAGGTAAAATTTAACTGCCTAACTAAAAATGTATCTTTTCTTATATTACAAATATGATAGTACTCATAAATGAAAGAAAAAATATCAGGAAATAACCGGCGACCTATTGCGCCAATAATGAACACAAGATCATTTATTTTCTTGTCATGATAAATAGGATGTCCAATTTTAAATTTACAAAAATCTTGTCCTAAAATTATCGCGTCTTCAAGTAAGTACTATTTACAAAATTATTCTTCAACCCTCCCCCCCCCCACCACCAAACACCAAAATCGAACTTTTGCATGACAAGATGTACCAAATAATTTCATCCCAGCGTTCATTATTCCCTCACGCTAGAAGAGCGCACTTCTGTTAGAAAAGCCTCAATCCTGCAAACTAGAAAAGAGGTATTTCTTATACAAATACCTCTAAAGAGTTTTTTTGAAGATGGACGCAATCTCAACTGTTTTGGAAGTTTCTGCATGGGTAAAATTTAACTGCATAACTAATAAGATATCTTTTCTTTCATTACAAATATGATAGTCCTTATAAAAGAAAGAAAAATTATCAGGAAATGCCGGCGACCTATTTCGCCAATAATGAACACAAGATCATTTATTTTCTTGTCATGATAAATAGGATGTCCAATTTTAAATTTATAAAAAACTTGTCCTAAAATTATCGCGTCTTAAAATAAGTATTATTTACTCAATTATTCTACAACCCACGCCCCTTCCCACCACCACAAACCACCAAAATCGAATTTTTGCATGACAAGACGTACCAAATAATTTCATCCCAGCGTTCATTATTCCCTCACGCTAGAAGAGAGGCACTTCTGTTAGGAAAGCCTCTATCCTCCTCCAAACTAGAAAAGAGAATTTTTTTTTATAAAAATACCTCTAAAGAGTTTTTTTGAAGATGGACGCAATCTCAACCGTTTTGACAGTTTCTGCAAAGGTAAAATTTAACTGCCTAACTAAAAATGTATCTTTTCTTATATTACAAATATGATAGTACTCAAAAATGAAAGAAAAAATTTCAGGAAATAACCGGCGACCTATTGCGCCAATAATGAACACAAGATAATTTATTATCTTGTCATGATAAATAGGATGTCTAATTTTAAATTTATAAAAATTTTGTCCCAAAATTATCGCGTCTTCAAGTAAGTACTATTTACAAAATTATTCTTCAACCCTCCCCCCGACCACCAAACACCAAAATCGAACTTTTGCATGACAAGACGTACCAAATAATTTCATCCCAGCGTTCATTATTCCCTCACGCTAGAAGAGAGGAACTTCTGTTAGAAATGCCTCTATCCTGCAAACTATAGAAAAGAGAATTTTTTTTATAAAAATACCTCTAAAGAGTTTTTTTGAAGATGGACGCAATCTCAACCGTTTTGGCAGTTTCTGCAAAGGTAAAATTTAACTGCCTAGCTAAAAATGTATCTTTTCTTATATTACAAATATGATAGTACTCAAAAATGAAAGAAAAAATATCAGGAAATAACCGGCGACCTATTGCGCCAATAATGAACACAAGATAATTTATTATCTTGTCATGATAAATAGGATGTCTAATTTTAAATTTATAAAAATTTTGTCCTAAAATTATCGCGTCTTCAAGTAAGTACTATTTACAAAATTATTCTTCAACCCTCCCCCCGACCACCAAACACCAAAATCGAACTTTTGCATGACAAGACGTACCAAATAATTTCATCCCAGCGTTCATTATTCCCTCACGCTAGAAGAGAGGAAATTCTGTTAGAAATGCCTCTATCCTGCAAACTATAGAAAAGAGAATTTTTTTTATAAAAATACCTCTAAAGAGTTTTTTTGAAGATGGACGCAATCTCAACTGTTTTGGAAGTTTCTGCATGGGTAAAATTTAACTGCATAACTAATAAGATATCTTTTCTTTCATTACAAATATGATAGTCCTTATAAAAGAAAGAAAAATTATCAGGAAATGCCGGCGACCTATTTCGCCAATAATGAACACAAGATCATTTATTTTCTTGTCATGATAAATAGGATGTCCAATTTTAAATTTATAAAAAACTTGTCCTAAAATTATCGCGTCTTCAAATAAGTATTATTTACTCAATTATTCTACAACCCACGCCCCTTCCCACCACCACAAACCACCAAAATCGAATTTTTGCATGACAAGACGTACCAAATAATTTCATCCCAGCGTTCATTATTCCCTCACGCTAGAAGAGAGGCACTTCTGTTAGGAAAGCCTCTATCCTCCTCCAAACTAGAAAAGAGAATTTTTTTTTATAAAAATACCTCTAAAGAGTTTTTTTGAAGATGGACGCAATCTCAACAGTTTTGGCAGTTTCTGCAAAGGTAAAATTTAACTGCCTAACTAAAAATGTATCTTTTCTTATATTACAAATATGATAGTACTCAAAAATGAAAGAAAAAATATCAGGAAATAACCGGCGACCTATTGCGCCAATAATGAACACAAGATAATTTATTATCTTGTCATGATAAATAGGATGTCTAAGTTTAAATTTATAAAAATTTTGTCCTAAAATTATCGCGTCTTCAAGTAAGTACTATTTACAAAATTATTCTTCAACCCTCCCCCCGACCACCAAACACCAAAATCGAACATTTGCATGACAAGACGTACCAAATAATTTCATCCCAGCGGTCATTATTCCCTCACGCTAGAAGAGAGGAACTTCTGTTAGAAATGCCTCTATCCTGCAAACAATAGAAAAGAGAATTTTTTTTATAAAAATACCTCTAAAGTGTTTTTTTGAAGATGGACGCAATCTCAACCGTTTTGGCAGTTTCTGCAAAGGTAAAATTTAACTGCCTAACTAAAAATGTATCTTTTCTTATATTACAAATATGATAGTACTCAAAAATGAAAGAAAAAATATCAGGAAATAACCGGCGACCTATTGCGCCAATAATGAACACAAGATAATTTATTATCTTGTCATGATAAATAGGATGTCTAATTTTAAATTTATAAAAATTTTGTCTTAAAATTATCGCGTCTTCAAGTAAGTACTATTTACAAAATTATTCTTCAACCCTCCCCCCGACCACCAAACACCAAAATCGAACTTTTGCATGACAAGACGTACCAAATAATTTCATCCCAGCGTTCATTATTCCCTCACGCTAGAAGAGAGGAAATTCTGTTAGAAATGCCTCTATCCTGCAAACTATAGAAAAGAGAATTTTTTTTTATAAAAATACGTCTAAAGAGTTTTTTTGAAGATGGACGCAATCTCAACCGTTTTGGCAGTTTCTGCAAAGGTAAAATTTAACTGCCTAACTAAAAATGTATCTTTTCTTATATTACAAATATGATAGTACTCATAAATGAAAGAAAAAATATCAGGAAATAACCGGCGACCTATTGCGCCAATAATGAACACAAGATCATTTATTTTCTTGTCATGATAAATAGGATGTTCAATTTTAAATTTATAAAAATCTTGACCTAAAATTATCGCGCCTTCAAGTAAGTACTATTTACAAAATTATTCTTCAACCCTCCCCCCCCCCCCACCACCAAACACCAAAATCGAACTTTTGCATGACAAGACGTACCAAATAATTTCATCCCAGTGTTCATTATTCCCTCACGCTAGAAGAGAGGCAATTCTGTTAGCAAAGCCTCTATCCTGCAAACTAGAAAAGAGAATTTTTTTTTATAAAAATACCTCTAAAGAGTTTTTTTGAAGATGGACGCAATCTCAACCGTTTTGGCAGTTTCTGCAAGGTAAAATTTAACTGCCTAACTAAAAATGTATCTTTTCTTATATTACAAATATGATAGTACTCATAAATGAAAGAAAAAATATCAGGAAATAACCGGCGACCTATTGCGCCAATAATGAACACAAGATCATTTATTTTCTTGTCATGATAAATAGGATGTCCAATTTTAAATTTACAAAAATCTTGTCCTAAAATTATCGCGTCTTCAAGTAAGTACTATTTACAAAATTATTCTTCAACCCTCCCCCCCCCCACCACCAAACACCAAAATCGAACTTTTGCATGACAAGATGTACCAAATAATTTCATCCCAGCGTTCATTATTCCCTCACGCTAGAAGAGAGGCACTTCTGTTAGGAAAGCCTCTATCCTCCTCCAAACTAGAAAAGAGAATTTTTTTTTTATAAAAATACCTCTAAAGAGTTTTTTTGAAGATGGACGCAATCTCAACCGTTTTGACAGTTTCTGCAAAGGTAAAATTTAACTGCCTAACTAAAAATGTATCTTTTCTTATATTACAAATATGATAGTACTCAAAAATGAAAGAAAAAATTTCAGGAAATAACCGGCGACCTATTGCGCCAATAATGAACACAAGATAATTTATTATCTTGTCATGATAAATAGGATGTCTAATTTTAAATTTATAAAAATTTTGTCCTAAAATTATCGCGTCTTCAAGTAAGTACTATTTACAAAATTATTCTTCAACCCTCCCCCCGACCACCAAACACCAAAATCGAACTTTTGCATGACAAGACGTACCAAATAATTTCATCCCAGCGTTCATTATTCCCTCACGCTAGAAGAGAGGAACTTCTGTTAGAAATGCCTCTATCCTGCAAACTATAGAAAAGAGAATTTTTTTTATAAAAATACCTCTAAAGAGTTTTTTTGAAGATGGACGCAATCTCAACCGTTTTGGCAGTTTCTGCAAAGGTAAAATTTAACTGCCTAGCTAAAAATGTATCTTTTCTTATATTACAAATATGGTAGTACTCAAAAATGAAAGAAAAAATATCAGGAAATAACCGGCGACCTATTGCGCCAATAATGAACACAAGATAATTTATTATCTTGTCATGATAAATAGGATGTCTAATTTTAAATTTATAAAAATTTTGTCCTAAAATTATCGCGTCTTCAAGTAAGTACTATTTACAAAATTATTCTTCAACCCTCCCCCCGACCACCAAACACCAAAATCGAACTTTTGCATGACAAGACGTACCAAATAATTTCATCCCAGCGTTCATTATTCCCTCACGCTAGAAGAGAGGAAATTCTGTTAGAAATGCCTCTATCCTGCAAACTATAGAAAAGAGAATTTTTTTTATAAAAATACCTCTAAAGAGTTTTTTTGAAGATGGACGCAATCTCAACTGTTTTGGAAGTTTCTGCATGGGTAAAATTTAACTGCATAACTAATAAGATATCTTTTCTTTCATTACAAATATGATAGTCCTTATAAAAGAAAGAAAAATTATCAGGAAATGCCGGCGACCTATTTCGCCAATAATGAACACAAGATCATTTATTTTCTTGTCATGATAAATAGGATGTCCAATTTTAAATTTATAAAAAACTTGTCCTAAAATTATCGCGTCTTCAAATAAGTATTATTTACTCAATTATTCTACAACCCACGCCCCTTCCCACCACCACAAACCACCAAAATCGAATTTTTGCATGACAAGACGTACCAAATAATTTCATCCCAGCGTTCATTATTCCCTCACGCTAGAAGAGAGGCACTTCTGTTAGGAAAGCCTCTATCCTCCTCCAAACTAGAAAAGAGAATTTTTTTTTATAAAAATACCTCTAAAGAGTTTTTTTGAAGATGGACGCAATCTCAACAGTTTTGGCAGTTTCTGCAAAGGTAAAATTTAACTGCCTAACTAAAAATGTATCTTTTCTTATATTACAAATATGATAGTACTCAAAAATGAAAGAAAAAATATCAGGAAATAACCGGCGACCTATTGCGCCAATAATGAACACAAGATAATTTATTATCTTGTCATGATAAATAGGATGTCTAAGTTTAAATTTATAAAAATTTTGTCCTAAAATTATCGCGTCTTCAAGTAAGTACTATTTACAAAATTATTCTTCAACCCTCCCCCCGACCACCAAACACCAAAATCGAACATTTGCATGACAAGACGTACCAAATAATTTCATCCCAGCGGTCATTATTCCCTCACGCTAGAAGAGAGGAACTTCTGTTAGAAATGCCTCTATCCTGCAAACAATAGAAAAGAGAATTTTTTTTATAAAAATACCTCTAAAGTGTTTTTTTGAAGATGGACGCAATCTCAACCGTTTTGGCAGTTTCTGCAAAGGTAAAATTTAACTGCCTAACTAAAAATGTATCTTTTCTTATATTACAAATATGATAGTACTCAAAAATGAAAGAAAAAATATCAGGAAATAACCGGCGACCTATTGCGCCAATAATGAACACAAGATAATTTATTATCTTGTCATGATAAATAGGATGTCTAATTTTAAATTTATAAAAATTTTGTCTTAAAATTATCGCGTCTTCAAGTAAGTACTATTTACAAAATTATTCTTCAACCCTCCCCCCGACCACCAAACACCAAAATCGAACTTTTGCATGACAAGACGTACCAAATAATTTCATCCCAGCGTTCATTATTCCCTCACGCTAGAAGAGAGGAAATTCTGTTAGAAATGCCTCTATCCTGCAAACTATAGAAAAGAGAATTTTTTTTTATAAAAATACGTCTAAAGAGTTTTTTTGAAGATGGACGCAATCTCAACCGTTTTGGCAGTTTCTGCAAAGGTAAAATTTAACTGCCTAACTAAAAATGTATCTTTTCTTATATTACAAATATGATAGTACTCATAAATGAAAGAAAAAATATCAGGAAATAACCGGCGACCTATTGCGCCAATAATGAACACAAGATCATTTATTTTCTTGTCATGATAAATAGGATGTTCAATTTTAAATTTATAAAAATCTTGACCTAAAATTATCGCGCCTTCAAGTAAGTACTATTTACAAAATTATTCTTCAACCCTCCCCCCCCCCACCACCAAACACCAAAATCGAACTTTTGCATGACAAGACGTACCAAATAATTTCATCCCAGTGTTCATTATTCCCTCACGCTAGAAGAGAGGCAATTCTGTTAGCAAAGCCTCTATCCTGCAAACTAGAAAAGAGAATTTCTTTTTATAAAAATACCTCTAAAGAGTTTTTTTGAAGATGGACGCAATCTCAACCGTTTTGGCAGTTTCTGCAAGGTAAAATTTAACTGCCTAACTAAAAATGTATCTTTTCTTATATTACAAATATGATAGTACTCATAAATGAAAGAAAAAATATCAGGAAATAACCGGCGACCTATTGCGCCAATAATGAACACAAGATCATTTATTTTCTTGTCATGATAAATAGGATGTCCAATTTTAAATTTACAAAAATCTTGTCCTAAAATTATCGCGTCTTCAAGTAAGTACTATTTACAAAATTATTCTTCAACCCTCCCCCCCCCCCCACCACCAAACACCAAAATCGAACTTTTGCATGACAAGATGTACCAAATAATTTCATCCCAGCGTTCATTATTCCCTCACGCTAGAAGAGAGGCACTTCTGTTAGGAAAGCCTCTATCCTCCTCCAAACTAGAAAAGAGAATTTTTTTTTATAAAAATACCTCTAAAGAGTTTTTTTGAAGATGGACGCAATCTCAACCGTTTTGACAGTTTCTGCAAAGGTAAAATTTAACTGCCTAACTAAAAATGTATCTTTTCTTATATTACAAATATGATAGTACTCAAAAATGAAAGAAAAAATTTCAGGAAATAACCGGCGACCTATTGCGCCAATAATGAACACAAGATAATTTATTATCTTGTCATGATAAATAGGATGTCTAATTTTAAATTTATAAAAATTTTGTCCTAAAATTATCGCGTCTTCAAGTAAGTACTATTTACAAAATTATTCTTCAACCCTCCCCCCGACCACCAAACACCAAAATCGAACTTTTGCATGACAAGACGTACCAAATAATTTCATCCCAGCGTTCATTATTCCCTCACGCTAGAAGAGAGGAACTTCTGTTAGAAATGCCTCTATCCTGCAAACTATAGAAAAGAGAATTTTTTTTATAAAAATACCTCTAAAGAGTTTTTTTGAAGATGGACGCAATCTCAACCGTTTTGGCAGTTTCTGCAAAGGTAAAATTTAACTGCCTAGCTAAAAATGTATCTTTTCTTATATTACAAATATGATAGTACTCAAAAATGAAAGAAAAAATATCAGGAAATAACCGGCGACCTATTGCGCCAATAATGAACACAAGATAATTTATTATCTTGTCATGATAAATAGGATGTCTAATTTTAAATTTATAAAAATTTTGTCCTAAAATTATCGCGTCTTCAAGTAAGTACTATTTACAAAATTATTCTTCAACCCTCCCCCCGACCACCAAACACCAAAATCGAACTTTTGCATGACAAGACGTACCAAATAATTTCATCCCAGCGTTCATTATTCCCTCACGCTAGAAGAGAGGAAATTCTGTTAGAAATGCCTCTATCCTGCAAACTATAGAAAAGAGAATTTTTTTTATAAAAATACCTCTAAAGAGTTTTTTTGAAGATGGACGCAATCTCAACTGTTTTGGAAGTTTCTGCATGGGTAAAATTTAACTGCATAACTAATAAGATATCTTTTCTTTCATTACAAATATGATAGTCCTTATAAAAGAAAGAAAAATTATCAGGAAATGCCGGCGACCTATTTCGCCAATAATGAACACAAGATCATTTATTTTCTTGTCATGATAAATAGGATGTCCAATTTTAAATTTATAAAAAACTTGTCCTAAAATTATCGCGTCTTCAAATAAGTATTATTTACTCAATTATTCTACAACCCACGCCCCTTCCCACCACCACAAACCACCAAAATCGAATTTTTGCATGACAAGACGTACCAAATAATTTCATCCCAGCGTTCATTATTCCCTCACGCTAGAAGAGAGGCACTTCTGTTAGGAAAGCCTCTATCCTCCTCCAAACTAGAAAAGAGAATTTTTTTTTATAAAAATACCTCTAAAGAGTTTTTTTGAAGATGGACGCAATCTCAACAGTTTTGGCAGTTTCTGCAAAGGTAAAATTTAACTGCCTAACTAAAAATGTATCTTTTCTTATATTACAAATATGATAGTACTCAAAAATGAAAGAAAAAATATCAGGAAATAACCGGCGACCTATTGCGCCAATAATGAACACAAGATAATTTATTATCTTGTCATGATAAATAGGATGTCTAAGTTTAAATTTATAAAAATTTTGTCCTAAAATTATCGCGTCTTCAAGTAAGTACTATTTACAAAATTATTCTTCAACCCTCCCCCCGACCACCAAACACCAAAATCGAACATTTGCATGACAAGACGTACCAAATAATTTCATCCCAGCGGTCATTATTCCCTCACGCTAGAAGAGAGGAACTTCTGTTAGAAATGCCTCTATCCTGCAAACAATAGAAAAGAGAATTTTTTTTATAAAAATACCTCTAAAGTGTTTTTTTGAAGATGGACGCAATCTCAACCGTTTTGGCAGTTTCTGCAAAGGTAAAATTTAACTGCCTAACTAAAAATGTATCTTTTCTTATATTACAAATATGATAGTACTCAAAAATGAAAGAAAAAATATCAGGAAATAACCGGCGACCTATTGCGCCAATAATGAACACAAGATAATTTATTATCTTGTCATGATAAATAGGATGTCTAATTTTAAATTTATAAAAATTTTGTCTTAAAATTATCGCGTCTTCAAGTAAGTACTATTTTCAAAATTATTCTTCAACCCTCCCCCCGACCACCAAACACCAAAATCGAACTTTTGCATGACAAGACGTACCAAATAATTTCATCCCAGCGTTCATTATTCCCTCACGCTAGAAGAGAGGAAATTCTGTTAGAAATGCCTCTATCCTGCAAACTATAGAAAAGAGAATTTTTTTTTATAAAAATACGTCTAAAGAGTTTTTTTGAAGGTGGACGCAATCTCAACCGTTTTGGCAGTTTCTGCAAAGGTAAAATTTAACTGCCTAACTAAAAATGTATCTTTTCTTATATTACAAATATGATAGTACTCATAAATGAAAGAAAAAATATCAGGAAATAACCGGCGACCTATTGCGCCAATAATGAACACAAGATCATTTATTTTCTTGTCATGATAAATAGGATGTTCAATTTTAAATTTATAAAAATCTTGACCTAAAATTATCGCGCCTTCAAGTAAGTACTATTTACAAAATTATTCTTCAACCCTCCCCCCGACCACCAAACACCAAAATCGAACTTTTGCATGACAAGACGTACCAAATAATTTCATCCCAGCGTTCATTATTCCCTCACGCTAGAAGAGAGGAAATTCTGTTAGAAATGCCTCTATCCTGCAAACTATAGAAAAGAGAATTTTTTTTATAAAAATACCTCTAAAGAGTTTTTTTGAAGATGGACGCAATCTCAACTGTTTTGGAAGTTTCTGCATGGGTAAAATTTAACTGCATAACTAATAAGATATCTTTTCTTTCATTACAAATATGATAGTCCTTATAAAAGAAAGAAAAATTATCAGGAAATGCCGGCGACCTATTTCGCCAATAATGAACACAAGATCATTTATTTTCTTGTCATGATAAATAGGATGTCCAATTTTAAATTTATAAAAAACTTGTCCTAAAATTATCGCGTCTTCAAATAAGTATTATTTACTCAATTATTCTACAACCCACGCCCCTTCCCACCACCACAAACCACCAAAATCGAATTTTTGCATGACAAGACGTACCAAATAATTTCATCCCAGCGTTCATTATTCCCTCACGCTAGAAGAGAGGCACTTCTGTTAGGAAAGCCTCTATCCTCCTCCAAACTAGAAAAGAGAATTTTTTTTTATAAAAATACCTCTAAAGAGTTTTTTTGAAGATGGACGCAATCTCAACAGTTTTGGCAGTTTCTGCAAAGGTAAAATTTAACTGCCTAACTAAAAATGTATCTTTTTCTTATATTACAAATATGATAGTACTCAAAAATGAAAGAAAAAATATCAGGAAATAACCGGCGACCTATTGCGCCAATAATGAACACAAGATAATTTATTATCTTGTCATGATAAATAGGATGTCTAAGTTTAAATTTATAAAAACTCTGTCCTAAAATTATCGCGTCTTCAAGTAAGTACTATTTACAAAATTATTCTTCAACCCTCCCCCCGACCACCAAACACCAAAATCGAACATTTGCATGACAAGACGTACCAAATAATTTCATCCCAGCGGTCATTATTCCCTCACGCTAGAAGAGAGGAACTTCTGTTAGAAATGCCTCTATCCTGCAAACAATAGAAAAGAGAATTTTTTTTATAAAAATACCTCTAAAGTGTTTTTTTGAAGATGGACGCAATCTCAACCGTTTTGGCAGTTTCTGCAAAGGTAAAATTTAACTGCCTAACTAAAAATGTATCTTTTCTTATATTACAAATATGATAGTACTCAAAAATGAAAGAAAAAATATCAGGAAATAACCGGCGACCTATTGCGCCAATAATGAACACAAGATAATTTATTATCTTGTCATGATAAATAGGATGTCTAATTTTAAATTTATAAAAATTTTGTCTTAAAATTATCGCGTCTTCAAGTAAGTACTATTTACAAAATTATTCTTCAACCCTCCCCCCGAACACCAAACACCAAAATCGAACTTTTGCATGACAAGACGTACCAAATAATTTCATCCCAGCGTTCATTATTCCCTCACGCTAGAAGAGAGGAAATTCTGTTAGAAATGCCTCTATCCTGCAAACTATAGAAAAGAGAATTTTTTTTTATAAAAATACGTCTAAAGAGTTTTTTTGAAGGTGGACGCAATCTCAACCGTTTTGGCAGTTTCTGCAAAGGTAAAATTTAACTGCCTAACTAAAAATGTATCTTTTCTTATATTACAAATATGATAGTACTCATAAATGAAAGAAAAAATATCAGGAAATAACCGGCGACCTATTGCGCCAATAATGAACACAAGATCATTTATTTTCTTGTCATGATAAATAGGATGTTCAATTTTAAATTTATAAAAATCTTGACCTAAAATTATCGCGCCTTCAAGTAAGTACTATTTACAAAATTATTCTTCAACCCTCCCCCCCCCCCCCACCACCAAACACCAAAATCGAACTTTTGCATGACAAGACGTACCAAATAATTTCATCCCAGTGTTCATTATTCCCTCACGCTAGAAGAGAGGCAATTCTGTTAGCAAAGCCTCTATCCTGCAAACTAGAAAAGAGAATTTTTTTTTATAAAAATACCTCTAAAGAGTTTTTTTGAAGATGGACGCAATCTCAACCGTTTTGGCAGTTTCTGCAAGGTAAAATTTAACTGCCTAACTAAAAATGTATCTTTTCTTATATTACAAATATGATAGTACTCATAAATGAAAGAAAAAATATCAGGAAATAACCGGCGACCTATTGCGCCAATAATGAACACAAGATCATTTATTTTCTTGTCATGATAAATAGGATGTCCAATTTTAAATTTACAAAAATCTTGTCCTAAAATTATCGCGTCTTCAAGTAAGTACTATTTACAAAATTATTCTTCAACCCTCCCCCCCCCCCCACCACCAAACACCAAAATCGAACTTTTGCATGACAAGATGTACCAAATAATTTCATCCCAGCGTTCATTATTCCCTCACGCTAGAAGAGAGGAACTTCTGTTAGAAATGCCTCTATCCTGCAAACTATAGAAAAGAGAATTTTTTTTTATAAAAATACCTCTAAAGAGTTTTTTTGAAGATGGACGCAATCTCAACCGTTTGGCAGTTTCTGCAAAGGTAAAATTTAACTGCCTAACTAAAAATGTATCTTTTCTTATATTACAAATATGATAGTACTCATAAATGAAAGAAAAAATATCAGGAAATAACCGGCGACCTATTGCGCCAATAATGAACACAAGATCATTTATTTTCTTGTCATGATAAATAGGATGTCCAATTTTAAATTTACAAAAATCTTGTCCTAAAATAATCGCGTCTTCAAGTAAGTACTATTTACAAAATTATTCTTCAACCCTCCCCCCGACCACCAAACACCAAAATCGAACTTTTGCATGACAAGACGTACCAAATAATTTCATCCCAGCGTTCATTATTCCCTCACGCTAGAAGAGAGGAAATTCTGTTAGAAATGCCTCTATCCTGCAAACTATAGAAAAGAGAATTTTTTTTTATAAAAATACGTCTAAAGAGTTTTTTTGAAGATGGACGCAATCTCAACCGTTTTGGCAGTTTCTGCAAAGGTAAAATTTAACTGCCTAACTAAAAATGTATCTTTTCTTATATTACAAATATGATAGTACTCATAAATGAAAGAAAAAATATCAGGAAATAACCGGCGACCTATTTCGCCAATAATGAACAAAAGATCATTTATTTTCTTGTCATGATAAATAGGATGTCCAATTTTAAATTTACAAAAATCTTGTCCTAAAATTATCGCGTCTTCAAGTAAGTACTATTTACAAAATTATTCTTCAACCCTCCCCCCGACCACCAAACACCAAAATCGAACTTTTGCATGACAAGACGTACCAAATAATTTCATCCCAGCGTTCATTATTCCCTCACGCTAGAAGAGAGGAACTTCTGTTAGAAATGCCTCTATCCTGCAAACTATAGAAAAGAGAATTTTTTTTATAAAAATACCTCTAAAGAGTTTTTTTGAAGATGGACGCAATCTCAACCGTTTTGGCAGTTTCTGCAAAGGTAAAATTTAACTGCCTAGCTAAAAATGTATCTTTTCTTATATTACAAATATGATAGTACTCAAAAATGAAAGAAAAAATATCAGGAAATAACCGGCGACCTATTGCGCCAATAATGAACACAAGATAATTTATTATCTTGTCATGATAAATAGGATGTCTAATTTTAAATTTATAAAAATTTTGTCCTAAAATTATCGCGTCTTCAAGTAAGTACTATTTACAAAATTATTCTTCAACCCTCCCCCCGACCACCAAACACCAAAATCGAACTTTTGCATGACAAGACGTACCAAATAATTTCATCCCAGCGTTCATTATTCCCTCACGCTAGAAGAGAGGAAATTCTGTTAGAAATGCCTCTATCCTGCAAACTATAGAAAAGAGAATTTTTTTTATAAAAATACCTCTAAAGAGTTTTTTTGAAGATGGACGCAATCTCAACTGTTTTGGAAGTTTCTGCATGGGTAAAATTTAACTGCATAACTAATAAGATATCTTTTCTTTCATTACAAATATGATAGTCCTTATAAAAGAAAGAAAAATTATCAGGAAATGCCGGCGACCTATTTCGCCAATAATGAACACAAGATCATTTATTTTCTTGTCATGATAAATAGGATGTCCAATTTTAAATTTATAAAAAACTTGTCCTAAAATTATCGCGTCTTCAAATAAGTATTATTTACTCAATTATTCTACAACCCACGCCCCTTCCCACCACCACAAACCACCAAAATCGAATTTTTGCATGACAAGACGTACCAAATAATTTCATCCCAGCGTTCATTATTCCCTCACGCTAGAAGAGAGGCACTTCTGTTAGGAAAGCCTCTATCCTCCTCCAAACTAGAAAAGAGAATTTTTATTTATAAAAATACCTCTAAAGAGTTTTTTTGAAGATGGACGCAATCTCAACAGTTTTGGCAGTTTCTGCAAAGGTAAAATTTAACTGCCTAACTAAAAATGTATCTTTTCTTATATTACAAATATGATAGTACTCAAAAATGAAAGAAAAAATATCAGGAAATAACCGGCGACCTATTGCGCCAATAATGAACACAAGATAATTTATTATCTTGTCATGATAAATAGGATGTCTAAGTTTAAATTTATAAAAATTTTGTCCTAAAATTATCGCGTCTTCAAGTAAGTACTATTTACAAAATTATTCTTCAACCCTCCCCCCGACCACCAAACACCAAAATCGAACATTTGCATGACAAGACGTACCAAATAATTTCATCCCAGCGGTCATTATTCCCTCACGCTAGAAGAGAGGAACTTCTGTTAGAAATGCCTCTATCCTGCAAACAATAGAAAAGAGAATTTTTTTTATAAAAATACCTCTAAAGTGTTTTTTTGAAGATGGACGCAATCTCAACCGTTTTGATAGTTTCTGCAAAGGTAAAATTTAACTGCCTAACTAAAAATGTATCTTTTCTTATATTACAAATATGATAGTACTCAAAAATGAAAGAAAAAATATCAGGAAATAACCGGCGACCTATTGCGCCAATAATGAACACAAGATAATTTATTATCTTGTCATGATAAATAGGATGTCTAATTTTAAATTTATAAAAATTTTGTCTTAAAATTATCGCGTCTTCAAGTAAGTACTATTTACAAAATTATTCTTCAACCCTCCCCCCGACCACCAAACACCAAAATCGAACTTTTGCATGACAAGACGTACCAAATAATTTCATCCCAGCGTTCATTATTCCCTCACGCTAGAAGAGAGGAAATTCTGTTAGAAATGCCTCTATCCTGCAAACTATAGAAAAGAGAATTTTTTTTTATAAAAATACGTCTAAAGAGTTTTTTTGAAGGTGGACGCAATCTCAACCGTTTTGGCAGTTTCTGCAAAGGTAAAATTTAACTGCCTAACTAAAAATGTATCTTTTCTTATATTACAAATATGATAGTACTCATAAATGAAAGAAAAAATATCAGGAAATAACCGGCGACCTATTGCGCCAATAATGAACACAAGATCATTTATTTTCTTGTCATGATAAATAGGATGTTCAATTTTAAATTTATAAAAATCTTGACCTAAAATTATCGCGCCTTCAAGTAAGTACTATTTACAAAATTATTCTTCAACCCTCCCCCCCCCACCACCAAACACCAAAATCGAACTTTTGCATGACAAGACGTACCAAATAATTTCATCCCAGTGTTCATTATTCCCTCACGCTAGAAGAGAGGCAATTCTGTTAGCAAAGCCTCTATCCTGCAAACTAGAAAAGAGAATTTTTTTTTATAAAAATACCTCTAAAGAGTTTTTTTGAAGATGGACGCAATCTCAACCGTTTTGGCAGTTTCTGCAAGGTAAAATTTAACTGCCTAACTAAAAATGTATCTTTTCTTATATTACAAATATGATAGTACTCATAAATGAAAGAAAAAATATCAGGAAATAACCGGCGACCTATTGCGCCAATAATGAACACAAGATCATTTATTTTCTTGTCATGATAAATAGGATGTCCAATTTTAAATTTACAAAAATCTTGTCCTAAAATTATCGCGTCTTCAAGTAAGTACTATTTACAAAATTATTCTTCAACCCTCCCCCCACCCCACCACCAAACACCAAAATCGAACTTTTGCATGACAAGACGTACCAAATAATTTCATCCCAGCGTTCATTATTCCCTCACGCTAGAAGAGAGGAAATTCTGTTAGAAATGCCTCTATCCTGCAAACTATAGAAAAGAGAATTTTTTTTATAAAAATACCTCTAAAGAGTTTTTTTGAAGATGGACGCAATCTCAACTGTTTTGGAAGTTTCTGCATGGGTAAAATTTAACTGCATAACTAATAAGATATCTTTTCTTTCATTACAAATATGATAGTCCTTATAAAAGAAAGAAAAATTATCAGGAAATGCCGGCGACCTATTTCGCCAATAATGAACACAAGATCATTTATTTTCTTGTCATGATAAATAGGATGTCCAATTTTAAATTTATAAAAAACTTGTCCTAAAATTATCGCGTCTTCAAATAAGTATTATTTACTCAATTATTCTACAACCCACGCCCCTTCCCACCACCACAAACCACCAAAATCGAATTTTTGCATGACAAGACGTACCAAATAATTTCATCCCAGCGTTCATTATTCCCTCACGCTAGAAGAGAGGCACTTCTGTTAGGAAAGCCTCTATCCTCCTCCAAACTAGAAAAGAGAATTTTTTTTTATAAAAATACCTCTAAAGAGTTTTTTTGAAGATGGACGCAATCTCAACAGTTTTGGCAGTTTCTGCAAAGGTAAAATTTAACTGCCTAACTAAAAATGTATCTTTTCTTATATTACAAATATGATAGTACTCAAAAATGAAAGAAAAAATATCAGGAAATAACCGGCGACCTATTGCGCCAATAATGAACACAAGATAATTTATTATCTTGTCATGATAAATAGGATGTCTAAGTTTAAATTTATAAAAATTTTGTCCTAAAATTATCGCGTCTTCAAGTAAGTACTATTTACAAAATTATTCTTCAACCCTCCCCCCGACCACCAAACACCAAAATCGAACATTTGCATGACAAGACGTACCAAATAATTTCATCCCAGCGGTCATTATTCCCTCACGCTAGAAGAGAGGAACTTCTGTTAGAAATGCCTCTATCCTGCAAACAATAGAAAAGAGAATTTTTTTTATAAAAATACCTCTAAAGTGTTTTTTTGAAGATGGACGCAATCTCAACCGTTTTGGCAGTTTCTGCAAAGGTAAAATTTAACTGCCTAACTAAAAATGTATCTTTTCTTATATTACAAATATGATAGTACTCATAAATGAAAGAAAAAATATCAGGAAATAACCGGCGACCTATTGCGCCAATAATGAACACAAGATCATTTATTTTCTTGTCATGATAAATAGGATGTTCAATTTTAAATTTATAAAAATCTTGACCTAAAATTATCGCGCCTTCAAGTAAGTACTATTTACAAAATTATTCTTCAACCCTCCCCCCCCCCCACCACCAAACACCAAAATCGAACTTTTGCATGACAAGACGTACCAAATAATTTCATCCCAGTGTTCATTATTCCCTCACGCTAGAAGAGAGGCAATTCTGTTAGCAAAGCCTCTATCCTGCAAACTAGAAAAGAGAATTTTTTTTTATAAAAATACCTCTAAAGAGTTTTTTTGAAGATGGACGCAATCTCAACCGTTTTGGCAGTTTCTGCAAGGTAAAATTTAACTGCCTAACTAAAAATGTATCTTTTCTTATATTACAAATATGATAGTACTCATAAATGAAAGAAAAAATATCAGGAAATAACCGGCGACCTATTGCGCCAATAATGAACACAAGATCATTTATTTTCTTGTCATGATAAATAGGATGTTCAATTTTAAATTTATAAAAATCTTGACCTAAAATTATCGCGCCTTCAAGTAAGTACTATTTACAAAATTATTCTTCAACCCTCCCCCCCCCCCCACCACCAAACACCAAAATCGAACTTTTGCATGACAAGACGTACCAAATAATTTCATCCCAGTATTCATTATTCCCTCACGCTAGAAGAGAGGCAATTCTGTTAGCAAAGCCTCTATCCTGCAAACTAGAAAAGAGAATTTTTTTTTATAAAAATACCTCTAAAGAGTTTTTTTGAAGATGGACGCAATCTCAACCGTTTTGGCAGTTTCTGCAAGGTAAAATTTAACTGCCTAACTAAAAATGTATCTTTTCTTATATTACAAATATGATAGTACTCATAAATGAAAGAAAAAATATCAGGAAATAACCGGCGACCTATTGCGCCAATAATGAACACAAGATCATTTATTTTCTTGTCATGATAAATAGGATGTCCAATTTTAAATTTACAAAAATCTTGTCCTAAAATTATCGCGTCTTCAAGTAAGTACTATTTACAAAATTATTCTTCAACCCTCCCCCCCCCCCCACCACCAAACACCAAAATCGAACTTTTGCATGACAAGATGTACCAAATAATTTCATCCCAGCGTTCATTATTCCCTCACGCTAGAAGAGAGGCACTTCTGTTAGGAAAGCCTCTATCCTCCTCCAAACTAGAAAAGAGAATTTTTTTTTATAAAAATACCTCTAAAGAGTTTTTTTGAAGATGGACGCAATCTCAACCGTTTTGACAGTTTCTGCAAAGGTAAAATTTAACTGCCTAACTAAAAATGTATCTTTTCTTATATTACAAATATGATAGTACTCAAAAATGAAAGAAAAAATATCAGGAAATAACCGGCGACCTATTGCGCCAATAATGAACACAAGATAATTTATTATCTTGTCATGATAAATAGGATGTCTAATTTTAAATTTATAAAAATTTTGTCCTAAAATTATCGCGTCTTCAAGTAAGTACTATTTACAAAATTATTCTTCAACCCTCCCCCCGACCACCAAACACCAAAATCGAACTTTTGCATGACAAGACGTACCAAATAATTTCATCCCAGCGTTCATTATTCCCTCACGCTAGAAGAGAGGAAATTCTGTTAGAAATGCCTCTATCCTGCAAACTATAGAAAAGAGAATTTTTTTTATAAAAATACCTCTAAAGAGTTTTTTTGAAGATGGACGCAATCTCAACTGTTTTGGAAGTTTCTGCATGGGTAAAATTTAACTGCATAACTAATAAGATATCTTTTCTTTCATTACAAATATGATAGTCCTTATAAAAGAAAGAAAAATTATCAGGAAATGCCGGCGACCTATTTCGCCAATAATGAACACAAGATCATTTATTTTCTTGTCATGATAAATAGGATGTCCAATTTTAAATTTATAAAAAACTTGTCCTAAAATTATCGCGTCTTCAAATAAGTATTATTTACTCAATTATTCTACAACCCACGCCCCTTCCCACCACCACAAACCACCAAAATCGAATTTTTGCATGACAAGACGTACCAAATAATTTCATCCCAGCGTTCATTATTCCCTCACGCTAGAAGAGAGGCACTTCTGTTAGGAAAGCCTCTATCCTCCTCCAAACTAGAAAAGAGAATTTTTTTTTATAAAAATACCTCTAAAGAGTTTTTTTGAAGATGGACGCAATCTCAACAGTTTTGGCAGTTTCTGCAAAGGTAAAATTTAACTGCCTAACTAAAAATGTATCTTTTCTTATATTACAAATATGATAGTACTCAAAAATGAAAGAAAAAATATCAGGAAATAACCGGCGACCTATTGCGCCAATAATGAACACAAGATAATTTATTATCTTGTCATGATAAATAGGATGTCTAAGTTTAAATTTATAAAAATTTTGTCCTAAAATTATCGCGTCTTCAAGTAAGTACTATTTACAAAATTATTCTTCAACCCTCCCCCCGACCACCAAACACCAAAATCGAACATTTGCATGACAAGACGTACCAAATAATTTCATCCCAGCGGTCATTATTCCCTCACGCTAGAAGAGAGGAACTTCTGTTAGAAATGCCTCTATCCTGCAAACAATAGAAAAGAGAATTTTTTTTATAAAAATACCTCTAAAGTGTTTTTTTGAAGATGGACGCAATCTCAACCGTTTTGGCAGTTTCTGCAAAGGTAAAATTTAACTGCCTAACTAAAAATGTATCTTTTCTTATATTACAAATATGATAGTACTCAAAAATGAAAGAAAAAATATCAGGAAATAACCGGCGACCTATTGCGCCAATAATGAACACAAGATAATTTATTATCTTGTCATGATAAATAGGATGTCTAATTTTAAATTTATAAAAATTTTGTCTTAAAATTATCGCGTCTTCAAGTAAGTACTATTTACAAAATTATTCTTCAACCCTCCCCCCGACCACCAAACACCAAAATCGAACTTTTGCATGACAAGACGTACCAAATAATTTCATCCCAGCGTTCATTATTCCCTCACGCTAGAAGAGAGGAAATTCTGTTAGAAATGCCTCTATCCTGCAAACTATAGAAAAGAGAATTTTTTTTTATAAAAATACGTCTAAAGAGTTTTTTTGAAGGTGGACGCAATCTCAACCGTTTTGGCAGTTTCTGCAAAGGTAAAATTTAACTGCCTAACTAAAAATGTATCTTTTCTTATATTACAAATATGATAGTACTCATAAATGAAAGAAAAAATATCAGGAAATAACCGGCGACCTATTGCGCCAATAATGAACACAAGATCATTTATTTTCTTGTCATGATAAATAGGATGTTCAATTTTAAATTTATAAAAATCTTGACCTAAAATTATCGCGCCTTCAAGTAAGTACTATTTACAAAATTATTCTTCAACCCTCCCCCCCCCACCACCAAACACCAAAATCGAACTTTTGCATGACAAGACGTACCAAATAATTTCATCCCAGTGTTCATTATTCCCTCACGCTAGAAGAGAGGCAATTCTGTTAGCAAAGCCTCTATCCTGCAAACTAGAAAAGAGAATTTTTTTTTATAAAAATACCTCTAAAGAGTTTTTTTGAAGATGGACGCAATCTCAACCGTTTTGGCAGTTTCTGCAAGGTAAAATTTAACTGCCTAACTAAAAATGTATCTTTTCTTATATTACAAATATGATAGTACTCATAAATGAAAGAAAAAATATCAGGAAATAACCGGCGACCTATTGCGCCAATAATGAACACAAGATCATTTATTTTCTTGTCATGATAAATAGGATGTCCAATTTTAAATTTACAAAAATCTTGTCCTAAAATTATCGCGTCTTCAAGTAAGTACTATTTACAAAATTATTCTTCAACCCTCCCCCACCCCCCACCACCAAACACCAAAATCGAACTTTTGCATGACAAGATGTACCAAATAATTTCATCCCAGCGTTCATTATTCCCTCACGCTAGAAGAGAGGAACTTCTGTTAGAAATGCCTCTATCCTGCAAACTATAGAAAAGAGAATTTTTTTTTATAAAAATACCTCTAAAGAGTTTTTTTGAAGATGGACGCAATCTCAACCGTTTGGCAGTTTCTGCAAAGGTAAAATTTAACTGCCTAACTAAAAATGTATCTTTTCTTATATTACAAATATGATAGTACTCATAAATGAAAGAAAAAATATCAGGAAATAACCGGCGACCTATTGCGCCAATAATGAACACAAGATCATTTATTTTCTTGTCATGATAAATAGGATGTCCAATTTTAAATTTACAAAAATCTTGTCCTAAAATAATCGCGTCTTCAAGTAAGTACTATTTACAAAATTATTCTTCAACCCTCCCCCCGACCACCAAACACCAAAATCGAACTTTTGCATGACAAGACGTACCAAATAATTTCATCCCAGCGTTCATTATTCCCTCACGCTAGAAGAGAGGAAATTCTGTTAGAAATGCCTCTATCCTGCAAACTATAGAAAAGAGAATTTTTTTTTATAAAAATACGTCTAAAGAGTTTTTTTGAAGATGGACGCAATCTCAACCGTTTTGGCAGTTTCTGCAAAGGTAAAATTTAACTGCCTAACTAAAAATGTATCTTTTCTTATATTACAAATATGATAGTACTCATAAATGAAAGAAAAAATATCAGGAAATAACCGGCGACCTATTTCGCCAATAATGAACAAAAGATCATTTATTTTCTTGTCATGATAAATAGGATGTCCAATTTTAAATTTACAAAAATCTTGTCCTAAAATTATCGCGTCTTCAAGTAAGTACTATTTACAAAATTATTCTTCAACCCTCCCCCCCCCCCACCACCAAACACCAAAATCGAACTTTTGCATGACAAGATGTACCAAATAATTTCATCCCAGCGTTCATTATTCCCTCACGCTAGAAGAGAGGAACTTCTGTTAGAAATGTCTCTATCCTGCAAACTATAGAAAAGAGAATTTTTTTTTATAAAAATACCTCTAAAGAGTTTTTTTGAAGATGGACGCAATCTCAACCGTTTGGCAGTTTCTGCAAAGGTAAAATTTAACTGCCTAACTAAAAATGTATCTTTTCTTATATTACAAATATGATAGTACTCATAAATGAAAGAAAAAATATCAGGAAATAACCGGCGACCTATTGCGCCAATAATGAACACAAGATCATTTATTTTCTTGTCATGATAAATAGGATGTCCAATTTTAAATTTACAAAAATCTTGTCCTAAAATTATCGCGTCTTCTAGTAAGTACTATTTACAAAATTATTCTTCAACCCCCCCCCCCCCCCCCCCACCACCACCACCACCAAAAACCAAAATCGAACTTTTGCATGACAAGATGTACCAAATAATTTCATCCCAGCGTTCATTATTCTCTCACGCTAGAAGAGAGGAACTTCTGTTAGAAATGCCTCTATCCTGCAAACTATAGAAAAGAGAATTTTTTTTTATAAAAATACCTCTAAAGAGTTTTTTTGAAGATGGACGCAATCTCAACCGTTTTGGCAGTTTCTGCAAAGGTAAAATTTAACTGCCTAACTAAAAATGTATCTTTTCTTATATTACAAATATGATAGTACTCATAAATGAAAGAAAAAATATCAGGAAATAACCGGCGACCTATTGCGCCAATAATGAACACAAGATCATTTATTTTCTTGTCATGATAAATAGGATGTCCAATTTTAAATTTACAAAAATCTTGTCCTAAAATTATCGCGTCTTCAAGTAAGTACTATTTACAAAATTATTCTTCAACCCTCCCCCCCCCCCCACCACCAAACACCAAAATCGAACTTTTGCATGACAAGATGTACCAAATAATTTCATCCCAGCGTTCATTATTCCCTCACGCTAGAAGAGAGGCACTTCTGTTAGGAAAGCCTCTATCCTCCTCCAAACTAGAAAAGAGAATTTTTTTTTATAAAAATACCTCTAAAGAGTTTTTTTGAAGATGGACGCAATCTCAACCGTTTTGACAGTTTCTGCAAAGGTAAAATTTAACTGCCTAACTAAAAATGTATCTTTTCTTATATTACAAATATGATAGTACTCAAAAATGAAAGAAAAAATTTCAGGAAATAACCGGCGACCTATTGCGCCAATAATGAACACAAGATAATTTATTATCTTGTCATGATAAATAGGATGTCTAATTTTAAATTTATAAAAATTTTGTCCTAAAATTATCGCGTCTTCAAGTAAGTACTATTTACAAAATTATTCTTCAACCCTCCCCCCGACCACCAAACACCAAAATCGAACTTTTGCATGACAAGACGTACCAAATAATTTCATCCCAGCGTTCATTATTCCCTCACGCTAGAAGAGAGGAACTTCTGTTAGAAATGCCTCTATCCTGCAAACTATAGAAAAGAGAATTTTTTTTATAAAAATACCTCTAAAGAGTTTTTTTGAAGATGGACGCAATCTCAACCGTTTTGGCAGTTTCTGCAAAGGTAAAATTTAACTGCCTAGCTAAAAATGTATCTTTTCTTATATTACAAATATGATAGTACTCAAAAATGAAAGAAAAAATATCAGGAAATAACCGGCGACCTATTGCGCCAATAATGAACACAAGATAATTTATTATCTTGTCATGATAAATAGGATGTCTAATTTTAAATTTATAAAAATTTTGTCCTAAAATTATCGCGTCTTCAAGTAAGTACTATTTACAAAATTATTCTTCAACCCTCCCCCCGACCACCAAACACCAAAATCGAACTTTTGCATGACAAGACGTACCAAATAATTTCATCCCAGCGTTCATTATTCCCTCACGCTAGAAGAGAGGAAATTCTGTTAGAAATGCCTCTATCCTGCAAACTATAGAAAAGAGAATTTTTTTTATAAAAATACCTCTAAAGAGTTTTTTTGAAGATGGACGCAATCTCAACTGTTTTGGAAGTTTCTGCATGGGTAAAATTTAACTGCATAACTAATAAGATATCTTTTCTTTCATTACAAATATGATAGTCCTTATAAAAGAAAGAAAAATTATCAGGAAATGCCGGCGACCTATTTCGCCAATAATGAACACAAGATCATTTATTTTCTTGTCATGATAAATAGGATGTCCAATTTTAAATTTATAAAAAACTTGTCCTAAAATTATCGCGTCTTCAAATAAGTATTATTTACTCAATTATTCTACAACCCACGCCCCTTCCCACCACCACAAACCACCAAAATTGAATTTTTGCATGACAAGACGTACCAAATAATTTCATCCCAGCGTTCATTATTCCCTCACGCTAGAAGAGAGGCACTTCTGTTAGGAAAGCCTCTATCCTCCTCCAAACTAGAAAAGAGAATTTTTTTTTATAAAAATACCTCTAAAGAGTTTTTTTGAAGATGGACGCAATCTACACAGTTTTGGCAGTTTCTGCAAAGGTAAAATTTAACTGCCTAACTAAAAATGTATCTTTTCTTATATTACAAATATGATAGTACTCAAAAATGAAAGAAAAAATATCAGGAAATAACCGGCGACCTATTGCGCCAATAATGAACACAAGATAATTTATTATCTTGTCATGATAAATAGGATGTCTAAGTTTAAATTTATAAAAATTTTGTCCTAAAATTATCGCGTCTTCAAGTAAGTACTATTTACAAAATTATTCTTCAACCCTCCCCCCGACCACCAAACACCAAAATCGAACATTTGCATGACAAGACGTACCAAATAATTTCATCCCAGCGGTCATTATTCCCTCACGCTAGAAGAGAGGAACTTCTGTTAGAAATGCCTCTATCCTGCAAACAATAGAAAAGAGAATTTTTTTTATAAAAATACCTCTAAAGTGTTTTTTTGAAGATGGACGCAATCTCAACCGTTTTGGCAGTTTCTGCAAAGGTAAAATTTAACTGCCTAACTAAAAATGTATCTTTTCTTATATTACAAATATGATAGTACTCAAAAATGAAAGAAAAATTATCAGGAAATAACCGGCGACCTATTGCGCCAATAATGAACACAAGATAATTTATTATCTTGTCATGATAAATAGGATGTCTAATTTTAAATTTATAAAAATTTTGTCTTAAAATTATCGCGTCTTCAAGTAAGTACTATTTACAAAATTATTCTTCAACCCTCCTCCCGACCACCAAACACCAAAATCGAACTTTTGCATGACAAGACGTACCAAATAATTTCATCCCAGCGTTCATTATTCCCTCACGCTAGAAGAGAGGAAATTCTGTTAGAAATGCCTCTATCCTGCAAACTATAGAAAAGAGAATTTTTTTTTATAAAAATACGTCTAAAGAGTTTTTTTGAAGGTGGACGCAATCTCAACCGTTTTGGCAGTTTCTGCAAAGGTAAAATTTAACTGCCTAACTAAAAATGTATCTTTTCTTATATTACAAATATGATAGTACTCATAAATGAAAGAAAAAATATCAGGAAATAACCGGCGACCTATTGCGCCAATAATGAACACAAGATCATTTATTTTCTTGTCATGATAAATAGGATGTTCAATTTTAAATTTATAAAAATCTTGACCTAAAATTATCGCGCCTTCAAGTAAGTACTATTTACAAAATTATTCTTCAACCCTCCCCCCCCCACCACCAAACACCAAAATCGAACTTTTGCATGACAAGACGTACCAAATAATTTCATCCCAGTGTTCATTATTCCCTCACGCTAGAAGAGAGGCAATTCTGTTAGCAAAGCCTCTATCCTGCAAACTAGAAAAGAGAATTTTTTTTTATAAAAATACCTCTAAAGAGTTTTTTTGAAGATGGACGCAATCTCAACCGTTTTGGCAGTTTCTGCAAGGTAAAATTTAACTGCCTAACTAAAAATGTATCTTTTCTTATATTACAAATATGATAGTACTCATAAATGAAAGAAAAAATATCAGGAAATAACCGGCGACCTATTGCGCCAATAATGAACACAAGATCATTTATTTTCTTGTCATGATAAATAGGATGTCCAATTTTAAATTTACAAAAATCTTGTCCTAAAATTATCGCGTCTTCAAGTAAGTACTATTTACAAAATTATTCTTCAACCCTCCCCCCCCCCCCCAAAACCAAACACCAAAATCGAACTTTTGCATGACAAGATGTACCAAATAATTTCATCCCAGCGTTCATTATTCCCTCACGCTAGAAGAGAGGAACTTCTGTTAGAAATGCCTCTATCCTGCAAACTATAGAAAAGAGAATTTTTTTTTATAAAAATACCTCTAAAGAGTTTTTTTGAAGATGGACGCAATCTCAACCGTTTGGCAGTTTCTGCAAAGGTAAAATTTAACTGCCTAACTAAAAATGTATCTTTTCTTATATTACAAATATGATAGTACAGTACTCATAAATGAAAGAAAAAATATCAGGAAATAACCGGCGACCTATTGCGCCAATAATGAACACAAGATCATTTATTTTCTTGTCATGATAAATAGGATGTCCAATTTTAAATTTACAAAAATCTTGTCCTAAAACAATCGCGTCTTCAAGTAAGTACTATTTACAAAATTATTCTTCAACCCTCCCCCCGACCACCAAACACCAAAATCGAACTTTTGCATGACAAGACGTACCAAATACTTTCATCCCAGCGTTCATTATTCCCTCACGCTAGAAGAGAGGAAATTCTGTTAGAAATGCCTCTATCCTGCAAACTATAGAAAAGAGAATTTTTTTTTATAAAAATACGTCTAAAGAGTTTTTTTGAAGATGGACGCAATCTCAACCGTTTTGGCAGTTTCTGCAAAGGTAAAATTTAACTGCCTAACTAAAAATGTATCTTTTCTTATATTACAAATATGATAGTACTCATAAATGAAAGAAAAAATATCAGGAAATAACCGGCGACCTATTTCGCCAATAATGAACAAAAGATCATTTATTTTCTTGTCATGATAAATAGGATGTCCAATTTTAAATTTACAAAAATCTTGTCCTAAAATTATCGCGTCTTCAAGTAAGTACTATTTACAAAATTATTCTTCAACACTCCCCCCCCCCCCCCACCACCAAACACCAAAATCGAACTTTTGCATGACAAGATGTACCAAATAATTTCATCCCAGCGTTCATTATTCCCTCACGCTAGAAGAGAGGAACTTCTGTTAGAAATGTCTGTATCCTGCAAACTATAGAAAAGAGAATTTTTTTTTATAAAAATACCTCTAAAGAGTTTTTTTGAAGATGGACGCAATCTCAACCGTTTGGCAGTTTCTGCAAAGGTAAAATTTAACTGCCTAACTAAAAATGTATCTTTTCTTATATTACAAATATGATAGTACTCATAAATGAAAGAAAAAATATCAGGAAATAACCGGCGACCTATTGCGCCAATAATGAACACAAGATCATTTATTTTCTTGTCATGATAAATAGGATGTCCAATTTTAAATTTACAAAAATCTTGTCCTAAAATTATCGCGTCTTCAAGTAAGTACTATTTACAAAATTATTCTTCAACCCCCCCCCCCACCACCACCACCACCACCAAAAACCAAAATCGAACTTTTGCATGACAAGATGTACCAAATAATTTCATCCCAGCGTTCATTATTCTCTCACGCTAGAAGAGAGGAACTTCTGTTAGAAATGCCTCTATCCTGCAAACTATAGAAAAGAGAATTTTTTTTTATAAAAATACCTCTAAAGAGTTTTTTTGAAGATGGACGCAATCTAAACCGTTTTGGCAGTTTCTGCAAAGGTAAAATTTAACTGCCTAACTAAAAATGTATCTTTTCTTATATTACAAATATGATAGTACTCATAAATGAAAGAAAAAATATCAGGAAATAACCGGCGACCTATTGCGCCAATAATGAACACAAGATCATTTATTTTCTTGTCATGATAAATAGGATGTCCAATTTTAAATTTACAAAAATCTTGTCCTAAAATTATCGCGTCTTCAAGTAAGTACTATTTACAAAATTATTCTTCAACCCTCCCCCCCCCACCACCAAACACCAAAATCGAACTTTTGCATGACAAGATGTACCAAATAATTTCATCCCAGCGTTCATTATTCCCTCACGCTAGAAGAGCGCACTTCTGTTAGAAAAGCCTCAATCCTGCAAACTAGAAAAGACGTATTTCTTATACAAATACCTCTAAAGAGTTTTTTTGAAGATGGACGCAATCTCAACTGTTTTGGAAGTTTCTGCATGGGTAAAATTTAACTGCATAACTAATAAGATATCTTTTCTTTCATTACAAATATGATAGTCCTTATAAAAGAAAGAAAAATTATCAGGAAATGCCGGCGACCTATTTCGCCAATAATGAACAAAAGATCATTTATTTTCTTGTCATGATAAATAGGATGTCCAATTTTAAATTTATAAAAAACTTGTCCTAAAATTATCGCGTCTTCAAATAAGTATTATTTACTCAATTATTCTACAACCCACGCCCCTTCCCACCACCACAAACCACCAAAATCGAATTTTTGCATGACAATACGTACCAAATAATTTCATCCCAGCGTTCATTATTCCCTCACGCTAGAAGAGAGGCACTTCTGTTAGGAAAGCCTCTATCCTCCTCCAAACTAGAAAAGAGAATTTTTTTTATAAAAATACCTCTAAAGAGTTTTTTTGAAGATGGACGCAATCTCAACCGTTTTGGCAGTTTCTGCAAAGGTAAAATTTAACTGCCTAACTAAAAATGTATCTTTTCGTATAATACAAATATGATAGTACTCAAAAATGAAAGAAAAAATATCAGGAAATAACCGGCGACCTATTGCGCCAATAATGAACACAAGATAATTTGTTATCTTGTCATGATAAATAGGATGTCTAATTTTAAATTTATAAAAATTTTGTCCTAAAATTATCGCGTCTTCAAGTAAGTACTATTTACAAAATTATTCTTCAACCCTCCCCCCGACCACCAAACACCAAAATCGAACTTTTGCATGACAAGACGTACCAAATAATTTCATCCCAGCGTTCATTATTCCCTCACGCTAGAAGAGAGGAACTTCTGTTAGAAATGCCTCTATCCTGCAAACTATAGAAAAGAGAATTTTTTTTATAAAAATACCTCTAAAGAGGTTTTTTGAAGATGGACGCAATCTCAACCGTTTTGGCAGTTTCTGCAAAGGTAAAATTTAACTGCCTAACTAAAAATGTATCTTTTCTTATATTACAAATATGATACTACTCATAAATGAAAGAAAAAATATCAGGAAATAACCGGCGACCTATTGCGCCAATAATGAACACAAGATAATTTATTATCTTGTCATGATAAATAGGATGTCTAATTTTAAATTTATAAAAATCTTGTCCTAAAATTATCGCGCCTTCAAGTAAGTACTATTTACAAAATTATTCTTCAACCCTCCCCCCCCACCACCAAACACCAAAATCGAACTTTTGCATGAGAAGACGTACCAAATAATTTCATCCCAGTGTTCATTATTCCCTCACGCTAGAAGAGAGGCAATTCTGTTAGAAAAGCCTCTATCCTGCAAACTAGAAAAGAGAATTTTTTTTTATAAATATACCTCTAAAGAGTTTTTTTGAAGATGGACGCAATCTCAACCGTTTTGGCAGTTTCTGCAAGGTAAAATTTAACTGCCTAACTAAAAATGTATCTTTTCTTATATTACAAATATGATAGTACTCATAAATGAAAGAAAAAATATCAGGAAATAACCGGCGACCTATTGCGCCAATAATGAACACAAGATCATTTATTTTCTTGTCATGATAAATAGGATGTCCAATTTTAAATTTACAAAAATCTTGTCCTAAAATTATCGCGTCTTCAAGTAAGTACTATTTACAAAATTATTCTTCAACCCTCCCCCCCCCCCACCACCAAACACCAAAATCGAACTTTTGCATGACAAGATGTACCAAATAATTTCATCCCAGCGTTCATTATTCCCTCACGCTAGAAGAGAGGAACTTCTGTTAGAAATGCCTCTATCCCGCAAACTATAAAAAAGAGAATTTTTTTTTATAAAAATACCTCTAAAGAGTTTTTTTGAAGATGGACGCAATCTCAACCGTTTTGGCAGTTTCTGCAAAGGTAAAATTTAACTGCCTAACTAAAAATGTATCTTTTCTTATATTACAAATATGATAGTACTCATAAATGAAAGAAAAAATATCAGGAAATAACCGGCGACCTATTGCGCCAATAATGAACACAAGATCATTTATTTTCTTGTCATGATAAATAGGATGTCCAATTTTAAATTTACAAAAATCTTGTCCTAAAATAATCGCGTCTTCAAGTAAGTACTATTTACAAAATTATTCTTCAACCCTCCCCCCGACCACCAAACACCAAAATCGAACTTTTGCATGACAAGACGTACCAAATAATTTCATCCCAGCGTTCATTATTCCCTCACGCTAGAAGAGAGGAAATTCTGTTAGAAATGCCTCTATCCTGCAAACTATAGAAAAGAGAATTTTTTTTTATAAAAATACGTCTAAAGAGTTTTTTTGAAGATGGACGCAATCTCAACCGTTTTGGCAGTTTCTGCAAAGGTAAAATTTAACTGCCTAACTAAAAATGTATCTTTTCTTATATTACAAATATGATAGTACTCATAAATGAAAGAAAAAATATCAGGAAATAACCGGCGACCTATTGCGCCAATAATGAACACAAGATCATTTATTTTCTTGTCATGATAAATAGGATGTTCAATTTTAAATTTATAAAAATCTTGACCTAAAATTATCGCGCCTTCAAGTAAGTACTATTTACAAAATTATTCTTCAACCCTCCCCCCCCCCCACCACCAAACACCAAAATCGAACTTTTGCATGACAAGACGTACCAAATAATTTCATCCCAGTGTTCATTATTCCCTCACGCTAGAAGAGAGGCAATTCTGTTAGCAAAGCCTCTATCCTGCAAACTAGAAAAGAGAATTTTTTTTTATAAAAATACCTCTAAAGAGTTTTTTTGAAGATGGACGCAATCTCAACCGTTTTGGCAGTTTCTGCAAGGTAAAATTTAACTGCCTAACTAAAAATGTATCTTTTCTTATATTACAAATATGATAGTACTCATAAATGAAAGAAAAAATATCAGGAAATTACCGGCGACCTATTGCGCCAATAATGAACACAAGATCATTTATTTTCTTGTCATGATAAATAGGATGTCCAATTTTAAATTTACAAAAATCTTGTCCTAAAATTATCGCGTCTTCAAGTAAGTACTATTTACAAAATTATTCTTCAACCCCCCCACCCCCACCACCACCAAACACCAAAATCGAACTTTTGCATGACAAGACGTACCAAATAATTTCATCCCAGCGTTCAATATTCCCTCACGCTAGAAGAGAGGAACTTCTGTTAGAAATGCCTCGATCCTGCAAACTATAGAAAAGAGAATTTTTTTTATAAAAATACCTCTAAAGAGTTTTTTTGAAGATGGACGCAATCTCAACAGTTTTGGCAGTTTCTGCAAAGGTAAAATTTAACTGCCTAACTAAAAATGTATCTTTTCTTATATTACAAATATGATAGTACTCAAAAATGAAAGAAAAAATATCAGGAAATAACCGGCGACCTATTGCGCCAATAATGAACACAAGATAATTTATTATCTTGTCATGATAAATAGGATGTCTAAGTTTAAATTTATAAAAATTTTGTCCTAAAATTATCGCGTCTTCAAGTAAGTACTATTTACAAAATTATTCTTCAACCCTCCCCCCGACCACCAAACACGAAAATCGAACATTTGCATGACAAGACGTACCAAATAATTTCATCCCAGCGGTCATTATTCCCTCACGCTAGAAGAGAGGAACTTCTGTTAGAAATGCCTCTATCCTGCAAACAATAGAAAAGAGAATTTTTTTTATAAAAATACCTCTAAAGTGTTTTTTTGAAGATGGACGCAATCTCAACCGTTTTGGCAGTTTCTGCAAAGGTAAAATTTAACTGCCTAACTAAAAATGTATCTTTTCTTATATTACAAATATGATAGTACTCAAAAATGAAAGAAAAAATATCAGGAAATAACCGGCGACCTATTGCGCCAATAAAGAACACAAGATAATTTATTATCTTGTCATGATAAATAGGATGTCTAATTTTAAATTTATAAAAATTTTGTCTTAAAATTATCGCGTCTTCAAGTAAGTACTATTTACAAAATTATTCTTCAACCCTCCCCCCGACCACCAAACACCAAAATCGAACTTTTGCATGACAAGACGTACCAAATAATTTCATCCCAGCGTTCATTTTTCCCTCACGCTAGAAGAGAGGAAATTCTGTTAGAAATGCCTCTATCCTGCAAACTATAGAAAAGAGAATTTTTTTTTATAAAAATACGTCTAAAGAGTTTTTTTGAAGGTGGACGCAATCTCAACCGTTTTGGCAGTTTCTGCAAAGGTAAAATTTAACTGCCTAACTAAAAATGTATCTTTTCTTATATTACAAATATGATAGTACTCATAAATGAAAGAAAAAATATCAGGAAATAACCGGCGACCTATTGCGCCAATAATGAACACAAGATCATTTATTTTCTTGTCATGATAAATAGGATGTTCAATTTTAAATTTATAAAAATCTTGACCTAAAATTATCGCGCCTTCAAGTAAGTACTATTTACAAAATTATTCTTCAACCCTCCCCCCCCCACCACCAAACACCAAAATCGAACTTTTGCATGACAAGACGTACCAAATAATTTCATCCCAGTGTTCATTATTCCCTCACGCTAGAAGAGAGGCAATTCTGTTAGCAAAGCCTCTATCCTGCAAACTAGAAAAGAGAATTTTTTTTTATAAAAATACCTCTAAAGAGTTTTTTTGAAGATGGACGCAATCTCAACCGTTTTGGCAGTTTCTGCAAGGTAAAATTTAACTGCCTAACTAAAAATGTATCTTTTCTTATATTACAAATATGATAGTACTCATAAATGAAAGAAAAAATATCAGGAAATAACCGGCGACCTATTGCGCCAATAATGAACACAAGATCATTTATTTTCTTGTCATGATAAATAGGATGTCCAATTTTAAATTTACAAAAATCTTGTCCTAAAATTATCGCGTCTTCAAGTAAGTACTATTTACAAAATTATTCTTCAACCCTCCCCCCCCCCCCACCACCAAACACCAAAATCGAACTTTTGCATGACAAGATGTACCAAATAATTTCATCCCAGCGTTCATTATTCCCTCACGCTAGAAGAGAGGAACTTCTGTTAGAAATGCCTCTATCCTGCAAACTATAGAAAAGAGAATTTTTTTTTATAAAAATACCTCTAAAGAGTTTTTTTGAAGATGGACGCAATCTCAACCGTTTGGCAGTTTCTGCAAAGGTAAAATTTAACTGCCTAACTAAAAATGTATCTTTTCTTATATTACAAATATGATAGTACTCATAAATGAAAGAAAAAATATCAGGAAATAACCGGCGACCTATTGCGCCAATAATGAACACAAGATCATTTATTTTCTTGTCATGATAAATAGGATGTCCAAT
This sequence comes from Maratus speciosus, assembly GCA_963932465.1. Lineage (NCBI taxonomy): Eukaryota > Metazoa > Arthropoda > Arachnida > Araneae > Salticidae > Maratus > Maratus speciosus. Next base: position 272,862,813 of record OZ010794.1, read on the forward strand.
TTTAAATTTACAAAAATCTTGTCCTAAAATAATCGCGTCTTCAAGTAAGTACTATTTACAAAATTATTCTTCAACCCTCCCCCCGACCACCAAACACCAAAATCGAACTTTTGCATGACAAGACGTACCAAATAATTTCATCCCAGCGTTCATTATTCCCTCACGCTAGAAGAGAGGAAATTCTGTTAGAAATGCCTCTATCCTGCAAACTATAGAAAAGAGAATTTTTTTTTATAAAAATACGTCTAAAGAGTTTTTTTGAAGATGGACGCAATCTCAACCGTTTTGGCAGTTTCTGCAAAGGTAAAATTTAACTGCCTAACTAAAAATGTATCTTTTCTTATATTACAAATATGATAGTACTCATAAATGAAAGAAAAAATATCAGGAAATAACCGGCGACCTATTTCGCCAATAATGAACAAAAGATCATTTATTTTCTTGTCATGATAAATAGGATGTCCAATTTTAAATTTACAAAAATCTTGTCCTAAAATTATCGCGTCTTCAAGTAAGTACTATTTACAAAATTATTCTTCAACCCTCCCCCCCCCCCCCACCACCAAACACCAAAATCGAACTTTTGCATGACAAGATGTACCAAATAATTTCATCCCAGCGTTCATTATTCCCTCACGCTAGAAGAGAGGAACTTCTGTTAGAAATGTCTCTATCCTGCAAACTATAGAAAAGAGAATTTTTTTTTATAAAAATACCTCTAAAGAGTTTTTTTGAAGATGGACGCAATCTCAACCGTTTGGCAGTTTCTGCAAAGGTAAAATTTAACTGCCTAACTAAAAATGTATCTTTTCTTATATTACAAATATGATAGTACTCATAAATGAAAGAAAAAATATCAGGAAATAACCGGCGACCTATTGCGCCAATAATGAACACAAGATCATTTATTTTCTTGTCATGATAAATAGGATGTCCAATTTTAAATTTACAAAAATCTTGTCCTAAAATTATCGCGTCTTCAAGTAAGTACTATTTACAAAATTATTCTTCAACCCCCCCCCCCCCCCCCACCACCACCACCACCAAAAACCAAAATCGAACTTTTGCATGACAAGATGTACCAAATAATTTCATCCCAGCGTTCATTATTCTCTCACGCTAGAAGAGAGGAACTTCTGTTAGAAATGCCTCTATCCTGCAAACTATAGAAAAGAGAATTTTTTTTTATAAAAATACCTCTAAAGAGTTTTTTTGAAGATGGACGCAATCTCAACCGTTTTGGCAGTTTCTGCAAAGGTAAAATTTAACTGCCTAACTAAAAATGTATCTTTTCTTATATTACAAATATGATAGTACTCATAAATGAAAGAAAAAATATCAGGAAATAACCGGCGACCTATTGCGCCAATAATGAACACAAGATCATTTATTTTCTTGTCATGATAAATAGGATGTCCAATTTTAAATTTACAAAAATCTTGTCCTAAAATTATCGCGTCTTCAAGTAAGTACTATTTACAAAATTATTCTTCAACCCTCCCCCCCCCCCCACCACCAAACACCAAAATCGAACTTTTGCATGACAAGATGTACCAAATAATTTCATCCCAGCGTTCATTATTCCCTCACGCTAGAAGAGAGGCACTTCTGTTAGGAAAGCCTCTATCCTCCTCCAAACTAGAAAAGAGAATTTTTTTTTATAAAAATACCTCTAAAGAGTTTTTTTGAAGATGGACGCAATCTCAACCGTTTTGACAGTTTCTGCAAAGGTAAAATTTAACTGCCTAACTAAAAATGTATCTTTTCTTATATTACAAATATGATAGTACTCAAAAATGAAAGAAAAAATTTCAGGAAATAACCGGCGACCTATTGCGCCAATAATGAACACAAGATAATTTATTATCTTGTCATGATAAATAGGATGTCTAATTTTAAATTTATAAAAATTTTGTCCTAAAATTATCGCGTCTTCAAGTAAGTACTATTTACAAAATTATTCTTCAACCCTCCCCCCGACCACCAAACACCAAAATCGAACTTTTGCATGACAAGACGTACCAAATAATTTCATCCCAGCGTTCATTATTCCCTCACGCTAGAAGAGAGGAACTTCTGTTAGAAATGCCTCTATCCTGCAAACTATAGAAAAGAGAATTTTTTTTATAAAAATACCTCTAAAGAGTTTTTTTGAAGATGGACGCAATCTCAACCGTTTTGGCAGTTTCTGCAAAGGTAAAATTTAACTGCCTAGCTAAAAATGTATCTTTTCTTATATTACAAATATGATAGTACTCAAAAATGAAAGAAAAAATATCAGGAAATAACCGGCGACCTATTGCGCCAATAATGAACACAAGATAATTTATTATCTTGTCATGATAAATAGGATGTCTAATTTTAAATTTATAAAAATTTTGTCCTAAAATTATCGCGTCTTCAAGTAAGTACTATTTACAAAATTATTCTTCAACCCTCCCCCCGACCACCAAACACCAAAATCGAACTTTTGCATGACAAGACGTACCAAATAATTTCATCCCAGCGTTCATTATTCCCTCACGCTAGAAGAGAGGAAATTCTGTTAGAAATGCCTCTATCCTGCAAACTATAGAAAAGAGAATTTTTTTTATAAAAATACCTCTAAAGAGTTTTTTTGAAGATGGACGCAATCTCAACTGTTTTGGAAGTTTCTGCATGGGTAAAATTTAACTGCATAACTAATAAGATATCTTTTCTTTCATTACAAATATGATAGTCCTTATAAAAGAAAGAAAAATTATCAGGAAATGCCGGCGACCTATTTCGCCAATAATGAACACAAGATCATTTATTTTCTTGTCATGATAAATAGGATGTCCAATTTTAAATTTATAAAAAACTTGTCCTAAAATTATCGCGTCTTCAAATAAGTATTATTTACTCAATTATTCTACAACCCACGCCCCTTCCCACCACCACAAACCACCAAAATCGAATTTTTGCATGACAAGACGTACCAAATAATTTCATCCCAGCGTTCATTATTCCCTCACGCTAGAAGAGAGGCACTTCTGTTAGGAAAGCCTCTATCCTCCTCCAAACTAGAAAAGAGAATTTTTTTTTATAAAAATACCTCTAAAGAGTTTTTTTGAAGATGGACGCAATCTCAACAGTTTTGGCAGTTTCTGCAAAGGTAAAATTTAACTGCCTAACTAAAAATGTATCTTTTCTTATATTACAAATATGATAGTACTCAAAAATGAAAGAAAAAATATCAGGAAATAACCGGCGACCTATTGCGCCAATAATGAACACAAGATAATTTATTATCTTGTCATGATAAATAGGATGTCTAAGTTTAAATTTATAAAAATTTTGTCCTAAAATTATCGCGTCTTCAAGTAAGTACTATTTACAAAATTATTCTTCAACCCTCCCCCCGACCACCAAACACCAAAATCGAACATTTGCATGACAAGACGTACCAAATAATTTCATCCCAGCGGTCATTATTCCCTCACGCTAGAAGAGAGGAACTTCTGTTAGAAATGCCTCTATCCTGCAAACAATAGAAAAGAGAATTTTTTTTATAAAAATACCTCTAAAGTGTTTTTTTGAAGATGGACGCAATCTCAACCGTTTTGGCAGTTTCTGCAAGGTAAAATTTAACTGCCTAACTAAAAATGTATCTTTTCTTATATTACAAATATGATAGTACTCATAAATGAAAGAAAAAATATCAGGAAATAACCGGCGACCTATTGCGCCAATAATGAACACAAGATCATTTATTTTCTTGTCATGATAAATAGGATGTCCAATTTTAAATTTACAAAAATCTTGTCCTAAAATTATCGCGTCTTCAAGTAAGTACTATTTACAAAATTATTCTTCAACCCTCCCCCCCCCCCCACCACCAAACACCAAAATCGAACTTTTGCATGACAAGATGTACCAAATAATTTCATCCCAGCGTTCATTATTCCCTCACGCTAGAAGAGAGGAACTTCTGTTAGAAATGCCTCTATCCTGCAAACTATAGAAAAGAGAATTTTTTTTTATAAAAATACCTCTAAAGAGTTTTTTTGAAGATGGACGCAATCTCAACCGTTTGGCAGTTTCTGCAAAGGTAAAATTTAACTGCCTAACTAAAAATGTATCTTTTCTTATATTACAAATATGATAGTACTCATAAATGAAAGAAAAAATATCAGGAAATAACCGGCGACCTATTGCGCCAATAATGAACACAAGATCATTTATTTTCTTGTCATGATAAATAGGATGTCCAATTTTAAATTTACAAAAATCTTGTCCTAAAATAATCGCGTCTTCAAGTAAGTACTATTTACAAAATTATTCTTCAACCCTCCCCCCGACCACCAAACACCAAAATCGAACTTTTGCATGACAAGACGTACCAAATAATTTCATCCCAGCGTTCATTATTCCCTCACGCTAGAAGAGAGGAAATTCTGTTAGAAATGCCTCTATCCTGCAAACTATAGAAAAGAGAATTTTTTTTTATAAAAATACGTCTAAAGAGTTTTTTTGAAGATGGACGCAATCTCAACCGTTTTGGCAGTTTCTGCAAAGGTAAAATTTAACTGCCTAACTAAAAATGTATCTTTTCTTATATTACAAATATGATAGTACTCATAAATGAAAGAAAAAATATCAGGAAATAACCGGCGACCTATTTCGCCAATAATGAACAAAAGATCATTTATTTTCTTGTCATGATAAATAGGATGTCCAATTTTAAATTTACAAAAATCTTGTCCTAAAATTATCGCGTCTTCAAGTAAGTACTATTTACAAAATTATTCTTCAACCCTCCCCCCCCCCCCCCACCACCAAACACCAAAATCGAACTTTTGCATGACAAGATGTACCAAATAATTTCATCCCAGCGTTCATTATTCCCTCACGCTAGAAGAGAGGAACTTCTGTTAGAAATGTCTCTATCCTGCAAACTATAGAAAAGAGAATTTTTTTTTATAAAAATACCCCTAAAGAGTTTTTTTGAAGATGGACGCAATCTCAACCGTTTGGCAGTTTCTGCAAAGGTAAAATTTAACTGCCTAACTAAAAATGTATCTTTTCTTATATTACAAATATGATAGTACTCATAAATGAAAGAAAAAATATCAGGAAATAACCGGCGACCTATTGCGCCAATAATGAACACAAGATCATTTATTTTCTTGTCATGATAAATAGGATGTCCAATTTTAAATTTACAAAAATCTTGTCCTAAAATTATCGCGTCTTCAAGTAAGTACTATTTACAAAATTATTCTTCAACCCCCCCCCCCCCCACCACCACCACCACCACCAAAAACCAAAATCGAACTTTTGCATGACAAGATGTACCAAATAATTTCATCCCAGCGTTCATTATTCTCTCACGCTAGAAGAGAGGAACTTCTGTTAGAAATGCCTCTATCCTGCAAACTATAGAAAAGAGAATTTTTTTTTATAAAAATACCTCTAAAGAGTTTTTTTGAAGATGGACGCAATCTCAACCGTTTTGGCAGTTTCTGCAAAGGTAAAATTTAACTGCCTAACTAAAAATGTATCTTTTCTTATATTACAAATATGATAGTACTCATAAATGAAAGAAAAAATATCAGGAAATAACCGGCGACCTATTGCGCCAATAATGAACACAAGATCATTTATTTTCTTGTCATGATAAATAGGATGTCCAATTTTAAATTTACAAAAATCTTGTCCTAAAATTATCGCGTCTTCAAGTAAGTACTATTTACAAAATTATTCTTCAACCCTCCCCCCCCCACCACCAAACACCAAAATCGAACTTTTGCATGACAAGATGTACCAAATAATTTCATCCCAGCGTTCATTATTCCCTCACGCTAGAAGAGCGCACTTCTGTTAGAAAAGCCTCAATCCTGCAAACAATAGAAAAGAGAATTTTTTTTATAAAAATACCTCTAAAGTGTTTTTTTGAAGATGGACGCAATCTCAACCGTTTTGGCAGTTTCTGCAAGGTAAAATTTAACTGCCTAACTAAAAATGTATCTTTTCTTATATTACAAATATGATAGTACTCATAAATGAAAGAAAAAATATCAGGAAATAACCGGCGACCTATTGCGCCAATAATGAACACAAGATCATTTATTTTCTTGTCATGATAAATAGGATGTCCAATTTTAAATTTACAAAAATCTTGTCCTAAAATTATCGCGTCTTCAAGTAAGTACTATTTACAAAATTATTCTTCAACCCTCCCCCCCCCCCCCCACCACCAAACACCAAAATCGAACTTTTGCATGACAAGATGTACCAAATAATTTCATCCCAGCGTTCATTATTCCCTCACGCTAGAAGAGAGGAACTTCTGTTAGAAATGCCTCTATCCTGCAAACTATAGAAAAGAGAATTTTTTTTTATAAAAATACCTCTAAAGAGTTTTTTTGAAGATGGACGCAATCTCAACCGTTTGGCAGTTTCTGCAAAGGTAAAATTTAACTGCCTAACTAAAAATGTATCTTTTCTTATATTACAAATATGATAGTACTCATAAATGAAAGAAAAAATATCAGGAAATAACCGGCGACCTATTGCGCCAATAATGAACACAAGATCATTTATTTTCTTGTCATGATAAATAGGATGTCCAATTTTAAATTTACAAAAATCTTGTCCTAAAATAATCGCGTCTTCAAGTAAGTACTATTTACAAAATTATTCTTCAACCCTCCCCCCGACCACCAAACACCAAAATCGAACTTTTGCATGACAAGACGTACCAAATAATTTCATCCCAGCGTTCATTATTCCCTCACGCTAGAAGAGAGGAAATTCTGTTAGAAATGCCTCTATCCTGCAAACTATAGAAAAGAGAAATTTTTTTTATAAAAATACGTCTAAAGAGTTTTTTTGAAGATGGACGCAATCTCAACCGTTTTGGCAGTTTCTGCAAAGGTAAAATTTAACTGCCTAACTAAAAATGTATCTTTTCTTATATTACAAATATGATAGTACTCATAAATGAAAGAAAAAATATCAGGAAATAACCGGCGACCTATTCGCCAATAATGAACAAAAGATCATTTTATTTTCTTGTCATGATAAATAGGATGTCCAATTTTAAATTTACAAAAATCTTGTCCTAAAATTATCGCGTCTTCAAGTAAGTACTATTTACAAAATTATTCTTCAACCCTCCCCCCCCCCCCCACCACCAAACACCAAAATCGAACTTTTGCATGACAAGATGTACCAAATAATTTCATCCCAGCGTTCATTATTCCCTCACGCTAGAAGAGAGGAACTTCTGTTAGAAATGTCTCTATCCCTGCAAACTATAGAAAAGAGAATTTTTTTTTATAAAAATACCCCTAAAGAGTTTTTTTGAAGATGGACGCAATCTCAACCGTTTGGCAGTTCTGCAAAGGTAAAATTTAACTGCCTAACTAAAAATGTATCTTTTCTTATATTACAAATATGATAGTACTCATAAATGAAAGAAAAAATATCAGGAAATAACCGGCGACCTATTGCGCCAATAATGAACACAAGATCATTTATTTCTTGTCATGATAAATAGGATGTCCAATTTTAAATTTACAAAAATCTTGTCCTAAAATTATCGCGTCTTCAAGTAAGTACTATTTACAAAATTATTCTTCAACCCCCCCCCCCCCCACCACCACCACCACCACCAAAAACCAAAATCGAACTTTTGCATGACAAGATGTACCAAATAATTTCATCCCAGCGTTCATTATTCTCTCACGCTAGAAGAGAGGAACTTCTGTTAGAAAATGCCTCTATCCTGCAAACTATAGAAAAGAGAAATTTTTTTTATAAAAATACTCTAAGAGTTTTTTTTGAAGATGGACGCAATCTCACCGTTTTGGCAGTTTCTGCAAAGGTAAAATTTAAACTGCCTAACTAAAAATGTATCTTTTCTTATATTACAAATATGATAGTACTCATAAATGAAAGAAAAAATATCAGGAAATAACCGGCGACCTATTGCGCCAATAATGAACACAAGATCATTTATTTTCTTGTCATGATAAATAGGAGTGTCCAATTTAAATTTACCAAAAATCTT